>OY757238.1:42871288-44183977 GCA_963583995.1 Xylota segnis
GTGCCCGGGATCGAGAAGAGTGGAAGGCTGCCGTGTCTGAGGCTGGCAGAAGGGTATTTTTTGAAACGTTCAGTTGAACAACAAGATAATTAGCATCTCGTTGGCATCTGTATTCGATCTGTTGCTGAGCGCTGAAAGGGAAAATTCCGTTACACTCTTTACAGGATGCTACACCAATGTCTGCATCTGTATTCGAATCTACGATTTTCCTGGAATCGTTCAATTCTTACTCTTAATTGAAAGTTTGTAGCATATTATGTCAGTTCGTCATTAAAAAGGTTGGGAGATGGTCTGTCACTATTAACCAAATTTCATTGAAAATCTAAAATGCTTCTATTGACTGGTGAGCATGAAAATAATTACAGAGTCACCTACTTCATCAACCCGCTCAGGCAATGCAACAAGTTGATTTATGTTTCAATACAGAGACACCACATGCATCATTGACGAGCAAAAAAGGACAACCATTGTTCGGATTGGCCACCGAAATCCGTTTACCATTGGTACGTCAATTAAAACTGTCCGGTCCTCCCGAAACTATGCAATAACATGAACAATACACTGCAAGCCTCACAGCAACCACTATCGGAGGCTAAAGGACAAAAACAGGAGCACAAAAGACCAGCCATAGCACCAAATCACGTATACGACAACACCGACCTACAAATATGGAGAGGAGAGTATATTTCTCTTTACTCGGCTTTTGGCATCGATTGGTAGTACGTTTTGAACCCCTGCCAGTTTATCGTACCGAAACACACACACATGCATATATACACTGTGCTCAAGAGGAGCGGATTATTTTGTTCAATGAATTCGAAAACTAATATATTACAATGCGTCCTTAACTGCAAACAGGCAGGAGGGCAGTTTGCCTGTTGGCGGCTGCAGGTTGCGGGCTTGAGGTTGCAGCAACATTTGTTATCTTAATTCCAATTCAATTTCAACATTGTATGGTTTTTTTTTTTGTTTTTGCGGGGATGAAACGACGTGTACTGGTTGCTCTTGATTTTCTTTTTTTTTTTTTAAATATTTTTAAGGACTCTATGGTTGGTTCGAGCTTGTTCGAACGAAATTATTTGGGAATCATCCAAATGTGTGATAAAGTGTTTTTGTGTTTTCAAGGCGTTTTGTTGGCAGCAGCACTAGGACGGGTTGGCGTTGATTTTATTTTTATCTCCCCCAGTTATGACGGAACGTGATTTACGAATGCAAACATTTTAATTTGTCGGTCACACTGTGTGGAAAACCATTTTTGGCTCACCTAGGGGAAAGAGATAATTTAGGCGACTCTCTTTTCTGGTGTGGCAACAAATGGATTAAGCGCGGACGTATAAATCAGTTGGGATGGTGATTATCCGGGGATAAAATGTAGTGAATCGATAGTGCACTGTGAACCTAAGGGATTTGTTGTCTTACACTCCTGTATGGTGAGGACCTTCGGAATTATGGCCGAAATGTAAATTATATGTTTTCTCTTGTTATCCTTGTTTCACCAGGCTCTGTATTCACTGAATGCGAACTCTTTTCAAAAGAATTTGCCCTAGGCGAGCTTATGTATGAAGCTCTGATGTCAGAAATGTCACAATGTTGCCTCAAATGATAGCTAAGCCTTTTTTAAATTTGGGAAGACATGACCTGTTGGGCTATGGGACAAGAATCCATTGAGTGCCATCTCGCAAACAAGAGAACGACAGCCTACAGGTCCACTGCTACCAGCTATAAGGATATTCGATTCAAAACTAAACTAGAACGCAACTGAAAACCTTCTCGAATAGAAGTACGAACTTGGCATAACATAACCCCACAATTCGTTCATATGGTTCATTGCTAATAGAAGGACCTACAGTCGCTAAACTAAGCCAAAACTCAAAACCGTTCCAATAAATGCATTCCAGCAAAATTTCGAACTTTCTTTGCCAATTTTTAAGGCATATCTATCCAGGATACAGGCAAGAAGGACTACATAGAACTTGTTGGTTCTCAACGGGCCTCTAGGTTCTTTCTAATCATCTTAAGTAACACTTCAACCAGCAACGCTTGCCAAATAAACTCGCAATACTTTGAAACATCATAGGCATATCTTGAACAACGAAAATCTGACTCTTTAAGACTAGTATTGGACTAACGTAACGGAGTAGGGGCTTGATTGAATCTCAAGGGGATAACCATTATAATCTTTAGATGCCTAGTCTTGTATAGTTGGTTAGGTCATGTGTATTTGAGAACTTATCATAATGCAGAGAATAACATAAGCACTAGCACTACCATTAGAACCACATTAGCTGCAGAACTTGAAGCTATACATGGACTGATTCCATTCGACTAAAATCTAAAGGAAACAAGGACAAAAATTGAAGTATGGATCGCCGGACTATTGGGATCTAAGCACATCCGTCTCCACTAATCACTCCACCGAACTAGAGGGGGGTATGATTAGGCAAGCAGGAATCCAGCTAAAGAGTAAAGTTTTTCAATAAGGCCATGACAAAATTTGCATTTCAATAAAATGCAGATTAATTGAGATATCGGGCTGAAATTTATTACAGGTATACTACACGTGCTATATTTACGTATGACATTCGACTTTAAATGATCACGCCACTCTTCCCCTCAGAAAGAGTCTCTTATACACAGATGACTCTAAGAACAACTCTTAGAATTCTCTAAAGATGGACACTTTCTGATGGACTATGGTTAACTGGTTTGACGTGTCAGATCAGGGCTATTCTGAATCAGGAACATAGTTTAATGTTGATTTTGTTAAAGCGATCACAGATCAGCTACATAATCGCTGCCCTTGTGGGCTGTAAAAGGTTTCTTTTTAAATGAGAAGAATTTGCGTTCGAAAGTTTCCTAATGTAAACAGCCCCATTATAAGTCCCTTTTCTTCATTAACCTCGGCAAACTGCCGTCCTTAGAAGTTATGAGAATCCTTCACAAGATTTCCCGAATGGTTTCCTGATCCCATCACGATGTTATCCACTGCAAGGATTCGAGCTGAACAGCTCCTGGGCATAACGCACATCCTACAAACCATTTTTCATTGCAAGTCTAAGGGCATCTTAATCCCGAAGAACCCTGAATTCTTTATAGCTGCTCGACGAACTCAATTAGCACTCGTTACAGAACCAACTCTCTCCTTATTGGCCAAACATGAAATGTCCTTGTCAGTAATTTGTCCTCTCATCCTCCTCCTCTTCCTCGACAAGGACATCCTGATCCAAAACATTTACATAGAACAGAAGGACCTCTTAAAATTGGACTGAAAAAAAAGCTCTAACATACAAAACCAACAAACTTCGATTCATTATCATCCCCAACGACCACCGGACTTTGGGGGGGTGGTGGTGGTGGTGGTCGTGGTATGATATAAAACCGCAACTACCAATAGCTATTCTCCTCATTGAAAAACGGAAATCAATTAAATAGTTTCGAGTGCGAAAGCATCCCTCATCTCATCATTCACACCCCCTTTGCAACTCTCTAACACAAAATATTCGAACTGAATAAAAAAAACTTACAGGATAATAACAAAAAAAAAAAAAAGAATTGATAGATGAATTCAATGAATGAGCTATGACCAGCAGCTCTGGAAGGAGATGGGGATGCAGAAGGACAAGGAGTCAACTCTACACTGAAGCAATAATATTAGTGAAGTGCTGTTCAAACGAATTGAATTTATTCGAAAAATCGACAAAGCCAGTCGCGCCATTGAAGAGCTAAAAGGCAAGGGCGGCCAATGAAGATGACGCCACGTCATGCCATCCAACTGGTACGGTGCTCCTTCCTAATACAACTCGAATCCAGTAGTCTCGTAACATCGGGCTTCGGTCGTGTACTTATCTTTCCATTAATGGTGCTGAATTGAAGCACTGGAAAGCTGAACAAATAACATTGAACGGGCGAACGGGCAAACGGGCGCCCAACACTGACTAACTATTGAACTTAGCTGCAGTTGGCCAATATTGTCCGAGCCACTACTGTAAGTGGTAGATGTGTGTCTGTCTATGTTGTAGAGAGGAGGGGGAGTGTTCAATAATCATCTTTAATAACATTCGTATCCGACTGGCTAGGGTGCTTCAAATGAAAAAGTCTCAAAAAGTGGTCGAGAGAAACTTTTGAGAATATTACTTTTAAGTGTCTGCTGCTAGTGCTACGTCTGATGGCAATGGTGCTGTTGTGTGAGACTGCATCCTCTCGTTGGTGCTTGTTATTCATGGGAAGTGACCTTCTGTTGTTCGTTGTCGATTTTAAAGTGCGGGGTGTGTTGCATGCACAAAAGAAAAATGTGTGATGGCAATTTACAAATTATTCAAATGTTTTCGATCTTGTATTGTCGTAGGGGGCAGTGGTGCCTCTGAAGGAATGTAATGGTCTTTGGCTTTGGCTTTCATGCATTACTACTCGAAATGTTGTTTATTTATAACCAATACGGAGATTAAGGGAAATTCGCATAAGACATCACTGGTAGCAGTTTTGAAGGCCTTGGCGACTGACTGCGTCAAAGTATGATACTATTACCAAACAATACCCATCTGCTTCCTTGCAAATAAGGTGCAACAAGTTTCGTAGAATTGTATATATCAGAAAGATTTAAGTGAGATGATGGAATCATTCCTGAATTGGGTTGAAGCTGGTCGTCTTTGGCAGAAAATGCAAGATGCCACTCTTCAAACTGTCTAACGTAGAGGAGAGAGTTTATAAGGTTTATAATGGTCTCTTCATTTCCAAGAGGACAGTGAGTGAAAAGTGGAGTATAAGACTAGGAATGATGCATTGGATGCAGACCATTCTTACATATGGGACTCATGTTTCGTGAAAGACTATGATTGAAGAGAACTCATGAAACACGTTGACTACGGAACAAGAAGAATCTATATTGCCCCCACTGGTATTCTATGAACTACCCCCCGGCTACACTTGAGGATTTTATGTATCTTTTACTACTGGATCTACAAATGACATTACAAGGAGGTAACAGTGCGGCTAGGCTTACTAACCCAGGATTTTTCGAGACCAGCTCCACTCTTAAGGAAAATCCTGACATACTTGACACAAAAGTTGAAAGGCTTTGTACACTTGATATCGACAGACTATACGAAGTTATGTACCCAGATACGTATGAGTAAATATGTATGTTCCAAAACTAGTAAGTGTATGGGGTCAGACGTACATGAAAGACCGGATACATGTAGGAAATACTTGAAATGGCCACATCGCCATCTGAATTGATAGTCAGGCTGCGCTAAGGGCTTAGAGTCGTATATACATCTACGTATCCTGTATGCAAAACCGTGTCCGATAAGGCCAAGAAAGTTTCCACAAAACAATACATTTAGAGAAGTAAAACCACCGGTCTGGATGTCTTAGAGGATTATTCTTCAAATTTTTTCCGATCCAACTCAGGCAGTAAGTCCTTTGAAATTCGGTGCCCTTTCAAGTCTGTGCCATCTTGTGCCGGAGGCTTAACTAAGATGGTCAAACCTACAAGGGCACAGAATTCAGTAGATTTGCTGATTTGTTGACAGTTTTACCTAAGATGTGACCTGAGTAAGATCGAAAGAAATCTGGAGAATGGGTACAACTCAACAGATTAACGTTAGGAATAGCTATAGGGACACTCTTTGTCTATTGCTATGCAGTTAGGTTTATTGAACAACTGTTTGAGGTAACAGATGGAGAATTTCAACAGAAGTTAGACTCTGTAGATTAGCTGTATGAATTAGACTTTGTATAACAGAACTGAGAAGCACGAGTCTATGAATTTAAAAGGTCACTTCATAGATTCCTACAAGCCTACTGAACCTTCAACCGATTCCATGCACACTTAAGATCCGCTGTCTATCTTTACCAAGCCTCCCACAGGAATAGGTCCCATCACGATGTTTTGATTTATATTCGAATTTTGTTGAAACTCTTTTGAAAAGGGTCAGGTGCAACTCCAGGCATAATTTTCTCCACCTCTTTGCACTTACACCACATCTCACTTTACATTGAATTTCTTAGCCCCGACAGGCCCCACAGTGCCTGACAGGAGTTGCACGTTCCTTTGTCAATATCTCCGATAATGAACCACTATTTCCGTTGTCCCCTCGTGTTCGCAATAATGTCAAACGAATGTATCTTGTGTGTGTGTGTCAGAGAATCAGAGTCTTTAAATGAGCTTATTCAACGATTTAAAGGATTTCCACCAAAACCCTGCAACCGCCTCCTGCCTTTGCCATCATCTATACACTCTCGCCTCCATTGAATGCTACTTCGTGCAAACATATTTGCTCTCTGCTTTAATTTGTTTGCAAATGCATCCGGATCGAGCATTTAAATCGATCGATTCAGCACCAGGATAAAGGAAACTCATTCAGTCAGCCAGTCAGAAGGTATCAAGGAGGCAGCAGCAGTCGCCTGCTGGTGCTTCTGTTGCTGCCACTGCTGCTGATGCAAACACCTTTTGCACTGATTCAACTACTCTACCAGCAGCAGCAGAAGCAGCAGCACACTTCGATTTTGTTTTAATAAAAGCCGAGTGGACGGACAGAAGAAAGGTAACTGCTGCAGGTACTACTGGCATCCTTCGGGTCACGACAGCTCTTGAGAATGGAAATATGGGTGAGTACCACCACAATTCTACCCCGTCGACCGCCTTCGCCGACATTCCATTTTTATTTCAATTTTTTTCTCGCTTCCTCTGTTTGTCTTTATATTTTTTCGACCCAACATCCTGACAATGAAAGAAGAAGAATTGCATTTTTACGAGGACTCCTCGAAGTGTGCAAACACCTTGCCGGCGGTACTTTGCATTTTTCTTATCCTTATTGCCTGCCGCCCATTCTTTGCCCGGCATCGGAAGAGATAACTCTTTTGCGTCGGATATGGCTCCGTTTACCTGGGCGGCAGTGGCGGAGGCGGCGGGCGTATACGTACTTTTTTTTATTTATTTTTCTTTGTCGTAATTCCTTTTCCCTGTGTATAATGTCCTTTTATTGCATGACCCCTTCCGATGTGATGCCACGCTGTTTCAGAGGGCAAAGTTTCGGTCCGAGGCAGCAGTTGTCTCAGTGTTTACTTCCGATTTGAACCAATGATTATTTTATGGCCATTGATCTTTTATGGACGATTCCGTTTCGAGGAACGTTTAAACGCACCTGAGTGGCCTTCTTCTTCACCCGGCTTCCATCAATATTCTTGTGTATAGGGATACGTACTGTACCGTAGCTCGGGTCCTGGTCGTGTCGTAGTGCAGTGCTTTTGTCCGCAGTGCAAAATGGAATTGGATTTTTATGAGTTTTTCGTTTTTTGTTTCTTTTTTTTTTTAAATCTTTTGTGGAGAATTTTTGTTCTCTTTTTGTTTCTGTTTTTTTGTTTTTTTTTTGTTTTGCTGTCTTTTTGTTTTTCGTTTACGTCTAGTGGTGGTTTTGAAGTTTTCTTTGATATTTGAGATGGAAATGCACAGGCAATTAGAGGACATGTGGCTGTGGGAAGGAAGAAGGAGAAATCAATCTTTTAAAGGTTACGACGAATGGCGTTTAAAGGGATAACGAAGGTAAGACGCTAGTGTACTCCGTTCGGATGCTGTGATGTCGAATCTAGGGATGAAATTTTTTTTCAAAGAATGAATGGAATATGACAAAACTTGGAGAGCTTGATGCATATAAAACGAGATTTCTAATCCCATTGCTAGTGTACGTGTTCAAGAGCATCTCTTTGCTGAGTTGTTTGAGTCGTTTGAAGTTTTTCAGATGGGAAACGCACATATTTCTGTCCGAACTGATACGAATGGTCTCGAAACCAAAGTCTAAGGCACCAAGGAATCACTTCTAATATCACTGTTTACCATGGTGGCTAGGGTTTGGCGTTACAAAACAATAGCGTTGTCTTCTATAATAGCGGGACTTGCCCTACAAGCAAATGCTTAAGACTCTCTGTTCGTCATACCAGTCCGATATTATTCACATTAACAGGGTGATTCTGAGCCTCAATGAAGAAGCGCGGTCTTTGGCCAACTGCTTCCGGTTGCACACTTCAAGTTGTTAGAAGTCCTTTACCACTTGAGCGCGTCACACAAAGCCAGGTTTTTTTCTATGGCGTGGTCCCTCCGGATTGGTTTCGAGAACTTTTTGGGGCATAGCATTTATATCCACGTATGACCAAGGCCATGTCGATATATAGCTCGTAGAGTTTGGTGTTAGATCTCTTTTCCCAAACCCCGTCAACCCAACAGTGACCTAAGATTTTCCAAAGAATTTTATTTTCGATGCAACCAAGCATATCTTGATCCACAGGAAATCATACTACAGAATCTCAGGAGATTGACAGGGACACTAACCTCAGGACTCAGCTAGTCTTTAGCCGGCTTTAATAGGTTCATTGGCATTTCGTGAGCAATATGGGGTACCACGGTCAAAATTGGAAAAAGTCCCTTCATCCAATGCAACTGCAATATCGCCTCATACCTCGTCTTCCTTAGCGTTCTGGGCTAAATGAACCCCACTTTACAAAAAACTTAACCAAAAAACGTTTAAAGGATGATCTAGACTTTGGTGTACTTAGTTGCCAGTTATTTGGCATTTCGTGAGCAATGTGGGGTACCACGGTCAAAATTGGAAAAAGTCCCTTCATCCAATGCAACTGCAATATCGCCTCATATCTCCTCTTCCTTAGCGTTCTGGGTCAAATGAACCTCACTTTACAAAAAACTTAACCAAAAAACGTTTAAAGGATGATCTAGACTTTGGTGTACTTAGTTTCCAGTTATTTGGCATTTCGTGAGCAATGTGGGGTAATAAGGTCAAAACTGGAAAAAGTCCCTTCATCCACAGCAACGGCAATATCGCCTCATACCTCGTCTTCCTTAGCGTTCTGGGCTAAATGAACCCCACTTTACAAAAAACTTAACCAAAAAACGTTTAAAGGATGATCTAGACTTTGGTGTACTTAGTTTCCAGTTATTTGGCATTTCGTGAGCAATGTGGGGTAATAAGGTCAAAACTGGAAAAAGTCCCTTCACCCAATGCAACTGCAATATCGCCTCATATCTCTTCTTCCTCAGCGTTCTGGGTCAAATGAACCTCACTTTACAAAAAACTTGACCAAAAAACGTTTAAAGGATGATCTAGACTTTGGTGTATTTAGTTTCCAGCTATTTGGCATTTCGTGAGCAATGTGGGGTACCACGGTCAAAAATGGAAAAAATCCCATCCAATGCAACTGCAATATCGCCTCATATCTCCTCTTCCTTAGCGTTCTGGGTCAAATGAACCTCACTTTACAAAAAACTTAACCAAAAAACGTTTAAAGGATGATCTAGACTTTGGTGTACTTAGTTTCCAGCTATTTGGTATTTCGTGAGCAATGTGGGGTACCACGGTCAAAAATGGAAAAAATCCCTTCATCCAATGCAACTGCAATATCGCCTCATATCTCTTCTTCCTCAGCGTTCTGGGTCAAATGAACCTCACTTTACAAAAAACTTAACCAAAAAACGTTTAAAGGATGATCTAGACTTTGGTGTACTTAGTTTCCAGTTATTTGGCATTTCGTGAGCAATGTGGGGTAACACGGTCAAAAATGGAAAAAGTCCCTTCATCCAATGCAACTGCAATGTCGCCTCATATCTCCTCTTCCTCAGCGTTCTGGGTCAAATGAACCTCACTTTCCAAAAAACTTAACTAAAAAACGTTTAAAGGTGATCAAGACTTTGGTGTACTCAGTTGCCAGCTATTTGGCATTTCGTGAGCAATGTGGGGTACCACGGTCAAAACTGGAAAAAGTCCCTTCACCCAATGCAACTGCAATATCGCCTTAAATCTCTTCTTCCTCAGCGTTCTGGGTCAAATGAACCTCACTTTACAAAAAACTTAACCAAAAAACGTTTAAAGGATGATCTAGACTTTGGTGTACTTAGTTGCCAGCTATTTGGCATTTCGTGAGCAATGTGGGGTACCAAGGTCAAAAATGGAAAAAATCCCTTCATCCAATGCAACTGCAATATCGCCTCATTTCTCCTCTTCCTTAGCGTTCTGGGTCAAATGAACCTCACTTTACAAAAAACTTAACTAAAAAACGTTTAAAGGTGATCAAGACTTTGGTGTACTCAGTTGCCAGCTATTTGGCATTTCGTGAGCAATGTGGGGTACCACGGTCAAAACTGGAAAAAGTCCCTTCATCCAATGCAACTGCAATGTCGCCTCATATCTCCTCTTCCTCAGCGTTCTGGGTCAAATGAACCTCACTTTCCAAAAAACTTAACTAAAAAACGTTTAAAGGTGATCAAGACTTTGGTGTACTCAGTTGCCAGCTATTTGGCATTTCGTGAGCAATGTGGGGTACCACGGTCAAAACTGGAAAAAGTCCCTTCACCCAATGCAACTGCAATATCGCCTTAAATCTCTTCTTCCTCAGCGTTCTGGGTCAAATGAACCTCACTTTACAAAAAACTTAACCAAAAAACGTTTAAAGGATGATCTAGACTTTGGTGTACTTAGTTGCCAGTTATTTGGCATTTCGTGAGCAATGTGGGGTAACACGGTCAAAAATGGAAAAAGTCCCTTCATCCAATGCAACTGCAATGTCGCCTCATATCTCCTCTTCCTCAGAGTTCTGGGTCAAATGAACCTCACTTTCCAAAAAACTTAACTAAAAAACGTTTAAAGGTGATCAAGACTTTGGTGTACTCAGTTGCCAGCTATTTGGCATTTCGTGAGCAATGTGGGGTACCACGGTCAAAACTGGAAAAAGTCCCTTCACCCAATGCAACTGCAATATCGCCTTAAATCTCTTCTTCCTCAGCGTTCTGGGTCAAATGAACCTCACTTTACAAAAAACTTAACCAAAAAACGTTTAAAGGATGATCTAGACTTTGGTGTACTTAGTTTCCAGTTATTTGGCATTTCGTGAGCAATGTGGGGTAATAAGGTCAAAACTGGAAAAAGTCCCTTCACCCAATGCAACTGCAATATCGCCTCATATCTCTTCTTCCTCAGCGTTCTGGGTCAAATGAACCTCACTTTTCAAAAAACTTAACCAAAAAACGTTTAAAGGATGATCTAGACTTTGGTGTACTTAGTTGCCAGTTATTTGGCATTTCGTGAGCAATGTGGGGTAACACGGTCAAAAATGGAAAAAGTCCCTTCATCCAATGCAACTGCAATGTCGCCTCATATCTCCTCTTCCTCAGCGTTCTGGGTCAAATGAACCTCACTTTCCAAAAAACTTAACTAAAAAACGTTTAAAGGTGATCAAGACTTTGGTGTACTCAGTTGCCAGCTATTTGGCATCTCGTGAGCAATGTGGGGTACCACGGTCAAAACTGGAAAAAGTCCCTTCACCCAATGCAACTGCAATATCGCCTTAAATCTCTTCTTCCTCAGCGTTCTGGGTCAAATGAACCTCACTTTACAAAAAACTTAACCAAAAAACGTTTAAAGGATGATCTAGACTTTGGTGTACTTAGTTGCCAGCTATTTGGCATTTCGTGAGCAATGTGGGGTACCAAGGTCAAAAATGGAAAAAATCCCTTCATCCAATGCAACTGCAATATCGCCTCATTTCTCCTCTTCCTTAGCGTTCTGGGTCAAATGAACCTCACTTTACAAAAAACTTAACCAAAAAACGTTTAAAGGATGATCTAGACTTTGGTGTACTTAGTTGCCAGCTATTTGGCATTTCGTGAGCAATGTGGGGTAATAAGGTCAAAACTGGAAAAAGTCCCTTCACCCAATGCAACTGCAATATCGCCTCATATCTCTTCTTCCTCAGCGTTCGGGGTCAAATGAACCTCACTTTACAACAAACTTAACCAAAAAACGTTTAAAGGATGATCTAGACTTTGGTGTACTTAGTTTCCAGCTATTTGGCATTTCGTGAGCAATGTGGGGTAATACGGTCAAAACTGGAAAAAGTCCCTTCACCCAATGCAACTGCAATATCGCCTCATATCTCTTCTTCCTCAGCGTTCTGGGTCAAATGAACCTCACTTTACAAAAAACTTAACCAAAAAACGTTTAAAGGATGATCTAGACTTTGGTGTACTTAG
Source organism: Xylota segnis (assembly GCA_963583995.1). Lineage (NCBI taxonomy): Eukaryota > Metazoa > Arthropoda > Insecta > Diptera > Syrphidae > Xylota > Xylota segnis. The sequence continues at coordinate 42,883,323 of OY757238.1, forward strand.
TTGCCAGCTATTTGGCATTTCGTGAGCAATGTGGGGTACCACGGTCAAAAATGGAAAAAATCCCTTCATCCAATGCAACTGCAATATCGCCTCATATCTCCTCTTTCTTAGCGTTCTGGGTCAAATGAACCTCACTTTACAAAAAACTTAACCAAAAAAGAAGAGAAAACCAATTCCATGCAGTAAAAGTGGTCAGTCCTAAGGAACAGACAATTTAACTTGGCCCAGGCATTTCCACTGGAAAAGGTTTTAATTTCCGCCTCGAGTGCTCTTCGTCCGGTGACTTTTTTGTTGCTCCTTCCTTACTGCTCCCGATGTCGATTTCAATATCTCAGTCGACATCCAAAGAATCGGAAGTTTTTCAAAGTGCAGTCGAATGGAAAATTCCCTCGCTTACCAAAAAATCCAATGAATCGTACCAAATATCCGATCCATTGGACACAACCCAAGGGCCACCTGCAAAGTTCGAGGAGTGTGACAACGCTTCACCCCAAACCATTTAACCATCTTAAGTCAGCTGCAATTGCCGATTTATGGGACGCATCGGATATAGTAGTTACACCACTGCCGACAGCATTTCGTATTCCATGCATCGCCATGGAACTTAAAGTGATAGTTTATGAGAAATTACCCGAAATAACGCACCAGCTGCCCGCTGTTGGAGTTAACAACACCCCCAACACAGGGGAGGTTTAGCATTGCGTGGAGATGGGTAATGATGCCCACCATCGCCATTGCCGCAGCCAAACATCCAGCATCCAACAGCATCCTGCTCTAAGTGAAAACGAAATCTAATCCCGAAGAGCAATCAAACCGAAATCGAAAATATAGAAATCCATTAAGGTTGCTGATAGCGTTATCTCGGTGTGTGCGATTCATTCGCCTCGTTCAGCGCCACCCCTATTCTCTGGAAATGGCTTTCCCCGGCAGCGTCTTGGTCCGGATCTTCGACTGGCACGTAATAGTTTACTGCCATTACAGCGGGACACACACATGCGTTTATGTGAACCGCACACATGAATTCATTATTCTTCTTCGGGGACACACTGATAGAGAGTCCCGCTCTTTCATTCTCTACCACTCCACCGCTCGTGGCTCCTTGGAAAATTGAGTTCCATCTTCTCGGCTAAGCGCGCTGATGATGATGATGGCAATGGTCTCCCTGCTGTGGGGGTGGCGTGGCAATGGTGATATTTTGCAACAAACCACGAGTGCTGTGTTTGTCCGAGAGGGCTGTGGCGTGTTGTGTGTCATCCACACAAGTAACCGAGGCCAGTTCCATATAAACGGTCCCGAAATTCGATCAGTAGCGTAAATGGATTATATAGATATCAATTTTTTTCCAACCCCCATTCCTAGCAATTCTTTCGTGTTTTTTTTTTTCCTTTCTTAAGACGAGAAACTCACCCAAACAAGTGTTATTATGTTTTACCACCCCCTTTGGCCGTTCAGCAGGCACTGCGTGTTTGTGGGAGGAATGGGAGCTGCTGGGGGTGAATTTAACTTGCGTTCTTCCATTGTCAGTTCGATTATTGCCTTTTCGGAACCCCAACCCTTGAGGGTGGGGTGGCGAGTTTTGGGCGCTCATATCTTTGGGAGACGGGAAAAAAGCGGTACTTCAAGAAAATCATCAACAGTTATCCTCTTTAATGTTATAAGTTTATGACTTAAGGACTTGCGGGTATTTTGGTGTTCGAAGGAGCAAGGAGATGGGTTGGTTTTTTCTATTTTTTTTTCGATGTTTTCATTTCAAGAGGCCGGGGTTTTATGTTCAGAGTATTTTTTTAGAGCTTTGCACTTGATAACTTAACTGAGTGAAGTACAGAAAATTGGCTTCGAGTTGAGATGGTGAGGAAGTAATACTGGAAATGGATGAGGACTCCTTAGAACACAGCTTCCCCCGCATTACGCATTAGTAGCAACAACAGAGGTTATAGTAGAGATATGCTCCCTTGAAGGACATACGAATAGCTATGGATAGAGAAGGAGGACGCTTCGTTAAGGACAGATAGGGTTATCTTCTGATTATTGCTTTGAATGCCCTGATTGATACAGGAGTCCTCTATATCACTCTCCGTATTGGAAAGCATTTACTCAAACTCAATACCGCTGAACCCACTATTGTGAGACATAAAGCCCAATAATTCTACTATGGACGTACATATGTTGTCCGAAACATAGCCCGATCATTTCACAATGAATTAAAGTGAAAGCATTCACCACCTATAGTGAAAGCAGTTGAGGCTAATTTACAAGCTGCGTTCCAAAGTCAACATGTATTTTTAAAAACAAGAACAACGAAATGTATTTTTGGCATTTTCACCATAAAAAGGGGTGAAAAAAAAATCACGCATACGCCACCGATACATTCCTCCAAGTTCTGCCTCTTCCTTCAAATGCAATATCGTCATATATCTCCTCTCCCTTAGCGATTTGGGTTAATTGGACGAAATTTAACAGAAAACTTAACTACAAAACCCAAATCGCATGATTTAGACTTTGGTGTACTCAGTTGCCAAATATTTTGGATTTTCGAAGAAGTTGGGTATACAAGGATCAAGAAGTTCAGTATATAGGTCCTTGAGCTGTATGCAGACACGACAGGATGAGAGTGCGTGTCATCTCTCGTTAGCTAGTTCTGTTAAGGCTTGCTCTAACAGTATGGGCAGTAGAACAGAGGTAAACACCATTGTCAATATAGTACACAAATCAAACCAATAACTTCAACAGTCAGCTCTTGTGCGGACCCCTTTCTTTTCAGATCGTTCGCCTGTTCCTTCTAAAAACGAAGCTCCTCCTAAGGTCGAGCAAATGGTGTGCTATTTGTTTTAAAAATGAAAGTTGAAACGCCACGTTTAACTTCCTCAAAATGAAAAATGAAAAGGAAAAGCCAAAACCTAAAACAATTTCTTGAAAAAAAGAAACAATAACATTTTTCCACCACTCATTTCTGTCACCGGCCTAAGAAGTGTGTTAGCTGTCATCGATGCCTTAGTCCTGTCATCCAGTGTATACCATCTCCCTGGCCCTGTTACCAAGAATTTTGAAGCATTTCTCCCCCCAACAACTCCGCCCACCAATTCATTTTGTTTCTTTTCCTGAAGAAAGGTAATCAATTGTAAATTAAAGTTTTCTCTTTCAAAGCCACTCAAACCGTGACCACTGGCCATTGCCGCCATTGCCGGCACCATCAACGCCCACCCTCTGTCGCCAGTCATTGTTTTCCTCCAGTTGGTAGTACTGCTGCTGCTACTGCTGCTCTGGTGGTAGTGGTGGTGGTGGTCAATAAAAGAATTTAGAACTTCACTTACTGCCTGATGATGGTGTGGTATCCTGGGGCACAACACAAGAAGCGTTGTGGGTGCGGAGCGATCTAAAGTTCGATTGTTCATTTTCAGGGAGATGACATCCGTCATTCTACCCCCACCACAATCGCAATTCGATATAATTTCGCTTCTTTTTTTTTCTGCTGTTTTGTGCTGTTTTGTTCCTGCTGCCAATTGTGTTTATCGGAGTTGGAAATGAGAGCGATTCCCGATGTGATTACTGTCATTGATGTCGTCGTAGTCGTTGTTGTCATCGTCGTCCTCGATGTCGGTGTTCGTTCACGTGAAATGGCCAATTTGAAACGTGTATCGACGTGCAGTCGAGTTGTTACTTTGAAAATTGAAAATTGACCTCTGCGCTTTTGGCCCAACATTGCTTTGGCCTGGAGGTGGAGGTGTTTACGAGTTTTGTTTTCGTCCAATTGATTTGTGCGATACTAATTTTTATCTACAATTGTATGTAATTTAGTTTTGCGCGTTAAATTGGTTTCCAATTGGGATTTATGGCTATTAGTGCTTTGGAGGTCTTGAAACATGCTTATTAATTTGCAGGACGTTAGTAATTTGGTCTTAACCACCAAGCCTCTACAATAAGCTAGATCTTTAGGTGATTGTCTCCGGTTCGCACTAAATGTCAAGGTCTCTTTCAAATGACTGAGGACAACTGAAAAGCCGTCTAGAAAGGTCTAAATTAGTTACAGTTTTAAGACCAAAATACACCCTTGGACCTGCTGGGTAAAATTCTGGTCATATTCGAGAAACTCAGGGAAGTCGTTGGCGTAAGCAGTCAGAAAGCTACCAGCTTCACTCAGGTAATCATATTGATTATAGGCTCGGATCGTTCTGCCTTAGAGCCTTCTGAACAAGAACCCTTCACCTCACTTGGGTTTTAAGCAAAAGTCACTCCATTTAGCCAAATTCCTGGCTTACTACATCCATCTTGTTCGGGGGCGTGTGCATAACCTTCTATTTCCAAACATTTTTGCGCACAGCAAGCCAGGAGCTCGGCTAGATTGTGCCTAGATTGTGCGGTGTGCACAGGTGGCAGAACCAAGAGGATTGTATCTGGTACGGTGGCGTATGTGTAACTTTTGATTTTCATACGTTTTTGGGTGAAAAAATGTTCTGTCTCCTCTGTACATAGCCATTCAGCAGCTGGACTAGGTTGTGTCTAGATTGCGCGGTGTCACCAGGTGCAGATCTAGGAGGAATGTATGTATATGGTTCGGTGGCGTATGCGTAACTTGTGATTTTCATATGTTTTTTGGTTGAAAAATGTTGTGCCTCCACTGTGCACAGCAAGCCAGCAGCGAGGCTAGGTTGTGCCTAGATTGCGCGGTGTGAACAGGTGGCAGAACTAAGAGGATTGTATTTCTAAGCACCTACCTACTGGCAGAAATGAAGTCCCTGACTAGAAGAGCAACCATGGAGTGGGAGTTCATTTCTGCCGAAACCTTCATAATTTTGTTGCACTAATGGCACTGGACAGGCGCACTGGTCAGTGAAGAGGTTAAAGACATCCAGCGCTTCTGAACATACATCTTATATGCACACATTGCAGGCACAAATATATATATCCCAAATCATAGCCACCCCCTCCAAGCAATGTGTGTATTGAACCACACCTCCTGTTTCATTTCATTTAACCGAAAAGCAATCGATGGAGAGAATATTCATGCGAACATAATTCTTGGCATTAACTTTATGACTTAATGAACACAGATTTGCAAAGCAGCAGTCAACGTTCAGATTAAATGGCCATGCACCCTCGGCCAGTGTGATTATGAACCTTAGCCATGACTTGCAACATGTGGACCTGATGACTCAGCTCCATGAATGCCACATAATTAATTCCTAATCCAATCTCGGCATGGATACCACCTACCTACAAACATATACCTTCATGCCTATTAGCACCAAGGCTACCAATCGACCCATGAACCAACTCCTTGGTATACCTACGTATATACATATGCCCGACAACCCCCGAATGTAGAAAAGGTTGCGCGCGATGAGTAAAGAAAAGTTAATTTAGATCCGCAGCACCGAAAGCCACGTAGGTAGGTAAAACGAAATAAATTTCGATTCGATAGAATCAAATCCACCACCGCCAGTGTCGGTACAGCCCTTTGGCTTGGCCTAGTAATTACTTCCAGTTGGCCGATGTTGGCAGGAAACCTTCCTGCTGAATCACCAACCTGACCCGCACACTGTTCACACGGATGGGCACGTAAAGCTCATTCGAGTAATTAAATGTGGCGCACTAGGTGCGTGCCAAAAGTGGGTTTTCCTCAATAATTTTCCGCGTTTAACGCAACTGACCACTGATAACCACCTGCCAACCTGCTGGAGAGTGATTGCCGAACACGCCCCGAAGCGATGCAAAGCCCAGACTAGAACAGGAAACACTCACACGTCACACGCCCGGCTACGCACATTTGTGTATCTTCTAAAGCCAATCTAAATTCGTCCCAAGGAGTGAGGTCAGCCAGGACTAATTTGCATCGGGATCCACTGCACATGATAACTGTTGTGAAACTACAAGATGTGAAATTAATTTCTGCACACAGGATAATAAATTATGGAATCGAATGCGAGCGGTTGCGCCCAGGTGCGGAATATAGGACCCGCTTCCGCCACAGCAGCAGTAGCAGCAGCAGCAGCACTCGTAATTTTCAGCAAAAGCAGTTTCCTCTATGTTGGGGCGCGCCATAAATCGACAGAAACCCCATTCACACATGTGCCACAGCGCACACGAGTATCCTTGAGAAATTCGTTTTCTGCGTGGGCTCCCTTCTTGAGCAACGTGTACAACGAGAGTGTATGGCATATCCTTTTTGCCCAATTCGTCGGTTTATCCTCGTGGCAATAGCGTGCGTATTAAAGATAAATTGCCACAGATAGCCGGAGTCCTTTTTTGAAAATTTCCCTCCCCTAAGAAATACGTTCACCTCGAACGCCTCCCCACCCCCCGTATAATGACATTGCACAGCGATAAAGACAATTCCTACGTAAGCTGCTGGGTAATAGTGCCGAAGGTTTCTGCTTCGCCATTTACGCAGGAAGCGAAAATAAAGAACCCTTTTTCCTTTTCGGCCAAATCCTTCTTTGGCAGTTAAGATACGATCGGGCTTTCGGGCGAAACCAACTAACCAACTAACCAACCAGTCAGCCAACCGAACCGACCATCTCTTCCGAAATGAGGGCCGGCCATTCTTCTTCTTACGCTCTGGCTGACTGGCTGGCTGGCTGGCTGGGCTGTGGCATAATCAATCGGCCGTCGTCTTGCCACTTGCACTTAAGCAGAATGCCATGTCCCTGGCAAAAGAGATTTCAGTTGATCCTGCGAAGTGGGTTGCTCGAACGCTCCAACACTTTCGGGGTAATTAATTATTTTCAAATTAATAGGCGTACCGCTGGAGTGGGGGTAAATCCAAAAACAAAAAATACAGGGGGGGCAGGCGGCAGTGGGGCTGGTGGTGCCAATCCAAATCCAAGTTAGCTAAGTTGTGTAATTAAATGTGTCAAGGGTTGTATGGCAAAAGATTGCTGTTAAGTTGTGTACTCGGTTTGCATGTGCGACAGACAACAATCAAGGGGTTGGAGTTGCCCCTTCATATTTGTCGTCCTTCGATGGTGCTGGTTGCGTTGGTGGTGGTGGTGGTGGTGGAATCATCAAAGCTACGCGCGATACCATCTCTCACTTTCTTTAACACACACACACACACCCACAGACACACAGGGAGAGAGGCAAATTAAGAACTTGTTCTAGTGATGCTATCTAGGGATGTGTGTAGGATATACTACATATCTTCAGCACACATTTTGATTGCGATACAAATAGAGTTGACGTCGGCTGAGCTAAAGGAGCACCGACGTTGGGCGGAGGCCGCCACCACCACCGTTGCCGTTGCTATTGCCGCCGTCCCTGATGGGTTGGCAAAATTAGGGCATTTGTATTCGGGGAGGATTTATGCTGCTGCTTAAGGGTTTTGGCGTGAATTACACTTGCTCTCTTCTCGAAAGCTATCAAAAAGTAGCGATTAATCTGAGCGATGCGATGGATTAAATGGAGTAACATAATTGAATGTTAGAGCTGTACGCTTGTATATGGAGCTCGTGCAACTGATCGCCATAATCGTGCCATTAGACGTTAATTAATGTGTGGTGTTTGCCGGAGTCAATTGAAATCTTATTTGGAACATTTACCACCAACAGTCTACTAGGAGCATGAGTGCTTTGCAAATGGAAATCAACAATTCTCGCGAATGAGAGAGTTTAATCCCGATGAGATAATCGCTGCCGCACATGTGTGAGATGGTAACAATTAAGATGTGACTCTTTGTGGCGCGGAAGTAACTCCATGTGACATTACTTTGTGTCTTACTATTTCCTTTTTTTTTTTTTTGCAAATGATTGCCAATTTATAAGGATTGCGAGTGGAATATCCTTTCTTCGACTCTGTTAATTAAGAGGAGGCAGCAGGGTTCTAGGTTCTAAGTTGCGTAACGAAAACTGGTTGAGTGCGCATACCTTTTGAGTTTGATTTAGTCTGACCGTTTTGATGATCATCTGAAGTGGATCTGACGAGAATCTAGACAAAAGTGTAATAGAATCAGAACAACTCTATGTCTATAATCCAATTCGGGAGAAGTTATCCCAATAGATCCTGTCAAATGAAACCAGCCAATAAGGAGCTGGGAATTCACAGACAATTTTGGCCTTTTACAGACAGAAATCAACATTCTGACACTGCCTTATGTGGAAGCCCATCAACTTTCTAATGCTTTTCCTTTCTTAGTTACGGATGTCCATGTAAAACTAAGGGGTGGTTATTGATTTGAATTTTCTCAGTCTTAGCTATATTTTCCAAATGATCTGACCGAAGTTGGTATAGACACTCATTAACTATTGGACTTCCTATAACTACCGACACTTGGATTTGGGTCTTTTCTCTCAAAGGACGCTTATGAAATGTCCTTCACTTCTCCATAAACGGCAGGACAGGCTTCGTAGAAAAAAATAAAGTGCACGAGATGGCCAATTTTTTACTCGCATCCACATATGTAGCTGTCTCCAATGCTGGAGCACCTATAATGACAAAACCCAGTATCTGTCGTTCTTTGTTCAAGGACTTACGGCGTAATGTGACTAGGATGACTCTGAGATATTTGACTAGACTAATGAAATACGATTTATGACTACAGTTTCAACATGCAAATTTTGGTAAAGCGAACAACCACTGTCTTGAAACGCTTGTACCATTCTAAGACGTGTAAATCATCCAATAACAAGAACTTCCAAGTCATGAGTATACCGATTGATGATGTAGTCTACTTGTTAATGACTGTTAGCCACAAGGGAGAGAAAGGAACATTCCTTTAATGACAGTCTTTCACTTTATCTACAAACACCGAGACTCCTCAGGAAGAGGAAGTAAGTCTTTGGCTTTCAAATATTCAACTTACCCATTGGTTGGTCGAATCTTTGACTGATCTTTCTACTATGACCATAAAGCTTTTCTCTTTTGGCAGATTCTAGTGTGTTCGAGAGTTTATAGGGTATGGTCTGTAAACTAGAAACCATAAAGTTGATATAGAAAATTTCGCAAAACTACACAAGACGGGTTTAAACGTTCAGTAAAGTTAACTCGTCCTAAAATTCCTTTCAAAAGTCCAGATACTTAAAGCAATTCTAGACTCTAAGTATAGATATTGTCGTCAGAGGCGAAGTAACACATAAGCCTTTAAATCCCAAGCCGAGACCAATAGGTTTCAGGCAATAAGCTTTGCTAATGAGTAGGTATTGCCACACCATGCTCATCTTTGGATGTGAAATGATCCTCCTGCATTTGATTAAAGATGGTGCAGTCTGGTTAAGTACTATATTGTGCTCTTTAGCTGGGCTTAGTGAAGGTTATGACTAAATCACAGCATCTTATTTCTTTTCAAAAGCTTAAAGGCAATCTTCTTCTCTTTGTTAGGCTCCCCTTGAGTATTCAGTGTCCAACAGTCCTCTATGTGATCTCCAGTTTTCTGGTTTCGGTAGTTCCTGTTGATAGTTTCTTTTTGAAGTCGAATTGGACACATTCTATAGAAAAGTCTGAAAGCCCTCAGAAACTGAATATTGTACGACACAACCTCTGCAAGACTTACCGAAAGCTGTATCCTCTGTCCCCTTGGCGTGTTCTTATCAGAAAGGTATCGAACTCTCTGATTCTTATGATTTATTACAATGAACCTAAGTAGGTCCTTGGACATGCATCTTCTTCAGTAACCAACTTTCTTTCTGAACTCATTCAGATTGATGGTGGAAATGGTACCAAACCCCTACGTCTAGTAGTAGTAATACTAATAGTAAATCCCTTCCCAGGACCTGTCAACGTCTGAGAACCACATTAATAATTTCAAAACGAACTCAAAGTAATAAATATGTCAGCACTGCTCTCGAAGATGACACGAAGTACTAAGCACATTCTAATACTTAGTACCTCTGCTGTCTGGTTATGGCACTCACCCTGACTGAGCAGCTTTCATCATTCGCATCGGTACCTGCTGTCATTTTTCATCCCTTAACCCGCCGTTCCTTGAAAAATCCTTAAAGCAACACACTGCGATGACACGGGAGACAATAAGTGATTTGGCAATATTCAATATCCCCGACAAGGAGTCTGTCTCACCTGTCAGCCAGTCTCAAGTATTGAGACTTCAATAAAAGCAAAAGCTAGGAGGTAAAACCCACCCTGTCACCAGCCCGGGAATGATGTTCACTACACCATTTCCTGGAACAATGCGATGAGAAGCGTAAAGAAGTGAAGGCTAAACAGTTCCATCAAAACAAAAGCCCCATCTCATGGCGCGCACAGTGAGTCCTTATCACAACAAAAGACTAAAGCACCTGCCACCATTGCGGAAGATTTATTTGCTCCACCGACCGTTTTTTGCGGAACAAAACCTCGCCGGAGAGATAATGCGATAATTATGCCACCATTGCAGCAAATTACCAAAAAGCACCTCCTGCCGTGGCACCCACAGCCCACAAACACTCGTCATAATTCCGATTTTTAATTCCAGTCCGTCTTTTCGCTTAGCTCCGCGCACAAGGATGATCACCACGGTGGCCTGGCTGAGACAATGGCCATATCAACAGCATCACGGTTGGGAGTTTAGTCCTCGTTGGCGACGGCGACGAACAGACCATTGTAGTAGCTATTGTTCCATAAAGCGTTTCCATCAGAAGAGATTCAAAAAAGTTTTCCGTTTCTCTTGCAAGGCCTACACAGCAGCCTACCTCCCATGAATTGCAACATTGAAGACGCAAGAGCTGGTAGAATAGGACTGGCACGGGATTCAACGATGTCGACATTCCCCATGGAAGTTTCTTTTCATCTAAGGATTTTTTTTTATGTCTAGCCGGTGGCGGGACGCAGTAGCAATAGCAGCAATAGCAGGAATAGCAACAGCAACGGCCAGCACAACTTCCTTTCGAACGACTTTGAATTGCTGCGAGCTGCTGCGAGCTGTAGCGAGTAGAACGGCACATACGCGCCAAACAATGATTCCTTCCAAAGGTGTGAGCACTTGGAGCTCCATTTTCACGTCGTTCTGTGACACAGACGACAGAGGCGATTCTGTGTGTGCACATTTCTCTTAATGAACCTTTTAATATTAATTACTATCGGCCTGTGCGACAGCTCCGGCGCACCGCCCCCTGCCATCAGAAAATCAGTGGCAGAAACAGCAGCACCACCACTACTACCACCATCGGGCGCTGGAGGTGGAGCATTAAGGAACACTGGCGTACGCAACGGAAGCCGACTCTCTGAAGTTGATTCAAATGGAAATAATTTTTAACCCCGGGCAAGTTTGTCGTCATCGTCGTTGTCGTTGTCGTTCTCCTCGTTGCCATTCTCGTCCTTAAAGTCTCGTAGCAGGTCCTTCTCATCATCGTGGTCGTTTGTCACAGGACTTGGCGCTCTTAACAAAAAAAAAAAAAAAAAACTCGACGACGACAAAAAAAGAAAGAAATTAAACGAACCAAAGCATAAAGGTAGACCAAGACCCGGTTGATGGCCAGGTACATACAGTGCAAGCAGCTCTTCACAGAGATGTACCTGCCCGATAGACAGACAGTTCGTGGAAAAACCATTTACCGACTACCACCAACACATTGCCGTCCGCAATTGCGTTCAATTAATTGGGTCTGCGGAAGATAAGGATGCGACTTGCGGATGTTTGTCGGGGGGAAATATTGCGGCCAAAGATTACGGACCGCACCACCGGTGGTGTCTCATAGCCAAAGCAGGACACAATTGAATCCTAATAGGTTGACGCGATAGGATGCCGTATAAGCTGCTTCCTGCTTCTGCAGGAGCCCGTCCAAAAGCGTCCAGTCATTGTTGCGTGTATGTGCGACGTAATCAGCTTTCTGACATATTAATCAATGGGAAATCAATTTCTCTCCATGGCAGCAGGCCTATTCCGGTCTCGGAGTCAATTGATGATGTCATCGTGGAGTAATGAAAGTCATTGCCAATGATTCGGCTGGTTTTTCGTCTTCTTGTGCCCTCTGTTGTCAGTCATTTATCATTTGGTGTGTGTTTCGGCCGCTCGCACTATTAGGCCAAAGAAAGGGCGGTTTGTTTGTCATTTATCCAAGTGGAGCGCTGCAGGCATGTGTTTGACGGATATGCGATGTGAAGGATGGTTGAATTGCTGGCGACACGGGCTCCTTCAAAAATTGTTTTTGAATTTTATCCAAATGATTTAGTAGTTAGAATCATCGAGGACTGCAATGATTACAGCCAAGGAACCCTGTCCTTGGGTGAGGCATCTCAACCTGATAGAAGGGGTACAAGCTGATGGAGTTGGGATTCAATTCATGATTTATTGCTAATGTTCGTCCCAGACGACTTCATTTTACCGTGACCTTCTAAATAGCTCGTGGAATCAATACAAAAAAAGATTGATGCCGTCTGGAAGGATTATAAACGGTACCTATCCCATTAGGGGCAACCAATTTAAATTGGCAGGCCTGAGTTGTGGTATTTTTTATCTGCAATTCTTGCCATTATCGGTCGTGGACTGGCCTGCACTCAACCAAGTCCCTGTGGCGAGAACGATAGACTGACGAGGAGAGGAAGGCAGATCCGGTTTATGGGAGGAGACATCATGTGAAAAAAATCTGCGAAGTTGCAAAGCACATAAGAGAACTCTCGGGAGGAGAGTGGACAATAGGTGTACCTCTAGGATTTTCTGGCTAATTGTACATATTACTTCGCCATGAATGCCGAACCCATGATGAAGCTTCTGACTTTACTTAAGTCTAGCCTAGCTAGATCCATAATAAGTACATCCAAAGGTTTTTTCTCCTCGCGACTGATAGGGAAGACTCCTCTTCCTCGTCTCGTATGTCTGCTTAGGTGATAGTGCCTCGTGAGATCGCAATCTATTTTTCTTAGGTTCATCCTGTTGACTGTACTAATTCTGCAATATAGCCTCTGTATGTGTGTATTAGCTCTGGCCAGATATTGAGAAGACAGAAATGTGCTGATATTGTTCTCGTTACCGATTGTTACGGCTTAGTAGTTGCTACAACTATTTAAACCAAATCGAATGGTTAAATGTACCACCGCGGTTCCTCAAGGCAGTTGCCTATAACCCATAGTCTTTATAAATAAAGGCTTCAGTGAGGATTTTGTCCTTTCTGCCTGCGCCGATGAAATGCTCACTTCTAGCTAGACACATATTATCTGATCTAAAATATAAATCTCCTTGTAGGACTTTTGTACAAGTTGGTAACCATCAGTTATCAAGAAACTTCTAGTAGCTCCACAATCATTTCCACTTCATTTTTGATGAGTTTTTACCCTCAGTCTCGGTTTTCATTATTAAATTTGTAACCCGTTGACACCTTTCAGATAGACTGCAGCCATTAGCCATTAGAATGCCAAACTGTTGGTGGAACATTATCAGCACATGTCTCTCTTCCAAACAAATCTGGCCCGAGTTGGACTTATGGACTGATTTATGTCAATTGGCGCCCTCTCGGGGCACTGTGTAATAGGAAGACATGCCAGAAAACTTGGTGCGCCTGTCCGGCCCTATCGGTTCTAAGAAGGAACGAGTACTTCTTCACAGATTCCAAATATCTAGATTTAAGAAGAATACAAATCATCGAAACTGGTTACCCTGTAACCTACCCAACGTGTTGTTTCGACGAAGGTTTCCGCTGCGGGTAATCCGGTTGTTTTCCCATAGTTGTATCACAACGAATCTCTCGAACCAACCAAACTCAACCAAAACCTTTTAGAATCTAAAACTATCTAACCTTCGTTAGACCCAGGATGCCTATCTGTATTGTTATTGTTTGGGTCAGCCTTCCCCACAATCCTTCGAAAAACTATAAAGTGGGCGTGGTGCTGCAGGATATTCATAATTTCCTTGATATATGTAACGCTGGAGCTGTAGGACCCTCCTCAGCACACTTATATCAAAGACATTGGAATGTACCTATCCTAAGGTCTAAACTGGAGTATTGGGGGAAATGCCTCTACAAAATCGTAATGCGGACACGATTTGTATACATATATTGTATGGAGAGCATATCCACTTCCCATATCCCATCTTGGAAGTGGAAATGGTGCCAAGTTTTAGAATTCAAAGAACTGTAAGTATCCTCCAATTGTAGGCGCATTTCTTCATTTTTTAATATCTCGAGCCCAGCTGTGCCTCAGCATTCGATTAATTCACAACCACCAGCATTTCCCTTTGAATCCATCCTCCCCTCCCCCTATTTATACACAATACCATATGAAAATATATTGACATATCCAAAAATGAAACATTTCTCAAGTCACCACCACAAAAACCGTCTCAAAAATCGAATGTCATTCCCACACCCCATCTGCTTGTTGGTTTGGCAAATTTGAAAACCCTCACCCTCCCTCCAACACCGAAAATCCACAGAGAGAGGGGGATTGAAAGAAAGAAAAAAAAAAAGCGAAATCCTGTTCAAAATAAACCCGTCATCATTCAGTGTTTCATTTCCGTGCAGCAGACGCTCGAAATCAACGCAGGTTTACACGCAACTCAAAATTATTTATTGATACATTCTCCAACTCCGGCACATAATACCGAATCGAGCAACAGTACGAATGGCAGTACCCGAAAGCCAAAATCTCATCCCCAGCACTTCCCTCTGTACACTAGGGGGAGGAGGCGAATGTGATTTTGTTTTAAGTTTACGAAAACTGTCGACCTTAATCACAGACCTGTCGCCGGCGACAAGCTGTGACATTTTCCAGTTACAGAATACTTTGCACTTTTGATACCGTCGTCGTCGTCGCTGTAAGCAGCCCTTTTGACGAGGAACGCAGAAGGTAGACATAGACAAGCCGAACCTTTTCAAAAGAAAAACACCGACAAAAAAGTCCTTTGCTTTGTTTATCAACCCCAAAATCTCAATCTTTCATTTTGCCGTGTTTCAATTCCGCCCACACTGGGTTTCTGCCGCCCATTGACGGTGGGAGTGGAAGGCAGGGGAGAAGGAACGTTATTTTTCCAATTTCAGGCCTGCCACCCAATTTTGATCAAACAGGTTGGTGCGGTACGGGACAATCTCCGGAAAATATCTGCAAACGCATCGTAGAAAACAATTTAAACCCCAGGACTGGTGATGAACCCTTTAAAGTCGAAACTCAAAGAGTTTTTGATGTCAAACAGCCCCCTTCCAGGTTCGCTTTGTTTTTTTCAAAAGAAAATGTTACTCTTCCGAGGCCAAGTTCATGCCTAATGACATTTCCAAGGCAAAAACAAGCAACAGCTAGCGTTTACCCCAGAAGATGATGGCAAACGTGCCCTGATGAGCCATAATCAAACAAACGGAGGGGGTTGCTTCAACCCGTTTCCTAGAATCTAAGTAAACGTTAAAGTTAATCGCCTGACTTTCGTGCCTCGGAACGGTTGACACAGAGAGAGAGATAGAGTCATGTTTACCTACGTACTACCCAGGTCCATCCAAATCGAAAGTTTAAAATGCCAATGGAATTAGATTCGTCTCAAGTCAGTTGGCTCGTCACAGGACCGAAACGGAGAGACGGAGATACCTTGTTGATTGATGAAGATGATGACCCAGCCTTAACCCCTGTAAATGGGGTTGATTATTGGCCATGCTCTCATGTGTACGTTTCGTATGTGTGTGTGTGTGTGCGTGTGTTTGTGTATACATTTTGGGGGCTCTCATCCGTTGTCATTCCGTGACTGACTGACTAACTGACTGACTGAGTGTGGGGCTTTGAACTTTTAGAATTATTGATCTTATTTTTCTTTTGGAACGGATGCTGTCCCTGTGTTTCACAAGAACTTGGATCCACTTGTGTCCACAAAGAAAGGTCCTGTTTACCATACACCGATGAATCTTCGAGTGGCTATAGCACAACACAACACAACACAACAAAACAGAAGCACAAGTTCTCTGTTGCACTGAACTGAAAGGCGAAGACGGCCGGATCTGGATCATTGGAGGGATGGATGGTTTCTCAATGACAGCACTTGCGTTGGCTCTCACCCCAGCTCTTGGTTTGGGTCCTGTTTAGCATAAAGTTACCTAAGTTCTTGGGGACACACAAAGGGAATGGTGAAAGTAACAGAGAAGAAGAAGAGAAAAATGTAAATTGTTGATTCACCCGAAGTAAGTCAATAATCGTATTCGAAAAATGAATCACGAGTGGGGGTGCTGATGGCGAGTATTCTGTAGAGTCATGCGGCCTGTACAAGTCCTTGGAATAAGTGCAAGTAAGAACTCAAATTGGCAACAAGTACCATTGAAAGGAGCACGGACAAATATGCCAAATAGTCAAGGTTACCACAACTAGGTGGAGACCTTAACAGAGCCATTTCACGAAAGGGTAGGGTTCACAGTATCTTCTTCACTGGTTCGGTTTGTAAGGATAAGTTCATGTTATGGACAACCAATAGTCAAGCTCCATTCGTGCCATTGGATAATCCCGTGAAAATTATGTAGATTTGTATTGGAAACATCATGCGAATCTATGTTTCCAGCTCATAGCTAATCTTACATGGTAGAGTGATCAGCAGGAAAAGAACAATAGAATGAATAGGATTGCTTGATACTATGACCATACTTGTATACATGTCGAAAACAGAAACACAATTCTAAATTATAACTTCCTTATTCTGAAAGAGTTGGTAAAGGTACCAAGATAGGACAACTAGGCTCGAAGATTGATGGGAAGAATCAGTGCAACACCAACAAGTTTGCATTTGGAGGCAACACGTCTACAGGAAGTAGAAAGTTTTTGGAATTTTGTAGAACGATTATGATACCTGAGACAAGGAATCCCAGGACTATAGAAACATAGACGAAATGTTCTAAAATATAAGAGCCCTGCCAAGAAGCGTTGTAGTGTACAACACAGTCTCAGGCATAGATTCTAGATTCTATTCGATTGAGAGGTACTGAGAATGCTGAAACAGTCGTCCTGCATTCCCGAAAGCTATGTCATTCGTTATTCGATGGTTTTAGAACCTCAAAGACACACAACAAATCAGGTCCTGAGGAAAACTCCGTGAGCTTCGTCTAGCTAATACATTGGAGATCTCGTTTTCTATGGTCCCTGAGCTGAAAACGATTGGCAAAGAGTGTTGGATTTGCGGCTGTAAAGAGATAAGATCCCATTCTTTGAATATTTGGAAATATGTTCACCTATTCCACGAAGACACCTACCTCGGACTACTGTTAGAGTCATCCGTGAAATTTCGAATTCAATTGACCAGCCAGACATCAACCAAACCCCCAGAATCATCAGCTAGTCACCTAAGAAGCAGGTTCAAATGCAATCCTTCCCAGCGGTATCAGTGCCAAGAATCCTCTTGGCTGCGGGGACCGTAACATTGAAGGAAATGAATAAAGTGCGATTCAGCCCTCGACATGTCCCTCACCACATCTATTTGGGAGAAGCTAAAGGAAAAATCTTCTCACGGTTTCCATCAGAGACAAACACCAAGTGCCACGGATTGCAGAGTTGTACCATATCAAAGCAAATGTGGCCCAACTATCCAACTGGCTCAAAACCTAAGATTTACAAAACAGGACTCGCACAGACATTACAAGGATTATAGTGATTAGCGTGAGTCACTGGCTCATACGAACACATGCATCTAGATTTGGCATCAATGCAACTGCAATCATAAGAAAAAAAAATAACAACATTTCTTCTGTCCGTGTCCGGCTCTAGTACATTAACCTAGTCTCTGGGAAAAAGATGAAGAAGTCAGTTTCCTAAATCTCTTTGTAACTTATACCTATCACCTTAAATACATACATGAGAGAGGCTTCTGGGTTCTTCTGGGGTTCATGTCCTTTTTGCTTTATGGTAGGAAAGCGAAGATCTCCCAAAGGGGCTTAGAACTTTAACCCAATAATGGGCTTCCACTTGTGCACATTTTTCTATTCTTTGCAAACATAACGTCCTACATAGACACTGCCTCACATTAGAAGGACAATTCCAATTGGACTTCTTGTGTCCGTCAATTAATCCCAGCTTCACAATGTCCTTATATGTATAACAAAAAAATTTCCCAAAAAACTACTGCAATTACATAATTGCTATTGTGCGAGTATGTGCCATACTATCTGCCATACAATCAACAGCTCTTCTCAAAATTCATCTCATGCAGGACACGAAAAAAAAAAACCGAAAAAAAAACTGACTACGACATTCGCATCCACATTAGTTCTGAGATTTTTTTTTTTTTCGTTGTTCTGTTGTTTGTACTTTCTTTGTTCAGAAATTCATTGTTAGTATCGGATTCATTAACAGGATCCAAAACAATGATTCATTTATTAATTACAACATCCGATGGTGATGATGATGGGCAATGGGCGATGGGCGGTTGAATTCTGTTGCCTGCTGCTTGCTGCTGTTGCTGAGAATTCTGCGTCAATTGTTCTTCTGGAAAATTACCACACAACGCGGCATTAAATTAGATAAAACATTATTTATCATCCGCACAAACAAACACATACATACATACATAAGTTGTAGGATGAAAAAAAAAAAAAAAAATAGAAAACAAAAGTTAGAAACCAAAAACAGAAGCCAGAAGCAACGAACGCACATCATTATCAGCTTACAGATCCTGCCAAGGACACAATCGTCCGGGCACAAAGTATTATCATTAGTCATGCGAAAACATGTGAACACTGTTTGTATGTATATGTGTGTGTATGATTGTGCTGTCGACAGGCGGCTTACATTAAGCGCCTTCAGTAGTGTGCCACCAGAAGGGCGGGCCATCGCATACGCGAGCGAATGATGAGGATGTTGCCGCTGCCGTTGCCTTTCCATTATCTCATTGACAATGGCGAATTTGTTTTGTAGCCTTATTCCATTTGAAAGGATATCAGCCTGGATAAGGCTTTAATTAATGAGCACTCTCCACTCTAAATCAATGAGTGATTTTTCTCCTTCGCTGACGACGGCGCGCGTACTCCTTCTGTCATTTCTGTTCTTGAAGGATTCTCGAAAGGATTCGATGGGACGATCTTAGAATTGATTGCAATTTATTTACAATCTCATGCAGTAGTGGTTGCGTCCTCCCAATCATTGGCTTGACAAATAGAGCTGGGATATCTTGAGTGGGAGATTATTTTAAAGGACATCTCGGTTGGGCACAGGAGGAGAACTGGATCTGTAACCAAACCACCCCTTAAGTGCGCGTCCCATCTTTATCGCATACCGAAAATGACTGCGAATCAATCTGCAGTCCTTGCAACATATATCTTCCTGCCGATTCATCGCTTCTTCTCTCGGGATGGTATCCTTTTTATTGTTTTCTTCTCTGCTCGTTGTCCTTTTTTTTTTTTTTTTCTTCGGGTGTGTGTGCTTTTGTTTTTGGCCATGGACGGTTGGGTTGGCCCTCTCATGCTAGATTATCATCTCAATTTTTTATTGGATTGGTGGAGATCTCCCAGAAGCAGTTATCACATTTGATTGCTTCTCGAGAGCAATGCTAAAAATGTTCAACGAGATTACACCCGACGATGTATATGGTGTGTTTGCGTATATCCTGGAAGGACCGTACTGCTTTTTTTGTTTGTATGTTCGCGACGGTCTCAAGTGCGTAGAAACAAATTGCAATGCGGGTGGGAATGAACAAAAAAAAAATAAATAAATAAGGGAAACAACAATGTTTTGGTACAACAATATGACAGTTGATCATCGAAGTGTATAGTTGGTTTTTAGAAGTGCTCCGTAATATAATTACAATTCCCTGTGAAAAAAAAGCTGATTGAAAGCGAAACTATATTAAAACATAAACAAGATAGTGACTTTTTATCATTTATTCAAAATCGCATAGTAAAAGTGGTTTACAACAGTGTTTTCTTTATTTAAAATTATTGAATTTCTTGCTGCTTCATCTTTACTGTGTCCATAGTTGTTACATTTACAGCTCCATTTACACACAGTAAGTACAATGCCTAAATGCGATCATTGTAAAGATGAATTGCCTCTCGCGGGTGATTTTGTCTCTTGTCCCCTATGTTCCCGTAAACTGCACTACCAATGCACCACGGTGACAGAAAGGTCTTGGAGATCGATGGGCTCCAAAAAAAATGTTTGGAGGTGTCAGTTTTGCAGAAATGCCAACGATAATCTCAGCGGCACCCCAAGCGACGTTTCATCACAGCCAGTCACACCAGATATTCAATCTAACAAAAGAAATAGAACCGAAACACTTAGTCCACAAAATAATGCGAATACACAAACTGCCACGGAATACACACCAAATGTCAACTCAACCACAACCGACATACTAACCGAAATTAAAAACATGAAAACTGAAATGAAGAGCATTGCTGATTTCTGTAATTTCGTATCACAGAAATTCGACGATATCAACAAAAATATTGAAAAAAACAATACGTTCATGGACACAATGATGAACGAAATACAAAAACTAAAAGATGTAAATAAAGAAAAAGATAAACAAATTCTTGACATGCAGGCACAAATAAACAAACTTGAACAACAACAACTAAAACACAGCATAGAAATCAAGAATATCCCACCAATACAAAACGAAAATCTAGTTGAAATAATTAAATCTGTAGGAAAAACAATTAAACAAGATATAACAAATGCGGATATAACAGACATCTACCGCACTAAAAATAAAAACACCGAAAGATCCACAATTATCGCCACTTTCCACAACTATCAAGTAAAAAATACATTTATGCAAAACGCCCGTGCAACTCGTCCGCTTACAATTGCTAAGATTAATCAAAACATGGAAAACAATGCAAGAATTAACGAGGCTTATAACAACAACAATGTTTTCATAAATAACACTCTTACGAATGTAAACAAACAGATGCTGTGGCTAGCGAAAAAGAAGGCCAAAGAAGAAGGCTGGAAATACGTGTGGGAAAATACGGGAAAAATCTTCGCTAGAAGGGAAGAAAGGGCGGAAGCTTTGTTTATTCAATCTATGATTGACATAGACAAAATTAAACGCATTTAATTGACATATATATATATGTACATATGAAGAACAACTAGTTCTACGTTATGATGGATGACAATATACAAGAATTGTTCGATTTAAATTACATGAAGTTCAAAAATTTCAATCAAACAAAAAATGAATTAAAAAAACTTAATTTTCGTTGTCTATGTCTAAATATTAGATCGTTAAGGAAAAACTGGGATGTCTTCTGTGCTAGTATATGTCCAATATTGAGTTGTTTAGATGTAATTGTTTTGGTAGAAATAAATATTACAAAAGAAGAAAATAACATGTACTATCTGGATGGTTTTTGCGCCGAGTTTGAAAACAGGTTACATAAAAAAGGTGGAGGCATAGCTATATTTATTAAAAATCATATAAGCTACGAGCGTTTAGATATCGAAACAGCTGCTTTTGAAAACCTGACAGTGAGGACTGTATCAAACGCGAAAACAAATGTAATAAGCGCAATCTATAGACCACCGAAAAACAATCTGACTGAATTTATGAATGAGTTTGCACGAATTACAATCATGAGAGGAGTGCATAACGATCTGGTAGTTCTGGGCGACATGAACATAGATGTAAAAAACAACACAAACAATTTTGTCCTGAATTACCACGAAATGCTAGCTTCAGAAGGGTTGTACAATGTCATTAAAGGAGCTACTAGGGTCGACCCAAATAGAGGCACATGCACACTTATTGATCACATTTTGGTAAATTTACCAAAAAGCAAAACGTTTTCGGCTGTAGTAGAAAGTGACATTTCTGATCATTATAGCACGCTTTACGGGGTCTACGACCATCCTCCTGAGGAGAATGATACTCATGTTCATATGCGACCTACCATAGTGACGAGTAAAGTAAACCAGCTGATTCGAGATACTAATTGGACACAAGTGGCTGAAAAAAACGACCCTGTATCACTCTTAAGTTCCTTAATGGAAAAAATGAGTGAAATATATACAAATTCAAAAATCACACACAGGCAAAAAAACCGAAAGAATGCTTCATGGATTACTAGGGACATCCAAGACATCTGCAGAGAGCGAGATAGACTATATCGCAGGTGGAAAAATAACCGGAATAACCGAACATATGAAAGAGAGTACAAAACGTTACGAAATCAAGTTAACAAAAAAATTACAATGACTAGGAATCAATATTACAAGAACAGGTTTGAAGAAGTAAGATGCGATCCAAAGAAAACGTGGGCATTAATAAACGAAGTTTTAGGTCGAAAGAAACCCAATTTGGATGATGTCATTAGGAACAACTTTTCGCCTAATGTAAGCACAGCACAACTAGCTGATGAATTTGGTGACCTCTTTTCGACACAGGCAGCATCTATTATCCATACGTGTAACATTACCGAATCTACGCATCGCAACGCTGTTCTACGAGACTCCATATATTTGGGAGATATCAACTGCATTGAGGTAGCTGATATATTGTATCGTTTGAATGTTCAAAAGGCGCCTGGGGCTGATGGTATCAGAGCCATGGATTTAAGATCAAACGCCGATATCTTTGCTCCAATAATAGCTAAAATGATAAATCTAAGCTTTAACACTTCGACGGTACCAGAAAAACTTAAAGAGGCAGTTGTTCGACCGATACACAAGGGAGGTAGCAAAAAACAGTCGGAGAACTATCGTCCGATTGCAATCTTGCCAGCTATCGAGAAGATCATAGAACAGATCGTGTCAAATCGAATATGGGACTTCATCCACAAACACGATCTAATAAGCAAACACCAGTATGGTTTTCAAAAGGGTAGAAGTACAAACCAGCTTCTTGGCGATTTCGCGAATGTCATCAACACCAGTCTCAGCAAACGTCACCACACCCTAGTTCTGTTTTTGGACTTCAGCAAAGCATTTGATACTCTCGACCACAACAAACTTATCGATGCTGTCCAAAGAGTTGGAATTAGGGGAAAGCTGACATACTGGTTAGCAGACTATTTGGCAGAGAGGACATTTCGAGTGAGAGTCAAAGATTGTTGCAGCAGGGCTTATAAAGTTCAATATGGAGTTCCACAAGGCAGTAGACTGGGTCCTTTACTTTTCATTCTTTACACCAACGAACTGCTGAAATGTTTTAAGAAAAGTTTCCCATTCGCCTACGCAGATGACACGGCAATTGTTGTGTGTCATCAATCCCTAAAAGAAGCAGCAAGGATAATGCAAGCCGAATTCGACGAAGCTGGAAAATGGTGTCACGACAATGGGCTGGTTATCAATGCCACAAAAACAAAACTAATGCACATCCGGAGCCCAAACTATTCACCGTCGCAAGTTTTGTTGAAGAGCTACAGATGTGCAAATGCATCCAGTTGTGACGATATTCAAATGGTTGATACATACAAATATCTAGGCATTACAATTGACTGCCATTTCCTTTGGGATGCTCATATTAACGATCTGCGAAACAAATTGAAGGGGTCGCTGTTTGCGCTGGCCTGTCTGCAGTACAAATCTATGACGTCTGTGCATAAGCAAGTGTACTATGCTCTCATAGAGTCCAGATTGCGGTATGGTGTGTTAGCTTGGGGAGGTGCAGCGCAAACGCACATCGAAAAGCTACAAAAGATCCAAGACAGGGCGTTAAAGTTGATGTCGAAAGGCCACGTAACAACCAACATCGTACGCGTTCTTGAAGTGAGGCAGATCTTTAAGATGAGTGCAGCCCTGGAGTACTATGATGATCCAAGTTTCCGAACGCCAATTGCTCACCAGGTGAACACAAGGAGACGAGCTGAGGGTCTACTTCAACTTCCAGCGATCATAAATGAGTACGGCAGAAGAAGACTGGAGTACATCGTGCCAAACGTACTCAACAATCTACCTCAACATCTTCGCAACATAAATCAAATAAATGTTAGAAAACGAAAAATTAAACAATATTTCCTAGAATCCATTACCTAGAGTTCATAACTGAGAACAATTAAATAATTAAATTAAACTCAATATATTTATATCTATTCTCACTAAAACTAAAATATGTAGATACTATTATGCAATTTAGCTCAGTTTTGTTTTTTAAATTAAATTAACGCATAAAAAAAAAAACTTTGATGATTAACAGATATGTACATAGCATAGGTACTCAATCTCCTGCAGATAAGCCATTAGGCTTCGCAGGTAAATAAATAAATGAATAAATAAAATGAATAAATAAATGAAAAAAAAAAAAAAAAAAAAAAAAAATGACACCCCCAGTCAAGCTTTGGCGGTGAACGTGATATATGGACACCATGCACCACGCACAACCCTTAGCTCGTACGACTGTTGATACATTCTGTTCACTTTTTTTTCGTTTTTTCTTTTTTTGTTATTTTGCTGTCCATCTCGTTTGTATGTATGTATTTCGGCTGGTTTAATGCAATCCTTGTGAGCATACATCATCTGTTCCTTGTTCTTTGCCCTTCGTCGCGTTTGCTCTGTCACGGAGGGTTTCGCTGTCGCGTTAGCGCCCAAATCAGCTATGACAGCCTGGGGAGTTATAAAGCATCGTGTCAAAATATAAACAGACTAGCACCAAATTCCAAACACCGAGTACACAACTGACGACTCTGACACTGGCTTCCGTGTCATGTCGTGAAGAAACGAAAAAAAAAAAATATAAATTCATGACCATATGCAGTATGTTGTCCTGAATTTTTCACACCAAGGACATGGCGCATGGGGTGGGGAAGAACTAGAAATAATGGAACCCACCCCACATACATTTTTTTTCCTGCTTCGTCGACATTTTTCATTTTTGGTGCAAGCAACACTTGCAACGGAAGAGGCCCGCTCCTTGTGCACCGAATGGGTGGGTTTGTGTGTGTGTTTGGCACTGTCAACCATGCTTTGGGATGTGTGCTGATGACATCGAAACAATCGAAATACTACGACGCGCAATCGATTGCCAGTCTTTTCCAAATTGATTGACAGACACTTAGTGAGTGAGTCAGTAATGGCAGCTTACTCACACAACAGGTAGGTAGGTAGGTAGGTAGGTAGCCAACTCCCCAGGTAGCGGAAGATGGAAAGGATTTCGATACACTCGACTGTAAATAGCAATCACATTCTCAAACCGAATTGTCAATTGTGAAGCGTTTAGAGTTGGAATGCGAAATTGATTTACTAGGGGAACACGGATCTGGTGGTGGATCTCTCTGAATTGGACTCGAGAGGTGGTGGTGCTGGTTCCAATGAGAATCATGGCTCATGACAGAAGTGATGAGTGGGAGCAAGGTATTGATTTGAGTGAGGTTGTAAAAAACAGAAAAGATTTTTTGATTAAATCTTGTAGCAGGTGCTGATTTATGAAGTCCTCCGGTGGAGGATGTTTATTTAGCAGAGGTTCAACAGGGGTTTATGATAACGTGAAGCCAGGATGAAGTTGTTCAGTTCATGTGATCCCTTATAGGATTTCAGCAGCTCATGCCTTAGTCTCCAACTCACTCGGCGAGACCTTGGTTTCTTCTTACCAATCCCGCATCAAGTTTGTTTGCATGGACGGTATGTTTGCAACCTATCATTGTCCTATGAGAATTAAGCTGGGCTTGAACCTTGGTTACTGTCTCATTACTCCTTCTTCTACCTAAAGTGAGAAGCCTTTGAGAGAAACCCCCGAAGAATCATGTAATAGATACCAGCATCATGGACCAGACCATCTTTTCTGTTTTCACACTCATTTTATGAGGAAAGTCCTGAAAAAATAGACCCCTGATTGAGAACGGGTCTGAACGGTATGAACACCAAGATGTCGACATATTCTTATGTAGATTCCAAACCTCTTCCAGCCAGTCCCTCAGCCTTCTCATTACCTGGCATATTTTTGTATCCAGGGATAAAACAGAAGGCTACCTTGTTCTGTGATCCAAGAACCTTAACCACTTCAACAGTCCTTCACGAGCTTGGTTTCATTTCAGTAACAGTAATCGCTTTTATTGCTGCCTTGCTGTCTATGAAGAAGCTGCCACTTCTTGTGGTAGTGGCTTCAACGCAGTCTCATCAGCAGTCACTGGTAGTCTGTGACAGATTTTGGTTTCCATTTTCCCAGTAATGTTATTCCTTCTGTTCAGCTTCTTACCCAGAACGAGTCCTAGGCTTGTTGCGCTGTCTGAGATTGCCATGGGGTTTGATGCCAAAAGGTAGTTCTAATACCAGAAGATAGGAAGTTTTTTCTGAAGTTCTCGTAAGTGAGATCTTTTTTGAAGTCTTCAGCATAAATATAGTGATGCCTAGTATCCATTAATCCATTGAATGATTTGGTCTGCTTGTCACAGACTATTGCGTCCCTTCACTCACCAATATCTGTGTTCCCACCCTGTTGGGATAAATCCTTTCCCAGTTGGGACAACCCACATCTTTTTTTTAAGCTCGAAGCAGAAAAAGTTGAATTAAATTCAATTAAAGGCACACTATGGGGTATCCACAGTGACTTCGAGTACCTGTACCGCCACGGCAGAACAAAGACGCACTCCATACCGTATCTGCATAATTCCTTTCCGATCCTATCGCTTAGACTCACTTCGCTGAGGTGACCGGCATAAATCGAAGTCCGGCTCTGTCTCCCGCATCATAGGATAGGATAATAGTACCCGACCAAGCGGTTGGGAATGCGACAGACCTGGCAGGGCCATGTATCATTCACAATCCAATGGTCAACCACACTGCCTCCGAAAAATTCCATTCGGAGGCCATTCATTTAATAAAAAATGAGCGCCTGACTGTACGTGTGTGAGTGTGAGTGGGTATTTGGCTCATCCGGGGGCAGGAAAATTCTATGCGATAGCATATCGGATGTGCTCAGCAACATTTCGCATCCGCATCACCACCGGTTCGCCATACCCATCGAATCCGGAATTATTTGCAGCCCGGAGTTTTGTAATTTTTGTTTCTGCAGTCCTCCGCATTGTCGTCGTCGTCGTCGGGGGCCCATAATATCAACCGGTCTTGTGATGTCCAGGCGTAGCAACCCACCGCCACTGGTTTTGTATATTATTTTGGTATTTTTTATCTTTTTTTTTGTGTATTCTCCGCGGATTATAACCGAACGGTTTTTGAGCCTCATACTCTTTTAGTAGGTCGAAGCAACTACCTTCCTGGAGTGCTATCAACCGATACGGCGTACATAACCAAGCCTCCACCGCAAGCAATCGAATTAATTTTTTTTTTTTTTTTGTTTTATTTTATTTATTCCTTTTTTCTATTTCGAGGACACACAGCTTCCACAGGGGGTGCGAGCCGGTCTCTGTGTAGTAGAGTTGGCCACCAGGGACAAGCGCAATTAGGGTAACCACCAATGCAAATTCGAGGCTGTTAATTCGTGCGCAAAGTGTTTTAAATTTTTTCTGTTTATTGGTGTGTCCTTTTTTTTTTGCTTTGTTTTTTGAGAAAGAACAAGAAACGTGTACCGTCTGTCTATCTGTCGTGTCCTGTATAACAACGAGTGTAATCACTCGAGCATTAAACATTTTAATTAAACAAAATTGAAAAAGAACGACAAGATTCGACGAGCTTGGTCCGAAATGCCATTTGTTCTGGTACGGCTGCGAAAAGCTCCCTTGGAGGATAGGAATCCAAAAAAAAAAAAAAATGTCTAATTTGGTGCGAGGCTGCATAAAACCTCACATTGTTAGGTGTTGTAGTTAGAATTGCTAATACATAGTTACAGAACCAAAAAACTGCGTATTTAGGTGGGTAATTCGAAAACGATGAATTGTGAGAGACAGGACATGGAGGAGGTACAAGTAGTATTGAGGGCTACCCAGTTTGAAACCGTTTCTAGCTAGTGGGTTCTGGGTGGAAACACCTTGTGACACCAGAAGATTTCCAAATGCTGTTGTCCTCGTATTTCTAGCCATTTGGCATAGTGGTGCTATAGATACATGTGTCCTTCTAGCAAACGAAGATTATAACATTTCAACATTTCTTCCCAGTTGATGGACAATGGTCATCAGCCATTTTTTATTAAATATCCAAGGACTTGCTATTCATGCTATACCCTTCACAAATTGACGACTAAAACGAAGAGCCCATAGAAAACCATAAATACTGCCTGAACTAAGAGCAACTTTTTGTGCACCACTGCCCATATGGCACAGAAAGCATTGTGATCCAAGTCATCATGACATCATGGCAGAATTTCAGACTCTTTTTCGAAAACACTGGAGTCCTATGTCAGCAATCTATGGTCAGTGAGTCGCTATGGGGTGCAGTGTGTTCAAACTTAAATTGGATTCCTGTTGTGTTATCCTGAAAAAGTCGTTCAAAACCTATAGGAGCACAGAAGCCTAAAAATTGTCTTTTCTATACTTTTGTGTTAGGAGAACACAGCGCAATACATTAAAAATTAGTCAGTGTTGTGCGCTAACTCCGGATTACTTAAAATGTGAGGACACTAACTACGATTTGATGATGTGGATGAGCATATCCCTGTTAGATTCGTAACCTCTCCTTCTGACTTGCCAACCGTGAGGGTTTAGAGAATGATTTCTCAGGAACTGAACCTGTACCGAGTACTCAATCAAGGCCTCCATTGACAAACCCAATCGTATGAATACAATTGTATATGGCAGGGCACTATTCCTTCTGCCTCTTAGCACACAAAAAAATGGTTTGTAACTTACTGGACACTTTTCGGTGACGAGCATCTAAGGCTTAATACCACAAACACCACTGTTTGCGACGCTTATCGAGAGGACGACGATACTTCGGAACGTATCCCATGCCTTTGCTCAGTCTTGGCTTTCCTTGAAAGTCGAAGAAATTCAAGTAAAATTGGTAATTCTCTGTCTAACTTCGTGTACTACGAGGACCTATTTCGTCTAAGTGTTTAAGCGAAGTTAGCATCTGTGTTCTGTTCCATGGAAAAAATATGATTCTTCTCTTAACAGCTCCGGATCATCTTGGTCTAGTTGACCTAAGGCCTGAAACATTCTTCTTGACTGGGTACTCGATTTAAAAGACTCCTGAGAACGCGACCCCCTGCACTGTGATTCGTATGGCGCTACCCTCTCGCCTTAACCCTTTCTCACCCACTTCCACTCATCGTAGAATGATTTCTTCAAACCCTACTAGCTCCAGCAGTCTATCTATCGAAAGGATCCCAGCAAAACTTCCTTAACACTTTCCATCAACAATTCATGAAATTAACTTCAAGAGAGTGGGTCCCTTATGGCTGGTTTCCATTAATGCCATTGCTAATACCACCCACAAAACTTTAAGAGACAACTTTTGATAACCAAAGACACCTATCCATCTCTCCAGATGCCACCACACACCTCAGTCATAAACTTCGAACACCATCAACCACTTCATGACTTCACTTCATAAATCCCACCTGAAAGTCGAAAACTTTATAGCGAACCCACCCCTCCTGGGCTCTTCCCTTTATGACTCACTCAAACCAACGCACAATATAATAATTCGATTTAAGGCAATCAAATCCTGGAGCCAGAATATGTGTCAGAGTGTATCAAAAACACCAATGGCCCATTGTGTCCATCTAGCCAAAATCTGATTTCGAAAAAGGAATCTCCCAGTGATTAAGGTCCTTAATATCAAAACTATGCGCTATATCGGTGTACAAAGGACAAATTATATTTTACACTGAGAAATATTTAAATTTTGCCCCAAAAACAAAAATCAACTCGAAGGACGACAACAACAACAGCAACATCTCCTCCAACCAAAAACATCAACTCCGTAGATTTCCATTCAAATTGAATGGGGCCATTCCCGTATCTGTTATGGCGAATCTCAACGCAACCATAGATTGCGTCTTCCTCCAGTGTTATCCATTCGGAGTAGTGACGACGACGACGACACCGACGACGAGGACGACGATGTTGTTGTCGTTGCCCGATACTGTTGTGTTTCGGCGCACCACCACCGGTCCATGGCTGGCGTCCAATGCCGCCGCCGCCACCATCACCACCCTTTTCAATATACAATTTCGTTTTATCTATCTTCCACTCTTTCGGGTTGGAAATAGCTACTATCAATATATCCAACGGGATAATTTGATCCTTTTCGCCATTGAGCACCAGCGATATATCGTAGTCGTAGCCCAATTGGTTGGTTAGTTGTGTATGTCGGAGCGGGAGGTGTGCTGTGCAAGGAAATGTGCGGACCTCATGGGCCCAGGGGGGCCTGCCTATTGTTTTCCTTCATCAGAAAGTGATTTCTCCGAACATTCGATCAGTTAAGAATCGACTCTGTGGATTGGTCCTCCTTGTTTAAGTATCGTTCGGCAGCATTTATGCCCGGGATGAGGGGGTCTACATGAGCCTTCGTTTTGTAGCCTTATTATTATAGGGTGTGATTTGGTACACCTTGTAAAATTTAATTGCGGATCCTTTTGCTTCTTCTTTGGCCAATATATCGGAGAATAAACATAAAATTTATCTAGGTGGATGCGCGCTGGTAGAGATTGATGAATCTATGTCTTCATTTCAGTCGAAATGGGGGTCATGTGGGAACAAGCCCCGGGAATTTTAGACATGTTGGGCGATGTGGAAGTGTTGATTAGCACCCATACACGGATTGATAAGAGCTAATGAAGTAAACATGATGAACAATAAACAGCAAATATAGAATTTCAAATGAAAAGTTTGTGCAACTGGGGGATATGTCTGTATGTGGGTAGATACGTATCTAAATTGAGATACAGGCGATTTGAAATAGAACTTTAGCACTCGCTGTTACAGTTGAGGTGTGAGAGAGACTTGCCCTTTGGGTTGTTTTCGATTGCACACCGGAGACAAGCACTAAGGATTCACAGGAGTGAGGATTCAAAAGGTGAAAAAGTGTGTACTCTACCACTTCAGTATCCACAACTGGTATCAGCTACGGTCGAGTTTCATTCTAAATTTTTGGAGCTAAACTGAAGACACCATTTCTCGACCTTAATTACTTTATTCTGTGCACAGAGAAGGCAGAAAATTTTTCACCGAAAAACGTATACGCCACCGAAGCAGATACATTCCTGTTGGTGACACTGCTCAAATCAGAAATTGTTCTTAAGGCAATCTAGGCACAATCTAGCTCAGCTGCTGGGTCGCTGTGCACACGTTTAACCAAAAAACGTGTGAAAGTCAAAAGTTACACATACGCCACCAAACCAGATACATTTCTCCTAATTCTGCCTCCTGGAGACACCGATCAAATCAGAAATTCTTTTTAGTGTAATCTGGGCAGAATCTATGTAGCTCAGGTGCTTGCTCGCTATGTACAGAGGAGGCAAACAATTTTTCATCCAAAAGATGTGTGAAAATCAAAAGTTACACATACGCCACCGAGCCAGATACATTTGGAACTCTACGTACAACGCTTTCTGCGGTAGTGGGCATAGTGTTTGATCTGATACCAGTTGATTCCTTATGCCTGCATTCTGAGTAATTTCAAAATCTCTCCCGAAAACACGCACTATACCACCTCGCGTGTGAATTTTGAATAAGAACCTCAAACCCACGTCGGTTCAATCCAAGCTTTTGCCTTTTCTTGTTACATGATGACAGCTCAGTTGACTTGCTCGATGACATTCATCCTCCGTCCAAGGATAATAAACATAGCCGACTGCGTAGACTCTTGTGAACGTGGGCTCTTGCGCCCTGGAAACATCCACTGCCCATAAATACTCTTGCATCTCTGTAATAAGTAAAGGCGAGCTTTGGACTCAAAACGTGATCTCAGATAAGTGGTTGAAAGTATGGGTTCTGTAGAAGTTTACGATGTCCATTACAACGTCGATAGGATACCTCGATTTTATCCTTCAACCAAGATACAGATATAGCAACAAGGACTCAGAAGAACTTCCTGTGGTATCACGATCTTGCTTCCAAGATTGACTCAAACTCAAACTACCACATATAACCCATCGCCACATGTCAACCGCCGTCCATGACCTACATACCTAACCTAGTAAATAATTTAAGACTGCAAATCATCGCCTGAAACTTTTCACCGGCGGATTTTAAGCCCTTCTAGACAACAAATTTTCCATCATTCATTATAATCCTGAAATCCTGGATTATCGTTCGCTGGGATGAACAGAAAAAAAAGGAGAAATTTTAAAATAGATATGAACTTTAGTAATACGCCAACAAGCAAACCGTAACCCGGCAATGGTAATTACAGTGCTTAAAAGTTCGTCCTTCGGCATTCGTTACTGCATCTTCAACGGACTGGGCACGGGGGTTAATGTGCACACTTAAAAATAAATCGCTATAAGTCGTGTGCCCGTGTGCGGCGAACTCCAGGTAGCATCGTGAACGAAAAAAGATAAAACGACGCAGCCCAAGTACACTGTAATGGCTTCTTAAGTTGTGGTGATGGACTAAATGAGTTTGCAACCCTCATATATCGTTTGGCGAGGGGTACAATGTGATGTACATGGATTGAAGGGTCAAGTAGGTATCCACCGATCCACGAAAACATTAACGTGCTCCTCCCGCCGAAAAACCGCCCGCCATAGCTGATAATCGATTACACCACAAACCACCATCTGCGGTGATTTGGGACGTCGTCGTCGTCGGCGCACGGCTGGGGGTTCGTTTTGTACACTTCTAATGGCGCTCCTCAGCCACTCGGGGGGAGGTAATCGTCTGATAAGAATTTAAATTTTAACCCGCGAATTATTGCTGGATATTCACGCGCCTTCATCAGTTCCACTCTTCCACAGTGAGGAAGGCGCCGCGCGCCGGGAGTGCTGGCGGCTTCGACAGATAGGTATTTCCGCCCTTGGTATGGTAGACTAGGGATAGGTATGTACGTTAATGGTCGTCGTAGTCGACGACGACGACGACGACGCTAAGAACGATGAGAACGACGACTGAGATGATGATAATAAAAGCAATCTAAGAAGTTTCGCCCAAGAACTTTGCAAACTCGACGATTGGTTGAGGGGTGGCCGCCTCCTTGCCTTGCCGGCGCGCCTTGGCGTTCGAAATTTTATGTAGCAATTTCGATTTCGGTCAATGATAATCGTTAAAATATGCATCCAGTTGATGATATTTTAATTAAGTTTTAATTTGAAATTATTTTTCGATTTTATTTCTTTTTTGTGTGTGCGCCTGGCCCGTTTTTTTGCGACGCACCACACAGCTTAGGTGTGCAGCTAGGGCTTCATGGTTCTGCGACTAACAACCGATGGATTTGAACGAGAGCAATCAGTGGTTTCCCGAAGGTGTCGATGGGGCGTGGGATGAAAGTGGATTAAAATTGCCCCACAATGGGGGAGATGGGGAGGTATTTGGAGAAAATTTCAAAAGTTGCGGTTTTCTTAATTTTGGTTTCGGTACCGAATTTAATTGCTGAGTTGGCACTTTCACTTTGGGATTGTTTCTCCGACCAACAACGCAACGGGGTTGGGGGGGTATTGAATGTCACTTGTGCGATTTCTTAGCACTTGTAGGAGTCTGATGTGATTAGGGAGGGGCGGTACGTTAATGTCATCATGATTTGTTAGTTTTTTAAGTTAACTAGTTTGTTTAGTTCAGAAGTCGTTCGTGGGAATGGATGAAGGTCAAATGGAAGTTGGCTCGGGGATGTTAGATTAGAGAAGGTTTGTTTTTTGGGAACAAATGTCGAGGACAAACCGCTTAAGGTAGCACTGTCCCTAGCCCTCCAAGTTAATTAAAAGTAGGCATTTCCGCAGTTTCCCCCGGAAAGGGACTAATTTCACTCAATTCAGGTGACGGTTTAGTTCTCCAAACTCTTTTCCGATGAACTTAGCAAGATCCACGAAGAATGTTTAGGTACTCGCTGAGCATCTACGGAGAGAGTGATGTAAAGATTCTTTCTCTGTAGAATTCTATGTACTATCACCGGTTTGCGTGAAATCATCTTGAAAAGCTATGGTATGAACGTTATTAAAGGATTCTTCAATGTCCAGAATGGTAGCAAGAGTTGATAGTCTTTTCCACCGAACACACCACTTCAAGAGGAGCCCTCTCTATAGACCTTTGAGGTAACCATGCTGAGATTTTGACAATTGAAAGCTCTTCAAAGTTTAGCATTTGTCAAGGTCTAGGGCACGTTCTGAAGTGTTCAGTACAAAAGAGGATAATAGCTCTGAAGTCGTTTGTGGATTCTTGACTTTCTTGGCCAGCTTTTAAAATGAAAATAACTTCTGCGAATAAATCGATATGTCTTCCTTATCTGTAGCGTAATAGGCGTCATCCAATGAAAAAAAAATGACCCATAAAAAAGAAGCTAGTTATGGACCAAGAGATTTTATCATCCGTGATAATCTTTATAATCTCAATCCACGCTCCCGACGATATACAAATGAAGCTGGTCCTGCATCAGCGGCACTCAAGAAATTCCAATGATTCCGCCGTAGAATCAATCCAGTTTTCATCTGTTTTTCTCAGGAAAGACTGATTGTTGTGTCCTTTGAAAAAAAGTTAACTAAGCCGAATCGTTTCCGTGAAAATTTCGAAAAATTGACAGTGATTCATCCGGCCCTGCTGCTTGAGCAATATTAGTGCATATGTTAAGACAGACCTGTCGAAGGTATGTAGCAAATGTTAAGAATTTTATGTATGCGTGGCAGACTCGCATCCTGAGTCTGTAATGACACACTTCAAGTCAGATATTATATTTCTGTGCATCTTAAGCACAAAACAAAGTCAATGCCTCAGTGTGCATGGCGCAAACAAAAAATTTCTGATCCAAGAAATCTTTGAAAAAAAGTTACGTATACGCCACCGAAACTCCTCCACAGTATGGAATCTTGTGACCGCATAGGGGCGGGCACAAATCTTTGGAAGCAATAAAGAAAAGCGCATAAACAGGGCTTCTGATACAATCAGAGACAGGACTTCAGAGAGAATACATTTTTAGTTAAGCCTGGTACATGTGAATACTAAACAAAAGCAAAGTCCAATTTTTTTCTTGGGGAAAGGAAGATGGCTGTTGACATCTTCCAGCTACCTATGATTATTTGTTTAGTCTGACTGCGTCCTTGAGAGACATGACAGACTCTAGTTTAATGCGTAAAACATCCAATCAGTAAAGAGAGTGGGAGATACCCAAAACTACGTCTAAATACTGAGAAATTATCCCACAAACGACTTTAGTGAGTTAGACAAAATATAATCTTCTTTTTCGTAAAGAGACAACTTTTGTGCTTCCTTTCAGTGCACCAATCAATGATCATTTTTAGAGATATCTACGCATTATCACAGGTAGTCTCTAGGCAGGACCTACAGAGATTCATTTACCTCAGGACGTATTGTAGATCACAAACGCACTCAATATTATCTCTTCCTTACCAAATGAGTGATTTGTGACAAAAATTGTCATAAACGTATAAACAGTATTAAAATAAGCGACGGACTTTCAGGACAAAAGGTCTACAATACATTAGAGTCCAATAGATTTAGCCTTTCTAAGCTCAGGGCGCGAATCTGTTGTGACTCAATGTCACTTAGAATACTCTCATCTTTATTGTTTTCTCTCTCAGGAATTTCGAGTGTATTCTCTGCTATACTTCCTTGTTTCTAATATTCCTAACAATGCCTGACCGTGAGCAGCCTTACTGCTGGATCCTCAAATATGAAACTGATATCAAGAATCTCTTCCATTTCGCCCCACATTTGGACTGTCTTAGTCTGACTATTTGCTTCACTTCTGTTAGATGTTTGTCATTTCTTTCAGGAATTTGGCAGCTAAGACTATATTATCATCGGATTCACTCCCGGCTCAGAGCGTCAAAAGGTCGGTCACACTACATTTCATATAAAGGACCCTAACACAGACTGTTGTGGTACGAAACAGCTTCTGCTTCGAACAATAGCATAAAGGTACCAGTTCCATGACAATCTCATTGATATTGTAGGAATTTGATATTCTGGGAATCCCATTCGGTGGCCTTACCAAATAAACCTACATATGTTCCGCATATTCCAACCCACTAGTAACAATGTTACATAATCGAATTAGGTTAATCCCTACCCACTCTAATCACCTTTACCAGAGCTTACAACTGACTGACATTTATCCACACAATTCACGAGTGGAAAGAAAAAACAAAACCTCCACCCATACTCAACAAAACGAATAGCTCAAAACTTCACTGTCACTCTAAAGTAATTTATTCGCATCCTTAACGTGCAATTATTACATCCTTCCGCGTTTTCCATCTCTCCCTCTCTCGCTCCGTCCTTAAGAAAACTCATTTTACGTCTTTTAATTTACGGGACTTACCCACTCTTCCGAAAAAAGGAAAAAGGACCAAAAAAAAACCCCCACACGAAATTAGAATATGTGCATGTAGAGTCAGTCAGTTTCCATTTCGCGAGCAAGGATTTCACGGGTGAAACGAAAGCAATCCCCAATTTCACTCCATGGAGTGCAATTAAAAATTGACAACCGTTGATAATTTATTGGCATCCTTTTTCTTTTCGGGCTTAGCAATGTTGCTTGGGATCCAATTTCAAGAAAATAAAAGAAGGAACTCTCTCTCACTATTTCAAATTAATGGGATTTTAACGTTTCTCCTTGTCTATGAGAGAACCATCCAACATCCGAACCTCGCTGTTGCTGCCTTCAATAGTGCGTGTAAATATTTTCGACAACCTACATAAGATAAAATTAAAAACAAATCGAATAAACGGCTTTACGAAGAGATACAAATAAAATGTATGTTTGTGTTCATGTGTAGATTAAGGTCATGTATCGCTTATTGAATTCACCTATGTAGTCCTTTATGCACTGCAATGACACCAAGGGAATACCTCCCCTGGTATAGGGCAACAGGTAAATCCGCCATTAATTAAAACTCATTTATTTTTTTCGGTGTAATATTGTTTTAAGGATGTTTATTTATTTTGATATTGCAAACTGAAAATACCAGGAATAAAAAAGGAGGAAACGTCCAAATGAAAAGTGATGCCGTATGCAACACAGGCTACAAACAGGATCAGACACATTTTGATAAATTATCAAAGGTTTGGCTGGATATCTATTGCATGGAGAGAGGTGCGGATGGTGTTTAAAGCCACAGCAGGTAAACCAGGCCACACCTCAGCGAATAACTCATCATTTCTTCTCAAGATACTTCAAAGACTACTCGACTACTCGATGGAAATAGGGTCTGAAAACCAACAAGCTAAAGGCTTAACTCGGAAAGTTAATGAATCTTTTATTATTGGACCTTGAAATACA
This sequence comes from Xylota segnis, assembly GCA_963583995.1. Lineage (NCBI taxonomy): Eukaryota > Metazoa > Arthropoda > Insecta > Diptera > Syrphidae > Xylota > Xylota segnis. Next base: position 42,920,358 of record OY757238.1, read on the forward strand.
CGTACACACAGGTAAGAGTACACTTCGGATACAGACATAGATGTTACCCTGAGACTTGTGGATACATTTGATATGTTCCAGTCAGAGGCTACTAGATCCATTAAAAGCTGAGGACCTACTATAGATGAAATCCATATCCAACAAGAATCTTACCAACGTTGATAATGAGGATGAGCTTAAGGTCGTACATTACTCAAAAAGAGCTGGAATTGCCGCGCAACGGTCAGGACATTATGTTCGCAGAACCATGTCCGATTGTGTTGGAAACGTGGACAGTGTGACCCAACAGTTGAGTGCGATTCTGCCCAGATTGCACTGAAAAGACTTTCGATTTGAACGGTGTCACCAGGAGGAATATATCAGGTTCGGTGGCGTATGCGTAACTTTAAATTTTCACACAATTTTTAGTTCAGAAATGTTCTGTCTTCCTTGTGGAGAGCGACCCAGCAACTGATCTAGATTCCAGATTCCACTTAAACGAATTTTGGATTTGAGCGGTGTCACCAGAAGGTAGAACTAGGGGAAGTGTACCTGGTCCGGTGTCATATGTGTATATTTTGATTTTCACACCTTTTTAGTTCAAAAATTGTCTGCCTCTGTGCAGTATGGTGACCAGTAAAGCCTAGCTGTAAGGACATTGGATTTGTAGGTTCCTTCATATGTTGACACTTAGCATGTGACTGTTTTGTAGTAATCTTTTCAAAAATCATGACCCTTGTCGGTATCATTCGGACATTTTCACACAAACCGGGCAAATTGGACTCAATGCCAACCAGGGTACCTAAACTAAGTAATAAATAGCAGGTCAATGGTTTCGTTCAAAGAAATAAAACCACACACCCTCCTGAAGTCTTTAAAGTCATATGCTCTCACTAATAGCCCACCACATGCCAAAGCAGCAAAGTCATTTTCAATATACAGTCAACTCATTCCCAGACAATCCCCATCTCCAGGTTGTCAGCTTTTCACCTTCAATATTTACAAAATGATTTCGCAAAAACGTAGACAATTAGTCGCCATCCGAAGGCATTACAAGACTTCCCATCCAAATGGATCCGAAATTGAAGTGACACAATGAATGACAAGAGACGAAACAAAAGTGATTAAGTCTAAAACGAGCGGAGGGATGCGACAAAGAAGAAGAAAAAAAGAGGAATTACTCCGCATACACATCCGCCCTTATCCGTCAAGACAACAGGTAGAAATCACTTCAAGCGCGCAATTAAATCAGTTGGATGCTGCGACGACAGGGGGGCGACTACCTATAAGCACAACTGCTCGTGATGGAACGTTGACGAACGTGAAGGAAGGTGACTGAGAATATGACAACTGTTGCCGGCTTCAAATATTAAGCATAATCTCCTCAACGCACCATCCCAACAAGCAACAACCAACGACTGAATAACAAGAAAAAAAAAAGTCAAAAGTAAAATTCAACCCCAACCACACCCTCTCGTCCTGCTTGCTTGGTTCATTTAGTACCGAAGTGAATTTTTACATCTGCTGCCAGCTTGTTCCACTTTTCTGTCATCATCCTCTCATCATCGTCGTCAGTCAGTGGGGTCCCTGGAAGGCGGCAGTCGGCAGGCGTTTGGGTTTCTCTGATCTACGAAGGTACAACAAGTACGCGTTTCCGTCTTCATTCGTCCTTCGCCCACCCACACACATATTCACTCCCTTACACATACATTTTTTTTTTTTTGATAACTTTTGCTCGTCATCATATTTTCCGCAAGACAGACGACTAAGAGGCAGCCAGGCGGTCGTTTTTTGGGTGTCTACCTCTATCCTGCAAAAATTCAAAAAAAAAAAAAAAAATACCCGAAGTGGGAGTAAGAAGGAACAAGCTTTCGCACATATTCCAGAGCCAGTCGGTGGCGGCAACCATGTATAGGTACGGCGACGACTGCGACGACAACGTCGACGACGACTTTTTGCCGCATCAGTTGACATGGTTTAATTAAATTTCACTTTTTCACCGCACGGCGCTGTTTGCCATCATTCACGAGCTGAATTGAGTCGAGCGAGTGAGTGAATGTCTGCTGTTAAAAAAAAAAAAACATACCAAACGCAACCCATGCGGGAGAGGATGAGGGAAAAAAGGATACTTATTCACATATTCAGGGTAGAAATGGCGGATATGTGCAAATCATCATTCGTCGTCGTCGTTGTCGTTGTCGTCGTCGTCGTCGTCGACAAACCCTCGTCAAAGTCGCAAGCTGCACATTAAGGATTATTTAAATGTTCATCGGCCGTTGGCAACGTTCGCGGAAGGCTGTTCAAATTCAGAGGTACATACATACGTACCACATTACGGCAGACGGTAGTTCACTAAACTTATAATTGCAGCTAGCTGAGTAAAATCCTTTTCCTCGTACACACGTATGTATTCCAAAGACTGACTGAGTAAGGTTTTTCCAAATCGCGGTTTTGTCTGTGGCTTGTCCCTATCCCAGGACACGCATATCCTTCTTGGAACGACGTCAGTTCTAAAAATACGCAGTACTCCATCCTAATCATCAAGTTCGTATTCTTAGAAAATTACAACCTCATTACCCTTGTCCGAGATTACGGATGAGGATTTTGATGGACAGAATATTTTCTTTCTCGAGTCGTGTACAACAGCTGATGTGAGTTAAGATTCACATGGAATGTCTATGCCTACTGGCTATTGAAGGCTTTAGCCGAGTCCTATTAATAGTTGGCATGTTTTTTACTTACATCGCGGTCAGCATTCCGAGATATTGATGTAATTGATAAGCTATATTTAGTTATAGATACAGAAAATGAGGTAGAGAGAGTGATAGGGGTAAGCAACGAATCCCCATCCAGTCGATTAAGAAACCATCTTTCCTCCTAGATTTGAACTAATTCTAATGCTCTGCCACCGAAGCTTTTCTAACCTAGTGGTAGGTTGTTTGGTAGGATATCTGTATCAATGTATACGCCCCATCTTCTGGAAGGGGATCCTATATCTTCTAAGAAATATCAAGGGATTATGTAGTTTATAAGGTTTTGTCCAACATTCTGCATGAACGGCGAAAGCCTTTCTGTATTCACTAAGCCAAAGCTGCACACAGATTCGAGAGATTTCAGACCAATTTCAGATTCACTTTCACCTCTGACGGTCTACAACTTACTTCGCGATTTGATCAATCTACTGCTCACTGGTCGGGTTATCAATTCCAAGCTGGGAGGGATCTCCACTCAAAGATCAAAGATGTGCAGGCACACCTCAAAGTAGTGTTCTATCCCTTCTTTCTGACCAGGGTCCAACGGACAGCAAGTCGTGCACAGGCGGGGCTCTGCGGACGATTCCCTTCGGGGCAGTGAACCTTTTCCTACCCCTATCGCGTGTAGACTTACTTAGGAAGCAAATGGCAGCAAGTGCAGCCGTTTGTCTCCGAGCTACATTACAGTGGTCAAGATTCATTTCCTAACTTTGGTAAGAAATTTACTATCACCGTCCTTTCCAGATCACTCTGGAATGAGGTCACACGTTAGAAGATGTGGCGATGTACTTCTATACTGACGGCACGGCTCAAAAACCAAGCACGGGGTGTTGTATTCTCCGAAAGTCTTAATCTTAGACCCTCCCTTCGTCTTCCAAATCAGTGTATAGTGTCGAAGCGGAAATCATGGGAATTAAAGAAGTCTTTTCTTGGCTTAAGAGAAACGTGATATCTGCTAAGGATATCTTCTCTGATAGTCAACCGGTTCTTAAATCCTTGGAATCGACCTATGTTTAGATGCTAGAAGGTAGTATCACAATGGAACTTCCATTGGTCGAAGTGTACTGGTGTAACTTACTGGCAGTTACCTTAACCAAACCAAGCCATGATAGCATTCATTCTCTTGAACTCTACAAGGCGATTGCCGAACTCGGGATCCTGGCAAAGTTCAATTCGGGGACAGTTTCTCCCATGCACTGTGAAGTGATTTTTTTCAATATTGTGGTGGAAAATACAATCCACAGGCCAGGTGTGAACACAGAAGGCACTTTCTCCAACAAATCTGTCCAACGTCTAGAATGCGCAGAGAACATCGAATTCTCGGTTGCTCCCAGCGCGTCGTCATAAAGGCTTTCTCGGCAATTGAAGAACACGCGAACAACTAGTTGGGTTTGAAGTAAATGAGGTGCATGGTGTCAACAAAGAACGAAGCGCCTGTCCAACACCTAGGATCTTTTGGCAACCGAGCCTCTGTTTTAGGCATCAAGCTACCGCCGGTGTCAGAGGTCTCAGCATGTCCTGTATCGAAGGGAGTATAAAGTTGCCTTATATATATGATATTAGTATATTTGACAAGTCAACATGATTTAAATTCCAGCTTGGTTATAAATCCACTCTCTGAAGGAAGTGACACGGGTAAAAACAGTTCCAAAATGTAGCTCTTCGGAGGACTCAACATATGCAACGATACCAATTAATGTATGGTTTCCTTCTTCGACAAGTGCTGCACCAGAATCACCCCCCCAAGTAGTAGATCCATCCGAATCACCACCACAGATCATATTTTCGGTTAAATTACCACCTAATAGTTTTGCCTTGGAACAGGCACTATTGCTGATGACCAGGAAATGGGTAAATTGCAACCTAATACTTGTATCATTTGCTGTAACATCAAAAAATACAAAATTTGAAAGGTTTTTCAAATTGTAGATACTAGTAGAAACTTACTGGTGTTTCTCATTCCCCATCCTGCACTGATGGCTACATGTGCCTCGTAAGACAAATTCACGTTCGACAAGGACGGCAGGTTAACTTTTTGAATCGTGTCTGAATAGCTGATGGATTCTATTTCCAATAATGCAATGTCGTTTTCAAACGAGCTCGATTTCCATCCAGGATGTATAAATTTTTTGAGTCCAGTTCGCTGTTCTCCTTGGAAAATGTGTTTACTTCCCAAGTAGGCCGTGATATTTGTAGGTTCGCACCTGCAAACACATAGTATGTAGAACACATAACAATTTGATCAATTTGAAATATTCTTACATATGGATGCATTGTGCTGCGGTAATGATGAACGTTTGAGATATTAAGGATCCGCCACAATATTGTTCGATGGTAGGTTCTGACATACGCAGTCCGACGTGGTATTGGAACTCGTTGTCAGTAGCTTCCTTGCGCCCGAAAATCTCAGAGTTAGCCCCAACCGCAGCAAGGAGCAAAATGACAATTAATTTCATCATGGCTAACTCTCTCTTCTTGGAAAAATAGACTTGTGTCGAACTAGGAATTGGCACCTGTTTTTATAGCTCCCAAACGTGGGTCATGATAAGAGCACGTATGCATGCCTAACAAGTGTAGTTAACCAGTGAGACTGCAACGAATTGTTGAAGTAATTATTTTTTAATTATTTTTTTTCTAATAATTATTGGAAGTGTGTAATCATAATTTATCGGTCTAGAGAAACACCTTGAACCTTGAACCACTGTATCGTGTGGTAGTACTAAATTTATTGATGTGCTCTAGCAACGTTTTCTATACACATTCTGGCATTTTGTGATCGCCAATGCTTGCAGTGGTTTTATCGATTTCGTATTCCGCACGACTTTAATCGATGCAGTAGCACCCAAGACAAAAAGTCGACAGACTATGACATCGGAGAAGACTATTATCAACAAGGGGTCTAGATACCCAGTCAAGCAGCAGTGATGGCAAAGAGCTATTTCCATTCACCAGCCGAAATGGGATCATTTTAGCAAAGGCTATTCGTATGGAGTGATCCTTCACAAAAATTCTTGAATCATCGGAATATACAGTAGGTATGGTCAGGACGAGATAAACTTGCACCGGTCTAACTTAGATCAATGTAGATTCATTCTGATATATTAGGGATTATGACTTTCGCACTAGAGCCCCTATGGAAAAGCTGTGGACATTAAGCCACCACGAGGCGTTAACCATTTTTCAGGATGAGTATATCTGGCTCGATGGCGTATGAATAACATGTTTTTTCATACATTTTTGGACAAAAAAATACACTCTTCACAATACACTTACCAAGGTCTCAGTTGAGCTCGTTTGTGCCTAGGATGCACAGAATCAGAATATCTGGCGTTCATTGTGCCTCAGGAAAGCAGATTCAGGATGTTCATATCTGGTTCGGTGGCGTATACGCAACCCATTTTTTGACACATTTTTGGACTGAAACGTGTATTCTTCACAGCACACTTACCAAGATCTCAGTTGAGCTCGTATGTGCCTAGAATACACAGAATCAGAATATCTGACTTTCATTCTGAAACAGGAAAGCTGATTCAGGATGTGCATATCTGGTTCGGTGGCGTATACGTAACCCACTTTTTGACACATTTTTGGACTGAGAAGTGTACCCTTCACAGCACACTTACCGAGGTCTCAGTTAAGCTCGTATGTGCCTAGGATGCACAGAATCAGAATGTCTGACTTTAATTGTGCTACAGGAAAGCAGATTCAGGATGTGCATATCTGGTTCGGTGGCGTATGCGTAACCCATTTTTTCATAAATTTTTGGACTGCAAAAAGTACCCTTCACAGCACACTTACCGAGGTCTCAGTTAAGCTCGTATGTGCCTAGGATACGCAGAATCAGAATGTCTGACTTTAATTGTGGTACAGGAAAGCAGATTCAGGATACGCATATCTGGTTCGGTGGCGTATGCGTAACACATTTTTTCATACATTTTTGGACTGAAAAATGTACCCTTCACAGCACACTTACCAAGGTCTCAGTTGAGCTCGTATGTGCCTAGGATGCACAGAATCAGAATGTCTGTTATCTCTAAAGAGTACTAACTAAATCATATTAAAAAAATTGTCATTTACGACTCGTTCATTCCGCCAGAAGCACCCTTACGAGGAGAGGGGGGCAAACACAAACGCACAAAAAAAAAATACTTCAAAGTTATTTAAGTCCTCCAAACACAAACAAACTCCTACAAAACAGTTCAGTTACATCATCAAGATTTCAATTTATGACGGAACCTAGTTCCTTCTGCACGTCGTCTTCTTCATTCGCCCACTCTCTCACCCTCTCCCCTCATCTAGTAGTACGAGCAGTAGCATTCCTAATTAATCATCGAGCATAATCGCACGCCAATCTCTTTAATTTGCGACTATCAATCATCTGCTATCATTACTCTTCTCCTTGAAGAGTGAGCGTGTGCTTGATGACTTCGCCATAAGTAAGACACTTTAACAGATACTTTTTCTGCTTGAAACTTCTTCCAATCTCTGGCTGACGGGCTGGCAAAAGGAAGAAAAAAAAAACCAAATGAAACGAAAAAAAAAACACGAAAAATCTATCTTCTTGAGAAAGATTGCAGCGATTTGCTTGCTTTTAATTACAATCTGCGCATTTGCATTCCTCGATCTTGACTCAAGGAGGACGGGCAACAGGGTGACAGGGTGAGAGAATAAAAAACAAAAAAAAAACTATTTTTATGCAAAATCCCGGACAACAGAAAATGGGTGGAATAATTTTGGTCCAGCAGCAGCGTCGCGCATAAATACCAACATCACCAAGCGGCTAGGACATTCCAACAATAGCCGCTGGCATTTGCAGTATTCCACGAGTGTCCTTCGCGGCCCCACCCTCAGAAAAAAAAAACACATCTCCCTGTGTAACTGTTTAAACAAGAATATTACTAATTAAGCTTAATAATTAGTCGGGTGTTGTTGTTTTTTTTTATTTTTTTTGTTTTGCATCTCCTTCCGGGGCTAAGACCCTCCTGTCAGTTACAATTGTATCTACGATGGCTCACCGAGAAAGGATTGCATTTTATCTGTCGCATTGTCCCACAATAAACAAACAAATGGCCGCGGGATAGGTTGGCATCGTCGGGCTTTTTTTTTTTCTTTCTTTCTTCTCTTTTTGTGTTGTTTGTCCGTTTGTCGGTTCTCGCTTCTCGCTTCTTGAAGGACGCACAACTAACATTGGGATTGGCATCCACTTCGCCTCATTTGGTTTCGGTTTCCACTAAGAAAGTGGAAGACTGGGGAACTGGGTAGTGTACTTGAAGAGAAAAAAAAAAGGAAACACGCTAGGTGCCATTATGGAAGCAATCTGGAAAATTGTTTTCGTTTTTCTTACATTAGCATTATCCTTGTGCCAAAGTACCATTGCCCGCGGGCTACTATCTCGCTCTTTCCCTTTCGAAAGGAACAAGGGCGCGCACGAGAAAAAAAAATTAAGATAACAACACCAGTAGTAGTTGCAAAAAGGCACTGTATCCTGAACCTGAATCCGAATTTATATCAGAATGAGAGCGCCTTGAATGGGTGCTTAATTCCGTGTAATTAGCCCGTTGGAATGCCCGTTGTTTCACACGACAACGACGACGCGTTGCTGTCATTTTACAAAGCAAAGAGTGTGGGGTAGCTGGGCGCTAAGACGATACCACACCGTTTCCAGACACATCGTCAGCCAAGGACGAGAAAAACGCAAAACGAAAAAAAAAAAACCAACCAAAGACGCAACTAAGAGGAAGCAACAAAGAAGAAAGAACAAGACAAGAGAGAAAAAAAAAAAAATTGAAAATTACCACCTCGCGGGTCTGTGTGTTGGTGTTCGAGTGATTCTGTTTACATCCAGAGGGTAGAAAATCCCGCTGCTTCTACACAATCTAATCTCGCCCGATGGCGAAACATCATTCTATTTAATTGGACTAATTTAGCATTTTTAATTTATAAAGCCTGCTCGCTATACTGTAGAGCAGAGCTGTCGTTGGCGCTGCCAAAGCACGCATCCTTTGCGACTTGTATCGGATTTTCCATATAACTAAGGAGAGAGTGAGCGCGAAAAGGATTTCCTTTGCACAGCATGGTGAATGGTGGCAGTGGCGGTGGCGGTGGTTCCTAATAAAGCTGTTAAGGAAGTGAAGCACACTTTCACCATCACTCAATCTGGCCTGAGTACCCAGTACTTCCCCCTGCCCCTTCCGTGTCCACCCCCCATCCCAAGCCATACGCTCGACTTCGATAGTCAAGTAAGGGCTACTTAATAATCATTTATACTTGCCTTAATTAAGGGTGGATGGCGGGGTGTACATTTCTTCTTGATTTTTTTTTTTTTTTTTGTTCTGTTTCTCTCTCTTTGTGGGGATTTTTCTGCGCCCTCGTTGGTTCTTTGCTCGATGGCATTAGTTTAATTTAATTAAATAAACTCCTTGATTGGACAGGAAATTAATTTTGGCGCCTATTTCGTTGCCTCGGTTGGGTCTCCGTGTTGCATGCAGTGGAGTGGAAAAAGGATTAAATACCAAATGGGAGACACTTTTGCAGAAGACGCATTGCATGGGGTGAGTGGCAGTGTTTAAGGGTACAACAGGTATTAAGTGCGTTGGCACTAGGTAGCAATCAGAGAAAATTGTTGCTCCTTAATCTGGTACTTACGGAATAGTTCAGGGGGGAGAATTGAGGACGATTCTTTGGTTCAGTTAGTCGAGTAATTGTGTCTGTTGACTGGAAACGTGAAATAGTTTCTTAAGACAAATGCAATTTAATAAACGAATTTAGGGCAAAAATGTATCTCAACCGTCCACATACCTTCTATCCTGTCGATGTCCTATATTAACTACTCTCGGATATTTCAGGATGAAACAGGCTTTTTATCCCCTTCATTCGGTCATTTTAGTCATCTTTTAGCTTCGCCTTTTCCACTTTTCTTATTGAAATAGAAGTCGCTGTCTCGTGGACGACTGTTCATATCATTTCAAGGGATACGAGTGTGTTACACACATTTTAACAGGAAGTAACTTACTCCCTAACTTTGTTGTTTGACTGTTCAGACAAATCGAAGACCGATCTTCTCCAAATACATGTAGATATCCGCCAAAGGATATATGCCCGGTACTGGTTACACAACTGTTTCTAACTCGCATCCTATTTATTCATGCTTTGTCTAACCAAAAGGTCGGCGTACAGAGGTACCCCCCATGGCGGAGTACTATCACCATTCTTGTGGCTCATGGTAGTGAGAGAAATACTCTTAATCCTGGGTAATGATGGGTGTAGTGGCATAGCATAGCAGATGGCATTGTGATGGCGATATAAGGAAGTTCCTTCCAACAGCTAGCGACCTGATACGGTCTGCTCTAAATAAATTCGTTAGATGACTCTCTTAGCCTCGTAGTTAATCCGTCGAAGACCGAAATAGTAATCTTCACAAGACGGTATAAAGTATCACATGAGTTATACCAAGGGTCCAGGGTATAGAACTTCAATTTGTAGATCACGACAGATACTACTCAAAATCGTCCTGTGAAGGTCTCGATGGCCCTGTATTCATAGAGAAAGGCTGTAGGCCGGAATTGAGTCTTCGGCCTAAATTTGTTGACTGGATATGCAAGGTAGTTGTCAGACCTATTCATGTGGACGGAGTACTAGTCTAGTGGACTTCACTATACAAGAAAAGCAATGTTTTAATACTCGAGAAGGTTCAAAGCCAATTCCACATCTATATACTGAGCACCCTTAAAACTACTCCTACAGCAGCACTACAAGGTATGTATGTAGGAATATTAAAAGTTGATACCTTTGGGATGAGCTTATACCTGATAGTAGGGTTGGGTTGACAAGGACTCACCCACTGAGGTTCTACAACAACCCAAACTAGACCTACTATAGGAGAGTCGATGAAGTAAGAGATCTTACGACTCACAACTGGTTCGGTAAGTATAGTAAACTCTATGTCATTTGGAAGGCATGTGTGATGAGTTCCTGGATTCTCAAACTATGGTGGGGTTCAGATGGACCTTTCTAACTCACTTGCAGGTATAAGAATCATAGCAATGTCATAGCAAGCGTGTTTAAGAAATCTTGGTAGTCGTCATCTGAAATGCGAGTTAAGTTCAACATGCTATGGGTTCGCTATCCATCGTCATCTACGTATCTACGTATTTTAGGAACAAAATCAGATGCGCTTCTGAGTTCCAGACTTCAATGGATGTCATAGACTTGATTGACTGTTTAGGACTACTCGGTACTTTCAGCACTCTCATTCCAATGTAATCAAATATCCTATCCTATGTGGTTTTAGTAAGCACTCATCTAATTCTAAATTCTATTTCGTTTAACTCATCATTTCACACATTATGTAGTTAGATACTGTCATTCAAAGCAAACGCACACAATTGCGAGAGAGATGGTTTCCCAGATAGCCTGTATCTTCCACTCTATTCCGGCAGCCAGTATCGATGGAAATCAGCACTGACCTTGTTCATACAATCCACCAAGTTTTCGCATTGATTGATTACTATTACCCGAAGTCAGTCCCAAATCCATCATCCTTCCGCCTACACACCCATCCGGACTCTCTCGACTATCCCAGTTGAACGAAAACTTTGCACTTCCAGTGTACACGCGCGTGTGTGTGTAAAGTATTTAAAGCGAACTTTATATTTGCGAGGAAATTTATTATTCCCTCTGTCTCGTCCTCGTCCGTAGCTGATGCAGTTGTTCCAATTGCAATGAATACCAAATGAATGTGATCAAACTCATTGAGGAGTTTGTGTGCGCGCACATTGCCTCCAGGACTTGTTTCAACGGTTTTTTTCTTTTGCAATAAAAAAAATTAAAGTGTGCTCTTAAGAAATCACACACAAGTGGATGGGCCAAGAGACTTTAATTGCGGCTAACTGCAGTAGCAGTGGTGGCGATAGCCTGATGTCCTGCACCATTATTCTCGAATTCTACCAGTGCACCCCCTTCCCCGAGGACATCACTTTTATATTCAGGGTAATGTCCACTTGACTTGAATTTTCAACTCCTTCTACACTGGCTGGGAGGGGGGAGGCGTCTTCTTGTCACCCTCCACAACTGGCGTAATGTAATTGCACATCACTTCCCTGGAATTATACGAAAGTCCTTCCGAAGCCGCTTATAAATGTCCCATAGAACAGGAGTACGCTGATGACAACGATTTTAAAACTAACATACACATGTGTATCTTTAGCCTGACCGGGACGACCCGGGACAACGACGATGGACGGATTGATGTTGGGTAAAGTTTTTCGACTATTTGAGACTCGTAAAACGCTTCCAGGCATACTTCCTCTCTTGGTGAAGCGACCAAGAAGAAGTGAAAGACCGACGAGTCGAGTCCTGGCCGAAACGACGAGAAACTTTTTGTGGTCATTATTTTTGCACGCTTTTCCGTGCTAATAACTTTCCTAATGCATACATTTTTCGGAACGGCATTGCATTTCGCCATATGTGCAGTAGTAGCAGCAGGAGCAGTAGCAGTAGCAGTAGCAGTAGCAGCGTGGTGCCAACGCTATAACGAGGAACACTTCAGCGAAATCAGGCGGGCAGCTGGGGGTCTCCTGTCGTTGGGTTACGATTACGAGCGCTGTTTCTGTGAAGTTTATGAGGCGAATGATTTGTTCCAAAATGCTTGATGTAATGTGAAGTTTTCGTTTCTTTTTTTTTGTCTCTATGATGGTAGGTCCTTATTCTTGTTGTTGTTGCTGTTATTGCTTTTGAAGTGCATATCTAATTCCAGACGGAATTTTCTTCATTTAAAAGTTTTGAGCTTCGAGTGATTTAGTTTATATTGCGAGTAGGGAATGGCTATTTCAATTTAATTAGTGTGGCATTAATGTCTTCAATATTGGCCAGTGAAGACACTATTAATTTCTCGTTGGAGGTCTTTGAATCATTTATTGCGTATCCTTATTTCTTCGTTTTGCTATTTCGATCATAAAATATCCGTGATTAGATCATTTACCCTCACCACCGCAGTTCTAGAATGCGAACCAAAGTTCTCTCTGTGCAGCCGGTTCTCCCAGAATATCTCAAAGTGATACCAGCAATGTAGTCATGGAGTTAATATGCTTCCAACTTGCTATATAGGCATGACTGTACAGTGCTTATGGGAACTCTCCCTAGCATGAGTACACTCCTCGACTTCATAAAGGTTCTCTATAGGTTCACCGAAATCGTTCACTCTTCAGAAACTACGAAAGGAGTTGAACCCTTATTGTTAAGTTCTAGTGGGTGGGTTATCGGTCTACGGATCGAGTCTCCTTTCAGGTATCGGCAATTGGTTAAGTGATCGAATGATAATGAAAATTACCGACTTCGAACTGAAACCCACCGAAGAACCGAACCAAATCTAGAAGATGTGCTGGAAGGCTCCTTCTACCAACTGGAGTTAAATCAGGTCCGGAAGAAAAATTGCCCAATAATAGTTTTGATGCAAACGTCGGCCCAAAATGGGCATCGTCGGTCATCAAAATTTGCTTCCAAAAATCAGGTTCAGTGACAACCTTTCGAGTGACTATTTGGCCGTTTTCCAAGCGACGTGGACGGTCTAGAATGTTCTTTTTACTCTTTTCTTGTTATCCTTGTTTTAGGAAGCAGGATTAGCTGGTGTCTTTTGTGGCTGTTGCCATGTTTTATCACAGAAGTTGTACTTTTTGACAGATCAGACTAATGACCCTTAAACAGAATTCAATATCGCACTCCAGACAGGCTCCATGGACACTGTTCTATGACTTATTGTCTGTATATTCTGCAGAGGTACTTTTGCATGCATATGTAGTTGAATGATTCATGGTGATTATACCATCTTAAGGAAGAGATATGGCACTTTGTGCTCCAGAATGGAAGATATTGTAGCATACAAAGCAGTGGCACACAGGACTTCACATATTCCAGTGCCTCTGTCTAGTTTAAGAACCCACTCTACACCGGACACAAGGTCTATTCACATTATAAATAGATTCGACATTTAATTTGTCGAACAACCTTAATCCCTCTGTCTATCCAAAATAGTTGAATGAAAGCGATTAGGATTGTAAAAATCCCTCTTGCACTTGCTGCAAATTACTGAACGCATTTGGCTACATCCTGTCGCCCCCAACACGAACGATTGCTACATCGTATTGACAAATCCCATTAAAATTCCTTTTCATTCGAAATAAAACAGATTTAGATACAAATCCATCAGAACCTAGAGTCAACGGTCAGCAGAAGCAGCAGGGATACGGCACATCACCATCGCGCTCGTCCATCATCTGTGTTCCTGTCTGGGTAGGTGGATCAGACAACTTATTGCTATAAATAAATGAACAAGGCATTTTGGACAGAAGTAGATGTACATACATACATACACATATATGTATGTACCTAGCGAAGGGACCAACAAAAGGATGCAGCTTTTGAACTCATTTTACTGGGGAGGTACACCGGATTGATTGTTATCATTGTGCATTTCCACCCAGCACAGTCCATGCATACATAGGTACATACACACCAAACCGACAATGGTCCTGTGTTCAATGATTTAATCGTCTCGGTTCATTGAATCTGATTCGGTTATAAATGCGGAAATCAAATTGAATCGAACAAAACATGGGAAATTGCTGTAACGAAAACACAACAAGGACATGACAACATGCGATTTTACACGCCTCGCACCCATACTCCAACGGGGCAGTGGTGTCCCCTTGGGCCATATTGATGGAGGGCTGACAACAATTCTGAGGTAAATTTTGGCAACCGCATTCAAGTGTATTATCAGAGGCCCATTCGAATGGGGTAGTATAAGTAGTTGGTCGATTTGGCCCTGACAAACCAAAATCAATTGGGACTGAGGTAACAGGTTTATCGATGCTCGTTTTACAGAGGCAGTGCCCAGCTAGAGAGGTAGACTATATCATTTGGAAGGCTAAAAGCGATATGGCTTAAACGTGTGGTTAAAGAACTAATAGCCGGAGGCTGCATGCTCAAAGGAATTGCAAGGAAGTCCTCGATTATGTGGCAATTACTAGAAATAGGAGAGTGGAGCTCTATAGGCACAGTAGAGACACAAAAACGTGTAACATCACTCCAAAGTAGCATACAATTTACCGAGGCCCCATCAACTGTTACAAGCTGTTATTCTCACATTACCGGGTTTTGTACGGAACGTTTTAAAACTACAATTAGCCACGTCAATGCATTCGTTCATTTGGAAAACCTTGGATATCGATCTGAATTTATTGGGTTGACTCCAGGATCTACTATAGTAAAAATATTTGGTCGGTTGTGAATTTCCCGAGATAGAGAATAGGATAGTGAGGTTACGTAGGCTCACGATACTCATCGAGTATGGATTCCTCCGACTAGATCTTCGAAAGGGTTTGGTATATGCTCTCCACCAAGTCATTCCAGCTAACCTTACCACCTCGCCCGGTAGATTCTTGATTTTGGTTTTGGCCGTCCTCTTGGTTTTCATTGACCAAGTTAAGGATTCATTCTATCTGACAGCAGAATTCAGAAACGATTTTTCCACATCTTCATCGTCAACTATGGCCCAAGTTAGAGTTTCCCCTGTTCATCTCTACAGTCTCTCCTCGCTTCCGGGCACTTTTCAACAAACTAGGCAAGGATTTCGTGAGAATGGTCGATAGAACCCCAGCACTTCAGTTGCTGCGTTTTTGATGAGTTTTTGGAATTGACCCCACAGGGCTTCAGCATTTGATGCTCTGACTGTATAGGACGTCTCTAGAGGTTGAGGGATACGCGATCGACAAAGATTTATTGCCCTTGCAGTCATTGTTGTGGCATTTGAGATTCCCGTCTGCCACTAGGTATGTTTTAGGCCTGTTCGAATTCTTCGGATAACCTTGTAGGCTTAACTAAATGTCGAAAGAAAATGCCAGCCCTAAGAGGAAAAGGAAGTACATATACAGAAACAGACCTTTCACTACATAAATCGTGATCTGGTGTCACTCTTACCCCATTACTTCACATCATTTCCTCAACAAACAACTGTCAGCTATAATGACGAAACTATAGTAACAAATCTTAGAAAAAAAAAATTCAACTCCATTTCCTTCTTCATGATTTAACATCGTCCTTTGAAAAAATAATAAAAAAAATCAATATTCTCAACCACTCTTCTCCGCCCAACTGCACGATACACAATTCAAAACTCAAAAAGCCTGTGTAACTAAAAACCACAAAACAAAATCATTAAGTTCGAAAGTTTTTCGTTCGATAAACCACAGTTAAACTGAGAGTATCTCCCTCCTTCCACGCCATAGAGCGCCCGATCAAATAACCCCGCACATAAGCCGGCCCATATTTTACCATACAAATGGGCCCCATTGTCAAATACGCACAAATAAAAACGCAAATAAAATTGAAAATGGCAAAAACTTTGCATAACTCTGCCTGGCACTATCTCCCCGACCGACCGGCTGACAATAACCAACTGACACTGATGATTATGTATGCGAAAAAGTTCCAAGGCCTGAAGTTCCTCACCCCGCCCCTGGTGGAAATTTTAATGAACGGCAATTCCTTACGCAACATAAATTTCCCATCGTCAGCGCAACGCTCCGTGGGGTGGAAGGGGCAAATGCCAAATAGTTTGTCAATAAGTTGATTCCAAGATGACTCTCTTCGGGTTTCGAATGCAATGCGCCATGCCCCTTGTCCGGCTAATCTTTCTCGAAGGCAATTTCTGGGAAATGGTTCCCCGGTGACCATCTCTCGGAATCCACTTAACATGAGGGATGGTCGAAAGAAAACCCAAGGCAAGTCCGATGAAGTCCATAACTCATCGTGTCTCCTTGAGCGACAGAGAGAGAGAGAGAGAGAGAGAGATCCTGGTAAGGCGCTGCTGGCATCGTCATCGTTATTCTTTCGCCTTTGGCCAAGCCCGGTTGGTGGGACGAAAAGACTTCGTCCTTGTGCGAGTATCCTCTAAATCTCCAGCACACATCTGTAATTTGTTAAAATATCCACTCCTGGACGAGTACTGCACAGGTCCCTGCACGTTTAATCGCAGGTCTCTTAATAGACTGCTCTGCGAGATGGCATGGCTTTGTGCGAGGCCATCACACCACTGGATATGACTCTGTCTGTCGATGATGAAAGGTCTAGTAGGTGATGGAGCGCATACATCGTTTGATGGATGATTTAGATATTACTACGGGAGGGTAAACGACTTAAACTCAATCCCCCTGATCCCTAAAGAGCATTTCCAGCATTCGAAGCATTTCCAGTTGCATGCGTTTCGCTATTTACAACTCGTGGCAATAAAAACAAACCATCCCCGTCGCGCGTTGGGTCGTGACTTGATGAGATGCAGGTCTCTGCAGTGCACAGACACACCTAGGGGGTCTGACGGTCGGTTGGTCCTTACCAATGCCCCGCCGAACACAAAGCATAGCTCGACGGAGAAGAACCCGGACCAGCAGCCACTTGTTATTCGAAGAGCGACTGGAATTTCGTATTCAGGAAACAAACTTCGCAAACTCACAGGCGAACGACAGCGAAAGTTTACGAAAAGCGGAAGGAACGCACTTGGTAGGTATATATGGCTGCTCGGCGTTGGCTTGGCTCTAGGGTGTCCCATTGGACATGGCTGCGCCAACCGAAGGAGCGGAGGAGGTGAACGAGGAGGACTGGAACGTTTATGCGGAATTTGCAACGTTTTCGCTTAAGCATACCAAATTGCGGACGAGATGAGATGCTTTGCTGTAAGAGGACAAAGGATGTGCCGTTGTTCTGGTATTCCTGCTGCATTTTGCAATGGAAATGGCCACTAAAAGTGAAATAGGTGGGTGGATGCTGTTGTTTGTTTTTCCTCTCTGAACTTTCGATGACAAGTCAATGTTTGAGGACAGTTGATCGTTGGAAATGTGTGATTAGGGCGGACTGTTTGCGCAAAGCGATTATCCGAAATTGATTAAAATTTCGAATCTACGAAACGCGACTCGACGATGGAGTTGGCTCATGGAAATGGCATCTGTAGGAGATGTTCTTGTGATTCAAAAAGAAACATAGAATGGAGTAAGGCTATGTTTTCGATCTAATTGTCTAAGACACTCTCTCTGGAGCGGAAGAGAGTTCTTACTTAGGTTCATACACCTCAGATTGTAGCACCAAACATACCTATAGTCGAACTAGATTTTGTTGACTAGATTGAGTGGATTTGTCCTTTTTAGTCAATATGTTAACTTTTCAGTACTAGTGAAAGAGTAATGAGCCAAAGCCCTTTGCAAAATATTAATCCTTTTCCTATATAACGGTTTCTAGGACCTGTCGATCTTTAACGACTCGACTTCCTGACCGAGTCTGAGTAAATATTTTGTGCTAAGGTTGTCCTAATTGAGTCCAACTCAAGGGAAGTTGATAGGCAGACATACTGTTGCCTCATAGCAGTCTTGAAATGGTTAAGATCAGACTACTACAGATTTTTGAAAATTTGATTTGTATGACGACTTTGGGAATCAACACTCAAGTGCTCCATGAGCTCTTATGAAAAGACGCTTTTAAAGGAGCCCCATATCCTACTAATTATTCTGATGATACGTACGATTTTACAAAGGAATTCGTTGTCAGAAATATTCCGCCCATTACGTCAAATCGAATACCGTAATTCCATAAGTTTTATTGACCACAGTTTCAATATGCGGTTTACTGTATGTGATACTTAGCAAATCTCGAAATCAATAGTTTTAGCAACAGGAAAGAGAATAAGTAAGTATTTACGGAAACAAATAAAGATGTGACGGTTCCCATAAAAGCCAATGCAATATACACGCATATTTGAGTGCACTGACGTGGCCACAGGACTGTGCCTAGGACTTCATTTTGAGGAGGAATAATATTCTAATATGAATATGCAGCATTTGTAATGCTGTCTTCATGTGTGGGAAGGGTACTTAACCAAGAAGGTACTTGCATATACAAAAGGTTTTCATCTTCACTCGGAAGGGTAGAGGTTTGATACGTCGCATTCCAGCTAATACTCTTCAGCTTTCTTTAGTGTTTGCTAAGCTTGACAAATCCAGGCATCTGTAGACAAGACGTACAAACTCTGTATCTTCAAAAGCTAGTATACGAACATTATTTCCAAAAGACTGCAGTCTACAGAAATTCAGGGGTAAAATCATCATCGTCTAGAAATTGTGTCGTAAGAAGAAATTCGTTCCTCCAATGTTAATTGTTGTATTTGAATTGTTGAAATTGTATCCTCCACTGTTTGTTGTATTTACTATAAAAGATTGTATTTGCATGACACTTAGGCTGTACTCATGGTCAAGTGAATTCGCGCGAGCGATTACATGGGTACATGTGGAAGTATTCATGGTGCAGCGACTTGGCGAAGAGAGAATTGAGTGACTTCAAGTGCCTTCCAGTGACTGCGAACGACGAGAACAACTGTCAAAACTGTGAAGGAGGAAACATAATATTCAGACGACAGTAGGCCTTACGAGAAGGTTGAGATTAGGAGAACCTACTGTAGGCTCATCCAACAAGAGGTGTCATTCTCTCAGCGGCGATACTTTTAGCTCACCTTGTTGGACTAACACAAGTTAGAGTCCTCACAGCACTTATGTACCCGTCTGAGAGGTCCAAACTTGGTCAGACAATGCGGGAAGGCGCTAGATGATGATCAAAAGCAGTACGAACTTCACAAATCGTTTCTGTGATAGTTCGATAGATTTTGTAGTGAATTTTCACTATGTCAGCACATTGTGGAAGTATATATCAATTGCTACTTAGTAACCTCCTAGTTTGTACTCATCAAAGGTCATCAGATAGCTGAGTGGTGATAGTTCAATAATGGTGCGAAGTTTTAAATGAAACCTCTTGTTGGTTGACCCTTTAGATAGTAAGAATATGTAGCCAGACCTTAGAACAGTGTATGGAAACGAATTATGATATCGGTGGTATATCCAAGGAGGTGGACCTATATATTGTATGTATTTAAAGTCGTTCCCCCACATTATCGACGAACTCTACACTCCCTCGCCGACTGTAGAGAGCTCTTCTGTCTAGGCACTCTCTCCTACTTACGGCTTTCACCCTAACTCATACCACATCCTTTTAATACCTTGGATGTAACAAGTTTACATACCGACACAGGATTCAAAATGATTGAGTTCTCACACCAAAAGTTGTCTGTTGTGCCATTTGTTGAACGTTCACATATCCAACAAAGCGTTGCCATTCGAAAAGCACGTTTCAATGTCATTAAAGCTGTCAAAACAAAGTGCCAGCTCAGATCTATCTCAAAAACGTCCTCGTCACAACCTTCGCATTCCATTTGTCCATTGAAGGAGCAATAAATCCATCCATATGCGTAAAGCATGTTGCCACTCCAACAAGCTGATATTCTAAACTCAAAATACATGTACTCATGTATATCCAGGTATATGTATCTTTAATGCCAAACAATGAAAACAAAACAACGAATCCACCTTCATATCCCCAAGAGTGTCACCCGTAAAAGAAATATACACTCCCGAGCTGTTGATTTCATGTTCGACTTTCGAAATCCAGCAACCACCCCCCCGAAAAAAAAACAACAACAACAAAAAAGGAGCACCTTCACCTGCCTGCCAATTTATTACCGCCAAAAGGCGAAATCAAGGATATCAACAGAAAGACGAAGAAGAATAAAAGGTGAAATGCGCACGTGAGCGTTGTTCGTCAGGTGTCACCGATCCATGTATGTACGTCTACGTGCATGGAACGGGCAGCCCAATTGTTGCGTACACGGAAACAACAGCATCAACAAGAACAACATCAACAATAGCAACAACAGCAAGCAGCAGCCACCATGACGACGATGACTAGAACACGAACGGAACAAAAATAATAATTCCACCCATCCCATCCCGGCCTGGTCCTCAAGGCTTTTGTACACCTACACTCAGTTCGGCGTCGTTGTTCTCGTTTTTGTCATCCTCATCATCGTTGTAGTCCTGTGTCGTTTGACAAACACTCCGAGTGCCACTCAATAAAAGGTAACGCATGTCCCGAAGAGCAAAACATTTCAAGACTCTCTCTCGCTCGTCCCCCGCGCCACATCCAGTGTAATATTTGCACTTGTATACATCCTTAATCCTGCTGTTGTACAATCTTAGTGCACAATGGCCAGCGGGCTTCCGAAAGGGGCTTCAGCGTGGCAGCGGCAGTGGCAGTGGCAGCCAGGACAAGCAGGAGGGTTGGACAAGGACAAAAGAAAAACAGAACAAATTCGGTGGAAGAATGTAGAAAACGAAGGCGAAAACACCCCCAGAGAGAAAATGAAGCGAAAAACTTGTGATTATTACAGCACACATCACGAGGGACTCGTAAAACGTAAACGAAGTCCAACCGACTACTTCGACGACGACTACAACGACGACGACGATGGCAAAAGGAGAAAACCAGCTAAACAACTGCCACAGGACAACCGTGATGATGATGATGATGAAGAAATGAAATAAAGGACCTGCAAGCGAAACTTTAGCGAATGCTTAACTTTCCTACCGAAGGATTAACTGCAGTGGGCAAATTGCAATGGGGCGTAGCGCTGGGTCATCCCATTGGGAGATGATTGAGAAACTGTAGTGCTGGTCGTAGTGGTAGTTCCACCCCACTTCTCAACCTCAGACGAGGCTAACGAGGGTCGACCCCGTACTTGCTATGTATTACAGTACATATTTGCTTTTCGCTGATTATTTTTGGCTGTAACGAGAGTGTGCCACCTGAATTAAAGGACCATGAACAACACGTCGCTTCTTCACCTGTTGACACTGTGCGAATTGCGAATTGGACTGTTCTTTCGTTTTTCGGTTTTCGGTTTTTCTTTTTAAGGGATACTTACATTTTACGGTAGCTATTCACTTACGGTCTTCGTGTAGTCTATGAGCTGTGAAAGCGTGAAGTTTCTTTTCAATTTGGAGAGGTTCTTTCGATTCAGGAGACCGATCAACCTAAACATAGCAGCTAAGCTAGTTTGTGGCTTAAAAGCACAGAATCAGAACCGCTGGCTCGAGGTGTATAATTGGAGAATATATCGAGGCTGTGGGTATCCAGTTCTGTGGGCTATACATAGCAATTTTTTTCATAAATTTTTTGGTTGAAAAATTTTCTGTTTCCAATCTGCATTTCGAGACAGAAGCTAAGCTAGTTTGTGCTTTAAATGCACAGAAACAGAACAACTGGCCCGAGATGTATGATTGGAGAATATATCGAGATTGTGGGTGTCCAGTTCTGTGGGCTATATACATAGCAATTTTTTTCATACACTTTTTGGTTGAAAAATTTTCTGTTTCCAATCTGCATTTCGAGACAGCAGCTAAGCTAGTTTGTGCTTTAAATGCACAGAAACAGAACCGCTGGCTCGAGGTGCATGATTGGAGAATATATCGAGATTGAGGGTATCCAGTTCTGTGGGCTATACATAGCAATTTTTTTCATACACTTTTTGGTTGAAAAATGTTCTGTTTCCAATCTGCATTTCGAGACAGCAGCTAAGCTAGATTGTGCTTTAAATGCACAGAAACAGAACAACTGGCCCGAGATGTATGATTGGAGAATATATCGAGATTGTGGGTATCCAGTTCTGTGGGCTATACATAGCAATTTTTTTCATACATTTTTTGGTTGAAAAATTTTCTGTTTCCAATCTGCATTTCGAGACAGCAGCTAAGATAGTTTGTGGCTTAAATGCACAGAAACAGTACCGCTGGCTCGAGGTGTATGATTGGAGAATATATCGAGATTGTGGGTATCCAGTTCTGTGGGCTATATACATAGCAATTTTTTTCATACACTTTTTGGTTGAAAAATTTTCTGTTTCCAATCTGCATTTCGAGACAGCAGCTAAGCTAGTTTGTGCTTTAAATGCACAGAAACAGAACCGCTGGCTCGAGGTGCATGATTTGGAGAATATATCGAGATTGTGGGTATCCAGTTCTGTGGGCTATACATAGCAATTTTTTTCATACATTTTTTGGTTGAAAAATTTTCTGTTTCCAATCTGCATTTCGAGACAGCAGCTAAGCTAGTTTGTGGCTTAAATGCACAGAAACAGTACCGCTGGCTCGAGGTGTATGATTGGAGAATATATCGAGGCTGTGGGTATCCAGTTCTGTGGGCTATACATAGCAATTATTTTCATAAATTTGTTGGTTGAAAAATTTTCTGTTTCCAATCTGCATTTCGAGACAGCAGCTAAGCCAGTTTGTGGCCTAAATGCACAGAATCAGAACCGCTGGCTCGAGGTGTATGATTGGAGAATATATCGAGATTGTGGGTATCCAGTTCTGTGGGCTATACATAGCAATTTTTTTCATAAATTTTTGGGTTGAAAAATTTTCTGTTTCCAATCTGCATTTCGAGACAGCAGCTAAGCTAGTTTGTGCCTTAAATACACAGAAACAGAACAACTGGCCCGAGATGTATGATTGGAGAATATATCGAGATTGTGGGTATCCAGTTCTGTGGGCTATACATAGCAATTTTTTTCATACACTTTTTGGTTGAAAAATTTTCTGTTTCCAATCTGCATTTCGAGACAGAAGCTAAGCTAGTTTGTGCTTTAAATGCACAGAAACAGAACAACTGGCCCGAGATGTATGATTGGAGAATATATCGAGATTGTGGGTATCCAGTTCTGTGGGCTATATACATAGCAATTTTTTTCATACACTTTTTGGTTGAAAAATTTTCTGTTTCCAATCTGCATTTCGAGACAGCAGCTAAGCTAGTTTGTGCTTTAAATGCACAGAAACAGAACCGCTGGCTCGAGGTGCATGATTGGAGAATATATCGAGATTGAGGGTATCCAGTTCTGTGGGCTATACATAGCAATTTTTTTCATACACTTTTTGGTTGAAAAATTTTCTGTTTCCAATCTGCATTTCGAGACAGCAGCTAAGCTAGTTTGTGCTTTAAATGCACAGAAACAGAACCGCTGGCTCGAGGTGCATGATTGGAGAATATATCGAGATTGAGGGTATCCAGTTCTGTGGGCTATACATAGCAATTTTTTTCATACACTTTTTGGTTGAAAAATTTTCTGTTTCCAATCTGCATTTCGAGACAGCAGCTAAGCTAGTTTGTGCTTTAAATGCACAGAAACAGAACCGCTGGCTCGAGGTGCATGATTGGAGAATATATCGAGATTGAGGGTATCCAGTTCTGTGGGCTATACATAGCAATTTTTTTCATACATTTTTTTGTCGAAAAATTTTCTGTTTACAATCTGCATTTCGAGACAGCAGCTAATCTAGTTTGTGGCTTAAATGCACAGAATCAGAACCGCTGGATCGAGGTGTATAATTGGAGAATATATCGAGATTGTGGGTATCCAGTTCTGTGGGCTATACATAGCAATTTTTTCATACATTCTTTGGTTGAAAAATTTTCTGTTTCCAATCTGCATTTCGAGACAGAAGCTAAGCTAGTTTGTGCTTTAAATGCACAGAAACAGAACAACTGGCCCGAGATGTATGATTGGAGAATATATCGAGATTGTGGGTATCCAGTTCTGTGGGCTATACATAGCAATTTTTTCATACATTCTTTGGTTGAAAAATTTTCTGTTTCCAATCTGCATTTCGAGACAGAAGCTAAGCTAGTTTGTGCTTTAAATGCACAGAAACAGAACCGCTGGCTCGAGGTGCATGATTTGGAGAATATGTCGAGATTGAGGGTATCCAGTTCTGTGGGCTATACATAGCAATTTTTTTCATACATTTTTTGGTTGAAAAATTTTCTGTTTCCAATCTGCATTTCGAGGCAGCAGCTAAGCTAGTTTGTGCTTTAAATGCACAGAAACAGAACAACTGGCCCGAGATGTATGATTGGAGAATATATCGAGATTGTGGGTATCCAGTTCTGTGGGCTATACATAGCAATTTTTTCATACATTCTTTGGTTGAAAAATTTTCTGTTTCCAATCTGCATTTCGAGACAGCAGCTAAGCTAGTTTGTGCTTTAAATGCACAGAAACAGAACAACTGGCTCGAGGTGCATGATTGGAGAATATATCGAGATTGTGGGTATCCAGTTCTGTGGGCTATACATAGCAATTTTTTTCATACACATTTTGGTTGAAAAATTTTCTGTTTCCAATCTGCATTTCGAGACAGCAGCTAAGATAGTTTGTGCTTTAAATGCACAGAAACAGAACCGCTGGCTCGAGGTGCATGATTTGGAGAATATATCGAGATTGTGGGTATCCAGTTCTGTGGGCTATACATAGCAATTTTTTTCATACACTTTTTGGTTGAAAAATTTTCTGTTTCCAATCTGCATTTCGAGACAGAAGCTAAGCTAGTTTGTGCTTTAAATGCACAGAAACAGAACAACTGGCCCGAGATGTATGATTGGAGAATATATCGAGATTGTGGGTATCCAGTTCTGTGGGCTATACATAGCAATTTTTTCATACATTCTTTGGTTGAAAAATTTTCTGTTTCCAATCTGCATTTCGAGACAGCAGCTAAGCTAGTTTGTGCTTTAAATGCACAGAAACAGAACAACTGGCTCGAGGTGCATGATTGGAGAATATATCGAGATTGTGGGTATCCAGTTCTGTGGGCTATACATAGCAATTTTTTTCATACACATTTTGGTTGAAAAATTTTCTGTTTCCAATCTGCATTTCGAGACAGCAGCTAAGATAGTTTGTGCTTTAAATGCACAGAAACAGAACCGCTGGCTCGAGGTGCATGATTTGGAGAATATATCGAGATTGTGGGTATCCAGTTCTGTGGGCTATACATAGCAATTTTTTTCATACACTTTTTGGTTGAAAAATTTTCTGTTTCCAATCTGCATTTCGAGACAGAAGCTAAGCTAGTTTGTGCTTTAAATGCACAGAAACAGAACCGCTGGCTCGAGGTGCATGATTTGGAGAATATATCGAGATTGTGGGTATCCAGTTCTGTGGGCTATACATAGCAATTTTTTTCATACATTTTTTATTGAAAAATTTTCTGTTTCCAATCTGCATTTCGAGGCAGCAGCTAAGCTAGTTTGTGTTTTAAATGCACAGAAACAGAACCGCTGGCCCGAGATGCGTGATTGGAGGATATAGTGAGATTCGGGGTATCCAGTTCTGTGGGCTATACATAGCAATTTTTTTCATACATTTTTTGGTTGAAAAATTTTCTGTTTCCAATCTGCATTTCGAGACAGCAGCTAAGCTAGTTTGTGGCTTAAATGCACAGAATCAGAACCGCCTGCTCGAGGTGTATAATTGGAGAATATATCGAGATTGTGGGTATCCAGTTCTGTGGGCTATACATAGCAATTTTTTTCATACATTTTTTGGTTGAAAAATTTTCTGTTTCCAATCTGCATTTCGAGACAGCAGCTAAGCTAGTTTGTACTTTAAATGCACAGAAACAGAACAACTGGCCCGAGATGTATGATTGGAGAATATATCGAGATTGTGGGTATCCAGTTCTGTGGGCTATACATAGCAATTTTTTTCATACACTTTTTGGTTGAAAAATTTTCTGTTTCCAATCTGCATTTTGAGACAGCAGCTAAG
This sequence comes from Xylota segnis, assembly GCA_963583995.1. NCBI lineage: Eukaryota > Metazoa > Arthropoda > Insecta > Diptera > Syrphidae > Xylota > Xylota segnis. Next base: position 42,946,623 of record OY757238.1, read on the forward strand.
CTAGATTGTGCTTTAAATGCACAGAAACAGAACAACTGGCCCGAGATGTATGATTGGAGAATATATCGAGATTGTGGGTATCCAGTTCTGTGGGCTATACATAGCATTTTTTCATACATTCTTTGGTTGAAAAATTTTCTGTTTCCAATCTGCATTTCGAGACAGAAGCTAAGCTAGTTTGTGCTTTAAATGCACAGAAACAGAACCGCTGGCTCGAGGTGCATGATTTGGAGAATATGTCGAGATTGAGGGTATCCAGTTCTGTGGGCTATACATAGCAATTTTTTTCATACATATTTTGGTTGAAAAATTTTCTGTTTCCAATCTGCATTTCGAGGCAGGAGCTAAGCTAGTTTGTGCTTTAAATGCACAGAAACAGAACAACTGGCCCGAGATGTATGATTGGAGAATATATCGAGATTGTGGGTATCCAGTTCTGTGGGCTATACATAGCAATTTTTTCATACATTCTTTGGTTGAAAAATTTTCTGTTTCCAATCTGCATTTCGAAACAGCAGCTAAGCTAGTTTGTGCTTTAAATGCACAGAAACAGAACAACTGGCTCGAGGTGCATGATTGGAGAATATATCGAGATTGTGGGTATCCAGTTCTGTGGGCTATACATAGCAATTTTTTCATACATTCTTTGGTTGAAAAATTTTCTGTTTCCAATCTGCATTTCGAGACAGAAGCTAAGCTAGTTTGTGCTTTAAATGCACAGAAACAGAACCGCTGGCTCGAGGTGCATGATTTGGAGAATATGTCGAGATTGAGGGTATCCAGTTCTGTGGGCTATACATAGCAATTTTTTTCATACACATTTTGGTTGAAAAATTTTCTGTTTCCAATCTGCATTTTGAGACAGCAGCTAAGCTAGTTTGTGCTTTAAATGCACAGAAACAGAACAACTGGCCCGAGATGTATGATTGGAGAATATATCGAGATTGTGGGTATCCAGTTCTGTGGGGTATACATAGCAATTTTTTTCATACATTTTTTGGTTGAAAAATTTTCTGTTTCCAATCTGCATTTCGAGACAGCAGCTAAGATAGTTTGTGCTTTAAATGCACAGAAACAGAACCGCTGGCTCGAGGTGCATGATTTGGAGAATATATCGAGATTGTGGGTATCCAGTTCTGTGAGCTATACATAGCAATTTTTTTCATACACTTTTTGGTTGAAAAATTTTCTGTTTCCAATCTGCATTTCGAGACAGAAGCTAAGCTAGTTTGTGCTTTAAATGCACAGAAACAGAACAACTGGCTCGAGGTGCATGATTGGAGAATATATCGAGATTGTGGGTATCCAGTTCTGTGGGCTATACATAGCAATTTTTTTCATACACATTTTGGTTGAAAAATTTTCTGTTTCCAATCTGCATTTTGAGACAGCAGCTAAGCTAGTTTGTGCTTTAAATGCACAGAAACAGAACAACTGGCCCGAGATGTATGATTGGAGAATATATCGAGATTGTGGGTATCCAGTTCTGTGGGGTATACATAGCAATTTTTTTCATACATTTTTTGGTTGAAAAATTTTCTGTTTCCAATCTGCATTTCGAGGCAGCAGCTAAGCTAGTTTGTGTTTTAAATGCACAGAAACAGAACCGCTGGCCCGAGATGCGTGATTGGAGGATATAGTGAGATTCGGGGTATCCAGTTCTGTGGGCTATACATAGCAATTTTTTTCATACATTTTTTGGTTGAAAAATTTTCTGTTTCCAATCTGCATTTCGAGACAGCAGCTAAGCTAGTTTGTGGCTTAAATGCACAGAATCAGAACCGCTGGCTCGAGGTGTATAATTGGAGAATATATCGAGATTGTGGGTATCCAGTTCTGTGGGCTATACATAGCAATTTTTTTCATACATTTTTTGGTTGAAAAATTTTCTGTTTCCAATCTGCATTTCGAGACAGCAGCTAAGCTAGTTTGTACTTTAAATGCACAGAAACAGAACAACTGGCCCGAGATGTATGATTGGAGAATATATCGAGATTGTGGGTATCCAGTTCTGTGGGCTATACATAGCAATTTTTTTCATACACTTTTTGGTTGAAAAATTTTCTGTTTCCAATCTGCATTTTGAGACAGCAGCTAAGCTAGATTGTGCTTTAAATGCACAGAAACAGAACAACTGGCCCGAGATGTATGATTGGAGAATATATCGAGATTGTGGGTATCCAGTTCTGTGGGCTATACATAGCATTTTTTCATACATTCTTTGGTTGAAAAATTTTCTGTTTCCAATCTGCATTTCGAGACAGAAGCTAAGCTAGTTTGTGCTTTAAATGCACAGAAACAGAACAACTGGCTCGAGGTGCATGATTGGAGAATATATCGAGATTGTGGGTATCCAGTTCTGTGGGCTATACATAGCAATTTTTTTCATACACATTTTGGTTGAAAAATTTTCTGTTTCCAATCTGCATTTTGAGACAGCAACTAAGCTAGTTTGTGCTTTAAATGCACAGAAACAGAACAACTGGCCCGAGATGTATGATTGGAGAATATATCGAGATTGTGGGTATCCAGTTCTGTGGGGTATACATAGCAATTTTTTTCATACATTTTTTGGTTGAAAAATTTTCTGTTTCCAATCTGCATTTCGAGACAGAAGCTAAGCTAGTTTGTGTTTTAAATGCACAGAAACAGAACCGCTGGCCCGAGATGCGTGATTGGAGGATATAGTGAGATTCGGGGTATCCAGTTCTGTGGGCTATACATAGCAATTTTTTTCATACATTTTTTGGTTGAAAAATTTTCTGTTTCCAATCTGCATTTCGAGACAGCAGCTAAGCTAGTTTGTGGCTTAAATGCACAGAATCAGAACCGCTGGCTCGAGGTGTATAATTGGAGAATATATCGAGATTGTGGGTATCCAGTTCTGTGGGCTATACATAGCAATTTTTTTCATACACTTTTTGGTTGAAAAATTTTCTGTTTCCAATCTGCATTTTGAGACAGCAGCTAAGCTAGATTGTGCTTTAAATGCACAGAAACAGAACAACTGGCCCGAGATGTATGATTGGAGAATATATCGAGATTGTGGGTATCCAGTTCTGTGGGCTATACATAGCAATTTTTTTCATACACTTTTTGGTTGAAAAATTTTCTGTTTCCAATCTGCATTTTGAGACAGAAGCTAAGCTAGTTTGTGCTTTAAATGCACAGAAACAGAACCGCTGGCTCGAGGTGCATGATTTGGAGAATATATCGAGATTGTGGGTATACAGTTCTGTGGGCTATATATAGCAATTTTTTTCATACATTTTTTGGTTGAAAAATTTTCTGTTTCCAATCTGCATTTCGAGACAGCAGCTAAGCTAGTTTGTGCTTTAAATGCACAGAAACAGAACAACTGGCTCGAGGTGCATGATTGGAGAATATATCGAGATTGTGGGTATCCAGTTCTGTGGGCTATACATAGCAATTTTTTTCATACATTTTTTATTGAAAAATTTTCTGTTTCCAATCTGCATTTCGAGGCAGCAGCTAAGCTAGTTTGTGTTTTAAATGCACAGAAACAGAACCGCTGGCCCGAGATGCGTGATTGGAGGATATAGTGAGATTCGGGGTATCCAGTTCTGTGGGCTATACATAGCAATTTTTTTCATACATTTTTTGGTTGAAAAATTTTCTGTTTCCAATCTGCATTTCGAGACAGCAGCTAAGCTAGTTTGTGCTTTAAATGCACAGAAACAGAACAACTGGCTCGAGGTGCATGATTGGAGAATATATCGAGATTGTGGGTATCCAGTTCTGTGGGCTATACATAGCAATTTTTTTCATACACTTTTTGGTTGAAAAATTTTCTGTTTCCAATCTGCATTTTGAGACAGCAGCTAAGCTAGTTTGTGCTTTAAATGCACAGAAACAGAACAACTGGCCCGAGATGTATGATTGGAGAATATATCGAGATTGTGGGTATCCAGTTCTGTGGGCTATACATAGCAATTTTTTTCATACATTTTTTATTGAAAAATTTTCTGTTTCCAATCTGCATTTCGAGGCAGCAGCTAAGCTAGTTTGTGTTTTAAATGCACAGAAACAGAACCGCTGGCCCGAGATGCGTGATTGGAGGATATAGTGAGATTCGGGGTATCCAGTTCTGTGGGCTATACATAGCAATTTTTTTCATACATTTTTTGGTTGAAAAATTTTCTGTTTCCAATCTGCATTTCGAGACAGCAGCTAAGCTAGTTTGTGGCTTAAATGCACAGAATCAGAACCGCTGGCTCGAGGTGTATAATTGGAGAATATATCGAGATTGTGGGTATCCAGTTCTGTGGGCTATACATAGCAATTTTTTTCATACATTTTTTGGTTGAAAAATTTTCTGTTTCCAATCTGCATTTCGAGACAGCAGCTAAGCTAGTTTGTGCTTTAAATGCACAGAAACAGAACAACTGGCCCGAGATGTATGATTGGAGAATATATCGAGATTGTGGGTATCCAGTTCTGTGGGCTATACATAGCAATTTTTTTCATACACTTTTTGGTTGAAAAATTTTCTGTTTCCAATCTGCATTTCGAGACAGCAGCTAAGCTAGTTTGTGCTTTAAATGCACAGAAACAGAACAACTGGCCCGAGATGTATGATTGGAGAATATATCGAGATTGTGGGTATCCAGTTCTGTGGGCTATACATAGCAATTTTTTTCATATACTTTTTGGTTGAAAAATTTTCTGTTTCCAATCTGCATTTTGAGACAGCAGCTAAGCTAGTTTGTGCTTTAAATGCACAGAAACAGAACAACTGGCCCGAGATGTATGATTGGAGAATATATCGAGATTGAGGGTATCCAGTTCTGTGGGCTATACATAGCAATTTTTTTCATACATTTTTTGGTTGAAAAATTTTCTGTTTCCAATCTGCATTTCGAGACAGGAGCTAAGCTAGTTTGTGCTTTAAATGCACAGAAACAGAACCGCTGGCCCGAGATGCGTGATTGGAGGATATAGTGAGATTCGGGGTATCCAGTTCTGTGGGCTTTACATAGCAATTTTTTTCATACATTTTTTGGTTGAAAAATTTTCTGTTTCCAATCTGCATTTCGAGCCAGCAGCTTAGCTAGTTTGTGCTTTAAATGCACGGAAACAGGACTGCTGGCTCGAGATATATGATTGGAGAATATATCGAGATTGTGGGTATCCAGTTCTGTGGGCTCACAGCAATTTTTTTCACACATTTTTTGGTTGAAAAATTTTCTGTTTACAATCTGCATTTCGAGACAGCAGCTAAGCTAGTTTGTGGCTTAAATGAACAGAACCAGAACCGTTGGCTCGAGGAGTATAATTGGAGAATATATCGAGATTGTGGGTATCCAGTTCTGTGGGCTATACATAGCAATTTTTTTCATACATTCTTTGGTTGAAAAATTTTCTGTTTCCAATCTGCATTTCGAGACAGCAGCTAAGCCAGTTTGTGCTTTATATGCACAGAAACAGAACAACTGGCTCAAGGTGCATGGTTGGAGAATATATCGAGATTGTGGGTATCCAGTTCTGTGGGCTATACATAGCAATTTTTTTCATACATTTTTTGGTTGAAAAATTATCTGTTTCCAATCTGCATTTTGAGACAGCAGCTAAGCTAGTTTGTATCTTAAAGGCACAGAATCAGAACCGCTGGCTCGAGGTGTATAATTGGAGAATATATCGCGATTGTGGGTATCCAGTTCTGTGGGCTATACATAGCAATTTTATTCATAAATTTTTTATTGAAAAATTTTCTGTTTCTAATCTGCATTTCGAGACAGCAGCTAAGCTAGTTTGTGGCTTATATGCACAGAATCAGAACCGCTGGCTCGAGGTGCATGATTGGAGAATATATCGAGATTGTGGGTATCCAGTTCTGTGGGCTTTACATAGCAATTTTTTTTAGACATTTTTTGGTTGAAAAATTTTCTGTTTCCAATCTACATTTCGAGACAGCAGCTAAGATAGTTTGTGGCTTAAATGCACAGAATCAGAACCGCTGGCTCGAGGTGCATGATTGGAGAATATATCGAGATTGTGGGTATCCAGTTCTGTGGGCTATACATAGCAATTTTTTCATACATTCTTTGGTTGAAAAATTTTCTGTTTCCAATCTGCATTTTGAGACAGCAGCTAAGCTAGTTTGTATCTTAAATGCACAGAATCAGAACCGCTGGCTCGAGGTGTATAATTGGAGAATATATCGCGATTGTGGGTATCCAGTTCTGTGGGCTATACATAGCAATTTTATTCATAAATTTTTTATTGAAAAATTTTCTGTTTCTAATCTGCATTTCGAGACAGCAGCTAAGCTAGTTTGTGGCTTATAAGCACAGAATCAGAACCGCTGGCTCGAGGTGCATGATTGGAGAATATATCGAGATTGTGGGTATCCAGTTCTGTGGGCTATACATAGCAATTTTTTTCATAAATTTTTTGGTTGAAAAATTTTCTGTTTCCAATCTGCATTTCGAGGCAGCAGCTAAGCTAGTTTGTGCTTTAAATGCACAGAAACAGAACAACTGGCTCAAGGTGCATGATTGGAGAATATATCGAGATTGTGGGTATCCAGTTCTGTGGGCTATACATAGCAATTTTTTTCATACATTTTTTGGTTGAAAAATTTTCTGTTTCCAATCTGCATTTCGAGACAGAAGCTAAGCTAGTTTGTGCTTTAAATGCACAGAAACAGAACAACTGGCCCGAGATGTATGATTGGAGAATATATCGAGATTGTGAGTATCCAGTTCTGTGGGCTTTACATAGCAATTTTTTTTATACATTTTTTGGTTGAAAAATTTTCTGTTTCCAATCTACATTTCGAGACAGCAGCTAAGATAGTTTGTGGCTTAAATGCACAGAATCAGAACCGCTGGCTCGAGGTGCATGATTGGAGAATATATCGAGATTGTGGGTATCCAGTTCTGTGGGCTATACATAGCAATTTTTTCATACATTCTTTGGTTGAAAAATTTTCTGTTTCCAATCTGCATTTTGAGACAGCAGCTAAGCTAGTTTGTATCTTAAATGCACAGAATCAGAACCGCTGGCTCGAGGTGTATAATTGGAGAATATATCGCGATTGTGGGTATCCAGTTCTGTGGGCTATACATAGCAATTTTATACATAAATTTTTTATTGAAAAATTTTCTGTTTCTAATCTGCATTTCGAGACAGCAGCTAAGCTAGTTTGTGGCTTATATGCACAGAATCAGAACCGCTGGCTCGAGGTGCATGATTGGAGAATATATCGAGATTGTGGGTATCCAGTTCTGTGGGCTATACATAGCAATTTTTTTCATAAATTTTTTGGTTGAAAAATTTTCTGTTTACAATCTGCATTTCGAGACAGCAGCTAAGCCAGTTTGTGCTTTAAATGTACAGAAACAGAACAACTATCTCAAGGTGCATGATTGGAGAATATATCGAGATTGTGGGTATCCAGTTCTGTGGGCTATACATAGCAATTTTTTTCATAAATTTTTTGGTTGAAAAATTTTCTGTTTCCAATCTACATTTTGAGACAGCAGCTAAGCTAGTTTATGCTTTAAATGCAGAGAAGCAGAACCGCTGGCTCGAGGTGCATGATTGGAGAATATATCGAGATTGTGGGTATCCAGTTCTGTGGGCTATACATAGCAATTTTTTTCATTCATTTTTTGGTTGAAAAATTTTCTGTTTCCAATCTGCATTTCGAGACAGAAGCTAAGCTAGTTTGTGCTTTAAATGCACAGAAACAGAACAACTGGCCCGAGATGCGTGATTGGAGAATATATCGAGATTTTGGGTATCCAGTTCTGTGGGCCATACATAGCAATTTTTTTCATTCATTTTTTGGTTGAAAAATTTTCTGTTTCCAATCTGCATTTCGAGGCAGCAGCTTAGCTAGTTTGTGCTTTAAATGCACAGAAACAGAACCGCTGGCTCGAGATGTATGATTGGAGAATATACCGAGATTTTGGGTATCCAGTTCTGTGGGCTATACATAGCAATTTTTTTCATACATTTTTTGGTTGAAAAATTTTCTGTTTCCAATCTGCATTTCGAGACAGCAGCTAAGCTAGTTTGTGGCTTAAATGCACAGAATCAGAACCGCTGGCTCGAGGTGTATAATCGGAGAATATATCGAGATTTTGGGTATCCAGTTCTGTGGGCTATACATAGCAATTTTTTTCATACATTTTTTGGTTGAAAAATTTTCCGTTTCCAATCTGCATTTCGAGACAGCAGCTAAGCTAGTTTGTACTTTAAATGCACAGAAACAGAACAACTGGCCCGAGATGTATGATTGGAGAATATATCGAGATTGTGGGTATCCAGTTCTGTGGGCTATACATAGCAATTTTTTTCATACACTTTTTGGTTGAAAAATTTTCTGTTTCCAATCTGCATTTTGAGACAGCAGCTAAGCTAGATTGTGCTTTAAATGCACAGAAACAGAACAACTGGCCCGAGATGTATGATTGGAGAATATATCGAGATTGTGGGTATCCAGTTCTGTGGGCTATACATAGCAATTTTTTCATACATTCTTTGGTTGAAAAATTTTCTGTTTCCAAAATGTATGAAAAAAATTGCTATGTATAGCCCACAGAACTGGATACCCACAATCTCGATATATTCTCCAATTATACACCTCGAGCCAGCGGTTCTGATTCTGTGCATTTAAGCCACAAACTAGCTTAGCTGCTGTCTCAAAATGCAGATTGGAAACAGAAAATTTTTCAACCAAAGAATGTATGAAAAAATTGCTATGTATAGCCCACAGAACTGGATACCCACAATCTCGATATATTCTCCAATTATACACCTCGAGCCAGCGGTTCTGATTCTGTGCATTTAGAGCACAAACTAGCTTAGCTGCTGTCTCGAAATGCAGATTGGAAACAGAAAATTTTTCAACCAAAAAGTGTATGAAAAAAATTGCTATGTATAGCCCACAGAACTGGATACCCTCAATCTCGATATATTCTCCAATCATGCACCTCGAGCCAGCGGTTCTGTTTCTGTGCATTTAAAGCACAAACTAGCTTAGCTGCTGTCTCGAAATGCAGATTGGAAACAGAAAATTTTTCAACCAAAAAATGTATGAAAAAAACTGCTATGTATAGCCCACAGAACTGGATACCCACAATCTCGATATATTCTCCAATTATACACCTCGAGCCAGCGGTTCTGATTCTGTGCATTTAAGCCACAAACTAGCTTAGCTGCTGTCTCGAAATGCAGATTGGAAACAGAAAATTTTTCAACCAAAAAATGTATGAAAAAAATTGCTATGTATAGCCCACAGAACTGGATACCCACAATCTCGATATATTCTCCAATTATACACCTCGAGCCAGCGGTTCTGATTCTGTGCATTTAAAGCACAAACTAGCTTAGCTGCTGTCTCAAAATGCAGATTGGAAACAGAAAATTTTTCAACCAAAAAGTGTATGAAAAAAATTGCTATGTATAGCCCACAGAACTGGATACCCACAATCTCGATATATTCTCCAATCATACATCTCGGGCCAGTTGTTCTGTTTCTGTGCATTTAAAGCACAAACTAGCTTAGCTTCTGTCTCGAAATGCAGATTGCAAACAGAAAATTTTTCAACCAAAAAGTGTATGAAAAAAATTGCTATGTATAGCCCACAGAACTGGATACCCACAATCTCGATATATTCTCCAATTATACACCTCGAGCCAGCGGTTCTGATTCTCTGCATTTAAAGCATAAACTAGCTTAGCTGCTGTCTCAAAATGCAGATTGGAAACAGAAAATTTTTCAACCAAAAAATGTATGAAAAAAATTGCTATGTATAGCCCACAGAACTGGATACCCACAATCTCGATATATTCTCCAATTATACACCTCGAGCCAGCGGTTCTGATTCTGTGCATTTAAAGCACAAACTAGCTTAGCTGCTGTCTCAAAATGCAGATTGGAAACAGAAAATTTTTCAACCAAAAAGTGTATGAAAAAAATTGCTATGTATAGCCCACAGAACTGGATACCCACAATCTCGATATATTCTCCAATCATACATCTCGGGCCAGTTGTTCTGTTTCTGTGCATTTAAAGCACAAACTAGCTTAGCTTCTGTCTCGAAATGCAGATTGCAAACAGAAAATTTTTCAACCAAAAAGTGTATGAAAAAAATTGCTATGTATAGCCCACAGAACTGGATACCCACAATCTCGATATATTCTCCAATTATACACCTCGAGCCAGCGGTTCTGATTCTGTGCATTTAAAGCACAAACTAGCTTAGCTGCTGTCTCGAAATGCAGATTGGAAACAGAAAATTTTTCAACCAAAAAATGTATGAAAAAAATTGCTATGTATAGCCCACAGAACTGGATACCCACAATCTCGATATATTCTCCAATCATACATCTCGGGCCAGTTGTTCTGTTTCTGTGCATTTAAAGCACAAACTAGCTTAGCTGCTGTCTCGAAATGCAGATTGGAAACAGAAAATTTTTCAACCAAAAAATGTATCAAAAAAATTGCTATGTATAGCCCACAGAACTGGATACCCACAATCTCGATATGTTCTCCAAATCATGCACCTCGAGCCAGCGGTTCTGTTTCTGTGCATTTAAAGCACAAACTAGCTTAGCTGCTGTCTCAAAATGCAGATTGGAAACAGAAAATTTTTCAACCAAAAAGTGTATGAAAAAAATTGCTATGTATAGCCCACAGAACTGGATACCCACAATCTCGATATATTCTCCAATCATACATCTCGGGCCAGTTGTTCTGTTTCTGTGCATTTAAAGCACAATCTAGCTTAGCTGCTGTCTCAAAATGCAGATTGGAAACAGAAAATTTTTCAACCAAAAAGTGTATGAAAAAAATTGCTATGTATAGCCCACAGAACTGGATACCCACAATCTCGATATATTCTCCAATCATACATCTCGGGCCAGTTGTTCTGTTTCTGTGCATTTAAAGCACAAACTAGCTTAGCTGCTGTCTCGAAATGCAGATTGGAAACAGAAAATTTTTCAACCAAAAAATGTATGAAAAAAATTGCTATGTATAGCCCACAGAACTGGATACCCACAATCTCGATATATTCTCCAACCATGCACCTTGAGCCAGTTGTTCTGTTTCTGTGCATTTAAGCCACAAACTAGCTTAGCTGCTGTCTCGAAATGCAGATTGGAAACAGAAAATTTTTCAACCAAAAAATGTATGAAAAAAATTGCTATGTATAGCCCACAGAACTGGATACCCACAATCTCGATATATTCTCCAATCATACATCTCGGGCCAGTTGTTCTGTTTCTGTGCATTTGAGGCACAAACTAGCTTAGCCGCTGTCTCGAAATGCAGATTGGAAACAGAAAATTTTTCAACCAAAAAATGAATGAAAAAAATTGCTATGTATAGCCCACAGAACTGGATACCCACAATCTCGATATATTCTCCAATCATGCACCTCGAGCCAGCGGTTCTGCTTCTCTGCATTAAAAGCATAAACTAGCTTAGCTGCTGTCTCAAAATGCAGATTGGAAACAGAAAATTTTTCAACCAAAAAGTGTATGAAAAAAATTGCAATGTATAGCCCACAGAACTGGATACCCCGAATCTCTATATCCTCCAATCACGCATCTCGGGCCAGCGGTTCTGTTTCTGTGCATTTAAAACACAAACTAGCTTAGCTTCTGTCTCGAAATGCAGATTGTAAACAGAAAAATTTTCAACCAAAAAATGTATGAAAAAAATTGCTATGTATAGCCCATAGAACTGGATACCCACAATCTCGATATATTCTCCAATCATACATCTCGGGCCAGTTGTTCTGTTTCTGTGCATTTAAAGCACAAACTAGCTTAGCTGCTGTCTCGAAATGCAGATTGGAAACAGAAAATTTTTCAACCAAAAAATGTATGAAAAAAATTGCTATGTATAGCCCACAGAACTGGATACCCACAATCTCGATATATTCTCCAATCATACATCTCGGGCCAGTTGTTCTGTTTCTGTGCATTTGAGGCACAAACTAGCTTAGCCGCTGTCTCGAAATGCAGATTGTAAACAGAAAAATTTTCAACCAAAAAATGTATGAAAAAAATTGCTATGTATAGCCCATAGAACTGGATACCCACAATCTCGATATATTCTCCAATCATACATCTCGAGCCAGCGGTTCTGCTTCTCTGCATTTAAAGCATAAACTAGCTTAGCTGCTGTCTCGAAATGCAGATTGGAAACAGAAAATTTTTCGACCAAAAAATGTATGAAAAAAATTGCTATGTATAGCCCACAGAACTGGATACCCACAATCTCGATATATTCTCCAATTATACACCTCGAGCCAACGGTTCTGATACTGTGCATTTAAGCCACAAACTAGCTTAGCTGCTGTCTCGAAATGCAGATTGTAAACAGAAAATTTTTCAACCAAAAAGTGTATGAAAAAAATTGCTATGTATAGCCCACAGAACTGGATACCCACAATCTCGATATATTCTCCAATCATGCACCTCGAGCCAGCGGTTCTGCTTCTCTGCATTTAAAGCATAAACTAGCTTAGCTGCTGTCTCAAAATGCAGATTGGAAACAGAAAATTTTTCAACCAAAAAGTGTATGAAAAAAATTGCAATGTATAGCCCACAGAACTGGATACCCCGAATCTCTATATCCTCCAATCACGCATCTCGGGCCAGCGGTTCTGTTTCTGTGCATTTAAAACACAAACTAGCTTAGCTTCTGTCTCGAAATGCAGATTGTAAACAGAAAAATTTTCAACCAAAAAATGTATGAAAAAAATTGCTATGTATAGCCCATAGAACTGGATACCCACAATCTCGATATATTCTCCAATCATACATCTCGGGCCAGTTGTTCTGTTTCTGTGCATTTAAAGCACAAACTAGCTTAGCTGCTGTCTCGAAATGCAGATTGGAAACAGAAAATTTTTCAACCAAAAAATGTATGAAAAAAATTGCTATGTATAGCCCACAGAACTGGATACCCACAATCTCGATATATTCTCCAATCATGCACCTCGAGCCAGCGGTTCTGCTTCTCTGCATTTAAAGCATAAACTAGCTTAGCTGCTGTCTCAAAATGCAGATTGCAAACAGAAAATTTTTCAACCAAAAAGTGTATGAAAAAAATTGCAATGTATAGCCCACAGAACTGGATACCCCGAATCTCTATATCCTCCAATCACGCATCTCGGGCCAGCGGTTCTGTTTCTGTGCATTTAAAACACAAACTAGCTTAGCTGCTGCCTCGAAATGCAGATTGGAAACAGAAAATTTTTCAATAAAAAATGTATGAAAAAAATTGCTATGTATAGCCCACAGAACTGGATACCCACAATCTCGATATATTCTCCAATCATACATCTCGGGCCAGTTGTTCTGTTTCTGTGCATTTAAAGCACAAACTAGCTTAGCTGCTGTCTCGAAATGCAGATTGGAAACAGAAAATTTTTCAACCAAAAAATGTATGAAAAAAATTGCTATGTATAGCCCACAGAACTGGATACCCACAATCTCGATATATTCTCCAATCATACATCTCGGGCCAGTTGTTCTGTTTCTGTGCATTTGAGGCACAAACTAGCTTAGCCGCTGTCTCGAAATGCAGATTGGAAACAGAAAATTTTTCAACCAAAAAATGAATGAAAAAAATTGCTATGTATAGCCCACAGAACTGGATACCCACAATCTCGATATATTCTCCAATCATGCACCTCGAGCCAGCGGTTCTGCTTCTCTGCATTTAAAGCATAAACTAGCTTAGCTGCTGTCTCAAAATGCAGATTGGAAACAGAAAATTTTTCAACCAAAAAGTGTATGAAAAAAATTGCTATGTATAGCCCACAGAACTGGATACCCACAATCTCGATATATTCTCCAATCATGCACCTTGAGATAGTTGTTCTGTTTCTGTACATTTAAAGCACAAACTGGCTTAGCTGCTGTCTCGAAATGCAGATTGTAAACAGAAAATTTTTCAACCAAAAAATTTATGAAAAAAATTGCTATGTATAGCCCACAGAACTGGATACCCACAATCTCGATATATTCTCCAATCATGCACCTCGAGCCAGCGGTTCTGCTTCTCTGCATTTAAAGCATAAACTAGCTTAGCTGCTGTCTCGAAATGCAGATTGGAAACAGAAAATTTTTCGACCAAAAAATGTATGAAAAAAATTGCTATGTATAGCCCACAGAACTGGATACCCACAATCTCGATATATTCTCCAATTATACACCTCGAGCCAACGGTTCTGATACTGTGCATTTAAGCCACAAACTAGCTTAGCTGCTGTCTCGAAATGCAGATTGTATACAGAAAATTTTTCAATCAAAACATGTATGAAAAAAATTGCTATGTATAGCCCACAGAATTGGATACCGAAAATCTCGATATATTCTCCAATCATACATCTCGGGCCAGTTGTTCTGTTTCTGTGCATTTGAGGCACAAACTAGCTTAGCCGCTGTCTCGAAATGCAGATTGGAAACAGAAAATTTTTCAACCAAAAAATTAATGAAAAAAATTGCTATGTATAGCCCACAGAACTGGATACCCCGAATCTCACTATATCCTCCAATCACGCATCTCGGGCCAGCGGTTCTGTTTCTGTGCATTTAAAGCACAAACTAGCTAAGCTGCTGCCTCGAAATGCAGATTGGAAACAGAAAATTTTTCAACAAAAAAATGTATGAAAAAAATTGCTATGTATAGCCCACAGAACTGGATACCCACAATCTCGATATATTCTCCAATCATACATCTCGGGCCAGTTGTTCTGTTTCTGTGCATTTAAAGCACAAACTAGCTTAGCTGCTGTCTCGAAATGCAGATTGGAAACAGAAAATTTTTCAACCAAAAAATGTATCAAAAAAATTGCTATGTATAGCCCACAGAACTGGATACCCACAATCTCGATATATTCTCCAAATCATGCACCTCGAGCCAGCGGTTCTGTTTCTGTGCATTTAAAGCACAAACTAGCTTAGCTGCTGTCTCAAAATGCAGATTGGAAACAGAAAATTTTTCAACCACAAAGTGTATGAAAAAAATTGCTATGTATAGCCCACAGAACTGGATACCCACAATCTCGATATATTCTCCAATCATACATCTCGGGCCAGTTGTTCTGTTTCTGTGCATTTAAAGCACAAACTAGCTTAGCTGCTGTCTCGAAATGCAGATTGGAAACAGAAAATTTTTCGACCAAAAAATGTATGAAAAAAATTGCTATGTATAGCCCACAGAACTGGATACCCACAATCTCGATATATTCTCCAATTATACACCTCGAGCCAACGGTTCTGATACTGTGCATTTAAGCCACAAACTAGCTTAGCTGCTGTCTCGAAATGCAGATTGTAAACAGAAAATTTTTCAACCAAAAAATGAATGAAAAAAATTGCTATGTATAGCCCACAGAACTGGATACCCCGAATCTCACTATATCCTCCAATCACGCATCTCGGGCCAGCGGTTCTGTTTCTGTGCATTTAAAGCACAAACTAGCTAAGCTGCTGCCTCGAAATGCAGATTGGAAACAGAAAATTTTTCAACAAAAAAATGTATGAAAAAAATTGCTATGTATAGCCCACAGAACTGGATACCGAGAATCTCGATATATTCTCCAATCATGCACCTTGAGATAGTTGTTCTGTTTCTGTACATTTAAAGCACAAACTAGCTTAGCTGCTGTCTCGAAATGCAGATTGTAAACAGAAAATTTTTCAACCAAAAAATTTATGAAAAAAATTGCTATGTATAGCCCACAGAACTGGATACCCACAATCTCGATATATTCTCCAATCATGCACCTCGAGCCAGCGGTTCTGTTTCTCTGCATTTAAAGCATAAACTAGCTTAGCTGCTGTCTCGAAATGCAGATTGGAAACAGAAAATTTTTCGACCAAAAAATGAATGAAAAAAATTGCAATGTATAGCCCACAGAACTGGATACCCCGAATCTCTATATCCTCCAATCACGCATCTCGGGCCAGCGGATCTGTTTCTGTGCATTTAAAGCACAATCTAGCAAAGCTGCTGCCTCGAAATGCAGATTGGAAACAGAAAATTTTTCAACCAAAAAATGTATGAAAAAAATTGCTATGTATAGCCCACAGAACTGGATACCAACAATCTCGATATATTCTCCAATCATGCACCTTGAGATAGTTGTTCTGTTTCTGTACATTTAAAGCACAAACTAGCTTAGCTGCTGTCTCGAAATGCAGATTGTAAACAGAAAATTTTTCAACCAAAAAATTTATGAAAAAAATTGATATGTATAGCCCACAGAACTGGATACCCACAATCTCGATATATTCTCCAATCATGCACCTCGAGCCAGCGGTTCTGTTTCTGTGCATTTGAGGCACAAACTAGCTTAGCCGCTGTCTCGAAATGCAGATTGGAAACAGAAAATTTTTCAACCAAAAAATGAATGAAAAAAATTGCAATGTATAGCCCACAGAACTGGATACCCCGAATCTCTATATCCTCCAATCACGCATCTCGGGCCAGCGGTTCTGTTTCTGTGCATTTAAAGCACAATCTAGCAAAGCTGCTGCCTCGAAATGCAGATTGGAAACAGAAAATTTTTCAACCAAAAAATGTATGAAAAAAATTGCTATGTATAGCCCACAGAACTGGATACCAACAATCTCGATATATTCTCCAATTATACACCTCGAGCCAGCGGTTCTGATTCTGTGCATTTAAGCCACAAACTAGCTTAGCTGCTGTCTCGAAATGCAGATTAGAAACAGAAAATTTTTCAACCAAAAAATGTATGAAAAAAATTGCTATGTATAGCCCACAGAACTGGATACCCACAATCTCGATATATTCTCCAACCATGCACCTTGAGCCAGTTGTTCTTTTAAGGCACAAACTAGCTTAGCTGCTGTCTCGAAATGCAGATTGGAAACAGACAATTTTTCGACCAAAAAATTTATGAAAAAATTGCTATGTATAGCCCACAGAATTGGATACCGAAAATCTCGATATATTCTCCAATCATACACCTCGAGCCAGTTGTTCTGTTTCTGTGCATTTGAGGCACAAACTAGCTTAGCCGCTGTCTCGAAATGCAGATTGGAAACAGAAAATTTTTCAACCAAAAATGAATGAAAAAAATTGCTATGTATAGCCCACAGAACTGGATACCCCGAATCTCACTATATCCTCCAATCACGCATCTCGGGCCAGCGGTTCTGTTTCTGTGCATTTAAAGCACAAACTAGCTAAGCTGCTGCCTCGAAATGCAGATTGGAAACAGAAAATTTTTCAACAAAAAAATGTATGAAAAAAATTGCTATGTATAGCCCACAGAACTGGATACCGAGAATCTCGATATATTCTCCAATCATGCACCTTGAGATAGTTGTTCTGTTTCTGTACATTTAAAGCACAAACTAGCTTAGCTGCTGTCTCGAAATGCAGATTGTAAACAGAAAATTTTTCAACCAAAAAATTTATGAAAAAAATTGCTATGTATAGCCCACAGAACTGGATACCCACAATCTCGATATATTCTCCAATCATGCACCTCGAGCCAGCGGTTCTGTTTCTCTGCATTTAAAGCATAAACTAGCTTAGCTGCTGTCTCGAAATGCAGATTGGAAACAGAAAATTTTTCGACCAAAAAATGAATGAAAAAAATTGCAATGTATAGCCCACAGAACTGGATACCCCGAATCTCTATATCCTCCAATCACGCATCTCGGGCCAGCGGTTCTGTTTCTGTGCATTTAAAGCACAATCTAGCAAAGCTGCTGCCTCGAAATGCAGATTGGAAACAGAAAATTTTTCAACCAAAAAATGTATGAAAAAAATTGCTATGTATAGCCCACAGAACTGGATACCCACAATCTCGATATATTCTCCAACCATGCACCTTGAGCCAGTTGTTCTTTTAAGGCACAAACTAGCTTAGCTGCTGTCTCGAAATGCAGATTGGAAACAGACAATTTTTCGACCAGAAAATTTATGAAAAAATTGCTATGTATAGCCCACAGAACTGGATACCCACAATTTCGATATATTCTCCAATCATGCACCTCGAGCCAGCGGTTCTGTTTCTGTGCATTTGAGGCACAAACTAGCTTAGCCGCTGTCTCGAAATGCAGATTGGAAACAGAAAATTTTTCAACCAAAAAATGAATGAAAAAAATTGCTATGTATAGCCCACAGAACTGGATACCCACAATTTCGATATATTCTCCAATCATGCACCTCGAGCCAGTTGTTCTGTTTCTGTGCATTTAAAGCACAAACTAGCTTAGCTGCTGTCTCGAAATGCAGATTGGAAACAGATAATTTTTCAACCAAAGAATGTATGAAAAAATTGAAATGTTTAGCCCACAGAACTGGATACCCACAATCTCGATATATTCTCCAATCACGCATCTCGAGCCAGCGGTTCTGTTACTGTCAATTTAAGGCACAAGGTCATCGAAACTCCAGTGCGGTCTTGTGAAAACAGGCATTCATTCCCAGAAAACTGAGGGCCTTGGATGTCCTCAACTTGATTCAAGACAGAAGTGGAGACAGAACAACAATTTGCGACCTAGTCTTGCCATCATCACGGCATGGTGACCAGACGGTTCTATTCATCAGCATTGTGCTGATCTGCAATACCAATGCCTGATCTACCCCGTGTTGCCTAGCAGCAGAGTTTCAACGCTGGTGGGTATGTTGCATCTCAGATAGAAGGTGCATCTGAAACTCTAACTGCACGCCAAGGTATGTGAATATAGGCGTTATGCAATTCCCAGTAAGTGGCGTATACTATGCTGCACCAGAGCTGGGTACACTCTATCGGTATCAGAAGATTTGAAGCTATCAAAGGATGGTACAGCATATCTGATCACTTCATCTGTTACATCTATTACAGCTCCAGTATACCAGTGACTCCGATTTCTGCTACTAAGATCAAGCACAACCTGTAAAGGCGGATTGGTCTTGCCTTAAATCAAAACCGAGTTGCCGTTCGCAATCGGGGGTTTTTCGTCCCAACCTAGGTGCACCAATCCATCTGTCAAGCTGTGAAGTGTGACCACGATTACTAATTACATAGACCTATACCAAGACATGGCGGGCTTTATTCACGTTTCTCGTAACAAATCTTTGAAGTTTATTCACCTTGTCCTTGTTCTATGAATTCTCTGAAGGATTGAGGTCTCATCCTTTAATTCTCTAAATGGAGTACCTACCCTTTTGATTTATACTTCCATTTACCTATGGACATACGTAGGTGATACTGCGAACTTTTATCGAATACTCCTGCTCCAGTTTTTTTACTGAAGGAATTTTCTTCATCCTTCTATATGTAGGTATACCATTCAATGGCATATTTGTCCCTTCTATCTTCGTACTAGGTCTTGTCTAGGTCAGCTGAGTCCCTTTGACCAAAGCCAGGCAGGTGATGATTGCTCTCGCCTCCATTGTATAGATACAAACATGATGAGAGTACATCCCCACGCAAGTCCTTGAATGGTGTTGCTTCTAGGGGATCTGCCTTATTGATTATTCTAACATATGCCCATATCTTCCGACACAATTCTTGTTAAATTGGCTTTTTGCTTTCATCCTTCAGCTTATGGCAATATTTCTCCATGAATGCATTGATCTCTGTAATCTGACATGGAAAAGTCCTTCCGACACATTGCCTCCCATTGAAACGGGTAATCATCGCCCGTTCGATTAAACAATTTACCAGGAACTGTGCCATCACACTTACATTAACCATTTCCATTACACATACATATATGTATGTACATCCACCGATAGTTGATTCAATAAATAAGCACTCAAGAGCACCATCATCTCAAAGCCAATAAGAAGGATCAATCTGGTTTTCGAGAAGCTGCAAACTCCAAGGATTCACTCTACAATTGATTGCACTTCAGACTGGAATGCAAAACAAAATAACAAATTTTCATGAATGTTCGTAATGATAATATGTACACACATTCTCCTATCCCTCCCACCGCACACACACACACACAGGCAAATAAAATCAAGTACACAATCCAAGGAAGTAGGGAAGAAAAATGTTCCATCATCAAAAAGTACTTAAGCAAGCCAATTATCGACCTAATGAAAAGGGAAGTAAATAATAGAAAAGTCCTAGACCTCAAGCGTAATAACACAAACAAAGGACGTTGCGGGTGGCCGACGCAGGGTCGAAATCACAGGCAGGATGGTTGGAAGAAAGTCTACCTAAGGAATACGATGACTACACAAACATCATAACGGGGCGAGCGGTGGAGAAAAATTGCTGCGGAAAGAAAAGTTTACAATATTCTTGCCTGCTGCACACCCTTCCATTTGTTCTGGCCATGGTGGAATCGCATTCAACTGCTATGAACTCCGTTGCGCTTCAGCCCTTCTTCTACTTCTTCTTCTTCGAGAAGTTTGTCCTTTGACGATGATATTATTCCATCGTTCGTCCAGTTTTCCACCCATTTGCTGTGTGCTCTCCTGCTCCGAGACCGAGACGCAGGGAACGAACCCGAATACTCGAATTCAGCTTCACTAAAGCTGACCATAGAAAATGAGGACGACGACGACGACGAGAAACAGACCGAGCCGGAAAGGACTAGACCGACGACCGTACAACCCACCAGACCGACTGACTGTGTCCTAGGTGCAGGTGACGGTGTAGCGGGGGCATCTGTGCGCTCTCGAAATAAAAATTATCCACTTAATTCTACTCGTTATTTTAGATCCTTGAAAAAGTTTTTATATTAGAATTTTATTTTTTTTTGTTATCCTCCCTTTCTCGTCCTTTCCCGGCCAAACTGAAAAGTTTTCCTTTCTCTGTGTTCGAAGGAATGCCTGCCACTGTTGCCGCCACCGCCACCATCGCCGTCGTCGACAACGTAAACTAGGATAAGGACGAGGCATTCTCTGTCTTCATCTTGGTAGGCAGTTCAGCTGAAAGAAAAAAGAAAAAAAAAGAAAGGATGTGTGTGAGATTGTAAGGATGTGTTCCACATTCCTTACGAGTGTCCACTTCGAAAAGACTGGAAAGTTTTCTTTTATTTTTTTGTTTTCCTTTTTGTTTTTTCTTTCGCCACCCCCGCCCCCTTCTAGTGCGAATTTATAACGACATTAGAGCCGTCGTATGCAGTGGAACCACCCATCGACCCTCATGCATATGCGACGGCGGTGGCGGTGACGGTGGCGGCGGCAGCTTCGAGAGGAGTACCGCCCCCAGATCGGCAAACGTCTGTGAATCCTTCTCGCTATACGTGTGTGTGTGTGTGTGCACAAACTTTCGAAACGGGTGTGCTTAATGGGGCCATTCTACTCGACGCCCTATCGGGTGGCCGCTTCAACCATCGGACAACTTGAAAGGGGTCCTTGTTGAGAGCTACCCACAGAAGCATCTACTACAGACTCAATGTCATTAGCGTTGGTAACCGCGCGCACACGTTGCGTTGTGTCATCTCTTGGAGATGGAGGGAGCAGCAACAACAACAACAACGGGTAAAAAAAATCCTTTTAATTTGCCGACCTCATTTAAGGTGCAGGCGAGCAGGACCCGGACGCATGTATCCTTTGAAAATTTAATTTTATTTACTTAACAGGAACCGAAAGTGGAAACCGCAGAGGCAACAATTAACAGCGCACACACAAGGGCGGGTACACTTTGAGCGACCGAACACCAGTCATTCTCCTTCCTCGACCGCACATTAAAGCCTTTGGAGTTAGGTTAGGTGGTGGTTCCAATGTTGTTGGTAAGTTCGTTTTTTTTTTTCGTTTTACAAGTTTGTCAGTTGGACATGAGTTTGAAAAAAAAAAATCTCTAATTAGACGAAAATGACGAGGACAACGATTCAATCCGACGCAAGTTCTGAGTCCTCAGTACCGAGTTCCTTTGTGAAAAATTCAAAACAAGAGTACATGGCTGCAGTTAACGCGAGGGGGGTTTGTGGGTGGAAGTTTTGTATATCTGCTTGAAGCGAAAACTCGAATGTTTACCTTCAGATCTCGAGTTCTCAAGACCATGACATTGGATACAAATCTGTTGCAGCACACTGCGGCTTGCAGCCTTTTAAAGCAAACGAAACTGCGAAGGATAGAGTCCTTGGTCGTATGTATGTTGAACGTTGAACGCTCTTAGTTGTTCGGTATAGAGTCTTGGCCCTTCGTCTAGAGATGCTTTATGTGGTAGAAAGGTGAAAAGGATGAATGTATGGGAAGCGGGTTTTATTTGGGGATTGACGGTTGGGTGGAGCTCACTGTAGCATAGTTTGGGCAGGAGGTCTTATCCCAGGTGTTTGAATGAAAGTCCCTGCATTAACAGGCTTTCCCAGAGAAAATCTTTAAGACTTTCCTCTCTTCCTGGGATCTTACTGGGCTGTACACTTAGATGATCAAGTTGTTGTGTCCGATGAATAGAATCTTAATTGATTTCGGACGGTAACAAGGGCGCTTAGTCATGGTCGAGCTTGGAAGGCTTTTCCATATGTTTTCGTGATGCTTTGCGAGCGAGTAGGCTTTTTTTACTGAGGAATGAATGCATCGTGCACTACACTGCAGGCCACGGACATATGACCCTATGGTGTATCATACTCTAACCGACTAAACATTCTCCATCTTCAGATTTCTTTTGGCATTACTTCAGGGTTGTGCCACCTTTTTATGCCTCTATGGGCTTCGATCAAGTCAATTACCTATGCGTGTCATTACCTGGTTCCGTCGTCTCTGCTCTGTGTATCTTCAGTGGTTTTTGCAGTGGTCACCGCCGATGTGATCTGCATGTCGCACAGATCTGATCCTTATATTGAGCTCTGCGGTGCTCCAGTAGTGCCTCTGTTGTGTCATACAATAGTTCAGGTAATTTCTTACAATGCTGCTGTTGTCCTCTCTAAGGAGATCCTCCCATTTCTGTCTTATGATCGATTTGCTTATCCTCTTGAGCTCACGTCCAGCGTTTCTGAATTGCGCTAGTGTATCCTCTGTATCTTCTTCTTCCTCTGGAAGACAACTTTGCGTCATAGTTGCAGGCACCTCCTTCTGAGCGAAGCGATCTCTTCTGTCCACCAGTTCATCGGTTTTCTGTCTCTATTTCCATTGGTTACCCAAAGCATTGCAGGATCACACCCCTGGTGCATGAACTGCATCATAAAGTCAATTTTTGATCAGACGTCAACTGTCATTTCTAGGACTTTATCCTTTAGTTCTCCGACTGCATTTATGAGGAGTTCTTCGTTGATTCTGCCTCTGTTCCACCTCGGTGCTCGCCTTACACATCGACAGTACAATGGAGCTTCTCTGATCTAAGTGGATCCTCACCGAGGCCCGGTCTAAATCCTTGTCTAAACACCAGGACTTAAAATTGTCCAATTCGTCGAAACCATAATAAGGTCTCACTTCTTGCCAAGAACTTTGTTAAAGACCATCCTTCGCCTTAGACACACACACACACACACACACACAGACCGCACTAAGCATCTTCCATTCAACAGTTTAATTAATGTCTCTTGCCTAATCCGTTGGAGCGCCATCGGCTTGATCCTACCCTCACTAACTCATTTGATTCGACTTTAATATCTAAGCCAATACCCCAGTGCTAGTGTCACCGCCACTAGCGATGTACTCGTATATATTTAATTAAACAAGAAGAATTAAATGCTCGTCCTTGCAACCCGAATTAAAAACGGGACGACCAAATGAATCCATGCAATATTCCTGTGAATCGTAATCCCGATAGATGTGTATATACGTCGTCCACATAAAACACCCCTCGGTGGTCCATCGGTTGGTGCTCCGACGATGATGGTCTTAACTTTTATTCCTTTCATTCCATTCGCGGACGGACACAAGCAACACAAAAATATAATGTTCATGTTCTATCCAAATCGTCATTTCACTCTGCTCATCACCATCATAGCCGTCATCATCGTCAGTCCCCTCGTCGTTTTGAGTCGTTGTCGGAATTTGCAAGAGCAGGAGGAGAAGTAGGAGGAGGAGGAGGATCCGCGAACATGGTAGTAGCAGTCATCGTCGTCATCCTTGTTGTCGTTGTCGTTTTTATTGCAAATGTTATCCTTTAGGAGCAATATTGCTGCGCGCTACTGTTGCAAAAAATAATTTAGATTAGAACACCACCGTGGTGTTGTTGTTGCTCGGCGCGACGCGACGCGACGCAATGGAGTGAGGGCCGTGAAGTGTGACTTATAGACGAGGGAATCCTTCAGATGCGATTGCGAATGCCAAAGTTAAAGTTGTCAGGCTCCACATTTAGTATTTTTTGTCTTTTTCTTTTGCGCCATGGTAGAAGAAACAAATCAACTCTGGAGGATTGCAGAGCGATGAGCAGGAATTCCTTAAAAATTATTCTCATCACGGATCTAGATTGCTGAAACGGAAGAGACCGTGTCGTGTCGTAAAGAAGGCGGGTAAGACCACCGCATCCAGTTGAAACTCATCAAAATTCCAGTAGAAGTTCACAGAGCGTTAAAAGGACATCATATCCCTGTGTAATGGCACACAATGACAGAGCGCGTAGTAAAAATCCCTGTCCAGCGATAAATGACAAGGAAAACGTTCGGCTAATTGCGGCAAACAACATCGACAAGAGTCGATGCACACACATGGACATGGAACTGGGTTGGGTATGAGAGAGAGACTGCTCTCGATCCGGTTGTAATTCCGTGTGTGTGATTAAAGACGTGAACGTGTAGTCCTTGGCACTTGGGTGGTGGTGTTGTATAAAGGATACGTGTCTTAGCGCTTTTTTTCTTCCTTCCTCAAAGAATCACCTCGAATAATTTTCTTTTTTTTTTAAGGATATCTTAGGATGTCGTGTGTGTCTCGTATGGTGTTGCTGCTGTCAGGGGCGTGCTCAAGTATGATACGATGAAACTGGCTGGCGACACCATTGCACACACATTTGCCATGTTCCGTGATGTTAAGTGTCCGTCGTTGTTGTCGTCCCGGCCGAAGGGCGGCAGGGGGGAAGAAAAAAAAGTTTCCGGTTCGTTTAACAAGGTTCACCTTCAACACGGACTAGTACCGAGTGCAGGCAGTCTTTGTGTGTGTCTCTCTAGACATCACTTAGAGAGATCCGGAATACCAAATCCATTAGAAGCACAGTTCGTCTACGCCTTTTCCCAGTACCTTGCCCTTGTGTTTTCATCTTTCATTCAATTGCAGCAGCAACACGAATTGAGCGTGCTCCAAGTTGACATTTTTATCATACACGATTGCAAATGTCTTAGTCACATCGTTGGCAGACAGATGGTGGGGGGCACAGGACCAGAGGATACGAGCTAAAAGTTCAAGGCTTTCGAGAAAAGATATAGGGTTTCGTGCAAGCACCAATTTTGGCAGGTTTACTTTGGAATGAATGTACAGACGTGCACGAAATTCAGTAAAAGTGTGCTGCATTGGACCAACTAGGATCCTAGATATGGAGCACATGTATGTACGTACATAAGTTACAGGGGCTACAGGAGCATTTTTGTCCTCAAAGGCCGTTAGACTGTATGATGATCTTTTTGCTTTTAAAGGAGAAACCATCCTAATGGGTTCGCAACTAGACTTCTGTACTACCAGGATCCAACATAACCCAAGCAGTTATGCTTTCAGTTTCAGCAACGAAGATCTGACATCCGATCAGAACCAAATGAAATAATTCCAAGTATAGTCGCCCTCCTCACAACCGTCGCAGAGGGTATAGTACTATCTTGAACCTACCACCTAGCATGCAAGAATCCCGCTAGCATCTTGATGAACCTTGTCATACACTATAGTGGTCGTAGGTGACCCAACCCATAAACCACGCATCTAAGACGATAGATAGTACAGCACTTCACAAGGGGAAGCATATCAAGCAGACCCAGCTCTACTCATGAAAGATCTCATCCAGGCGAGACAGGCCGTTCTTTGGAGTCTAATATAGAATGATGTCCTATCCAGCAAATAACCAATATTTCGTTTCTTCGCGGATCTGGATAATGACGCAACTTGCTGAGTCAACCTGCCCACAATACCCTGTCAGTTTCCAAAGGGTTGCCCGAAAGCATATTCCAAGGCTATCTGCATGGTGGCATGGGCAGTCTATAGACATCAGCGGACAACAAGCCAAGCTTTTCAGCAAAAAAAATCACAGACTTATGAGTCTGAAACTCTTAGCGAGGGAGAAGTCATTTCTTCCAATTTCTGGTATAAAAACCACTCAAATCTCGACAACGACAAAGGCTTACAATTCTTCGTTCATTTCCTTGCAAATAGTTGCAGCAACCAAATCCTGCCACGGAATTGTCCAAGCTTGGTTACTGAAACTAATTACCCACTGAAACTAAGCACCCACGGTTCCTTTATAGCTGTTAGATATTCAATACCATACCATACTGAAGCTTTAAGTGAAACTGCGTTCCAAAACTTAGCATTTGCTGACCAAGTTACACCGCAAACATATCCGCCTTCCCCGTGGGATTAGTTTCTAATACTTCCGAACGAAATGAGTGCCATCAATATTCAAATAATCGCATCCTAACCGATTTAATTAAATATACATCGTCCTTGCTCCTGCAAAACTTTCTGTCGCACTCGTTACCGGTAAAACACGGTCGCACACTTCATTAAGACCATACTCGAGCCATTAATTTCCTGTTTATGACTTCAATTGGCAATTATTGCGAGTCTCCGAGTCATCCGAAGCCGAGTGCTCCGCCGCATCCTTAATGCATTCAAACTACGAACTTACGTAGGTATATCCTTTCAGAATTTCTTCCGATGACATCGCACCACTCTGTACAAGGAATGCAAAGTCATGCCCACGATGTGGGCGTCAGTTGGGTAGTGGTATTCCCCGGCGGTCGTGGTTACTTCCTGAATGAAAAGTCCCAACCTTGCATTATGGTCTCAAACTAATCCAATTACATTCGATTTTCTTCGAATTAATCCACTGTTGCCACGCTGGCTGCTGGTCCCGTTTGTCCTGGCTAAAAACTTAAACCACACCAGGAGTGGGATTTTGCACCCCGAAAGGAGAACACTGCATGCAAATATCACCGGCATTAACTAAGCAACCGCAAACTACCCGACAGGAATGACAGCAGGACTATTAAGGTAGAACTTGAAATAGTTCCACCAACCAAAAGTTACCATAGTTCCAAACAAGTAGATATACCCACAAACACAGACCACCTCTCTTGTGCCTGATGGAAGGTGCATCTCTGGAACGGGTAATCTTGGCAGGTATATTTGAAAAATGTTTTTTGCTCCTTCCTTACAGATACTGGTACATGTTTCAGAGATTGTAAGTGGCATTGGGTGGGCTCTGCTTCTGGAGGTGAAGGCGACCGCCACCGCAATTCAACATTAAAATGAAAATACCGACAATCTTGCAACGTTTTACTGGCGGAGCACACATCTTCTAAGGAAACTCGAAGGAGGCCATGTTGCAACCAGAGCATAGTGCTACGACAACGACAGATGAACACAACGTATCCCTTCCGTTTCGGATCGATGTGTACTTACGACATGTATAGTATGTATAGTTCTGTGTTTACTTATATGTACACGCACACACACACATACACACATAAAAATTGGGAAACTATACTATCTGTTCGTGTTCGTTTATTTGGCATCAACCCTTAGGGTTGTGCGAGTGGGGCGAGGTCTGAAGTTTTGGTAACAAATGCTGATGAGGCCAAATTAACAGTCTTCGCTACGTGTTTTGCATAACCAAAACCACAACTACAAGTACTACGACGACAACAACCCGTTCACATGTTGATACTGGCAAATCAGTAGACATATACTCGAATCGAATCCGGTTGGGTGGCGTACAAGGGTGGCTTGCCTTGCTGCAAGTTTCTTTGAATTTCCCTTGAATTTTTTTTTCTTCTTTTTTTTTTTTCATTTTCTGTCATGAGAGGGATTTAAGTTGGCAATTAAACGTGGAAGACATTTAGGGCGTTTAAACAATTTGAATTATGAACTCCGGAGTAGAAACGATTATGAAGTTTCGTCTGGGACTGTCTATTTGCTTTATGTTTTCTAAGGAGTAACATACAATCTATATGTGTACGTATCTATGACATGTAGATATTGTTTTACCAAGGACAACGTAGCATGTCCTTGGGGTTTTGGAAGAGTTTCTCATTGGTGGGTGGTTTCGATCGTTCTATCGTTAACCCTTTCAGGATGAAACGCAACAGAGATAAACATACATTCTAAGACGAGCTCTGGCAATAATGTCTGGCCTATAGCAAAAACTGGGCTTAACTATTCTTCTATCCATTTCGGGCTTCATGGTCATATGTGGGTAAAAAGAAAGAAAAGGTGCTCCTATAGGTACACATCGTAGCACTCATAAACGGAGAACTTTTAAAGGGTTTTTCAATAATGACATTACAATTTTGTACTTAAATAAAACACAGAACACTTGAGATATCAAATTGAAATTTATTCCTGACATAGTACACACATACATGATCCGCTATCTGAATCAACTGCTACCACGCTGTGAACAGAGGAGGTAAAAAAATGTTCACCGAAAAATGTGTGAAAAAAAAATTACGCATACGCCACCGAGCCAGATGCATTGTGACTCCTGCTGATAGCTCTCAAATCAGAAAGATGGAAGAAGTTTCTCGATCCAACTCA
This sequence comes from Xylota segnis, assembly GCA_963583995.1. Lineage (NCBI taxonomy): Eukaryota > Metazoa > Arthropoda > Insecta > Diptera > Syrphidae > Xylota > Xylota segnis. The sequence continues at coordinate 42,975,226 of OY757238.1, forward strand.
TAAGTAATGTGGTATACCACAGTGAAAGATGAGAGAGCATCAAAGGACCCCTGGATGCTGTTCAAATTATGGTGTTCCAAGTGAAGGTGTTCGGGTCTCACTGTTCTTAATGCAGACAGAAACCTTTAAGTCGGAGTTTAATCTAATAGGCACTCTGTGCATAGTATCTAGAAGTGTATGACTCTGATATTAGCGACCGGTGAAACGGAGGTTTAATCCTTTGTTTTCATTCAGCCCAGAGTGTGGGCTTGGAAGATGACTTTGGCTGAAGGACTACCATGAATTCGCTCGCCGTTTTTTTGCATCATTCTTATTCTCGCCATATATTCGATAAGTGATCGCAATTCGTTCTAGATTACTGCTCTACTGCGCCAGCCGACTCAGGACTCTTGACCCAATTTGTTTCACTAACCTCATTTCTTTGGCCAGCCATCATCGAACCCCATTATGGCTTCCTTCATAATGTTGACGTTTAGTCCTAAATTATAGTCAGTCCTCTAATGTCCGATGGTGTTGCACCTTTCCCAACACAGCTCTCACTTCCTCATTTTCTGCGAGAAGACAAGTTGAAGTTTGAAACGAAAGTTTTGTCGCCTAACTCTCGATGTAGCTTCTGTCGATTCTTTACGATAGGTGGCCCTGTATAAGGCTTAGCAAGCTCACATAAAGTGAACATTTGTTAACGAATCATAATAGCACCACAAGGGGGTAGGGAACGTATTTCCCGTTCTAGGGTCCTGCATATGCATGCAAAGGTACATACTGTTCCATGCCTTCGAAACGACCAAAGACGACTCCCACTCACCTCCGCCTGCAAGGCACTTTATTTTGATTGTTTTGGTAAAACCCTCTTTCAGAAACAATCCACCAACATTAAAGCCCCCTCAAACCGACGATAATTCAAAAGACCTTTTGTGCAAACACGGATGGGAAAATTACCCCAACGCGATGCACAATGCCAGCGCCTGTTAATTGAAACAGGAAGCACTCCAGCCGCGTCACAATAAATCCACCTCATCCTTCGTTTTAACAATTTTTCACACATAATGCGAGTAATTAGATGTTTTTTTTTTCACTTTTTCCGCATACGAACGCGTTAAGTTAAGTACTCCTCCGGTGTGGTGCAGTGCGTAGAAAAAAAAAGTAAAGGACGAAACAAATGAGAAACACAAATGAACTCCAGACAGCATTGTTGCTTGGTGTGCTTCCTTCCAGCCAAAGTCAAGCACCGCATTCGAGTGCACAGATGTGCTACAGTCCACTGTTGCTTTCGGTTAAAAGGAAATTACCAACAACACAATTGATTCAGTCACAGGATAACGATGCTATTGCTACTGGTGATGATGATGATGATGATGATGATGACGATGAACAACATACCCAAGCCTAATCATAATTCTTGCATCATCCACACCTCATTCCCCTTGACTGCTGTGTGCATTGAAAAATCATATCCATCTCCGAACTGAACAGTTGTCACTGAAAAGGACACCCAGAGAGAGATAGAGAGAGATAGAGTGAGAGGTGATGAGCTCCCCTCTCACCCACAAAGTGTTTCGATGTGACATTGTGAATTAAAGCCCTAGCCAGCCCACACACAGAGAGCCACAATTCTGGATGCTTGATGACGACGGAAGCACACCAAGGGACCCGAGCCGGGCCATTGTTTTTAATTTTTTCCTCTCACTTGACTGCTGCGCCAACGATGATGATGAGGACGACGACTACGACGACGACGACGACGACGTGTTGTACTGCAATGTTGCATCCGTAATTGTCTTAAGCATTTAAGTGTATTACATAGCGTCACCAAGGATAACACAGGCAGCCGGGTGAAAATTATAACAATAATAATGTAAAGGATGCTGACGCTGACGCTGTATAGTGTGCCAGCACAAGAAGACGTAGGAATGATGATGCGGATGTGTTCTCGAAGGGGGACCACCCCCTTTCAATAGAACCTAGCCCTGCCTCGGTTCGTTTGGGGAGATTTTATTATGTCTTCCGGCAGGACTGCAATTTTCAAAGTGCACAAAAGTTGTATCTCCATTGTTTTTCATTCATCATCATCTGGGTGTAGCTCCTCTATACCACTGCCGCTGCCGCTGCCGCTTCTTTACACTTATTCTCGCCCACGAAGCAGAGCTTCATCTTCGAGGGGACTTTTGTTGCAGCATCGTTTGGTGTGTCGCATGTCCTTGTGTTATTTGATAGCGGCAAATTGGAACAATTGTCAGACCGGATGTCTACAAGTGAGTGCTTTATAACACTACAAACTACGCTACAACCAAGTTGAGAGAGCTGGGTGGTGTGTCTCAACGCCCACCAACCAATGTGTCTCACATAAACAACGACAACAACGACGACAACGACGACTATGATGATGAGGATGATGATGCATCAAAAAGAGAAAGTGCCTTGTTGCACTTAAATTGTTGTCTTGTTTCGCAATATCTTCTCTGCCTCATGGCACGCCCCTTTTTCGAAATCCATAGGCGCATGTATACACACATATTATCCTCGGATATCCTCATCAAACTGCAGTAGTAAACCTCAAGCTTCTTGTTATGTGCTGAATCATCACGAGCGACGACCGACGGGGCTAAGCAACTTTATGCTCTGTGTTCGGTGCGACGAATGGCTGCAGTGACAATTTTTGTGTTTGTGTTCGTGTATGTGTGGCTGTGTGCGCTTGTTGCAAAAGGAACAAAATAAAAGGATTTTTCTTACTTTTTATTGTGTTCCACTCTGACGGAGCCACTTGAATTAAATTCATATAAAACAGTTGGCAAAGGATATTGCATGTGGCTTGGCCAAGTGGTGAAAAGAAAAGGTGTGTGAATCCTTTGGAAATGTAGCCCACTCGTACGAGTATTACCTGCCAGTGTTCATGTCATGAGTAATTGCCAAGTGTGCGGTTCAGGAGAATAGGCAAGAGCCACTGCAGCAGGAATGGTACAATCTGTGAGTGAACAGTGTTGTCAATTAGTGAGTTCTTAAATCTGTGTGCTTGGCGTGTTCTTGTTGCACAGGATACGATTTGAGATTCGTAGTTTACATTGAAGGGATAATCAATGTCAATATGTGCTGCATATCCAATTAATGTTGATTGGGTTTTTATGTAGAAGTCTTGATTTTTAGTTCTACGTTTTCTGGGAACTGGTTGTCTTAATCAAGGACTTACTTGCCACTTTCTGTGGAGCAGAGAATGTAGCGTTTAGAAGAAACTCTAGGAAAAGATCTTACATGCTAGAGTGCCCGACTTACATCCCCAGACTGAGATCCTACACAAGTGACTGGGAAAATCTGCGAAATCTGCGAAAATCTTAGAAAGAAAACCTCTTTCGGCTTTCAAATCAATGGAATCTTATACCTCGAAGGATGTTTTAAACTGCCTTTCCTCCATCAAGGAAATGAGCGAGCAGATCAACACCAGGTTATACCAATGGCTAATACCAAAATGGAAAGGTGATTCAATGTGTCTTATCTGCTCACAAAACTAACCTGTACTGGTTCACATATGAAGTGTTGGATGTGTTGTGCTAAAACGATCATAGATCAGCAATATGATCGGTATCCTCACTGGACACTATCTCATTAACGAAGATGATAACAGTTTAGGTCAGTGTTTCAAAGGATTTTTGAGAGATCTCTTGGGTCGGTAACTCAGAAATGATAATCCGTGATCCATCATATATCAAAACTAAACCTAGGTATGGTAGGTAGATTAGCGATAGTGACACACAAACCATCAATGCACTGTCCAGTAGTGCTTCGTACTATGATTCCTATTAGGATTCGTTTCGGATTCAGCTCGGCCCAGATGTGTCTGAAAATTAAGCAAGTAATGGCATATGCTCATGGACGATTGGTTAAACTCACTATCCATAAAAAAATTTCATATTCCGATTAGATATCAGCCACGACAAGCTCTTCTGGATCACCATGATCTTCGGCTGGAAGACGCTACAATGATTGGAACAACTCTAACAACTTATAATGTAAAACTTGTTCTTTGTTTTTTTGGCTGAAAGTAAACTTGAAAAACGGCAAAAGGAGAGTGCGCTCACTGTTAACTATGTTGCGGAAATCTAATGGGATTTTGGAAGTGAGGTGTCTAATGGGCGGTTGAACCAAGTTATCATTGGAATGTCCTTTGATTCCGATGCTCGTTTATTGGGCCTTTCATTTCCTTGGAAGGCCATATGTCCCAGAATACAATATGCTGTGCCTGCAGCTAAGGGATCTGACAAGTTTTGAGTTGGTTGTGATGGAAGTGGTATCTTTGATGGCAGCTTCTTCCAAATCTTAGTATTCGTGATTCGAGTGCTTTAATGACTGCAAACAGTTCAGCTCATACGCCCTCGGTTGTTTAGTGTAGATTTCCAGTTCAGAATTACGGATTGCCGTGTTCTTTGGCCAATTCTGTCGACCAGGAATTCGTCTATGTTGAAGTTCATAAACTAGGTAACCTGGTCAGTGGATTCTATTTTGAAATACATAGGGTCAGGGATAGTAGCAAGCCGCCATAGCGGTGGTTCTCTCAGTTGGATTTTATGTCGAATCAAAGGTGTTAGGTGGGAGATTCCAGCTTCCATCTGTGCTTATTGCACGGCATAATAGAAAACTAGAACGGCAAGGGTATGAATGGAACAGGAAAAGAGCTGAGCAGACTAGATATCGGACTAATTGGACTCACCAGAGGAAATAGCTCACATATATGTAGGTTAAAGCAAGTTCGCGTCAAAATATCATTACATTATCTTGAAGGTCAATTATGTACTATGGAATATCCAAATCACTGGCATCGTTAGTAGATCATGGTCTCTCCAGCTGGTCGCCGTCGACAAATTGACTTTCATGCGACCTCTCTTCAACAAAGTTAAATCAAATTTCTTATCACTTAGCCTATATGAACATATATTTCCTTAATAAAACCAGCTGGCTAATGACACACATAAATGTAACAAGTTTTCCAAATATATTGCTCCCAACAGAAGACGTCCATAACCCCGCCCACACACCATCGTGTAAGTAAGTACCAAAACGTATATAGTATCTCCGAGTGAATAACTCAAAATTTTTCTTTGGCCGGAATTTGATAACCGCACTGCGTCAACCCTCAATTTATCGCCATAAATCTACAGGGAACGATCCTGTCCCCTGTCATAAGCCACTATCTCCCATTATTTCACCCCCATCCCGATTGGTTGAAGACCACCACCACCACTACCATTACCACCACAGTGGCAATCCCACTTATAAATTCCAGTAAAACACAATTTCCCATTTGTTATGCCTACACGCAAAACAAATATTCATTTTAATCCTGCACACATACTTCCATCATGTCAGACAGAACGCCTATTAATCTCCTTCAGTCGGGCCGTGTTTTTTTTTTTTTTTGCTCCTTTTTTTTTTGTTTAGTGGTATCCTGCCACGATACGTATCTGCCTCAAAGATCTACGTCGGGTTTTGTTTCCGAAGTCAGAACATTTGGTGTTCCACTCCGATCCAAGTATCCGAGTCTTTGATTGAAGCCCGTAAGCGTCTCCATCTTGGTGGAAGCGCATCCTGACTACACATTTACTTGCGCGCCTAAGGGTACGCAATGAATTACGCGCTCAGTTGGCTTGTAATTACAATTGTTGTTACAGAGGGTTCAGAGCGAGAGAGAGAGAGAGACTAACTAAGTGTGTCCCTTGGGTGGGATGTTAGGAAGAAAGGATACCATATTCGGAAAATTCATCCTTCTGCTCCCATTGAAAAGTAAATTTATGTAAGTGCGTGCGGCAGCGGTCCGATGCGTGAGCCATTCGGGCACATCCAGGCGGCTATAGACTCAGCATGAGACCGCCAACTAACTGTAAATTATAACAAACAACAAAAGCAGTTAAAAGGACATTCCGCATAATTGCTTCCTTAATTTTACTTTCCTTCTTTGTGTGAACTTTTTTGTCGTCTTTTTCTTTTCAGTTTTTTTTTTTTTGCAGGATAATTGTCATGAAGGCCGGGTGAGTTTGACTGGGCTGGCTGGCTGGTTGGCTGGCTGGCGGATGAGCATCGTAAAACCCGAGACACACACAAAGTCCGCCCCCGATTTGCGAAGCTTAGCAAAAAATTTAAATCGTAAATTTTTATCTAGCGACGTTTTCAAATGAGAAATTGATTCTAATAAATAATTTATGACTCGGACCGGATCGAACTGAGCGAGCAGACAAGCCGGATGCGCCCTAAATTGTGTGGTTTGCAGTTTTTTTTCTTTCTGTTGTGCTCCTGGGATTTGTTGTTGTGTCCTTTTTACACACTCGCATACAAACCGGCGCGCACACATACCCGAGAAGGGAATTTCCATAAACCAAACTATTTTCATATCCGCTGCTCGGATAGAATTGAAAATATTAATAACGTGGGAAAAAAAACAAGGAGCAAGGGCAGCAACCCAACAGCGCCGACCGAAGAAAAAGGAAGAGCTACACTCACTGGGAAGCTGGTCATCGTGGCGGTGTGCCCCCCTCGGTGATGGTCTTAGTTCATATTTCACACTCAATGCTATTCCGGCGGTAAGTGGACGCAGGACGGTGGCAAATACTTTCGAAGCGCAGAGCCCTAGAATTGTAAAACATCCACAAACATGTAAAATTTTGTGGCACAACTTTGGGAGGACGACAGGATGGGAGGTGTGTGGAATTCATGGTCATACTATGCAAAGTTAGTCATCGGAAGGAGGAGGGTTTTAGTGGATAGTGCATGCATCGACTACTTTCCCAGGCACACCATTTAATTAAATATTTTCGATGACCGGCATTTGATTTTGAAAGGACGAAGGAGGAAGGGCGACTGTGAAGTTCAATATTTACATGACAGCAGTGGTTCCAGGCGGAGGGATAGGTATTTGTTTTTATATGGCCGTAAGGGCGCCTTACCATGTAGATTCTGTGCAACACAATGGGACCACAGATGAGTCAATGGAGGGGGGGCTTAGATTAAAGTGATTAAATTAAGGAATATTCTAGCCGTTGGAGGAGTTTCATAGTCGATGGTGGCGAAAGAAAAACTAACGCGTAGCTGAAGGGTTCACGTCAATATTGACAATGCCAGCCGAATGATGAGGACCAGGATTGGGGATACGAGCTTAACAGAACACTTGCTAAGTGTATTTGAAAAGAACATTTTTCAGTTCAAAAATGTATGAGAAAATAGGTTACACATACGCCCCGAGCCAAATACGCACATCCTGAATCTGCTTTCCCGTGGTACAATAAGAGTCAAATATTCTGATTCTGTGCATCCTAGGCACATAGGAGAGTAACTGAGACCTTGCTAGGTGTATTGGAAAGAGACAATTTTTCAGTTCAAAATGTATGAACAAATTTGTTACGTATACGCCACCGAGCCAGATTTATTTATTTTTTTAATAAGTATATGCTGGCAAACATGTTACCTTGTGGAAAATGGGGCACCTCAACCAATGCAGAGCCGGGCATATACAGAGAATGTGCTCTGATGATCCGTCATCTTCCGAGCAGAACCTACATTCTATGTCTGAGTCTATGATTGAGTTTGTTGATGTGGTATCTCAGGCCTCAGTTCCAGCTTCATAATACCATCTTTGTCTAAACTAGACGAAGTTTCTGTTCCCATTCGTTAATCAGAGTTGTTACGGCAGCCCAGTTGATATCACAGTAAGGCTCAGCCTAGCCCTGGCTACTTCATCTGCAAATTCGTTGGCTACAATCCCCTGATGACCTGGAACCCATCCGAGTACCACACCATCTTAAGTCGTCTCGAAAACCACTGGGAAAATGTTGAATCTTCTCCAAGATCTGTCACAATGTGAACCAGGTAGCTTCATTATATTTACTCAAAAATTTGAGTTTTATTTGAGAAGATAATTCTTCTTTAGCTCTTACTAAAGATAGAGTCCAGCGACAGAGTGGCTTTGGAATCGCCAATCTGAAAGTAGGTCCTGTGCTGGTTCCAGGTTCTTGGAACTGCTAGGCATGAACGTCCTCGAATATCTTAGCTAGACTAAAGCTTAGTCACCGGATCAAACAGACTTAATTCCTAAACAGCATTCTTCGACAAGAGTTCACATCGAAACTGGCAGTTCTGCCTCCTGCCCCATATAAAAAGTAGGTCTCCGGTGCTAGAAATCCACCCATTATGTTCCTGCTGAGCGGGGACAATCATCTAACCCAATGCAACCAATCTTCGCAAATGAAAACGAAACTTACACTCGAATCATAAGATAAATGGCATGCTTTGGGACTGTAAGCTGGAGTTAGGGTGGCTCTGTGAAACTCATTTTTAAGCTAATAAGGTTCTATTGGTTCACCAGAGAGTCCATATCTGTTTCTATTTGGACTCCCCGGATATTACGCCAGTTTGAGTCACTCGCTGAGTTTTCCAAGAAAAAGATCTTCTAGGGTGAGTACAAACAGAACTGGACAAATCCAAGGAAAGAGGAGTCTTTTCTGCTCTTTCCTAATCGAGTCATTAACGACTTTAGAAGTCGCTTCAGTAGTATCCACTAGGGATTCCGATGATGCTGCTGATACGTGGCATTACAGTTTGTAATCAATCGGGCAGATTCACCGTCTAAAGCCTGCTTTAGGTTTTAGACTTGGAAACCCATTGCCAAACAACACCTTGATGTCAAGTGATCATTTGACCGAGACAACACAAAATTCAAAAAAACAGTACTGATAATCTACCTTTGCCCTACCAAATCTTTGTTCCGATTTAGGATATGGCGTATCAATCTCCTAAGGCGGTCCTGGGTTATTTACGAACCAAGTTGTGGCTTGAGGAACGTTTCCCTGTTTTTTTTTTTCAATCATAGACCTCACATTAAACTGCCTACTAAAAGAACCTCACATTTTTGTCGACAACATAAACAAACCATGAATTCCAATTCGCAGTTGATCAGTCCCCCATTAAAAGGAAAAAAAAAAAAACTCAAGGTAGCTTACACCACCTTGAAATCAATAAACCTCTTAAAAAGGTTAAAATGCTAAGACTTTCCCCAAGCAATCGACCCAATTTCGCAATAAAGTGTTGCAAATCCGATAACAAGATAAATGTCCGACCGGTTAAACGGCCCACAGCCTTGCACCCCCACCCAAAAGTGTGCCCGTCCGTAACCTGTGTGAGCTAAAATTGAGTCATTAAAAATTTAACGACCTCTTCACAAATACTCCTACCTTCTTCCCGAACAACAGCCCTTTTCTTAGCAACCGGCGACGCTGCCGCCCCCTCTTTCAATTGACGTATCCCCCCGCGATCCTTGTTGGACTTAAATGGGCGTTATTACACTCAATAAATACACAAGTCGAAGGAAGCGAAAAGAAAAAAATTTAATTCCACTACAAGTAATAAAAATTTCGCTTCCCCCACCACACCGCCGCCGAATAGCAAAATCTGGGCACAAGCGTTTACATCAAAAACGGATACACTCCTTCGTGGAGGTTGTTGTTGTTGCTGTTTTTTTTGTATTTTACGATCGACAAAGGTTCGAGGAAAGAAATAAAGCCATTCCCGTCGACCTTTTGTCATAACTAAAAGTTTCAACAGCCAAAATTTCGTAAAGCATTCCCCTTACACACATTCGTCTCCGAGTTATGTGTGTTATGAGTGAGACTGTTGAAGGACGAAAGAACAAGGATTATTTGGTACACACTCTCGCCAAGGCCAATCCAAAGGAATAACGACAGTTATCTGAGAAGCTCCCAGGAAGAGTTATGTCCATTTCTCCGCATACACAATACACACGACTAAATGAGCAAACAAAACTAAATACACCACTCCTGGCCAAAAGTAATCACATCAGTGTGGGGTAACAACCCACTCACCCACCCGATATGGATTACAATGTAAAGGAATGATGGAAACACCAACCAACCCAGAGCCACCTAAAAATAACAAAAAAATAAAAATAATAATAAAAACGAATGGAAAAGAGGAGGGTCTCGACTACAGAAACCATCCATACAGGACAACAACAAGAAGAAGAAGAAGCAAACACCAAAAACAAAAAAACAAAAAAAAAAATGGAAAAAATAAAAACGAACGAGATTCTGATATATGAACTTAAATCCCAGCGGTCTTATTTCAAAAAGGCATCAAAACAAACCGTAACTGGTGGTGGTGGTAGTGGTGGGTGGAAAATTGCCGACCATTATACAGCATATCGCCGCAGATCAAATGTTGCTTCAACTCATAGTGGAAGGATCCAGAGATCTATGTATGTTGTAGAGGGCCAGGACACAGAAGCGTCGTTACTCAACGTCTGTCTGACGAACAACGGCAGGAGAAAAACAAAACTAAAAGGCAAACGAATATGTATGTATGTATGTTGCCCGACTGTGTGATCCCTTCCATCACATCGCACATGAGGAGAAGGACTGTTGTTTCCTTTTGCACAATCCTTCCCCCTTCCCACCCATAGACAATATTTAATAGCAATTTTCACATACGAGCTCTGCTCGAATGTCATTTATACGACAGTCGTAGTCGAAGTTGTAGTCGTATGTGTCCTGCTGTTGCTGCTTTTTGAGAGTGATTCGAGTCCTTCTACTGTTGGTCAGCAGCACCACCAGTAGCAGTAGCACCAGTATGTAGTACGTAGTATTTCTGAATAGTCCTCGAGAAAATTGTGTTGATGAATTCACCAGCCGGCCACAATACTGGCTGCAGGGTGACCGGATGAGAAGTGTCGCGCGAACACTCCCACTCCACATTGCGAGTGGTGTGCTGTGTCCTTCTCAGAGGCTTAAAGGATTGAACAAAATTGAAGTTTTGTGATTGTTATATGTCCATCGCATCGAGAGACAACGTAAACGATACACATGACGATATGGCATTAGGGACATACTGCCACTGCGACTATAACCTCTACTACTGCTGTATGTGTAACAGCAGGACCAAACAACAAAAACAATATCATAATAAAAATGGGAATTCTAAAGAGAAACGATTTTCGATTTCGAGTGACCCCCCTTTTAGTTTTTTTTTTTGTTTTTCTTTTCGTCCTTTTGGTTTATTTTTATTTTCGGTTTCAGTGACTTTTGAAGGAGTTTGGGGTTGGTTAAGTGTAAAACTGAACTACTGCCACAGATTTGTCGACCTCCTTCCCCCAACTCCTTGATCGTTGGTTGTTTGTTACTGGTGTTTGGGAGGTTGACAGAAGGGTTGAGAATTTCTAGAACTCTGAGAAGTCATTGCCGTTTCTTCGATTATCCCTTTTATTTATATTTTTTTTTTCGTTTTTCTCTGCTTTCTCTCAAAGGATGAGTGTGTGTTCCTTCACACTTGAAAATTGGGGATGTGTATGTCTGTTTGTTGTTATTTTTCAATGAGGATAAAAATTTATATTGGCTTGAAAAGTCCCTAGAGTGCTTTCAGCTTTACACATGTAACAAATTGTAACAGTTTGGATTTTTTTGTGTTTTTTTTTTTTTTCGTCGTCCTTTTTTTTTATAAGGATTCGTTCGTTTTGATGTCTTTTTTCGGGAGAAGTATACCGATTTTTTGTTGGTTCAAAGCATCGAATAATATTTATGACTATGGTACGATTACTGAAATGTCCTTGTTTGGTGGATAGAGGAGGGTTGATCGGCGTGATTGCTCTCAAGTCGGTGTTTGTTTTATGGTGATTTTAATTCGAAACGGGTTCTGGGTTACTTGTTGTAAAGTGAAGCCAATTGATTAGGGGGAGGAACTATGGCGGGGGAAATTTAAAATCGATATGCATATCTGTTTTTTTCTAATTCGAATAAGTTTCCGGACGAACAACTGGTGTGTCAGTCAGGGAACTCTTAATAACACCGCAAGTGTGGCTTGTATAAAGTCACTTAAAGGTTTTTGGCCAGGAACTCTCTAAGAGACATGCGAAATGTTCTGAGATGTGTGAATCGTAGGCTGTCATTCCCTCCAGACTTTATGAATGCAACTCTTAACCAACGATCCTCTCCAGTCAAGTCTATCGATATCTAGTTGCCTCTAGATAACGATTTTTACCAATCTAGCCAGGCTACTTGACCTCACTTGAAGAGTTGTATCATCCTAGTGAAATTTTGATATTATAGGGTGACCAGATAGCAGTGATACGTTTTTCAATTGTTATGTTTCAAAAACTGTCAAAATTACTAAAGACAACCAGCTGTCCAAATATTCAATAAGGTTTGCCATTTCATCACGTATCGTTTTAGGCTTGCCGAACATGCCAAAATTATTAAAAAAAAATCGAATTTCCTCTCAGTTGTAGGTACGCAACCTGAATTTCGTCGTGTGGTTGGTCGTCATCATGGTTTCAGTGTGCAAGCAACTCGTTGCACTGTGGAAAAGTTTGGGCGTGAGTAAACTCTTTTGGTACCAACCAGACAGAGATTGGTGCGAATGAAGAAAACATAGCCACCGTAGCGGCCAAAATAGAAGAAGACCCAGAAATGTTGATTCTGCGCCGATCAGCTGAATTGGGCATCGCCGGAGAGTCAACGTGTAGTTTTTCTGGCGGTACGTCAAGTGCTTAGTCTGAGCTAACAAAGCAACCACTTTGGACGAGCTTGAGGCCAACATTCTAGAAGCTACAGCTGGAATAAAGTCCCACATATTTGACCGTGTCATCAAAAATTGAACCGACCGCTGGAAGCACGGCCGCCGAACCCAAGCCAGTCAATTAAATAAAGTGCTACTCCACATATGATGGCATGAATGTAGCTTCAAAATAAAGCTAGAATCAATTTTAAATCTTACACCGTTGTTATTTTATTTATTCATCTTTTTCTATCGTTCTTATCTGGTCACCTTCTTTTGGACATCCAGGTGAGTACTTCTAAGGTCACCTGACAGCTGACTTTCAAGTAAGAGTTACGATCCTACGTGGTGCCTCTGATGACAAGGAGATTGCTATTATTTTTCGATAGCATGTCAAAGCCTTCGGTTGTCATTGCTTACCTTAGCCATTCGAGCCTATCATCTTCCCTTGCTGTTGCTCTCAACAACAGACGATTCAATGACGTTATTAGTAAAAGCAGTAGTCATCCCGTCATCGGAAAAATCCTGATAGATTTCGAGAATAAATCAGTACAGATCGTCGCTAGCTATCGAAATAGACTTCTTTGGACAAAGCTTGTGAAGTCAATCCCTCTGTTCTGGGAATGGTGCCTTCGGCTAGGGACTTATCGCCAAAAATGTATCCTACAGATCAATCCGACAATGATAAGACAACTTCTGGTTTTATCATGAACTTCTGGTAGCCTTAGTGCAGAACTCAGATTTATAGTCGATTTCCCTTGTACTCAAGACTAGCTTCGTCTGAACCTGGACTGGGTTGTAGTCGAATTTTTACGAATGACACCGAAAATACTGTGGACAACCCTTTCGGATGTCAAGAAATTTCATCGGAAATGTGTAATATTTGCTTCTGGTTCCTGGGTTGTCTCTTAGTATTCCAGTGAACTGTGTCCAAACCCGACCACGAAACAAAAGTGTTGTGATAGGCCGTTGTTCGTCTTAGTCCATTAACCAGGCTAAAAATTATATAGAGGTCAACTTTACGCAGGCTATAGCAAGTTTTATAGCTCGCACCCTTCATTATAAGACTTTTCGTGGACTAAAGTTCGTTATTTCTCCTTGCTTCTGGGAGAGCATAACCTTGGAACTTGCGAAGCGTACCTCAAACCCACCCTATAGCCGCCACAAAGGTCAACAAATCCAACCTTGTGTGTATGTGCGTTTGCAAAATTAATTCAAAATGCCATATTACCGCAACCATCTAAATTGCTTAACACAATAAGCGCCGCAACATCAAAACTCCGCCACTCGAACACGAACCACGACCCACCCATTCCCACGAATCCCCACCCCAAACCACTCACACTCTCAACATCTCATTAAAATAGGAAAATTAATTTATCGCAAATAATTCAATCGACTTTTTCAAAACAATAATTTATTGTCCATGGCCGGCGCACATTGGACACCACAGCCATTGCTGCCTACATCTTGTTCGCCTTCGATTGTTTCATGTCCAACAATAGCGATGCGCACAAACAATGCATCCTGCCACGTCCAGGCATCAGTGCCACCCTATAGTACATACCCACCGTCCCCCACTAGATAGCCAGCCAACAGTGGAACCGCCCTCGCATTCAGTCCACCTGCAAGCAATTTACACGTGTAATCTGCATTTTTGGTGGACCGCAAACGATTGACTTTAAATAATTAAAATGTTGAATTGACAAATTTGATTAAATCCAATTAAATTTATTGATATTTCTGTTAAATTTTACGCATACCTGGTCGTGGTTTAATGAATCCTCCGTCACTCAGTCTACGGCGCGCGGTATGCGGTGCGCCTCGTCGGTCTCTCAAAATGATGACTGACTAAATAGAGTCCTGTCCCGTAGGCCCTGTGTTCGTATGTGTTTTGGGCTGATTTATCATACAAAAAACCCCACAAAACCCCCCCTGAAATCAATACAATGCGGACCCGAAAATCCCACCAATGGTGAGCCATTTATCTGGCCACCCAGATTCAGTTGCCATGGCATGAGCGCATTTGTTGATTTTAATAATATTTCGGTTCGAGGGCCGGCCGGGTGGGTGGCCAGTTTCCACAGAAATCGAAATCGAATGCATTCAGACCTTGTTGACCGACAGGCGTTCAATGAAAAATTCATTGATTGCCCTTTTCGGGTGAAAATAAAATAATGAATAGAATTTTGTAATGTTAATTGAAGTGGGGTACGAGTGTGCTGTGTGCCTATCCCCAGATTAGGTAATGCAATTACGGATGTAATCGAAATTTGTTTGTTTTTCCACAAAAAAATAAAAAAACACACACACACGCGTTTAATGAGAGTTTATCTAGTTTAATGGCGATTGCATGCAGCGCAGGGATGTCACAGCAGACGGGTGGTGTCAAATTGGCTTTGAAAGTAATCATCGATAAATTTTGGTTTTGTTTGGTCAATGAAGATTCATTTGTGATGACATTTTCGAAGAGTCAAATTCAATTTTGAAAAATTAGACTAGATCTGCAAACACTGAATCGGGACAAACGTACAAGTAGCTGCCTGTAATGAAAAAACTAAGTTTCCATCAAGCAAAGTGAAAAAAATGAAAAAAGTTGTTTGGGCCTTAAAGCCTTAAAAAGTAGGAACATTTTTGTTTAAAGATCATTGTGCTGATGGGCAGTGAAATAGTCTAAAAAAGCACCTCGACCGCACCTCGATATCTTGTGTTATCCCCTTAAAGATGCCGCCTGGATTTGACTACTAGCTGAAACAAAGTTCATGAATAAGATTGTTTGGACTAAGAAGAAGGTGACATCAGGAGACGGGGCAAAGTATTTCTGCAAGTATTTGAGCCTAGTCCCAGCAGTGGCTAGTATCTTCAAGACATGATCAGTATAATTATTCTTGAGATGATATTTGAGAGAACTATAACCAGATAGAAAGTCCGTCAGGATCTTAAGGTCTCTTCCGTTCTTCTTTTTAAGAATTTTCTTTATCTAATTCATAAATTCCAGTAAAAGAGCTTTTCCCACTGATTTAGCTCCATCCTTATCGGGGTGCCAGCTAGACCACAGAAGGATTTAAGGTCAATGTATAGAGATTTGGTACCGGAACTGGGAAGTTTGTAATCGACCTCATTCAATATATGCCCTGGAAACCATGTAAATGTGATTCTATTGTCCACAGCTAGCTATAAAAGGGTTTGAAGGCAGTTCCAACCCAGCTTAAGACGTACATATGTTATGAATTTCATGTTGAGAGCCAAAACCTCTGCTTACACGATAGAAGTAGAGTGTCCTAACGACGCAGACAATTTGTAGTTGGAACTGAGAATTCCAACTCTTACCCCATTTGGCGATTTGGAATCGTCGGTGTACCATTCAGATTGAGGCATAAATTAAGGAATTTAAGAATTTTGCCAATATTCGGAATGATATTCGGGTCTATGGATATTGATTCTTCTCGGTATGAAATTTAAAATACATACTGCAGCGGACCTAGTGGAACTTCGAGAAACAGTCTTCACAACTTTTGTATCCAGATGTGGAAGGTCTAAAAGGACCATTAATACCTACGCATGCCAGGTTAGAGGTCCATAGTTATTCTGAGATATCCAATTGTGCACCTCTTAGAGTTGGTGAATGAAGATATAAGTTACTCCTTTTGTGAACTGTGATAACTGCTGCGTTGACTTTTGGGCGTTTTCATTCAATTTGCCCAATAATACTGGGTTCTTCTGTGCCTCTTACCATTACGACTGAGGTCTGAATGAAGCTCGTATGTGTCTAGGATGCACAGAATCAGAATATCTTCCTTTCATTGTGTCACGAGAAAGCAGGTTCAGGATGTGCATGTCTGGCTTGGTGGCGTATGCGTAACCAATTTTTACTTGCACCTCTACCTATAGGGCGAGTATTGGTTTCCTGAAAATTTCCGAACTCGACGTTTCAATCAAACTTGACTCTGTCTGTCTATCGTTTAATTGACAGATAAATCGGTAGACAAGTAAAGAAATGGACCTGCTTGGGCATTACGTCTACATAGAGACATTTTCTAAAAAAAAAAGGCCTTTTTGGGATCACTACTGGCTCTCCCATTCATTCACATCCTATACATTGTTAGGTATACTGCTGGTAACTCCAAAGCTGTAAGCATAAATTCCATAACACGTCCTCCACTTAGATACGGAAATATTTGGCATCATTTGATTTAAATAAATCACCAACAACAGACAAACAATCACATTTATTTGTTGACGTCCTCATGCAGAAGATGCAATAACCAAACATATCGTTTGTCTACCATCATCCCAGTTCCCAGCCCGCATTCCACAGTTGTGTGGTTCGGTGGTATGTGCGGTTACGCCCGCTGTTATCCATAAAATACAATCAAATGCAGTGAATAAACGGTAAAATATATATGTACATAAAACAAAATCCGGAAAAATGAATCATTCCCAATGCGCATTGTCTTTGGCAACACATCTTTAATCCTAAGAACTCACCATCATGTGTCTGCAATCCATTATGTGGTTTTATAGTCGTCGGTTTCTTCATCTTCCTGATGACTCTCTCAAGGATATCCGTATGGACGAGTATGGTATACCCATCTTCGATTGTTTTTGCCAGCATAAAACGTATATTAACATGGCAAGTTGATGATAGGATGTGAGCACACGTACCGCTCTGGCAGTGGCGTGCCGGAAAAAAAAAAAGTCTCCGCAATACAAAATTTCAGAATTTATGCACACGAACGTATCGCAGAAGTTCGTTAAGGATCTTGTTTGTGGTTGCCTTGTTGCTGCCGACAGTATGGCATAACTAAGCTAATCAATTTTTTTTTTTTGTTCTTTTTTTATTGAAATCCTTCGAGATTGTGATCGAACTGTTGTTGGGTGCAGAGGACGACTTTTATCTTAACACACAATGACAAATGTGTAAGCGGGTGGGAGACAAGTACCAGCGCGCCTCGTAAATCAGGCGAATGATGGCTGACAGATTAAGTCTACTTGTAGTAGATACGCGAAACTTTTCAAAGAAAGAAAACTCTTTTTTTTTTTTGGTTTATGGCAGGCTCTCCATTTCTGTACTTCGAAAGGAATAGGAATTAGGGTTAGGGGTAGGCGGTGTCTATACAGACTTGAATCGTCCTAGAGACGTGAAAAAAACATTATAACCTTGGATATCCTGGCTCTACTATATCCCTTCTGAAGTTATATCCGAAATGGGTATTACATATTACCTATGTACTTATGTACACTTCCTTCAAGGTATTCTTAGAAGTCCTCGTTTTATCAATGTACGAAAAGTACTTCGAAGGCTGAACCAACCCTTTGCACTGTAAAATATCACAGAGCTGAATGATTTTTAGCAAATGTGTCCAGCTGCTGGGATAGGCAAATACCATCGCCGTCATCGCTCGCTCCCAGTACCTATTTATAGAGACTTTTACAACAATTGAAGAACAGTTTGGTCTTGAAGTGTCCACCGCCTAGGGTAAGACGTTACTGTTGGCCACAGTAGCTTCAAAGAAGTTAAGGTGTTTACCTACCTCAGAGTAAATATTATATCGGAGTACGAATGAATGTGATTCGGTGAGGGAGTTACCGTTCTGCTACTTCGGTTTGGCTCGATACTTGGTTTCAAAACTCGGAAGACGAAATGCATGCTCTGCAGGATATTGATCCTGTCAGTTTTACTGTATGGAGTCCAGTGCTGGACGGTAAGAAGGTGCTCTGAGCAGATTTTGAATACTTTCGAGAGAACAATTAAGGGTCCTGGTGATGAGGGCGAATAGAGGAGAATATATGGTTCATGGTCCAAGTTTCAACAGGTCCAATGCGGATACGAGAGCACTTGGTCTAGGCATCTAGAAGCAACGTGCACAGGTCGAAAGCCCTTTATACCAATATCCTTTGTATATTTCCGAAAAAATAATGGATTAAGAGAAGGTATCTTCTCTAACTATTCAAATATAAATATCTCCTTGCGTTTTTCCAATCCCTGTAGCCTCTTTCAAGCGGAGATCATGTCGATCAAGGAGTCTTGTTGTGGCTAGAGTAAAATGTGATTTCTAATGAAATATTTTAACTCAAGATGATTAAGTACAGAGACATTTCAGGGTAATTTCATTACCATGCCACAGTTGAACTCCTGCCTAACCTCAATGCTGTGACTTAAGTCAATGGTATTTTTATTTTTAGACGTGTAGATGGCACTAGGTACTTCTTTACCATCATACAGTAAATGACTCTCGGAGCAATCGTAGTAAATACTATTGCAGGACACTGCATTTTTGGTAGACATGCCACTAGGTTATGCCTTCTCGTCAATTTAGAATCCATAGTTCTGAAAAGAAGTTGCTGTTCCAAAAAGTAAGTGTTTTCCTTTACAAGACAAGTGAAGTCCCTTGCTTAACTGCGACTATGTCTAGGAAGTCCATATATCATGGACTTTATGAAACTCAAGAGAGGTTATAAGGGAATCTACCTCTGCACAATTTCAATTGCATGAAGCTGCCAAAAACTGCAGAGAAGTGTATCTGAACGTGTCTACTTTTCGACGTGCAGTACTGAAGTCTCAAAGTAAAGATGCTGTTATACCAGCATAAGCTTATATGACTTACGCAGCTATCTGTGAAGATCCATCATGGTTTTTTGACCTTTTTAACGTCTGCTATTAATCTATGATTAACTGCGGTCTGATAGGTATACAGATACACCTCCACAAGCAATGAAAATTCCCTTGATTGGTCCATAAGAGATGTCGATGAATATGGCTAGTACTCATCCCATCATCCATACAAATTGGTGACCTTTCATTCCGAAATCTGAATAAAAAAATCCAATCCTTCAAATGATGACACATACGTGCACATACTATGTCTGACTTTTTTGCTTCTACTACCGTTATTCACCTGACAAAACCAGCCTACAACTATGAATGTCTGGATGTGTTTTTTTTTTTTTCATTTAAATGAGAGTGCAAACACAGTAATAGATAAATCAAAAGCACTTGACGACTGAACATACTCCTGATCCTTTGAATGCGTTCATTTGTAGCACCTGTAGCGAAAGGTAAATTAATCAAATAAACCCCACATGTGTGTGTGTGTGTATGTCATTCAAGGACAACCACCTAAATTCAAAACGTTTTTGTCGTCAGTGAATCCATCCTTCAGTCATCCATCAAGGACTAATTGCACTTACCCCTCGAACTCGTAGCGAAACGACACACCATCGCGCGAGTGGGTACATATTTTTATTTCTTTTCATTAGAGAGTATGTGTGTATGTATGAAGCATCCAACCTCTGCCATTTTACGAGACCTTCGAACCGTTATCGGCGAACAAATTCGAAATGACAGTTTTTTATGGAGGAAAATTAAAAATCGCTACAACAAAAAACACTTTTACGACGACACATCCACCAACTTGTAGGATACAAATATGTTTGTGTTTGTGTGTGACAGGGAAGGGGGATGGTACGGGTTGAATTGCATCCCCAACATCCGACCACCCTTCGTCAAAACGGAAGCGCGATTGCTGTGCCAAGCTAACTAAAAGTACACACATCGTCGTACAGACGAGAAGCATACTCGTACGAACTCCATACCCATCAATCGCTGTTGAACTCCTGCAAGCCATTAGGTATACGGCAAAGGACATTAAATTTATTTTGCAGGATATATGGCTTTTCAATGATTTAAATGCAAAGCTTTATTACATTATTTGGCAGTTTGTTGTGAAGTGCGCAGTGGTTGTTGGCAAGACCCCGGTCTCCCGGTCCCTGACAACAACGACTGAGTATCGGCTCTAAGAATCGTTGAATCGTTGACACAATCGTTATTGCAATTTGAAATTGAAAAAACGAACAAAACAAAAAAAAGACCGAATGATGCATTAAAAAAAATGGACGGCTTCTACGATGACGGCACGAAGGATGTAGTCACACTCGTTCCCATCCATTCGGAGGAGGGAGGCAAGCATATTTAATGGACACTTTTTGCGTAAGGACGCGCAGGAAACCCCTTGCACGCATGCAGACATTACCATTCAACGTTGCTTCGTTTAATTTCGAACGTTTGTTCTTTTTTTTTTTTTGTTTTTTATTGGAGACGTTATAAATGCCCTGCCATTCGGGCCGGAGATAGATATCGAAATGGTTTATTGAGTGATTTGTGACATAATTTTGATATTTTATGGGTACTGGATCGAGAGTCCTGTGCTGTGCGCCGCGGCGACGGATGCTTATTGCGAGAGTACCCAAGCCGGAGGTAGTTTATTTCCACTTCAGCGGGAATGCCTTTTTATTTGGCTTTAATGAGGCTGTTGTCTCTTTTATGTTGTACAGCTAAAATGGATGTTTTTAAAATTTTATTGAATTGATCCATTTCTGGTGGCATTTTGGCTGGGGGATAGGTTACCGAATGGCTGATATCCGGCTGCGGTTTGTGTCTAGACTTAATCATGGCTATATTGTGCCTTTTGTATGCTGGTTTTATGGTTTTTTGTCAATTGCTTTTATACATATAATGTGTGTATAGGTATGCGAATTTCATAGAAGGGACAGTAAATATTAGCTGGCTCGGGGTTACGGTTCCGCATATTAAAAGAGAATGTTGGCATCTCGAACCGGAGGTACTTGATGCTCTTTTAATGGAAACACAGGAGTTGCTGTGTATCTACAACTTTGTGCTTACATACGAGGACTTGGGTGACAGTTTTAACCATTGATCGTGTGCCTATGTTGATTCAGGGCATTTAAGGGGTTTTTTTGGTTTATGAAGTAGACAGGTGACATCAAATTGTCTGAAGAACCCAGTGATTTTCAGGAATGAGGAGGAATTTATATCAGATGGAGGGGTAATCCTTTTCTGAAAGTATAGCCATCTGGTACACAAAATGGGTAGACATTCGTATAGAATAAACGAATAAATAAATTACTAGTTTTAGCAGGTTGATCTGTACTATTACTTTGGGATCAGTTAGGATTTTTCCTGAAAATATTGATTCATTTCTCGATATGTCTCCTGGTGGATAGGCCACAGGATGGTCCTAGACGAGTAAAAGGAATACGAACTCTTAATCCGATTATTTGATCAGTAATTTCCCACAAGAGTCCTCACTTCAAACAATCGATCCCAACCGGTGGGGTATCAACACTACTATTTTACAAGTAAAGGTTTCTGCCATCGCACAATCTACTACTGAATGCATCAGAAGAAAGTTCCAAAGACTCTACATTAGCATTCTATCGGACATCTAAGCAGCGCTAGAATTCCAAAGCCCCGTGGAAGTGCAGGCAAACAAGGCTCACTAATCTGGGATGTCGTTCAGAAGCTAAATAGATGGGGAAATCATAAAAGGTCTCATACTGGAACTCATAAACATGTCTAGGAATAGATCGAAATAGATTTAATAAGACTAAGATTTTAACTCAACTCCCTACTAGCCATTACTCTCTCAAACAACATCCCTTGGATTCTTGACTATACTGAAACTGCTGAGCCCATCATGTAGGAATGTCATCACATCATTTGCAGCACACACAAGGACCTGTTCTTCCTTCCTCTCGCAACAATCCACAAACATTCAAGTCCAAAGAGCATTATCATCTGCTATTTTCTCCTTATACCTTCGGATCTATGTTTTCAATAAAAGTATGGGAAACCATTGCGTATATGAAAATCAATACAGCAAAGTGATGATACAATTGGCTACCCCTGTGGTAGTCCACACCTAGTGTTCGGATGGAATTTCTATTCCACGATACATTGACGCATGTTAAAGTTATCCTGTCTGTCATAAGGATTTATTCTCCCTAAGCTTCCAATTGGTGCCCCCTAGCGAATGAGCCTTTCCAACCTGAGAGTCCTCAGTACTCTAAGCGACAAAAATCTTTAAAAAAACGGTCTTTACTTCCACTTTATATCTCATTTCAAATATATGTATGCATAGGTAGCTGCACATCCATGGATATAAATCATTTCCTAAAGGAGACCGACCTTGCGTATGTAGATACATATTATATCCTCTCAGATAGATAACATTTAGCACAAGAATTCCGCGGACCGTAGTCTCTACACAGAGAGCTCGCGTTAAATACAAATAAATTTAACTTAGCGAAATTTATTTCACAACAACTAGCTAGACATGTGGGAAATTTCGGTTCGCCCGCAAAGGAAAATACAAACAAATGAAAAAAAAAATCATGTTTCTCTCCTGGAATAAACGAATCCTTGCGGAAAGATATGTGCAGCTGGAGCAGGAGGCTTTCTCCTTTACACGGCCATACACACGCCCGCGACAGAGTGTATTAGATGCAGCAGTCCAGCGCTACAAAATACCATTTCGGGGAATGAATAGGAAAGGAAAAAGCGATCCTGCTATGATTCTTTTTGTTTTTGTTTTTCTTTTTTTTTCGTTTTTTTTTGTGCGGTAGCACAACTGCCGTTGTGTTTTGTTGGTCCAGAACCGGGCCTCAGGGGCAGAGATTAAAAGCCACGACCGCAAACATTTTTGGTCCAATGAAAGTCACCACATGAAAGCAAACTGCGGAACGTCAAAAGAGTGAACTTAAACCATTCTAATATCGCAGGATACGTTCTGTACATACATACATATGTGCGAGTGTATGTGCATTCTGGCCGCAGAAATGCCATGTTTTCTAGTTTCACTGTTGTTCTCGGTTTTACAATTTTTTTTTTTTTGTTTATTTTCTCTTCTTCGTATTCCACTTTGGTCGAGAACGGAAAGAAAGGACCTACGGAAAAAATTTTGAACGCGCACCGGTCACAATTTTAAAGGAGTACAATCGATAAGGTTGCCCTTGGCAGACCTAAAATTGAATTTTTCTTAAAGGTACACGAGTTCCGATTGTCCTTTGAGTGTTGTGTAATGCTGGACATGTCCTTTTTTTTTCCTGAGTGATGAATCAAATGCGAACATCGGTTGGAATTAAATTTGCGGTTGAAAAAGTAGTGACTGCTAGGCTGTCTATGATGTCCTTTGATGATTGGCCATCATCCACCGCAAGAATAATGATAGTTAGACGGTGGGTTGAATGGCCTTTTGAATGGTCTTTCATGAGTCAGTTGGATCACGAAGGATAACGAAGAAGAAGGATGAGGATAAGTCAGCAAAACTGACTGCTGACGGCAACAGCTGTTTGTATCGTTCGGTCTTGTAGGATTTGGCTTAATCTAAAGCAGGTAGTTGTAGGAACTGGGCGTTGGCATATATGGGTCCGAAAGAGTCACTGAAGCACAGCAGGAGAGCATAGCGTACTCTAAAGCCACCAAGTTAGTCAGTAAGGATTCTTGGCATTGATTGGTGGATGAGATGCTGTGTCAAATTTTGTAGGAAAACCTTAAAATTTCTGGCCTATTCGAGATCTTTATTAAAGAACATTTGACAAAACTTTAGATGACTAGTTTTTGAAGGTAGACACTACTTGGTGTCAAAAAGGCGATGTCCTAGAGGACCTATCATAGAGGCTTTTGCGGCAATTGACATGGTCTATAGATTACTGATTATGCAAGTTCTACTATATAAAGCCGAGTGCTGGGAGATAAGCAGGAGCCTAGAGAAGATAATGAATACTTTCGAGAGAAAAAGTTTTCGTCGAATTATGGTCGATAGAACCTCAAACTCGATGAGTTCTGCCAAGATAATGATGTAGTCTATGGCCTATACTGGCAAGGTCACACATCGAGCGAAGAAAAATGAATCCTGCAGCAAAGAGAAACTTCTAATCATAGTCCAAGGTTCGATACGGCAAGGAAGACCAATCCTCTGTTTTAAGGACTAAGCTATCGCGGATGGCAGAGCGCTTGATTTCGAGAACTGGATGCAGAATACCCGAGATCGAAAGGAAATAATCTTCACAGATCGGCAGCGCATTAAGTAAGTAAGAACAGAACCTTATCCGTATGTTAGCAAACAGTATAGCCTTTCAGCCACACTCAGCGACCTTCTCCCACTCCCACATAATTTCAATGTTACCTTCGCTTGGTTGACTTCGTTTCGATGCACTTAACAGAAGCATTCAATAGAATTTCTGTCGACAATATCCAGACACATGTCTGTATTTCATTTTCACAGCTTCCCTACTCACGAATATAATTTCGGTTTGGTTTTTTCCTTCCTCCTTTTTTTATTTTTTTTTTTTTTTGTTGGGTCCACACCACCAGTTTCGTACGCCTTCATTTCGATTGGAAAACTAATTTTTTGTCGCTCCTGTCAGGCGCAATGCCACTGCAATAACCCTCTCCACCCATAAAAGTCATAAATCTTTGACAGAAGCCAGTTGGTTGGCTATTAACATGCATTCGTAGCACAGTGCCAGCAAACCAGCAGGATGCATTCCAGCACCAAACTACGACAAGAAACGACGACAACCATGGTGGTACTGTGATTGCGGCAGCATTGGTAGTAAGCAGCGCCCTAAGCACAATCATCCCGGTGTCGCACAGCCGTTTCTTATGCTCTTCAGGAGAACTCCTGCCAGAACAACCAAGGAGTGAAATATATCTGCGATTTCTTTTCTGTTTTTTTTTTTTTTTTTACTTTTACTCCTCGCTCAGTTACATTCTTATGCTACCACTTTTCTTATATGAAAGTGATTGTGTTCAGCAATTGAATCCTGGCTAAGGTGTTCAAATTTAATAAGAACCTTGGTGCTGCTTGTAGCAGTTATCAGCGACATATTTACTGCATTACGAAACCAGGATAATTTCCACAGATAAGCACTCACATGGCCATGGCTGGTCGGGCAAGGCTTCTCGTTTTTAATCCGCCTTAATTGATTCAAGGAGGTACAGCTCTATTTTTGCTTCCTTTCCAGTTCTAGGTCGTCCGGTTGTGCACACATACATACATTTATGGATACCCTTCGTCGAACGAAAAATTATAATTTCAACGAATTTTTAAACGACAGAAGTCCTGTACGTTGTTTTGCCATAACTTCCTTCCTTTTTTCGTGGATAGAATTTTCCACCACACGAAAATAAAAAAAAAGGATACAGAAACACCGGTAACAGACGCAAAAAATTGGCAACAAAAAAAAAAGAAAATATTCAATTTTTAAGCGGATGCACACACGGGCACATCCTCGCTTAGAAAATCGCTACAAAAACAAAAACAACAAAAAAAAATGGAAAATAGAACAAAACCAATCTGGCGTGGCGCATTGGTTTTGAATAAAATTTTCCAAGTTCGGGCTGTACACTGAGGTACAGGAGTCCTTTTAAAATATTATTTTTTTTTTTTATGAAGAGCGGAAGTGATATGGTACATCCTGTGTAAAAAGTGGATTGGCTTACGCCCATTCGTTACTATTTAAGTGGGAAACCCAATTGAACTTGCACCGGATTATACCTTATGCGATAAATGGGATATCTTTTCGAGGGGCAATAACTCACAGGACGAAGGGATATGATTAGGGTGTGGTGAGCTTTCACTGAATCCTTCAGTGATTGCAATTTATTGGTTACTTTAATAATAGAGTACAAAGAAGGCCTTTGCAAAATTTATAAAGCCCACAAGTTTTGAAATATTTTGCTTGACAAGGAGTAGACCACACTTAGATCTATGCCTTGTATCAGTAGCTGGGTTTCCATTTGGTAATGATTAGACGGGTGTAGCTCTATTCATCACACATAGAATATTTTTTCATGATAGGGCGTCACCCATACGGAAGAAAGGAGTCCAGCTGAGCCTTAAAACAGAAGGAGCGGAATCAGATTCCTTATCTATGGGTCGATAGAATTAGCAATTTTAAATCTGCGGCCTATAGACATACATAATTATACGGAGGACAAAGTGCCAGCGGTTCGAATACAGGCTACAGCAGCATTGCGAAGTACGTCATGCAGTGGAATCCGCTCACTCAAGCATGCAGAACAGTGAGACGGCCAAGGCAAACTTGTCGCAGAACCGTCGAGGAGAAATCGAGCTCTCAGGTTATGGCTGAGGAGGTAGCTCAAACGCACGTTGCCGAACTCCGATAGGACTTAACTAACTAAATCTGCGGCCATAGTAAATGCCAGGCCTAGAAGTCAAATTAATGTTTGGAGTATTGATCAGTCAATCTCTAAGCTTGGCGGCAGATCTGTTGGAAGGTTTGTTGTGTTGTGACGTCCTGTCTTCTCCTCTATAGAAATGACTGGTTTGAAAGTGGTTGCCTATGGGGAAGGTAGCGTTATCCCCCCCTACCTGAAAACACCCCGATAGTCTCAGGGATATCGAGACATGTGGTCTTCTAGGCCTACTAGGTGGAACTGAAAATTACGACTAGTAGCTAATCCCCAGATCTTTTCATCTTCACGAGGAAGTATATTGACCAATCTCTCCTAGTATATACTTTGATAGCTTAGCAGAACGTATCTACTCTCTCCGATGATAGCCTTATTGCTCGAATTCCGTTCACCTATTAACCAATACTGGCTCCTTCTTGTGGCTGTCTACTTAGGGAATACCATTAGTATTGACTAACGAGCTTCACACATTCCAGTCAAGTCTCTTTGTCTAAATCCCTTTGATGTCCTCAGCTTGACAAATATGAATCACTTTGAACGTCCTTGATTCACTCTGCGTAAAGATAGGAAACAGGTCTCCTTTCGAATAGACCAGGTAGAAGATGCTGATACGTAGGTTGTCTTACGAGGGAAGATCCTTTGAACAGCTAAGCCGATAATACATCAGACCGAGTAGTTTGAATTTGATTTCGTTTTGACAAGTAAGACTAAAGTTGTAGCTAGATCGAAACACTGTCGGCAAAATCCTTGACTCAACTTCGCTTAAACCTTCACTAATAGAAGATCATTTGCGCTATAACTTAACCCGGATAATGGACGACCACATTTTGTCCCTGGTTACTGCCTGCGATTGCATATAAAGCACATCAAGGACTCATCCAACCACCAACCAGTCCAATGGACAAGTACACCCATTCACTACCCCAAGAAATAACGCCCATTTATTCCGTAATTAAACTTCAGATGTGTTCCTAATTTATGACCAGTAGGCGACATAAAAACATGCGTCCACAGCATGTCCCACACAAATGGGTGGTCCTTGGGTACACAAACTTCTTTTTGAAACCACCGCACATACGCACCCGATCCTAAATCAAGATTAAAGGGATGTTTTCACTTTTAAGTGTGTACCCAGTTCCACAATCCTGGAATTAGCATGCCTTTGGAGATTCCGATAAAATGCGAGAACGTAACAGGATTAAATTGCTAATCAATTCTCTTTTAATGCGATTCAATGAGGGAAAAATAATAATAATAAAGAAAAGCAGAGCAAAAAAAAAAAGGAAGAGAAGAGAAAACATTGAAAAGCCCATTTCAAATCCCTATTCTCGCAGAAAGAACCCATTATCTGGGATAAAAAAAAAAATAAAATATAACAACAGGCGGAGAGGCAAAATAGAAAACCGAATGACAAACATTCAAGGCATTTTGTCGTCGTCGTTGTAGTCGTAGTCGTCTCATCAATATCCTTCCGCCTTCAAAAAAATACATACATATATATATATATAAATATAGAGATACGTATATACATATGTATAAAAAAGGAAAAAAAACACCACCCACTCCCGAGAAAACACATACTCACCCGACGATCCCACTCGACATTGTCGGATGAGAGTATCTCGCCAGAAATTGACATAAATGAACGGAGAAGTGCTTCGTTTTTCAACGCTCTTAAGCCGATCAAAGCCAACCTTTCGTTCAAAATGACACCCATTACAAGGATACTCCTCGTCGTCGTCGTCGTCGTCGTAGTCGTCTCATGTGTACACTCACAGTCACTCAGTTGTGGATGGATAAAATGCGAAGGATATGCTTTGGAAGTTCTACTGTATCTTCCTTATTTCGAATTGGTCGTACGCCATTCACTCTATCGCACCCTGCTCCCCTTCCCCACATCTACACACACATACACCCTGGCACCATATCACTATCCATACATCCTGCGCAAGCAGTTGTACGTGCAGAGCTTTAACTTAGGCATTGATTACTTTTCGATTAGATGCGATGACTACCGACGACTACAAGGGCGACCGAGCAGCCGGCAATGAGGTCCTGTCCTGTTCGAAGTGTCCGTCTAGAAGCTACTTAAATTACCAGACAACTTCTGTCTTTTGGGAGCAAATGATATCTCTCTGCCGAGTGCTGTTGTGGACGAGAGTGAAGGCACTCGTTGTGGTCATATATCAAGGGCTAAGCCGATAAATAGATTAAAATATATATTTTTTTTTTTGCCTGGTTCTCTTCTTTTTTTTATGTACTACGGAAATGACGATTGATGTAATGTGAGTGTGTGTTTTTTATCTGTGCACTTCATTAAGGGATTTACTCCTTTCTATAAACACCTGAGTCGTTAGTGGTCATTTCACTGCTCTCGAAAGGGAAAAAGGGGAAGCGAGCTGCATTTGTTGATTCAAAGGATACAATCGTTCAGTGAACAAATTTTAATTTAAAAAAAGTACATTGAAGCCGGAACGAAAGGATCTAAAGCGTCGAACGAATAATTTTTTTTTTTCTCATTGACTGATATGTCGAACTGACATATGAGGATAGTTAACATCTAGCCCTGATGGGGGAGTTTCTGAACTTCAGATGCTTACTTTTTATAAGTAAGACGGGGACGTACATATACTTCAGCAATGTGACCTGATTGTCAATGTATTGCAACCTGAAGTCCAAAAATGTATGGAAAAATGGGGTTATGCAAACTCCACCGAACGAGATTCGCACATCCTGAATCTGCTTTCCTGTGACTTAATGAAAGTCAGATATCCTGGTTTTGTGTATCCTAGAGGCATACGAGCCTAACTAAGACCTTCATTAGTGCATTGGAAAGAGAAAAATTTTCAGTCTAAATTTATGGAAAAATTTGTTACGCATACGCCGCCGAACCAGTTTCCCACATCCTGAATCTGCCTAGGATGCACAGAACCAGACTATCTGACTTTCGATGTGCGAATCTCGATGGGGGGAGTTTGAATAACCTATTTTTCCATACGTTTTTAGACTGAAAAATTGTCTCTTTCCAATGCACTAATGAAGGTCTTAGTGAAGCTCGTATGTGTCTAGGATGCACAGAATCTGACTTTCATTGTGCTACGGGGAAGCAAATTTAGAATGTACAAATCCCTTGTTAGATGGTTATCGGGTATCGATGAATCGAGAAACTTTCATCATTCAAACGCCTTATTCAATACTCTAGAATAAAAAGACTGTCTGAATGTACTCGTACTCTTCAATTACTAGCAACATAATGTTTAGCTATCTCGTGTAAGCCGAGACCTTCTCACGCATCTTTCCAAGCAGAGTGGAATATAAAATAGGAAAGTATTAGAAAATCAGGCTCGTGTAAGGATATAACACGCACAGCACGAATGGCTGTGCGAAGCTAGGCCTTAGGTCCCATCGACCTGTTAGGCCAAGTATTTATTTTTTTATTAAAAACTCAATCTTTACTCATTTAGATGTCTTAAATAAAAATGAACATATGTATGTGACAACAAAGTGCAGAGAGCGTACGGCTACAAAAGGTCCCAGGTGAGTAGTCCCCATTTCCATTACACTACCCAAGTCTCGGTTAGAAATCTTCCTAGACTTTTTAGATTTATCTGAAGCTTCTTTCGCTGGTCCTAACATATTTTCGAAGACGTCAGACTGGGTGAAACCTGAAAACACACAATAGAAATCCACAAGTGTAGAAAGAATGCACTGGCCATGATATAGATCTGTAAACCTTAAATTTCATTACAATGGGTCTACATAAACCTGATTAGGGTGAAACAACTTAT
Source organism: Xylota segnis (assembly GCA_963583995.1). Classification (NCBI taxonomy): domain Eukaryota; kingdom Metazoa; phylum Arthropoda; class Insecta; order Diptera; family Syrphidae; genus Xylota; species Xylota segnis. The sequence goes on from OY757238.1 coordinate 43,005,571, forward strand.
TTATTAATCCACTTTCCTAAAACTGAACCTAGGTCATAGATCTATACCTTTGAATTCCAGAGCTGAAGAATTCGGCAGACATGGTAGTACCTTAAGAGTTCCATGTCTCTAGACTATGTTGTCAAATCTATCCCTTCTCTGAGAATATTGCACTGTAGTAGGTGTTATCACAAGACTTTACCACCTTTGCCCGCGTGTTCGTCTGTAGAGTAGTATATTAGATGGAGAGGCAATGCTTTACTTTCATTGGACTTTTTTGACTCTGAGATGGGTTATTTTCCTCTCAAGAATTCAAATGAACTGACAAATATAAACTTCCATCGTTTTTCTAGCTCTGACTTGCTCAAAGGTACTAGCTGGACTCTTCAAGATCATGTGGTATCACATGTATGCGTCTTAGTGTGTTTGAAATCATTGCAAAGACCGATTACGCCCAAATCTCCTTACAGTGATATTATCACATAGTGTCCCTTTTCCATGCGTATCCTTCGTCCTACACATAGTGTTTTAATTAAAATTTAAACGCTATTTAACTTTCTAAACGAATATTAAGCGTAATCCGCTTCACTTCACATAAATTGCTCTGTTTAAACAAAACAAAAAAAAATTCAAGGACTTGACCGCTTAACAATAAAACAAATTGCCCACTTCAAAGGAATTCTGTTAGAAGGAGCACAAAAACTTTATTGAGTACACGCTCAGTTTAACCAAAGTTTTCTCTTCTCTTTATTTTTTTTTTTTTTTTTTTTTTAAATTCGAAAATAATCCCTTTGTTGTGATCAGGAAAAAAAAGGGAGAAAACGGGTCAAAACAACACCCAAGTGCATATACACAAACACATATAACAAAAATGTTGCCTCTCGACAGCAAAAATATTTTCCAGTACCACATTCATCGTGATTCACTTCTAATGGGGATGTTGTGCACTCCCACGTGAGGGAATCAAGGCTACCGGAACGTATTCAGCCTCCAGCGGAAATGGAAAATAAATGAAAACTATTCATCTCTCTCAACTAAAATAACAAAAAAAAAAAAAGTAAAAAACGAAGGGAATAGATAGTTTAACGTGTGGGTCGATGATTGGAGGAATGGTGGTGGATAGCCGAAATCATCATAACCATGATCAACAACACCATCTTCATCAAGTTTGGCGTGGCTCTAGCACATTCGAGTGGCCATCAACAGTCGTTTGCCAGCCCACACAAACACACACACTGGCAACAGACACACATACAATCACATGTTGAACTTTTAAGTTAAAACCATTAAAATGGTTTCACACAAAAGTTACCCCCCGGCATAGACACACGAGTACGTTGTAGATCTGCAGCAGATACTAGTATCTGCATATGCTCAACAATGCTCAGAATCGAGTTTAACTCTCATTGCAACAGAGATAACTTTATAACAACTAAAGTTAGAGTGGCAAGTCCCGAAATCCCCAAAAGACTGGGTTTTGGTTTTTTTTTTTTTTTTGGTTTATATGGGAGAGTTGGAGCACACTGGAAAAACGGATGAGCACACATCCTTGATATATGGTTATACAATGACCATTTATTACGATACCATTATAAATTATATTCCGCCGATGGTGTGGCATATAAAACAGGACGAAACTGTGCACACTGTGTCTACTACGTCCACCTCCCATTGATGCGAGTGGGCGTTTTGTGTTCGCATTCAGAAAATAATCAAATTTTGTTGCATAAACGAGTCCGTTTCCTGTGTCATCAGAGAGAGAGGGAGAGAGAGAGAATTGATGGTCCCACCAGGACAGTTGGGCAGTTACGAAGGCACAGCAAAAAAAAAAAAGGATTGGAAATCCTCTGTAGCTTAGGAAAGTTCGTTCAATGAAAATCAATAGGGGTGGTGACGGAAGTTGTGACACTGGAATTGTACAGTGTTTTAAGGTTGACAATAGTTGGAATCCCACGTCTTTCTTAAGATTGTGACTGTAGCTGGTGATACTATAATGTAACATAGTTTGGAAAATGTAGAGTCCACCGAGGTGTTGATCTGTGGAGTCGAAAAGGCATAGGACACACATTCATGAGTGATCATAATGAGTTCCTTAGCAACCAGCTACAACCATAACTGTACTTCGCGTTCCAAGGCTTCCAAAAGTGCAGTCAATACATGGCTTGTCATCCATTCCCTTTAAACCTGAAACCAATGCCACCAGAAAAGGAATGACTAGGACGTTGGTGACAATAGCGATTCTATCAACTTATCGTTCCTCACCAAATAAGACACTTTACCTGGCAGACAAAAAGAGTCCTGATTTTGACAACCCCTGTTACCAACCATCAAATGAGATCCAAAATCAGTAGAAACAGTCAAAGGAAATACTGTCCTCAATCTACTTCATCACAATCGTTTGGTCCTTGAACAGAAGAATTTGTTTTCTTGATTTTAAGTAAGTTTTAGTGCTTTATAGACCATATCTTCCGTTCTTCTTAACAGGAAATACGAAATTAGTTGTGCGGCTTGGCTTTAACCTAAAGGTACTCTTTGGTTTATCCAAGAGTCCTATTCTACCAATTCAGGAGGCACGAAGTTCCATAACTTCTAAATTGCTGCAAGGAATATCGACGTGACAACAGTGGGGTTGTCCAGAGCCACGCATGCATATAGAGAAACTGGTACCTCATCTGAAGTATTTCTGTAACAAAATTTTGCAATATTCTTATCGCTCCATCATCGGCCAGTCCAATCGTTTTTGATCTTTTCCTCGTTTTCACTTCATCCTTGGATGTATTGACTCGCATCTCGTTAGCAAAACCTATTGCAACACAACGAGCTAACGACTATATTTAGTACAATACCCTTGGCGAGGCCTCAACTAAGTTCGCTTTTGCCTGGGATGCACAGAGTCAGAATATCTGACCTTCATTCTGTCACGGGAAAGTAGAGTCAGGATGTGCGTATCTGGTTCGGTGGCGTATACGTAACAAATTTTTTCATACATTTTTTGAACTGAAAAATGTTCTTTCCAGTACCCTTGGCGAGGCCTTAACTAAGTTCGCTTATGCCTGGGATGCACAAAGGCAGAATACCTGACCTTGATTACTGGAAAGTGTACGTATAGTGGCGTATACGTTACCATGTTTGAATTGATAATTTTTCTCTTTAGAAAAAAATTCAATTCCAAAAAAATTCGACTTCCTAACATCCTGCAACATTTGTTTATTGGTAAATAGCACCGATTGTGAAGTACTCTTGCGTTTGTTGCGTTACATTTAAATAGCCAAAGACTAACAAAGGCGGCAGCTCTAGTTAGATGTTGGTTTGAGAAATCACGAGAAGGAACCACCCCAGGGGAAGATCGTCCTGTTCTATTGATAAAACCACCTTCACGTTGTGTCATCCCAAAACTTTTGTTGAAATTGCAAATAAGTAGAACCTACTTCTCAACCAAATGAGTGTCAGTTGATGGGCCATTGAGCGGCATCGGTAATAAGCCCAATTACTCGCTGGAAAAAGATGATTCTTTTCATAGTGGATTCTGGAACCTGAAGATCCTTGTTGACTTTTCTGTCGACGTTGAGAGAACACTGCACACTGCCACTAGCCAAGGCTAAAGGCTCAAATCAGTACTGGATCTAGCGTTGATATTGAATACTAATACTAACCAAAGCATAAAACGCTTTCAAATAAACGGGGATTAAAACAACCCTTGTACTATGGTTCAACGGTTAGGAACCTTCTGCTATTTGTTACAAACTGACAGCTGAGAAACCCTGTATCAATTCACTCAAAGTTCCAGCGTTCAGCACGATAAACTAACGTCCATTAGTCTAACATTTCTGTTCCAAGCCAATTTAAGAACCAGAAGGTTAGACATACACTTTCTTCATTCCAAAGAAGATTTAAAAACAATCACAGAAATCCTTCAAAATCCCTCGAAAAAATTTTCAAACGCACTTTCCAAAAGGGACAACAACCTATCGGCGAAGGACAGCGAAATGGAATTGCATCCGTAGATTGGTTCCATTGGTGATTCGAAACTTCGAATGCACAGTACTCGCTCTACACAATTTCCAATTTAAATGCAGATCCTGTCATCGGAAAAACTGTCATTCAATCACACTTTCAACAGAAGGAAAAATCCCTAAAACCCATTACAGCCAAACGTCCACGACGCCATACCTTGGCGGAAACTTTATTAGCAAACCGAAAGGCATCAAGTTCATGTTCGATGCCCGGAAATTGGTCACAAAAGCCTTTTTCCAACCCACTCCCCCACCCAACAACTTTCTGGCCAAGCAAAAACTACACTAACACACAATGTTTACATGGCACTTTCTTTAAGCCATAACAGAAGGATTGACTACAAAGGATCCGAGGCGTCCACTTCATTCCAGCGTCATCGTCGTCATCATCGATTACTTTAACCAGGAAAAAAAAAAGAACACATAGTCAACTCCCTGTGTGTCGGTGTATTATAATCATAATAATAATATTGTAATAAGGTCCATGAATATACTTTTAAAGGATAACGATAACAGGATCAATTGTACATAGATGCAAAGTACACGACCACCAGAAGTGGACCACACAAATGACAACGACAGCAACTTCGACCAACGACCGATACGTCTGTTGCGTTACTCCACAGGGCAGCTAGGGTGTGTGTTTCACAAAGGCGCCCAGCACAGGACCAAGCGAAACAGGGCAAACCATGGAAAGTGATAACTAAACAAACCAAGTTCGGCCTTACGTTCGTCGCCTTAACTTGTTGTCCTTTGGATCAGGAATCACCATCAGTTTGTCTCTGAAGTGAGAGGATAGGGGAACGGTTGGAATGTGTTTGTGTGCATGTAAATGTTTCACTAAGTGCAAAGTTCTCCAACTACAGCCACAGAAGGACCAGTCCAGGCACTTTATCGTACCACTTTGGGAAGCTTAAGTGAAGCGTGGTGGCTGGTAAAAGGATTTTCTTAGTTATATCGAAAGGATATTACGAATATTTGTGAAATGCATCTTGGTGTACGCATTATTGGTGGTGTCCTTCGATGTTGACTACACTGCGAATATTGATATTGTGGCTTTGCAATTAAACAGTTAAGTGGCTTCTTAGCCCAGAGAATGTGCAACAGCCGGAGCAACATGTAAACGTATGTTGTGTGCTTGCAAATTCCAGGACGAGTTCTTCTGATTTCATTGAAGTATACCTAACATGACCGCAAATTTGTACCGGAATGGGATTCCTTAGCACGATATGGTTAGAAGGAAAATACGAAGGATTGTTGGATTGGAACAGATTGTGTTGACTTAAAGGTGGATGCGGACATATGAAGTTGTTATTGAACTGAAATACATCAGGGACGTACAATCCAAGGAAGACTCTTTGGTTGGATGGAGTTAGTCTTACTTGAACTAAAAGGAAAGTTCAAGCAGGGATATCGGATTCAATCTGAGTTGGGTATAGGTACACATTTTTGCAATGTTAACAGAAGAAGTTAAAGAATTTGAGAACATTATTGGTCCGCGAACCATCCCATGATACGAATCACTTAACGAAGAAAAAGGCCAACTTACGAGTAACTCGAAACCATTCATCAGGATGTCTGTGTGTTATCACTTTTGGAACTGTGGGTATGGTATTTACCTCTGTTCTACTGCCCTTAGCTCTTGCTACATCCGCAACCTTTCACGATATTAGCTAATGAGAGATGGAGCTTATCTTCTCATGACTCCAGAAAACCCTAAACAAAATATGACAATGCCACATTCTAGCGCTCCTCCAAGTGCTCCAAGTACTCCTTATGGGATTTATTAGTGACTAAAGCTATCTGGTAGCTCAGCGAAGAAGAATGCGACTAGAATAACAGCCGAGATCACATCTCTCTCTCTCTTTGTGAATCCTGTCAGAACTAGAAAAATTATCCTCGGCGAATAGCACTTCCAAGACCTGGGCAACTCACTGGTGAGCCCAGTGCTGGGTGTAGGTGCACTCAACCCTTCTATTTATCTAGTACCTATATGAGACCAAATAGTTAGATATTCAAATTGTCTACAATTCATCCTTTGTGGACGAACTGACGGACAGACAGACATGGCCCAATCATCTTTGCTGTATGTACTGATCAGACATATGTGAAGGGTTTTTCAATAAGGACATAACAATTTTATATTGTAATACATATGCACTCTGATATTTCTTTTATGATTTGTCAATGTAACAACGTCAGTCAAGATTCATATTTTTATTCCTGTGCAGTTAATTTTCCAAGCTATGAAGCTGGTCAAAATATTTATCTATTAAAGAGGAAGTTCGGTAATGGTGTAATCTGGAAAAATGGTCCGATGAAATGGCCACCTCGCTCATGATTAGGATTACTTTCATAGGGTTATGTTAAGTCTTGATTATGTCAATAAGCCCACAATGTTAGAGAAGTTAAGGAACAATATCGAACGCGAAATTCCCAACTTTCGGGTGGATATGTGTGGAAGACTAGTGAACAATGGCCTCGAAGGAATAAATTGCTGCAATTGGGTTCGTGGTGGCCGAATGAACTAGAACAAATACCATACTTAAATTGAACATGTGTACTACACTTGGAATAAATTTCAGTTCGATATCGCAATTACTTTGTGTTATATTTAAGTCAAAAATTGTTATGTCCTTATTGAAAAACTCTTCATATGGGGGAACCAAGCAGTTGACATCCCATTGCAGTGTTCCCTCGCCACCCAGTGAATGAAGTGAATGTAATTTATCGAATTGTCATCCCAGTCCTAAGCTGAAAAGCTATCTTTGAGCAAAATTTGCATCAACATTTAAAAAATCCTCAACAGCAGCTGACTTCAAAACCAAATTCTAATCAGCTGTCCATCAACCTTCAAAACCTATGGCCACTATTTGATGGCAACATTCCTACCGGGCCTCAGTCACCTAAATGGCCCCTGTCAAAACCATCAGCTCCATCAAGAGTCATCCTCCTGCTGTCAGAAACCGCCTAAAGCGCGCACATATGCACTATTCAATTTCATCATCCTCACAAATGGTCCTCATCCATTCCACAGGCATCATCACCGTCGAGAAGTGAGCAACGGCCAAAACTACATGTAGGTGTTCATCCCGAAACACAAAGGACTCAAAAGAGGCGGAAAACAAAGCACAAAAATATCGTGAAACATTGCGTCCAATATTATTGCATAAAATGTCATTCAGGGCAAATTTATATGACCGATATCCAATTACGGTCCCGTCAGGCCAAATTGCATTTTATTTCAACTGCAAGCATCATCCAACGCGTGGGGGTTCCTTGCAGCGCGCAACAATTATTGCATTATAAAATTCTCCTCTTCTTTTTTTTCTGTTTTGTTGTTCGTATCCATCTTGTCGGCCCGCTGTCAATGTGCAGGCTTAAAGAGTCCACACGAGTTGCAATTAGCTAAAATGCACTTCGGAGAGCCCTAATGAACGACCGTTGCATGGTCGACTCGTTGAAACAAAAAACGAAAAAAAAGAAAACAGAGATACCCTAATAGGGTTAGCTTCGCCAACCCCAACCGAACGAACAGTGGTGGAGCCCCAGCCTGTGAACGTGCAACAATGAATTTAAAACTCCTGACGTATTCCGATTGAAAATTCATCGAATGGAACCGTGGTTCTGGTTCGCGCTTACTTTATGAATGCAGGACATCGCTGCCGCGCCACGAATGCGATACAAGTAATTGGTTTGGTCATTCCGAGGACATGGCGAAGTTTGCAAGGATAGCGACGGCCGGGGAACACACGGACACAGTTTAATCGGTAAACTCACATCGTGACTGACCAGTCCAGGGGCCAGGGGAGACCCTCCGAAATGGGCGATTTGGTAATTGGGGAGAACCTGCCAGAGGACGCTCCGCGCTGCAAAATATGGTTCTCTGCATCGGTGCCACTGCCGCTAGGTCAAATTTAAAATTGGATTTAATATGTTATCAAAAGCGATAATTGACCGCTACGTAAATTGTATTAATTTTCCCTCTCGTGGTAGTGTACATACGTCTGTGTATGTGTGCATTTTGGGGGCCGGCATTGCCATTGCGCTCTGCATGGGCGGGCGGGTGAGCCTTTTTTATCGCTGGCGGTTTTGTGTGCGCGCTGATTACTAATTATAATGTCGATTGTCTTCGGAATAAAGTGAATGTCAATTGCATGATAGAATCGGTAAATTTATAGATACGATGTGCTCGTTGAGATATGTGAGAGTGGGTAAAATTGAACGTCGCCTTTGTCCTGAAGTGTCCTGCGATTGGTGCGATGTGGTTGTGTGAGGTGGAATGGGTGGTTTGGACAGTTTATCTGCTGGGATGGACTTCATACTGATTGCTAGTAGATGTGTGATACAAAGTGCGATCGTATTTTGTTAGGTAGATGGGATTTTCGAAGGCCAATTAGGCTCTTCAGTGGATTATAAACTAGAAAGAGCAGTTTAAGCCGACTAGTTCGAAGTTGATTGGTAAGCAAAACTAAGTTAGGTTAGGTTTAAAAAGACTGCCAGCTATAGACACTACACTGAGACCAGTAATAAGTTCGTTGTGATACCACCTAGATCATACCATGCTATGTAGTATGATTTCTAGTGAAACCAATGAATCGTAGCAGACCCCTAATGTCAGTGTTTTCTTTTATGAGAGAGAGCTGAGTAGGTGTCGAAAAGCTGGAGTCTATAATAGATTCCTCTTCATTTCTGCAACTTCTGAAAGAATTATTTGAATACACACCAAGCCTAGTTGAAACATCTATAAGTCCCGGCACCTAACAGAGTCGAATATTTAACTACTCCACCATCTTAAGAAAGACGAATGGCAGTCTACAGTAACTTTTAACTTTTTAGAGAAGTATTGCAAGGATTTGATAGCTGCTTAACTGTCTGAAAAGATCAGGCTAACCGTAGTGGATATCAGGTTATTTCTGGGACTTCTTTAATCGGAGCACCTCCAACAATTTCTGTAGAAGCTGTAGAGTCTATAGGGAAGGAAAGGTTAATGCACCTACTGTGTACCTGTAAAACCTTCGAAGGTCTTACCTATCTATGAACCTATACTAGACTTAAGCAACATTGAAAATTCATCGGATTAACCTGGCTTACTGGCTAAGCTGTGAACCTTGGATTGGATTGTCTTGTGTTCCATGTGGGAAGTTCTTTTGTAGGTTGGTGCTGGTAATCCAGTTTTTTCTCATTGTGGTATCAGAATTGACTTTTATTGAATCTAAATGTGTCAATGTTGGCACCATAGTAGGGTTCAATTCCTATGAATGCAAATTCTGAACTGACCTTAGCTAGTTCATCTCCAGAATCTTTGACGACAGTGCTTTAAGTACAATCTGACTATCTGAGAAGATATACTCAAGTTTAACCTAGCCTGGAAAACTGTAGGACACATTCCCATAGGTATTGAGACTTTGGTGTTGGATCCAAAGACAGCGGCAGCAACTCCAGAGCCATTTCTGATCTCTCCGTGAACCAGACCAGACCCTGGGGTCCAGTGCTTAACCAATCTGTACATCCTAATATTTTAACTTCAAATAACCTACTGAAACAGTGCTCCCTAACCATAATGTCGGGATGGTGCAAAACATGTCTCTTTTTGAGATTAAGTCAAAAATTTTCAGGTGTCTCAACATGGTAGACATCAGAGACGTTTTAAATTAAACCACAGAAACAACCTAATGATCCTTTATTCACTTAAATCTGGTTCGTGTCCTGTGACCTTGGACACCTTCCTGCGGTATAGATAGTTGAAACATCTGATCTATTGCTCGTAGCTCTTTTATTTCGTGTGTCTTGCTCTTAGCTAAAGCTGTCGTAGCTTATACCTCCCGGAATGTATAACCAATAAGTAAGCTACGCATCGCTGAGTGGCAGTCCATTTTAAGCCCATAAGTGAATCATCTAAGTATATCGACTCGCTTTCCGTTTTCAAGATTCTACGGTTCGGATGATCTGAAATGAACAACTACCAGAATGTCCATGGAATGTCCTCATACAAGATTATCGATGTTTGAACTCTGACCAATAGCAATCTGAAGCTGAGTCTCACTCGTCCTGTGATAGACATTTAAAGGCTTACATCAAACAAAGTCTACATACATCTGAACCTACGTAAATGTATTCCCCCAAAGCACTAAAAAAAAGCTACAGCACACGTAAATACCCTAACAGCCTTACCATTCCAGAATTCTGTACAAAGCCAGCTAATTCATTTAACACACCTTCCACAGCGTTCCTAAAATTTTAGCACCTAAACTACACAAATGCCCGCCCCACCTGTCTGCGATATACCCAAATCAATTGGAATATCGAAACAACCATCATACCGAAATGCCAGCAAATAAAAATATGTTGACATTTTCATGTCCTCCACCCACGCGTGTCCTCGTCCATTTTGCATAGCAGCGCACTTTCATCACATGCTCCACAAAACGAGCATCCAAAAACACTAACTGGCAATAAAAATTAAGTGAACCGGAGACCGGGTCCACAGAGGCAATACGAACAAAATAAAAACGCGGGCATTACAACCGTAGTAGTTCGCAAAACAAATTTATGTATATGTGTGTTCGTACACTTTTTTTATGCGGGAGGCGGCGAGGAGTAAGGATTTGTGTAGTCGCCAGGATGTCCAGTAGCAGGAAAACATTGCGTTCGCAAAAATAATCGAAAAAAAAACCCAACCAAAACGAATCTAAAATTGACCAACACAATATAAAAATACAGCGGGAGTGCTAAAAACTACCAACATGTAGATTGGGATGAGTCCTTTAAAAAAAGGAATTGTATGTAGGTATGTATGTATATTCCAACATTGGACACATAAAAAACCAGGCAGCACAGTTCATTTCGGCAACAAAGCACCACCGCGCTATAGAATAGAAGGGGATGACGATGACGGCACAACTCCCAAACGACCAAATAAACTTAATTAGCGTTAGCCCCCGATTTTCAGGAGACATGGTCGAGTGGTTTGCAGACCAGGAACGAGTTGACACAAAAAAAAAACGAAAAACAAAAAAAACTATGTCTAAATGGAAAACCAGCACAAGGAAGTAAGAGCGCATGATGCGTTTGATAAATTGAATTAATTACAACGAGTGTTTGAATGATTAGTGGATCACGTCCTTTTTGACCCTCAACGGTCGCCAATTGGCGTTTTGGGTCATTAGCCAACATGCCAAAGCTAGGTCTTTTTGTTTTCTATTCTAGTGGGGATGGGGGGAGGTTTGATTTTGTCCAATCCGTCACTGCAATTTGCTTCTGTTGACTTGGTTTGTATTGATCAATGAAGGACATTGGACAAACGGATTTATAAATGAAAAACTTAATCAGGACACTATATCTCACCTACATACATATGATACGTTGAATGGTGACAGCACCGTAGGCAGGTACACACCTATTGAATCCAAGTTCGCAGAGTTGTGCAATTCCTTGATGTGGAACTGTTGTCCCACAGCGGAATAAGTGGTTGAGCCATCTCCTTAAAAGGCAGGCGACTTATTTAGAGAACGTTTTTTTTCGTAAGCAAAGGGGGATATGATCGAAAATGGAAAAAGTCTCCTCATCCACTGAAAATGCAATAACGCCTCATTTTTCCTCTCCCCTAGCATTTTTCGTGAAATGGGGCAAAATGAACAAAAAACTTAACCAAAAAACGTTTAGAGGATGACTTAGATCTTGGTGTACTCGGTTGCCCGATATTTAGCATTTCGTAAGCAATGGGATTACCACGGTCGAAAATGGAAAGTCTCTTCATCCACTGAAAATGCAATATCGCCTCATTTCTCCTCTCCTCACGCATTTTTCGTGAAATGGGCCAAAATTAACAGAAAACTTGGGGCACAGTCTAGAGATATCGTCAGGACTTGTTTTTTGATATTCCATTGGTCTAGGCACTATGATGCAAATATTTGAGGCAACAGGTCTATAGTGGATACAAGGCTTAACTTCTTACTCGTGTACGAGAACGCATTTTCATGATAGTCTCTGAGACAAACGTGAATAACACCTTTGTCCTGAAATAAATTAATGCTAGACTATATTGTCCATATTTGTGACCAAACCAATGTAGAAAAGTGATATTTTTATGAGCTGATGAACTCAAAGTCACGAATACAACCTGGATATTCACCCTTATTCTAATTGCCGTTTTACTAAAACGTCCATTGTCGTTCTGAAAGGTGTTTCCTTTTTTAATTTTTTCCAGAAAGTGAATACCTATGTAGAGTCTATATGTACCTACTTATCAACAATGGCGTTCAATTTCTGGAATAACTCTTAACAAGCGAAATAAGGGTGATTTTCTGTAGATTTTTCGATACCATTACCTCGATCGTTGCCCAACTAATATGCGACAAAAGTACAGAAAACCACAGTGGGGACAGACTAATACACTAAATACTAAATCTTGGAATGATATACTGAAATTGTCCACTTCTCCTTGAATAAGCATATACATACTTACCACCATCAGCGCAATTCCCTCACTGAAACACAGAGATAAACAAAACACTTTCATGATTTGAGCTTACATTTAATGGATTTAACAAAAAAAATATTTCAAAATATCAGTCATATTTCTTGCATCTCCAGATATCCACTTCCGTTTTCTTGCACTCACGGAAGTCATAGTCGGTCAGTCCCAGACTAAATCGACTACTTTTCGGCTTGTAAATGTCCAATCCACGGCCAATTTTGATTATATAACCATTGCTGAGCCTAAATAAGAAAAATGCACATCGCTTTCAAGCAAAAGAATTCACAAATTAACCCACAATATCTTCCTGTCATGCAAATTGCTCTGAAACTCCACGGAAAGTTGAATGTTTCGTTGCGCAAGGTCAGCCTTTATAATGTCAAACGATTGCTTTTGTGTATTGCCCACCCTCTCGTCCTTTTTTGTCACAATTCGTATATAACGCAAGCTGTGACAACTCTTCACCACTAGTTCTAGGAACATCACTAAATTGTGCAACTAAAATTAAACGGATAATCTCTTTAGATTGGCAGATACTCAAAATGTTTGCTTTCAAACCTGATGATTCTCCATTAAGTACGCTTCATCGAGTTCCACTTCCTTCACTTCATTGTCCAGATATTTGCCGAATAACTGACGATAGCTATGACCAGTGGATCCCTCCATTATAGGAATATTATCGACCACATCACCCTTTGTGGAATGAGCATTGATTTTGTGTCTTATCAGCTCCAGTCGCGTTTTATACTCTTCGATTTTACCGATAAAATACGCTCGCTTTTCTGGATTTGCTTCAGCTACGGAAATGTAATTCACGTGGTTATTAAAGATTGGAATTGAGTTGACAGGAACACTTACCCTCTGCTGTTGCGAGAAGCACTAGGATTCCATCTTTATAAAGATGCTGTGCTTGCAAGATTCTTCCAGCTCTGTCGCACTGGCACGCTTCCAGTAATATCTCTTTAGCACTCATTTTGTGAATTAATATATAAGGAACATATATAAGTTACAAAATACTGCATAAGGTTTACAAAATTAACAAAGAAATTCGTAGAAAACGACACAGATACGAAATTGCTAAATCTGAAAACTAAACAAAAGTGACAGCTATCCACAACAAGTGGACATCGGGTGACTGGTGGTATGACAGCAAAATCCAGGGATGCTATGAGGTTGGAGTAAATATTTATTTTTTGTGATTAAGAGGCTAATAAATTAATAAGTAATGTGTCTGTTTTTTTTGATACTCTGGGACTTTAATTTGATGGATTATTTCATAAATTTTCTATTCCAGAGGAATATTTATATGTTTGAGTAAAATTAATGAGCTAGAAACCTTAAACACCAGGTTTTTGGAGGAGAACATAGACGTAATATTCCTACCCACACGAAGGAAAATAGTCTTCTGTTCCCAATTTCATGGACTTTAAGGTAAAATATAAGTCTCGTATGCTCTTGTTCTGAAAAATGTTGTACCAGGTCTAAAGCTTTTGAAAGCATAAGAGCGTTAGTACAGACTCAAGGAACTAAAGTCCAATGCATACCACAATGAGTTGCAATATCTTGCCATGTAGAACAAAGTAAGACCAGGGATCCACTCTGGTGGCCGAGAAAGTAGCAAATCTGAACATTTCCTTGTAAGTTTGGATAGAAGATACAATACTGAAAGAAGAAACTTTAGAGAATCAAAATGAGTACACTATGGAATGTTGCGACTCTTAAGGTTCTTCGGAACCAATAACTTTTTGGCCGGAAAGCATGAACGAATGACGAATTCTCTTAAATTGGCTCAGGAATGGGAATACGATGATGAAATATTCAAGTTATGTTTACCCAACAAATCTGGAACAACACTAACAGCTACATATGTGTGGTGATCGAATTGTCGGTGCTCTCCTAACCGGACCAAAGAGACACCAAGGAAAGCAGAAGTTGCTTAAGGAAGACTCCAGTATTTCAACCATAAATATAAGAAAGGCATTAGACTTCTTCGCGAGTTTACAACGAAATGGTACAGTTTCTAGCAAATACCAAGTTGACAAAGTTCTCTTTGCATATGGCCTAGGTGTGCATACAAAGTTTCTTGCAAACGGAATAGGAAGGAAACTCAGGGAGTTATCCATTCAACAGGCCAAAAAATTGGGCCATCCACTTTAGGTGTGTGTCTGTACGAGTTTATACACTTCAGTGTTTTAGAACAATTGAACTTCGACTGTGTCAATGAGGTCGCGTTTGCTGATATTGTTTCCGCGAGACGAACATCAAGTTGTGAGGACCTTTGCCATAAAATTGTGAAACTAATAATAGTGAGTGCTAATAGAACAAAGCGAATAAGTCTGCACTGCAACGACTCAATTTGCTCGTAAGGGGTGCCCATATTTGTCTGATGTACTCGAGAAGGGCCCCAATGAAGAAGGACTTAGTAACACCTTTTTAACTGATGGAAACCATGACGTTGGTCGCAAATAGAGTCGGTACAGATGAGGTAACGATTGACTTGAACTGAGATGGTGTAACGACTTTCATTAGGATCAGGAAAGTGCATGAGTCTTACAACAGTCAGGAAAAGATCTTGAAATAGATATAATTTTATCTTCTTGTAATCGTCATCAAGACACTGTGAGAGTGCAAGATTTTTAGCATAAGGTCAGACGATTTCCTAGAGGGCTTGATGTCGGAACTTGTGAGTTGAGAAGTGATTGAAGGCCTAAGCTTGTGTGAACCCATTAAGTTAATGTTTTCGAAGTATGTAATTTGATTAAATTGTAGGAATCTTAAAACTTAAAGCTAGATTTTTCTGAAGTCACTTTGGGTCTAAAACTGGCAACTGCATACGTCTTATGGTTAGGGTTATTGTTCAGTTCAGTTTAAGGTTATATAGTATTATTGGATTTGATAATTCGGATCCCTTTGATTGAGGAAAACTCGTAGTATCGCCCTTGCTGGAGCCCGGCATTCCTCATGACGTAAATTGGACTGTGGTTTGAGCAAATTTTAAAGACAGATCCAATGCCACTGAGTTCCAAATTTACCAATTTGTTTGTCCAAGTTAATGAAAAGTTCAAGTCAAGTCAAGTTTCACAAAAAAGTAAAACCTTTCCTAATCCGCCTAAGGAAGAGTGTGTGCAAAAGAATGACGATCATGAATCGGAAACAAAAAGATGAGATATTGCCTTGAAACTCAAATATTGTGAAGTTTTAGTACTTCACGGGTTGTGGCCAAGGTAATTGAACTCAACTATTTGAATTCAATTTCAATGTCTTAAGTATTTTTTGAGTAGGTTAGCGCACATGAACTTTATGTGGGTAACGCGTGCAGTTATTTCATTTTAAAATGTATCTAAAACAATATCCAGGCAATTAAGACCAGAATTATACCAAAGTTAATAACCGTAGTGATACTAACACCAAAAATGATAAATATCACAGCTTGTGTGATTTAAGAAACGTTTGAAGGTCAGGTCGGTTTATTCAAATTATCTGAACCACTTATTAGAGGTATGTACAAACTAATGATATTAACTTTTTAAGTACACAATTACGCATAATTAATAATGTTTTACGGGTGATTTCAATGCCAGAGATTAGGTAATTGAGGAAATAATTAATTATTAGGAAAAAATTTAATTTTTCTGTTTTTTTGTTGTTTTTCTTAAAATTTAAGAGCAAAGCTGTGATTACCTCCGGGTATTTTGGAGGATATTTGTGTACTTTATTATCTGTCTAGATTCATGCACTTATGAAATCTCGGCTTGAAACGCACTACCCTCCTAGGAATGCCCAAAGTCCAAGGTTGTCTGGATTGAGTAGTATGCTTAGCTCACATCTTTCTTTGGTAAATTGTTTCGGGACCAAAAATAGTGCTCTGGCAGAACTTGAAATGATCATAGTGGATATACATATGTAATGCACCTTCGTAAGTGGAAAAATCCAGCTTAATATGAGAAAGCGAAAAAAGTCTGCGTACAGACATATGCATCCCGTGTTTTGTAGCCACAGTTGTTGAACTACGTAGCAGAAGTTATGGAACTATAGCTGTTAAATATAGAAATAGACTACTGTACTCAGATATTGTAGACACTCTATTGCCTTTCTTTTCCAAGAGAAGCTGTTCATTCAGCAGTTCATAAGACTTCCAAGAAGAGATGAGAGTACCCTCCTTACGAAACTTTGGACTACGGCTTCGCCCTGCTTTGAGTTTATAGCTCAGTTTGTCGAAAGTTTATTAACCCAGGCACAAATCGGTGGGTCAACTCCAAGATTCAAGACCTACATATGTATATCCTGCCATTTAATGCTCTAACTGACTCTGCGACTGCCATCTTGAATGAGGTGTCAAAGGCAGATACTCAGTGACATGAAGTCCTTAGCTGTCTATATTCGTGCTAAGGCTTAGCGCTTGAATCAAACCTTAAAACAGCTCGTTCTCTAGCGATCTATCGCTTGAGACATAAATAATAATATTTAGGCTCCGCCAGCAGACATAAGAACATGACAAACCTCCATCTCACACGGATTTTATAAGTTTTGCTAAACGCACCACAACCAACACCAAAAGGAGCCCGAAAAGCAAACACACGTACCGCACTTCCTTCCTTCGGCGGCGCGTATATGTACAACTCTCTGGCGATAACAAATGAGTCTTTTGCATGTTGCCAGGAACTAAAAATCTGCCACTTACCAATGTTTACTTAACGCAGATATGCACGTTCCTACGGCCATATACACCATCAATTCCCGTAGACTTGGCAAATAAGGACATCTGCAAACAAACGATGATGATGACGACGACGACGACGACGACAACCGACACAGCAACAACAACAGCAACAACCATCCTGATGCCAGATCATAGAAAGGATTTTCATATTTCATATGCCAACCGCCTCCCACATACCATGAGCACCCAGTTAGAGTCCATTTGTGATGTGGCATTTGAAGCACACGCTACACTATGTATAACATCAACCCACTGACGCGACGTTGGTTACACTGTCAACGTCAATGTCGCTAAAGGATTCAAACCAACCAACCAACCAACCAGCCAGCCAGCTATAGAACGCTAGGGTACACATGTGTGTGCCGAGTGTCGTGCATGATGAATATCAACGTTTCAACCAAAACGCACACGAAAAGTCATATGTCAAAGTTTAAGCGTATAAATAACTAGGTGCTGAAAAAGAATGTGTGAGCGCGCACACAGAAAAAAAAAAAAAGAAAGGACTCATAAAATAAACACAAGGACGAGGTTATAATTTCTGAATGGACCGTGCCACACACCATCCAACTCGCACACTCGTTTTCTGTTTGTTTTGACGATGAAGGCCAACGCGCCAAAGGATAATTCTACAAGGATTATAAATTATTGATTCAGCAATGATTTATCAGTGTCGCCCTCCTCCTTTTTTCCCTGTCTATGGTTGGTTTTTCTCCATTTTAAATAGTTTGAAAGCGAAACGCATAAATTTTATTGGCATCCCCCTAACACAGGACACACCCCCTTTTGGAATTTTAAATCGCTAAATCAGAGGGGAAGAGAGCGCAACTTGCACGCGCACAGCAACAATAAGAATTTGATCAATTTATTGGAAATTATGGTTATCCTTTAATACCCTAATGAGGGCACTTAAATTCCCCACAGAGCGGGTGGAGACGGGTGGGTGAACTGAACTGAATTGCAAAGGGTAGGGCAACCAAGTGTATGGTGTGTCAGTGTCACACCAGTGCGACGATGCCAATCTAATTGAATTCCACACTCTCTGTCGGAACAAATTGCGAACTTAAAAAAGAAATAAAATTTCCATTTCCATTAAATCAGATGGAATCGCAAAGGACTCCGCCACATTGTTGCATGATGGGTTCTAACGTCTAACCGGAGAGCATATTTTTTTTTCCTTTTTTTTTGCTTTCCTTTCCTTTTTAATTAAATGGAGCGTCAACATACCTGACCCAGTAGCGGTGCTTGGGTTGGTGTGTCCACTATCCACACATATATGTATATCCTGGCGAGGAAGCCAAGGGACCGAAGATAATGAGCGGGATTAAGATATTTCCACTCAGAGGTAGTTTAGCTGAAGTAGCGGATTATTGTGGATTTGGACCTGCTGAGGATACAGCTTTTTTTTATATCCTTTGGCCAGACATAGGGCAATGATTAAATTTGGATATCGTTACGAGTGTGCAGGGTGGTGCCCGAGTTTCTTCGTTTTTTTTTTTTCATTAATTAGGTCGTAAAGTTCTCAAAATGAGATTTTAATTTGACACAATAAAGTGGAGTTGCGTTAGTGGGAGTGGTGCCGGCAAATGGAGCGAACTAGGACCATAAAATCGGGGTCAGTAAAAGGACAATATAATAGAAGAGTTTTCATTTGACAGATGGTTTGGTGACATCTGGATTGGTGATGGTGGGTAGGTAGACCCATTCACAGATACCAGTTGTTATGACCATGGGAACATAAAGTCAGTTACTGCTACTCGTCCAGTTTATCAATCCAATCAGAATTTGTAATTCCAAGAGAGCTAAGCTATTAAACTTTAGAATGTTTTCATCATATGTACCAGAATGAACCTCAATAGTGGTGAGTTGGTAGGTAGAATGGTGGTTCTGTTAACTTAACCTAATGAACTGCTCATATGACCTGGTTGGTGATGTGTGTCGGTGAGGAGAGTCTGGAGACAATCTGTTGATCACTAATCTTCTTACCCCAGGTTTTCTCAAGTTAATTAAACTATGGTTTGCCTTGTCAGTTAGACCTGGCTGACACGTAGTGGGTGCATGGAAAACCTGGCTTGACTACGTGATCTATAGGCTATTCTGTTATACACGTTGGTCTGATGAATTCTTTGCTCCATAGATCTTTCTAAGAAAGATTGAAGAGAAGTTTAACCGAACTGGCTGTGAACTGCAAGCCATTTCATCAGCATTTTCATTGATTTAACGCTGCTGTAACCAGAAAAAGATTTGTGTCCTGTAATTGGCAGGAAATCCTACCAATTATACTAGTGGATGACATGTACTATTTGCCTTTATTTTTCTGCTTTAGTTTGCCCAAACTACTAGCCTCATTAGTTAGCTCGATAGCTGGTTTTTTGCTTCTAATTGGGAAAAGCACATTTCTATCATACTTTCTCCAAACGGAGGTTTTAAAAACTTTAGGCCAGCACAATTGGTACATATTTATCTCAAGCGGTTCTTTAAAATAACTAAGAACGACATAATTTCGTGTTTATCCCCATCAACCTCAGTCGGCATCCTTCACATTTGGATGAGATTTTTGATCCTCAATCCCAAGGTCGAAATCCAATCAATTATTGATTGCATGGCTAGACAGTACTACCAATAATCGTAAACTTTACGACCGAAATATCCAACAACATGTTCATTTGTCGAAGTGAACAATGCAGCTTTCGACCAAAATTGTTTACCAATTCGCAGAATTCTGGAAGATGACGAAATATCTGGTAAAACCCGATCCATGTATTACACTCAGGTTTAATCCAGCAGCTGATATGTATCAGTTTCACTTTTACTATCGTAGCCTAATTTTGAGAACTCGAGATGCGAAAAATAATAGAATAAACGTCTTCTCTATCCAGTACAAGCGAACCAAGAGTTCATCTATAGTCCAACCACTGTTCAGATTCTGAGATAACCTGCAGAAATAGTTTAGTCTTAGATACACCAATACTTCTATACAAACCCCCTCTCAAAAACCGTGCAGTAACCACTTTGTCGATATGCATACTCAAGTGCATACTTAAATCAAGAAAACAAGATTAGTGGCAAAACAGGAAAGATACTCGTACGTAGATACGTATCTTAATAAATATTGCTTACGTTTGTGACTTGATTTTTATTTTAATTGACAAACGGTATCCATTAGTTAATGGGTCCTGCATTTAGAGTTCATCCAATTAGCAGTGGATTCTCAGAAAATATTAAAGATTCGATGAATCTTTCTGGACGATTTTTATTAACCAGTTAATCAAAGTATTGTGGTAAGGTGCTTCCATAGAATACTGAGCTGAATAATGAACATAGAATAGCTCCATAGGTCCTGACGAATTTAAGCCTAAATCAACAAACCTCCATTTCTTAGCTGCCGAGTCCCCTTGGAGTTGGGTGAAGCGCTGGAGGCCAATCATTTTAGACATATTTTAAAGCCTAACCCAATTGACGGATGTCTAATTTTTCGAAAAGGTAAAGGCACACGGACTTGGGTGCTCGTATTGAGGAAGATCTTCGAGGTTTGATCCTCGTAGAACAGGAAATGTTCTTTCACTACCCTACCTCTTGCGATTGACTAACAGTCATGTACAACATTGTTTGGTAACGATTTCTGTAGAAAATGTAGAGATGAGTAAGAATATTCTAAGAACTTTATCAATATCGGCAGAAACCATACCAAACCAGCCCTCCCCATAGACCGAGTATGAAACAGTTTATTTTTTGGATTCAATCGAAAAATGTAAAAAATAAAGTGCACGACTGGGTCGTACGTACTTGCACCGTAATGCTATAAGTGCATAATTTTATCAGGATTAAAGTCCAAGTCTTGCTTATCCCAGTAAAGTAGGCGTGGCATTCCGCGTTTCGATGGAATAATAGTCATAACATTGTAGGAGTTTACTCAATGTTTTGTTTTAAAAAAAACACCATTATTTTGCACTTGTCTTATAACCTACAAATATTAATTTTTAGCCCAATCGCCGAACAAATGCCCGAGAAACAGCTGATTTTCTATATTACCGTTATTCGAATTTTTCGTGAAAAACGTGGTATGCCACCTCATAGCATATACTCAAACTAACCCACACATCAAATTTTATCGAAATCGTTAAAGCCGTTTTCGAGAAAATCCATTTTAACTGAAATCGGCCTTAAGTAAACTACCCTTAATTTTGAGGTTAGAATGAAAATTCAAATTTCGCCTCTAGGGAATATCCCACAGACCCTATATATGAAGTTTGAAGCAAATCCGTCCAGCCGTTTAGGCTGCAGTCGAATATACAGACAGACAGACAGACAGACAGACAGACGGCATTGGCGGACCTACTTTTTTGGACTTCTCTATTATAGTAATGTCAAGTTTGATTAAAATCTCGAGTTCCAAATTTTGCACGAATACAATACTTGCCCTATAGGTATAGGTGCAAGTAAAAAATGGTTACGCATACGCCACCGAACCTGGTAGCTATCACTAAGTCTTATCTTCTCGTGGAACAATTCAAGCCACATATTCTGTTTCTGTGCATCCTAAGCACAAAGCACCTTCACTGATGCCTCGGTAAGTATACTATAAACAGAACATTTTCCACCGAAAAATGAATAAAAAAAATGGTTACGCATACGCCACCGAACCTGGTAACTATCACCAGTTCTTACCATCTCGTGGCACAGTTCCAGCCACATTTTCTGATTCGGTGCATCCTAAGCACTGTTTTTGTGCATCCTAAGCAAAAACCTCGTCAAGTTTAATGGAAACAGAAAGTTTTTCAACCAAAAATGAAAAAAAAAAAAAAAAAGGTTGCGCATACGCCACCGAATCTGACACCTACCAGAAGATCCTACATTCTCGTGGCACAACTCAAATGTCAGGCTATGTTGGGTACCTGTACACTGCGATATAAATCAGGGCAAAAGGGTTTACATACTGAATTCCTGAATTCATCCATTGTAGCTAGTAGTGTCTAAGGCCTTGTCGCCTAGAGAAATTATAAAACTAAGCAAATTACTTTTGGTCTTCTGAAGACGTACTGCACGTACGTACTTTTCACATCTGCTCTGTGAATGCCAAGGAATAGTGAACCAAATTTCTTAGTCCAATTTCGATATTTAATACGCGGGGGACGAGGTTTAGACTACAATATCTTATTCATGACCCAGCTCTCAGACTGGTTCTCCTTTCAGCACTAGCTGACTCAGACCGGTAACAGTCCTTCTTCTGGTAAAGAGCAGATGATTCATCGCACATAGTCTAGATCTACTTTGCAGCCAAAATTGGTCACTAACTAGTGGACGTACATATACTTACTTATGTAGGTACCTAGGCGGTGGTTCAGTTTGCTATATACCTTAAGTATACTTCAGATGTTCATTAACTTTTCAAAACTTTCAGAGATCGCGATGTTGAGCCTAGAATGCTGGATCCATTAACTAGTGAATATCGTTCGTCGGTAACAAAAAAAGAACAAGTCTCAACCGTAAACAATATTTGCATACGGAATTGCCCTGCACACCTTTATTGTTTATACACAAATCTTGTTTTTTTCGGTTCAAATTTATCAAAGAAATGTATTTATACATGTGTAGTATGTATCTACAGGTTTCTGGGGGATATTTTCGAAGTTTTGCTAGTTAACTCAGAAGGAAAACACATGTTCCATTATATTTACACATTTAACATTTTATTTTTCACAACCTTTTTAGATAAGTTTTCATAACTAGGTTTTTATCTGTCGGAAAGAACACCTGTTCATCGCTACCAGGTGCACGAAAATCGGCAATTGAAACCTCATGCACGCATTCAAAGCCCAAATGTTCGGACAGTCTCGCAGCACTTACACTCGAACAATCGTTGGTGTAGACCTGGAAGCCCTGCTCCGTGGCCTTTTCAATTGAAATCCTGATCAGTTCCATTGCAATTCCATTGCAACGAAAATTTTTATGTACGGACAAGTAGTGACCATGCAAACAGTTATCAACTTTGTACTTCTCAAACACGTTAGTATCTCGTTCCACGGCTGCTATGAAATATAACAGTTTCTCCCAGTTTGTGCCTGGAAAACGAGCTGCCTCCTCGAGTATAATCCTTTCCTCGTCGACAGCCTTTGGTCCTGCTATTAGCACGCCAACAAGTTCACCACCCGTCAGAGCAACGAAACACGTCGGAGGATCACGGGATAGATGTGACAGTGCGAACAATTCATCGTGAACGTCTTGTTTCGGTGGTTTACATGCATTTGTTAAGGGCTCTTCTGGATAAAAGTGTTCGCGTAGAAATTCCAAAATAGAATCTGAATCCTCTGTTGTCGCTGCGCGATACACTATTTCGGGCATCTCGAGTTCTTAATGCAGGCTACGGTAGTAAAAGTGAAACTGAAAAATTGACAGAGGAAAGAATTGGCAGCTGCTGAATTCGTTTGAAGTGGGCTCGGAGATAAGTGTGTCTGTATCTGGTTATACCAGATATTTCGTCATCTTTCAAAGATACCCGAAACGTAGATCGGACCTGAACGCAAAAAAAAGAATTCTTTCTACTTGAAATCTGTATACATACATATATAACAATTACGTATCGACTTCAATAGGTGAACAAGTTTTTGGTTATATCGGTCGTAAAGCTAACGGTTATTGGTAGTAGTGCCTAGCCGAACCATCAATTTGTTCGATTCCAACCTTGGATTTGTTTTAGTTTGCTATGGTATACATGGGATCAAAAATCCCATCAAATAGAGGCACGAGGGTTCTTCTTGTTAATGACTTTCGATTTTTTTTGTTCCCGGGGTCATCGAGTTGACTAGTGCCAAAAATAGAAGAAAACAACTGGTGACTTTTGTCTTGAAACCTGCGCGACTTCGTTGAAGTCTGATTAAGTGAAGATCAGACGTGGTGTCCGGAGTACTCGGATGTCCTCCTGAATCCAAAGCAGATATTTCGGGACTAATAAAGCCATGACTACATACATATATGCATTCTTCCAAGTGTTCACTCCAGCGGAGAAAATCATCAAAGAAAATATTAAACGAACCGCTCTGATTCGGGTTGAGATAAATACCATTGTGGCAGCTTAAAGGGTTCTTGAAACCTTGAGGGAAAATACAAATCCAAAGCAGCTAGTTAACAATCGAGCGGACTATGGAAGTTTGTTGGTTGGGAGGTAGTTTTGCAAACGCAACTGAAGGTAAATAAACACTAATTGCTTTAAGTCATTGATGTGAAATACTACCAGTTACAGCTTTTGACGGTTTACCTCATATATGCACCTAGAGATCATCAACTCTGTCTACCATCACGAGGTACTCGTAGATCAGGTCGAAACACACTCATATAGCTGAAAACAAAGTGCTTGGTTTCGATGCCATCATATGGTGGTCAAGGAGACCAAAGGTGGTTCAAAGGAGACCGGATTTTCTCGAGGAATTTACCAACATGTCTACTAAATATAATGGGAAAAATCCTAGAACGCATCACTGACTGATCGTGGAAGTAGACAGTAGAGAATTTAGTGCCATCCTTTGAAGAATATTACACGAACAAAACTCATGAAATTCGAAATGTGACACCCTTTAGCAATGACTGAGTTAGGCTGATCAAAGCTCTCGTCCTCATACAAAGTACAGCTTTGGAGTCACCACTGCATTCCAGCCTGACATCCGTACCGTTGAGATCTGGGCTAGGTTAAACCTTGGCCCTAGAGCACATACATGTAAACTAATATTGTTCAACTCAGTGGATGTTAGCCTCTTGTTAAACACAAAAGGATAAGACTGAGTTGGAACTAGCAGAGGTCCCCAAGTCAGGAATACAAGACTCAACAAGACTCATACATGTTAAGTCCAAGCCACGCCAATAGGTTTCGCAAACTATTGCTTGAAAAATTTGCTGGATTAGTCAATGTCAGGATTGGTGCAGCTTTAATAAAAGGCAGGTGGACATTCAAACCTTGACTGTAGGAAAAACATCCTGGTAAAGCTCAAAAAATAATGAAAACACAGAACATTCCAGGACAGGCTATCCTATGCAAAAGTCAAGTCGTGCGAATGCAAACCATAAGGCTACGCAGTAATACCTGATGGTGGTTCCGAGGGGCGATGCTCTGAACTAGAGGAATTTAGATTTAGTGAGTAAGACCCTGCAACTACCATCGCAACTTGGCGTTTCTTTTATACGATTCCCCTTCCCTGGACGATTTATCGACATTCACGTACTTTCCTGGGACGTAATTTTGGAAAAAAAAGTTTTGACTGATTCAAAAATTCACAAAAATCCACTAAAATCCACTAAAATCCAATCGAGATCGCCGTTCTGAATGCAGAATGCAGAGCCCATTAACGACTGAATACCGTTTGTCAATAACAATAAAACTCAGCTCGTTGGCGTAAACAATATTTGCATATATATTCCCCCTCTGGGTACTTTTCCTGTTCTTCCACTAAACTTGTTTTCTTTGTTTAACTATGCACATATCATATTGAGCTATGTATCTACCGGTTTTTGGGGGGTTTTTGATTTTTCAAAGTCGATTATATATTTCAAGTGTACAGCTAAGCTATTTCCGCGGGTTACCTCAGAGTCTAAACAGAAAAAGAAAACGCACTTTCAATTCTACAACATTAAACACTTTATTTTCTCACAACCTCTTTACATATGTTTTCAATACATGATTTTTATCCACAGGGAAGAACAACTGTTCGTCGCTGCCAGGTGCACGAAAATCAGCGAATGGGATCACATTTATGCACTTGAAGCCCAAATGTTCGGACACACTTGCTGCGTTTACACTCGAGCAATCGTTGGTGTAGAGCTGAAAGCCCTGTTTCCTTGCGTTTTCAGTTGATATTCCGATCAGTTTCATGGCAATTCCATTGCAACGAAACTTTTTATGCACAGCCAGGTAATGTCCTTGCAGACAGTTGTCGACTTTGTAGCGCTCAAATACTTTAGTATCTCGTTCCACAGCTGCTATGAGGTACAGCAGTTTCTGCCAATTTGTGCCTGGAAAACGAGTGGCCCACTCGAGTATGATCCTTTCCTCGTCGGCAGACTTTGGTCCTGCTATGAGTGCGCCAACCATCTGATCACCGTTCAGAGCAACAAAACATGTTGCAGGATCATTGGATAAATGCGATAGTGCGAATAATTCATCGTTAACGTCTTGCTTTGGTGGTTTACACGCATTTGTCAGGGGCTCTTCCGGGTAAAAGTGTTCGCGTAGAAATTGCAAAATAGAATCTGAATCGTCCTTTGTCGCTGCGCGATACTGTATTTCTGGCATCTCGAATTCTAAATGTAGACTACGGTAGTAAAAGTGAAACTGAAACTGAAACAGAGGAAAAAATAAGCAGCTGCTGGTTAAGTATGGAGTGTGCAGAGATTCTTATACAAACATATGTATCTGGTTTTACCAGTTGAGATCTCCATATTTCACAATTACGTATCGACTTCAAGAGCAGAACAAGTTCAGTGCAAACGTTGGGAATTTTGACCGTAAAGTTAACGATTACTGGCAGTAGTGTCTAGCCAAACAATAAATTTGTTTGGTTTCGAGTCGGGAATTCTATGAAGTGTGCCGTCATAGAGGCGGGATCAAAAATCCCATCAAACAGAGGCTTGAGGATTTATTGCTCAATGATTTTGGGATTTGTTTTGCTCCCGGGGTCATCGAACATTTTTTGTATTGAAACATGAAGTCTTAATACCTTAATTAATTCATAAAACCTTTAGGACGTGTGAAAAGTAACTTTAATTAACTTAAAGCTTAAAACGGATAGTTACCCATGGATCTTTCCGGCTGGAGTCTAGCTCTAGAAATGAAGACAGTAATAAGACGGTTATGCACTAGTGTATTCGTAGAAAAGGGAGCCAACAATTGAAAGCCCCATGATGGTCAAAACCAATGCCTACAAGAGCTGGTGTTCTGCTGACTATCAACGGAGACAGGAAAATTTAAATACTCCCTATGAAACTAAAGCCACTGAAAGGTGCTTTTCTGGTGAAAAATGACTTAGGATGGGAGCACAAGCTCAAATTTGGCAAGCTTTCTAAATATGGGCGATTGCACGTCACTCAGAGAAGTATAAAATAATTTGCCAGACCTTGGAGACCCTTCTCGTTTTTTACCAAAGCTAAGCTGCACTACAATGCCTTCTAGATGGGGAGTCATTTTTCTCGAAACCATTATGCACTGGACCATGGGGTTGCGTCCAATAATGATCCCCGTAAGGAGTACTAAGTTGGGTCTGTTAAAGGCCAGGATTTGTTTGGTTTTGGCGATACCATATTTTGTCCAAAGTTTTCTGGAGACTCGAGAAGATGGTAGTCAATGTCATGAAGGTTTTTTTTATATAGAAGTCTCGCTTGGAACACACTGCGGGGTGTTCGGGTTCAGATGAATATATGTATGCCACAGTCTACTGTTTCGTCAGCCTTAAGTTTCGAGGGAGAGCAGATCCTAGCTTTAGGTAAAAACACCTAAGTTCTAAAGCTAGGCATTGCGGATTTAAGAGAGTGTCTATTTCATGGTGTATGGGTGCAGGAAAAACTCCGTCCCCACCAGGAGTTTCTGCCTGGAGATGGTTCAAGATTCTCTTTAAAATCCTCCTTGTATGCCTGCTTGGAGGATGTTGAGTGACTTAATTGATAGGAGACGTATTCTAAGGATCAGGAAATCTTTACAAAAAATCAGCAGCAATCCTAATGTTTCACTGTACTTTAGTGTAAAACTCCCAGCAGGTTTGTACAAGAAACCGTTTCTAATGCTATGATTCTTAGAGAACTGTTTTGAACTTGATGGGAGATCACGTCAGTCATTGTGGTTACCATTCCTAGATATTGGCATCGGTATTCGGTGGCTGGATTCTATCAAATGATGCCACAGTATCCTGTATCCAGTGGAAGACTTCCCTCTCCTGATGAGAGGTGTACTATATATAGGACTCTTTGTTAAATGGCGACGTTACAGTTACACAAAAGGACTGTACTTGAAAAGTTCTCTTCTCATTAGGCACTTAGTATATGCGTGCTATTACTTCCACCAGTTATGCTCCCAAGGAGCCTACAGTTTCTTATTTCCTCAGTCCTAGGGAAGTTTCAATCTTAAGCTTAGCGAGACCCTCAGGAGTGAGAGTCCTT
This sequence comes from Xylota segnis, assembly GCA_963583995.1. Classification (NCBI taxonomy): domain Eukaryota; kingdom Metazoa; phylum Arthropoda; class Insecta; order Diptera; family Syrphidae; genus Xylota; species Xylota segnis. The sequence goes on from OY757238.1 coordinate 43,033,895, forward strand.
AATTGTTATGAATGAAAACAATAATTGACCTTTTCTCTACTTGGCAAGATGGTATTTCGTTTTCCTTGCCCGAATGGAACTTTCTAGCAGCAATTTAATTCTTCTACCCATTGGAGAACAGTCGATTAGAGCGCGCGTCCTTTTTCTGTTTATTTTTTTTTTTTTTCGTTTTTAATTTGTTCCCCCTCAAAAATTAAGTTTATTCCGAAACAAAAAAGCATATCCTTTTTGTTTGCCACGCTAATATTTGTAACTTTTTTCTTTTTTTCTTCTTCATTACCATTTCTCTGTTTCGATTTTTTTTAAATTCACCCTTGTATGTCCGCTATTGGTGTACTTTTTTACTTCGCAAGGATATTCGAATTTTCCGTTAGGTTAGATTTTGACTGCTTTTTTTTTCTTTTCCCCGTTTGCAGTACTTTCAACGTAAGCTACTTAAAGAACAGGATGGGACGAAGAGTGGGTGAAAAAGAAAAAAAAAGTTTTCCTTAAACATTTTTCCCACAATTGGGCTCGCCGAACCCTTTCAAGTGGCGGTTTGGACGGAAATTAACTAAGTCACTTATTGCTCGATACCTTCTGGGCAAATTGTGCCCGTCTCTGTTTTCTTTGAGTTTTTTGGTTTTTTTCTAGGAACTTGTGAACCTACGGCGTTCTACTGTGGCTCCGTGTTTACCTGAGTTTTTATCTTGAGACTTTCTTTTCTTTGTTTTGTGTGGGATTGTGTGTGTGTCTTCTTTTGTGTCTATATTTGCAGAGGATACAAATGCCAACCGCAAATGCACACGCGATAGATTGCTTCGGGGCCGGTACCGTGAAGTTGTTTGTTGGCATTGTCTTAATGAGTTAATTTTTGCTTGAAGTCGATTCGATGTCTTATCGAATCGAAAAATTGCCGAAGATAAGTTCGAATGGGAAGAAATTATTTAAGGATGTCCTTGACATTTTTCTTTTAGGGAAATTAAATTCCTGATAAGGTGCTTGAAAAATAATGAGACACTTGGTTGTTTCGGTTAATCGAGTTTTTGGATTTTTCTTTGGCGCTGGTTAGTTTTGGTCGAATAAAGTCGAGTAGTTCAGTATGATGGTGTATGACTTTCAGAAAACTTTGACTCTAAATTCTGGGTCTATGGAACTCGAAGACTGAGAAGAGGCACAGTATTCGGAAAGAATGAACTTCAAAAACCATATTGTAACCTCAAAAGAACTGTAAGGAGATGCTGCTTCGATCTCACCTCCTAACCACCAACTTTTAGATAGACCTCGATGTGAAACATGAGCTCTTCAATAAGTCTTTGTTCCTGCAGCGTTGCCAGTAGGGCCTTCGATTTTGGAACTTTCAAAATGAACGAAAGCTATTCCAAGTGGCCAATGGCAGAAATGATCCTGCTGACTGCGAGCGCTATAAGGAAAGGTGCAAGGTGGCCTAAAGAAGCAACTAGACTCTGGAAAATCCTTTTGAAAATACCCAAAGTTCTAGGCTTTATCAAACAGCCAGACGGATTGTGTACAGGCTCATACTCTGAGAACCTAGATCTCCTATTTTGGACACATTTTCAGAGTGCGAAATACTAACAACGAACACACTTATGACAATACAACCAACTTCCTGGGTAACCAGATGGTAGTCAAAAATATCATTCTACACGAAAATTCACTTCATCGCCCCCTTTAAGGAACCTTTAAGTAGAGATAGCCCTTGCTCATTGGTTAACCCTAGTGTTCCCTATGAACTACCAATCCCTCCAGTCTGTTGGATAATTCTTAAAGGTCATGGAAGAAGTGTCGTCCGAGAAATTTAAATCCTGTGCGTCCTTAGCCTGAAGACAAAATCATGTACCTCAAGGCACTGACCAGAATATAAAGATTAACATGTGTAGGGACTACCAGAGCCATCAGACCCACGTCGACTGCAGCCTTTGGAACGATAATGTCACTGAGCCGAAGAGTGCTTTACATTTGGAAGAATCCAACCTTTGGAGCCACCGAACTATTGCGAGATGGGTACACCCGTGGACCGAGAACGTGAATCAGCGCTACATGTATGAATTACTTACCTTTAGGTGGAGTTTCTGTGGGTAGATTATTCTTCAAGTTAACGTTATCAGTATCTGTGTATACATTTATCAAGCCATATGTCTAGAAAGTTTTATTTTCTGATAACACGACTCCCAGATATGAACTTATCACGCGTCACAATCTGTTTTGTTTTTTCCGAACGTCAGTTCTGTTCTCATTACCGTCGTAACCACAAAGAGTGAGAAATGGCAACAGATATCACGTATCGTCTAGCGACACCGAACGATTGTGACTCAGTTTTGGAATTTCTTCGAGAGCATTTTTACCCCGAAGAACCTCTAACCATCGCTTGTAAGCCCCTACAGCAGGAAAGGTATGATGAAGAGTCTAATAGGCTCAACATCCTAAACGACTACGGAACTTGTGTACTAGCTACAAGTAATAATGACGTAGTAGGCGCTTTCCTTTCCTCCGAGAAAGGTCCTGATGAGGAGAAACTTTTGCTCGACGAAGCCGCCAACGCACCGGGTACCAAGTGGGCAAAAATGATGACATTCTTGGCAGCGATAGAACGAGACTCGAATGTTTATAGAAGATACAAAGTTGGTAAAGCCGTTCACGGGCATGTGTTAGCCGTACACAAGAACTATCGTGGAAACCGAATTGGATTGAATCTGTTGAAGAATTCTATCGAAAAGGCTAGAGAACTGGGATATCAGCTTTATACAACTGATTGTACGAGTGTTCACTCAGCCAGATTGTGTGAACGTTTGGGAATGGATTGTGTGAACGTGTGCTCGCTTGCTGATTACCGGATACCGGGAAGTGGCGAACAAGTGTTTTTTCCACCTGGAGAGCACAAATTTGTAAAAACCTTTGCGAAGAGACTATTATAATGCTTTTCGTAGAAATAAAAAAAGTAAAAAATAAAAAATGTTGAATTATTTGAAAACAAATGCAAGGAAGATTATAGACGTCCAGCAGTCTATGGAAATAATGGCAAGGAGTCGAGAAGTCCCCATTCTAGATTTAGTACCCAAACAACAACAAAGACAGTGAGCTTCTCCTATGATTGCCTTCATTGACCTCGAGGTCTATACGTGACTTGCTGAGGTGGTTCTCTGCAAATCTGATCCAACTGATCCATAACGCATTGCACAGAGCTTATCCAGATAAGTCTACTGCTACTGTTTAAGGGGAAGTGGTCTAAATCTTCAGAGGCTCAAACGGTAAAGGAATTAAGGAAGTACACCTTGTGCTAAAAAATACCCTCTCCTGCACCTTTTCTGAAACTTTTTGAATTTCACTGAACTGTGTCTACAACTTTGTGACAAGGTGCGATAAAAGTTCAAGACCCATTTTTCATGTTAAAGTCAGGGCTATTTTCTGCCCAATTTAGGTGCTGAATGTTCAGAAGTACTCGTGAGTGGGTCAGTTCTCCTTATGAAATGTGTGCGATGACAGGGAGCAGAATCATCCTGAAATATGCGATTTGGAATATGGAAACGAAACTCTTCTATTGTATTGTCCATGAGCAAAAAACAAGTAAATCATACATACATGTCATACATGTCATACATACCAAACAATAATACGCAGTGGGACCCACACATTTATTCAAATAAAGGATTTTTCAATAGAGATGTGACAATTGTGTATTTTAATACAAAAGAACCCTGAAAACTTTCTTGAGAACTGTTAATGCTGCAATGTCAGACACAACTCATGTTTTTATCATGCTGATGGTTATGAACAAAGAATGTCCAGAAATTACTAAAAATTACAATCGAAATTCTGAGTCGATAGTCGCGACTTAATCCAATTTTCGGTTGTAATAAGGTTCGAGGCTGTACATGCTATTGTGGATGAATTTGAATCAAGATACTATTGAATGGGTCTCTGCTATTTAGTGAGATAACGAACATTTCAAAGTACCGAACAATTTGGAGTCGCATGAACTTCAGTTCCAAATGAGCCATATCAGTCGATTTCATGCCATTCATAGGAATTGAAAATCTCCCAGTCTACATTGTGGCAAATTTTGCGTAAACCCTTACAAATCAAATTAACTTAGGAACTGAAAAGTCTAATCATTTGAATTGCCGCAACTCCTCAGAATGATTGCCATTTTACAGTCAATGAAGTTCACTATCTTGCCATGCTGATAAACTATTGGTGGCTAGAGTTGAATGAATTTGACATCAGCCTACTTTTCGTATGCTTATGTCAAAAAGTAAATAACGTTAGAGGAGCTTAGGAACTATATCAAACGCCAACGGTTTGGTGTATATGTCGTCGCTCCAACATTGGGTTGACGTAAACGTCATTTTAATGTTTTTGGAAAATTGCACGAAAGCCAACTGTTGGAATTTTTTGATTTTTTGACTTGATTTTTGTATGGAAAATTTGGCATTTACGTCAAAACAATACATAAACTTGATGAATTTGATAGAGATATACATCAAAACCATTTTGTATATCTTTGCAATGGAAAGAGGCAGAGCAAAACGGATAAAAGATTTGGAAAGAGCTACCACGAAAACATAAGACTGCATAACATAACTCAAAAAGTGAATTTTGGCGTTTACGGTATTTCAATATTAGGGCGATGATGTGTGAAAGGGTGATGAAAAATTGGTTCCAAAGACTCTAGGGTCTATGGCAAACGTGACCGCGGTGGTTATATGAATGAGATCGAGTTATATACTTCGATTTACCATGTAAACTACATCTGGAATAAGTTCCATATCGCAATTCTCAAGTATTCAGCGTTTTATAAAATTTAAAATTGTTATGTCCTTATTGAAAAAACATATTTTATCACTGCTTAGCTCTCCTTCGCTATATAGGACCTTCTTCCAACCGTGGACTGTCCATTCGGCCACATTTGATTTCTTTTCATTACTTTGGAGGAAAGCTGCGTTTTTGTTGGTTCATGTGCTTCAAGATTGACCTCATTAAGTCACAAACTTAGTCCTTAGAAGTCAAAAATCATCACCGTCTCTCGATCTTGGAGAATTGCACCGCAGAATAATCTTGAAAGCCTTTTCAAGATACATCCACCACAGGCTCTCAAATTTAGTAATTATAGCAATCTTCGTGGATGTGTCTTCACCTCTACTGTGCGTGGATGTTTAGAAAACGTCCTTATTTCAGTCGGATGGGTAATCTAATCCGTCGCATAAGCTTTTTAAATTACTCAGCCCCCCTGCTTCATTCACAAGGATTCACTAAAAACCCAAAGCTTTATTTTCGATTGCTTTTGCCATTTTCGCAACATCATTGTTCGTTCGAGAACGAACTCATGAGGACTAATGAAAAATCAATTGAAGCACAACACATTCCTTGAGAAAACCTGCACAATCCTTCAAGAGCACATAACTGATGATGTATTTCCTTTCATCAACGTCGTGCTGTTGCCTCTGCTGCACAGCTGCTGTTTCATGAGTAGAAAAAAGAGGACACGTCGTCGTTGTCGTCCATCTCCTTTTCTCCATTCGCATCACATACATACGTGTGTACGTACGTACAACTATGTAGATATGTATGTACGTATCGCAGTGCCAGTGACGAGGAAAAATTAGTCTAAGGAAAACGATGAAGAAAATGAAATATGCGCTTTGTGTTTAACACACAAAATGAAATGAAATCCTTTCACGTTCGGTTACATGAGTCCTCTTTTTATTTACATCGTCCTCGCCCACCCATCTCAACTAACCGTTAGTTCATCATTTGCAAGGAGATTAAAGCGAATGAATTCCCCGACAGAAGGATACCTTCACTTTGTTATTGGTTGGCAATTTGTAAAATGTCTTTAACGTTACCCAAGACTGGGATCCTTCAAAATCCTTTTTGTGTGTACCTGGCTGAAGCAGAATTGGCGAAGGAAGAAAAAAAAAAAAGCAAAATGTACAAACTGAAATGAATGTGCGTTCCGCTCTCTCATATAATTGTTCCAGCTCATTGACATGCCTCAGTGGCGCTGTCTTGCATTGGTGCATGTCTTGCGATTCTTTTGCCGCCCGCTTCATTGCCATGAAAGATCTACATTTAATGATGCTGATGTGGCAAATCGAGAAACGAAGGACTCCATCCAACTCACCGTCGGTCGTCGCCGCACACACTTACTCATAATTTTCTTTTGCTTGGAAAAACATACGATATACGGCAGAGCGGTATATAACTCATCCATTAGCAGGACAAGGTAGAGATGAAGAAAAAAAAAAAAAGAAATAAAAATAAAATAATCGCTCGACCGTACACGAAATGAGTTAAAGGAGATGAAAAGGATAAAGTGCAGTACAGGATATCCATTTTGTGTACTTCATTTCAGCTCAGTAGCATTCATGGGGTTCGAGAGAAAGTATGGGGGAGCACAAAATAATTCAGGAAGCACTGAGAACATCTAGCAAGTGTTGATGTTGTTTGGTGCGGACGGATGGTGGCAGGACGAACCTCCACAAAATATTACGGAAGGGAATCTTTGTTCATAACACCACAAAGGAGTTGGTTCATTTTTTTTTTTTTTTACTTTCTATTTGTTTCCTTTCTATTTGGCTATGGTTAAGTGTGGAAGCGGATTTGTTGCATTCGGACGGTAGTGCCTATTGACCATCAGCACCATGCTATCGCACTATTCACGGCAGAAGGATACTCATCCTAGAGAGAAATTGTTATGAATGAATCATGTGGATGGACGGACGAGATAGATGGGTAGCCGCTTGTGAAATGTGCTTAGCTATTCAAAAGCAAAGTGAAAATTTAATTCGCTAAATTTAAATACATAATTCCACATAAAGTGGGTGTCTGTTTTTTTTGTTTGAAATTCTGATGCAGAAGGTGAGAACTTGAATTTACATATTTAAAGGATTACATCTTTACTATATGTAGAGCTCATCGAGGATTCTGTTATAACAAGAGTCTGCTGGTACTTTGATCTAAAAACCATGTTCTGTTCCAAGACAATTTTAGTATGAGGAATACTACTCTATGCGGCAATACCCTGTGGAGTTGATCCTCGACTAGGGATTAAGTTTAATTTTTACATATGACAGGCCGCTGTGAGAAGAAGATATGTAGATTCATACTTCCCTGGATAAAATCTGTCAAAAATTTCTAAAAATCTTTAAAGAAAACCAGAAAATTGGAAATCAATAGCTGCCAAGATGACTTAAGGAGTGTTCAGACGATTGGAAAATTGCATACAAAATTGTCTGATAGAGATTGGTTCCAAATTGTAAGATATTTGGGACAAATTTTCAATTTGCATACCTGAGGTCTAAGATAGATTCTTAACTCAAAGAGTGGTGGATCTAATAAATAGAATTCGTCGAATCGAAAAGTGGGAAATTTGAGTTTTAGAAGTGGTGTACAGGAGATGTGGAATAGAACACGAGGAGATCACAATATCTAGCTAAAATCTAACGCCGTTTTGAACTTTAAACAAAAGCCGAGACTTAACATCGACAGACCAAGTGACCACTTTATGAATTTCATTGAGCATTACCCTCCAAGAGTGTTGGTGTATTTCAGTTGAAGGCTACGACTTTTGGAGAATCCCTGGACTATGATAGAAATGAACTATTATAGAAATAAAAAGGACTAGCTTTGGAACTACATATTCCAAAAGCAATTAGCTAGTGAGCTAGAGCCTTTTTGCTTCATAAAGGTGAATGAATTCAGAGCACAAGCAGTAGAAGCTGCAAGCAGGTCCATGACTTGGAGCTTGTAGAAGCTATCTTGGTATCGTCCTCCTCTCTTTGGCGCATGTCACCAAAATCGACAGACTCGGCAAACAAGACAAGCCCGTAGATTCGTGTAGTTCAAGAGATAAACTTAATATTGGACAACGGCAACTGTAGCTTTTCTGTATGTTTCTGACTTCGCCGCTCCACCTTCAAATATCACCTCTGCATAAATGCCAAGGGAGATGATTAACAATTTTTTCTAAAAATCTATTTAATTTTCCTTGTTGATAGGAAGACGTTAATTAAGTTAATTCGTTGCACTTGGCTGTTTAGCCACAGTATTTTGAGACACGTACCTGGTTTTTCAGTGAGAGTGCTAATTGGGACAATGCACATATAAATACGGGCCGTAATTTCTGACTCGACACAATTTTCTATTTTTTCACACAAATAGTCCTTAACGACCATGAAGTGTTTTGTGATTTTGTTCTTCGTTCTTGTTTCGGTAGACTTCAGCTGGACTGGGAGTTCTTACGATACCGAATTGGCTAAAACTGGTGTATATTCATATCATGTCGCCATACGTAAATGGGCGAAAGGTAGTTCTGCGCATACGTTTTTATGTAGTGGTGCTTTGATATCTGCAAATCACGTCATCACCTCTGCTCATTGTGTCTATAGGTAAGTTAAATTCGAATTCATATATGTACTGTTAAGCCTTGTTATATGTGTGTATGTTTACAGATACGATGCCAGTATACTCCTGGTCTTGTTGGGAAATATAGTTAGATTTAAAGGAACAGAAAAAAAAGTACTAAAGAAAACCATTCATCCAAAGTTTGACTGGAAAACAAACAGTGGATATGACATTGCATTATTAGAAATTGAAAGTGTAATGTCTTCAAAATATATTCACCCAATTGACTTGCCGGCCATGTCGGACTTGGATCGTAATTATGAGACACATATAGTTGTCACCACAGGATGGGAGCTTAAAGCCGGTACTGGAAAAAACAATTTGCAATATGCCTGTTTAGTGGCTCTTAACAATAATATCTGTAAAAACGTACAGCCAAGTATTGCACAAGACGTCGTGTGCGCTGCCAGTCCTTTTGCGTATAATAGTTGCGGACACGACACTGGCAGACCGCTTGTCGAAATACAAAGTTACACTTTAATTGGTATCTATTCGCTTGTTCCAGGCAGGAACTGCAGCGTTGTCAATTTCGGAACTGTTTATACCCGCATTGCTTCTTTCAGAAAGTGGATTCAAGAACAAAGTGGAGTTTAAGCTATTTTCTAAAAAAAATACATATATAAATGTGTATCATATTTCTCTTTTTTTTTTTTTGTTTTTTTAAAGAAAGGTAGAAAGCATAGAAAGTTTAAAACCACCTCTGGTCCCTGATCCTTATGGTTCAAGGCGTTTTAAAATGTGTCACCCTATCGGGAGATGGTATAACGTATGCAAATGACGGTAACTGTTTTGATATATGTGAACTGAAGAGGATGTTATACTTCTCAAGATCGTGGAATACTCTATTTTTTACGAGGTGATGCTTTAGTGCCTTCTGTCCAGATTTCCAGATTTCCCCTGTCAAAAGCTATAGTTTATACCCTCCCCGAAGAGACAGGAACAACACGTGACCGATGAGGCTCCGGAAGGCTTCGTCGTGGTCGTTTGATTACTGTGACTAGTGAGCCAAACACAACCACCATCAACGAGTTTTTGTTGCCGCAAATTGATGAAACAGAGCGGTGCAGCTGGATACAAAGCTCGCGCGAAAGTGAATGGATTTCTAGTTGGCTTAATGCCTAGTTTTAGTGATTACCAGTGGCTGGTAAGGTCGTCCTAATTGCGAACAATCCACACACTCTGTAAACTCTCAAAGAGTTTATATTGAGTCGCATATTGACAAGGGTCGGAGAATTTATCGCCCAAAATGCGCTCCAAACGATTGAAAATGCGGCTAAAAGAGCTCAAATGTCAATGACGGTGCTCACTTGACCGATACTTTCTTCCAAAATAATGATTCCCTCATAAGTTACACTACTGTTGAACCTTAAGTTTTAAACATCGATTGTAGCACTAATAAACCAGTTGAGTACCGATTGGTTCATCAATTCAAAGTCGAGGAAGGGTTCAGTTCAGGGGCTCATCGGTGGGCTTAGGAATCTGTTATAGAACGTTCTGTCATTCTTAACTTTGGTCTACAGAAAATTAATGGCTACGCCTGATCTTAAGCAGTATATTACACTGGAAACCCAACATTCCGGAATGCCATCGTGGAAAAAGTTTCGTTATGTAGCCTAAACTTACGAACATAGTGATCGTCTTGTGGATATCGCCGGATAAAGCCATGCCATGCCATTCCCCACACAGATAGTGCATTTGGGGTTAGCACCCAGTCAATGGATCCATTGTGAACTCCTGTCGCGTATGAACCATAAAAGGAGGCAAACGTTTAGTTGTGATTTCCCTTTGAGGGGAATATTGTTTTGATATTTAGGGTGAAGTCGTGGAATGTAATCTGTCTCGGTACTCGGGTGTGCGTCATCTTTCCATATGTGACATCTTTGACTTCAGTTCATTCTAAGGAGAACGTTCCTTAAGAATTCATACCCGAGAAGTATCAGTTGTAGAGGGGATAGGACCCCACCTTGCTACGCACCTCTAGGGACCAGTGCATGTACTTGGAAGGTAACGCAGATCTGCGTTGATGTACCTTGGCTTGAGATTGTTGGGTTTATGTTGTGTTCGTTCAATGCTGTTCTAATATTTTGGTATCTTACATCTTTCAGAGAATTTCCCATCCAGCAAACTTGCTTTCTGGTGGAGCGATCTTTAATCCTTATTGCCACCTCAGGCAGAGCTCGTTCAACGGGCTGCGTTATAGCTATGAGCCCATTCTGACCACCAATTATAGTTCATGGCACCAATGGACCGAGAACTATACTGTGAATAAATTATTTCATTTTCAAAACGTACAGTCTTTTATCAAGCTAGAAGCCTTTTTAAACAATTCATGTCCTCCTGGGTTTTTATATGTCCAGTCTTTTACACTTCCACTCGAGTGCGCTTAACTCGTTCATCCCTGAACGTGTAATTTAAAAATCCTATGACAGTCGGAGACACGTCCCCACAAATTACACATTAACCTACGCTGGGGACAGGACTATAATCCGTCTTAAGTTACGTCCCCGTGCGTCGGGGATTATCTCCCCTCTGTGTCGGATTCCAATAGCGTTGCCAACTCCCTTCCTCGTCAATTGCGATTTCAAGATAAATGCCAACTAAGTGAATTCAATTATTCAAATTATTAAAGTTGCATCGCTGTCGGTACACATGCACACATACAGAGAGAAGATGTCCGGCCAAGTTAAGCAAATAGACACCTGTATGCCATGTCGGGCTCAAAAGATGATTATTAAGTTCGTCAAGCACGCTTCCTTCTCCAGGTCAGGCGCACACAAAGTAAATTGCCAACCAGGACATAAACAGCCCCCTCGCATGCAATCAGTAGCAGTAATCCTGTGAGGACATCTGGGTACGTGTCCTTGCATTTAGCCAACATTCGCATGCACCGGCATACTTACACTGAGTCCAGTGATTATCCTCCACAAACCGGACAGAGGTGGTCAATTATTTTTGCGGTACACTTCACCCAGTGTGTCCCAAGAGCGCGGTGCAGGGCGAGAGATTTCAATTAAATAAACGATCCCATTTAAATGCTTACGTGTGCATAAATGTTTAATGTAACTGGATAACATGAGGCATTTCAGGAATTTATAATCACAGACCGCAGAGCTCAATCATACACAGTGCACCTGGCATGGGGGATGAGTTCAACTGAAGACCTACCCGCCTGGGTGGATCAATTTCAATTTAAGTTATTCTGATTAAATGCTAACAATCAGTGATTAAGTGGATACAAATCAAACTGGCATTGTTGCCATTCGAGTCCTTAATCGATACACACGCACACGGAGAGATGGGATGACACGAGAAGATTTACAACTCTCGATTGGACGATAGGTGAACTTCAATCCTTTCCCATAAATTACCGCACCACCATCGGTGTGTCCTGGCTGCTGCTGATCATTAGGGTCAGGTGTTTCGAGATGGGGTTTTCATGTTCGATGCACTTTAAGTAATGGTCACTCGTATACTAGCATGTTGGTGTCCCGCCGCCGCCGCCGCCGCCCGTTCTTTGATCTGATTATGGGTGGGGTGCGGAATGGGGGGAGGGGGGAACTTCTGGAACAATAATCTAAACAATCATACTTAAAAAGGGATCCAGAGTGGATTACACGACCTGTTCCCTGCCTAGGCTAATGCTTGGCCGGCGAGCTAATACCTGTGCACTCGAACACTAAAGTGGCCATGTTTTGATTCGAGAGACCAGGTACGGGTCCGTCCTCTGTGCCATTGTTGTAATAACTACCCCCGATCCTTGATGTTGCACATGCAAATATTCAAGGGAATAGAGGAAGATAGGTGCCGTCCCGTGGAGCGCAGAGATATTTGCCTTGGGTGTGATGGTTTATAGTGCATGTCACCTGATGGCTGGGTTTCTTTGCGGGCCAGGATGTCCCCCCTCCGAGTGGGATGTTTGCATGTGCGTTTCTGGTTCAGCGCTTCTTGGCGTCACTTCGTCCTTGTATGCACATGATAGAATGATAATATTTGCTGTTGATGCTGGTATGCTTGCAGGGCAAGTCGGCAAGGAGTTAGTTGCAGAATTATTCAACGAAACGTTGTTCAAAAATATGTTAGATGGTGTTTACACGATACTTGAAATTTATTACCAACGTGCCAGATGTACGGAGTTATGAAACAAGTCTGATGACGAAAAGGTGCTGCGGATGGTGTGCTGGTGATATGAAAATGATGACTTTTTCTTGGTAATACGTTGAATATTTTCTATGAATGGTAAAACAGGAGCGGTGATATCTCAGGGTATAGCTTGATTGAATTAAGGGTTTTGTCCACGATAGCTAGAAATGCATCGGCTTCATCTAGATTATGTGCGTAGATAGTTCCACTCACAGCGCACACTCCCAAAACAAAAATACGCACATCCGTCGCGCATACGCTTCCAACATTAGGTGCCTCACACAGGGCCCGCCTTGTTGGTGCCTGTTCAAACCAAGTGGAATTTCACTTTCGCGAGTACCATCTGGAGTAGGTAATACAATCCTTTAGGCCTTAAATTTTAAACTAGAAGGATTTAACTTCAAATTAAGGCCACCACGTCCATATTTCATAACTTCACACGTATGGTCACGCCCACTTTATAACGGCTGCGTGATACGGATAATAGGATATCACGCGTTCTTATACTAGAAACTTTGTTGCAGGCCATGAACACGAAGCTGATGTCAATGTTTCCGCGGAGAGTTGCACGGTATTCGTCTTGTCTCGGATGTCAAATCTTCAGTTCTGATGTGATGATGTTAGATCGTCTGGTTTAAAGGTATAAAGCTTAGCAATTTGCTACTGAAGACATCAGGCTTGATTACTTCCTGCTAGTGGATGGGCTTTGATGCATCACTTTGACTGCATCTACAGGAGTGCAGCCTCATTCGGATCTAAACGAATGCAGGATCGTAAGAGGCTCTCCTAAATCAATCCGTTTTGGAATTAGGAAGATTTTAAGTGGTGTGCTAGCTAGCTCCCTGAAATTGTTAAAAGGTACCTTTTCGAGGATTGGTATCTAGTTCTGTTGTGTCTTGAGCATTTGGAAAGCAAAAGTACAGAATCTGTGTCGCCACCAGCTCTCAAAACGCTTGCATTGCTGATTTTCATTCTTTAAAGATGGGCTGCCTGCGAGTTGTATGAGGACACATATCAGAAGAGTCAGCTGTGGTGTATTTAGCGACAGAAACTCTGTTAGTTGTTATTTGTTGGTTAACTGGACCCACAATTGATTTTTTTTTAAACGCACTATGAGGTGAGAGTCTGAAATTCTGAGACTATTGGGAGACCACTTCTACGTGGTCTGCTGGCTTTAACTCTTATCCCACCAGGACCATGCCATGATCTCTTCCATAAGCCACTTCACACGAATCAAAAAGCAATATATTTACATCACTGTACCGAATATTTACTTTCAGGAATGACCAATGGATCCTCTTCTAGCAATGCGATGAAGGTCCAAACTATACCATACAGAATCCACTCACCCATTCTGAAGGAAAAAGTGGTTGCCCTCAATAACATCCCTGATATGAACCTGAAATAAAAAGTAGAGATGAGTGATGGAAACCTTGAAGCACCCCATATTTCAAACTATCCTGGTAGTTTACCGTGTACCTTGATGCATGGCAGTGCAAGAGAAAGTTAAAGCCTTCGAAACCGAATGCCAATCTTAGCAAGTATCCAATCTAATTTAAAAGCTTCTGGATAAATGACAAATTTAGAACAAAATTCATATATGTATGTACATCATCGTAAACGATTTAAATGAAAGAAAGGAACAAAAGTTTAAGAAACACTTTTCTACTCACAATCCACTCAACAACAAAAACAAAAGGAATATCTCTTGCTGTGTGTTGTATTAAACGCGATTTCCTTTCCAGTGAAAGTAGAAAATAAAACGAAATAAAACTCGCGATTTAGTGCTGTGGTATAACAGCAGCGAACCGTTTAAACAGGTGGGTGCCGTTGCCGATGTACACGAAACTATACAATAGGATCCTGTGCTCCTTTGAAGTTGTCTACCTACCATACACCACACGGGTGTACAACTCAAGTACGTCCATAAATTCTCACATGCGAAACAATAAAATTGTCCTGTACACTCACTCATACCAGTGTGTACCCTGGAAGGGGGAGGAGAACAAGCAATTTGGAAGGAGATTGCTCAACAATTTCGTTAAAGAAAAAAACAAAAAAAAAATTACGTCTGCTCAGCGATTTTTTGCTTAGAACACTCAGATCGAGACAAGTGAATACACCATCTCCAAACTGGAATTTTGCAATAAACCAAATTGGATATAAAAAGGACACAATAAATGGGAAACAAATCCTAAATTTTATTTCACACCCCATTTTGTGTGTGCGATAGTGGTGAGGTGGCGTATGGTTTGGTTCGGGATGTGGGTGGGTTTGTGCGCAAATTGCCAACAGTTTTGAAATTGTGCATAGGAAAGGACTTGGTCTTTTGTCGCATCTGCGGAGGGATGAACATCCATTTTTGCATTCACATTTGAGATGGTTTTTCTCTCTAGCTATCCGACAAAGGTATGGTTAGACATACATACATATCCTGCACTGGTAGGTGGACCAAAATAAATACCAGATCTAAGCCACGCCTAACGTTTTGAATAGTTACTAAAGTAAGCTCGGTTGCCAGGATACGTAGTCCTACAAAGTACCCATTTAGTTTCAAATGTTACAATTCGTTTGCAGGAAACGTAAGTTGCTAGTTGGTTCGAGCTTTGTCTTAAAAATACTAAGTGGCCACTTCTGCAGAGCTGGGGAATCGGGCAAATAGGCGTGTATCTATAGTATGGAAAACTAATGAGATTGACGAGTGGGTACGTCCTAATATCTATCAGGACATTGAGAGCACTGACGGTTGGATATGTCGCAGTTGCTTCATTGTTTCACAAGATTGGTTTCGATACATTTATCTAATATGTATACAGATGAAAGCCTGGAAAATGTTACTTTTACCCATGGATTTGAAATATTTTCCTACAATCATTGCTTTTTCAGTTCTTGATCCTTTAAATCAATCAAAATGCATCACTTCTGTCTTTAAGTTCTCGAGCTTAGTTAGCTATTTCAAGTTTCGTATTCCTAACAAGTGGTAGTCTTACTATTTTGGCTGGATTTACATATATTGAGCTCAATTTTTAGGCGTTCATCTAGCATAAACTTTCCAGATTCTCAACTTGTCAAGAACTTCATCCACAACCAAGCGTTATTTCCATCCGTCTATTCACTCGCTGGTTCTTTGGCCTTAGAAGTCAATTGAGTAGCAACGCCATCTCTCGAACAATTTGAGTAACCGTATACGAAACTCTGGTGGGCGCCTTGGCTTAGTGATTAATGGGTTGGACTATGGAGCAAGGGGTTCCAGTTTCGAATCCCAGCCAGAAAACCTAGAAGTTTTTTCACGGCCCCACACCTCGCAAGCGTCTGACAAACATCCGAGAGTACAACTGTCATGAGAAAGCTTCTCAAATATATCCCCTTGGTAGGCCCCTTCTATTCGCGTAAAGAATATATGTAACTCGCACAACACGAATGGTTGTAAGAAGCTAGGCACTGGGTTCCATCGACTCGTTACACCAAATATTTTTTTTTATAGGAAACACTAAACCTGATATTTGCTGCAGACGCAGAATAGATGAGGCTACTTTCGGTTGACATGAGTGGAAAATACTTCAGAGATTGTTGATCGCGTCTAGGCGAAGAGTGGAGGAAAAATACAACAATGAGTTGTACGAGCTACATATATAGCGATATCGACCTAGTTAGAGGGAGGCCATATAGGATTGAATGAAGAACAGACCCAGAGAGATCTCAGACTGTGGGACGACGCAGTAGAGGAGGACCTCGGCTAAGGTGTCGCTTGCACATGGTTTCACAGTGTGCAAAACTGGCATCAGTTGGCATATTTGGTTTGGTTTACTTTGAACAGGACATAACTGTCGGACCAAAGCATGGCCAATGCATACCCTTATTGCTTAACCCTTAAAAAACTATCCCACTCGTACGTCTACGTTTTCATGAGTTGTGGCTTGGTATTGCGGCTAGGACAGAGTATCGTAATTTCGATAAGACACGTAGCTACTCGTATTGCATAGTAATCCTGGAAGCACTTATGACCGAATGAGAGCCACAATGGGCCACGTGTAGCATTTCAAGGTCAAAGTGTTTCTTAAAACCGATAAATATTAATTACACACTCCTAACAATATTCACAAAATCAAACTTACTTCGTCAGAAAGTATTTAATTAAAAATACTAATTTCAGCAATTCGTTGCAATCTGACTAATTAGCCACACTTTATGAAGATATGCATACGTGATTAAATCGTGGCCCACAGATTAGAGCTATAAAAATTGGTCCCAAATTCTGGTTCGACACAAGTTTGTATTTGCCCGTAGGAAGTATCATTATGAAGTTAATCGCTGGCTTGTTTCTAGTAATGGTGTCGGCTAACTTTGATTTTGAGTCACAAATTTATAAGGGCAATGAAGCCCAAGACGGTGAGTTCCACTGTCATGTCGGACTTTATTTTTGGACTCCACAAATAGACACAAATATCTATTTTTCTGGTGTTTCCTTGATATTCGAAACGTTCATCGTTACTGCTGCGCAATGTATCGATACGTAAGATCCTTTCAATTTAATCGACCTGTAAGAACCTATTATATCTGCATACATTTACAGACAAGACCGTATATATGTAACTATCTTATTGGGTAGTATACATCGTCAGCAAGAAACAAAGAGATCTGCAAGCAACAAAATTGTTCACCCCGGATACAAAAAGGACGAACTTGGAGATGACATTGGATTACTAGAATTCGACTCCATCAGCTACTCAGACACGATTAGGAAAATTAACTTGCCACCCTTTCCGAACTTGAATGCGACTTATGAAGGACATATCGCCATCGTCTCAGGATGGGGATACACAAACGGATGTAAGCTTCTTCTAAAGGTTGTGATCCGCAGAGGTTTTCAAATTTTTTTTATATTTGCATTACAGCACTTAAGGTTCCTGATATTTGGCAATATACCAATTTCCTGTTACCTCTTACAGACAGTGGATTTAAAGCCTTTTGAGTTTGCGAAATACATATGTATATCGTCCATCATTGAATCCAGACTTTTTCCCGTGGTTAGGTTTGCTAAGGCATAGGTAGTTCAATTTCTATTTCAGGTTTGTGAACACCTTTTTGGTTATGTGCCTTCAGTATGTGCCTTCTAGCTTAGCTTTGCAGAAGAGCCATCACAGGCGCATACTTGAGAGCGTTAATGAAACATTTACTCGCTTTGAGAATTTAGACATCTCTAACTATACTTCATATCGCTGGGATGTACTTAAAGCACTGACGAGTGGAGGCAAACTACTAACTTATTCATTTAGGGAGCCGACACTTCATCGTATTCTTTCAACTTTAACACTGTTATTGTTGATTACAATAGGCAGGTAGACTTGGAGAGCATTGCACATCCAATTTGATCGAGAACAGAGTTTCTGACCAAAAGATTTCCAGAATGTGTATAGAAAATGTTGGGAGATTATGTCAATCAATTGGTTATTATACAACTATAACGAGATTTAAGATCAAGGTTGTCCCATTACCGATAAATTGTCCGATGACCGATAAATTTTGATTACGCATCCCTTATTGAATTTTCTCGATAATAACCTTCATCGTCGAAAGGCAATTAATTAAAAAAACAATTAGTCCAGGAATTCGTTGCACTTTGACTAGTTAGATACACTTTGTAGATACGCATACGTAGTCTTACCGTGGCCCACAGTTTCAAGCTATAAAAACTGATCCCGATTTCTGAGTCGACACTAGTTTGTATTTGAAAGAAAAGGATATCGGTCACCATGCAGTTATTCGTGGGATTGTTTCTAGTTGTAGCCTTGGTCTCGGCCTCAGGTGACATAGATTTGGACTCACAAATTTTAAGAGGACAGGAAGCCAAAGATGGACAGTTCCCATATCATGTCGGTGTGTACGTTTCGATAATTGGCTTTTATTTATTTAACTGTGGTGGTTCCTTGATATCTGAAACTTCCATTCTTACTGCAGCGCATTGTATCGATGGGTAATGTTAATTCAAATCAATCGACTTGTGAAGAGATAATATATCTGTGTATGACTACAGTCTTAGTGCTAAACGCATCAAAACTATCTTGGGAAGTAAATATGTTGACAGAGGAATAAAAAGACATGTACGCAACAAAGTTGTTCATCCTGAGTGGAATCCAGAACACTATTACCGAGGAAATGACATTGCTTTGCTAGAAATCGACCCAATCAGCTACTCAGACACCATTAAAGCCATCAACTTGCCGCCGCTTTCGGGCTTGAATGCGACTTATGAAGGACATGTAGCCGTGACCTCAGGATGGGGAAACATAGACGATTGTAAAATCCTTTTAGTGACTATAATTCCAATAAACTTTCACATCCTATTGCAGCAATCATCAGTCCTCAAATTTTGCAATATACAAAGTTACTGGTTATCAGCAACACCGCTTGTGCCAAAGCAAACGGACACGATGTAGGGGAAGGTGTTCTGTGTGCTGCTGATCCGAATGGATCTGCTTCTTGCCATGGTGACTCTGGTGGACCACTTGTCGACATGGATAGTGAAAACTTAATTGGAATCGTTTCATTTGGTCCGACTGATGACTGCAGTACTATTCATTTTGGAACTGCTTTTACCCGTGTTACCTCTAACAGACAATGGATTTACAACCAAACTGGAATTTAAAGGCTTTTGAGTTCTCAAATAAATATCATTTTTTTTTAAGTCTATACTTTTTCGCAACTACGGAATGAGTTTCTCGAACATCTCATAAACACCCTAGGGTATAATTATCAACATACCTTCAGTAAGATGTAACTTTTATCAGAAGTCTGTAGAAGAGCTCCTCGGGATTAAAGGTGCAACTTGATATGAGCAATTGTACAGGTATAGGGAGTTAGCTAACGACTCGGTTAAATAAATAGGCCCAGACTTACCTATGCTATAGGGCCAACTGATTAAATAAGTATATAAACAAAAGAATATAAGTAGTTTATGGATAGGACGAGAGCCTAGTTGTTGGCTATTTAATAAAATTTTAGTAGTACATATGCCCGAACGACTGCCAGAATGTGTATAGAAACTGTTCAACGACAACGTCAATCAATTAAGTGTTGCTGTTCGATTCAGAGGTTCATGGTCAAAGTGTTTTTTTTACTAGAGACCGATGAATTATGATTACACACTCCACACTCCTAATTTATTTAACAAACACCTGGACCATCAAGAGGAAATCAACTAAAACCTATTTATTTCAAAAATTCGTTGCACTTTGACTAGTTAGATACACTTTGTAGATACGCATACGTGGTCCTACAGTGGCCCACAGTTTCGAGCTATAAAAACTGGTCCTGATTTCTGACTCGACTCAAGTTTGTATTTGAAAGAAGAGCATATTAGTCACAATGCAGTTAATATTGGGATTGTTTCTAGTAGTGGTCTCGGTCTCGGTCTCGGCTGACTTAGACTTGGACTCACAAATGTTTAAGGGAAAGGCAGCGCAAGGCGAAGACCTTCCATATAACGTCGGCCTATACCTGATATTTAAAATAATAAAAATATCTGTACATTATTGTGGAGGTTCCTTGATATCTGAAACGTTCATCCTTACTGCTGCACATTGCCTCAAGGAGTAATGTTATTTCAAATCAGTCGACTTGAGAAAATATAATATATCTGCGTATGTTTATAGTGCCGAGATTAAAGACATCACAACCTTTTTGGGAAGTATATATCTTGAGAGAGGAACAGAAAGACGTCCACGCAAGATGATAATTCACAATGAGTATGAGAAGTATTCAACTATAAACGACATCGGATTATTAGAAATCGACTCCATCAGCTACTCAGATACCATTAAGGCCATCAACTTGCCGCCTCTCTCGGACTTGAATGCAACTTATCAAGGACATATAGCCATAGCCTCAGGATGGGGACGCACAAGCGAACGTAAGAGCCTTTTAGTGTTTATGATTCGCATATGCTTCCAAATCTTGTGTATTGATATTGCAGCACCAAGGCATCCTGATGTTTTGCATTTTGCCCATTTACTGGTTATCAGTAACACTGCCTGTGCCAAGCTACACAGTAACGGTACTATAACGAAAGAGGTGATCTGTGTTGCTGATCCCAATGGGTCTGCTTGTTGCCGGGGTGACACTGGTGGACCACTTGTCGACATGGATAGTGAAAACTTAATTGGAATCGTTTCATTTGGTCCGACTGATGACTGCAACACTATTCATTTTGGAACTGTTTATACCCGTGTTACCTCTCACAGGGAGTGGATTTTCGACCACACTGGAATTTAAAACCTTTTGAGTTTCCGAAGTAAATGTCATCCATCTGAATGATGAATATCCAGACTTTTTCGTGTGACTAGGTTTGCTAAGGCATATTTCAGGTTTATGAACAGTTCATCCGGTTACATACCTTCAGTACGATGGGACTTCTAGCTCAGCTTTGCAGAAGAGCGCCTTGCCATCATTAATTGAAACGCACTTTGGTGCTATACCTGTCCAATCGCTGATTGCTACTATTTCTCATGCACTGACTTGTTTTATTGTGTCCTTTTCCAAATTGTTCAACAACATTTGGATGTCATCGTCGATCTGGTTTTGGCTTGGTTTGTTGAAGTAGCTGTCAGCTTAGAAACGCCCATTAGACCCAGTGCCTAGTTGAACTTCAAGACCCCTACGTTAATGATCCTAAGCGCACATACCGACGTAGAGCTTTTTGCACCTATCCTGCCTTTTATACTTGCGGTGATTTCTCACCATACAAAGCTCCATACATATGCGAGGATGAGTCTGATTATTTGAATAGCCAGTGCATCGCTGATAGTTTGAAGGCCTACTTTGTCCCTCTTGCAAATGAAGGAAGAGTTATACACCTTCCGGACACTTCCCAGTATGTTGAGTTCCCAGTCCGATTTTTCTCCCTATAAAAGGAAGGATTAGTTCCACTGCCTCCAGTCTCCGCTTTTCGTTCTTTCTCCTGAAGAATCTATTCTATCTATTTTGACATGAAGTCTACAATCTCCTCCCTTTTTCTTATGACTGTTAAGAGCTGATTCCACAATTTTACATAATGTGTACAGGAAGTTTCCCCAAATCAACGTCATCTACATGCACAATGACGTCTACTCCTGTAGCACAGAACCTAGATGGGCTTCTCTAGTCTCGAATTTCTTAAATGTACTATATCCAAGATTGGAATCAGCGAAGCTAAAGTAGAAATCTACCAGATATCATATTCTGAAGATCAGCCCTCAATCTGCCATAAATTTTGAGCTAAAAGACTGACACGCAGTACAAGTATAAAGTTCCACGCCCACTTTTCTAAGCTTTGTTGCTTGACTTAGAGCTCACAAGAATAGAAAAGGATTGCGTGATGGTATTCAAAACATTCCATTTAAAATGAGCCTCATTATTCCTTTAAATTGCTAATGAATACCATTGTACTCTTTCCAAAGCCAGCCCCATGTCAACTCCTTGCTGACATTATTAAAGAAAAAAACAAATGCTACCAAAGCCTATGGACAACGGTTTCCTTTCAAAATTAAGAAAACGTCAAATGAAATTGCCACAAACCTCAAGCAAAATGGCCCGCACTCCTTTCGTCAAAAATTAAAAAAAAAAAATATAGAACCTCGACTATAACCCAACAGGAACTGAATAAGACCACCAAACTTCCGTCCAATGTTTAAGATCTTGTCAAATATTTAAAGGCTCGCGTAATCCCTGGCGTAAATCCTTCAAATTGAGCTCACATTGACAGCGAGCGCGAGTGCTAATTTAATAAATAAACGCGCCCCGGCCCGGCGAAATGTCGCCCCAAACGAATTTAATTAAAGTGAAAATGCTGCGCGTGTATTAGGGAATAGGAATGCGCGCCCAATATGAAAATTCAATTACACACACACAAACTGCAAGGACGCACATAACCTCCCCTCCTATCATTGTAATCATCTTTGAAGGAAAGTCACCAAAAGTGTATGCGTGGTGTGTGTGTGTGGGGGGGGGGGGGGGGATGGTTTGAGTGAACGAAGGACTTTGTAGTAAAGTCCGAAAAAATACGAATAATTTCCAGATTTAGATGGCTCAACCTTAAGCCCATAATAATGCGAACGAACGGGAAAGGAGGTTCGGAAATCCAACTTCGACAGGCGATGCTACGCATTCACCCATCACAGCCCCTCTTGGAGAGGTTTGTTGGCGCGGCGCTGCTGCCTGCGGTGTTGGTAGATGCTGGATGGTGGTTATCTTCCTCAAATCTCAAATCCAGGGCGATGTTAATCCGGTGAGGACACAATTAAAACTTCATCCTGCCAGTTATTTTCCAACTGAATGGATTTGGTGTGGAAAAGTTTAGCGCGCAGGAAGTGCCGCACCAGGAGGACCTACAAACTTTAAAGCATCGTTTTCCATTTTTGTTATATTTTTTTTTTTTTTTTTTTGTCTCTTCGTCGTTCATTCTTGGTGTGTGTGTGTGTATGTTCATCAAATTCTATGCAGAAATTATATTTCAACCACACAATGTACGGGAATGGGTGTGTGTTGGTGCGAAGGAATGCGAAGATTTATGGTCTACGAGTCGTTAGCAATTGTAATAAATAACGTCCTTGGCATGTCGCTTCCGCTTCGCCTTTTGCAGCTTTGCCAAGTGCTTGGTCCGGCCTTCTTAAGGGGGATGATATACGTAGGTATTCCAGGTATTAACTGCTGACACATTCAACCATCTAACTACCTTCATAGTCTTCCGTTGGAAAAGTGATTCCTGTGATCATCCTAATATCTATCTAATATGTGAAAGTGGCTATGTACTTGAATTTAGGGAATCGTGAATGTATTCACTCATACTGTGCTCTGCGGTCTGGATCTAGAGACGAATAAAATCAGAGAAATTTTCAAAAATTGTGTAAAATAAAGCTACTTACTTACCTGTGGCATGGGCGCTCTTTATGCCCAAAGCACACTAAATACAAGGTGAGCCATCTTTTATGTCAGTATGTAAACATTAAATAACTTTGACATTTATCAACCAATTGACTTAAGTAGAAATTTTTTTGAAATTTCAATTTAACACAATCACTTCACATCTTTGAGGTTAATTTTGAAGGATGATTTGCATTTGTTTCTGTTTAAAGTGCAATTGAATCAAAGAGTATTATCGACAGACCGTTCACCTGACTTGGAATATGGCCAAACAGTCGCTCGAATGGTTCACACTAAAGTGGATATTTGGAAGCAAATTCTGATGACTGACGAGGGCCATTTCCATCCACGATCCACGAAACACAATGATCATTGGCCCATTTTTCTGCAGAAAAGACGAAACAGTCGTTGGCTCATTATGTCTGTCCAATAATGTGAAAAAACTCTGAACAGTTACTAGTTTCAACAAGACGGTGCGCCATGCCGCACTCTAAATCAAATAATGCTGTTTCTGTAAAGAAAATGTAAAAAAATGGTAACATTGAATGGTCACCCAGATCTCCAGATATGACTTCTCCGGGCCTTTTTTCTGGTGTTAACAGCAGCATCTCCCTGGGAGGCTCTACTTCTGTAGAACTACATGTAGCCCTGAGACTTTCGGATGCATGCAGTGTATTCCAATCAGAGATTCTGACAGTTCTCGCAAGTATATAATGTGTGGAATAGACATCCTACACAAAGATTGCCATCCAGATTTATAGTCAAGCTGCGCTACAGACGTTGGAGTCTTATATCAGAAAATCTGAGCTAGACAGGAGGAGAACCATGTCAGATGTCACTTACTGACACAGGATTTCAATGACCTCACTCACTAGAGGAGAACAATGTACCTCAAAAGCTACTTTTTCAACGAATTATTCGAGGCAGTAGCTAAGCTAGTTTGAGCCTCGGATATACAGAAATAGGATATCTGGCCTGATATGTGTGATTGGAGGATATACTCAGATTGTGGGTATAAAGAAGTGTGGGCTATACACTGCCCTTTTTTTCACACATTTTTTGGATGAAAAATTTTCTGTCTCCTACTTCCATTTCGAGGCAGCAGCTAAGAAAGTTTGCGCCTCGGATACACAGATATAGGATACCTGGCCTGAAATTTATGATTGGAGGATATACCCAGATTGTGGGTATCAAGAAGTGTGGGCTATACACTGCCCTTTTTTTTACACATTTTTTGGTTGAAAAATTTTCTGCCTCCTACTTCCATTTCGAGGCAGCAGCCAAGCTAGTTTGCGCCTCGGATACACAGAAATAGGATATCTGGCCTGATATGTGCGATTGGAGGATATACCCAGATAGTAGGTATCAAGAAATGTGGGCTATACACTGCCCTTTTTTTCACACATTTTTTGGTTGAAAAATTTTCTGCCTCCTACTTCCATTTCGAGGCAGCAGCTAAGCTAGTTTGCGCCTCGGATACACAGAAATAGGATATCTGGCCTGATATGTGCGATTGGAGGATATACCCAGATTGTGGGTATCAAGAAATGTGGGCTACACACTGCCCTTTTCTTCACACATTTTTTGGTTGAAAAATTTTCTGCCTCCTACTTCCATTTCGAGGCAGCAGCTAAGCTAGTTTGGGCCTCTGATACACAGAAATAGGATATCTGGCCGGATATGTGCGATTGGAGGATATACCCGGATTGTGGGTATCAAGAAGTGTGGGCTATACACTGCCCTTTTTTTCACACATTTTTTGGTTGAAAAATTTTCTGCCTCCTACTTCCATTTCGAGGCAGCAGCTAAGCTAGTTTGCGCCTCGGATACACAGAAATAGGATATCTGGCCTGATATGTGCGATTGGATTATATACCCAGATTGTGGGTATCAAGAAATGTGGGCTATACACTGACCTTTTTTTCACACTTTTTATGGTTGAAAAATTTTCTGCCTCCTACTTCCATTTCGAGGCAGCAGCTAAGCTAGTTTGCGCCTCGGATACACAGAAATAGGATATCTGGCCTGATATGTGCGATTGGATTATATACCCAGATTGTGGGTATCAAGAAGTGTGGGCTATACACTGCCCTTTTTTTCACACATTTTTTGGTTGAAAAATTTTCTGCCTCCTACTTCCATTTCGAGGCAGCAGCTAAGCTAGTTTGCGCCTCGGATACACAGAAATAGGATATCTGGCCTGATATGTGCGATTGGATTATATACCCAGATTGTGGGTATCAAGAAATGTGGGCTATACACTGACCTTTTTTTCACACTTTTTATGGTTGAAAAATTTTCTGCCTCCTACTTCCATTTCGAGGCAGCAGCTAAGCTAGTTTGCGCCTCGGATACACAGAAATAGGATATCTGGCCTGATATGTATGATTGGAGGATATACCCAGATAGTGGGTATCAAGAAATGCGGGCTATACACTTCCCTTTTTTTCACACATTTTATGGTTGAAAAATTTTCTGCCTCCTACTTCCATTGCGAGGCAGCAGCTAAGCTAGTTTGCGCCTCGGATACACAGAAATGGGATATCTGGCCTGATATGTATGATTGGAGGATATACGCAGATAGTGGGTATCAAGAAATGCGGGCTATACACTGCCCTTTTTTGCACACATTTTTTGGTTGAAAAATTTTCTGCCTCCTACTTCCATTTCGAGGCAGCAGCTAAGCTAGTTTGCGCCTCGGATACACAGAAATAGGATATCTGGCCCGATATGTATGATTGGAGGATATACCCAGATAGTGGGTATCAAGAAATGTGGGCTATACACTTCCCTTTTTTTCACACATTTTATGGTTGAAAAATTTTCTGCCTCCTACTTCCATTTCGAGGCAGCAGCTAAGCTAGTTTGCGGCTCGGATACACAGAAATAGGATATCTGGCCTGAAATGTATGATTGGAGGATATACCCAGATTGTGGGTATCAAGAAGTGTGGGCTATACACTGCCCTTTTTTTCACACATTTTTTGGTTGAAAAATTTTCTGTCTCCTACTTCCATGTCGAGGCAGCAGCTAAGCTAGTTTGCGCCTCGGATACACAGAAATAGGATATCTGGCCTGATATGAATGATTGGAGGATATACCCAGATAGTGGGTATCAAGAAATGTGGGCTATACACTGCCCTTTTTTTCACACTTTTTATGGTTGAAACATTTTCTGCCTCCTACTTCCATTGCGAGGCAGCAGCTAAGCTAGTTTGCGCCTCGCATACACAGAAATAGGATATCTGGCCTGAAATGTATGATTGGAGGATATACCCAGATTGTGGGTATCAAGAAGTGTGGGCTATACACTGCCCTTTTTTGCACACATTTTTTGGTTGAAAAATTTTCTGCCTCCTACTTCCATTTCGAGGCAGCAGCTAAGCTAGTTTGCGCGTCGGATACACAGAAATAGGATATCTGGCCTGAAATGTATGATTGGAGGATATACCCAGATTGTGGGTATCAAGTAGTGTGGGCTATACACTGCCCTTTTTTCACACATTTTTTGGTTGAAAAATTTTCTGTCTCCTACTTCCATTTCGAGGCAGCAGCTAAGCTAGTGTGCGCCTCGGATACACAGAAATAGGATATCTGGCCTGATATGAATGATTGGAGGATATACCCAGATAGTGGGTATCAAGAAATGTGGGCTATACACTGCCCTTTTTTTCACACATTTTTTGGTTGAAAAATTTTCTGCCTCCTACTTCCATATCGAGGCAGCAGCTAAGCTAGTTTGCGGCTCGGATACACAGAAATATAATATCTGGCCTGAAATGTATGATTGGAGGATATACCCAGATTGTGGGTATCAAGAAGTGTGGGCTATACACTGCCCTTTTTTTAAAATATTTTTGGTTGAAAAATTTTCTGTCTCCTACTTCCATGTCGAGGCAGCAGCTAAGCTAGTTTGCGCCTCGGATACACAGAAATAGGATATCTGGCCTGATATGTATGATTGGAGGATATACCCAGATAGTGGGTATCAAGAATTGTGGGCCTTACACTGCCCTCTTTTTTACACATTTTTTGGTTCAAAAATTTTCTGCCTCCTACTTCCATTTTGAGGCAGCAGCTAAGCTAGTTTGCGCCTCGGATACACAGAAATAGTATATCTGGTCTGATGTGTATGATTGGAGGATATACCCAGATAGTGGGTATCAAGAAATGTGGGCTATACACTGCCCTTTTTTTCACACATTTTATGGTTGAAAAATTTTCTGTCTCCTATGTGCATTTCGAGGCATCAGCTGAGCTACTTTGTGCCTCGAATACACAGAAACAGAAGATCTGGCTTGGGTTGTGCGATTGGGGGATATACCCAGATAGTGGGTATCAAGAAATGTGGGCTATACACTGCCCTTTTTTTTACACATTTTTTGGTTGAAAATTTTCTGCCTCCTACTTCCATTTCGAGGCAGCAGCTAAGCTAGTTTGCGCTTCGGATACACAGAAATAGGATATCTGGCCTGATATGTATGATTGGGGGATATACCCAGATAGTGGGTATCAAGAAATGTGGGCTATATACACTGCCCTTTTTTTCACACATTTTTTGGTTGAACATTTTCTGCCTCCTACTTCCATTTCGAGGCAGCAGCTAAGCTAGTTTGCGCCTCTGATACACAGAAATAGGATATCTGGCCTGATATGTGTGATTGGAGGATATACCCAGATTGTGGGTATCAAGAAATGTGGGCTATACACTGCCCTTTTTTCCACACATTTTTTGGTTTTAAAATTTTCTGCCTCCTACTTCCATTTCGAGGCAGCAGCTAAGCTAGTTTGCGCCTCTGATACACAGAAATAGGATATCTGGCCTGATATGTGTGATTGGAGGATATACCCAGATTGTGGGTATCAAGAAATGTGGCCTATACACTGCCCTTTTTTCCACACATTTTTTGGTTTTAAAATTTTCTGCCTCCTACTTCCATTTCGAGGCAGCAGCTAAGCTAGTTTGCGCCTCTGATACACAGAAATAGGATATCTGGCCTGATATGTGTGATTGGATTATATACCCAGATTGTGGGTATCAAGAAATGTGGGCTATACACTGCCCTTTTTTCCACACATTTTTTGGTTTTAAAATTTTCTGCCTCCTACTTCCATTTCGAGGCAGCAGCTAAGCTAGTTTGCGCCTCTGATACACAGAAATAGGATATCTGGCCTGATATGTGCGATTGGAGGATATACCCAGATTGTGGGTATCAAGAAATGTGGGCTATACACTGCCCCTTTTTTCACATATTTTTTTGTTGAAAAATTTTCTGCCTCCTACTTCCATTTCGAGGCAGCAGCTAAGCTAGTTTGCGCCTCTGATACACAGAAATAGGATATCTGGCCTGATATGTGTGATTGGAGGATATACCCAGATTGTGGGTATCAAGAATTGTGGGCAATACACTGCCCATTTTTTCACACATTTTTTGGTTGAAAATTTTCTGTCTCCTACTTCCATTTTGAGGCAGCAGCTAAGCTAGTTTGCGCCTCGGATACACAGAAATAGGATATCTGGCCTGATATGTGTGATTGGAGGATATACCCAGATAGTGGGTATCAAGAAATGTGGGCTATATACACTGCCCTCTTTTTTACACATTTTTTGGTTCAAAAATTTTCTGCCTCCTACTTCCATTTTGAGGCAGCAGCTAAGCTAGTTTGCGCCTCGGATACACAGAAATAGTATATCTGGTCTGATGTGTATGATTGGAGGATATACCCAGATAGTGGGTATCAAGAAATGTGGGCTATACACTGCCCTTTTTTTCACACATTTTATGGTTGAAAAATTTTCTGCCTCCTACTTCCATTTCGAGGCGGCAGCTAAGCTAGTTTGCGCCTCGGATACACAGAAATAGGATATCTGGCCTGATATGTGTGATTGGAGGATATACCCAGATAGTGGGTATCAAGAAATGTGGGCTATATACACTGCCCTTTTTTTCACACATTTTTTGGTTGAAAAATTTTCTGTCTCCTATGTGCATTTCGAGGCATCAGCTGAGCTACTTTGTGCCTCGAATACACAGAAACAGAAGATCTGGCTTGGGTTGTGCGATTGGGGGATATACCCAGATAGTGGGTATCAAGAAATGTGGGCTATACACTGCCCTTTTTTTTACACATTTTTTGGTTGAAAATTTTCTGCCTCCTACTTCCATTTCGAGGCAGCAGCTAAGCTAGTTTGCGCCTCGGATACACAGAAATAGGATATCTGGCCTGATATGTATGATTGGGGGATATACCCAGATTGTGGGTATCAAGAAGTGTGGGCTATACACTGCCCTTTTTTCACACATTTTTTGGTTGCAAATTTTCTGCCTCCTACTTCCATTTCGAGGCAGCAGCTAAGCTAGTTTGCGCCTCGGATACACAGAAATAGGATATCTGGCCTGAAATGTATGATTGGAGGATATACCCAGATTGTGGGTATCAAGAAATGTGGGCTATGCACTGCCCATTTTTCACACATTTTTTGGTTGAAAAATTTTCTGCCTCCTACTTCCATTTCGAGGCAGCAGCTAAGCTAGTTTGAGCCTCGGATACACAGAAATAGGATATCTGGCATGATATGTGCGATTGGGGGCTATACCCAGATTGTGGGTATCAAGAAATGTGGGCTATGCACTGCCCATTTTTCACACATTTTCTGGTTGAAAAATTTTCTGCCTCCTACTTCCATTTCGAGGCAGCAGCTAAGCTAGTTTGAGCCTCGGATACACAGAAATAGGATATCTGGCATGATATGTGCGATTGGGGGCTATACCCAGATTGTAGGTATCAAGAAGTGTGGGCTATACACTACCCTTTTTTTCACACATTTTGATCTTTGAATAAAATTGATGCTATACTTTTATTAAGAGTATTGATGAATTCATTTCGGTTTCTGACCAAGAAGTTTCCCTTTTCATGATGGCTTACTATGGTACCACATGTAGGCCTAGATCTTGGTCAGATTTACCTCATCAAATCTGTGAGCTTTGAAAGTATACTGAAATTGATCATTTCTTGATGGAAATAATTATTTAGATCAGGTTAACTCCAAGTCTATGACTAATACCTCAATTCTGAACTCGTAGATGGACATAATCGAGTCTTTTCCTCAGAGCTTGAAGGTATTTGCCTGATACTGGGATAACACCATCGTCGGTACGGCTATTTACCTTGCAATGTTTCAAAATCGCATTCACTGCAAAGAGCCACATGATCACCACTGACGTGAACACTGTAGTGGGTTGCAGCCATTTCAACTGGTGACGGTGAAGTTCTGGTGACCATATCTTTCCTTCTCACATCTGTGGTATCTTCTGCATATGACCCGACCTATTTTCTTTCTGAGTACTTCAAGAGTTTCACCATTACTGAACCTAGATACCAATTAAGCAATGTATCCCCTTAGCCCTTGAATTCTAATAACGCCCAAACAGTTAGATCCTTTAATTCAGAGGACAAAACATGAATATTTGAACTCGATTTGTATGAACATGGCGACTACCAGTGAACAATAAAATAAGGAATCTCTCAAAGTACCTTAAGGAATTAAAATAACACATAAGTCAACGATATAATGCCACACAATATGGGAGGAAACAACTCTTGTTTATCAAGAATATGTGGAAACAAGTGCCACACAGTTGACCGATTTCCCCGGACTGGGAATACAAAAACTTTTAAATCCGAATGTCACATAACATAACAATCTCCAGGCAGCGCAGCACCCAGACACCCTCTAACCTTGTAACAGCTCAGCATCAACAGCCACTGTATGTACTATGTATCTCAGTCCAGCCACGGAAAATATCTCAATCAATGATGAAAAATATAATTCCAACTGGAGAAACTTCTCCACTCAATTAATTCAAAGTCCGACGCTTAGTTCATTTGAATTACGTAGGCTTTACTTGGAGTCCTTGTTACAGAACGAGATGATGGTGGTTGCTGCTTGTCCCTTGGGACAAAATCAACATCTATTAGTTTTTATGTTCGGCAAACTTGTATCCGAGTTAATTGATTGGATTACTACCCAAAAACTAAACCCACACACACGAACGTACATCGAATGAGATACAAGTTAATAGATACAGATACACAACACAGCACAACAATGTCGGAAGCACTTTCATAACCGAAGCTGACTTTTCAATTAACATGCGAATTAGGAGACATGTGTATTTGCCAATTTGGATTTATCTGGAATGACTTGAACAATGGACAATCGATCTGAATGTGGCTTGAGCTTCCTTGGGCTGTTGGGTGTTGTTTTTTTTTTTTTTTATTCCTTTTGTGGGTAAACAGGGATAATACAATTGAATGTGTTGTAGACGAAGATATGAGGCAAACAACAAAGAAATATTGACATCTGACAATAAACAGTGGGGACAGTTTGAACAAACCCTAGTTTGGGAGGAGGTGATGGTGGTCGATAATGATGGAATGCTGGGAATCTTGAGAATAAGGAGTTTGGGAATGCCCAAAGCAATTAAAGACGATGGATAGAGGGAAAGTCACTTTTGTGTTCTTGTTCTATTAGATAGGTTGTATGTCCGGTCAGGACGATGCAGACATACATATTGACATCTTAAGAGTATATTGTTTCAATTTCATTAAGTGATCTGTGTTGGAGAATGGAGCAGGTGTACAACTTTGTCTGGCTATCAACTTTCCTTTTTGTGTCTAAGTTATGTTATAGCTTCAATAGAAATGAGCGAAGGAAGATCAAAAGAAACTCCAAGAAAGAAGGCACAAATTAAACCAATTGTAATCTGGAAAAAATGTAGATGAATGTGTGCAAGCTTGAAGGAGGCCAAGGAACTACAGCGACGAAGTGTTCAGGTTCCCAAGGAAACCGGACATGTTGAACCTTTCCTCTACTATGATAACTGGATGCCATCCAAATTCAAAGGAAACTGGAAAAAAGTGGGGTCAAAGTTGTTATAATCCCAGCAGGCAACTTCTGACCAACCATCACCGAACTGCTACTATCCGCTCTTACAAAAAAAAAAGGTGGTGTTCATCACTAACTGGCCCTTGAGACTCAATGGCACTCCACTCTGGATATTAGATAACGTGAGATACTGTAAACTCGACCGAAAGCTCACTCCAGAAGTGACCACGCTAGAAAGGATACATGGTTCAAAATCTATAAAAAAAAATGGATGCCATCATCCACTGGATGTGCACAGCCATCGTTAGACCCATTCTGTCTTAAAGGTTGGTTTATGAAAGTGAGGCCTCCAGCATGTGTTTATCTGGACACAGTCTACACTATCAAGGTAGTGCGTTCCAAGCACAAGCATTACTAAACGCTCGTGTTAAGTCTCAAAATACGGACGAAATAGATTTGGAACTGGGAACTTGGATCTGGCAGTGATGTAGGTAGATCAAGTTTGTGCTTCTAATCAAGGAATCATCAAGCTTGACTTAAAAACCTTTGCTTCTGGAGACAACATATCCTTTTCATCCTACTTATACCAAAGGTATTGCTCTGAAAAACCTTAAGATGGGTATGCCCCATGCTTAGCTGTTGAACCATTCGTACAAACCGGAATAACTCATGAATGCCATGAATTTTAAAAAAAAAAATGATTGCCTCAAGGTGACGGCGTATCACCTTCTACTATGTTCCATAAAATGTCGACAAACTTCCAAATGACCAAAGCAATCCCTGATTTCTAACTTAAGTCTCTGTAGGTGACTGATCTCAGCGTAACTTCAGGGAACAGGCAATCGAAACGTGTCCTGCAATATTCCAAAGGAATCCTAACAGTTTCTTCGGAAATGTCAATCATAAATGCCACACTATTAAGACGGTTTTTTTGCTAGCTTCCTTCAGTTGGCCACTCCAAGTCGGTTGAGTTCACATTCTGCTCAGAGTTTGATTCAAACAGGATCCTGCATTGTGAAAATTCACTGTGGGTAGCGATCCATAAACCTTAGTACTAAGTCCGCTAGACTAACAAGTCACAACATACTCCTGTGTGTCATTCCCTATCCCCATTCCCATTTGTGTGTCAAAACTTAAATTCAAGTCCAAGAATGACGGATCACAGTAAGACCACGTATGTGTCCTTAAAAAGTGTAATAACACAGTAAGACTGCATTTATTAATCCGGTACCAGGTAACACCGTGAATCTCTTTATAATAGAGGAGCACTCTGCTTAACTACAAACATTTTCAATTTTACGGTATTGAAGGCATATCTGACAACAGTGTGACGTGTGACCTGTAAGACTCACATAAAGTCACATTAACGGACACAAGAAGCAACAAACCTGAAAATGACAAACCATGTTAAGTGACAATCAATTCACACGTTTTTTAGATTTATTTTATTTTTATCTGGCAACTTGTTGTCACAGTTTTCTGGCACTGCGTTTGCATACAACGTTGTCAGATCAAAAATGTTCACTTGACATATCTATTGTCAAAGTATTGTCAATAGTGTCAAATTTAGTGCCAATTCGGAAAGGATCAAATCAAAGACGAATCATTTCTCCTATCATCGTTCATATTTCTGCGAATGAAATTTCATTGCTTTCATAGTATTTCGTTCTTCCTTCAAGACGACATTCGATCTATTCCTTAACTTTCATGAAATTTTCAACATTCTTTAAGGGAATTATCCCCCACTCTAAAAATTTTGTGATTTTACGATTTTTAATGCTGAGAGTAAAGAAAAAGTCCAATTGTCAGACAAAACTTCGTATTTCCAACGATCGTCCAATATTTTATTGTTAGAGTTGGCAATATTCACAGACCTGACATTCTACTGAACATAGCTTTAGTAATACATGTGGACAGAGAGAATAGCGAGTACCTACGTGTCTCATTGAAAGTGTAATGCGGTGTTTTACCTGCAACTCCAGCAGCAGTTCAACGAAATATAGTGTAACGGGTGGCACACCACAAGGTTATGCCCTGGATCCATTGCTGTAGTCGACATTTTACAACTTCTATATACAACTTGTAGCAATGCGGACAATTTCAAATTTAACTTAACCTTCAAAATACTGAATGAGGAAGACTCGGTAGGGATTGTCACATCCTAAATTTCCGTAATACAAACTCGAATCAGAGCTTATAGGCAACAGGTATGATTATATGCATCACAGTAGAGCGACATGCAATTGTATTGTCAACCACGGAAGACAGTGCCAAGGGATCCAATAAGAACGGAGTTATTACGACAATTAAAAAACACACACCTAGCCAAAACTGGAGTTATGCATAAGCATACAACTTTTTAGCTAATATGCACCTTTAAAGCCGAAGAGCTGTTCTGCAGACTGAAGATAACAGGTATGTTGGTAAATATACCCTAGGGAGTTTATGAGATGTTCAAAACCCTCATTCCGTAGTTGCGAAAAAGTCTAAGGCTTAAAGAAAAAAAAATTATTTATTGAAAACTTAAAAGGCTTCAAATTCCAGTGTGATCGGAAATCCACTGTCTGTGAGAGGTAATACGGGTAAAAACAGTTCCAAAAGGAATAGTACTGCAGTCGTCAGTCGGACCAAATGAAACGATTCCAATTAAGTTTTCACTATCCAAGTCGACAAGTGGTCCACCAGAGTCACCATGACAACCAAGAGATCCATAAGGATCGGTGGCACAGAGAACACCTTTCCCTACATCGAGCGCGTTTGCTTTGGCACAAGCAGTGTTGCTGATAACCAGTAAATCGGTATATTGCAAAATCTCATGATTGATGATTGCTGTAATAGTAATACAAGGATGTGAAACCTTATCCGAATTATAGCCACTAAAAGGATGTTACATTGCTTTGTGGCTCCCCATCCTGAGACCACAGTTATATGTCCTTCAAAAGTCGCATCCAAGTCCGAAAGCAACGGCAAGTTGATGGCTTTAATGGTGTCTGAGTAACTGATTGAGTCGATTTCTAGCAATCCAATGTCATTTCCGAGCTGATCCCACTCAGGATGAACAATTTTTCTACGTCCAGGTACCTCTATCCCTTCCTCCAAATTTATTGTTCCCAAGATGGCTGTGATATATTTAGTCCTTACTCTGTAAATATGCACATATATATTATCTTTTCACAAGTCGATTGATTTAAATAAGTCCTGTATACAAGAGACAATGTGCAGCAGTAAGGATGAACGTCTCAGATATCAAGGAACCTCCACAGTTAAAAAAATATAAGCCAAATATCGAAATGTATAGGGCGACTTGATATGGAAAGTCTCCGTCGCTTGCTTCCATTCCCTTAAAAACTCGTGAGTCCAAGTCTAAGTCAGCCGAGACCGAGACCAACACCACTACTAGAAACAATCCCAATATTAACTGCATGGTGACCGATATCCTCTTCTTTCAAATACAAACTTGAGTCGAGTCAGAAATCAGGACCAGTTTTTATAACTCGACACTGTGGGCCACTGTTGGACCACGTATGCGTATCTACAAAGTGTATCTAACTAGTCTAAGTGCATCGAATTTTTGAAATAAATAGTTTTTAGTTAATTGCTTCCTGATGGGCAGTTGTTTTTCAAATTAATTAGGAGTGTGGAGTGTGTAATCATAATTCATCGGTCTCGAGAAAAAAAAAACACTTTAACCATGAACTTCTGTATCGAACAGCAACAGTTAATTGATTGACGTTGTCTACGAACAGTTTCTATACACATTCTGGCGTATCGTGTTTGCCACATCCTTGAGTGCTCATGGTTTTGCATGGTTTTGCAGATAAATTGGTGCTCTGGTCTACTTGATCAGATTGTTGTAAATGGTCACTTTAGTTGTTCGTCACATTGTCTTAATCCGTTTTTGATGCGACGGATACAGATCCAAACCTGGATTTATCGGACGAGCAGTGTACCAGAGAATGCAGGTCGCACATAATTATTTTATTAAATAGCCAACAACTAGGTTCTTGTCCTATTCATAAACTATATTGTTCTGTTTATATACTTACTTAATCAGTTGGCCCTACAGCATAGGTAAACCTGGGCCTCTTCACTTAACCGAGTCCTTAGCTAACTCCCTACACCTACCTATACAATTGCTCATATCAAGTTGCACCTTTAATCCCGAGGAGCTCTTCTACAGACTTAAGATAAAGGTTACATCGAACTGAAGGTATGTTGATAATTATACCCTAGGGTGTTTATGAGATGCTCGAGACCCTCATTCCGTAGTACCGAAAAAGTATAGACTTAAAAAAAATGATATTTATTTGAAAACTCAAAAGCCTTTAAATTCCAGTGTGGTTGTAAATCCATTGTCTGTAAGAGGTAACACGGGTAAAAGCAGTTCCAAAATGAATAGTGCCGCAGTCGCCAGTCGGACCAAATGAAACGATTCCAATTAAGTTTTGACTGCCCATGTCAACAAGTGGTCCACCAGAGTCACCATGGCAACAAGTAGATCCATTAGGATCGGCGGCACAGAGAACACCTTTCCCTACATCGCGTCCCTTTGCTTTGGCACAAGCAGTGTTGCTGATAACCAGTAACTTTGTATATTGCAAAATCTTAGTTCTGATGATTGCTGTAATAGGATGTGAAAGTTTATCGGAATTATAACCACTAAAAGGATTTTACAATCGTCTGTGTCTCCCCATCCTGAGATCACGGCTACATGTCCTTCATAAGTCACATTCAAGTCCGAAAGCGGCGGCAAGTTGATGGGTTTTATGGTGTCTGAGTAGCCGATTGGTTCGATTTCTAGCAATCCAATGTCATTTCCTCGCCAATAATGTATTAGATCCCAGTCAGGATGAACAATTTGGTTGCGTCCGCGTCTTTCTATTCCTCTCTTTAGATATATACTTCCCAAGATGATTTTGATGAGTTTAGCACTGAAACTGTAAACATGCACAGATATATTAGCAAGTCGATTGATTTAATTTAGTCATATTTACGTGAGGCAATGTGCAGCAGTGAGGATGAACGTATCAGATATCAAGGAACCTCCACAGTTATATAAGTCAAAGTCAAATATCGAAACGTACACACCGACGTGATATGGGAACTGTCCGTCTTTGGCTTCCTTTCCCCTAAAAATTTGTGAGTCCAAATCTAAGTCACCTGAGGCCGAGACCAAGGCTACAACTAGAAATAATCCTACGATTAACTGCATGATGACCAATATCCTCTTCTTTCAAATACAAACTTGTGCCGAGTTAGAAATCGGGATCAGTTTTTATAGCTGGAAGCTGTGGGCCACTGTAGGACCACGTATGCGTATCTACAAAGTGTATCTAACTAGTCAAAGTGCAACGAATTTTTGAAATAAATAGGTTTTAGTTGATTTCCTCTTGATGGTCCAGGTGTTTGTTAAATAAATTAGGAGTGTGGAGTGTGTAATCATAATTCACCGGTCTCGAGTAAAAAACACTTTGACCATGAACCTCTGAATAGAACAGCAACACTTAATTGAGTGACGTTGTCTACGAACAGTTTCTATACACATTCTGGCACTCATTTGGGCATACATACAGCTCGGCTACCATACTGAACTACTGCTCGGCCCCACAGATAATCAATTTAATCATACGGCTTTGCCTCCATTCACTTGGAAACAACTGTCCCCTCCTTCGTCATACTAAAAATGTCTTCCTTTATTAGATTTACTGTGTAAGCTCCTCTATAAAAGCGTACAAGGCGCCCATCGAATTGCATTCTTCCGAGGAGGGTTATGTCCTTTTCTTCTATTTTATAGCTGTTTTGGTATTTTGCAAATCCCGCTGATCCGCTTCCGAATCTAGAGAAGCGATTTCGCTCGTTAAAATCAAACAATTGCGCTAAAACTATTTTTCTCTGCTCGTCTACTTCGATCGAAAATGATATTAATTGAATATTCTCCGAAGGACGAAGGACGACAGCTGAGATTCAAATAGATACTCGTTGTGTACCAAGAAACGCACAATAAATCGATACAGAAATCCGGTCGGAATAAATTCAAAGATGTCGATGATAAATTATGCTCTGCAATTCAACTTTGATTCTTCCCTAAGAGAGATGGTTCAAGTAATGGACATGCTAAGGACCATTGACACGTACATTTCAAGGGGGCGGCGTTCCACCCCTGCCGATGAATTTATCCAAGGCACACAAGATACAATTCGATTGAATGGCAATGGCGTCGATTTTTCGTACAAATCTCTCAATCGAAGCTTAATGACGGACAGAGGAGGCCGACAAACATGTGTCTACCAAATAAATCAGAAATTTAATTTTCTCCATAAAAACAAAGGATTCAGGTTTGTGTCGTGTCTAACGTGTTTAACATGCGGTACTTGTGTCTGTAATTCGATTTTTCTCAATTTGATAACCAATCTAGATACATATCTACATATGATTGCCACGGTGAAGTGTAAGAAAAAATGTGGAGACCTCCACGCTCCACAACCAGAAACTAACAAATTCCACATGTCATCTGCGTATGCCATGCCACCCAGGATCCCTTCGTTGACTGCATAAACATGTAAGAGTTTGACGTTTCATAAAATTTTGGTTATTTTCTTGAGAAACGAATGTGTATCCTTATCCTTGTTGCACACATTCGAATGATAACCACTCGTGTCTCGCATCAGTTGCAATGTCGTCTAGCAAAACCCGTCTTCAACGTCATAGTCGAAGGGAAAACTTTACACAGTGAAAGGCATTCAATAACTTCAATTCCTCATATTGTGTTTGGAATTTGAAATGCATTCTTATGATATGCAACATCCTTTTTACTCCTTTCAAGGCCCAAATACACATCGTTTTGCTATTTTAGCGAATCAGTGAGTGGTAGAAGGGGCCACCACCACCACAACACACAATCGACAAATCGAATAGAGACGATGACAGTACAAGAACGACGACGACGACGACGGCTCATCCTGTTGCTGCTCCTGATGCTGATACAGTAGAGCCATACACCCTTCGTGCAAGTGCAAGACAAGAATCCTTTTCTCGTTCACTGCATTCGACATGTGAGCTTCTTCATTTTAAATTTTTTATTTAATTTTTTTTTTTTTTTTTCTGAATTTTTTGTGTATACATATATTATGGATTGGATTTTTCTGCAAACGGATTGGTGTGAGGGAGAGGGTGAACATTTCTTTTTTTTTTATGAAGAATGACGATGACAGTCGTTGTATCTACAAATGTCACCGCAAGAGAAATCCATGCCGATGTAGGAGAAAAGGATTTTTGTGCATAATTCTATAAGAATTACCAAGCGATTGACGGCACACAGATGAGAGAGGGGAGGGGGGAAATCGTTTTACATTTACAAACTATCGAATGGCAATGGAATACAAAGTATGTGGATGCTGGATATTGAATGTGGGGACAGAGTTTCAGATAACACGGACGAAGAGTTATGCCCACAATGGGATTATGTTTTGGCATCGAATGCATATGGATTTTTATTTTTACTGCTGACTGACGGATATGGAGGACATGTTGCTGTTGGGGGCTTGAGTTTTATTTTAAAGAATTGAGTTACCTTTATACAGCAGTGGTAAGTTCGAAGGGTTTTTTGAAAGATGCAGTAGACCAGTTCATTCTCATCAGACCTCGTAGTATAAGAAAACTATTTTGGACTTGATTGGCGAATTTAATTGAATTAGATGAAACCAAAGCTGGGATAGTGACATGGAACGGACTATTCATATAAAATTCCTGCAAACAAAACTGGCTTCAGTCACAATATGTACAAACAGCGACTAGCGACTGCAACACTATTAATTTTGGAAATGATTTTGCCCGTGTTACCTCCTTCAGACGTTAAAGACGTTCAAACCGCTGATTGCTACTACTTCTCATGCACTGACTTATTTTATTGTCTCCTGTTCGAAATCGTTCCAAGTACGGGTTGTCAGTGAACTTATCGTTGATCAGGCTTTGGTTTGTTTTGTTGAGGAGGCTGTCCGCATAGCAAGAAAAGGAATTTGAATTTTTGTGTCCAGATACTTCTTTAAATACTCTATAGGGTCAGATGACTGAGCAGGATGTTACTACATTTGTCTTAAAGGATTATTGGCCAGATATTGAATTTTAATCTGTTGATTTCGGTTTCAACGAAAACCGGAATACTCAAGCCTGATATTGTTCGGCTTTCAGGACACTAAACGACGTCTTCCTGACCCGAAAATGTTGAATTTACTTTCGTCACTGAATATGATCTTATCCCATTATGAAGTCCTTGTCAATATGTGAGTTTTCTTGTACACAATTCGGACTGTCAAGATTGTCAGTTGGCTTAGGGGTCTTCAGTCAGAGCTCTAATGATTCCCTTCTCAAGGCAAAGATCAACAATGTTCTTCAGTCGCACAGATCCCAGTCTAGTAGACCCGTTTAGACTGTCAGAATACTGGAATATATCACAAATACAATCGTCTAATACAGTAGACAGAAAGTATTTTCAGATCGTCTAAAAAGTGTACGGAGGCTTTTTGTTCTCTGTGTACAATCCAAATCAGTTCCTAGTCCTTGGTTGATTTTTTTTTTGTTAGAGTCGTATTCCAACTCGTTCAGAGAGGACCACAATCGGAATGTGTCTTGGACGACTAGTGTAAAGACGGCGCAGAATTGCTTACTACTTATCTTATGCATTCGTGCAGCTACTATTTTCGTGTTTGGGGTTAGGACGAAAGTCCCAACGACATCTTCATCAGTGAAGATGGTTTTTCTATGAAATCTAGGATTGTTTTCAAACTTTTAGAGACCTTATCGGAGAAGTTCTTCAAATGATCAAGACACTCACTTTTTGAGTTAAATTGATCTTGTAAGGGTCTAGGGTAAGGTCTTTATGGAAAATTCGACACAATGTGGATTGAGAGATTCCCAATTCCTCTGAACTGGATGGAATAAACTAATTTGGCTCATTTTGAACTAAAGCTGCGATGTACTTTATGTACTTCGTTGTCTCAGTGGCACGGGAGCATTCAGTAGTGAATATGATAAAACGGCCTGTCTCGTGGGAGGATTATTACGATCGGAAATTGAAGTCGCGCTCGAAAAGTTGTGACTGCGGACTCAGAATTTCAGTAGTAACTTTTGCTCGTTTGTAAACTTGTAATCACGATAAAAATGTAAATCTCGCGTGGTGTTTCAACTCTTGGTCAAAAAGACAAAGTTTAAGGGAACATTTGTATTAAAACGCAAATATGTTATGTCCCTACTGAGAAACCCTCACTTTGTGAGTTTACTTAAGTCTAAACCCTTGCATACATACATATGTACATATGTATACCTTTCGTTGCCCCTTTTCGACGACACTGTTTCCGAATCGAACGCTCGTAAACACTGGCAGAGTAGTGTCTGAGACTGGGGTCAGAATTCATTAATTTAGTTGTCGCAACAAATGGCTTCCTGTGTCCCATTCTGCAGACTACATTACTTTCAGAGCCTATTATCGTCACGCTTTTCTATTACCATGGCGCACATAGACAACAGGAGCACACCTTCAACTACAGCCTCATCCCTCGCTTATGATCCGCACAACGTCTTTCTTTTTCCTCTTTTTCTTCGAATCAACAATGTGAACCCACCACATCCTGTGGAATGGGTATTTGCTGCTTTAAATTGTATTTCTTTGCTCCAGCCCCCTCCGGTCTTGCTGGCAATGCGGTTGGGTAAACAAC
Organism: Xylota segnis; assembly: GCA_963583995.1. NCBI lineage: Eukaryota > Metazoa > Arthropoda > Insecta > Diptera > Syrphidae > Xylota > Xylota segnis. Next base: position 43,075,934 of record OY757238.1, read on the forward strand.
AATAGGCAGGGATGCCATGTTAGTGTTGGTGGTGGAAAGTAGCAAAAAGTCAGCAACAATTGTTGAGTAATTCCTTTTGTTCCACATCCCCTTCATCTCAATTCCAGAGCCTTTCGACAAGTTCTTGTGTTTTGTGCTTCGTTGTTAGTTAATTCAGAATATTCCTTTTTTTTCTTTCTGTCACTCTCTCCCTCCATCCGTTAGTTGTACAAATTAAACACAGAAAAAGCAGGAAAATCTTAAGGCTCGTGTCACACTATTCCCCCTTAAACTAGAGTCGCAAACTTCCATAAATCACCCAACATGCCGTCGGTTGTATTGTTTATGGACCTGGACATGAATGGCGAAGAAGCACACAACTAACTTGCTGTCATTCAATGAATCTCTATTTTGTGTTCATGGAACAATGGCCAAATGCTTGCCTGGCCTGGTGGAGCGCACTGGTTTATATAGACAAAATGGCAAAAAAAAAAAAAAATCTGTTTGTCACTACACTCTGGTGCGCTAATACAATAGAGTTGGTGGCGTCGACGGCTCTGGGCCCACTAATTCCTTTACACACTTGCACGCACACAGATTTCAATAATTCCGATAAAAATTATCCTGAAACTTCACTACAGAGAGAAACAGATTGAAATGATTTCGTCCTGGGCTTTGTCCTAGTGACGGCTTCATCTTTAATGCCATTAAAAACGCATTTTGGATTCGATTTTGGGTGCGCGATGGATGGGGACACGTTACTGTGGTGGGATGTACATAGATGTAGTAGTCAACGGCAGAGAACGATTGGACTCGCTCCCAAAGGGTTGCTGCTAATTAGAGACGCTTCATAAATTCGGGAATGCCATTCATTTCGAGATATCATTGCGCACAACAGTTGCCTTCCTCTCTTCTTGTAGTCAGCGACTCTGTGATGCCTGTCCGTTCCAGAGGAAAAGCACTCGCCCATTTACACCTACAGTGTGAACAAAAAGTTCTCTATCGGATGGTTATTGGTTTGACAATTTATTGGGATTGTCTCGTCTGTCATTTGATCAGTTTATGGTGGAAATGCATTATAAATCTTTTGCAAATCGTTCAATTCTAGTAAATTCTCTTGGCTAATGTGTGATTAAGAGATTCCACAAGATTGTGGGTGTCTAGTTCTGTGGGCTATACACTGCCCTTTTACTCACAGATTTTTTGGCTGAAAAATTTTCTGTTTCCTATTTCCATTCCGAGGCTGCAGCTAAGCTACTTTGCGCCTCGAATACACAGAAACAGAATATCTAGCTCGAAATGTGTGATTAAGAGATTTCACAAGATTGTGGGTGTCTAGTTTTGCGGGCTATACAATGCCCTTTTTCTCACACATTTTTTGGCTGAAAAATTTTCTGTTTCCTATTTCCATTCCGAGGCTGCAGCTAAGCTACTTTTCGCCTCGAATACACAGAAACAGAATATCTGGCCCGAAATGTGTGATTAAGAGATTTCACAAGATTGTGGGTGTCTAGTTCTGCGGGCTATACACTGCCCTTTTTCTCACACATTTTTTGGCTGAAAAATTTTCTGTTTCCTATTTCCATTCCGAGGCTGCAGCTAAGCTACTTTGCGCCTCGAATACACAGAAACAGTATATCTAGCTCGAAATGTGTGATTAAGAGATTTCACAAGATTGTGGGTGTCTAGTTTTGCGGGCTATACAATGCCCTTTTTCTCACACATTTTTTGGCTGAAAAATTTTCTGTTTCCTATTTCCATTCCGAGGCTGCAGCTAAGCTACTTTGCGCCTCGAATACACAGAAACAGAATATCTAGCTCGAAATGTGTGATTAAGAGATTTCACAAGATTGTGGGTGTCTAGTTCTGTGGGCTATACACTGCCCTTTTTCTCACACATTTTTTGGCTGAAAAATTTTCTGTTTCCTATCTCCATTTCGAGGTTGCAGCTAAGCTACTTTGCGCCTCGAATACACAGAAACAGAATATCTGGCCCGAAATGTGTGATTAAGAGATTTCACAAGATTGTGGGTGTGTAGTTCTGTGGGCTATACACTGTCCTTTTGCTCACACATTTTTTGGCTGAAAAATTTTCTGTTTCCTATCTCCATTTCGAGGCTGCAGCTAAGCTACTTTGCGCCTCGAATACACAGAAACAGAATATCTGGCCCGAAATGTGTGATTAAGAGATTTCACAAGATTGTGGGTGTGTAGTTCTGTGGGCTATACACTGTCCTTTTGCTCACACATTTTTTGGCTGAAAAATTTTCTGTTTCCTATCTCCATTTCGAGGCTGCAGCTAAGCTACTTTGCGCCTCGAATACACAGAAACAGAATATCTGGCCCGAAATGTGTGATTAAGAGATTTCACAAGATTGTGGGTGTCTAGTTCTGTGGGCTATACACTGCCCTTTTTCTCACACATTTTTTGGCTGAAAAATTTTCTGTTTCCTATCTCCATTTCGAGGTTGCAGCTAAGCTACTTTGCGCCTCGAATACACAGAAACAGAATATCTGGCCCGAAATGTGTGATTAAGAGATTTCACAAGATTGTGGGTGTGTAGTTCTGTGGGCTATACACTGTCCTTTTGCTCACACATTTTTTGGCTGAAAAATTTTCTGTTTCCTATTTCCATTCCGAGGCTGCAGCTAAGCTACTTTTCGCCTCGAATACACAGAAACAGAATATCTGGCCCGAAATGTGTGATTAAGAGATTTCACAAGATTGTGGGTGTGTAGTTCTGTGGGCTATACACTGTCCTTTTGCTCACACATTTTTTGGCTGAAAAATTTTCTGTTTCCTATTTCCATTCCGAGGCTGCAGCTAAGCTACTTTTCGCCTCGAATACACAGAAACAGAATATCTGGCCCGGAATGTGTGATTAAGAGATTTCACAAGATTGTGGGTGTGTAGTTCTGTGGGCTATACACTGTCCTTTTGCTCACACATTTTTTGGCTGAAAAATTTTCTGTTTCCTATTTCCATTCCGAGGCTGCAGCTAAGCTACTTTGCGCCTCGAATACACAGAAACAGAATATCTAGCTCGAAATGTGTGATTAAGAGATTTCACAAGATTGTGGGTGTGTAGTTCTGTGGGCTATACACTGTCCTTTTGCTCACACATTTTTTGGCTGAAAAATTTTCTGTTTCCTATTTCCATTCCGAGGCTGCAGCTAAGCTACTTTTCGCCTCGAATACACAGAAACAGAATATCTGGCCCGGAATGTGTGATTAAGAGATTTCACAAGATTGTGGGTGTGTAGTTCTGTGGGCTATACACTGTCCTTTTGCTCACACATTTTTTGGCTGAAAAATTTTCTGTTTCCTATTTCCATTCCGAGGCTGCAGCTAAGCTACTTTTCGCCTCGAATACACAGAAACAGAATATCTGGCCCGAAATGTGTGATTAAGAGATTTCACAAGATTGTGGGTGTGTAGTTCTGTGGGCTATACACTGTCCTTTTGCTCACACATTTTTTGGCTGAAAAATTTTCTGTTTCCTATTTCCATTCCGAGGCTGCAGCTAAGCTACTTTGCGCCTCGAATACACAGAAACAGAATATCTAGCTCGAAATGTGTGATTAAGAGATTTCACAAGATTGTGGGTGTGTAGTTCTGTGGGCTATACACTGTCCTTTTGCTCACACATTTTTTGGCTGAAAAATTTTCTGTTTCCTATTTCCATTCCGAGGCTGCAGCTAAGCTACTTTTCGCCTCGAATACACAGAAACAGAATATCTGGCCCGAAATGTGTGATTAAGAGATTTCACAAGATTGTGGGTGTGTAGTTCTGTGGGCTATACACTGTCCTTTTGCTCACACATTTTTTGGCTGAAAAATTTTCTGTTTCCTATTTCCATTCCGAGGCTGCAGCTAAGCTACTTTTCGCCTCGAATACACAGAAACAGAATATCTGGCCCGAAATGTGTGATTAAGAGATTTCACAAGATTGTGGGTGTCTAGTTCTGTGGGCTATACACTGCCCTTTTTCTCACACATTTTTTGGCTGAAAAATTTTCTGTTTCCTATTTCCATTCCGAGGCTGCAGCTAAGCTACTTTTCGCCTCGAATACACAGAAACAGAATATCTGGCCCGAAATGTGTGATTAAGAGATTTCACAAGATTGTGGGTGTGTAGTTCTGTGGGCTATACACTGTCCTTTTGCTCACACATTTTTTGGCTGAAAAATTTTCTGTTTCCTATTTCCATTCCGAGGCTGCAGCTAAGCTACTTTTCGCCTCGAATACACAGAAACAGAATATCTGGCCCGAAATGTGTGATTAAGAGATTTCACAAGATTGTGGGTGTGTAGTTCTGTGGGCTATACACTGTCCTTTTGCTCACACATTTTTTGGCTGAAAAATTTTCTGTTTCCTATTTCCATTCCGAGGCTGCAGCGAAGCTAGTTTCCGCCTCGAATACACAGAAACAGAATATCTGGCCCGAAATGTGTGATTAAGAGATTTCACAAGATTGTGGGTGTCTAGCTCTGTGGGCTATACACTGCCCTTTTGCTCACACATTTTTTGGCTGAAAAATTTTCTGTTTCCTATTTCCATTCCGAGGCTGCAGCGAAGCTAGTTTCCGCCTCGAATACACAGAAACAGAATATCTGGCCCGAAATGTGTGATTAAGAGATTTCACAAGATTGTGGGTGTCTAGCTCTGTGGGCTATACACTGCCCTTTTGCTCACACATTTTTTGGCTGAAAAATTTTCTGTTTCCTATTTCCATTCCGAGGCTGCAGCGAAGCTAGTTTCCGCCTCGAATACACAGAAACAGAATATCTGGCCCGAAATGTGTGATTAAGAGATTTCACAAGATTGTGGGTGTCTAGCTCTGTGGGCTATACACTGACCTTTTGCTCACACATTTTTTGGCTGAAAAATTTTCTGTTTCCTATTTCCATTCCGAGGCTGCAGCGAAGCTAGTTTCCGCCTCGAATACACAGAAACAGAATATCTGGCCCGAAATGTGTGATTAAGAGATTTCACAAGATTGTGGGTGTCTAGCTCTGTGGGCTATACACTGCCCTTTTGCTCACACATTTTTTGGCTGAAAAATTTTCTGTTTCCTATTTCCATTCCGAGGCTGCAGCTAAGCTACTTTGCGCCTCGAATACACAGAAACAGAATATCTGGCTCGAAATGTGTGATTTAATTTCCTCAACATTTTACTAAAAAAAACGATTTTCTTAATACAAAATGTCGAGTTTCGCTGCCTCTATGACTCTTTTATATGTAGATTATGAAGGGTTGCGCCCACTTTTTTGGGACCTGTGTTCTCTAGATAAAACGATTGTTGGATAAAAAATATCAGAAACTTTGAATTTTTATTTCCAAAAGCGATAGCCACGTAGACATCCTTTAAGAAATAGTCGAACAATAATATTCGCTAGTTAGTATGTCCAATATCTTAGGCGGTTTTTTACAATTTAACGCCACTGTATGCTCACTCGAACGGCGAGGCAACAACTCAACGCTGAAGCCAAATAGCCCTAAACCACCAGAAGGATTAGATTAGGAGGCGAAACAATAACGATGGCATCGAACCGTCACTAACTCGAACGAGGCAATCGTATCTGATTGTAGATTGGATACTACCAGATAGGCAAAGCACACGCATACATACCCAAAAATGCCCCACAATCAGATAACGTGTTGTATGCTGTCAGAGCTGTGTGTCGGGTTGTCTAGCCCAGGCTAGGGTTTCTATGAACCAATTCCCTGCCCATTGCCACCCTAAGCCATTGTTATTCACCACCACATGATGGGAAGATGGGTGCACACTGTTCTTTCAATCCGTTCTATTGCCGCCCCATCCAATGGGCTACAGAGTCACACAAAATCATCGCATCACATCGCAATCAAATGAGGGAGGGTACGGGCCAAACCATTTCAGTGTCCTTGCTCTCAGTCAGTGAGCTATGTTCAACTCACCTTATCGTCCCTTTTGTGTTCTACGTGAACAACGTCCATACCATCCCATCATCAGCAACAGATATCGGCCGGAGTCGCTCCCGTTGGGAATAATAATGAAACTCCCTGAACGTGGAAATAATTCCGTTATGAAAAGGGACATTCAAAATTTATTCTTTATCGTGTCAAGCGAAAAAAAAAATTCGAGTTGTAAAGAGACGTAGTGCCAGATAACTCGCTGCCTAGAAGAAGGGTTGACTCTACGTCGCGGCCGTTAGATGGGATATCCTTCTTTGTTTTTTTATGGTAGTAATTCTTCCTTTTTTTATAATAATTTCGAAATCACAGGAAGCAAGGGATACGCACAAACAATGACGCATATAGCAAATGAAGTGCATGCACGTGACGTGTCGCGGTGAAAGTTTTGCGGGGAACCAACGACAGGATGTAGGGAAATTAATGACCCGAGATAATTCAATCGCTGAATTTTGATTTCAATTATGATAGACATCATCGCTAAAGTGGACGAACGAACGCGAGGTATGAAAGATACTACATCCTTCGTTTAATTTACGACCAAGTCGCATAAGACCGGCTTAACATTAACTATTCAATTAAGTTCCTGCTGGATGGAGTTAATTTTATGCCGTGAGACTGCAACGAAAAACTTGCAACATTTTAATTCACCCATCCGAATTGAATCTGATTATTCTGTTCTATCATCCCGCCGCCCATGGAGGTGGGGGTTCTCATTTTATTCCCGCCGCATGGTGCGCATTTAACCTTCGTTTTAATTAGAAGCTACAGCACATATAGCGTCACAAAAAAGTAAAATCGCATCTGCAGCCGCAGTCTCAGCGTCCCGGCTAAAACAAGCCGGAGAAAGTAGTAAAATCAAAATAAATGTATCTGCCGTGCACTTGAAGATTGCAGATAAATCCTCCATCTAAGTACCTTTGAGAATGTAATTATCTGCACCGTCGTTTTTTTTTTTTTTTTTTTCATGCCGGCCCATTGCAGCACAAACTCCTCTCTCACCTCACACACAGTAGAGAGTATCCTTCTTATATCAAGCAGACTCAACTGAACGTATCGCCTTAACGTTGCTTCATTGTTGCTCCCAGGATGCTTCGTATAATGGTTTGATGCTGCTCTACTACGTATGTATATACAGGAGTGTATATGATTTGGCTGTTTCATTACAATCCATCTGACTTTTGAAGTCCTCCATGGGAAATTAAAAAGATCGCCACGCTCGAATTAAGGAGCAACAAATTAAGTGCAGGATCTCGTTTCTTGCGTCGTTGGAGGTCGTCCTATGGGGCATACACACACTTGCAGAGACAATGATTGTTAATATTAAATTGTTGGCAACATTTTATTTTGATTAAGTAATAAAAGGATTTGAAGGATGTGCCTCTGTTGATGCGGTTTACTGTGTTTAATTGCTGTCTTTGGTTTCACTACACTCTTTGTGAGTAGAAATGATACGAAAAAGGATATGAGACCCTCGTAGGTTAATCTAACAAAACACAATCTTCTATAGTTTTCGGCATCGACTGTCCTATGTCTAAGTGGTTCCATCCTAGAGCGTAAATCTCGATAACTCACTTGGATGGTAAATAGCCACATAGGTACCTACTGAATGGTACCGCGACCTAACAGCGCCGCTTTTCAATTCCTCTGACGAATTTTTTAATTATTTACCAAAACAGTACTGCCTGACCATGCTGTTGTGCAAAACATGTCCCTTTAAGGATTAAGTTAAGAACTTTTAGTTGTCCCACATAGTCACATGGCAGCTTAATAACGCATCTAGCAGACGTTTTCCAAAGAAAGATATGTAGCCGTTGCCCGTTCATGCCCGTGATAATAGGTCTCACTGTCATTGTAAGTATCCAATGTATCATTTTTTGAACTCCTCCCTAAGTTCTACAGTAAGGGCGTCTACTACCCACCATGGCCCTAGTGGCACCCTCGATTGTGAACTTGATACAATAATTTCAGTACTCAAGGTACCGGCTTGCATTTCTTTACACATCCCTGAAACAGTCAGGTTCTTGAGATTGGTGGATTGGTAGATTGGTTAGAATCCGTCTTATTCTGCACGAATAGTCTTCTAAGACGGACAAGAACAATATCAGTTGCTATGAAGAATATATCGAGAAACTATTTGTAGGTTCCAGACTACCAAGTCGGATTCAAATATCAATTCTCGCTTGACATCCATAGCCTCATCTAATGAGGTCTGACCTAATATTAGCCACCCGTAGACAAACTTACTGTTCAAATTATTTTCAATAAAAAAAGTGCAGATCCGGTATGATGCACATTGATTTAATAATCCCTTCCCTATCCATAGTGCCCTTCTAAGTTCAGGTAGGACTTTTCTCTGCCAGTTTTTGGGAACTTTTTGTTGGTTTGGCACTTGGGAAGGAATCTTGACAAATTGGAAGGAAGGAATCTTTCATCGGATTTGAGCCATTGGCTATTCCAATCGGTTCTTCTTGGTTTGGGAATTTAATACTAATAGACGAACTTTGTTTATTTCAGCCAAAATTGGACGAAACTGAACTCCTGACGACGTGTACTCAAGGGTTAAGGTAAATTTTATCATTTACAAATAGTCCATTGTTTCGATTTTAAATGAGTACCACAATGCATTGCAATTCTTGTCATGAAAGTATCCGAAAAAGATCTGAGGACGACGTGGTTGTTTCTTGGGCACTTTTGACTTAAACCAGTCCATTGTAATCAGATTAGTAGCATTTTCAGCACATCCTGGGTTTGGCTGACACTTTGAGGCGATAGTAGTTTATATACACATTCAACCTAACAAAATTCCTTGCAGCATATGGATATTCAAATTCTTACAATCTTCAGTTCAAGAAGTTTAGGCACTTTAGCACAACCTCCAACACCAAACCAAACCAAAAACTTTAAGCCTCACTATCTGCATCGTCCTCAAGTGGAGTGAAGAATTTATGAACCGACTTTCATTTCAGAAAAAAAAAATCACAGAACTCCTTAATTAGTTTTCAAATTCGCCCATTTCTTGCTAATTAAAGTGTGCATAACTTGTTGCCACATGGAAGAGGGTATCCCTCTTCTCGAACGGAAAACCATTCTTCGTCCTTTCTAGCTAATGAAATCACTGCCAAGCAACTCCAGCTCTTGCGTTCAAATCGATTACTGTGAATGACAAAGGAATCCCCTAAATCTCCAATTACTCAAGTTTTAAGGACGAGTTTTAAAATCTTACACTCCCGCCCACCGCAATTTTTGGCATGCCATTGCAAAGGGATAATGAAAAGTGCGCGCGTGTGAGTGTGAGGCGACAGGGTGCTGACTTAAGCGCGCTTAAATTGAAGTTTTGTTGGTATACTCCCCGGCATCGGAGCAACAAGAGTGCATTATCGTCACACCAGCCAAAGACGGAATAGAAGTCCATGTGGAAGGGTGCAAAAGAAACCAACCCGGGATAAGAACGATAGAAAAAAAAATTGAGAAAAACACTAAAATCAGATTTGCGGTGAAAGGATGCTTCGCATATACTCTCACCCCGTGACAGTGAAGAAATTTCCCTTTGGGAAAACGATTTTCCACCCGTAAATGTTCTTTTGTTTTTCTTTTTTTTTTTTTTTTCTTTTTTGCGAAATTCACTCGAAATCTCATTATCCATTGCGTAGCTAAAAGAAGAGAGAAAAACAAAAAAAAACAAAAAAAACTGCAAAACCCCCAACTGGGTGCCGTCTCACTGAAGGCTTCCATTGCGAAGACGTTCACTCCTTCTTTTTATTTTTTTTTCTTATATCCTTTTGTGTACTCCTGTATGTGTGCATAGCTATTGTCTATCTGCTTCTTCTGGAGGAAAAAATGGGACTTATCTAGGATCGAGATGGTTTAGAAAGTTGTACAGTGTCGAAGCAGGGAATTTGACGAAGCTACCTACGTATCTACATGCATACATATGTATGTGGGTAAGACGGATGGTAGAATAAACTCGTAAAGAAAAAAAATGTATAAAAGAACTTTGTGTTCCCTTTGAAGATTGATTGATAGCTGCATGGGATTTTAAAGTGTTACGCTGGTAAGTGAACTGCATTCCCTTGAAGATGGTGAACTCTAATTTAAAGAAAACAGAAAAATCAAGCTGAAACCCTCAACCCCCAATATTTGCCTTTCTTTATGTCCAGTCATCAGCCTACCAATTTTACTGGGTTTTGTCCCAAGATTGTGGGGCTTAAAAATGCTAGACAAAAACATCTCAAAGGCTTAAGACAAAGGTAAACAGAAGAATACAGATGGCTGTGAATTCTATTCAAATGACCAACTCGCATCCCCACCTGAAGATATTGTCAAGCTCATCAAGTAGCGAAGGTCGACACTATCTGTGTGAGGAGCATCAATAAATTAATGTCTCTGCTAAACTTCTAAGCCCTTTCCGATTTAAATACTAATTGGCACTTTCTAAGGATCAGAGATCATACATTAACAAATCTTTTTTAACGAGAAGCCTAAACAGACCAACAGGGTTGTTAAAACTTTAAGGTTTCTTGCACGCAATGTCAGCTGTCACGTCGAAATTGCTGAGCTCAAGGACTTGAAAAAGAGAGATTTGAAAATCGTTTATAAACCTAACCAGCTTTGAGGGAGGTAAGAACTTTGTCTTCTTCGTTTCCGCCATAAACTCTGACAACAACATTACTTTAGAAATCAAACGAAAAGCCTCATGACAATCGATGTTTCATTGGCCTAAGAAAGCAATTGAGGTGCATGTGCTTGTCAAGAAACCCGAAGCATGCTGTACATAAGACCCTTATCATGCCAGTCATAACAAAAACGAATGACAGTATCCTTGGTTATTTTAAACCCAAAATTCTTCAGATGATCTTCGATCCCGTTTTTATTGAAAGGCTCCTACTCCACGCAGGCTAATCACATGAAGAAACCTAAACTTGAAGATGGACAACATTTATTTGAAAACTCCAAAAGCCTTTAAATTCCAGTGTGATCGTAAATCCACTGTCTATGAGAGGTAACACGGGTAAAAGCATTCCCAAAATGAATAGTGCCGCAGTCGTCAGTCGGATGAAATGAAGCGATTCCAATTAAGTTTTTACTATCCATGTCGACCAGTGGTCCGCCAGAGTCACCAGAGCAAATACCAGACCCGTCAGGATCGGCAGCACAGATAAGACCTTTCATTTCATCGAGTTCTATTGCTTTGGCACAAGCAGTGTTACTGATAACCAGAAAACGGGTAAATTGCAAAATATCAGATAGCGTGGGTGCTATAATATGAATGCAAAGATGTGAAAGCCTATCCGAATTATAACTGCTTAAAGGATTTTACAATTGTTTGTGACTCCCCATCCTGAGACGACGGCTATATGTCCTTCATAAGTAGCGTTCAACTCCGAGAAAAGTGGCAAGTTGATAGCTTTAATCCTGTCTGAGTAGCTGATGGATTCGATTTCCAGCAATCCGATGTCATTTCCTCGGTAAAAATGTTCTGGATCAAACTCAGGATGAACAATTTTGTTGCATCCACGCCTTCCTATTCCTTTCTTAAGATATGTACTTCCCAACAAGGCTTCAAAGTATTCAGGCACTGCTCTGTAAACATACATAGATATATTATGTTTCTACAAGTCGATTGATTTGAATTAATACTCATCCTTATCGATGCAATGCGCTGCAGTAAGAACGAACGTTTCAGATATCAAGGAACCTCCACAGGAAAAAAAAAGCATGTCTGACATTGGTTCACTAATGTATAGGCCGACGTTATATGGATAGTCTCCGTCTTTCGCTTCTTTTCCCTTTAAAATTTGTGAGTCCAAATCTAAGTCAGCCGAGACCGAAACTGATGCCACTACTAGACACAATCCTACGATTAGTTTCATGATGACCAATAGGCTCTTCTTTCAAATACAAACTTGTGTCGACTCAGAAATCGGGATCAGTTTTTATAGCTTGAAACTGTGGGCCACGGTAAGACCACGTATGCGTATCTACAAAGTGTATCTAACTAGTCAAAGTGCAACGAATTCCTGGAATAATTATTTTTTAATTAATTCCCTTTCACAATTTATCGGTCATAAGGACAGCCTTGACCTTGAGTATCGTTATACTTGTATAATAACCAATTTATTGACGTGGTCTCCCAAAATTTTTTAAAACATTCTGGCACTCTTTTAGACGGAAATTATATTCTCGATTGAAATGGACGTCAAGCGATCTTTACAGAAATAATATTAATGCTCTTCAAGTCTACCCCTCCATTGTACAAAAAACGTTAAATTTGAAAGGATACGATAAAGTGTGGGCTCTCTAAATGAATTACTTAGTAGTGTGTCTCCTTAGTAGGAGAAAAGCGAGAAATTGATATCCATACGACAAGAATCCCATACATCCTTCACTGATGTGCTGTCAAATTTCCATGACAAATTGCGTCTGAGGTGGTAGTAGGTTTGCTATTGTAGTAGGTTTGCAATGACATCACCTTAACTTAGCTTGACAAAGCAACTTATTTGGGCATTATCCTGGATAGGAAACTCCCTGACTCTACATCTGGGTTACTAGAAAAACCCATAAACTGCGACTATATAAGCAAGGGGGTGACCGTCTCTCACGGAATCTTTTATGTGGACTCACAAAAAGGTTTTTCCGCTCTTTGTGTGTAAACGTTTCTAAGCTGGCACCCACTTCAACCAAGAAACCCCCCACCCACTTCAAGTAGAACCTGACAAACGATGACATCCAAAGGTAACTGACTTCACTCGTTTAATTCGATGTTTTCTGATATTTTCAACTATTTGGAACAAAACAAGTCAGTACATGAGAAGTAGCAGTAATCAGCGGTTGGATAGGTATAGCATCAAAGTGAGTTTCAACATCATTAACGATGGCAAGGTGCTTTTCTGCAAAGCTGAGCTAGAAGTACCACCGTACTGGAGGTATGTAACCGGATGCACTGTTCATAAACCTGAAATATGCCTTAGCAAACCTAACCCACAGGAAAAAGTCTGGATTGAATGATGGACAATATTTATTTCGGGAACTCAAAAGCCTTTAAATTCCAGTGTGGTTGTAAATCCAGTGTCTGTAAGAGGTAACACGGGTAAAAGCATTCCCAAAATGAATAGTGCCGCAGTCGTCAGTCGGATGAAATGAAGCGATTCCAATTAAGTTTTGACTGCCCTTTTCCACTAGTGGTCCACCAGAGTCACCTGCGCAACTAGCAGACCCATCGGGATCAGCAGCGCCGAGCTATCTTGCGTTACCGTACCTTGTATGTACATCTTGTCACAGGCAGTGTTGCTGATATATTGCAAAATATCAGGAGTTATATGTGCTGTAATAATAATACTAAAGATGTGCGAATCACAACTTTTAGAAAGAGCTTACAGCCGTTTGTGAGTCCCCATCCTGAAGTGACGGCTATGTGTCCTTCATAAGTTCCATTCAAGTCCATGTGGGGGGGCAAGTTGATAGCTTTAATAGTGTCTGAGTAGCTGACGGGGTCAATTTTTAGTAATCCGATGTCGTTTATTACTGGATACATGTCATACTCATTGTGAATTATTTTTTTGCGTGGACGTCTTTCTGTTCCTCTCTCAAGATATATATTTCCCAAGCAGACTTTGAAGTCTTCAGGCTTGTATCTGTAAACATACATAGATAAATTATGTTTTCACAAGTCGATTGATTTGAATTAACATTACTCATCGATGCAATGCGCTGCAGTAAGGATGAACGTTTCAGATATCAAGGAACAACCACAGTTATACAGGAGCATATCTTCATCGTATTCTATAGACTGAACATAGAGGCAGACATGATATGGAAACTGTCAGTCCTTGGCTTCCTTTCCCTTAAAAACTCGTGAGTCCAAGTCTAAGTCAGCCGAGACCGAGACCAACAACACTACTAGAAACAATCCCAATATTAACTGCATGGTGACTAATATGCTCTTCTTTCGAATACAAACTTGTGTCGTGTCAGAAATCAGGACCAGTTTTTTTTAGCTAGAAACTGTGGGCCACTGTAGGACCACGTTTGCGTATCTACAAAGTGTATCTATGTAACTAATCAAAGTGCATCAACTTTTTAAATAAATAGTTTTTAGTTAATTGCTTCCTGATGGGCAGTTGTTTTTCAGATTAATTAGGAGTGTGGAGTGTGTAATCATAATTCATCGGTCTCGAGAAAAAAAAACACTTTAACCATGAACTTCTGTATAGAACAGCAACACTTAATTGAGTGACGTTGTCTACGAACAGTTTCTATACACATTCTGGCAGTCGTTTCTGACATATGTACTGCTCTCATAAGTTTCCATTTTCCGTGTTTGAGGCGTATCGTGTTTTCCATATTTCAAGCGAGCTGCTTCCCAAAATTTTATTTATAATATTTGTCACGGTTTTGCAGATAAGTTGATGCTCTGGTCTACTTGATCAGATTGTTGTAAATGGTCACTTTAGTTGTTCGTCACATTGTCTTAATCCGTTTTTGATGCCACGCATAAGATTCAAACCTGGGTTTATCGGACGAGCAGTGTACCAGAGAATGCAGGTCGCACATAATTATTTTATTAAATAGCCAACAACTAGGTTCTTGTCCTATTCATAAACTATATTGTTCTGTTTATATACTTACTTAATCAGTTGGCCCTACAGCATAGGTAAACCTGGGCCTCTTCACTTAACCGAGTCCTTAGCTAACTCCCTACACCTACCTATACAATTGCTCATATCAAGTTGCACCTTTAATCCCGAGGAGCTCTTCTACAGACTTAAGATAAAGGTTACATCGAACTGAAGGTATGTTGGTAATTATACCCTAGGGTGTTTATGAGATGCTCGAGACCCTCATTCCGTAGTTGCGAAAAAGTATAGACTTAAAAAAAATGATATTTATTTGAAAACTCAAAAGCCTTTAAATTCCAGTGTGGTTGTAAATCCATTGTCTGTAAGAGGTAACACGGGTAAAAGCAGTTCCAAAATGAATAGTAGTGCAGATGTCAGTCGGACCAAATGAAACGATGCCAATTAAGTTTTGACTGCCCATGTCAACAAGTGGTCCACCAGAGTCACCATGGCAACAAGTAGATCCATTAGGATCAGCAGCGCAGAGCATATCTTGCGTTACCGTACCTGGTACGTACGTTTTGTCACAGGCAGTGTTGCTGATAACCAGTAACTTTGTATATTGCAAAATCTTAGTACTCATGATTGCTGTAATAGGATGTGAAAGTTTATCGGAATTATAACCACTAAAAGGATTTTACAATCGTCTGTGTCTCCCCATCCTGAGATCACGGCTACATGTCCTTCATAAGTCACATTCAAGTCCGAAAGCGGCGGCAAGTTGATGGCTTTAATGGTGTCTGAGTAGCTGATTGGGTCGATTTCTAGCAAAGCAATGTCATTGCCTTCCTGATCCCACTGAGGATGAACAATTTGGTTGCGTCCACGTCTTTTTATTCCTTTCTCAAAATATATACTTCCCAGGAAGGCAATGTTGTCTTCAGGCTCGGATCTGTAGACATTCACAGATATATTATCTTTTCACAAGTCGATTGATTTGAATTAACATTACCCATCGAGACAATGCGCTGCAATAAGGATGAACGTTTCAGATACCAAGGAACCTCCACAGGTGAAAATATACAATCCAAGTATCGAATAGTACACACCGACTTGATATGGGAACTGTCCGTCTTTGGCTTCCTTTCCCCTAAAAATTTGTGAGTCCAAATCTAAGTCACCTGAGGCCGAGACCAAGACTACAACTAGAAATAATCCCACGATTAACTGCATTGTGACCAATATCTTCTTCTTTCAAATACAAACTTGTGTCGAGTCAGAAATCGGGATCAGTTTTTATAGCTCGAAACTGTGGGCCACGGTAAGACCACGTATGCGTATCTACAAAGTGTATCTAACTAGTCAAAGTGCAACGAATTCCTGGACTAATTGTTTTTTAATTAATTGCCTTTCTACGATGAAGGTTATTATCGAGAAAATTCAATAAGAGTGTCTAATCACAATTTATCGGTCATAAGGACAACCTTGACCTTGAGTATCGTTGTAGTTGTATAACAACCAATTTATTGACGTGGTCTCCCATATTTTTTATATACATTCTGGAAATCTTTTGGTCAGCCTACCTGCCCATTGTACTCAACAAAAACACTGTTAATGTTGAAAGGATACGATGAAGTGTGGGCTCTCTAAATGAATTACTTAGTAGTTTGCCTCCACAGTGGGAGAAAAGCGAGGGCGAAATTGCTATCCATTGGTTCAGACAGGAATCCCATACATATTTTACTGATGTACCTCTCAACGAATAGAAGAGGACTTAATGCGTCTGAGGTGGTAGTAGTAAGTTTGCTATAAAAATAAGCATCCAACAAAGACGTTATACTAGGCATTGTTTAAGACTTGGTACAATGTTTACCGAAACGTTTCAGTTGGTAAACCAAGTTTATATCTGGAGAGTACGGTGTTTGCTCGATCCTCTGAACAGCGTTTTTGGTTAAAAAGTCGTTCACATATATAAATTGTAAAGATGGTCCAAGAGTTGTTCTGCCACAATAGCTTCTGCTTCATTTGAGTGGCACCACTTCGATGCCTGTTCACTTGCTTGGATGTCATACTCATAAACCCAAGATCGTCACCTACATATGATGATGCGTAACATGAATGGGGTCCAAATTGACTCGTTCTGGTTGTGATGCTCCATTTGAAGAAAACTCCACTATTTTGGAACAAGCCGGACTCTGACGAGTTTCTTGCAGAGAACATCAGCTAAAATCAAGCGAACTTATTCGTAGGGGGTGGGTATATCCTGTGAAAGGCCTCTCAAACTACAGTGACGAGCACTCTGCCATTGCAAGCCGTCTCGGATTAGGTAAAGTATTCCTCTACTTTACTTCACGACCCTCTTCGAATGCCTTACTATTTCTCTCGATATAACAGAGTGCCCGTAGGACTTCTTTAACATTTTCAATGCACCCAAACAAGAGAGTCGTTTCGCTCTCAAATAAGCACCTGTAACATCGTAACATCGTACTGAGGGTACATATATAACCGACCAAGTGTTTACAAATCTGAAATTAAATCTAGCTTCTTATGACTTAGGAAAAGGCCTGGAATGAATGAAGGACGAATTTCATTTCGGAAACTCAAAAGCCTTTAAATTCCAGTGTGGTTGTAAATCCACTGTCTGTAAATGGTAACACGGGTGAAAGCACTTCCGAAATGAATAGTGTTGCAGTTGCGATTCGGACCAAATGAAACGATTCCAATTAAATTTTGACTGCCCATGTCGACCAGTGGTCCACCAGAGTCACCAGCGCAACCAGCAGAACCATCGGAATCAGCAGCACAAATCACCTCCTTCGTTATAGTACCTTTTTTGTTCGACTTGGCACAGGCAGTGTTGCTGATTACCAGTAACTTTGTATATTGCAAAGTATCAGGATTCATACGTGCTGTAATAGGAATATAAAAGAAGTGAAAGCCTATCCGAATCACAACCTTTAGAAAGAGCTTACATCCGTTTGTGTATCCCCACCCAGAGACGATGGCGATATGTCCTTCATAAGTCGCATCCAAGTCCGAAAAGGGTGGCAAGTTAATTCTCTTAATCGTGTCTGAGTAGCTGATGGAGTCGATTTCTAGTAATCCGATGTCGTTTGTAGGTCGTTTCCTATCAAACTCATTGTGAATTATTTTCTTGCGTCCACGTCTTTCTGTTCCTTTCTCAAAATATATACTTCCCAAGAACGCTTTGATGTCTTCAGGCTCGAATCTGTAGACATGCACAGACATATAATTTTTTCACAAGTCGAATGATTTGAATTAACACTACTTATCGAGGCAATGAGCTGCAGTAACGATGAACGTTTCAGATATCAAGGAACCTCCACAGTTATAGAAGAACATATTTTCATCGTATTCTGGAGGATTAACATAAAGGCCGATATGATATGGAAACCGTCCATCTTTGGCTTCGTTTCCCTTAAAAATTTGGGAGTCCAAACCCAGGTCAGCCGAGACCGAGACGACTACTAGGACCAATCCGATTAACTGCATGGTGACCAATATCTTCTTCTTTCAAATACAAACTTGTGTCGAGTCAGAAATCGGGATCAGTTTTTATAGCTCGAAACTGTGGGCCACGTTAAGACCACGTATGCGTATCTACAAAGTGTAGCTAACTGGTCAAGGTGCGACGAATTCTAGATTTAAATAGGTTTTAATTAATTTCTTTCTGACGATGCAGATCAGTCATCCACGTCACCCGGTGCTGCTTAGATCAGCAGTCATATCATACAACCATTGATCTATTCTGTAATCGTGTCCACTCGAATGGTCACCTAGATCGTCCGATTTGACGCCATAAGATTAGTTTATCGGGGGATAAATATTTTTCCTTTTTTTATTTCAATATGCTCCGCTTCTATAAAAAAAAAACACCCTTCCGGCGAAACCCTGCCTATTGTGGGACTTAACAATCCACATGTAGATCCGGAAATCATCTTGACGTTGGCTTAGGTTGTCGCTCGCCTGGTAAGGGCTCCCCCCCTCCCACTATATCTTGATCAAATCTTTACTTCAGTTTTAAAAGATCTTTATTGCTTCGAGTACGGTAAATAGAGCCTCCGTCGGTCTAAAGGACATTCCTTGCACGTCTAGACCAAAAAAAGGTGCTTGAACTAGGACATGCCTACTGAAGTTAATCCAGTGCACAGCGATTCTCGGGTTTCCGTTGAACTTTATATCAAACGATCTCCTGATATTCAAACAGCTATTGAAGGTAAATTCAAAACCAGACAATAGAATAGAAAATCCGATCCTGACTCGATATTGATTTTCCCGTGGAGCTTGATTGACTTGACAAATTCCAGTCAAATTCCAAAATTCTTGTAGACATGTCTAGTACACAAAAAGTCCTCTCCCCACCTGACCCGGTATACCTTACTATCATACAACGATTACTGTCTGACATAGCTCGCCTATCTCGAATGCGTTCCTCACAACCAAATACGATTTTCCAATTTTATTCTTTAATTTTCTTCTTTCTTCTCTTTTCTTTTCTTTTTTTGCTTTATTATGCTCTCCGTTTGAAACTTTTGTTGCCGAGTTTACTTAAAATCAAAACTTATCCCATAATAATAAAGTATCTCAACAGGACAAGGCAGGAATGTGTGTATCCGCATCTAAACCCCCTCACTTTATAATCTCTATACTATATGACAGAAAACATTCAAAAAGAACGAACAAAAAAAAAAAAAATAAATAAAAAAATGAAATACAAACTTTTCCCTTTCGAGTAGCCAGAAAGAAAAGAAAGGAAAAGGACTATAACGCAAAGTTTGTTTTGGGCATTTCCGTCAAGATGTTCACTGCCCATAAGGTGGATTCAAAAAGTCAAACCACCATCACAAACAAAGTAAAAAAAAAATAAAAAGAAAGTAGATTGAACAGCACACAGGAACTTACCCCCAGGAAGGACGTACTCGTACGAGTATGGTTGGAAAAACGTTAAGTTTTTGAACTCGATGCATTTTTATTATGAGCATACTGCCCCCAACGTCTAGAGCTAAAGTCTGGCGCTTCCGTATAACGTCGACGAAAAGAAAACTAAAATGATTATAAGAATCCACTTATGTGTGCTAGCTGGAAGTTGTGTACCGATATATTCATGGTTCTGTTCAAATTTGCATTCAATATGGGGGATGGACAACATAGTAACGTCCTTAGCAGTATTTTTCTTTTGTGAAGAAGTTTTTAACCAATTTAATCGACAAAAACGTGTTGGAACTTTGGCGTGTGTAGAGGACCTTTTTTTTATTTGATTTTTGTTTTGCTCCTTGACAGCGCGCGCATATGGCAGAATGGGAGAATATTTGCCTTCGATTTTTGAATTTCTTAAAATATTGGCTTGGCTATGCGGCGAGGGTTGAAAGTTTTCACTTTGATTACACTGCCAACTATGCACTTAAGGAAGTATTTTAATTTTTTTTTTTCGCTGGGAACGTGAAGACTCAGTTTTGAATTTATTTTATGATAACTTCCATAGGCTAAACTTATCACACAGATACAGCTGAACATAAGGTTTGAGATGGATAGTAGCCAAAGCCACGTGTGAAAGTTCCCACGGTCGAGTACTATTCCCCACTAATCTGGAACGTAGTTGTCATTAGATTAGTTTCTGCCCAATATCCTTGACTTGCTACAAACAGTGCTGTATACCTTGAATAGTAAATCTCTGCCCTTAGTAGTTGCTTGCATGAAGAACTCCTAGTACACTAAGAGAAAAATTTCAAACTTCGAACCAAACAGTAGCCTCTTCTTGGCCCTGATACCTCTCTCCATTGCGTCGCTCCAATTTTTCAAGAAGTCAACTTCTTGTCGAGGAACGTAGAGATGGTCACTGCCCGCTCTCTCCTGTAACATCGCTTTTGACACTAGGTTGATGATGAGTCGATTTCTCTTCTGAGTAGACGGTTTGTCATTCGATTCGGAGAAGGCCTAGGCATCTAAACCGGTCTGAGGTGTATCCTGTCCTCCTTGTCATAGCATCCTCTACATATGTTCCTTAGAAGATTATGGGTAGTGAGTGCACCTACTAGGATTGTCGGCGTTTCCCTGTAATTTTATTGTCACATATTGCCGTGACCAGAGCTTCCTTGATGTGGTAAGAGATTTCCACCTACTATTGCCTGTCACTCCACGTTCGTCTATACTGTGCTGTGAGTCAAGAATCTTAAGTTTTTCACAACAGCGTCAGACTAGCTTGAACTGGATTTCTGTAGTAAAAGTCGCTGTATTGGTTGTCGTTCACTAAAAATGGTGTATTGGCACCACTGATACCATACTGGCTGGCTTTTGCCACTGCCAGGACGTCCGCTTTGAAGAGACTGCTCAGAAAATTAGGAAATCTGATGAAGCTGTGTATGTTTAGTTCCATCGATCTCTGACCCGTTTGTGTTGATGGACATAGATGAGTCTTTTCTCAATTTCGTAGTTTATCATGGGTAGTCGCTGTTAACGCCTTTCATTCTTTAAGATTCTTTAAGATCTGTGTATGCCCTTCGAGGTTTGAGGTCAAGAAATTCTTGGCGCAGATCTATTTTACGTTAAGGATTGTTTCCAGCCGTCCAGTTTCAATAGTATTTCGTTGATGACTACAACGACTAGGTACATACCTCATACTACTCCTTCTTGTGGTGTGGCTTTGGAGGCAACCAGTTTCGTATTAATATTCAACAGACTAACCATCACGGAATGGAGTCCAGATCCATTCAAGACAAGGATAAAATTGCATCATCTCTGGAGGGTTTGAATGGAAGGGAGGTGTCTATTCTTCAATTTAATTTTTCTTCGGCAACAACCCTCTGTCGGTGTTATAATATTAACACTTGTATGAAACAGAAGACTCGGGATTTCTGAGCAGAAATGTATCAAGATAGGAAGCCGATCTTCTCTACGACTTAAGGAGGTTTGTACCTCGGATGACTCTACATAATCCTTCCTAATTTGGACGTCGATTCGTTCGTCCTCTAGCTCATTGTCAAATCCTCTACTGCTTGAAGTACCTTAACACCAATGAGACCAATATTAATTTGTGGCCTTTCCCTAGTGTGTATGAGGAACGAGGTAAATCCTTTCGAAAACTATTCATAATCGCCCGGTTTTCCAGCAACAAATTTGTAAGGCTAAGACAAATCCTGATGTTAATAACATTGCATTCAGTGTTCTAAAGGCAATAGCCAACCCGAAGACATCCTTCCAACCCTCTTTACCGTAAACAGAAACATCCTTCCCTCGGCGAACTGTGAACGCATAAGAAAGCAGGAAACTTTATATCTGTGAAAGTAAACAACTGCAATAAAAAAGAACAGATATTTTCGAAAAACTATTGATCATATCCTCCGAAAGGGAGTTTTGACTCACATGCTCCATAAGAAGTCTACGAAAAACATAAGGGATACTCTACAGCAGGGCGATGTATGCGGCAGCTTACTCAAATAACATCAGACTACATACACATATCCCATTTCTTCTAAGCATTCTCAAAACTTGTTGGTTTACAAAGTGATTCAGAGCAATTCTATCGAATCAATTCAAACACATCGGCGGCAGGGGTGGCAGGAGTGCCGGGAGTGGCAAGGACAGAACCGACACACTCTGATATTCAGTTTTCTTCAAACACTTGAAATATAGAAAATCCCCTTTAAAATGTAACCCCATCGACGACTCAAAGGCAATCGCCTCTCAACCCTAGCGAATCGAATTACATCTAATCTCCCGGCAATCTCTTTCACTATTTGAATCCCGTAGATCTCTCAAAAAAGCCCTCCAAATAGCGAGGCATTCAAAACATGAAAGCCAAGATTCATCGTCTTTGCCATTTTTTTTTTTTTCTTTTTTTTTTCATTTTTGTTTGTCAGCAGCAGTGGTACTCGTTTGCAGTGAAATTATTCAAATAGAATTTTCCCATAAATAAATTTCGCAATTTGGGTATGTAGGAGCAACAGAATCAGACGCAAGCAGTAGCAGCGGGATTACTCCTCGGAAGTTATGTGATAAAGAATGCCATCAATGGGGATACAGAGGGAAAAAAACACACAAAATTGAGAAAACATACAAAACACACTTGGATACAACCAATTCTACATCCGACGCGGCGCGCAAACATTTTCAGAAATGCACTGAAAGTTTGACGGTTTTATTTTTACCAGTCTGTACAGTGCGGGCATTCAGGGTAAAAAAGTTTCAAGATCGTTTTCGTTTGCAGTTAGTTAGATGTCGTCACACTTGGTCTTTCTTAAAAATTTTAGAAATGCTTTTTCGACAGGGACATAACAATTTTGTATTTTAATACCAAACGCACTTCTACGGTTCTTTTATGATTTGTCAATGTCAAAACGTCAGTCACGGTATACGTTTTTAATGATAAGGTTTACAAACGAGCTAAGGTATGGAAGTTATAAAAAAAATTACTACCGAATTTCTGAGTCGGTATTTAAGACTTTGAGGCCGCTACTCTAATTTTTGGTTCTGACAATCGTCCCAACAGACACTGTCTGTCTAAAGTGGATAAATTAGAGTAGGGATTTCCACTATTGAATGTTTCTGTGCCCGTGAGACATAGCGCTGGTAGGAGTACCGAAAATATCGCAGTCGTAAGTACTTCAGTCGGTTCCACGCTGTTTACAGGAAGTGGGAATCTCTCAGATCCGAGCCTACATCTTTACAAGATCAAAATAGTTCAAATATTAAGGCCTCTTGATTCTTTAAAAAGGGGAAACTTCGTCGATTGGGATCTGAAAAAGTTTGAAGAAAATCCAGAATTTCACCGAAAAATCGTCTTCAGCGATGAAGCTCATAGTTGGCTTAATAGACTCGTCTATAAGTAAAATTAAGTACTACAAACTCACATGTGCCTCAAGAGACTCCATTTAGTCCACAAAAAGTGACCTTATGGTGTGGTAATTGGACCTTATTTCTTCGTCGATGTAAATGATTGTCTTGTTCGCCATCGTGTCAAATCGTGATGGATTTGACATCAGTGATATGTGGTTCCAAGAGGATAGATAGTCCCGCATGCCAAACTTCTGGCCATAAAATTGATCTATTGAAGGTAGAGTTCGGTAATCGTGTAAGCTCAAGAAATGGTCCGGTCGAATGGCCACCTCGCTCAAACTTAATCACATGCCGTTAGATTTCTTTTTTATGAGGCTAACGACTTAACGTTATGCCAATGACGCAATAACCTAAAAGAATCCCAGGAGCAATATCGAAGCCGAAATTGAGAATGTTACCGCCGATATCCGTGTAAGAGTGGAGAAAAATTAACTCCTAAGGATTGATCGCTGCAAATGTACTTGAGGTGGTTATATGAACAAATTCGAATTTCACACTAAAATGTGACATATTTTCTTTATCTGGAATAGATTTCACCCAAATATGCCAATTATTTTGTGATTTTATTTAAGTACAGAATTGTTATGTCCTTATTGAAGAGCTTTTTACTATCTATCATTCCCTGGAGTAGACTGTCACCATGTCAGTAATGTTGTACAATTTGCAAGGTATTCCACGGCCAGTCAACGACTGATAACAAACAGAGTTTACAGTAAGCATGTCTTAAATACTACCAAACTTCTGCACTGCATTCCAAGTGGAGGTTACTGCTTTTCGACCTTGAGGCTTAGCCTTCTGGGCAAAGATTTCTGTCGCGGCTGTATGGATGGAAGCATCCTTATCGAGAAAGCATGAATAATATTTCTTCGAGGAGCTTGACGCTATTGCCGATTCGGATATCTAAAAGATCTGGAAATTCGTCCATAAATCGACCGATCCGACCTGAAGGAAGCCACTTATTTTAAGACCTGAAACTTGAACTAGAGTTTAGCGGAAGTGCCTCCATCTGGTTTATATTTCCACAGTTTAGACAGTAAGGTAGTTTGTGTGTGTTTACTGTACTTCAGGTCTGTTAAAATAGATGCACATAAACTAGTATAAGGAGTACTAGAAGACTACATTAGAGCTGAAGCCCTGAATCGGCTGTGGTGGAAGTCTGTACTAAAATAAATGTGTCACACCTACACCAAGAGAAGGTCCATTGTATTTTTGGTAGACCGGAAGAAACAGTGCGGTACCCGGGAAACCTATACCTAGGTTTGTTGTGCCTGCAATGAATAAGTAGGGTGATTGACTTAATCAAGCCTATCTGTCGGATGGTCATTACTGTCTAGGTGTACCGTGTAGGTACTCCCGTGCGTAAGAGTAGTAGAAGTGACTAACTCAGTCGAACTTCTAACTATTCAGATTTGTTCGTTGGTTTTGGCTAGGTAGGGTGGTAGGTCTTACCTAGGTAATGGCGTGGGTAGGAGTAGTAGAGGCAACTGACTTAGTTGGCCTTTCCTAGCATTACCTATTGTGGGAAGGTCACCTGTCGCCCTTGGGAGATGACTGTTGCAGTACTAACTTGTATGGGTAGTTGGTGACCATTTATTTGAGGGGTGGGAGCACACTTAGAGCCAAGAAAGTCCAGGAACTAAAAAACATCAACCGAATCTTCTAGTAAAGCGAAGAGCGTTTATTAAGGAAAAGGAAAAGGACGCCAGTGTTCTATGAATAGCAACCAACTTGGCTAGACATGGTATCAGTATAGTAAATTCCAAGAAATTCATTTCATGTTCAGTTACGTTCAATTCGGATTCCTTTTTGGCACCACAGTCATACTTCACTGTAATTGAGAGGAACAAGTCAGCCAGTACTGCCTCTGCTCGTTGGCCCAGTTAGCCTCTTTTTGATGGGATAATAACGCCTGTCGCCTTCACAACCTCTTTATACTCCTTGTGCTCGTATGTACGTATATGTATCCGATGCTTGCCTTGCTCCTTTACCCTCTATCTCTCTCTCTCTCTCTCTCTCTCTCTCTCTCTGTATGCCTTTTTGGCTTTGTATTCGAAATTTTCCGTTTTCCAAAGGAGAAAATCAAGTTAACATGTCTTTTCTGCGCGATCTGTGTGAAGTACACACACGGTACGTAGGCACTTGAGGCTGTTTCTACATTGCTCGACCCCCACACACCGCTCTAAAGGATTTCCTTTTGCGCGCAAAAGGTATGTATAGGTACCCACTCGTCTCATATATGTATGTACGTACATCTCTCTCGGAGATTGTAGAATAAGGACCAAAGAAAAGGAAGAAGAAGAAAAAGAATAATTCCAATAAAGATAGCACTCTCGGAAAAGTCTAATATTTGCGCACGAATCAAAAGTGACAATTTTTGGCAGTTTTTAGCTGCTGATGGTCTTTTTGTTGATGTTCTGATGTTCGAAAACTGTAGCCGGGTAGTCGGGTGTTTTTTTTTTTTTCCTGTTTCCTTTTTACTTTTTGGTGTTTGTGTTCCATCATTTCGCTTGTCACTTTTTCGTATTATTTGCTTATTTATTTTCCTCTTGGCCCATTAAGGAAGTTTACTTTTTGCCGATGGTGCTTGTTTGTGTCTATCTGTGAGTTGTGTGTGTGTTCTGGCTTTTTTTTTTCGTTTGGTCCTTTGGGAGGTAAGTGAAGGTGAAAATTTTATTTACTCTCCAAGATGAATATTCTCGTTGGCGGAAGGTGTTTACTCAATTGACTTTTACGCCGCCGTCGTCGCCGCATGTACTTACAAGTGGCGTAATGAAATTGAATTCATTTTTTTGGGGTTAGACGGTTAGTTGGAGTTGGAGGTGGAGGTTTGAGACAGACATGGGTGCGGCTTCACCTGTTAACCGTTGTTAATATTAATATCTATTGGAACCTTTCTCTAGGTCGACTAGTTATCAAAATCGTACCCCATCTGTTGCGAGTTCAGTCAATGGCTTTTTAACGGAGCTTGGTGGTAAGAGACGCTCAAGCTGTGACGGTTTTTTTGTGCATTTCTCTCCAACGAAGGTGGCTTTGGTGACGCTTCCTTGCCTTGCGTTCAGTTCTGAGTGTCTTTAGAATTTCTGCATCGGATTGGGGGTGCACCTTGAGAGTGAGGACATCCCATTTGTCAGCATTTTCCTTTCGCGTCTGTTTAAGCATGCTCAAGAGTACCGTGGCGCTTGATTGGACTCGACTATCAAGCAAATAGTGAGGTAACGCTCCACTTTCGATCTTTTTCTCCAGCTTCTTGACTTTCTTTTCTTCATGCGGCTGGAGTTTATTTTTCCTTTGTATGTTTTCATTGCGTCCTTGTTTCACCTTAATACCTCACAGTTTACGGGCCTTGCTTCTTCTCCTTACGCTCTTCATTATCCAATCGTCAATAGTAGAGTATATGGTGGCGTTTTACATCCCCGTTTTGAGGGATTTTATCGTACGAGTGTGGGGGATATAAGGCTACTAGAACAACAGGTAAAACTCAGTAGTCAGTGCGACGATAACATCGTAGCTGTGACTTGACGTCATGGAAATGATGACTGTAACAGTGATACAAAGCCATGATCTAAAAGTTTTTGTTTCCGCAAATTGATGTACTGGGACTGCAAAATATGTGATTCGCACAGGACGGTTTCACTCTCTCCTAATGCCTAATTTTGACGGTTTGCATTAGCCGGCAAGATCGTCTTGAATGCCTCCGACTTCTTTCTTGTATGTGTATTTTCAAGGAACGGGTTTAAAAAAAGTGTAAAAAGGCCCGAAACGCTTGACTGACATCAAACCAAACAAACATATACAACACATAGCTGAACAACATCGGGTGAGTGCTACTGGGCCAGCTTGTGTTACATAGGCCATAAGTGGCATTCCACAAGGCTTTGCACTGAGTCCACTATAGTAACAATCGATGGTTCATTGACTACTCGTACATGGCAAGAGTCATGATAGTTTGACCAAGATTGGTCCATGAGAAGTAGTAGCAATCAGCAGTGGGACAGGTAAATACTAAGGGAAGATAGAGATAAGTTAGAAGTAACATCATATGTACATACATTTAGTAAGTAACAGAAGATATGTTCATAAGTATAAAATGAAAATTGGAAAAAGCCACAGGAAAAAGCCCAGAAGGACGACATTTATTTCGGAAACTCAAAAGCCTTTAAATTCCAGTTTGGTTGTAAATCCAGTGTCTGTAAGAGGTGACACGGGTGAAAGCACTTCCGAAATGAATAGTGTTGCAGTCGACAGCAGGAACAAATGAAACGATTCCAATTAAGTTTTGACTGCGCAGGTCCACCAGTGGTCCACCAGAGTCACCAGCGCAAATTGCAGACCCATCGGGATCAGCAGCACAGAGAATATCTTGCGTTACCGCACCTGGTATGTACGTTTTGTCACAGGCAGTGTTGCTGATAACCAGCAGCTTTGTATATTGCAAAATATCAGGAGTTATTTGTGCTGTAATGGGAATACAAAAGATTTTGAAACCAGTACGAATCACAACCTTTAGAAAGAGCTTACATGCATTTGTGTCTCCCCATCCTGAGATGACGCCTAAATGTCCTTCATAAGTCATATTTAAGTCCGAAAAGGGTGGCAAGTTAATTTTCTTAATCGTGTCTGAGTAGCTGATGGAGTCGATTTCTAGTAATCCGATGTCGTTTATAGGTGGGTCAAGTTCATACATATTGTGAATTATTTTTTTGCGTCCACGTCTTTCTATTCCTCTCTCAAGATATATACTTCCCAAGAAGACTTTGATGTCTCCAGGCTCGAATCTGTAGACATACACAGACATATTATTTTTTCACAAGTCGATTGATTTGAATTAACATTACTCTTCGATGCAATGCGCTGCAGTAAGGATGAATGTTTCAGATATCAAGGAACCGCCACAATTAAAAAATAATATATTTTCATCGTATCCTGGAAGATTAACATATAGGCCGATATGATATGGAAACTGTCCATCTTTAGCTTCCTTTCCCACAAAAATTTGTGGGTCCGAATCTAAGTCAGCCGAGACCGAGACCGAGACCCAGACTAAGACCACTACTAGAAACAATCCCACGATTAACTGCATGGTGACCGATATCCTTTACTTTCAAATGCAAACTTGTGTAATCAAAAATTGGGACCAGTTTTTATAGCTCGAACCTGTGGGCCACGGTAAGACCACGTATGCGTATCTACAAAGTGTATCTAACTAGTCAAAGTGCAACGAATTCCTGGAATAATTATTTTTTAATTAATTGCCTTTCGACGATGAAGGTTATTATCGAGAAAATTCAATAAGGGATGTGTAATCACAATTTATCGGTCGTCGGACAATTTATCGGTCATAAGGACAGCCTTGACCTTGAGTATCGTTGTAGTTGTATAATAACCAATTTATTGACGTGGTCTCCCAAAATTTATTATAAAATTCTGGCACTCTTTTAGACGGAAATTATATTCTCGATTGAAGTGGACGTCAAGCGATCTTTACAGAAAAAATATTAATGTTCTTCAAGTCTGCCCCTCCATTGTACAAAAAACGTTAAATTTGAAAGGATACGATAAAGTGTGGGCTCTCTAAAGGAATTACTTAGTAGTTTGTCTCCACAGTGGGAGAAAAGCGAGAAATTACTATCCATGCGACAAGAATCCCATACATCCTTCACTGATGTACTGTCAAATTTCCATGACATATTGCGTCTGAGGTGGTAGTAGGTTTGCAATGGCATCACCTTAACTTAGCTTGACAAAGCAACTTATTTGGGCATTATCCTGGATAGGAAACTCCCTGACTCTACATCTGGGTTACTAGAAAAACCCATAAACTGCGACTATATAAGCAAGGGGGCGACCGTCTCTCACGGAATCTTTTATGTGGACTCACAAAAAGGTTTTTCCGCTCTTTGTAAACGTTTCTAAGCTGGCACCCACTTCAACCAAGAAACCCCCCACCCACTTCAAGTAGAACCTGACAAACGATAACATCCAAAGGTAACTGACTTCACTCGTTCATTTTGATATTTTCTGATATTTTCAACTATTTGGAACAAAAGAAGTCAGTACATGAGAAGTAGCAGTAATCAGCGGTTGGATAGGTATAGCATCAAAGTGAGTTTCAACATCATTAACGATGGCAAGGTGCTTTTCTGCAAAGCTGAGCTAGAAGTACCACCGTTCTGGAGGTATGTAACCGGATGCACTGTTCATAAACCTGAAATATGCCTTAGCAAACCTAACCCACAGGAAAAAGTCTGGATTGAATGATGGACAATATTTATTTCGGGAACTCAAAAGCCTTTAAATTCCAGTGTGGTTGTAAATCCAGTTTCTGTAAGAGGTAACACGGGTGAAAGCACTTCCAAAATGAATAGTACCGCAGTCGCCAGTCGGACCAAATGAAACAATGCCAATTAAGTTTTCACTGCCCATGTCGACCAGTGGTCCGCCAGAGTCACCTATGCAACCAGCAGACCCATCGGGATCAGCAGCACAGATTATACCTTGCGTTACCGTACCTGGCTTGTACGCTTTGTCACAGGCAGTGTTGCTGATAACCAGCAGCTTTGTATATTGCAAAATATCAGGAGTTATTTCTGCTGTAATAGGAATACAAAAGATTTTGAAGCATGTACGAATCACAACCTTTAGAAAGAGCTTACATTCGTTTGTGTATCCCCACCCTGAGATGATGCCTATATGTCCTTCATAAGTCATATTCAAGTCCGAAAAGGGTGGCAAGTTAATTTTCTTAATCGTGTCTGAGTAGCTGATGGAGTCGATTTCTAGTAATCCGATGTCGTTTATAGGTGGGTTATGGTCATACATATTGTGAATTATTATTTTGCGTGGACGTCTTTCTATTCCTCTATAACGATATATACTTCCCAAGAAGACTTTGATGTCTCCAGGCTCGAAACTGTAGACATACACAGACATATTATTTTTTCACAAGTCGATTGATTTGAATTAACATTACTCATCGATGCAATGCGCTGCAGTAAGGATGAACGTTTCAGATATCAAGGAACCACCACAATTATAAAAAAAAATATTTTCATCGCATCCTGGAAAATTAACATATAGGCCGATATGATATGGAAACTGTCCGTCTTTAGCTTCCTTTCCCACAAAAATTTGAGAGTCCAAATCTAAGTTAGCCGAGACCGAAACCGAGACCCAGACTAAGACCACTACTAGAAACAATCCCACGATTAACTGCATGGTGACCGATATCCTTTACTTTCAAATGCAAACTTGTGTCGTCAAAAATCGGGACCAGTTTTTATAGCTCGAACCTGTGGGCCACGGTAAGACCACGTATGCGTATCTACAAAGTGTATCTAACTAGTCAAAGTGCAACGAATTCCTGGAATAATTATTTTTTAATTAATTGCCTTTCGACGATGAAGGTTATTATCGAGAAAATTCAATAAGGGATGTGTAATCACAATTTATCGGTCGTCGGACAATTTATCGGTCATAAGGACAGCCTTGACCTTGAGTATCGTTGTAGTTGTATAATAACCAATTTATTGACTTGGTCTGGACTTGGAGAAAAGAGAGAAATTGCTATCCATGCGACAAGAATCCCATACATCCTTCACTGATGTACTGTCAAATGACACTGAGGTGGGGCAGATACCTTGAGATACAAACTTAAGCTCAGCCTTCTCTCCCATTTGTCCCAACTAAGGAGGTATTTACTTCTCATAGTTTTCCTATTTTCAAATACAAGAAGACTCTTCATGCCAGGGAAAGAGAAAAAAACCGAAGTATCTGTGACTATCACAAGACATTCTCCCAAGTCAAGGCTAATCCCCCGCGCATCGACTCCATTCGGGGCTGTTAAATCGTCCATTATGATTATATTTTCCAAAGGCGCATAAAATATTCAAAGCGCTTGTCTCAACTTTATCCCCCAGCCCAATGAGAAATCAGGATAAAAAGGAAGCACAAACAAAAAATAAAAGAAAGATTTTTACAAACAAAAACTCGTTAAAGAAAGCAATCCACCACTTGTGCGCGCTTTCCTATCGAAAATGAATCATTCATTGCCCGATATTCCTGCGAGATAGGGCCACAACCCGAAAATTCCATCCCATCTCACGAGGGCATTAGCTGGGAGCAGCCTAAGCTACACATCTGGAGCTGTTTCCTGTTTCTAAATCACATTAATAGTCGTTTAGAGCACGTGAGACGCGAAAATGTTTTTTTAAAAATCGTTCATCACTTTTATTCGCGCCAAGAGGAGGTCTCGACTTCCAGAAAAATACAACAAAAACAAAAAAAAAAAACGAAAATAAATAAAAAGGCGAATATAAATCTCCAAAGGATAAAGCCACTGCTGGCGTTAGCCTACGCGCACCATTCGGAGTGTGCCCATGCCTGTGCCTGTGCACTTCTATAAGTTATTTCCAATCTCAGATAGATGCCAAAGTACTCGGGCCCGCTTGTGTTTATGTTTGTGTGCCAATTGCAGATTAATGACTATACTCCCAGATCCCCGTTGGGGGTGACTACAGGTGTCAAGATGTTTTAAGGCGATTAGATAAGAATTTGGGTGCTTGTTCCGGCATCGTCATCCGATTCGCGTCCCGAAAACCAGCCCGGGTACATTATCGAAAATGGCATTTTTATTGGGCCATAAAAAACCGGTCCGCAATTTTATATATTTTTGATTAACGTCGAATCGGAGCTTGGTTGTGTTTGTAATCTTCTTGCATCGTGCTTGTGGAACTGTAATTGGGACTTACTCGGAGATTATCGTGGCATTTTTCAAAGGTTTCCGCTGGATTGTGTGCGGATTTTCGAACATCGTTATGCATACCGCACAACAGAGCACACCCGGTAATGATTTGCAAAACCCTAAGCCTGATAGGAATTCTGAATGGCTGAGAGGACGACTATCCACCGCCGCAATCAAATCGTATGTGTATGTCTGTGTGTGTGTGTGTAGTGCATCCTCTGCCTTGACATCTGAAGAGAGATCTAACAATTGCACGTAGCGCATTGCACGAAATGCCACTAGAATCCCGAAACTTATCCTGTATGCTGTGGGAAAACCCAAACAGGAGCAGAGCAATTGCCACAAAGGATGCCCATCCCTTCTGATGGTGGCGGTGGAAACTTTAGCCCAGTACCAGCGCCAGGAGTACAAGTAGATACCTTCTTTGCATTCAAGTGCGGTGGTTATCAACTTTAATGGATCTGGGTACCGCCGCCGCCGTCGCCGCACCGTGTGTTCGTTCGAATATCACAAACAACACGACACGAGAGCAGGAGAAATGTCTAAATATCCCAAAATTATCTGATTCGCCTGCTTCGTCCCTCGTCTAACCAGGTTTACCTGCTGAATTCCATGGCTAGTGGGCGACTGAGGGCGGGTGCCGCATCCTGATATATTTGCCTTTTTCAATTTTCTGGTCGGCGAAGGTGGTAGATGTTTACCTCAAAGATCTTGGCTTATGACTAAATCCAAGTTAAGATTAATTACAAACTTAAGTTGTTAATTCGTGTCTAAACATGCGAGAATGGCGAAAATTTGTTGTTTGTCTTCCCGTCGAGAGGAGCACCACGGATATGCAAAGTAAGAAAACTTCTGTAAGCTATCTTAGTGGTTGGCTTAGA
Organism: Xylota segnis; assembly: GCA_963583995.1. NCBI lineage: Eukaryota > Metazoa > Arthropoda > Insecta > Diptera > Syrphidae > Xylota > Xylota segnis. The sequence goes on from OY757238.1 coordinate 43,108,901, forward strand.
GGACGCACGAGGCACGAGGCAAGAGACAAGACAGCAGAACGAGCATCGGAAGGGTGAGCGTGTGCATAGTGCTCTTCCGGGAATGTTGAAATAGTACTTGTAGTACTTTGCAAATTCGAAGGAGTTTCCATTCGGAGCGAATCCTTCTGGGACGTGAGCTCAATCATCATTAAAATCTTTGGATTATATCTTTTAAATGGCAGAAGCAAAACTGTAAACACAACATAACATTGGTAGTTTGTCGAAACAGTAAATAGTTGGTAATTACTGCAAATCGAATGGAAGTTCCTTCCAAAGGTGCTGTATGGGATGTATGCCTTTTTGGCGAAGGAAGTGTGTGCATACGTATACGTGACCAACCTGGAGAGCAGATTTCAAATAACAGATACGGTTTCTTAACTGGGTACTTGCTTATGATTCGAAATTAACTACTTTGGCTCTGAAGTTTGTGTTGTTTTCCCGATGATGGTGTGGGGTGATTGTTGGAGTTTAAAGGAATTCAAGATAAAAGATGCTCTGTATCGATAGGAATGCTTACTCGTATCCTGTGAGGCATTTTCGAAATGTTTCACTGTTTTATGACTTTTTGGTGATTGTCACCCTTTCTGTGTTTAGAATTGCTGAGTCGTTGATGGCTACTTTAAGAAGGTAACAGTTCTAGTCGATACAATACGTGGGACAGGACTCTCTGTGATTTTAAGAATGAAACCGATTTAGATCTTTCGACAATCTTTTGGTCGCAGTGAGCAACTATGTAGACATTGGAGTGGATGGAAACAACGAAGATTGAATCAATGGAATGTGAGTGTTTCCAAAAGGGGTACCAAATGCAATAGAATCATTTGTGCACCAGATCTTGGTAGGACTAAGAGGAGTAAACTACATTTGGATTGAGTAGAAAGAACCGACTCACTGTTGGGATACAAGGATTCTCAATATGAAAGTACTCCCTCCAACAACATCGCAAGTAGATGCGACAATCTTGTGCTGGCAGGTCAGGTGACCGACGGACAGCAAATCTGTCCAACTGCTGCAAACGACTTCGATAGTCGGTCATCATAGAGGCTTTCTTGGGAATTGAAGAACAGGCGTAACGAGATGATCTTGAGGTAAATAAGGACTAAAGAAGCATCTATCCACCACCTAGGACTCACATCACTATAACTTCGAAGTGGTTAAGGAGTTTACCTACCTCGGAGTGAATACCAATTCTATGAATGACACCTTAGTGGAGATGAAGACGCGAATACTTAACCTACGAAACCGCTGCTGCTTTGGAAGATGAAATGCTAACTCTACAAAACATTGATCCTGTAAGTGCAGGAGCCGCATGCCATACAATAAGCAGGAAAGCAGAGGAGATCTTGAGAGAGAAAATTTCTTTCATGGAATTGCATCACATCGAGCGAATGAGCAATAATACCTCACCAAAGAGGATCTTCAAATTATAACTCCAAAGTTCGAGACGACAAGGAGAACCAAACATCGGTTCTAAGGATCAAGCTAACGCGAATACCAGAGCACTTAGAGTAGACACCTGTAAGGAGAGTTCCCAGAATCAAACTGAGTAGAAGGCTGCGGATCAGGGGTCTAGAGCCGATTCAATAAGAATATAAGTCTAATGAAGGACTGCGTTCGGTTACAATATCACGCTCAGCCCTTCCCTGGCAAAATTAGTAGATTCGAGCAAACAACCAGCGCAAAGACATTCACGAAATGGCAAACACTACGTGGTGCAGGTTTCATGTTAGAACGGTCATTGGCCAGTATTTCTTCCTAAATGATGGTTCCAACACAGTCGTAGTCCGTGGAGATCACCACCGAACCTGGCTATGTTAAGTAAATGATGGCGAGGTGACACATGCCAAATCGAAGCTCGGTATAAAGTTCATGGTCTATGCGGATAAGCCAGTGATATTAAACGACCTCATGAACAAGGTTATGGAGTTCAGCGCTTCCAAACGAGCTGGCGTTTTACTAACATTGAGTTCCGTAATCATCCTACTTCGCAGGGACAGGAGTTTAGCGTTCTTGTTCTTACACACAGAGTTCGACATGAAGCTCAAAATTAAGCCAACATTTCACATTATATACGGGCTTATGTACAACGGACTTAATTGTGTATAGTTGTCATCAAAGTCCTCCGTATGTATGCCCCAAATCCTCCTCCAAATGTTGAAGAAGTGTGGGGAAAGTTGAAGATGGCTGATTGGAAATTGATCAATGAACTAACAGTGCAAAACCAAAAGAAACTTCATCAATCGAGGGATATTAGTTAAGGCTTAAGGTTATACTAAAATATAGGCTCATTAGATAGGACTTTACCACGTCAGCGATAGACTCGTAAGCGCTCCACTAAAAGCTGCATCTGGTTGAGTAATAGTATATTAGAACTGAAAACCCTGTGCTACTTGTGTGAGGTCAAGGACATAGCCTACATAGCTTTGTAATAGCTAAGCAGAAGAGAAGATGTCGAAAAAAGTGTCGTAATAGATAAGGAATCCTAGAATATATCATCACCAACAGTCCTGCGACCACTACATCCGTCCACCTCAGTTACCCCTTCAAAATAGTTTTATAGACTAAGCCCCATTACACCATTACATGCAGCCAATTAAAGACCCCATGGGGTCGTGATATGATAATGTCACGTCGCATTATCCTGAGAGAAGCGACGCGTTATAACATGCAATATCAATTAAGCCCTGTCCTCCTTTCTGTGACGGTTTATGCAATAAATTTGTGAAAATCACTTAATTACCTCAAATTAAGCCACAATAAGAAATCACCAACGACAACACAGCTAACGTGTGTGTATGCGTGCGAATGTACGCCCTAAGAGTGATGTAATTAAAAACAGTTTACAAACATAATCCAGGCAAGGCCTCAAGCGTACCCAGTCACGTATAGGTGTGCCGTCAGTGGCAAACGTCAGCCGTTCAACTCTTCTTAAATTGGTCGAGATTAAGTCAGAAGACAGATCTGGTTGGCTTCTTTCTTTCCAGCAAACAAGGTTAAGATACATCGCTGCATAAATATCTGGGGCTAACCCCATATTCACATCCGCCTCTTCTTCAGTTTCACTTAATCCCAATGTGTACTTTATAACCATCTCTTAACGGCTGCGTTTTAACCCTTTTATTTTTGCATAATTAATCTTTAGTTACATGACCTGGTAGCAGGCCCCTCTTCGAGGAAAGATACCACCACCACCAGTCGTCCCGGAGTAATTCCATATTCAGCTCATATGTCCTCGCAATTTACAATTCCAGGCAAATTAACGTCATTCAACTAATTCCGCTCCCATTTTGCTAGAGAGATGTGAAACGACAAGGACTACTACCCTCCTTTGTGGCTTTTTGGATGTCAAGACGCTCGACGGCGACGGCGACGGTGGCAGTGTGGTGAGTGCGTGTGTGTTTATTCAAAAAGGGTTAAGTTTTGGGTTAACTGGCACCCAACCGGGGAAGTATACTCGTAGACGTAGCCAGCAACCGAGAGCAGTCCCTTGAACTTCATGAAGCCACACATAATACGTAGTGCGTGATCCTGGATCACTGTGCTGCTTCTCACTAATTCCCGGAGTATTTATGGGATTTATTAACGAACATTATCGCACATACTGACGCACACACGAAAGATGTAGTCACACAAGGACGTCGTCGTTGTCGTCGTCGTTGACAACAACAGCAACTGAGTGGCATGAGGCATATTTGTTTCGCTTTGTGACAGTCCTTCCTTCGTCGAACATTCCTGTAGAAAAGGATTAATTCTATAAGTAGACATACATACATATATGTACATACTTAGTTGGAGAAAGGACACATTTGTGTGAAACCTATGAAGGGGGCAAGCGGCCAGGACACACATCGGACTGTTGCGTTCCATTCATGTGGAAGGATGTCGTATGCGTGTGCGTTAATTATTTCAAATGACACTTTAACTGTTCGGAAATGTGCTCTTTTTCTGCTCCTGGAATTTGGACAAAACGGATTAGGATTGAAATTAATACCATTAAAAGGGGAACACGCACATCCCCACACACACGTGTGTGACTCTGAGGGGGTTGTCATACTACCTTTTGCGTTTCTTTTTTTTTTTCTTCCGATCATTGGTCGGTTTTTGTCCTCGAAGTGATTAATTTTATTCTCTCCACCTTACGCAAGATTTGTTCTCGTCCATATGTGGGGAGGATGGCCGAATCTAAGAGATGAATCAAGCAAATCAATTCGATAGACGACATGCACGAATCTCGGAATCAAATGAATAGAAGGAAAAAGTTAACGACCCGACTCATGGGGAAACTTTTTCATTTATCCAAATGAGTAATGATGGCTCGAGATGAGGACATCAGCAAGGAGTTCAATTTGTTAGCACTAATTGTAATTATATGTTGGGAGGTGAGAATGCTGGGGAGGACATCGCTCTGATAAAGTGACTGAGGGGTGTGGGAAAATCAATAGAATCCTGATGCTGTGAAAACCCCAATCAAAACCCTATGGAGAATCTAGAGAGTTCCTTGATTGGAACAGTGGAAGGACATTTGGTCAAACTTTGAAATAATAATATCGCTATTGGTGTATCAAACTGTGCAAATGAAAGTCCTGGTATCCAAGGGATGTATACTACATTCAACAGTCTATGATGGCAAGTATAAAACTGGAGTCCCACAGGGTTAAATACTTGCACCATTATTATAACTTAAACTCAACTCTCAATACCGAATGGTCGGAGTTTTGGGATGAATGCTGTTGAGTAGCTCACAAATTATCAGTGAGCAATGGATCGAGTCTGCAGGTCGAAAAAGTCGAAAACTTTCTATATTTAGGAGTCCTCGGCTCGACCCACGGTGGCACCGTACCCAATGAGGAAGCAGAATCGGGAAAACTAAAGTTGGGTTCGGAAGGGAATGGCTACGTTCTCAGCACAGACACCAAGCTAAAAGTATTCAGATCTAAAGTAGAATTAGTAGTATACACTATTCGAATCCCCAACTTGGATGGGTACTCGAAGACTAAAAGTCTTTGTAAATAGATGTCTACATTACATGTTAAGCCCAACCTTATCTCCTTAACAGCTTTAACTGAGAATGGGTTAAGAACCTATGGAGGTGACACCTTATGGCTCTAAAATATGGCATGCAGTGGAATCCACTCACCCAGTTAAGAAGGAAAGCAGGGCGGCCTAAGACAACGTCTCAAAGAATAGTCGAACAACAAAAAGCAGGAGTGAGTTGAGCATATTGTGTGAGATGTTAAAGGAACCCTAGCCACTCATGGTGACTCATGTAGAGACTTCTGCTTGGGTAAAAGGATAATTTAGGAAATTTTAGTATTCAGGACTTAGAGTGGAAAATAATGCTGAAAGCGGAGCTAAGCCCTGGCAATTTGAATGGAGGGAACCTATTTACTGATGAAAAGTAATATTCCTCTTGGGATGATCGGACGTTTAGACAGTTTACTGATTCATAGCTGTAGACTATCCTAATCCTGAAAAAATGTGCTAATCCTACTTAAACGAAATAAGACTGTCACACTGTCAGCTTCGTTAAAACATCTTCCTTCCTTGAACCTCATATAAGAAATGTGGATCCATCAAGGATCATCATTTGATGGAGTGCCTTAGGATTCTTCTTACTTACCAACTCTTTCATGCACTCATACCAGAATAATAAAAAATGTCTTTTTGACTGCTTAGCCAGGGAAACACAGATATTTGCAAACTGAAGTAACTGAAGCGATGATAGGACTTAAGAGTTGTCCTTGTCGGTATTCCTAGTTGTGGACGTAGCTCTAAACGACGTAAGCGAGGAGATCTTTGACAAACGTCGATCTAGTTCTCACAGATACAAGAAATCGTTGATCCTTTTTGATAACACTGGATATATGCATCAGTGGAAATCACATAACTTAATGCCGTGCTAACAACGTAAGAGTAAGACAAATTATTGCGTCCTCTTATCAAGAAACTTTAACCTTCGCACCTTCTCAAGAAACCACACACAACCAAACAACTTACAACTAAGCATTCCAAAGTTCTACTACAGACAGGATTGCTGCCGCCCTTCTCCGAGAGAGCCTGTGTGTTGTGTAAGATAAATTCCAAGAACAAACACGAAAACGCTTAATAAATTTCGCATCATCACACCCTCCATGCCATGGTCCTCCTTAAGGACGACGAATTCATTTACAGCCCCCCCTTTCGCTTCCACTCGCTGACTTAATGTGGCCCTGAGCATTCATCGCCTCTACAGTTTACACCAGCCAACACCAACACCACCACCACCAACAGCACTTCCCGCACTCCTAGATCCTGATGGTTTATTAGCGGCGTTTAATTACGGTAATAACTTAAGGTATGATGATGAGCTCGCTTTCACATTTGCATTCGTGTATTTTTCTTCTTCTTTTGCTGGTTTCTTTTTCGTTCCCATATCCTTGTCGTTTCTTTTTTTTTTTTTGACGCCCCTTACCTTAAGCGTCATAATATGCTTTCATCTTCACCTGGCTGACTGAGTGTGCCGCAGGATATTATCAGTCGAATGGAATACCAAAACCATGCTTTTCCGAGTACTCTACGAGCATAGTATTCAGAAAGGACGACGAAAAAAAAATCCTGCAAATGAAAAAGAAAACCAGGACGAGGAAAAAAAAACAACGTTAGTGTGTTAGCGGCAGGAAACCGAACGGAAGAAGAACGTAAAGCAAACATAAAATGAAAAAAAAAAAAAACTTAAGGGATTATCCTTTTAATAGTAATGATAATTATTTTTTTTTTATGGCGAAGGGATTTCTTATTCCTGCCAGCCAGCCAAAGCCTGTGTGTTGTTGTAGTCACTGCAGGAGCAGGGGGTAAAGCGTTTTATTTCAACTCCTGCTCGCGGTAAAAACGGGCAGCAGGTATAATTGAGGTGTAATTTCCGCTGAGAGGATTGGTAAGAGGATCCGGTAGGATTTTCCGAATGGAAATGGCTTGAGAAGTGTTTTTTTTTTATTTTGTTACTTTTTCCGAAGTTTTTTGTATGTTTTCGAGGAATTTTTTTGCCCTGTTGCTTCTCTTTCGTCATATTATTAAATTTCGCTTCGTTTCCGGTTCTTGGAATCACACCAGTTGCTTTTTTCGCTGTGGTTCTTGGTTTCATTGATTAATTTTGGTTTTTTTTTTTATTTTCGTTTTGTTCCTGGTATGTCGGTAGTCCTTGCTTGAAGTCCGAGGCAATTTTCGAAAGCAACACGTGAATATATGCAGGGAATTGTAATGGAATTACGTTTGTACGTTGCTTCAAGGTCTGGCGGTTATAACTTATAAGCGGGCTTTGTTTAATCGAGCTAAAGGGATTTTAATTTCAGAATTTTTTTTTTTTAACATTTCAGGGATGAAGGCTGCTTCAGGACATTGTGGTTTGAATCATTTGAGTTGCCGTGCAAGAAAGTTGTTTTTAAGAAACCGATACAAAATTTGTCTTCGAAATACAAAATGGACGGTTTTACATCGTCCTATCCTCATAGTGAAAGCGGGCCTTGAAGACCAAATAAATGATTTCGTTGCTAAAATTTTTTGGATCTTATCCAACCACTCTCAGTCAGGATGAGCGGAAAATCAGCTTCTCGTCATGAGTGGTGACGCTAATGCAATTCTTACCGCATGGGACAGAAGAAATACTCATGATAAGGGTTCAGATCTCGGTGGTTTAATCGAGTCTCATTCACTCAACATAGGCGTATGCCCAGCTTGTCCAATCACTACTCACAAAAGTAGGAGTAATCCTTCGCGGAAGAATTCGAAAAACTTTTACATAAAGTCAGGGGACTCTTTAATCAAGAAAAACTTTTTAGGGATTCGAATAGCGTAGCCTTAGGAAATCTAAGTTAGAGGCTAGAATATCACATAAGCATTTAGAACGAGTCGCACAGCTGCATGGCAACAAATGCCAATAAAGACACCATTAAGGCTTAGATAATCCTTGCAGCTGACCCATTAGCATTATATTATTAACTTAAACTATAAAACAAGATTGCTTGTAGAAGTGCATGCGGATCTGGATCTTCACGCGGATCATTACCTGGCATAAGCTCATGGCGACCCAACATAGTAGAATGCGAATAGAAACTGATGACGGATGCCGGCGATTTGGTGACAGTAGTATGGTGGCAGTAAAATGTACTTTTCACTTGATGTATGCCCAAGCCTAAGTAGAACTAGAAAAGCGGCCCTCGGTGAATACCAATTTGGAGACATGGGCAACTTGTCAACCATCCTGAAATTTGTAACAACTTTCGGGTGGTTCAGGGAGGCCATGTAGTGACCCTAAAGCTAACAACCAACCTTGTATTTGCTTTTGAGAAAAACCCACGACAGGGGCTCACAATGGATCCACTAGTGATCCGAGTGTTGGCTGCCCACGTAGCTACTCCGTTCTATCTACCTACTTACCTTCCAGTCGTGGAGTAATCCAAAGCAAAGACAAGTGTTTGGTTGTGGCTTTGGTATAACGAAACAGTCTCCCTGAATCAATATGAAATTTTTAACAGGTCGCCCAAGTTTCCGAAGCAATATCCGTTTAGGGCAGTTTTTATACCATTTTCCTTTACATATATTTGTTCGAAGGGCATTCGACGTGTCAAATACCCCCGGCTCCTCAACAACTTCATGTACATCGTCACACCTTTGGAGAGTAATCCTCTATCCATGACCCATATTTCTGGAATTAACTTAGAATATGCACCTTAGTCGCTCGTAGTTGTTTGAAACTGAAGACTGTTAGTTAAGGTCTGACAGCCCCTGATCTCGATTCCAGGTCTTTAATTTTAGTAACTCCATGATCTTTACTTGTGACTCCCTTGTGAGAGGACTCATTCTCATTCCGAGTAACCAAGGAGCGTATTCTGAAAAAAAAAAACGTTCCAACGAAGAAGGTAATCTTCTCGACAACAAAAGTTGGAAACACGCAAATCGCCAAGTCGAAAGGATTGGTTTGCTTTGGTTGCTTGCTTGTTGCAAAGTGGAATACTCTCATCGCCAGGAAGAAAAGGAAATACGTTTGCAAAATGAATAGAATGCCAGTCTGTCTCCAGGGGAGCGACCAAGGGGGTAGGAGAGGCCAACTCGCGGATGTACCGAGTGAATAAGTAGAAGATAAACGTAATGTAACAGGACGTACATCTTATTCACTGCCAGCAGGAGGAGGAAGAGTTCTGCCAGACACACTCAGATGCACTACAAACACATGCAAACAGATACATCTACAGACCCACCGACAAAGTGCAGAGATTTATACTTCTCGTGTGTTTTCTTTAATCTCTTAAGCCGTTCTGCTTCCATTTTTATCCGCATCTATTGGTTTGGGGGCACATGCCTTCGCGTTGCTGCTACCACTGGTGCAGTACTCAGGAGAGGCTATCTTGTCTTTCAACTCGCTGCCGGCTCGCTGCGCCGCGTCGCACCGCACCGCGCCACCCCATTCATCTGATTACTGCTTTTCAAGTCGGTTAAGGATGCACGAAGCTGCTGCTGCTTCTCATTCGACTTCCTCCCTTCAGTTGGGTTTAAATCTAAATGCGATCACGAAAGCAATATATTTCCGGGCGTAGCGCAAACGAAAGGAAAACGAACCAGCATCTCTCTTGGTGATGGCTACCGCCAAGAGTTGGGGCATGGGTTTGGGCTAAAAAGGACGACGGGAGATAAAGGTTTTTCGGCGAGGGGGGGGCTAGGGAATCTGCAGCATTTCGTTTGGCTTGCCACTTCAGCGGCGGCAGGAAATGGAAGGAAAAAGTATTCTTTTTTGGCGCGCGAGGATTTCCATTTGAATCAGTCCTTTTTTTTCCTTCTTTCGCTTTCTCTTACTGCCACACTGCTGACGGTTCTAGTGCTGCCACTGCATTGCATGAGAATTCCTTTTAGAGTGCAGTTCCTGTGCCTACATGTATACACTTGGATGCGTACCGGCGGTAACAGCTCCCGATGAAATATTTATGGTTGGACAATAAAATTACTTTTGGCACAGTTTTATCGCAAAGTTTTCTCTATTCCTAGAAAACGGAATGGAAGGGCTTAGGCGGAGTACTGGGTGTTAACAGTTTGGAAACTTAAGGATCACCGCCCAGTTCGAAGTAATTCGTGACTTTCAAATGGTTGCAGTGCATTGCCTTAAAGAATTTAATATAGTCGAGACGGAGGTTTTAATTAAAACGGGGAATCCATTTTTCCACTAATATCCAATTTATATCCAACAATTAATTGAGTAAAATGGCTTAATCCCAGCTGATTGGATTTAACGAGAATATCGTTATTTTCCTGAATATCGAGTTCCAAGTTTCCCGAACAATAAGGCCTCCATAGAGGCAAGATAACATAAGTATTTAGCTCACTCACGAAGCAAGAAATAACCCTAGTTTTACCTTCTGGTTATAACACCCAAATCAGATATTATTTTTAGGTGCAGCTTTAACACAAAGTAGCTCAACTAGATCGCTGTATAAGATGATGAAACAAAATTACGCATACGACACCGAACCCGATATATTCCTCCAAATTCTGCCGCCTTTCAAATCAGAAGTCTCTCGATCAAATTAATAAGCAGACTTAGTTGTACTCAGTTGGCAGCTATGTAACATTTGGGATCACAGAGGTCAAGAATGAAAAACATCTCCAGATGCACTTCAAATGCAATATCGTCACATATCTCCTCTTCCTTAGAGTTTTGCTTCAAATGGACTAAATTCAACAAAAAACTTAACCAAAAAACGTTAAGAGGATGACTTAGACCTTGGCGTACTCAGTTGGCCTCTATTTAGTGGTTGGGAAGAAGTCGGGTATACAGAGGTCCAGAATGGAAAAAATCTCCTGATCCACTTCAAATGCAATTTCGTCACATATCTCCTCTTCCTTAGCGTCTTGGGTCAAATGGACGAAACTCAACAAAAAAATTAACCAATAAACGTTAAGAGGATGATTAAGACTTTGGCGTACTCAGTTGGCCTCTATTCAGTGAGGTCCAGAATGGAAAAAATCTCCTGATCCACTTCAAATGCAATTTCGTCACATATCTCCTCTTCCTTAGCGTTTTGGGTCAAATGGACAAAATTCAACAAAAAAACTCAACCAAAAAACGTTAAGAGGATGACTTAGACTTTGGCGTACCCAGTTGGCCTCTATTTAGTGGTTGGGAAGAAGTTGGGTATACAGAGGTCCAGAATGGAAAAAATCTCCTGATGCACTTCAAATCCAATTTCGTCACATATCTCCTCTTCCTTAGCGTTTTGGGTCAAATGGACGAAATTCAACAAAAAACTTAACCAAAAAACGTTAAGAGGATGACTTAGACCTTGGCGTACTCAGTTGGCCTCTATTTAGTGGTTGGGACGAAGTTGGGTATACAGAGGTCAAGAATGAAAAAAATCTCCATATGCACTTGAAATTCAATATCGTCACATCTCTCCTCTTCCTTAGCGTTTTGGGTCAAATGGACGAAATTAAACAAAAAACATAACCAAAAAACGTTAAGATGATGATTTAGACTTTGGCGTACTCAGTTGGCCTCTATTTAGTGTTTGGGAAGAAGTTGGGTATACAGAGGTCCAGAATGGAAAAAATCTCCTGATCCACTTCAAATGCAATTTCGTCACATATCTCCTCTTCCTTAGCGTCTTGGGTCAAATGGACGAAACTCAACAAAAAAATTAACCAATAAACGTTAAGAGGATGATTAAGACTTTGGCGTACTCAGTTGGCCTCTATTCAGTGAGGTCCAGAATGGAAAAAATCTCCTGATCCACTTCAAATGCAATTTCGTCACATATCTCCTCTTCCTTAGCGTCTTGGGTCAAATGGACGAAACTCAACAAAAAAATTAACCAATAAACGTTAAGAGGATGATTAAGACTTTGGCGTACTCAGTTGGCCTCTATTCAGTGAGGTCCAGAATGGAAAAAATCTCCTGATCCACTTCAAATGCAATTTCGTCACATATCTCCTCTTCCTTAGCGTTTTGGGTCAAATGGACGAAATTAAACAAAAAACTTAACCAAAAAACGTTAAGAGGATGATTTAGACTTTGGCGTACTCAGTTGGCCTCTATTTAGTGTTTGGGAAGAAGTTGGGTATACAGAGGTCCAGAATGGAAAAAATCTCCTGATCCACTTCAAATGCAATTTCGTCACATATCTCCTCTTCCTTAGCGTTTTGGGTCAAATGGACGAAATTAAACAAAAAACTTAACCAAAAAACGTTAAGAGGATGATTTAGACTTTGGCGTACTCAGTTGGCCTCTATTTAGTGTTTGGGAAGAAGTTGGGTATACAGAGGTCCAGAACGGAAAAAATCTCCTGATCCACTTCAAATGCAATTTCGTCACATATCTCCTCTTCCTTAGCGTTTTCCTTTAAATGGACGAAATTCAACAAAAAACTTAACCAAAAAACGTTAAGAGGATGATTTAGACTTTGGCGTACTCAGTTGGCCTCTATTTAGTGTTTGGGAAGAAGTTGGGTATACAGAGGTCCAGAACGGAAAAAATCTCCTGATCCACTTCAAATCCAATTTCGTCACATATCTCCTCTTCCTTAGCGTTTTGGGTCAAATGGACGAAATTAAACAAAAAACTTAACCAAAAAACGTTAAGAGGATGATTTAGACTTTGGCGTACTCAGTTGGCCTCTATTTAGTGTTTGGGAAGAAGTTGGGTATACAGAGGTCCAGAATGGAAAAAATCTCCTGATCCACTTCAAATGCAATTTCGTCACATATCTCCTCTTCCTTAGCGTTTTGGGTCAAATGGACGAAATTAAACAAAAAACTTAACCAAAAAACGTTAAGAGGATGATTTAGACTTTGGCGTACTCAGTTGGCCTCTATTTAGTGTTTGGGAAGAAGTTGGGTATACAGAGGTCCAGAACGGAAAAAATCTCCTGATCCACTTCAAATCCAATTTCGTCACATATCTCCTCTTCCTTAGCGTTTTGGGTCAAATGGACGAAATTAAACAAAAAACATAACCAAAAAACGTTAAGAGGATGATTTAGACCTTGGCGTACTCAGTTGGCCTCTATTTAGTGTTTGGGAAGAATCCGGGTATACAGAGGTCCAGAACGGAAAAAATCTCCTGATGCACTTCAAATCCAATTTCGTCACATATCTCCTCTTCCTTAGCGTTTTGGGTCAAATGGACGAAATTCAACAAAAAACTTAACCAAAAAACGTTAGGAGGATGACTTAGACCTTGGCGTACTCAGTTGGCCTCTACTTAGTGTTTGGGAAGAATTTGGGTGTACAGAGGTCCAGAACGGAAAAAATCTTCTGATGCACTTCAAATGCAATTTCGTCACATATCTCCTCTTCCTTAGCGTTTTGGGTCAAATGGACGAAATTCAACAAAAAACTTAACCAAAAAACGTTAAGAGGATGATTTAGACTTTGGCGTACTCAGTTGGCCTCTATTTAGTGTTTGGGAAGAATCCGGGTATACAGAGGTCCAGAACGAAAAAAATCTCCTGATGCACTTCAAATCCAATTTCGTCACATATCTCCTCTTCCTTAGCGTTTTCCTTTAAATGGACGAAATTCAACAAAAAACTTAACCAAAAAACGTTAAGAGGATGATTTAGACTTTGGCGTACTCAGTTGGCCTCTATTTAGTGTTTGGGAAGAATCCGGGTATACAGAGGTCCAGAACGGAAAAAATCTCCTGATGCACTTCAAATCCAATTTCGTCACATATCTCCTCTTCCTTAGCGTTTTGGGTCAAATGGACGAAATTAAACAAAAAACTTAACCAGAGAACGTTAAGAGGATGATTTAGACTTTGGCATACTCAGTTGGCCTCTATTTAGTGTTTGGGAAGAATCCGGGTATACAGAGGTCCAGAACGGAAAAAATCTCCTGATGCACTTCAAACCCAATTTCGTCACATATCTCCTCTTCCTTAGCGTTTTGGGTCAAATGGACGAAATTAAACAAAAAACTTAACCAAAAAACGTTAAGAGGATGACTTAGACCTTGGCGTACTCAGTTGGACTCTATTTAGTGTTTGGGAAGAAGTTGGGTATACAGAGGTCCAGAACTGAAAAGATCTCCTGATGCACTTCGAATCCAATTTCGTCACATATCTCCTCTTCCTTAGCGTTTTGGGTCAAATGGACGAAATTCAACAAAAAACTTAACCAGAAAACGTTAAGAGGATGATTTAGACCTTGGCGTACTCAGTTGGCCTCTATTTAGTGTTTGGGAAGAAGTTGGGTATACAGAGGTAAAGAACGGAAAAAATCTCCTGATCCACTTCAAATGCAATTTCGTCACATATCTCCTCTTCCTTAGCGTTTTGGGTCAAATGGACGAAATTAAACAAAAAACTTAACCAAAAAACGTTAAGAGGATGATTTAGACTTTGGCGTACTCAGTTGGCCTCTATTTAGTGTTTGGGAAGAAGTTGGGTATACAGAGGTCAGGAATAGAAAAAATCTCCTGATGCTCTTCAAATGCAATTTCGTCAGATATCCCCTCTTCCTTAGCGTTTTGGGTCAAATGGACGAAATTCAACAAAAAACTTAACCAAAAAACGTTAAGAGGATGACTTAGACCTTGGCGTACTCAGTTGGACTCTATTTAGTGTTTGGGAAGAAGTTGGGTATACAGAGGTCCAGAACTGAAAAAATCTTCTGATGCACTTCAAATGCAATTTCGTCACATATCTCCTCTTCCTTAGCATTTTGGCCAAATTCAACAGAAACAAAAATCTGGTGATTAAGGCTTTGGTGTACAGAGATGGCCGCTATCTGGATCAACTTTTGCCTCGCAGTGCACAGAGGAGGCAGAAAATTTTCACCGAAAAAATGTGTGAAAAAAAATTACACATACGCCACCGAACCCGATATATTTCTTCTATTTCTGCCTCCTGGTGACTTATAGTCATAAGTAGTGCGATACCAATGTGCGACACCAATGTCTAGAATTATGCGGTTGGGTTTTAATATTGAAAACACTTTTGACTTCTACTTCAACCGAATATCCCTTCGTAACTATCCGCGGTACCACTCTTTCTCTTACTAGACCTTTGTTTCCCTGCCTTAGTCGTGCCCTTCTCTCCGTAAGCTTTCATTTTATAAACTGCAATGAAGACACGTTAGCTACTTTAGTTTTAGTTTAACTTTTTTCCGAACTTTCGTATTTGACATTTGTATCTGTTCTCAAGTACTCATCATGAAGTTAATTGTGGGCTTGTTTATGGTAATGGTTTTGGCTGACGTTAATACGGGATCACAAGTTCGTAAGGGACAGGAAGCAAATAACGATGGTTTCCCTTATCAAGTCTGCTGACATGTCGTTGGGAAAAGGTTGTTATTCCTGTGGTGGCACTGATAAGTAATAAAAGTTGAAGTCGATCGATTGCGAGAATCATAACTTACCTGCATGTCTGTGTTCCGGTATCCACTTGAAGATATCATTGCTATCTTGAGAGGTTTAGTTATCCTTCGAGGAACATAGACGTCTGTTTGGTTCAAAATTATACACCCTTATGGAAACTCGAATATTGGTTTATTAGAACAACGTCGGATTGTATGAAATCGATTATGTTAGCCAGTCAGATTGTATGATATTAAAGATATTGACTTGCCACCCTTCACGCATTAATGGCTTATGAAGGACATAGAGCTATCACCTTAGGATAGGGATATACAAGTAGTTTCAAGTCCTTACTAGTGGCTATGCCCTTTAAAAGAATAACACCACTAGTTAGAACTTAGCAATCCTTGCCACCTTCATCCGCGTACTGCCCGTTTTGAACGAGTTTACCTGAATTCTAGCCAGCCGCAGTCGCGGCTAGTTGACACGAGTCTAATAAATACTACTTATTAGTTTCTGGTTACTAAATAAAACTTATGTCGAATTTGTGAGTGCGGCTGGCTTTTATAGGGCGAATCGATGAGACTTCGATTGGGAGACGCACGTGCATAGCTAAAACGTCCCACTGTAGCGAATTAATTTCTAATTAACTTCATTCATTCGATGCAGATGTTTTAAAGGTTAATTGAGCATTTAGCGGTCGCAAGAAAACCTATTAAAGACTTCGAATTCTTTGACCTTCATGCAAGGGCATAACTCGAAGGCTCCGCTCAATCTGCTAAAGAACTAAGGGAAAGAAATGTGTCTGGGTTTGAAACCCTTAGGCTTCAGCCAGATTAGTCTTGTTACGAAGATTAAGTACATCCATTGGATTAAGAACTCTCTGGTGGCTTAAATAGGAACACTTTTCATTACACTTTTCAACGTGTACCAAACGTTTTGGACAGTCTTCTTATAAGGCTTCGGTTAAGCGGAGACAGACTTCTTGAAAGTAACCAAGTATAGGAGTAGAATGTTGGAAATTCTTCGAAAATAAAAGATATACTGTCGGACAGGTCTCTCTCTTGAACAAAGCTTTACTTCGTTTAGCTTTTATTGAGTAAGGCAGCATAAACGATCGACTTAACACCACGTCAGAGGAATACGTTTAATGGCCTTAAATCGCATGAGAGAGATGTTCATTCGACCTGAACATTTCTTGAGACTACACGGTTACCGAACTTCCCCTTCAATAAATCAATTGTTTGTGGTATGTGGCACCATATTGTTGGAGCCACATGTCAATCATATCAAGTTCACCCGACTCTAAGCTTCTTCCATCTTTTGATGCAGCTTATAAGTTTCTCATGATCGACGGGTGAATCTAGTGAGCAACTTGTGGATGTGGAAGGAATAGTCCATGAATAAAGGCAAGTTTCAATTTTACAGGAAAGAGAAGTCTTCTTGGTATCCGCTGTCTTCACTTCTCCATTTCTATAATTCGCAAGTATGGGGTGTTCCGTGTGGAATGTATATTGACTCAAGGGTCCACTGAATTGTTTGCAGATGCCTCCACTTTGTTTTGGAACCATAAGTTACTCTATCTAAGGTACGTGATTTTCTGTTAATGTTCCAAGAGTGTGGAACTGTGAGTTCGGAGATGAGTTTACCATTTATTTTCGCCGGGCTTAACATGCAAGTAGATTGCAGCCGGATAGGTATGTACTTTCAGAAATCTAAAGCTCAAAATCCATGAACTTGTATTGAGTCGTGTGAATCGTCATCGAACCAGTCGATGGACTCTAATCCTCTGAAAGGTTAGCAAAGAGAGATGTACATATAGCGAACCTTTTAACACCAGCCTCAGATACTTCAACGATCCACTGAACTCTGGAGTCTTCCTTCGAAGTTTAAAGAACTCCAACCAAGGTAGCTGTACACAATTTTTAAATTCAATTGCCAACCGAAATGCTGTTTGTACTGCCATTTGAGTAAATTGAATTTAAATCCTTGCGATATCATTTATCCTTTTTGCCATCGCACATCGACTGTTTGTGCAACTAATCATGTCTTTCGCTAGATTTGATTCCGACACAAAACATGAGGGTTCTGTGTGGGGTAGTTTGCCCGGTCATATATAGCAGTGACCCGCCCATCATGTGGAAGGGGTAATAGCAAAATTGTTGCACATGTTCCACTTGTTCGACAGTCTTAGTGGAGTGGGAAGGACAACGCTTCATCCCACCAAAGGACAACGCATTCAATTATAAATCGCTCAATTAATTCGAACAAAAAGTGAGCAAATTAAATCGATTAAACATTAATCATGAATGAAGATCATCAACAAAGCGCCGACTGATTGAATTCGAATGGCGGAGGATGGGGTGTGTCCGTGTTGTTGGGTGAAAAATAATTCCAAATGCGATTTTCACCATTTTCATAAATTTTTATAATTTTCATCTGCAGCTGTGTTTGCAACGGCATGGGTGGGGTTGCTTTATCACCTGGCGATGGAATAAATTCGAAATTAATGCCGATTTCATAAACGCAAAGGACTTGGTGGTGCGAGGAGGCCAGTGCGGTGTGTGGTGTTGATTTTCAATAAAGAATGCGCATACTAATGGAATATGCAGGCGTTGAATTCATCATTACATCTTGATTGATGCCTATTGTGCTGGGGAGTCAAATAGGCAGGGGTCCGACCTTGTTATTGCGGCACAGTTGCACTGCAACGGGTCAAGTACATAACTTTCTCTACGTAAAGGTAAACCCTAGTGAAACCAGGAGTATGTCCTCATATTACAAGATTAGCTCAAGCAATTTTTGTATTTCAAAAATAAGTTGGTTGGACCGGCCCACGATAAGGACGCACTTAGGCCAGAAAAGGTCCATTGTGCTGCCGTTGAGTAAGGTGGGTGGGTCACCCCCTTACTCTTGGAACCATCCGCTCCTTATAATGAGCTTCTGTCTTTGAGCATGCTTTCCTATAGCACAGTGGCCAGTTAGGGTATTAACTACTCCTGTGGTCCAATTTTCGTTTAAATTTGGCTTTACTGCGTCGGCTTTGATCAGGTATGTAGCATACGACGTTAGCGCCTAGACCTCGGTGACGTTTATGTTATTTAGGCCAGAGGAACCTCTTCTAGCCAGTAATTTCCCGAAAGATAAGTTAAAATCGCTATTAACTTGCTGAAATAAGCAAAACAACTACAGTAGGCCAACCGCAACAAATGGCTGATAAAATATTTTTTAATTAATCGATGGAAACATTTTTCTCCGGTAATTAAATTTTAATTAAATTAATTAATCGATTTTCAATTCATTATTAGAAAATGTATTACAAATACGTACTGTTTTGAAAACTCTGTGGCTTCGGTTTTTATAAAAACCAGAAGCACTTATGTGCATGTAAGTCACAGGTCTATTTCGACCTGAACGTGCAAGTGATCATAAAGTTCTTGGTGCTTCTACTCTTAGGTGGGGCTTGTTGGTGCCTAGGCGGCACTGACACAGTTTATCTAACTGAAGGGGAACCACCAGAAGCTAGAACTTAGAGTAATGTGTCTGGTTCGGTGGCGTATGCGTAACTTTTTATTTTAACATAATTTTTCGGTGCAAAGTTGTCAGCCTTGTCTGCATACAGCGAGCCAGCAATTGAGCCATAAATATTAATTTTGATATCAGTGGTCTCACCAAGTTCCAGAACTAAAAGGAAAGAATCTGGTTCGGTGGCGTATGCGTATTTTTTTCTTTCTACACATTTTTGTCGGTGAAAATTTTTCTACCTCATACAGCGAGCCTGGATTTGAGCTAGATCGTGCCGACAGTCTTAATTTTAAGCTCTCCTTTCAGTCACCAAATCATTAGATATCCGCATCTTTTTGGGCAGCCAAGTAGCAATCAAATCCTTGAGTCGAGCAGTTCATCGTAAGCAGGCAACCTCGAATAAACCAAGCTTTTGTCATTATTGAAACTAAATTAGAGGCTTTTTTCACTGCCGGTAATATCACTTTATCCTTAGAGGAATCAGGATAAAGATTTATCCTTCAATAGATAGAACTGTCTGTTTTTTATTCTTCTTTATTTCTACATAGAGATCTATTGAAAGGAACTCTGTTTGCATTTCTACTGTTCAACTGGTTCTAAAGGCGCCTGTTGTGTAGCAGCTAGCCTCCGTCTTTGTGTTATTAGTTTGGCACTGGCATGTCTAGTCTCTCTAATGGAGACCTTTATTAGTCATTTCTCAATATAG
This sequence comes from Xylota segnis, assembly GCA_963583995.1. Classification (NCBI taxonomy): domain Eukaryota; kingdom Metazoa; phylum Arthropoda; class Insecta; order Diptera; family Syrphidae; genus Xylota; species Xylota segnis. The sequence continues at coordinate 43,128,471 of OY757238.1, forward strand.
GGTTTCTAAATCTCCTGTTTCGAATGAATTCAAATTTCTTGTTGAAGGGTACCTTGATGTCCAGGAATGTTGCAAAAAGTCATGGTACCCAGGCCCTAGCTTCTCACAACCATTCCTGTTGTGCTCGAAGGGAAATTTGTTACAAAAAGCTTTTATGACAATTATACTCTCGGATGTTTGTCAGACGCTCACGAAAGGTGGGGCCGTGAAAAAACTTTTTAGGTGTTGTCTGAGGATTGAGCCACGGCGTCACTTGTGTAGCTGTATCTCTTCTGAGCGACCCTTCATATAAGCCTGTTGGGTAGGTGAGACGACGTTGTGGCTATCTCATATTCTTTGCACGGTTTTGAACAGCCATTTCTGTGCTACCTATATCGGGACTTTCTCTCTTGTACTTAGGACTGCCTCGATCGTCAGATAAAGTCACTGTTCTAAAAATATACAAGTCCCTGCATGTATCTATGTATCTATAATATTCCTTTGCCAACAACCAATAAATTCCAAAAATCGATGACCAAATCGATTAGTTTCATCCGCACAGACCAACGGTCCCCGCGCAAATGTGTGGCCAGCTCTTTCAAATCTCATGGCAAACATGTCATTTTTGAGTGGAGTCTCTCTCCTTCGACCCCATATTGTGACCAGTTTAGGGGTCAAATTGAAATTTATCGCGACTTAACTCATGTGCCATCCATCTACACTCATCATGGCTCCAGAGGGCGGCGCTAGAGCACTATTCAACAAGTCGAAAACATTTTACTAATCTAATGGCAATGTGAACGCATCCAATGGGTTGATGTCTATAACGATGATGCTCATGATGATGATGGTGATTCCAAATCATCGCAATTCCAATTATAGCACATCATTGTTTGCGCTCCCCACAATGGAGCGAGTGACGCCTAATGCGCCCTTTGATTGTTTTGTTAATTGCAGCATGGTGATTATGGGCTGAAGGTGCGCCAATATTGTATCTATGGGAGCCGAACTCTGCTTTGGGGAGCACATCCAGTTGAATTGATGAGGGAAATCAGTATTTTTTTCTTGTTTTGTTTTAATTTTAATTCGATTACACTGTTGCTTTGTAGCGGTTCCACAAATATGGTTTGAAACTAATTTCACTGTAATTTCAACAATTAGTTGCCGTTTGTGGATAATCCTTTGATGGAGTGGACATGCTTGAGCAGCGGCAAAGTGCGCGGTGTAAACAGCACTGCAATTGGCGATTAATTGCTTTTGGGAGAATAGTTGTATAAATATGAGATTTGGTTTGTTTTTTGAATTTTTTCAAAAAAATGTAATAAATTTTAAAATAAATCATAAACATGGAAATGAAATGTAATTACTGAATCGAGATAATCAAATCGAGTGCTTGATTGTGATAGAACACAAATTATGGCCATGCCGCTTCAATTGTTTTGACGAATTAGTAATTAAAGTTTAAATTTGTTCTTTTTTTTTGTTTTTAAATAAAGGTGGTGGAGTACAAAGCTCGATTCAAGTTAAAGACTCATTTATTTACAAAGTACATATACCCTTTACGACTTCAATGTTCTTTGCCAGACCTTGGAGACCTCTTTTTTCGTGGACCTTATGAGACATCTGAGCTAATCTCAAAGGGTCACAACATGCGATAGATTTAAGGCTGCCTTTCGGTACTTAGCCTTGGATGTCAGAGGTTGTGACTGAAAAAACAGATGAGTATTCGACTTAGTACTTATATTCCTTGATAAGTTTGGTAATAACTCAACTATTATCTATTTCAGGTTTAGCTATTCCTACTGAATGCAGAAACTTGACAACAAAACTATGCAACCGTCAGTTCTTGTTAAGTCAGACAGATGTAATCAAAAAACGTGTACCTGAAGATAAAGATTATTCGAGGTCAAAAAACGTCAGTGTCGAGTTTATATTTTGTCCATTTTAAGTGTCAACACAAGATCGGTTCAGCAGTGTATCTAAAACAGTCGAAAAGGTCCCGGAGAGTGAATTTTTCGTAGCTTCATGGTGGTTGTACCCGCTCATTTAGGATACACTCAAAAGAAGGTGCATAGTCACTCTGAAAAAAAGGATTAGAAGCACCGGGAAGCTACATGAAAACTTTCCAAATGGAACATGAAGCCGCGTGACCAATTTCGCTGTGAACCCACGCCAAAGAAGTATGATCCCCGTTGGGGTATTAAACCAGTTGAACCCAGTATATGGTAAGACTTCCATATTCCTTCTCAGAATACGTCATAGTTTTCTCCTCTTGCTCGCCTCTACAGTTTTTGAAGAAATAATGGAAGAGAGCACCAAGTTTTCTTAGATGGTTGGTTGGTTGAAGTGGTTACCAACATAGAACGCCAGCTTACATAGACCATCATAGGTTAGAGTTTCTTTCTACCTAGTAGCTAAAGCCTTCTGAGACTTCTTCCTACCAGATATTCTCTCATGAGGCCGACAACCATCGCAGTTTCATAGAATTGATTTCCACGATAATAAGCAAAAGCAGGAAGGGTCATAGATTAAGTGGTTAGTGCCTAAAATGTCACTGAGAACAGCCCCCTTACAATTTGTGTGAAGAACACGAGTATGACAGCGAAGTAAGGAAGCGAACTGGAGCCATTTCAAAAGACACAAGAAGCAGGTAAAGTAGTTCCGATAATTCATAAGAAAACGAGTTGCATTCTATAGAAAATAGAGGGCACTCAACATCCACTTTGAGTACTTGGAGACTAAGGTAACTCTAACACTTGACTTCGAATCTATTAACAGTGACACTGACAGAGAGAAGTATAATGCCAAACTGTAAAGATGACTGCAACAGAACCTCACTGGCTTGAGGGCAGTTACTTTCAAGAGTGTGCAGTCCGTTTGTGAGTCCAACCGATTGGGTTAAGATTAATTATTCCAAAACAACAACCAGGCGAACCTGCATTTTAAGGATTCCACATCAATTCCAAATCTAAATATACTTTGCAAAGGATAGATGCAAAATCCTCTGCTTTATATTCTCCACAGTCAACACGGTGCCATCGAGTCGTAATCAACAATCAACGTAATGTTTACTTTCATTAAGCAACCACAAGAATTCCATGGATTCCTTAGTTCCATGGAAAAACTAGAATCACTGTCTCATGGAAATTCTGATTTATAGTCCAAAAGTAATTGAAATGTTGATTGATTAGAACTCCGATTGACCACGTGCTGTTCAAATGCAATCACATCACAGAATTTCCAAAGACATTTAACGGTATTTCCGTAGAATTCATCTAAAATTCGTTTCGCCATAAACTCGGTGTGGTTCCATTTTCCAAAAGAATCAAAAGCCAAAAGAATCGTTACATCGGATGCGATTGCATTACGAGAAATGAAATTTTGCGGTTGGATATTGGCACATAGTTGCCAAAGTGTCCCCCACGATGCTACCGCAGTTTGCATAGCGCGTCCTTCATAAATTACTTCCACACCACTTACCGCCATACACACAAACACACTCACACACAGCCACAAACACATGAACGCATTCGAAAGCAATGAGAGAGAATTGTGAAAATTATTCAAACATGAAATTCCAATAAGGATGTACCAGCGATAGCCACTACCCAGGAACAGTTTGAGTCCTGTTTTGATCAAGATGCCAACCTAAAACGGTTGAATCCTTTCTCGAGGTCACAAACTGCAGATAGATACTGTATCTATGTGTGTGTGTGTCAGGACATATGCACACATTCGAGGTTGCTTTCACCCCGTTTCGGTATTATAATTCATTTTATTATACAGTATATAGTAGTGTAATGGAAAACTTGTGATTTATGGAGAGTTCGCATCCTGCCAGGACGACTTACAAGAGTGCGAGAGGTATCACTGGCGGCAGGAGTATTTTTGCATGTCACACAGAAACAGCAAAAGGAAAACGGAAAAATATTACATGCCCTAGTGTTGGCAGTGGCAGACAGTGGGTCCTTTTTAACAATAAATGCATCATCAGGATTTACAAAACGAAAGAAACTCCACTCACTCATTCATGCGACAATAACAGGAGGAATGGCGAAAGGAAATAACAGAAAAAAAAACATGCAGAAAAGGGAACAGGAACGACGGAAAGTACACACAAATTGTTGGAAAAGGACGAAATGAAATGGTTCACAAAGTAGTTGCACACAACCAAGTCAACCCAACCAGGAGTGGAGCGGGCGGATAAAGTAAACGTATCCCGCAGAGAATGCTCCTTTGTGTTGGGAGGATACCGCGGCGCGCCAGTGGCAAAAACGCCCGAGAAAATTGCCAGTTGGAAAAACACATTTCATGACGTTTATCCTTTCTTTTTCAGCTGGCTGTTGTTCTTGTTGTTGTTGTTGTTGTTGGTATTGTCAATGCGGTTTGGGCGAAGCAACTGGAATTTAATACGCGCGGAGATTCTCCGAAATCCTTGTCCTTAATTTCATTTAAATGTACACAGCATTGTACTCTACCCATCTAGTCGATAAATCCTTTGAAATTAAATTTCATAGATTGTCCTTGTCCAGCTGCATATTGCACAATTCACACGATCGAACAGAGATCGTGCTAAGGAGCCGAATCCTTGCACACAATATTTAAATACGAAAGGAATCCGTGCCCATCCGTGGCTCTTGACAAATGAATCCGCGACTATCGGGATATTTTGGAATATTTTCTTCTTTTTTTTTTCGACACCTACTTATCTTATCTGCAATACTTTACATTCGAAGATGTTTTGATTAATGGTCCTGTGTAAGCAGAGCCGCCGCCACCGCCGATGCCCCGAATGATGAATGACTGCCAGCGTGTCCAAGGAGTGCCCCCTCCCCCCCTTCGAACAGAATCGTTAAGAGCTGGGCGGAATTATTAAGGGATAAAGTTGAAATCCTTTAAAATAGTGAAAATTATGGGGTTAACTGGGCGTCGGGGGTGGCACTTTATGTCCTTGCCATGAATGGCTCCTTCCTGAGCGAGCGCGCGAATCAAATTTGCATAAAACATTAATGGCTGCAAAGTAAAAGCATTTAACGGTATTAAGGATTTTTAAGCATCCCAAGGAAAAAGTAAATAAACCTCGAAGACTATTAGCGACACCTCTCGAAGGCGGCTTTACGAACGAAAATGTGTTGTGCGCGCCTCAGGCGCTCTCGTCTCTTCCACAACGCTGGCGCTGGTGTATCCTTAAGTCTGCGGGCAATGCACATTAAGAAACTTAAATATCACCATACCAAGGTAGGGGTGGTGATGATGGTGGTGCTTGTACTGGTGTTGTATTCCGGAGGACGTCGCACGGACAAAAAGAATTTTTAAGTGTTTTCGGTGTAATTAAGTTCTTAATAAACCAATTTGAAACCTTACGCTAACGGTGGTGACGCTGCCACCACTAATGCACGTTGAACTATAGTTATGCTCAACGCGGATGGGTAGAAAAGTGCCCTGCACACATTCGAGCCGGTGAAAGTTTCTTAATCTGCGACGATAACTTGAATTAAGTGAATTTCACTGATCCCTGTGGGGTGGAGGCGACTTCAGGGAGCGATGAATTCTAAGAATTCACGTTGCAATTACATAGATGAGGTGAAGTCCTTTCTTTTTTTTTTGCTTGGTTTGTTTCTAGAGAGGGGGAAATATACCGATACAGTGGTTGGGGAAATAATTAAGGTCACGCGAATGTGCTGGAGGTCCTCGAAGGAGATTACGTGAAATGTGGTAAATAAGCATAATGGGCAGGAGTTTAACCGAGCGAGGAATGAAGAGTTAGATTTTCATTAAACGCGGTGTAAGTTTGAAGCTTACTGGGGCTTAGCGCGTTAAACTGGTTGTAAATGGTGTGGATTGTAAAATGATATTGCGACTGGCCGAGATTTAAGGATACACCTCTGAGTTGAGGTTAGGGACTTGTACTTATCCAAGATTCTGCAGACGAAGCAGACTATGGTTTAGTCCTTCTAGGTATTTAAAGCTTAAAACATGTTTTCGATAGGCTTTTGATCCTTCATGGGATAATGCCTGACTAAGTGATACGCCTATCCCACGTGCTTATGCATTTACATATGTAGATGGTGCTGCAGTCTAGGGAAAACCTTCCAGTTTCAATTCAGATTCCACCTTTAATCCTTCGGATAACCAGATTTAACTTAAGGAACTCTCTACAAGGACATCATAAGACTTTTCCCCAGAAGATTTGCAGAAGTAAGCGCTACAAACTTAAAGTTCGGATAGAACTTCTAGGTATTGGTATTCAAGACCACCATTCTGCCATGACGGGTCTAATCATAGCAAAATCTGCAATGTTTTGCTTGGTGACTTGATGTGAGAATTGCTTTTAAGTCTTTTGCCTGAGTCTCTAAATAGTGTTGAGAGAGAGAGAATTAGGCCTATCACTTTAACGAACCCCTTACGACACTAGGGATAGAAACCTTTCTAAGTTAGTGGATCGTTTCTATAGTAAGAAGAAAAATCATTAAAGCAAGCCTGTAGAGGAACACATCAGGGTGGTGTCGTTTCACCTCTACTATTGCTCACATTCATGAAGAAAACTCTTCCAACATTAGATTCAGAAAGCATCGAAGTAACTGAGTATGCTAGCAACTTGGTGGTACTAGTGTCAAGAATGTTTCCTTCTGTAATAAACGAGATTAGAGAAACTGCTCTGAGTAAAGTAGGTAAAGAGTTTTTCAATAAGGACATATCAATTTTGCATTTTAATTACAAACGGATTTTTAAATTTTTTTTACCATCTGTCAATGTCAAAATATCAATGAATGTTTACGTTTTTATCATGGTTAAGTTCACGAAAGAGCGACATTTGAAAATTATTAAAAATTCCTATCGAATTCAGCAATAAGTCCATCAGTAGTTCAAATCAGTTGATGCCTCTATCCTGTTGGAAGACTATTTTTCCCCGAATTGAATGGACTTCACATCAGATGGTCATATAATTGAAATCGAATTCCATACGTAAATTTAGCATGTGTACTATGACTGGAATAAATTTCAGCCCAATGTTTTAATTATTCTGTGTTTTAGTTAAGTACAAAATTGTTATGTCCTTACTGAAAACCCCTCCACTTGCCACAAAATGTGATATCGCAGTGTGAACTGAACTACTCCTCTACATCAACAAAACCAAAATACCGGACTTTATGCTTTCTCAGCTAAATTGACAACTTCTTACATTGGCAGATATTTAGGAACTATACTAGGTTCTAAGCATAGAACAATGGGTAAAGACCCTAGACATTGGACCTTCGATTTTCATATAACAAGCATTACAACATTCATTCAAAGAGTCTGGTTCCTGGATTGCGAAACCTTATCATATCTTACCAAGAGAATTCATGTGATAGTGCCTTACCCTATGAGAATTTTTGGCAGTTTTTCACTGGTTTGAATGATTTGGATGATATTGAGCTAAGGAACGGTTCTAGTTACACTCTTTCAAGTGTTTCCTGGGTTAAACAGATGGGCACAATGGACCCAGTTCTTTTGGTTTTAGTGAGTTCCCAGTCCAAAGTCGCCCAAGTGTCTTCTAGTGTTTCCAAGATCGCCATTTTAGTTAATAAAAAAGGTGTTAACAAAACCATTGACTACCTTATCAGCCAAAATAGTACCAGAATGTTGAAATGAGCTAACTGGCTAGCCAAGGCTTAGTCCTCTAAATTTCGATACCAGAAGTCAAAATCTTCTCCAAATATCTTATACAAGCCAACCTCAGAAGGACCAGTTCCGTCGAAACGTATGTGAGAGAATCAAATCCTTTCATCGCCAGGTTCATCTCATCCAAGGAGGACCGACGAATTGACTCATTTTATAAGCCTTCTACAAGTCCAAGACCCTTGAACATAGATAGAGATCCAGAATCTAAGAAAATAATATCGAAACAACCTGAAAGTATATTGAAAATCCCAATCAGTTCGCTAATAGAAGGCTATGATCACGAAAGTGACAATAGTCTTACAGGAAAATATCTGGATTATAAATTCAAAAATAACAAAATGAATTCTCTGTTCGTACATTGCCGAAGGACGTCGTCTAATTTATTGACACAAGTAGCAAAATGTTTCACGACCACATCGCCCACTCCTATGAGAGTAAAAGGTCCAATGACTGAAATCATAAGAAGAATGCGTGAGTCAATCACAATCAGTGAAGATAATATATTGAATGTAACCAATCATGGACACCCGAACCAGGAGATGGAGCCACTAAAACGTTGGCCAGGCAGTATTAATCCCATCACCGGTGAAGTTGGCGGACCAGCTGGACCAGAACCAACCCGATTTGGGGATTGGGAACGAAAGGGCATCGTTTCAGACTTTTAAGCGTGATTCAGTGTATAGGAGATATCTGTATCTAAAATGCGTATGCTTTATTCCAGAGCATACGGATGTTAGATACAGATATCTTGAATATCGATAGATGGCTTGAATAAAATTTTAGTGCTACACCAACAGATACTTTTTTTCAATTCGAAATTTTTATGTGTAAAATACTACGTGTTTTCGAGACTCACTTGTGTGGTGATGTATTAAATTGCACTTAGAAGACACCATGCTGACTCGTCGTAAAGCCTTCAAAACTTCAAGCAATAACCGATATTAAACCGAAAAACTTTTACGACTGGTCACTGAGTAGCACATGACTGCTGGGAGTATCCCAACCAAAATACATCCATCATACCATCGTCATCTCGAAAAGAAGGAAAAAAAAAAGAATAAATTATTAAAAGGACACTTATGGCTGTGCATCCTGAAAGTGTTAAAACTCAAGTCCATTGTGCTGGCTTCGTGCAGCATAGAAACTTGGAAAATATAATTTCTTTCCATCGACACATCCCATCTCCCGTCGGACAATTGACAACTACTTCCCATTAATAATTCTCCTTCGATCATATATCACTGCTTTTCTTCGCAATGGAAGGATGTAAAGAATAATGGAACAGACCATCATAAGTAGTCGATTGAAAGCTGAAAAGGGTTTTCGTCTTATTTTTTTTTTCTTCTATTTTTCGTATACCAGGGAACGGGTATCCCTTCACACTATAGCCCCACACCGATTTAATGACAAAATCTATTCAATATCGTGTCCTTTTTAATAAAGCTTTTCTCTTTTTTCTTTCTTTGTTGCCTCGGCTCTTTCTTTTGGTTTCCACTCGCATACACTATCCGGTATCACTCTGTGGTTAATGAAGACTTGGAAGGAATGTTTGGGAGGACGAAACATATTGAAGAATGGCTATTTTAAGCAAATCACTTTATGCACACGACACACTCCTTGGGTCCTTTTGTGCGTTCTATCGTCACTCTGTGATACAGTGACACACGTGAGGAGTTGGTTACTACTTCATTCAGGCTTGACGTTGATTGATTACGAATCAGACACACTCAATGCAAATGCTGGGCTCTCTGGAGAGATTTGGCTGGTAGTTGCCATTGAAGAAATAATGATGCCTTCTGCACGGGACGTAGGTTTATACATATTTAAGGACACGGATGTGTATGCATTACATAAAATTGACAAGGTCCTTCGCATCGATCTCATTTAAGTAAAGTGGAGAGTTGCCAAGTGTAGGAAGAGACTAGAATGGGGATTCAGTTCTGATATATCATGACCATGATATGACTAATTTTTGGGACTTAGCAGGCTTTCAAGGTGTCAAAGTGAACAAATGTACACTATGGTCAAACTCCAGATCAAACTCTCACCTAAGCTCTGCTAAAATGTATTGAATGTATTTTCTTATGTCCTGTACTCCTTTGTGGGTCTTGAGACTATGGAATGCAATCTCAAAATAAATAGGTGAAACAGCAGTCGATGGTCAACGCGTTTTAGCCACTAACAATCATATTCTGCTTTCATTCATTAGAAAAACTTTAGACCTTCTAAGAGCTCTCTGTATATGAATGCATAGTTCCGCTGGTATACTTCCTTCCTCATCCTTAGTCCGTATTTGAGTAATCCTTACTTTGGTTGGATATTTCTAGGGAATACTTCTTTCATCTCTTGACTTGGTCGAAGTTTTTCACTAGTCATGTCGCACACTATGCTGTACATCTTCATCCGATATAAGGACGTTTGGCCTCGTCCATGCTCCTTCGCTATGATGCTATCTGTTTTTAGTAGTCCATCTCTCTGTAGATATCCTTGGAAAGACACGTCCTTGGAAGACATAGGTCTTCTCTGCGACAAATCGACAATTTTTTCAGTAGGTCGGTCGGTATGATGCCTACCATATTTATCACTTAGTCTGTCGATGTGGAATCTGAATAGTATTGAGTTGTCATCTGCTGGATCATGATAGCCTCATTTTAGCTCCACCAATGATCCTTTTCTAATTCGGACATCAAAGATACTGCCTCTAGGTCGACTTATTGATGGTTCCTTGCCTTTCATTGGCCACCTCAAGCATAGTGCCACATTTTTTACATCTTTTCGTTGAAATTTATGGCTTAAAGGCTCACATGATACTCTTAAACTATATTTACTTAGATAGCGCTACAGTTCAGGATTACCTTGGGTTTCAACCAACAGCCTTCCAATTAGCCCGGTCCTTAGATAACTGCTTACTGTGCCTTCTAGGTTGCGGCTTCCATTTACGTAGTCGACGTCGGATAAGATCCCCTTCTGCTTGTGCGTGGCAACTAGGGCAAGGTTTTCCTCGACCGCTTTGCTTTCGAAAATCCTGCGGGCCGGAGTGTTGCTTTTCCTTCGCTCTACATGTCCTAGCCATTTCAGATGACTAATGTCCAGTTTCTTGAATATGTCGATGTCCCCGAACAGCTCATACAGTTAGTCGTATCAGGGACCGAATATCGCCTGAAGAATTTCTCTTTCATAGCAACCGAGGATATCTTCATTTGCTTTTTATAGAATCAAAGCTTCGGCGCCATAAAGTCTTATGTAGAGTCTCCTTGGTTCTTAGGGATAGGACTCTACCACTCAATTGCCTTCTCACCTCAAAGACACAGCGACTGGCAAGAGTTATTCTTCGCTTAATTTCTTCTGCGGTGCTATTGTCAAAATTGATAGCAATTCAAGGTCCCTTACTACCTCAAAGTTATAGCTGTCGATTGTGATGTTCTATTCAATTCGTCAATATCGTTTATCCCTTTTTGTTGGCAGTATATGTATACTTGATCTTGCCATCCTTTAGCACTAATATTGACAGCTTCCTCTAAAATACTAAAGCTGGTACCACCCCGCTGAGTTCTGGCCATCATGTCAATATCGTCGACGTTCACTAGTATGATGGCTTCTGTCTTTCGCACAACTCTTTCAAGTTTAAGTTTGTTCAACAAGTCACATGACAGTGCGTTGCTTTGGCTAAATTGTTTTTTGACATTAAAGGACCTTCCGAGAGCAGTGAGCGTTCTACGTCGTCATTGTAGACGAACAGACAAAATATGGTTTTGCACAGCTCGTTTCTAAAAATGCTGTAGTATGCGGCCTTGGAACTGATGAAAAGGTAGTGGGTTTCTTGAATTTTCTCCAAGATCAGCGAAAGTGTGACAATTTGATGAACCATGAACTTTCCTCGCCTAAAACGACATGGACAGAACACGATTACGGTGTTGTGCAAGAGAGGCTTTCACACATCTTGGAGAGGCTAATACCTCGGTAGTTGACGCAATTCGAAGGATCACCTTTCTTGTAGATCGGGAAAACGATCCTGAGAGACATACACTCCTCTGACCAAATAGCTCGCCTGGTAATAAGAATTTCTTGACAAACCATCATCGCCTGGCAATACCAGCACCATGCATCGGCTTACGAGTTTCACCAGCCCCCTCACCATCCGCCCACGAATCCCCTATTAAACCAGGATGACAATAATTCATTGGGGAAGACGATAGGAGAGAAAAAAAAAATCACTTTTTTCCTTCATTAATTTTGTGGTGTCTCATGTCACTGCTGTCATCATTTAATCATTAGGGCAAAGATAAAGGACTCGACTGGGAATCCGAATAATATTCCATAATAACATTGTTATGACAATTTTTCACAATGGTGCGGAGGGGGAATGGACGATGACGACCACCACCATCAGCGCCAGAAAGGAAAAAAAAAAAAAAAAGCCAAAGTGTACCTGTGAGCGCCTACACGGTCTACACTTTCTTGCGCCTCTTCGCTTATTTTTAATTTAAATTCAATTTTATGGTTGTCACCTTTTTTCTTGAGAGGATTTTCTTTCCATTCCGAGACATTGTCCCGTCGCCGTCGCACCCCCATTTTCCTTGTGGGATAATGTCCTGCTGCGACTCTGTGGTGTCAACTGATTGGATTAATGATGAAGAAATCCAAAAAAAAAAAAAAAAACAAAGCACACAGAAACAACAACACAACATAAACACCACCACCGACAGCATCTTAATAATTAACGTTCAACAGGGATAATCACTTGAGGCAATATTGATTCAGGTTAGTCGCAAGGATTTTCTTTTAGTTTGTCAAGAGACAAACGAGCAACAGGATTTGTATGTCACACTCTGCTGACTGGGGGTCCTCCACAATTTGCATTTATTATCACACCGAGTACCATCGACTTACCAACTTTATATACACACATACATATACTATATATGTATAGATACCACCAACATAGGACCCACTGACAATGGGATTAAGGATTAATTTTGAGCAATAAATTATGCCATGCCGCTGCCTCTGCCGCTGCCGCCGTCTCCGCCGCCGCTGTCGCTGTCGCGAATGGGGAATTCAATTATTTGATTTTGTCCTTTGGACAAGTTTTGTGTTTGGAACTGGAAAAGGACGAACACGATTTCGTAGAAAGTAGACGGTAGACGAAGAAAAAAAAAATGCACATCCATTTAAAACAAACTGCGCTGATATCCTGACACCGAGCGCAGAGAATGACATTTATCAAACTCTCTGCATCGCGCGAGCTGCGCGTCCTCCCATCCACCACTACCTCTACTACTACTACTGCTCGTACTAGCTACTACCACTCCCACTCCAAGCTCTTTAGTTCAGATAAATCAAACAGGATAAACGATATGTCGCTTCATTTCTGAAAATGAAAAATGCTTTTATGATATCACACCCCTGAAGGATTTTTTTTTTTTTTCTTTTTATTCTTTTTGTTTTTGTTATCTTTCCATTCGTTGTGTTCGTGCTTGAATCCTTGGAAGCTGGGTATGCCACTGGTACTGCGTTCGCATCTAATAGTGTCGCGCAACACTCTGTCTTCTTCGAGGACACGACGAACAGCAGCGAGGGACGATGGGTGTAGACTGCCTGAGGATACTGACGCTGATCCTGTTGCTGGTGGTGCTGCTGTCGGGTTTCATTCGGATTAAACATCCATCCTGGTGTTCTCTAATAAAGCGTGTGCCACTTTAACTGTGAGCTGCCATTCATCTTGGGACATTTGTTTCTCGCTTTGTTCCTTTCTTGTTTTACGTTCTTGTCTTAAAAAATAACAAAAAAAAAAGGTGTACAAGGACTTTTCTTGTCTCCGCCCCTCCTTCGTGTATCATCATTTGCTCAAATGTGCCCACGTGCACCAGGTTTCCTTCTTGCATCCTCCATCCACGTCTCGTTTTGAGAAATTTATCAAAGACATACTTCAAAAATGAATCGTTTGCACGGGGGGTAAGGATACGCGCTGGGTGCGAGAGACATCCCTTTCGGGGCTCTCTACACACACGCACTAGATAAAAGTCCGGAGAGTGTTAATTCCTGGCAGGCGTTCCTTCGTTTTCCTTCTTTTAAATGTCGCCGATTCCGATATGGTGGCATATCAAACACTTTGTGGGACATGTTTGAGGTGATAAGGATATCACAGTGATGGCGCTGTTGAGTAGGCGGTGGCGGCGACGGGGGTTACCTCATTCATATGCGGGGTGCATTCTTCTCTTAAAGCACACGGCTCACATTTGTCGTAGTTGTCGCCTGTCGCTGCGCGAATACACGCGAACGTGAGATTTGTGCGTTGCCGCCAGGCTGTGTGCGAAATAAATTCGTCTTTAGAGGTGAAGCGTACGACAAAAAAAAAACCAAGGAACACCAAAGGAAGCCTTATCACGAGGAGACGATTATTTTCGTGTCGCATCTAACGAGTGGCAGGATAACGTTGCCAGGATAAATGTGTATATTAATAGCAGCCGGCTGGTAAGATGTATGGGAACGCTTTACAAGCGCCCCTCGTTTGATTGCCACGAAATGAGAGGGAAACTTAATTTATTTAATACACACATCATGTAAAATTTTGCAGATTAATCTGGAGCTGCCTTGACAGGAGCAAAAATGGTTTACTTAGACATCGACAGTGGCGTAATGTTCCGTTTTCTGTTGCATTATGATTCTGGAGGTTTTGCGAGGATAAATGCGATGCGTGGTGACGTTTTCAAATGAACGTCACTAATTAGGGGTGCCAGGTGCTTAGGTATTGACGAGCTATTCAAGTATAGTTCTAGGTTCGGTTAGATGGCTATTCCCTTGAGACTCTCACTATGACCTTCGAAGACATATTCATCGAAGGTGTGGAGAGAAGGTTGGTCATCATTTCGTCTATTTAGGCTTCGTAGACAGTGTTCTAGGACTTCTGGAACCAAAAAACCGCTCAAATGCTGGCAACCACTTCTGACTATGCCAAGATTTCATTTCCTTCCTGTGGGTCACTGGGAATGCAGGTACAAAAAGTAACAAAAGAGGTCTTGTGAGCAACAGACTACTGCTTCTAGATTTTGACACCATTTTTGGCCGACATCCTCCAAGGAAGACAAATTGTCCAAAACTGAGTAACTGCTAGGAGTTTCTTCACTACTTTTGGTGTCATGAAGACGATTCAATTCACTTCTCTCTCCTGTATCGAAGCAGCCAATTTTGTGCTCTGAACTGGTCTCTGTGCTTCCTCGATAGAAAAGTAATTGCAGACAGACGACCCCTTGTCTGAGGTCCCAAGTTGTGGAGTTCCACTAGCAATGAATGTCTACAGAGCTTAACTCCTCTGTTGAATATTGGGCCACATAGTTTTCTCATCATAGATCACATCTAAGCTCCTTGCTGCGACCAGTTCACCACTTACAACTCCAACCAAGGAAATATACATTGAATCTAGCATGGAGGCTGCTACGTATGTACATGTGGTACAACCAAATAGCTATAGCCCGTCTATGATCAAAAGAGATCTACAAAGCTCTCGACACTTAGTTGCAGGGATATTGGATTAGCTGTTGGAAGTAGTCTTGACACTATGTGATAGCCCATGTCTAGGACTACCCCATCGTTTGCTATGTGATTGTTAACCATTAGCTACCAAAATTAAAGACGCTTCAGATGGAGCTATTTTCTCATGGAACTGGACAATCTAAGAGGCCTGAGCAAACTCTTTCTGTCCACACACGCATCCTGGTAGTTCAGTTCAGTCGTCGTTGACGACTTATGACCACAATGGTCTCCTAGTTTGTCTAAGTGATCCGTCGACAATATCCGTCAAAAAGGGCGGAAGTTACAAGTACTACCTCTGTACTTTCTTGTCTGCAGATATCGCTTTCAACAAAGCGGTTCAAATGTCTATCAGAAGTTGGAAAAGTAGCAATCCAAACAAGAAACCCTGAGATGGCGAGCCCCTACCTTAAGACAAGTCTTAGGACTTTTTAATTAGCTAAACTTGCATTGGGCCCGCTTCCAATATTGGGCCATGTTTTCCACTGTATGTCATTCGAAGTTCGTGCTTGGATGAAGAGTATGTCAGACAGGACATTCTACAGTTTCTCCTTCCCTTCTCAGATACATTCCACCCTCAGTCAACAGCTCGTCATGAACATTAGCTTTTCTTTTTCTTTGCGAAAAAAAAATTGTGATTCTGTTTGAGCCTAATTTACTCTCCACTCTTGCGAGATTCGTATCCGTTCCATAGAGCTTCGTGGATCATTAAATTTTTGTCCTAATCCAATTGGGAGAGTTAACAAAACAAAGGCCCACACAACTAGTCTTCCATTCGTTGGTGGGGGGCGCGGGGGAAGATGGAAAGAAAAATTCATTTAATTTTCACATTTTCAATGTTTACACATTACAGCGACTGTCAGCGCTCTCTATACATACATGTAGGTATGTATGTATGTATATTTCAATTTAATTTAATCAGCACTTTGCGGCAGCGGAGAGAGGATGAGGGGGAGGGGGGTGGAAAACATCCTACATTACATTTTATTTACCTCCATCCTTTTGACATGTTTGACTGTGTGTCTCTACTGCCGATGGTAATTTTTATACATAATTTCATTTGTTGTACTGTTATTGTCCTTTTGCCGACGACGCTCACTTTGCCCCGAGCTCATGTCCTCCAAAGGAGGGCCCCACATCCTTATCAGCGGATGTACGAGTATCCATGTTTTTGTGTGGCGCCATTTAAATGTCCTTTTTTTTTCCTTTCTGTTACAATTTCGGTCGAAACTACAAGTAGGAACATTTCATTCGGATATATGTATCTAGATTCCTTGGAATGGACTATTTTGGCGGAAACTTTTTAGGCGACAACACAACAACAACAACAACAACAGCAGCAGCGACTAGAAACAGCACGAGAAGGAACGACGACGTCAAGTTTACGCTATAAATTGTTGATACGACAACTTACGACTTATACACCATTGCGCTATAAATTCACCGAACAAATATATTTTTTCGTATAAAAGATACTTTTACTCTCGCAGTTAGTAGCGAACGAGTGCGGTGTGCTGAAGAAACATCAAAAAATATGTATTTAATATCCAAGGACAACGAGGACAATTGTATCGTTGAGTATGATGTCAGGGAATTAATCTGTTGCCGGAGTGTCCTCGCAGGGGAGGGTGCCAAACTGCCAAACCCCCTAATAAATCTCCAGGGGTTGGCAATAATCGACATAATTAATGGACTCATTGATTGGATTAATTTCGTCGGAAGTGTTCTGCCGGTACGCACATAAGTGGTATGTGATTATCTAAGGAAATGCGACATACCAATTCGAAATTAATTTGTTGCACTCAAGTAATTAATTAGTGACAACAATGTGTGACCGGGTAAGCCAAGGTAAATGCATATGCAAATCTATGAGGCTACTAGAAGCGAGTATATGAAATTACAATTACAAGGCGATCGAGGCGGAGAGGGGCATTGCTTTGTTCCCACAAATGACGTTCGAGTTGTTTATCAATCTTTTCTTAGGATGAACGTTTTTATTTCGTTTTTTTTCTTTCTTACAACCAGAGTCAAATGGGCCAAGGTTTTCCAAATGACAGCGTCAAACGAAAATTGGTGAAATTGACAAACCATGGCTTCAACTGTCAGTCTTATGCTGATGACATAGGTTCTATTGCCAGAGGAACATTTGAAAAAAACCCTCTGTGACATCATACCAAGGGTTCTTGCAATAACTCGAGAATGGTGTTTGATGGCTGGGCTAAGCCTAAACCTGACAAAAACTACAACAGTGCAATACTGACACCAGTGATAGAAGTTGTATATCTGGGTCTAGGTTTAGACTGCAAACTCATTTCGAAAAAAAAACACACAGAAGAGATAGCCAGGAATGTAGAATGTAGAATGTAAATTCTGTACATTACATCGACTTCGATGTACTACTCAAAAAAATACCACTTCTGGGCTTTCCAAGACGAAGAGAATGTTCAACTTCCAAAAGAACTGTCTTACCAAGCTCAGCACTAAAAAGAGTTGCTTAGAAGACGCTGTATTAGTTCTCAATTCAACTTTTCTGGCAAAGCCGTACCTTGAACGAAAAGTTTCATCAAAGAACAGACCATGACAGAATAGGGACAACCATATAATGACGGAACTGGCAGTTAATTGGATACACTTTCGGAGAAGCTAAGAAGTCCACAGACAACCAGGACATGCAATCGAACTAACTCAGGATGCGAGAATACGAGGCCCTCCCAGAACCTTATGGTAGAGAACAGTAGAAAATGAAGCACAGCAACTCATAAGGATGTACATTCTACGCACTGTAATAGGGATACAAGACAGGACATAAATATGGCCAAATTTTAGGTAACCTCAAGCACAATATTCCTCCTCCTATCTGGTATCAGAATACGGATTTCAGTCCCTAACGACCAGATGAATATCCTTTGACTAGTAGGTACTCAAAATCCAGTCCTTTGGACTAACAATCGAATTGTTATCATAGCTGAACAGTCAACATGACACCGGGAGATTCATTACTTTTGATCCGGAAGTCTACTTGAGGGCGGGACAATACAGTAGTAGGGTAGAGTACATCCTTTAAGGTATAGAAAAAGGACTTACAACAGGCTGTTGGCTAAGCCGAGCAACAAGCTCAAACTCAAAATGTAACCTTCGTAAAGGCAAGGATCTTTGAAGAAGAGATCGGAGAACACTTATGCCACTGAAATTAAGGCATCTGCACAAATTGGCTACAAGAATATAAAAATTTCAGTACCCGACTTCCTTGTATTCTCCTTACAAAGCTCGATATCTTTCGAATGACCTTCGTCAACACATCGTTCTCTAAAGAGACAGAAACAAAAATACTCAGCTACTTTTAAAACAAAAGCTCCAGCAACAAGTTAGTTCTGGTGTTAACTTTACACTTCAGTTTGCTTTATGCCACGGCAGTGCTAACACCTACCTCGAAATGACATCGAATATCGTGTATCGCCTAGGAACGCAGAAAGACTTCAAGCCGGTATTGAAATTCCTACGAAAACACTTCTACCCGTATGAAATACTGAGAAATTCGTTCGAGCCACGTCAGCAGGACGCATGCGATGAGCAAGCTATCACTTCGAATATAGCCAACGAGCCTGCAACATCATACATATCGTTGTGTGATGATCAAATTGTCGGCACTGTTCTAACCACACCGAAGATTCCCGAAAGAGCTAAGGGTTGGCTTGAGGAAGCCTCTCGTATTCCAGGCACAAAGTGGGCAACAATATTGGTATTTATGGCGCGACTAGAACAGGATGCGTCGGTTTATAGTAAATACAAAGTTGACAAAGCCATGCATGCACACGGACTGACTGTGCATGATAGGTTCCGTGCAAAGGGAATCGCGTTTAAGCTTGGGGACTTGTCTATTGAAAGGGCCAAGGAATTAGGTTATCCCCTATACACGTGTGATTGCATGAGCTCTTACTCGGCAAGTATTTGTGAACACATGGGCTTCGATTGTGTCAATGAGATCGCATATGCGGACTACCGTGCTCCAGGCAGTGACAAGCAGATATTCTTTCCACCAAAGGAGCATCCAGTTGTGAGGACCTTTGCCAAAAGGTTGTGAAACTAGTTCAGTGTTGCGAATAATTATTGATTCTAATAAAATTGTTGGAAATCAAGGTGAAAAGTAGACTTTTTTCTCATTTTGCGCAGGATTTTCGTTGCTCTCTATTGAAGGTCAAATAGGAATCAAATTCGATGTGTCTCCTCCCGTTGGGGCAGATAGAAATTAAAAGAGAAAGGTAAGACAGTTTGGGTTTCATTACAAGTACATTAGGAGTCTGTTCCAGTATGAGGTGGTTGTCTTCCTAGATATCCTTCTTGCATGTCACATACATCATCGATAGCAGATGCACAATCAGATCTGGAGGTCGTCAGCTTCCTAACCGAATTGATTAATCGTCTGCTTCACGGGACATCTACTAGCAGATCTGTCGGTAGAGGCATTCAACAAGGAGGTGTTCTATCCCCTCTTCTTTCATTCATATATCCTGGAAGGCGATGGTTGCATAGTGATCGATTATGCAGATGATGTTGTTTTAGCTGCCTCTAGAAAGGATCTAAATACTCAAAACTTCTAAAAAACTCTTTAAACAAGCTACTGCATCAGCTTTCTTTCCTACAGAAACAGCTGCAAATAGTGGCCTCTGATAGCTATGAATAGTCTCTTATGCTCCATCAGAAGTTTCAAAAGTATTTTCAAGCCAAACTAATTCTAAGTGTGAAAATGAGATTCGCCCTATTGAAGACTACAAGTTTAAAACATCCATCTACGATTCATTCAGAAATTGAGGTCACCTTTATCAATACACAAATAGCCTCCAATTTAGTTAATAAGTTAGGTATTAAATATTAATTATTGGCATCATCGTAATTTAGTTTTGGGATTAAATACTGTTATTAAATTTTAAAGTTTACACTCACACGATACCAAAACTAATAATTTGCATGCAGTACCAATGTCAGATAGGTATGTACAGATATAAGGAAAGAGTCAACCTCCAATCCACTGCCTGTAAATAGTTGCATCCCACAACTGGGCTCAAATGAGCTACTGGACGATAACGGCTTCGTTTTTGTTGAAATTAGTTAAATTCTAATTCACGAATAGCTAGATACCAATCGATATGACTCACTGAAACAATGAGTGGAAACTTCAACTGCAAAATTATGAAACGCTCATGGCGGTTATTATTTTTTGGTATCCAAGACGGAATTGTCCACGTCTCTCTTCACTTGAAAAAAAAAAAAAAAAAAAAATCACCGAAAAAATGTGGAAATGAAAAATTACGCATACGCGACTGAACCAGATACATTCCTTCTCATTCTGCCCACTCTCTTAACTAAATGTGGACAAAGTCTCTCAATGTAATTCATAGGCAATGTTGGCTAGGTACATTAGTTAAAGATGAGAACAATTTCTTGACGGACTTCAAATGCAATATCGTCACATCTTTCCTCTCCCTTAGCGTTTTGGGTCAAATGAACGAAATTGAACAAAAAACTTAACCAATAAACGTTAAGAGGATGACTTAGACCTTGGCGTACTCAGTTGGCCTCTATTTAGTGGTTGGGAAGAAGTTGGGTATACAGAGGTCAAGAATGAAAAAAATCTGCAGATGCACTTGAAATTCAATATCGTCACATCTCTCCTCTCCCTTAGCGTTTTGGGTCAAATGAACGAAATTGAACAAAAAACTTAACCAATAAACGTTAAGAGGATGACTTAGACCTTGGCGTACTCAGTTGGCCTCTATTTAGTGGTTGGGAAGAAGTTGGGTATACAGAGGTCAAGAATGAAAAAAATCTGCAGATGCACTTGAAATTCAATATCGTCACATCTCTCCTCTCCCTTAGCGTTTTGGGTCAAATGAACGAAATTGAACAAAAAACTTAACCAATAAACGTTAAGAGGATGACTTAGACCTTGGCGTACTCAGTTGGCCTCTATTTAGTGGTTGGGAAGAAGTTGGGTATACAGAGGTCAAGAATGAAAAAAATCTGCAGATGCACTTGAAATTCAATATCGTCACATCTCTCCTCTCCCTTAGCGTTTTGGGTCAAATGAACGAAATTGAACAAAAAACTTAACCAATAAACGTTAAGAGGATGACTTAGACTTTGGCGTACTCAGTTGGCCTCTATTTAGTGTTTGGGAAGAAGTCGGGTATACAGAGGTCCAGAACGGAAAAAATCTCCTGATGCACTTCAAATCCAATTTCGTCACATATCTCCTCTTCCTTAGCGTTTTGGGTCAAATGGACGAAATTCAACAAAAAACTTAACCAAAAACGTTAAGAGGATGATTTAGACTTTGGCATACTCAGTTGGCCTCTATTTAGTGTTTGGGAAGAAGTTGGGTATACAGAGGTCAAGAATGAAAATAATCTCCGGATGCACTTCAAATGCAATATCGCCACATATCTCCTCTCCCTTAGCGTTTTGGGTCAAATGGACGAAATTCAACAAAAAACTAAACAAAAAAACGTTAAGAGGATGATTAAGACTTTGGCGTACTCAGTTGGCCTCTATTTAGTGGTTGGGAAGAAGTTGGGTATACAGAGGTCCAGAATGGAAAAAACCTGCTGATGCATTTCAAATGGAATATCTCACACCTCTCCTCTCCCTTAGCGTTTTGGGTCAAATGAACGAAATTGAACAAAAAACTTAACGAAAAAACGTTAAGAGGATGACTTAGACTTTGCCGTACTCAGTTGGCCTCTATTTAGTGGTTGGGAAGAAGTTGGGTATACTGAGGTCAAGAATGAAAATAATCTCCGGATGCACTTCAAATGCAATATCGCCACATCTCTCCTCTCCCTTAGCGTTTTGGGTCAAATGAACGAAATTGAACAAAAAACTTAACCAAAAAACGTTAAGAGGATGACTTAGACTTTGCCGTACTCAGTTGGCCTCTATTTAGTGGTTGGGAAGAAGTTGGGTATACAGAGGTCAAGAATAAAAAAAATCTCCTGATGCACTTCAAATGGAATATCGTCACATCTTGCTCTCCCTTAGCGTTTTGGGTCAAATGAACGAAATTGAACAAAAAACTTAACCAAAAAATGTTAAGAGGATGACTTAGACTTTGGCGTACTCAGTTGGCCTCTATTTAGTGGTTGGGAAGAAGTTGGGTATACAGAGGTCAAGAATGAAAAAAATCTGCAGATGCACTTCAAATGGAATATCGTCACATCTCTCCTCTCCCTTAGCGTTTTGGGTCAAATGAACGAAATTGAACAAAAAAGTTAACGAAAAAACGTTAAGAGGATGACTTAGACTTTGGCGTACTCAGTTGGCCTCTATTTAGTGGTTGGGAAGAAGTTGGGTATACAGAGGTCAAGAATGGAAAAAATCTCCTGATGCACTAGGAATGCAATTTCGTCACATATCTCCTCATCCTTAGCGTTCTGCTTCAAATGGATGAAATTGAACAAAAAACTTAACCAATAAACCCAAATCGCGTGATTTAGACTTTGTTGTGCTTAGATGGCCGCTTCCTAGATAAACTGCCGCCTCGCTGTACGAATTTTTACCAAAAAAATGTGGAATTGAAAAATTACGCATACGCCACCGAACCCGATATATTCCTCCTTGTTCTCTCGATCCAAATTATAAGCAATGTGGGGTACCACAGTTAAAGATAAGTCATAGAAAGGTAAGTGTATCTAAACATTATAATTGCCACGATTTCTCTGTTAAATGAATACTGCTATGTGTAGGTCTGCGTGGTATATGAATTCATAACAAAAGCCGCTTAAAGCCTGGAACATCTACCTCAAATAGGCTCTATTCCAAGTCAAACTACTACCAGATGTAACAGCTCCATCAAAACTTAACGCAACCTCCGTCTCGAAGACGCAAAACAAAAATAAACAATTTCCAGAAGCTATCACTTCACAACACACCCATAAACAGATACTCGTATTGAACTCCGTAGAACCTTCGATACACGAGTAGTCGGACTAACCCATAATGGCAAAATTGATGGTTGCCAATAATGACCCATTTCATCGACATTATTCTGGTGTCATCGATGTTGAAAGTATCTAAGTGGACAATTTCATATGCCATGCGAGGAGAACAACTACGACAGAACCCAATTGAGTTAATTTCCAAAGAAACAATATAAATTGCTGGACGATGTCCTGGTCAACTGAGTAATCCAAAAACTACCGAATCGAGATTACATCCCTCCGCACCAGGACCATATCGCCCCTACTCCCACTAAGTCTATAATGTGCCGAGCACACACACCCTCCAAACAGAATGGGATTCCAATGCAATAGTTATGTTGGAATTAAATTAAAGCAAGCTTCCTTCCACCCGCACACGGATGAAGCCTGGAAAAACTCTTGTCCGCTCTCGAAGCACGTTGTAGGAGATGGGAGAGAACTCATGCTGAGAAGACGAAGCCAACAACCATGTCTGCTCGGTAGGAGTGAAATCAGTGCGGTGACATATGTTAGCTAATTCGAAGGATCGAACAAGTCTACGTACACCAGCACTGGGAGGACGAGCAGGAGGCGGAGGAACACAATATCCAGAGCAAGCCTTTTCGTCTACTTTTGCCGTGTCTATGGTTCCTTTTTTTTTTTTTTCTTCTCCTATGTGTGTGGGTGTGTGTGGCTGGGCATTACAAATAAAACATCATCAGTCGCCTTGTACGACCACCGATGCGCCTTCGTTAGGTACACCTTGCCCGTAGTGTGTGCCGATAAGTACTCCAAGGATGGGAATTTCGCCTCCGATATGAGTAGAATAGATTACTACTACCCACACCACCTTGGGGATGGACCTGAAAATAAAACAAATAGAATCTTGAAATAAAGGACAAGCACAGCAGTAGCAGTAGCAGTAGCAGTAGCAGCACCAGCAACAAACAGCCGACGCAAGAAGAAAGGACAATTTAAGTCCAACATACACCACTCTTAGGAAGATATAGTGCTTCGCCTGAACAGGACACTATTATCTGATGAAATTGTGTGTAATTTTACGCCCATTGTGGAATGCATGAATAATGGCGACATCCAGGATTACCACCTGCCAGAAAAACTTAAATATTCTAATATCTTACACAAAAGTTTAATTAAATTTAAGAGAAACCCCACCACCGACCCCAAAGTGCCTGGATAGGGGGTTAGTATCTGCTACTACTCATGCCTTCCAGTGGCAGGCGTTGTGAGGATAATTTAAAGTCGAAGATAGTTTCTGCAGATGTACCTAGGTGTAGTATATCCTCTAATCATACAGTCCTCAGCTTGCTTTTCGAAATTTAGTGTTAAACTAGATTTTAAGTGCGCCATGAATCAGAAAATTCAGACGAGCCCCGAATCCTTAGTAGATGACGTCTCTTACTATATCGAAGTTTACGAAAAGACTTTTCCGTTCAAGTACTCTACTGCGACATTGGACCGAGAATGGGGCTTAAAAGCCGCGTTGTCCAGAGGAACAGTGACGAGATAATAAGTACAAAGCACCTTCCAAATAGAAATCTCAACCAGGTTCTGAACCATAACAAAAATTTAGACTCATGTCCAAACCAGATACGGCATAAGCCGTCCGAACAAGGCTCTTAGAATGTGATGCTAATTTTTAAGATTTTTCTAGTAAACTGACTGAAAGTCTTTCATTGCCATATTCCAACATGATTTTCATCATATATCCCCGATCTAGGATGTAAAAATAGCTTTCGTCTGAGTTAAATTCTCCCCTCTTTACCTCACTCAGGTCAGAAGACATAGATCCATTGTGTTGACCATAAGGAAAAAAGTGTACTGCCTAGCTTGTAGGACTAAAGGTGAAATGTGAGCTACATACTGTGTCTGGTGCAAAACTCGCTTCCAATTCCTCAATCGTGCCCGCCCTATCCATGTAGACTTTGAACTTCCAATTCACCGAGTTGTTCTCCAACAAAGTCATGATGCCACCGATCCATAAACCACACCAAACCGTTCTTTTATCTGGATCAGATGGCAGCTCTTTGATCTATTCGTATTGCTCTATAGCCCACTTGTGGGAATTTTTCTTACTGGTCCGTCAATATTAAGCTAAAAATCTGCCTCATCGCTGAACAAATTTTTTATCGAAAACAGTGAATTTTCTTCAAGCTGTTCAAGTCCACAAAACCTGACGAAAAAGTACCTCTAAATGAATCACCCTTTACAAACTATCCTGCCGGCTTAATATAGCTGCAGATATCGTTTGTAGAACAACTCTTCCATGTCCTGGAAGTAGAAGTAGGGGTTTGGTCAATGAAACAGGAAGAGGCTAGTATCCTCTTGACCATCCTCATCACTGTATATTCTACAGAGATCTTCATTGGTAGTTTCTTCAAGTGGAACCACAGAGTGTTATACCCATGATCCCTACTAAGTGGATGCTCGGCTATACTGTTGAGTACGTCCTTCTAAAGCCAGACTGCTATTAATAATGGTTTACCGATGGATACCTACCTATTGAGGATCTCCATCCTGACCTTCACGATGTCGTTCATTTAGATATCATTTTTTGAAAGTTAGAAGGAATACGCTTGTCGTTGTTCGCGAGCTTTTCCAAAAAACCACCAGACGTGATAATTAGTAACTTATAAGGGATTCTAAAGTCGCCTGGACCTTTACTTAACTTCACTTTTCTGTTTTACCTCTGCCATCGTAGGTTCATACTGGCTTAGTGGATAATATACCGCAGTGTCGGTCGTTTCAAGAGATTTTCAAACTCAAAGACTGGGATTTCTGATCGTATTTGCTGTCCTTTACAGAACCGACTTATACTCTTAGTTGTGGAAACAATTCTATTCTCCCTTCCTTGTAGATATTCTTTATCTTCTTGATTCGGTATAAGGTTGGGCATTTGTAGGATTTTTTTCCTCACAGGCTCACAAGTCAAGTCCCATCATTTACATTCTGGTTCTAGGCGTTTTCCATTAAGTTGTGGTACTGAGAGTGTGATAGGTTCAGTCATATCTCTTGAGTTTGAAAACACAGTACAAGCACAGTATCTGGAATTCAAGAAATGAATATAGACGTTCAAGTGGACACTGACGTCAGTGTACAATGTCAGTGCGTCAATCCTGGTAAAGCACAAACACCCAGGTATAATAACTCTGTTTATCTAAGAGCCCATCCTGCCCAAAAGGATATTGTTACATGCCAATGAATGTAGGGCTCAAATGTTTCCTCTTAACCTCACTCCGGCAATAAAGTTTTCATGTTAATTTGACTTTCAATTTCCCCAACGCAGCAGAGCTCAAAACACACTCTCTTTGCAAGGATTTCTCCATCCAACAAGTTGATAAAATCTAAGGAAAAACTTTACAAAACACAAAAACAAAAAAACGTATAAAACGCTTTTCAAATGCATCTCAGGACTAGGTGGCATAGTGCCCGTTGTATTTCTACGCCAGATAATGAATCACTTTCCCCGTGCCCCGTACGACGACGTTCATCGAATGAAATGAAAACAGAAAATTTATAACGAAAAAACCCCCAAAGTTTGCTGGCCCCAAACGACTGGCCATAGATCCTTTTTTGCAATTTCCAAAAGTCCTTTCGTTTGAGTGTGCACCACAAACAGGCCATCATCAGCCAGCAGAGCTAACAAGTTTGGCCACCAACCAAGCGATTTTTGGCATTCAATGGTAAGAGCATTTCAAAAACTTCGCCCCAACCAAACGGGAATATGGACGGCCACTATGCAATTGCAGTGGGCACTCCCTTATCCTGCGGCCGTTCACGTACTAGGTTTTTTTTCCCCTTTTGCTCCTTCGCACTGGCGAATTTGTTTTTCTCATTTTTTTTTGTTTTTTTTTATGTGCGGTAGTTCCCTTACCGAAAAATCATCATCATCAGCAAGGTTAGGGTTGGCATTGTTAGGTGCTCAAACAGTCAAACACCACCTCCAGGCTAAGAACTCAACCCTCGGCCCACGTAAATCGGCGCGCTTTGTTAAATCAATAACACCACTCCAAGAGCCCGTAAGAGGCATTATCCTTTCCCGAAACTTCATCGTTCAACATATCGCACAATCGAAAAACACGAAAAAGCAAGAAGCAAACAAAAAAATGTAGGAAAAAGACGAGAACCCACCCGAATCGGTGTTGTTAGCAAAACTGCAACCCATGTACCTAATAGCCTACAGAAATCTAGATTAACGCCAACAAGCGCTATTGTCACTGACCTAATAGGATATTCAGGGCTGTGTTGCTGGTGCCACTGGCAGTACTGTGCGACGACGACGGTGCTGCCTGCCGGAATATGCCCACCGGCTCCTGGTGGAACATCATCGACCTTAGTTTTTGCTGAGGATATGTTGCGCATTCAACAATGCCACCTGCCCTCCACGACAACAGGGAGAGCGAGCGTACAGCATGTTTCCTTGGTCAGTTGCCAAAATTGAATTTGCACAGGACACTGTGCCTCTCCTGGGTATCTACAATCTACACAAGTTGCACTATGCAACGCCTAGGAGACAGCCTATCTCCTATACATGTATGGCGGCGGTGGCACCTTTAATTTTTGGCTTCGTCTATCGACTCCTTAAGCATTATTCAGCTCGTTGTTGTTATTGTCCTGTGTTGTTCCATTCATGGAGAAAATTAATTTTCTTCCTGTTGCTGGTCTCTGTGAGTTTGTGTCCTGTGTACAATGTGCTATGTGCAATGTGCGCTGTGCTAATCCTGGATGCTTGGCAATGAGGCAACA
Source organism: Xylota segnis (assembly GCA_963583995.1). Taxonomy (NCBI): domain Eukaryota; kingdom Metazoa; phylum Arthropoda; class Insecta; order Diptera; family Syrphidae; genus Xylota; species Xylota segnis. Next base: position 43,156,364 of record OY757238.1, read on the forward strand.
CTTTACCCCAACAATTTACCAATATAAATTCTCATCTTTAGACAGATTGGGGGGGGGAGGGGGGAGGTGGGGTTCACTGACAGTCACTGGCTTAGAGGACCTCTGGGGGAGGATATAAAAACCAAACTTGACAAATGAGTTGGAAAAATCCTCTCAACCATTTCTCATTTCTCGGTCTCGCTCTCACTTCGCCTTTAATTCTGTTTGTAGCTCCGTATCTGTGTATCTACTTATGTATCTATCTACCTAAGCTTGTCGTAATGCCTCTCGTAATAGATTTTGTGTGCACTTTTGAGTGCGGTGGATGACAATTAAGTGTATGGAATTATTGGACACAAGTCTCTGCTGATGCGACACAGCATAATGATGCGGCAATTCATTTTTGGTTTTAATAGGGACTGCAGTCACTTTAAATGGTTAGCATGTAGCCGCAAAATTGGGTTTATCGATTTATATCTGCCAGAAGGAGGAGGTGTGACACAGGTTTTGGGGATATTTCGAGGCGTGCTATCATTAAGGATACCACTGCACTGTCCTTCCTTTAAACATCGTAGCAGGATAATTCTTCGATATGATGGAAAAATAGTTAAGCATTTTTTAATTGGTAGAAGCCTAGATAGATACCCTCCCCACAACAATCCTACCGGGGATGGTACCGAAGATACGCAACAGTTTACAAACTTCCAACCAGAGTAATGCTGATGAATAGAACTTTTGTTTTAGATAGGATCCGGAGGATCTGTTGATCTGTTGGAAGAGCTTGCATTCTTTGTTGCATAGTCTCCATAATTCAAAAGTCTACATTGAAGCATGCGTCATTTTTTTTTGTCGGATCATGCCTATAGGCTGTCGATGCACTATGTATGCCCTTTCGGTCAATCCTTTGAATACTGAAGTTGTTCTCTTCACGAGAAGGAGGATTAAGACCTGTTTGACTCAGCCAATGCTAGATCTACGATAAAGTGAAGTATCTGGGAGTGATCCAGGATAGAAACTTCTTTGGTGCTTTTAGTTTTCCGGCAGTATACGGGTGCTTTTGGCTAGGCATACCAAAACTGTCCTCTGGACGTTAAGACTCTTTCTAGCTTACGTGACGGTTGTCTCCAAAGAATGGTTCAACACCAGATTCTCAGCTTGATTTACCTCTCCTTTATACTTCTGTCATGGACTGTCCTTTTAAACCAATTTATCGTCCTAGAAGCAGTGGCTCTTGGTATCACCCACAAAGGAGTTTCGATTACCTTTCGCACCACCTATTAGACGATTTATTCTGCTATCCGATGCAATGACAGCAGACCTTCGGATACTGTACAAATTTAGTGTCTACTTTCCTTGCGCTCAGGACTGGCCTCAGCCAGAGTATGATCCTGGACTAGTCTGTCGTTAAATCTTATGGGAACTTCGAGGAGATCTAGAACTAGACTTTACTACTCCAAAGGCAAGAGTTTCTCAGTTTTTTCAAGCGTTTCTTAGAAGGAATTACAGTAAAATTGATAATACTGGGTACTGCTTCGTGTTATATGTCCAAGCATGTCCAAGGAGTGTCATAACAAGGACTCTATGGGGTACCTACAAGATCAGCTAATGCCTGGGTGGTCACTGCCGCCTCCTTGCATTACAGAACTAGAACTATGTAGCTTAAGTCCTCCTCTTTAAACCCAACTCGACTCTGATTAGAGTCCAAGTCGAAATGAACTACTTTCACACATCCCGGTAGTCAAATGCCACCCGCACCAGCTACAGTGTCGCATTGACAAACTAGCAATTACTCGCATCCCATCTGCTCCATCATGTCTATCCATTAGTACGCCTTATACGTATGTGTGATTACTAAACTTTTTCCTCTTGCGCGTTCTACGTATGTTATCGTAGCAAAACAAAAGCACCAAAAAGAGAAATTGATCCAATCAACTAAAACTCAAATATTCATTCCTGCAGGCAAATGAGAATCAAATTAGATCCCTAATGGTAGACATATTGCTTAATCGAACCCTTATCTCGTTTGTTGCCACCACCACCACCACCACCCACCATCAGTACACCACCACCAGCAGCAGCAGCAGCAGCAGTATGGCAATGGGCCCCCGTCTCTGTGTACCTTCTTCCTTCATGCGATTGCCATTTTCTGCTGAAGTTGAAATTTTTCATCTGCCAATCGAGCGGAGAAAGCAAGATACCCGCGCGTCAAGCAAACCAACTCACCCCCAACCCCAGACCACCAGGCAACAAATTTAGTCGTCATCCGCCACCAGCCCGCAATCACTCCGCATGGCGTTTCCCCGTTCAATGTACAAACATTAAGAATTGGTAATCCCTTCTGTTCCTGCCAGATTCAGGATGGTGGATGGAGAAGAAAAAAAAGTCCTCTTGTTTTTTTTTTTTTTTTTAGCTCACCCTTATCCGCAGAGCTCACCCACCCCTGGGCTGCAACCACCACCCATCACGACGAAAGGAGGCTTTTGTCTATTTTTTTTTTCTTCCTATGCCTTTGCCCGTGCCTTTGCCATTGCCATTGCCTTCGTCTTCGTTTTTGTCTTAACTCAATTTGTTTCTCTGTTTTTGATTTTTATTTCACTTGCTTTTTATTGGCGTTTTCAATAATAAAAACAAAGGAATGGCAAAGAAAGAAACAGACGACACACAAACGGTGGGTGAGAACGGGCACGGGACTGAGAAACCAAAATACGGCGAGGTCCTGCGAAGAGAGCATTAAGTGGTGGCAATTTCACGAGGTTTGCATGTTTTTCCAATTTGTTTAATGGAATTTGATTTTCCAAATGGATGGCAAATAACAGTTTTTCTTCGAAGCTCTCCAGGAGGTGGGCCAGGAATCCGTCTTGTTGGACGAGCGCCGCGCGGTTTTGCAGTCCTCCACATGTATAGAGATTGTAAGTGAAATGCAGTTCAAGGATTCGAGGATTCGAAATGAGATATTATCATGGCAACTTGTGGCACTGGCAACCACATTGTCCATCATGAGGTGGGTGTGGTGTATCCTGGACAAGTGTTGAGACCCAATATGTCGAATGAGTGGATATTTCATTTCGAACGTGATTCCGAGTGCATGGAACATTGCCAGGTCGTTTAGTTGTGATTCTTTCAAGGATTCACCGATACAAACTGGATACCCACCCACTTTGTGTGTGATTTAGAAACTATGAGCTACAACGTTGCAGCAGCGCTGGCACGCCAAAATATGGCTTCAGAGATATACACTGTCGTTCGGCTCCTGTGACAGGAAATATGACATTCACTTGGTAAGTTGTAGCGATTCTGTCGATTGCACGACAACGAGACATTGTGCGGGAATCCAATCGATGTAAGTGGTAATATTTTCTACGAGCAGATTCAGCAGAGAATATACATAGCGATTGGATTGAAAAATCGAAAGTCCTGCCAATTTGCCCTGTATTACTTGATGGAGACTTAAAATTATTGGCATCGACGGGCTTCAGTAGTTACTGCAATCGTATCGCTAGATTGTGTGGCATTGTAGCTTGGATTTGTCGATTTATTGGAACAAATCTGGAAATGGCGTATGCTACGTCATGAAACTTTCATTGGTATGGACTGTGGCGCACATTCATTGGCGTTTTCGAGGTAAATACAGCTCGGAAACATCAAGACGTGGAAGTCTTAGCACGCCTCAGAATGCAAGAGTACAAAACAATAACAATCTGAAGGCTCAGTAGTCCAGAGGTATCGACAGATATGACCCCATTGACTAACAAATATCAATATGTCCCTAGGACTCGAGCTTAGTCTTAGCTTGGTTTATACTGGATGGGTTCTGGCTCCGTCTCAGAAATATAAAGGACAGTGAATCAGAGACTATCTATGACTATTCAGCAAAAAAAAAATCTCAAATCTAGTAGCTGCAACTCAACTAGAACATCGTCGAAGTGGCTCACCCAATATATGTAGTCGAAGAGAGCTCATAAAATTCGCGGTTGTATCTCTTCCTCTATTCTGACTTTGTAGCATAAGGGACCGAAAGATTGACCAAGAATTTTTGTCTCGAAAGTCTACTTTCCTGCTTATCGTCCAACAGTGGGCTCCATAAAGTAGAACGGGCAGGAACTATGTAGAATACGCGGAATTGACAGCAGGTCCGAAGCCACACTGGTACCGATTAGTGTGTTCCAGAAAGTCTTCAGACGTTACCATAGCATGTATGTAGGTTAGGATGATACTATATGCCACAAGAACCAGGAATATACTCCGAGAGTTCTTACAAGTAACAGGGTGCCAATCCTTGAAGACAGGTATATAGAGCTGATAGTCTAGTCAGCGGGCCTCAAACATACTTAAGTACGTCTTCTTTTGCTCCTTCTCTTAACCTCCTCTGTTTCGAAAAACCTGCGTTCCAGGCTTGAAGTCAACTGCCAGGCTTTTCAAAAAGAATATCCGGTTATTGTACCCATTGCGAAACTCTCCGATATCCTTGAGTTGGGAGATTGCATGGGCTCTTTTCTTTTTATCCAGGTTCGTCATTTTTTAAGTTTTTATCGGGATCAGCTTGGATCCAAGTGGGTCATGTAATGGACTTGTAATTCCTTTGGTTTAGTTTTATCCCATACGGTCCCTTGAGGGAAGAGACCAGCGTTTTATTTCGACCTCCCTTTTCTAGTCCATTAAATCACACAGTAGACCTGCCACCTGTAAACATATTTACGAAACAAAATTACTACTCACTGCCCCTTGAAAAGGGCTTCACATCCACAATGCAACTAGTCATTACATTCGACATGTCTCAGAGCACTTTTGCGAAACTCTACAACAACAGAAAATATCCTTAATGCAGATCCTTCAATTGACACCTTTCGGCATTGGTAAGGCAACTTACAGACTCATTAAAAATTCCACATTGAATTCTCTCACTTTTTTTTCGGGAGAGAGAGGGTGGGGAAAAAGTTGTTATTCCTGCCCTCAAGGATCTTTACAAGTACGAGTTGTTTTTCAGCTCCTGCCTGGCTAGAGGTTGCATACCTACAATTCAACCGCAGTTAACGCAGAGTGCACACACTCACACATGGTTGGGAAAAAAAGTTTTTCCAAGGAAATAATGGAAATTTCTGCAACATAAAAGGATATAAGTTAAGTTTTCACCCATTCGTACACATCCTAGCCCTTTTTTCTTGTTCGCTACTTTTTACTTTTTGTTTTTTTTTTTTTTGTTTTGTGTCCTGCAACTAATACGACGAACGATGTGAGAATGCGACAAAGTTTTTCTTTGGAATTAATCCAAGTAAATTTTCGGAATTTTCCTGTACGAGAGGGTTATGTGTGTTAGCCTGATTCTGGGCATGTTTGGTTCTCGAATGCACTGGGGTTGGATTGGTGGATTGGGCGCGCTATAGGGGATAAGATGCCTTGGACCGTTCATCTTAATAAATGACCAAAGTTTCGTTTCATTTCCAGCATCCTCTTCGAGGACATTGAGGCGAACTTCGCAGCGCATCCACAAATAATTCGAATTGCTGGTGGTCATTTTCCAGACCGAAGTATGCTCTCACAAACAATCCTTGGCCAGAAGGAATAACAAGAGTGGAGCAGCACCACTAACAGCAGCAGTAGCATGGAGTACTCATTGTTGGCATTCTCTTTCTGTTGAATGGGCGGGAAATCGCTTGTGCACTCGATTCTTTTGGTGTAGGTTCTCAATTCAGACGGTCGGTGGTGGGGGGGAGGTCTCAGGATATGGCCAAACGTGTAGCCCAAGGATATGATTTTAAACTTTTCAGATAAGAAGAATGGGACGACACTTGTAAAGTTTGGCGTTGTGTAAACTTCTGTGTTGACTTCGACCCAAACTCTATTCTAGGAGGCAGCAGCAGCAGCAGCACCAGCAGCAGCGAATCGCATTCCTTTTGCTGGACTGGTTTACGGAATCAATACGAATCCATTTGTTGTGCATTGGTCATGCACACATATTCACATATGTGTGGAGGGGGGGCAGGGGAATTGTTGTAATGTGTCCTGTACGAAGGACCGGATTGCACGATGTGCTTTCAGTGATTTGGAAATGTCGAATTATAATAAAAGAAACTCCTGATTCGAAATTACTTTTTCAATAGTTACTCGGGAACGGGAATGCCGGAAATTGAAAGTGCTCCAAAAAAGAATAACAGCGGTTAGGGTGAATTGGAATGGGGGGCTGCGAATATTTTGACAGTGAAAAAGTTTACAGTTTGTCTTGCAATATCCTGCGACCGGATTGACCAAGTGATGACCAGCGCAGGTCTCAATTTGCCTTAAAACTGAGACTTCACTCGTGTCCTATTTTGCTCTGTGCATCTGCCTGCTCACAGGATGTTGCTTGGGGTCAGAAACTTAGGACGAAAACGACTTACAATTTCAGTTCATACCCTTGCCCTATCCTACTTATTAGAGGCTTCATCGGATGCCAAAGGTTTCCTAGACACTTGAACAGATTCTGCAGTCGTCTAGCAACCTCTAAAATGATCTGGACGCGTATAATCAGCATCGCTTTTTGTTATTCAGAGCCTCAAAGTGCTATACAATATATTCCCCGATAGTGGGGCAAGTACCGAGCCTTGTGGCACACCATTTATGCACGTGGCCCAAAGACAGTTTCCCACTTTTTCTTTAGTTCCGGACTGTGATAGTATCTTTCTTCCTTAGTCTTGGAAGATACGAAAAAAACTAAGCTTCGTCCTATTTCCGTTTGAGGACAGGTTCAACTTTCTGCTAGGAACAGTAGAAGTTATATTCAACTGAGACAGTCTTAGAACCCACAACAAGTAGCAAGATCACGAACGGTCTTCTGAATAAATTGTTCAACACATGACCATAAACCTTCACATAGCTCCTTACGACTTGTCTAATAAAGGGTTAATTTCAAAGGAAGCCAAGGGCTAGTCATCATCCGAAAAGTGCCTAAGAGGGACTGAAACTTCACAAAATCACAATAGCAGTTCCACAATGGTCACTGATGGGCTTAGTATTGCGGACATAATATTCCAGATGCATTTCTTCTGAGTTTGGAGTAAAACTGTACCACAAGTCTCTTCAAGTTAAGCTGACCGGAGCAGCGGAGTATAGCGGGGCAATTGCACACAATTAAGTGGAAGTGCCAATATTGGTTTATTTCCGCCAAAGCATTGTGAAATTTTTCGATAACGAACCAATAGGACAGTCATAGCGCTCCCGATCCAAAAACACAGCCATCGCAGTCCCAGTAGTTTCATTGTTCTTCCACACGTGGGCGCACTGCCAAACCATTCTCTTCGAATTCCACGTAATCCTCAGTCGCTCCTCCACCCACCCAAAGCGGAAAATAAAAGAAAAACAATAAAACACCCCTGAATGACTCAAAAAGCAAATATCTACAAAAACGAAACACTTTTGTGTCTTTGTTTTGAATATTCATACACGGCAAGGAAATTCCCCAGAACCGAGAATCGACAACCGATCCCCGTAACCGAATTGGAAAGAACAAAACAACTTTTATGTACGAAATCTCAAAGAGATCAAATTAATGGCAGCAAATAAAAAGATACCGCCAACAATATAAACAAACACACGGGGGCCTGCAGAGGAGTCCCAAGACACAGGACCACCGACCACCAGCAATTAAACAAATCAAAACACACATTTCGGTTTGATTGATTTTTATATGTGTGCGTTCGGTCGGGTCGAGCCCAGGCCGGGATAACGCGCCCCCCCCCCCCCCCCGTGTTCCATCTGCCGCTTTATTGATTTCCACCTATAAAATGATTTTTGTTTGCGTTCGTCTTGTCAGAATCAATAAAAATCCAGTGGTAGCAGCAGCAGAAGCAGCAGCATGCCAGTGGTGCTCCTGTGGCATATTGTTGTTCCAGGCCGACGAGAGTCGAGTGTTTGTTTTCGTTTGCGGCACCCAGTCCACCCACAGCGGGCGGGCGGTAGTTTGGTTTACTCTCTCTCTTTCACACCCACTCACACATACGCAATCGGATAGACTTTCGGTTGACTACATCAAATGAATTGGCAAAGCGAGATCCTGGAAAACTGAAAAAAAAAGAAAAAGGTCGTCTGCATGCCGCACTAATAGCTCACCCGTAGCGTTGTGATCCTAGTCTTGCTCCACCTGGGTCTGGTCGTATCTGGAATGTTCAAAAGCGAAGGGGAAACGAGAAGCCTCTCCCCATGTGTGTGCGTGTATGGTGCGGAGAACTATAAACCTAATTTCCTCTGTGTTTGTTTTCATTTACAAATTAGTTAAACAGAGTTTCTTTGCGGCACCAGCTACGGCGGCAAAAAACAAAAAGAAGCGCAAACACTTTCGGGTGAAAGCCCCCAGGGCCATCAGTCTCACTTTGTTCTGAAGTGTCGGTGGCGGCAGAGTAGGGAATTCTATTCGTAAACATGTCGGGAGCAAGTGCTAGTCGACGGTTACGGCGGCTGCGGCCCGATGGGGATTGCCTTATGTTTAGCTCCGGCAAACTATGAAGTGCCAGACACCTTGGCTCCAGGCGGAATGAACAAATGTTTTGTTCCGAAATCGGCCCGAGGAAGTTCCTCATCACCTGGCAGATACGTGAGCCTTTTCTAACCGCGCCGTCAGTATGTCTACGTGTATGTATCTCGTTAGAATTCCGAAATTATGTGCACCTCAGTTTTAGCACTTAAGTGGCGAGTTACTTTTAGGGTGACCAGCTGCTTAAAAATATCTATATACAGCTCTGAGTATTTTAGTATATGCACGATGGCACTTAAACTAATTTAAATGAAGAGCGTGGTTCGAAACATAGATTATGGCTCGTTCCCGGTGAGGACAATAATCTTTCTTTATTCTTGAAAATGTCCTTGTTTGCTTACCTATCTATACCTACCTATGTGGAATGTGGAGTCGTTGTTTGGTTGTGATTATCACTTGCACCAATAATCCTCCACAAATGCCCTGTGGCTGTTCATCACATTTGGCCACCCACTCCTGTGGTGTACCTTTAAACCTACATTTTGGCAAAATTCATAAAAGTTAGCGTTAACCATGCTTAATTGCGAATTGTGGCCAAATATTTACTTTATATTGACGATATTCTGTTTCGGTTGAAAAATTTTCTGTCCCCTACTTGCATTTCGAGGCATCAGCTGAGCTAGTTTGTGCCTCGAATACACAGAAACAGAATATCTGGCTTGGGATGTGCGATTGGAGGATATACCCAGATAGTGGCTATCAAGAATTGTGGGCTATATACACTGCCCTTTTTTCATATATTTTATGGTTAAAAAATTTTCTGTCTCCTATGTGCATTTCGAGGCATCAGCGAAGCTAGTTTGTGCCTCGAATACACAGAAACAGAATATCTGGTTTGGGATGTGCGATTGGAGGATATACCCAGATTGTGGGTATCAAGAATTGTGGGCTATACACTGACCTTTTCCCATAAATTTTTTTGGTGAAAAATTTTCGGTCTCCTACTTGCATTTCGAGGCATCAGCTGAGCTAGTTTGTGCCTCGAATACACAGAAACAGAATATCTGGCCTGGGATGTGCGATTGGAGGATATACCCAGATAGTGGCTATCAAGAATTGTGGGCTATATACACTGCCCTTTTTTCATATATTTTATGGTTAAAAAATTTTCTGTCTCCTATGTGCATTTCGAGGCATCAGCTGAGCTAGTTTGTGCCTCGAATGCACAGAAACAGAATATCTGGCTTGGGATGTGCGATTGGAGGATATACCCAGATTGTGGGTATCAAGAATTGTGGGCTATACACTGCCCTTTTTTCATATATTTTTTGGTTAAAAATTTTCTGTCTTCTACGTGCATTTCGAGGCATCAGAGAAGCTAGTTTGTGCCTCGAATACACAGAAACAGAATATCTGGTTTGGGATGTGCGATTGGAGGATATACCCAGATTGTGGGTATCAAGAATTGTGGGCTATACACTGACCTTTTCCCATAAATTTTTTTGGTGAAAAATTTTCGGTCTCCTACTTGCATTTCGAGGCATCAGCTGAGCTAGTTTGTGCCTCGAATACACAGAAACAGAATATCTGGCCTGGGATGTGCGATTGGAGGATATACCCAGATAGTGGCTATCAAGAATTGTGGGCTATATACACTGCCCTTTTTTCATATATTTTATGGTTAAAAAATTTTCTGTCTCCTATGTGCATTTCGAGGCATCAGCTGAGCTAGTTTGTGCCTCGAATGCACAGAAACAGAATATCTGGCTTGGGATGTGCGATTGGAGGATATACCCAGATTGTGGGTATCAAGAATTGTGGGCTATACACTGCCCTTTTTTCATATATTTTTTGGTGAAAAATTTTCTGTCTCCTACTTGCATTTCGAGGCATCAGCTGAGCTAGTTTGTGCCTCGAATACACAGAAACAGAATATCTGGCTTGGGATGTGCGATTGGAGGATATACCCAGATTGTGGGTATCAAGAATTTTGGGCTATAACTGCCCTTTTTTCATAAATTTTTTGGTTGAAAAATTCTCTGCCTCCTACTTGCATTTCGAGGCATCAGCTGAGCTAGTTTGTGCCTCGAATACACAGAAACAGAATATCTGGCTTGGGATGTGCGATTGGAGGATATACCCAGATAGTGGCTATCAAGAATTGTGGGCTATACACTGACCTTTTCCCATAAATTTTTTTGGTGAAAAATTTTCGGTCTCCTACTTGCATTTCGAGGCATCAGCTGAGCTAGTTTGTGCCTCGAATACACAGAAACAGAATATCTGGCCTGGGATGTGCGATTGGAGGATATACCCAGATTGTGGGTATCAAGAAGTGTGGGCTATACACTGCCCTTTTTTTCATATATTTTTTGGTTAAAAATTTTCTGTCTTCTACGTGCATTTCGAGGCATCAGCGAAGCTAGTTTGTGCCTCGAATACACAGAAACAGAATATCTGGTTTGGGATGTGCGATTGGAGGATATACCCAGATTGTGGGTATCAAGAATTGTGGGCTATACACTGACCTTTTCCCATAAATTTTTTTGGTGAAAAATTTTCGGGCTAATACTTGCATTTCGAGGCATCAGCTGAGCTAGTTTGTGCCTCGAATACACAGAAACAGAATATCTGGCCTGGGATGTGCGATTGGAGGATATACCCAGATTGTGGGTATCAAGAAGTGTGGGCTATACACTGCCCTTTTTTCATAAATTTTTTTGTTGAAAAATTTTCTGTCTCCTACTTGCATTTCGAGGCATCAGCTGAGCTAGTTTGTGCCTCGAATGCACAGAAACAGAATATCTGGCTTGGGATGTGCGATTGGAAGATATACCCAGATTGTGGGTACCAAGAAATGTGGGCTATACAATGCCGTTTTTTCATATATTTTTTGGTTGAAAAATTTTCTGTCTCCTACTTGCATATCGAGGCATCAGCTAAGCTAGTTTGTGCCTCGAATACACAGAAACAGAATATCTGGCCTGGGATGTGCGATTGGAGGATATACCCAGATTGTGGGTATCAAGAAGTGTGGGCTATACACTGAACTTTTTTCATAAATTTTTTTGTTGAAAAATTTTCTGTCTCCTATTTGCATTTCGAGGCATCAGCTGAGCTAGTTTGTGCCTCGAATGCACAGAAACAGAATATCTGGCTTGGGATGTGCGATTGGAAGATATACCCAGATTGTGGGTATCAAGAATTGTGGGCTATACACTGCCCTTTTTTCATAAATTTTTTTGGTGAAAAATTTTCTGTCTCCTACTTGCATTTCGAGGCATCAGCTGAGCTAGTTTGTGCCTCGAATGCACAGAAACAGAATATCTGGTTTGGGATGTGCGATTGGAGGATATACCCAGATTGTGGGTATCAAGAATTGTGGGCTATACACTGCCCTTTTTTTCATATATTTTATGGTTAAAAAATTTTCTGTCTCTTATGTGCATTTCGAGGCATCAGCTAAGCTAGTTTGTGCCTCGAATACACAGAAACAGAATATCTGGCTTGGGAAGTGCGATTGGAGGATATACCCAGATTGTGGGTATCAAGAAATGTGGGCTATACACTGCCCTTTTTTTCATAAATTTTTTGGTTGAAAAATTTTCTGTCTGCTATGTGCATTTCGAGGCATCAGCTAAGATAGCTTGTGCCTCAAATACACAGAAACAGAATATCTGGCTTGGGATGTGCGATTGGAGGATATACCCAGATTGTGGGTATCAAGAAGTGTGGGCTATACACTGCCCTTTTTTTCATAAATTTTTTGGTTGAAACATTTTCTGTCTCCTATGTGCATTTCGAGGCATCAGCTAAGCTAGCTTGTGCCTCGAATACACAGAAACAGAATATCTGGCTTGGGAAGTGCGATTGGAGGATATACCCAGATTGTGGGTATCAAGAAATGTGGGCTATACACTGCCCTTTTTTTCATAAATTTTTTGGTTGAAAAATTTTCTGTCTGCTATGTGCATTTCGAGGCATCAGCTAAGATAGCTTGTGCCTCAAATACACAGAAACAGAATATCTGGCTTGGGATGTGCGATTGGAGGATATACCCAGATTGTGGGTATCAAGAAGTGTGGGCTATACACTGCCCTTTTTTTCATAAATTTTTTGGTTGAAAAATTTTCTGTCTCCTATGTGCATTTCGAGGCATCAGCTAAGATAGCTTGTGCCTCGAATACACAGAAACAGAATATCTGGCTTGGGATGTGCGATGGGAGGATATACCCAGATTGTGGGTATCAAGAATTGTGGGCTATACACTGCCCTTTTTTTCATAAATTTTTTGGTTGAAAAATTTTCTGTCTGCTATGTGCATTTCGAGGCATCAGCTGAGCTAGTTTGTGCCTCGAATACACAGAAACAGAACATTTGGCTTGGGATGGGCGATTGGAGGATATACCCAGATTGTGGGTATCAAGAAGTGTGGGCTATACACTGCCCTTTTTTTCATAAATTTTTTGGTTGAAAAATTTTCTGTCTGCTATGTGCATTTCGAGGCATTAGTTAACCTAGTTTGTGCCTCGAATACACAGAAACAGAATATCTGGCTTGGGATGTGCGATTGGAGGATATACCCAGATTGTGGGTATCAAGAATTGTGGGCTATACACTGCCCTTTTTTCATAAATTTTTTGGTTGAAACATTTTCTGTCACCTATGTGCATTTCGAGGCATCAGCTAAGCTAGTTTGTGCCTCGAATACACAGAAACAGAATATCTGGCTTGGGAAGTGCGATTGGAGGATATACCCAGATTGTGGGTATCAAGAAATGTGGGCTATACACTGCCCTTTTTTTCATAAATTTTTTGGTTGAAAAATTTTCTGTCTGCTATGTGCATTTCGAGGCATCAGCTGAGCTAGTTTGTGCCTCGAATACACAGAAACAGAACATTTGGCTTGGGATGGGCGATTGGAGGATATACCTAGATTGTGGGTATCAAGATGTGTGGGCTATACACTGCCCTTTTTTTCATAAATTTTTTGGTTGAAAAATTTTCTGTCTGCTATGTGCATTTCGAGGCATTAGTTAACCTAGTTTGTGCCTCGAATACACAGAAACAGAATATCTGGCTTGGGATGTGCGATTGGAGGATATACCCAGATTGTGGGTATCAAGAATTGTGGGCTATACACTGCCCTTTTTTCATAAATTTTTTGGTTGAAACATTTTCTGTCACCTATGTGCATTTCGAGGCATCAGCTAAGCTAGTTTGTGCCTCGAATACACAGAAACAGAATATCTGGCTTGGGATGTGCGATTGGAGGATATACCCAGATTGTGGGTATCAAGAATTGTGGGCTATACACTGCCCTTTTTTCATAAATTTTTTGGTTGAAACATTTTCTGTCACCTATGTGCATTTCGAGGCATCAGCTAAGCTAGTTTGTGCCTCGAATACACAGAAACAGAATATCTGGCTTGGGATGTGCGATTGGAGGATATACCCAGATTGTGGGTATCAAGAAGTGTGGGCTATACACTGCCCTTTTTTTCATAAATTTTTTGGTTGAAAAATTTTCTGTCTGCTATGTGCATTTCGAGGCATTAGTTAACCTAGTTTGTGCCTCGAATACACAGAAACAGAATATCTGGCTTGGGATGTGCGATTGGAGGATATACCCAGATTGTGGGTATCAAGAATTGTGGGCTATACACTGCCCTTTTTTCATAAATTTTTTGGTTGAAACATTTTCTGTCTGCTATGTGCATTTCGAGGCATCAGCTAAGCTAGTTTGTGCCTCGAATACACAGAAACAGAATATCTGGCTTGGGATGTGCGATTGGAGGATAAATCCAGATTGTGGGTATCAAGAAGTGTGGGCTATACACTGCCCTTTTTTTCATAAATTTTTTGGTTGAAAAATTTTCTGTCTGCTATGTGCATTTCGAGGCATTAGTTAACCTAGTTTGTGCCTCGAATACACAGAAACAGAATATCTGGCTTGGGATGTGCGATTGGAGGATAAATCCAGATTGTGGGTATCAAGAAGTGTGGGCTATACACTGCCCTTTTTTTCATAAATTTTTTGGTTGAAAAATTTTCTGTCTGCTATGTGCATTTCGAGGCATTAGTTAACCTAGTTTGTGCCTCGAATACACAGAAACAGAATATCTGGCTTGGGATGTGCGATTGGAGGATATACCCAGATTGTGGGTATCAAAAATTGTGGGCTATACACTGCCCTTTTTTCATAAATTTTTTGGTTGAAACATTTTCTGTCACCTATGTGCATTTCGAGGCATCAGCTAAGCTAGTTTGTGCCTCGAATACACAGAAACAGAATATCTGGCTTGGGATGTGCGATTGGAGGATAAATCCAGATTGTGGGTATCAAGAAGTGTGGGCTATACACTGCCCTTTTTTTCATAAATTTTTTGGTTGAAAAATTTTCTGTCTCCTATGTGCATTTCGAGGCATTAGTTAACCTAGTTTGTGCCTCGAATACACAGAAACAGAATATCTGGCTTGGGATGTGCGATTGGAGGATAAATCCAGATTGTGGGTATCAAGAAGTGTGGGTTATACACTGCCCTTTTTTTCATAAATTTTTTGGTTGAAAAATTTTCTGTCTGCTATGTGCATTTCGAGGCATTAGTTAACCTAGTTTGTGCCTCGAATACACAGAAACAGAATATCTGGCTTGGGATGTGCGATTGGAGGATATACCCAGATTGTGGGTATCAAGAATTGTGGGCTATACACTGCCCTTTTTTCATAAATTTTTTGGTTGAAACATTTTCTGTCACCTATGTGCATTTCGAGGCATCAGCTAAGCTAGTTTGTGCCTCGAATACACAGAAACAGAATATCTGGCTTGGGATGTGCGATTGGAGGATATACCCAGATTGTGGGTATCAAGAAGTTTGGGCTATACACTGCCCTTTTTTTCATAAATTTTTTGGTTGAAAAATTTTCTGTCTGCTATGTGCATTTCGAGGCATTAGTTAACCTAGTTTGTGCCTCGAATACACAGAAACAGAATATCTGGCTTGGGATGTGCGATTGGAGGATAAATCCAGATTGTGGGTATCAAGAAGTGTGGGCTATACACTGCCCTTTTTTTCATAAATTTTTTGGTTGAAAAATTTTCTGTCTGCTATGTGCATTTCGAGGCATTAGTTAACCTAGTTTGTGCCTCGAATACACAGAAACAGAATATCTGGCTTGGGATGTGCGATTGGAGGATATACCCAGATTGTGGGTATCAAGAATTGTGGGCTATACACTGCCCTTTTTTCATAAATTTTTTGGTTGAAACATTTTCTGTCACCTATGTGCATTTCGAGGCATCAGCTAAGCTAGTTTGTGCCTCGAATACACAGAAACAGAATATCTGGCTTGGGATGTGCGATTGGAGGATATACCCAGATTGTGGGTATCAAGAAGTGTGGGCTATACACTGCCCTTTTTTTCATAAATTTTTTGGTTGAAAAATTTTCTGTCTGCTATGTGCATTTCGAGGCATCAGCTAAGATAGCTTGTGCCTCGAATACACAGAAACAGAATATCTGGCTTGGGATGTGCGATTGGAGGATAAATCCAGATTGTGGGTATCAAGAAGTGTGGGCTATACACTGCCCTTTTTTCATAAATTTTTTGGTTGAAACATTTTCTGTCTGCTATGTGCATTTCGAGGCATCAGCTAAGCTAGTTTGTGCCTCGAATACACAGAAACAGAATATCTGGCTTGGGATGTGCGATTGGAGGATAAATCCAGATTGTGGGTATCAAGAAGTGTGGGCTATACACTGCCCTTTTTTTCATAAATTTTTTGGTTGAAAAATTTTCTGTCTGCTATGTGCATTTCGAGGCATTAGTTAACCTAGTTTGTGCCTCGAATACACAGAAACAGAATATCTGGCTTGGGATGTGCGATTGGAGGATATACCCAGATTGTGGGTATCAAGAATTGTGGGCTATACACTGCCCTTTTTTCATAAATTTTTTGGTTGAAACATTTTCTGTCACCTATGTGCATTTCGAGGCATCAGCTAAGCTAGTTTGTGCCTCGAATACACAGAAACAGAATATCTGGCTTGGGATGTGCGATTGGAGGATATACCCAGATTGTGGGTATCAAGAAGTTTGGGCTATACACTGCCCTTTTTTTCATAAATTTTTTGGTTGAAAAATTTTCTGTCTGCTATGTGCATTTCGAGGCATTAGTTAACCTAGTTTGTGCCTCGAATACACAGAAACAGAATATCTGGCTTGGGATGTGCGATTGGAGGATAAATCCAGATTGTGGGTATCAAGAAGTGTGGGCTATACACTGCCCTTTTTTTCATAAATTTTTTGGTTGAAAAATTTTCTGTCTGCTATGTGCATTTCGAGGCATTAGTTAACCTAGTTTGTGCCTCGAATACACAGAAACAGAATATCTGGCTTGGGATGTGCGATTGGAGGATATACCCAGATTGTGGGTATCAAGAATTGTGGGCTATACACTGCCCTTTTTTCATAAATTTTTTGGTTGAAACATTTTCTGTCACCTATGTGCATTTCGAGGCATCAGCTAAGCTAGTTTGTGCCTCGAATACACAGAAACAGAATATCTGGCTTGGGATGTGCGATTGGAGGATATACCCAGATTGTGGGTATCAAGAATTGTGGGCTATACACTGCCCTTTTTTCATAAATTTTTTGGTTGAAACATTTTCTGTCACCTATGTGCATTTCGAGGCATCAGCTAAGCTAGTTTGTGCCTCGAATACACAGAAACAGAATATCTGGCTTGGGATGTGCGATTGGAGGATATACCCAGATTGTGGGTATCAAGAAGTGTGGGCTATACACTGCCCTTTTTTCCATAAATTTTTTGGTTGAAAAATTTTCTGTCTGCTATGTGCATTTCGAGGCATCAGCTAAGATAGCTTGTGCCTCGAATACACAGAAACAGAATATCTGGCTTGGGATGTGCGATTGGAGAATAAATCCAGATTGTGGGTATCAAGAAGTGTGGGCTGTACACTGCAATTTTTTTCATAAATTTTTTGGTTGAAAAATTTTCTGTCTCCTATGTGCATTTCGAGGCATCAGCTAAGATAGCTTGTGCCTCAGCTAAGATAGCTTGTGCCTCGAATACACAGAAACAGAATATCTGGCTTGGGATGTGCGATTGGAGGATAAATCCAGATTGTGGGTATCAAGAATTGTGGGCTATACACTGCCCTTTTTTCATAAATTTTTTGGTTGAAACATTTTCTGTCTCCTATGTGCATTTCGAGGCATCAGCTAAGCTAGTTTGTGCCTCGAATACACAGAAACAGAATATCTGGCTTGGGATGTGCGATTGGAGGATAAATCCAGATTGTGGGTATCAAGAAGTGTGGGCTATACACTGCCCTTTTTTTCATAAATTTTTTGGTTGAAAAATTTTCTGTCTGCTATGTGCATTTCGAGGCATTAGTTAACCTAGTTTGTGCCTCGAATACACAGAAACAGAATATCTGGCTTGGGATGTGCGATTGGAGGATAAATCCAGATTGTGGGTATCAAGAAGTGTGGGCTATACACTGCCCTTTTTTTCATAAATTTTTTGGTTGAAAAATTTTCTCTCTGTTATGTGCATTTCGAGGCATTAGTTAACCTAGTTTGTGCCTCGAATACACAGAAACAGAATATCTGGCTTGGGATGTGCGATTGGAGGATAAATCCAGATTGTGGGTATCAAGAAGTGTGGGCTATACACTGCCCTTTTTTTCATAAATTTTTTGGTTGAAAAATTTTCTGTCTGCTATGTGCATTTCGAGGCATTAGTTAACCTAGTTTGTGCCTCGAATACACAGAAACAGAATATCTGGCTTGGGATGTGCGATTGGAGGATAAATCCAGATTGTGGGTATCAAGAAGTGTGGGCTATACACTGCCCTTTTTTTCATAAATTTTTTGGTTGAAAAATTTTCTGTCTGCTATGTGCATTTCGAGGCATTAGTTAACCTAGTTTGTGCCTCGAATACACAGAAACAGAATATCTGGCTTGGGATGTGCGATTGGAGGATAAATCCAGATTGTGGGTATCAAGAAGTGTGGGCTATACACTGCCCTTTTTTTCATAAATTTTTTGGTTGAAAAATTTTCTGTCTGCTATGTGCATTTCGAGGCATTAGTTAACCTAGTTTGTGCCTCGAATACACAGAAACAGAATATCTGGCTTGGGATGTGCGATTGGAGGATAAATCCAGATTGTGGGTATCAAGAAGTGTGGGCTATACACTGCCCTTTTTTTCATAAATTTTTTGGTTGAAAAATTTTCTGTCTCCTATGTGCATTTCGAGGCATCAGCTAAGCTAGTTTGTGCCTCGAATACACAGAAACAGAATATCTGGCTTGGGATGTGCGATTGGAGGATAAATCCAGATTGTGGGTATCAAGAAGTGTGGGCTATACACTGCCCTTTTTTTCATAAATTTTTTGGTTGAAAAATTTTCTGTCTGCTATGTGCATTTCGAGGCATTAGTTAACCTAGTTTGTGCCTCGAATACACAGAAACAGAATATCTGGCTTGGGATGTGCGATTGGAGGATAAATCCAGATTGTGGGTATCAAGAAGTGTGGGCTATACACTGCCCTTTTTTTCATAAATTTTTTGGTTGAAAAATTTTCTGTCTCCTATGTGCATTTCGAGGCATCAGCTAAGATAGCTTGTGCCTCAGCTAAGATAGCTTGTGCCTCGAATACACAGAAACAGAATATCTGGCTTGGGATGTGCGATTGGAGGATAAATCCAGATTGTGGGTATCAAGAATTGTGGGCTATACACTGCCCTTTTTTCATAAATTTTTTGGTTGAAACACTTTCTGTCTCCTATGTGCATTTCGAGGCATCAGCTAAGCTAGTTTGTGCCTCGAATACACAGAAACAGAATATCTGGCTTGGGATGTGCGATTGGAGGATAAATCCAGATTGTGGGTATCAAGAAGTGTGGGCTATACACTGCCCTTTTTTTCATAAATTTTTTGGTTGAAAAATTTTCTCTCTGCTATGTGCATTTCGAGGCATTAGTTAACCTAGTTTGTGCCTCGAATACACAGAAACAGAATATCTGGCTTGGGATGTGCGATTGGAGGATAAATCCAGATTGTGGGTATCAAGAAGTGTGGGCTATACACTGCCCTTTTTTTCATAAATTTTTTGGTTGAAAAATTTTCTGTCTGCTATGTGCATTTCGAGGCATTAGTTAACCTAGTGTGTGCCTCGAATACACAGAAACAGAATATCTGGCTTGGGATGTGCGATTGGAGGATAAATCCAGATTGTGGGTATCAAGAAGTGTGGGCTATACACTGCCCTTTTTTTCATAAATTTTTTGGTTGAAAAATTTTCTGTCTGCTATGTGCATTTCGAGGCATTAGTTAACCTAGTTTGTGCCTCGAATACACAGAAACAGAATATCTGGCTTGGGATGTGCGATTGGAGGATATACCCAGATTGTGGGTATCAAGAAGTGTGGGCTATACACTGCCCTTTTTTTCATAAATTTTTTGGTTGAAAAATTTTCTGTCTCCTATGTGCATTTCGAGGCATCAGCTAAGATAGCTTGTGCCTCAGCTAAGATAGCTTGTGCCTCGAATACACAGAAACAGAATATCTGGCTTGGGATGTGCGATTGGAGGATAAATCCAGATTGTGGGTATCAAGAAGTGTGGGCTATACACTGCCCTTTTTTTCATAAATTTTTTGGTTGAAAAATTTTCTGTCTGCTATGTGCATTTCGAGGCATTAGTTAACCTAGTTTGTGCCTCGAATACACAGAAACAGAATATCTGGCTTGGGATGTGCGATTGGAGGATAAATCCAGATTGTGGATATCAAGAAGTGTGGGCTATACACTGCCCTTTTTTTCATAAATTTTTTGGTTGAAAAATTTTCTGTCTGCTATGTGCATTTCGAGGCATTAGTTAACCTAGTTTGTGCCTCGAATACACAGAAACAGAATATCTGGCTTGGGATGTGCGATTGGAGGATAAATCCAGATTGTGGGTATCAAGAAGTGTGGGCTATACACTGCCCTTTTTTTCATAAATTTTTTGGTTGAAAAATTTTCTGTCTGCTATGTGCATTTCGAGGCATTAGTTAACCTAGTTTGTGCCTCGAATACACAGAAACAGAATATCTGGCTTGGGATGTGCGATTGGAGGATATACCCAGATTGTGGGTATCAAGAAGTGTGGGCTATACACTGCCCTTTTTTTCATAAATTTTTTGGTTGAAAAATTTTCTGTCTCCTATGTGCATTTCGAGGCATCAGCTAAGATAGCTTGTGCCTCGAATACACAGAAACAGAATATCTGGCTTGGGATGTGCGATTGGAGGATATACCCAGATTGTGGGTATCAAGAAGTGTGGGCTATACACTGCCCTTTTTTTCATAAATTTTTTGGTTGAAAAATTTTCTGTCTCCTATGTGCATTTCGAGGCATCAGCTAAGATAGCTTGTGCCTCAGCTAAGATAGCTTGTGCCTCGAATACACAGAAACAGAATATCTGGCTTGGGATGTGCGATTGGAGGATAAATCCAGATTGTGGGTATCAAGAATTGTGGGCTATACACTGCCCTTTTTTCATAAATTTTTTGGTTGAAACATTTTCTGTCTCCTATGTGCATTTCGAGGCATCAGCTAAGCTAGTTTGTGCCTCGAATACACAGAAACAGAATATCTGGCTTGGGATGTGCGATTGGAGGATAAATCCAGATTGTGGGTATCAAGAAGTGTGGGCTATACACTGCCCTTTTTTTCATAAATTTTTTGGTTGAAAAATTTTCTGTCTGCTATATGCATTTCGAGGCATTAGTTAACCTAGTTTGTGCCTCGAATACACAGAAACAGAATATCTGGCTTGGGATGTGCGATTGGAGGATAAATGCAGATTGTGGGTATCAAGAAGTGTGGGCTATACACTGCCCTTTTTTTCATAAATTTTTTGGTTGAAAAATTTTCTGTCTGCTATGTGCATTTCGAGGCATTAGTTAACCTAGTTTGTGCCTCGAATACACAGAAACAGAATATCTGGCTTGGGATGTGCGATTGGAGGATAAATCCAGATTGTGGGTATCAAGAAGTGTGGGCTATACACTGCCCTTTTTTTCATAAATTTTTTGGTTGAAAAATTTTCTGTCTGCTATGTGCATTTCGAGGCATTAGTTAACCTAGTTTGTGCCTCGAATACACAGAAACAGAATATCTGGCTTGGGATGTGCGATTGGAGGATAAATCCAGATTGTGGGTATCAAGAAGTGTGGGCTATACACTGCCCTTTTTTTCATACATTTTTTGGTTGAAAAATTTTCTGTCTCCTATGTGCATTTCGAGGCATCAGCTAAGCTAGTTTGTGCCTCGAATACACAGAAACAGAATATCTGGCTTGGGATGTGCGATTGGAGGATAAATCCAGATTGTGGGTATCAAGAAGTGTGGGCTATACACTGCCCTTTTTTTCATAAATTTTTTGGTTGAAAAATTTTCTGTCTGCTATGTGCATTTTGAGGCATCAGCTAAGATAGCTTGTGCCTCGAATACACAGAAACAGAATATCTGGCTTGGGATGTGCGATTGGAGGATATACCCAGATTGTGGGTATCAAGAATTGTGGGCTATACACTGCCCTTTTTTCATAAATTTTTTGGTTGAAACATTTTCTGTCTCCTATGTGCATTTCGAGGCATCAGCTAAGCTAGTTTGTGCCTCGAATACACAGAAACAGAATATCTGGCTTGGGATGTGCGATTGGAGGATAAATCCAGATTGTGGGTATCAAGAAGTGTGGGCTATACACTGCCCTTTTTTTCATAAATTTTTTGGTTGAAAAATTTTCTGTCTGCTATGTGCATTTCGAGGCATTAGTTAACCTAGTTTGTGCCTCGAATACACAGAAACAGAATATCTGGCTTGGGATGTGCGATTGGAGGATAAATCCAGATTGTGGGTATCAAGAAGTGTGGGCTATACACTGCCCTTTTTTTCATAAATTTTTTGGTTGAAAAATTTTCTGTCTCCTATGTGCATTTCGAGGCATTAGTTAACCTAGTTTGTGCCTCGAATACACAGAAACAGAATATCTGGCTTGGGATGTGCGATTGGAGGATATACCCAGATTGTGGGTATCAAGAATTGTGGGCTATACACTGCCTTTTTTCATAAATTTTTTGGTTGAAACATTTTCTGTCTCCTATGTGCATTTCGAGGCATCAGCTAAGCTAGTTTGTGCCTCGAATACACAGAAACAGAATATCTGGCTTGGGATGTGCGATTGGAGGATAAATCCAGATTGTGGGTATCAAGAAGTGTGGGCTATACACTGCCCTTTTTTTCATAAATTTTTTGGTTGAAAAATTTTCTGTCTGCTATGTGCATTTCGAGGCATTAGTTAACCTAGTTTGTGCCTCGAATACACAGAAACAGAATATCTGGCTTGGGATGTGCGATTGGAGGATAAATCCAGATTGTGGGTATCAAGAAGTGTGGGCTATACACTGCCCTTTTTTTCATAAATTTTTTGGTTGAAAAATTTTCTGTCTGCTATGTGCATTTCGAGGCATTAGTTAACCTAGTTTGTGCCTCGAATACACAGAAACAGAATATCTGGCTTGGGATGTGCGATTGGAGGATAAATCCAGATTGTGGGTATCAAGAAGTGTGGGCTATACACTGCCCTTTTTTTCATAAATTTTTTGGTTGAAAAATTTTTTGTCTGCTATGTGCATTTCGAGGCATTAGTTAACCTAGTTTGTGCCTCGAATACACAGAAACAGAATATCTGGCTTGGGATGTGCGATTGGAGGATAAATCCAGATTGTGGGTATCAAGAAGTGTGGGCTATACACTGCCCTTTTTTTCATAAATTTTTTGGTTGAAAAATTTTCTGTCTCCTATGTGCATTTCGAGGCATCAGCTAAGCTAGTTTGTGCCTCAAATACACAAAAACAGAATATCTGGCTTGGGATGTGCGATTGGAGGATAAATCCAGATTGTGGGTATCAAGAATTGTGGGCTATACACTGCCCTTTTTTCATAAATTTTTTGGTTGAAACATTTTCTGTCACCTATGTGCATTTCGAGGCATCAGCTAAGCTAGTTTGTGCCTCGAATACACAGAAACAGAATATCTTTCTTGGGATGTGCGATTGGAGGATATACCCAGATTGTGGGTATCAAGAATTGTGGGCTATACACTGCCCTTTTTTCATAAATTTTTTGGTTGAAACATTTTCTGTCACCTATGTGCATTTCGAGGCATCAGCTAAGCTAGTTTGTGCCTCGAATACACAGAAACAGAATATCTTTCTTGGGATGTGCGATTGGAGGATATACCCAGATTGTGGGTATCAAGAAGTGTGGGCTATACACTGCCCTTTTTTTCATAAATTTTTTGGTTGAAAAATTTTCTGTCTGCTATGTGCATTTCGACTCATTAGTTAACCTAGTTTGTGCCTCGAATACACAGAAACAGAATATCTGGCTTGGGATGTGCGATTGGAGGATAAATCCAGATTGTGGGTATCAAGAAGTGTGGGCTATACACTGCCCTTTTTTTCATAAATTTTTTGGTTGAAAAATTTTCTGTCTCCTATGTGCATTTCGAGGCATCAGCTAAGCTAGTTTGTGCCTCAAATACACAAAAACAGAATATCTGGCTTGGGATGTGCGATTGGAGGATAAATCCAGATTGTGGGTATCAAGAAGTGTGGGCTATACCCTGCCCTTTTTTTCATATATTTTATGGTTAAAAAATTTTCTGTCTCTTATGTGCATTTCGAGGCATCAGCGAAGCTAGTTTGTGCCTCGAATACACAGAAACAGATTATCTGGCTTGGGATGTGCGATTGGAGGATATACCCAGATTGTGGGTATCAAGAAGTGTGGGCTATACACTGCCCTTTTTTTCATAAATTTTTTGGTTGAAACATTTTCTGTCTCCTATGTGCATTTCGAGGCATCAGCTAAGCTAGTTTGTGCCTCAAATACACAAAAACAGAATATCTGGCTTGGGATGTGCGATTGGAGGATATACCCAGATTGTGGGTATCAAGAAGTGTGGGCTATACA
Organism: Xylota segnis; assembly: GCA_963583995.1. NCBI lineage: Eukaryota > Metazoa > Arthropoda > Insecta > Diptera > Syrphidae > Xylota > Xylota segnis. The sequence goes on from OY757238.1 coordinate 43,180,844, forward strand.
CTGCCCTTTTTTTCATAAATTTTTTGGTCGAAAAATGTTCAGTCTCCTACTTGCATTTCGAGGCATCAGCTGAGCTAGTTTGTGCCTCGAATACACAGAAACAGAATATCTGGCTTGGGATGTGCGATTGTAGGTTATACCCAGATTGTGGGTATCAAGAAGTGTGGGCTGTACACTGCAATTTTTTTCATAAATTTTTTGGTTGAAAAATTTTCTGTCTCCTATGTGCATTTCGAGGCATCAGCTAAGATAGCTTGTGCCTCGAATACACAGAAACAGAATATCTGGCTTGGGATGTGCGATTGGAGGATATACCCAGATTGTGGGTATCAAGAAGTGTGGGCTGTACACTGCCCTTTTTTTCATAAATTTGTTTGGGTGAAAAATTTTCTGTCTGCTATGTGCATTTCGAGGCATCAGCTGAGCTAGTTTGTGCCTCGAATACACAGAAACAGAACATCTGGCTTGGGATGGGCGATTGGAGGATATACCCAGATTGTGGGTATCAAGAAGTGTGGGCTATGCACTGCCCTTTTTTTCATATACAAACGAGGCACAAACTAGCTTAGCTGCTGCCTCGAAATGCACATAGGAGACAGAAAATTTTTCAACCAATAAATATATGAAAAAAAGTGCAGTGTACAGCCCACACTTCTTGATACCCACAATCTGGGTACATCGTCCAATCGCACATCCCAAGCCAGATGTTCTGTTTCTGTGTATTCGAGGCACAAACTAGCTTAGCTGATGCCTCGAAATGCACATAAGAGACAGAAAATTTTTTAATAATAAAATATATGAAAAAAGGGGCAGTTTATAACCCACACTTCTTGATATCCACAATCTATGTATATCCTCCAATCGCACAACCCAAGCCAGATATTCTGTTTCTGTGTATTCGAGGCACAAACTAGCTTCGCTGATGCCTCGAAATGCAGGTAGGCGACAGACAATTTTTTAACCAAAAAATGTATGAAAAAAGGGCAGTGTATAGCCTACACTTCTTGATACCCACAATCGCACAACCCAAGCCAGATATTCTGTTTCTGTGTATTCGAGGCACAAACTAGCTTCGCTGATGCCTCGAAATGCACATAAGAGACAGAAAATTTTTTAACCATAAAATGTATGAAAAAAAGGGCAGTGTATAGCCCACACTTCTTGATACCCACAATCTGGGTATATCCTCCAATCGCACATCATAAGCCAGACATTCTGTTTCTGTGTATTCGAGGCACAAACTAGCTTAGCTGATGCCTCGAAATGCAAGGAGGAAACAGAAAATTTTTCAACCAAAAAATTTATGAAAAAAGGGCAGTGTATAGCCCACACTTCTTGATACCCACAATCTGGGTATATCCTCCAATCGCACATCATAAGCCAGATATTCTGTTTCTGTGTATTCGAGGCACAAACTAGCTTAGCTGATGCCTCGAAATGCACATAAGAGACAGAAAATTTTTTAACCATAAAATATATGAAAAAAAGGGCAGTGTATAGCCCACACTTCTTGATACCCACAATCTGGGTATATCCTCCAATCGCACATCCCAAGCCAGATATTCTGTTTCTGTGTATTCGAGGCACAAACTAGCTTAGCTGATGCCTCGAAATGCACATAAGAGACAGAAAATTTTTTAACCATAAAATATATGAAAAAAAGGGCAGTGTATAGCCCACACTTCTTGATACCCACAATCTGGGTATATCCTCCAATCGCACATCATAAGCCAGACATTCTGTTTCTGTGTATTCGAGGCACAAACTAGCTTAGCTGATGCCTCGAAATGCAAGGAGGAAACAGAAAATTTTTCAACCAAAAAATTTATGAAAAAAGGGCAGTGTATAGCCCACACTTCTTGATACCCACAATCTGGGTATATCCTCCAATCGCACATCATAAGCCAGATATTCTGTTTCTGTGTATTCGAGGCACAAACTAGCTTAGCTGATGCCTCGAAATGCACATAGGAGACAGAAAATTTTTTAACCAAAAAATATATGAAAAAAAGGGCAGTGTATAGCCCACACTTCTTGATACCCACAATCTGGGTATATCCTCCAATCGCACATCCCAAGCCAGATATTCTGTTTCTGTGTATTCGAGGCACAAACTAGCTTAGCTGATGCCTCGAAATGCACATAGGATACAGAAAATTTTTCAACCAAAAAATTTATGAAAAAAGGGCAGTGTATAGCCCACACTTCTTGATACCCACAGTCTGGGTATGTCCTCCAATCGCACATCATAAGCCAGACATTCTGTTTCTGTGTATTCGAGGCACAAACTAGCTCAGCTGATGCCTCGAAATGCAAGTAGGAGACAGAAAATTTTTCAACCAAAAATTTTATGAAAAAAGGGCAGTGTATAGCCCACACTTCTTGATACCCACAATCTGGGTTTATCCTCCAATCGCACATCCCAAGCCAGATATTCTGTTTCTGTGCATTCGAGGCACGAGCTGATGCCTCGAAATGCAAGGAGGAGACAGAAAATTTTTCAACCAAAAAATTTATGAAAAAAGGGCAGTGTATAGCCCACACTTCTTGATACCCACAGTCTGGGTATGTCCTCCAATCGCACATCATAAGCCAGATATTCTGTTTCTGTGTATTCGAGGCACAAACTAGCTCAGCTGCTGCCTCGAAATGCAAGCAGGAGACAGAAAATTTTTCAACCAAAAATTTTATGAAAAAAGGGCAGTTATAGCCCACACTTCTTGATACCCACAATCTGGGTATATCCTCCAATCGCACATCCGAAGCCAGATATTCTGTTTCTGTGTATTCGAGGCACAAACTAGCTTAGCTTATGCCTCGAAATGCACATAAGAGACAGAAAATTTTTTAACCATAAAATATATGAAAAAAAGGGCAGTGTATAGCCCACACTTCTTGATACCCACAATCTGGGTATATCCTCCAATCGCACATCATAAGCCAGACATTCTGTTTCTGTGTATTCGAGGCACAAACTAGCTTAGCTGATGCCTCGAAATGCAAGGAGGAAACAGAAAATTTTTCAACCAAAAAATTTATGAAAAAAGGGCAGTGTATAGCATACACTTCTTGATACCCACAATCTGGGTATATCCTCCAATCGCGCATCCCAAGCCAGATATTCTGTTTCTGTGTATTCGAGGCACAAACTAGCTTAGCTGATGCCTCGAAATGCACATAGGAGACAAGCCCACACTTCTTGATACCCACAATCTGGGTATATCCTCCAATCGCACATCCCAAGCCAGATATTCTGTTTCTGTGTATTCGAGGCACAAACGAGCTTAGCTGATGCCTCGAAATGCACATAAGAGACAGACAATTTTTTAACCATAAAATATATGAAAAAAGGGGCAGTTTATAGCCCACACTTCTTGATACCCACAATCTGGGTATATCCTCCAATCGCACATCCCAAGCCAGATATTCTGTTTCTGTGTATTCGAGGCACAAACTAGCTTAGCTGATGCCTCGAAATGCACATAAGAGACAGAAAATTTTTTAACCATAAAATTTATGAAAAAAAGGGCAGTGTATAGCCCACACTTCTTGATACCCACAATCTGGGTACATCGTCCAATCGCACATCCCAAGCCAGATGTTCTGTTTCTGTGTATTCGAGGCACAAACTAGCTTAGCTGATGCCTCGAAATGCACATAAGAGACAGACAACTTTTTAACCAAAAAATATATGAAAAAAAGGGCAGTGTATAGCCCACACTTCTTGATACCCACAGTCTGGGTATGTCCTCCAATCGCACATCATAAGCCAGATATTCTGTTTCTGTGTATTCGAGGCACAAACTAGCTTAGCTGATGCCTCGAAATGCACATAAGAGACAGAAAATTTTTTAACCATAAAATTTATGAAAAAAAGGGCAGTGTATAGCCCACACTTCTTGATACCCACAATCTGGGTACATCGTCCAATCGCACATCCCAAGCCAGATGTTCTGTTTCTGTGTATTCGAGGCACAAACTAGCTTAGCTGATGCCTGGAAATGCACATAAGAGACAGACAATTTTTTAACCAAAAAATATATGAAAAAAAGGGCAGTGTATAGCCCACACTTCTTGATACCCACAATCTGGGTTTATCCTCCAATCGCACATCCCAAGCCAGATATTCTGTTTCTGTGTATTCGAGGCACGAGCTGATGCCTCGAAATGCTAGGAGGAGACAGAAAATTTTTCAACCAAAAAATTTATGAAAAAAAATGCAGTGTATAGCCCACACTTCTTGATACCCACAGTCTGGGTATATCCTCCAATCGCACAACCCAAGCCAGATATTCTGTTTCTGTATATTCGAGGCACAAACTAGCTTCGCTGATGCCTCGAAATGCACATAAGAGACAGAAAATTTTTTAACCATAAAATTTATGAAAAAAAGGGCAGTGTATAGCCCACACTTCTTGATACCCACAATCTGGGTACATCGTCCAATCGCACATCCCAAGCCAGATGTTCTGTTTCTGTGTATTCGAGGCACAAACTAGCTTAGCTGATGCCTCGAAATGCACATAAGAGACAGACAATTTTTTAACCAAAAAATATATGAAAAAAAGGGCAGTGTATAGCCCACACTTCTTGATACCCACAGTCTGGGTATGTCCTCCAATCGCACATCATAAGCCAGACATTCTGTTTCTGTGTATTCGAGGCACAAACTAGCTCAGCTGATGCCTCGAAATGCACATAAGAGACAGAAAATTTTTTAACCATAAAATTTATGAAAAAAAGGGCAGTGTATAGCCCACACTTCTTGATACCCACAATCTGGGTACATCGTCCAATCGCACATCCCAAGCCAGATGTTCTGTTTCTGTGTATTCGAGGCACAAACTAGCTTAGCTGATGCCTGGAAATGCACATAAGAGACAGACAATTTTTTAACCAAAAAATATATGAAAAAAAGGGCAGTGTATAGCCCACACTTCTTGATACCCACAATCTGGGTTTATCCTCCAATCGCACATCCCAAGCCAGATATTCTGTTTCTGTGTATTCGAGGCACGAGCTGATGCCTCGAAATGCAAGGAGGAGACAGAAAATTTTTCAACCAAAAAATTTATGAAAAAAAATGCAGTGTATAGCCCACACTTCTTGATACCCACAGTCTGGGTATATCCTCCAATCGCACAACCCAAGCCAGATATTCTGTTTCTGTATATTCGAGGCACAAACTAGCTTCGCTGATGCCTCGAAATGCACATAAGAGACAGACAATTTTTTAACCAAAAAATATATGAAAAAAAGGGCAGTGTATAGCCCACACTTCTTGATACCCACAATCTGGGTTTATCCTCCAATCGCACATCCCAAGCCAGATATTCTGTTTCTGTGTATTCGAGGCACGAGCTGATGCCTCGAAATGCAAGGAGGAGACAGAAAATTTTTCAACCAAAAAATTTATGAAAAAAAATGCAGTGTATAGCCCACACTTCTTGATACCCACAGTCTGGGTATATCCTCCAATCGCACAACCCAAGCCAGATATTCTGTTTCTGTATATTCGAGGCACAAACTAGCTTCGCTGATGCCTCGAAATGCACATAAGAGACAGAAAATTTTTTAACCATAAAATTTATGAAAAAAAGGGCAGTGTATAGCCCACACTTCTTGATACCCACAATCTGGGTACATCGTCCAATCGCACATCCCAAGCCAGGTGTTCTGTTTCTGTGTATTCGAGGCACAAACTAGCTTAGCTGATGCCTCGAAATGCACATAAGAGACAGACAATTTTTTAACCAAAAAATATATGAAAAAAAGGGCAGTGTATAGCCCACACTTCTTGATACCCACAGTCTGGGTATGTCCTCCAATCGCACATCATAAGCCAGACATTCTGTTTCTGTGTATTCGAGGCACAAACTAGCTCAGCTGATGCCTCGAAATGCAAGTAGGAGACAGAAAATTTTTCAACCAAAAATTTATGAAAAAAGGGCAGTGTATAGCCCACACTTCTTGATACCCACAATCTGGGTTTATCCTCCAATCGCACATCCCAAGCCAGATATTCTGTTTCTGTGCATTCGAGGCACGAGCTGATGCCTCGAAATGCAAGGAGGAGACAGAAAATTTTTCAACCAAAAAATTTATGAAAAAAAATGCAGTGTATAGCCCACACTTCTTGATACCCACAGTCTGGGTATATCCTCCAATCGCACATCATAAGCCAGATATTCTGTTTCTGTGTATTCGAGGCACAAACTAGCTCAGCTGATGCCTCGAAATGCAAGGAGAAGACAGAAAATTTTTCAACCAAAAATTTTATGAAAAAAGGGCAGTTATAGCCCACACTTCTTGATACCCACAATCTGGGTTTATCTTCCAATCGCACATCCCAAGCCAGATATTCTGTTTCTGTGTATTCGAGGCACAAACTAGCTTAGCTGATGCCTCGAAATGCACATAAGAGACAGAAAATTTTTTAACCAAAAAATATATGAAAAAAAGGGCAGTGTATAGCCCACACTTCTTGATACCCACAATCTGGGTATATCCTCCAATCGCACATCCCAAGCCAGATATTCTGTTTCTGTGTATTTGAGTCACAAACTAGCATAGCTGATGCCTCGAAATGCACATAGGATACAGAAAATTTTTCAACCAAAAAATTTATGAAAAAAGGGCAGTGTATAGCCCACACTTCTTGATACCCACAGTCTGGGTATGTCCTCCAATCGCACATCATAAGCCAGACATTCTGTTTCTGTGTATTCGAGGCACAAACTAGCTCAGCTGATGCCTCGAAATGCAAGTAGGAGACAGAAAATTTTTCAACCAAAAATTTATGAAAAAAGGGCAGTGTATAGCCCACACTTCTTGATACCCACAATCTGGGTTTATCCTCCAATCGCACATCCCAAGCCAGATATTCTGTTTCTGTGCATTCGAGGCACGAGCTGATGCCTCGAAATGCAAGGAGGAGACAGAAAATTTTTCAACCAAAAAATTTATGAAAAAAAATGCAGTGTATAGCCCACACTTCTTGATACCCACAGTCTGGGTATATCCTCCAATCGCACATCATAAGCCAGATATTCTGTTTCTGTGTATTCGAGGCACAAACTAGCTCAGCTGATGCCTCGAAATGCAAGGAGAAGACAGAAAATTTTTCAACCAAAAATTTTATGAAAAAAGGGCAGTTATAGCCCACACTTCTTGATACCCCCAATCTGGGTTTATCTTCCAATCGCACATCCCAAGCCAGATATTCTGTTTCTGTGTATTCGAGGCACAAACTAGCTTAGCTGATGCCTCGAAATGCACATAAGAGACAGAAAATTTTTTAACCAAAAAATATATGAAAAAAAGGGCAGTGTATAGCCCACACTTCTTGATACCCACAATCTGGGTATATCCTCCAATCGCACATCCCAAGCCAGATATTCTGTTTCTGTGTATTTGAGGCACAAACTAGCATAGCTGATGCCTCGAAATGCACATAGGATACAGAAAATTTTTCAACCAAAAAATTTATGAAAAAAGGGCAGTGTATAGCCCACACTTCTTGATACCCACAATCTGGGTTTATCCTCCAATCGCACATCCCAAGCCAGATATTCTGTTTCTGTGTATTCGAGGCACGAGCTGATGCCTCGAAATGCAAGGAGGAGACAGAAAATTTTTCAACCAAAAAATTTATGAAAAAAGGGCAGTTATAGCCCACACTTCTTGATACCCACAATCTGGGTTTATCTTCCAATCGCACATCCCAAGCCAGATATTCTGTTTCTGTGTATTCGAGGCACAAACTAGCTTAGCTGATGCCTCGAAATGCACATAGGAGACACAAAAAATTTTTAACCATAAAATATATGAAAAAAAGGGCAGGGTATAGCCCACACTTCTTGATACCCACAGTCTGGGTATATCCTCCAATCGCACATCATAAGCCAGATATTCTGTTTCTGTGTATTCGAGGCACAAACTAGATCAGCTGATGCCTCGAAATGCAAGGAGGAGACAGAAAATTTTTCAACCAAAAATTTTATGAAAAAAGGGCAGTTATAGCCCACACTTCTTAATACCCACAATCTGGGTTTATCTTCCAATCGCACATCCCAAGCCAGATATTCTGTTTCTGTGTATTCGAGGCACAAACTAGCTTAGCTGATGCCTCGAAATGCACATAGGAGACACAAAAAATTTTTAACCATAAAATATATGAAAAAAAGGGCAGGGTATAGCCCACACTTCTTGGTACCCACAATCTGGGTATATCCTCCAATCGCACATCCCAAGCCATATATTCTGTTTCTGTGTATTCGAGGCACAAACTAGCTTAGCTGATGCCTCGAAATGCAAGTAGGAGACAGAAAATTTTTTAACAAAAAAATTTATGAAAAAAGGGCAGTGTATAGCCCACATTTCTTGGTACCCACAATCTGGGTATATCCTCCAATCGCACATCCCAAGCCAGATATTCTGTTTCTGTGTATTCGAGGCACAAACTAGCTTATCTGATGCCTCGAAATGCACATAGCAGACAGAAAATTTTTCAACCAAAAATTTTATGAAAAAGGGGCAGTTATAGCCCACACTTCTTGATACCCACAGTCTGGGTATATCCTCCAATCGCACATCATAAGCCAGATATTCTGTTTCTGTGTATTCGAGGCACAAACTAGCTCAGCTGATGCCTCGAAATGCAAGGAGGAGACAGAAAATTTTTCAACCAAAAATTTTATGAAAAAAGGGCAGTTATAGCCCACATTTCTTGGTACCCACAATATGGGTATATCCTCCAATCGCACATCCCAAGCCAGATATTCTGTTTCTGTGTATTCGAGGCACAAGCTAGCTTAGCTGATGTATCGAAATGCAAGTAGGAGACAGAAAATTTTTTAACAAAAAAATTTATGAAAAAAGGGCAGTGTACAGCCCACATTTCTTGGTACTCACAATATGGGTATATCCTCCAATCGCACATCCCAAGCCAGATATTCTGTTTCTGTGTATTCGAGGCACAAACTAGCTCGGCTGATGCCTCGAAATGCAAGTAGGAGACAGAAAATTTTTCAACCAAAAAATTTATGAAAAAAGGGCAGTGTATAGCCCACATTTCTTGGTACCCACAATCTGGGTATATCCTCCAATCGCACATATCAAGCCAGATATTCTGTTTCTGTGTATTCGAGGCACAAACTAGCTCAGCTGATGCCTCGAAATGCAAGGAGGAGACAGAAAATTTTTCAACCAAAAAATTTATGAGAAAGGGGCAGTTATAGCCCACATTTCTTGGCACCCACAATCTGGGTATATCTTCCAATCGCACATCCCAAGCCAGATATTCTGTTTCTGTGTATTTGAGGCACAAACTAGCATAGCTGATGCCTCGAAATGCACATAGCAGACAGAAAATTTTTCAACCAAAAATTTTATGAAAAAGGGGCAGTTATAGCCCACATTTCTTGGCACCCACAATCTGGGTATATCCTCCAATCGCACATCCCAAGCCAGATATTCTGTTTCTGTGTATTCGAGGCACAAACTAGCTTAGCTGATGCCTCGAAATGCACATAGGAGACACAAAAAATTTTTAACCATAAAATATATGAAAAAAGGGGCAGTTTATAGCCCACACTTCTTGATAACCACAATCTGGGTATATCCTCCAATCGCACATCCCAAGCCAGATATTCTGTTTCTGTGTATTTGAGGCACAAACTAGCATAGCTGATGCCTCGAAATGCACATAGGAGACAGAAAATTTTTCAACCAAAAAATTTATGAGAAAAGCGCAGTGTATAGCCCACATTTCTTGGTACCCACAATCTGGGTATATCCTCCAATCGCACATCCCAAGCCAGATATTCTGTTTCTGTAAATTCGAGGCACAAACTAGGTTAACTAATGCCTCGAAATGCACATAGAGACAGAAAATTTTTCAACCAAAAATTTTATGAAAAAGGGGCAGTTATAGCCCACACTTCTTGATACCCACAATCTGGGTATATCCTCCAATCGCACATCCCAAGCCAGATATTCTGTTTCTGTGTATTCGAGGCACAAACTAGGTTAACTAATGCCTCGAAATGCACATAGCAGACAGAAAATTTTTCAACCAAAAATTTTATGAAAAAGGGGCAGTTATAGCCCACATTTCTTGGTACCCACAATATGGGTATATCCTCCAATCGCACATCCCAAGCCAGATATTCTGTTTCTGTGTATTCGAGGCACAAACTAGCTCAGCTGATGCCTCGAAATGCAAGGAGGAGACAGAAAATTTTTCAACCAAAAAATTTATGAAAAAAGGGCAGTGTATAGCCCACATTTCTTGGTACCCACAATCTGGGTATATCCTCCAATCGCACATCCCAAGCCATATATTCTGTTTCTGTGTATTCGAGGCACAAACTAGCTTAGCTGATGCCTCGAAATGCACATAAGAGACAGAAAATTTTTTAACCATAAAATATATGAAAAAAGGGGCAGTTTATAGCCCACACTTCTTGATAGCCACAATCTGGGTATATCCTCCAATCGCACATCCCAAGCCATATATTCTGTTTCTGTGTATTCGAGGCACAAACTAGCTCAGCTGATGCCTCGAAATGCAAGGAGGAGACAGAAAATTTTTCAACCAAAAAATTTATGAGAAAAGGGCAGTGTATAGCCCTCATTTCTTGGTACCCACAATCTGGGTATATCCTCCAATCGCACATCCCAAGCCAGATATTCTGTTTCTGTGTATTCGAGCCACAAGCTATCTTAGCTGATGCCTCGAAATGCACATAGGAGACAGAAAATTTTTCAACCAAAAAATTTATGAAAAAAAGGGCAGTGTATAGCCCACACTTCTTGATACCTACAATCTGGGTTTATCCTCCAATCGCACATCCCAAGCCAGATATTCTGTTTCTGTGTATTCGAGGCACAAACTAGGTTAACTAATGCCTCGAAATGCACATAGCAGACAGAAAATTTTTCAACCAAAAAATTTATGAAAAAAGGGCAGTTATAGCCAACACTTCTTGATACCCACAATCTGGGTATATCCTCCAATCGCACATCCCAAGCCAGATATTCTGTTTCTGTGTATTCGAGCCACAAGCTATCTTAGCTGATGCCTCGAAATGCACATAGGAGACAGAAAATTTTTCAACCAAAAATTTTATGAAAAAGGGGCAGTTATAGCCCACATTTCTTGGTACCCACAATATGGGTATATCCTCCAATCGCACATCCCAAGCCAGATATTCTGTTTCTGTGTATTCGAGGCACAAACTAGCTTAGCTGATGCCTCGAAATGCACATAGCAGACAGAAAATTTTTCAACCAAAAAATTTATGAAAAAAGGGCAGTTATAGCCCACACTTCTTGATACCCACAATCTGGGTATATCCTCCAATCGCACATCCCAAGCCAGATATTCTGTTTTCGAGGCACAAACTAGCTTAGCTGATGCCTCGAAATGCACATAGGAGACAGAAAATTTTTCAACCAAAAATTTTATGAAAAAGGGGCAGTTATAGCCCACATTTCTTGGTACCCACAATATGGGTATATCCTCCAATCGCACATCCCAAGCCAGATATTCTGTTTCTGTGTATTCGAGGCACAAACTAGGTTAGCTGATGCCTCGAAATGCACATAGCAGACAGAAAATTTTTCAACCAAAAAATTTATGAAAAAAGGGCAGTTATAGCCCACATTTCTTGGTACCCACAATATGGGTATATCCTCCAAACGCCCATCCCAAGCCAGATATTCTGTTTCTGTGTATTCGAGGCACAAACTAGCTTAGCTGATGCCTCGAAATGCACATAGCAGACAGAAAATTTTTCAACCAAAAAATTTATGAAAAAAGGGCAGTTATAGCCAACACTTCTTGATACCCACAATCTGGGTATATCCTCCAATCGCACATCCCAAGCCAGATATTCTGTTTCTGTGTATTCGAGCCACAAGCTATCTTAGCTGATGCCTCGAAATGCACATAGGAGACAGAAAATTTTTCAACCAAAAATTTTATGAAAAAGGGGCAGTTATAGCCCACATTTCTTGGTACCCACAATATGGGTATATCCTCCAATCGCACATCCCAAGCCAGATATTCTGTTTCTGTGTATTCGAGGCACAAACTAGCTTAGCTGATGCCTCGAAATGCACATAGCAGACAGAAAATTTTTCAACCAAAAAATTTATGAAAAAAGGGCAGTTATAGCCCACACTTCTTGATACCCACAATCTGGGTATATCCTCCAATCGCACATCCCAAGCCAGATATTCTGTTTTCGAGGCACAAACTAGCTTAGCTGATGCCTCGAAATGCACATAGGAGACAGAAAATTTTTCAACCAAAAATTTTATGAAAAAGGGGCAGTTATAGCCCACATTTCTTGGTACCCACAATATGGGTATATCCTCCAATCGCACATCCCAAGCCAGATATTCTGTTTCTGTGTATTCGAGGCACAAACTAGCTTAGCTGATGCCTCGAAATGCACATAGCAGACAGAAAATTTTTCAACCAAAAAATTTATGAAAAAAGGGCAGTTATAGCCCACATTTCTTGGTACCCACAATATGGGTATATCCTCCAAACGCCCATCCCAAGCCAGATATTCTGTTTCTGTGTATTCGAGGCACAAACTAGCTTAGCTGATGCCTCGAAATGCACATAGCAGACAGAAAATTTTTCAACCAAAAAATTTATGAAAAAAGGGCAGTTATAGCCAACACTTCTTGATACCCACAATCTGGGTATATCCTCCAATCGCACATCCCAAGCCAGATATTCTGTTTCTGTGTATTCGAGCCACAAGCTATCTTAGCTGATGCCTCGAAATGCACATAGGAGACAGAAAATTTTTCAACCAAAAAATTTATGAAAAAAAGGGCAGTGTATAGCCCACACTTCTTGATACCTACAATCTGGGTTTATCCTCCAATCGCACATCCCAAGCCAGATATTCTGTTTCTGTGTATTCGAGGCACAAACTAGGTTAACTAATGCCTCGAAATGCACATAGCAGACAGAAAATTTTTCAACCAAAAAATTTATGAAAAAAGGGCAGTTATAGCCAACACTTCTTGATACCCACAATCTGGGTATATCCTCCAATGGCACATCCCAAGCCAGATATTCTGTTTCTGTGTATTCGAGCCACAAGCTATCTTAGCTGATGCCTCGAAATGCACATAGGAGACAGAAAATTTTTCAACCAAAAATTTTATGAAAAAGGGGCAGTTATAGCCCACATTTCTTGGTACCCACAATATGGGTATATCCTCCAATCGCACATCCCAAGCCAGATATTCTGTTTCTGTGTATTCGAGGCACAAACTAGCTTAGCTGATGCCTCGAAATGCACATAGCAGACAGAAAATTTTTCAACCAAAAAATTTATGAAAAAAGGGCAGTTATAGCCCACACTTCTTGATACCCACAATCTGGGTATATCCTCCAATCGCACATCCCAAGCCAGATATTCTGTTTTCGAGGCACAAACTAGCTTAGCTGATGCCTCGAAATGCACATAGGAGACAGAAAATTTTTCAACCAAAAATTTTATGAAAAAGGGGCAGTTATAGCCCACATTTCTTGGTACCCACAATATGGGTATATCCTCCAATCGCACATCCCAAGCCAGATATTCTGTTTCTGTGTATTCGAGGCACAAACTAGCTTAGCTGATGCCTCGAAATGCACATAGCAGACAGAAAATTTTTCAACCAAAAAATTTATGAAAAAAGGGCAGTTATAGCCCACATTTCTTGGTACCCACAATATGGGTATATCCTCCAAACGCCCATCCCAAGCCAGATATTCTGTTTCTGTGTATTCGAGGCACAAACTAGCTTAGCTGATGCCTCGAAATGCACATAGCAGACAGAAAATTTTTCAACCAAAAAATTTATGAAAAAAGGGCAGTTATAGCCAACACTTCTTGATACCCACAATCTGGGTATATCCTCCAATCGCACATCCCAAGCCAGATATTCTGTTTCTGTGTATTCGAGCCACAAGCTATCTTAGCTGATGCCTCGAAATGCACATAGGAGACAGAAAATTTTTCAACCAAAAATTTTATGAAAAAGGGGCAGTTATAGCCCACATTTCTTGGTACCCACAATATGGGTATATCCTCCAATCGCACATCCCAAGCCAGATATTCTGTTTCTGTGTATTCGAGGCACAAACTAGCTTAGCTGATGCCTCGAAATGCACATAGCAGACAGAAAATTTTTCAACCAAAAAATTTATGAAAAAAGGGCAGTTATAGCCCACACTTCTTGATACCCACAATCTGGGTATATCCTCCAATCGCACATCCCAAGCCAGATATTCTGTTTTCGAGGCACAAACTAGCTTAGCTGATGCCTCGAAATGCACATAGGAGACAGAAAATTTTTCAACCAAAAATTTTATGAAAAAGGGGCAGTTATAGCCCACATTTCTTGGTACCCACAATATGGCTATATCCTCCAATCGCACATCCCAAGCCAGATATTCTGTTTCTGTGTATTCGAGGCACAAACTAGCTTAGCTGATGCCTCGAAATGCACATAGCAGACAGAAAATTTTTCAACCAAAAAATTTATGAAAAAAGGGCAGTTATAGCCCACATTTCTTGGTACCCACAATATGGGTACATCCTCCAAACGCCCATCCCAAGCCAGATATTCTGTTTCTGTGTATTCGAGGCACAAACTAGCTTAGCTGATGCCTCGAAATGCACATAGCAGACAGAAAATTTTTCAACCAAAAAATTTATGAAAAAAGGGCAGTTATAGCCAACACTTCTTGATACCCACAATCTGGGTATATCCTCCAATCGCACATCCCAAGCCAGATATTCTGTTTCTGTGTATTCGAGCCACAAGCTATCTTAGCTGATGCCTCGAAATGCACATAGCAGACAGAAAATTTTTCAACCAAAAAATTTATGAAAAAAGGGCAGTTATAGCCCACATTTCTTGGTACCCACAATATGGGTATATCCTCCAAACGCCCATCCCAAGCCAGATATTCTGTTTCTGTGTATTCGAGGCACAAACTAGCTTAGCTGATGCCTCGAAATGCACATAGCAGACAGAAAATTTTTCAACCAAAAAATTTATGAAAAAAGGGCAGTTATAGCCAACACTTCTTGATACCCACAATCTGGGTATATCCTCCAAACGCCCATCCCAAGCCAGATATTCTGTTTCTGTGTATTCGAGGCACAAACTAGCTCAGCTGATGCCTCGAAATGCACATAGCTGCTTAAAAATATCTACATTCAGCTCTGAGTGTCCCTGGATATGCACAATGGCACTTAGTTTGAAGCATAGGTTATGGGTCGTCCCCGGTGAGGATTTTTGTGAACAATACTGTTTTTTTTTTTAATGTCTTTCTTTGCTACACATACCTACATATGTGTAATTTGAAGTCGTTGTTTGGTTGTGATTATCACTTGAACCAATAATCCTCCACAAATGCCCTGTGGCTGTTCATCACATTTGGCCACCCACTCCTGCGGTGTACCTTTAAACGTACATTTTGGCAAAGTTCATAAAAGTTAGCGTTAACCATGCTTAATTGCGAATCGTTGGCAAATATTTACTCTACATTGACGTCAACATGGAGTTTTAAATACCAATTTTGCAAATTTACATTAAATGTGTATGCAGGTGAGTTTTTTTTTCGACGTACTTGCAAAGGTGTAAGGTTAATGAATCCGCCACCAATGTTGTGGAGCTGTTTTTTTTTTACAAAATCTGTCTACATTGTATGTAGAAACAGCAGAATAATGAAATACGTTTAAATGGTTAGGTAGTTCCGACTTTCCGCCAGAAAATATCTCTATTTAAGGTCCAAGAACTACTTTTGCAAAAAATTTTGAATCTTTTCCAGCTGGGATAGCGTTTTAGAGGTTCTCTCTTGAATATTCAAAACAGATCTGGGGTCAGCATTGGACACGAATGCAATAAAGAAATTAGAGTACCCAGCATCAGCCTACAAACTGTAGCCAGGTGTAACACCGACATACAGAGATTCCGTAATCTGCTAACAACTGAAGGACCATATTATTTAACGGACAGAAACAATCAGCAAGAGATGACGGAAGATCCTCTTTTTTTTTTTGCTGTCTGTGACAACAGAGCTACGTCAGCCCAAGGTAGATGGACGCACTCCAGGACAAGGTGTCCATATAGTGAATAACTTCCATCTCCTTGAACATGGCCAAGGTTTCCAACTTGTGGTTCGAAATCTAGATCAAAGGGAGATTGTTCTCCGTAGACACTTGTGAAAAACAATTCGACCTTACTTTGACAAAACATGAGAATCGACAGTCTAATACAAAAGGATACTCGCAGGTTACGGATACGTAATCTAGCAAGAAAAGCTCCGACTATTGAAAAGGACGTGGATTCGATGAGGATGTGGAGATGAAGGGCCCTCAATGATGCCACAACCATTGTCTCTATCACTGTCAAAATCCCACCCACTTAAGATATACATTTCTCCGTCTATCATCGTAAAAATCTGAATAGGATAACCTATAGAATAAGGATTACCAATGGACAAGGAATATCACTCCCCTATACCTAACGAAATGGGTCCATGTTGATCCAGGAACCTGACCTTACCTAAACTAACAATAGGAGACCACTGACAGAAGCATTTGGAATTGGAAATTGTGTTGGTTTTCACAACTCGCTTTAGTTTAGAGTCCCTAAACCTCAGTTCTCTTGTGATTTTGTTGTCCTAGCATTCGCACCTATAGTCATGAGTCTGACTTAACTAAGGAGGCTGCAATCCAAGCTATTCAATCCATTCCCAGAACTCTATGGCTAGCCTTATACCGATATCACTTGAAGATGACTCGAAATAGTCTTCCTGTCACCAACCACAACACGAGACAAACTTTACTTACCTGCCATGTGCACTCCTACCAATTAGCTTAATGAAATAAAAATCAATTCTCTGATAAATTATTAACAAAATCGAACCGGACACTCAGTCAGTCTCCCACTTCCGAAGCGAAAAAGTTGTATCCTCTGTCCACACAATTGCAACGACAAGGAGTACAGAAACTTCCATTTCCCCTCACCCAAACGTGGGGCTGTGTATCGAAGTAATTTTTAAATCATCTCCCCCTCTCCCAACTCAGGATACACCTTCAAACAATCTGGACCGGAAAATAATCAACGGCGGACGATTTTCTTTTCAACAAAGTAATAAACAAACCAATTTCACTCGAAACTTCAGACAACAACGGGGGCGAAATTTGTATGATTAGACAGTGTTCCAGGAGCAACACAACAACACACAAAGGTACGAAATAAATATGTATAAACAAATTCCCAAGCCAAGAGTGACTATGCCAAAGGATTTCCAACTCGAGCAAGAGTCAAACCTGATAAAAACACTTACAGACACACGAAAACAACATTTGGTGTTATCCTGTGAAACACCCTGCCCGCCCAACGACTGGCAGTGCAGCAAGGAAACTTTTTACACAAGTCCTTTGTAATGCCACATACATACATATAAAACAGTGAAGAAGAGCAGTCTTCAACTTTTCACTGACGCAACGGTGTGGGGTATCACATTACCCACATCGAAGATCAAAATCGTATTACGCTCCCCTAACAGAAAAGTCGTGGCAGATCCTGTGTTAAGGATGTTTCTAGTTCTTTCTCTATATGTGTGTCGGTATACACTACACCACATAATAGCACTCACAGAGCGTTCCCGTAAGTCGGGAGTCGGGAAAAGTTCCTTTGCAGTTAGTAGGGAAATCCCTGTGTTCCTTCAGTTCAGTGGAAATCCTTATTATGCACTAGTTGTAGTACAGGTAGCTATTGTACAATTTGCAATGCAAAATGTGTGTTGGCTGCATTGGGAGAGACGGTAAAGCTCTGAACTAATATGGAAATTCCTTAACAATTTCTTCACGAACCGAAACCGGTACTCGTACTGGCTGCAAGGACGAGGAAGATTTCAATTGTTTCAATGTTTCACTAGAGACGACGAGGATGACGGCGGCGGCGGCGGCGGCTACGGCGCTCTCATAAAAATGGCAGAAGGCAACCAATTCAACAGCCCGATTGCATTTGAATTTCTATCGTTTTGTTTCGTCCTTTTCCTGCATTTGTGAACAGAATATTACGAAAATTGTATCGTTGTCCTGACCCTCTACCGTAGGGCTGGCTGTAGTATGTGAAATGCACTTCATTCAAACGATCATAGTCTGGGGTGTAATTTCCCTTAGATTGTTTTAACATGGCTCCAACCACCATCCACGGGCGATGGGGGGGAGGATGTTTGGCTGTAGCCTGCTAGAGGAATCGTTATGTGGTTCCGTCTTGGAACTAACATTTCATTGTAATGGGACCTGTTGCCTGCTGTGTTGATGTGTACCGGGCGTTTGTGGCTACAGCTATAGATATTTTCGGCTCTCGTCAAGTGTATACCAAGCTCTCCTTGTGCGCTTCAGTGGTACTTTGTCTATTTTTTGTTTTTTTTTTTTTGCGAATGGATGGCAGCGGAGATGGTGGGCTGGTTGCGATGCAAGAAATGTAAATTGCTTTTTCGTCTTCGTTAAGCGTGCAACAGTGTTGAGTTGGGAAACATTTTGTTTAAAAACTGTTTTTCTTCGTTTTTTGATTTCGTTTCGAACTTTTTTTTGGTGGGAACCAGGGGGTTCTTGGTTGTTGTTCTCTTTTGGGCCAACTCAGCGGAAATAGCTCATTGTGGTCCTGGAAGACAAATTGGAAATTTAAATAAGAAAGAGAAGAAAGAAAAAAGAAAGAAACATTTAAATAAACATGTTTTGTGAGAGAGAAGGCATTCTGTTTGGGTCGTGGTTTTGCATCTGTTGACGATGGGGATTGGGATTTCGAAAAGTTGCTTCTTGTGATAGTGCTGCGGGATTTTATAAATGATTTGACTTTTCTTACCTCTGGGTCGTCAGATTGAAGATGCGGATAAGATCAGAATTAGTAGGATAAATTTAAACTTTGCAGGTCATAGGTCGACCAGTGTGTTTAAAAGGCTCATATTTGTGTTCAGTCAAAGAAGCTTTCTTTAAGGCACATTTCTAGGGCACACAGTAGCAGATCTCCGTCAGGTCTACTTACTTACTTAGGTGCCGCTACATTTCGGGGTGGATCTGCAAGTTGTTTGGGGTCCTCTACGTCCTCTGGCAATCTTATACAACTGATTCGTAGGTTTCTAGCCAAATTCATGCGTTTTACACTAAAAATTCTCCTATCATTGCTTCTAGATGGATCAGTTCCTTGGACTTTTCAACATTTATACATCTAGACCACACGTCTTAGTAAGAGTTCGGTGGAACTTAACGTGGTTTTGTAGGGACTCCTAGACAAATTCATATGCAGAACTTTGCGAAGAGTAAAATATCCTAATACCGTGTCTTCCCCATCAAAACCTAACGATTGAAAGCTTCATCTCTAGGACTTTGTCGAGGTCGATAAGGGATGGCAAGAACTACGTTTGATACAGAATACCGAATGAAACATTTTGTGTCTAAATCATTGGTGAGTCATTCTATGAAAAATGCCTGTTTATGGTGAGTACGGACGATACTGAGAGAGCAACTACATAGCAATGCCTGTTAAGGAGTCAGGGTCAATTAGGACTTTTTCGGTAATAAAATGTGAGGAATTTATTTGTCTCACTATCTTAACTCATCGAAGCGGCCACAAATCCTCCACTCCATCGCCGAATCTCTGCAAGCTCAAGTGCCCTAATTGAATTGTGGTTCCCTCCAAGAAGTACAAACAGAAACAAGAAGAACACAATCCAACTGCCTGTAATTAACAGCTCCACACAAGATTTTAATTGCTCTGATATCGCATAAACACCAACCGATTTAACAACCAAAACACAAAATTAATATCGATATAATAAAGCCGACAGACGCGCCCTCGCCCGACCCCCTGTCGCAGTCACTTTGATCTTATCACTTACAGAGCGACGTTTATTACAGTCCTGAGTTATTCATTACTCTCATGTAAGTCATTCGGATAATGAATTCATCCCTCGGCATCGCGTTCGCCTTTGCTACGCCACCCCGCTTGGCGTCGAGAATCGCGACAGAGCGATGCCAAGCAAAAAGGGTTTCAAACACCCCCGTAGGCGTTTAATTAAGTGCCGCCACGTCAAATCATTTCATATTTGCAAAAGCACCGCAATAATTTCCCAGCGCCCACTCCCCCACCACCCAATGGAAGTCAAGAATTCTGGAAATTCCGGCGCTAATTATCGACAAGCGACACAACAAGAAAACGCCCCAAGAGAGGCTGCACCTTGATTTTTAGCGCCGTGCCGCGCCGCCGAGTTCGCGGTGTTGGGTGTCGAAATTGAAATTTAAATTCATCTGGCACGTTGAGAGGGCCAAATTGACGCCATTGTCTGATTTTGCGTGGGTAACCTCTGAGTGTCTTTGATTTTTTTGTTTTTTTTTTTTTCTTCTGTTCTTGGAATTTCCTCCTTTTCTTTTCGCCATCACTCCATTAAGTTATTCAGTTTAAGGATATAATTTCATACACTGGCAGGACAAAGTTTTGTCCTGGCAAAGTGTGCAACAGAACTGCCACCATCATCAACTAGAGCAATGCGAAGCGAACTGCGAAAATGAGCCATGGCTCTCATAATGACACAACTTGTGTGTTCGGGGCGCGTCTTTCCATATACTCCCACTGCACTCTAGGCGGCGGCGACGGGATTGGGTGGCGGGAAATCTCCAAAAAGGATTTCTCATTCGAGGAGAAAGTTTGTTTTTTCTCTGTTTCTGCCACCATTTCGGTCCGTAGCACGGCTTTGCCTTGTTGACACTAATGTCTTTTTGAAAATTTTTCAATTTGAATAATTGTGAAAGTTTACCAAAATGTTCCCACATCTATGGCACGGGGGGCGTGGCAGCGGTGGAGGGGTTCCTCTCGTTTACAATGAGCGTCAAGAGCAGCTATGTGCTTTGCTCCGACCTAGGCTGAGTGGTATATTCATCTTTGGAGATTTGAATATCTGCATACTGGCTCATCATCAGTCGTAAGTAGACTAGAGAAGTTTTGCTCAGTTTTTTTTTTATTTTTTTAAGGCGGATACTTTAAAGTTCTGTTGAAGATGACAAGGGCAAACATGTGAGGAAGCAGATAGAAAACTAATTAGTCTCAGAGAAGTATTTGAATTTGAAAGAAGGAGACAAAAGTCGGTGAACAATCGAAAACAGGTTAAGAACTTAGAAATCCTTCTGACCAAACAGTAACTTAGAAGGTTTCTTCTGTTCATGGTCGCTTGTACTATGTGTCTGTGTCTGTAATCTGGGTTTAACATTTGTTGGCCATGCACTCGATACGTTCGTACCATACCAGTCACTGTACTAGCAAAATCAGCTCATAAATAAGGTGTACTCATTGACAGATCCAACACGAGGTTACAAAAGACCCATGATATCCATCCCTTTTTTGATAACCCACCTTCGACGGAATTGTTTTTGAACAGTAAAGGCCTCGACCCAAAGAATCTGTCAATCCACTGTCGCGTCATTTTTATTTGACAGCTAGATCGAGTACTTTTTTAATTCGTTGATCCAATGGCAGTTGACACATTCACGCGTTGAAGTTCACACATCACAACTTGCGAGTGAGGACATTCTTTGGTGGAAGAAATGAGAGAATGTTGAGAAACTGTCATCGCCTGTCATCTGTCAACGTAAGTACAATCACGGGTTTAATGGAACTGTCTTTCGTACGTTCACGTACGTCAACCTTCGAAAGGAACTACGTCGACGAAATCTATGGGTCTGGGGCTGAATAAATCGATTCCAATTTTGGGCTCTGAGTATCACAAAGTGCTGAAGAAAAGATTGGACGTGAACAATTTTTTTTAAATTTTTTGGTTGTCAGTTTGGCAGTTTCGAGTACGAAATAAGACAATTTTTTGCAACTTATCGCTTTTATATGGCAAACAATTGTATTTTTAAAAAACACCTCCAAAAAGTGGGCGTAACAAAACTGAGTGCCACAGAAGTGCAGCCTCACTCGGATCTCACCGGATTCATTGTGTTCCTTGGGTGAGATGAGGTGATACTTTTCCGAGGGTGCTAGTTCTGTTGTCTTTCTCTATCTCTCTGTCACCACACCCTCTGCATAGGTCTGTGGTGCTAATTCCCATTGTTTTAAAGTGGGCCCCCAAGAAGATTTGCCCGGTGATAACCCCCTAGAAAAGCCCTAGGTTGGGTTCTGTTAAGCGTTAAAATTGGCTTGGTCTTTGCACAGTCATGTTTTGTCCAGAGTTTTCTAGAGTTAATGTTTTTGCTTGCTGTAAGTGCTGCGAGTTCTTCGCGATTTCGTTTCACACTACGAAGCTTGGACCATTTGAGTTGGAGGAGGAAATTCAACGACGAAGCATAAGAACTATGTTGCAACATCAAGCTGGTTAAAGAGTAGCGCTTCAGTCGTCTATTATGGCTACGACATCTAGAACGGATATAACCCGGAGAATCAACACATGAGAGGAATACCTAGCCCTAGCCGACGTGCATTAGTAGAAAGTAACCTGAACCGACTTGGGGTGCACAACTGGTGATAGTTTGCTATAACCCGGGCTAACTCGAGAAGCTTATTTTCCGGGGCCCAGGTCACCTCGACAATAGAACCACCTAAGTACCACAAGACTCTAGTTTTCTTCCTTTTAAGAATGCTTGCTGTTATCGTCTCAAGGACAATGACTGGAAAAAGAAAGACTACTGGAAAACCATGACTCTTCGGAACAGATTCTTTGTACATGAGTGTCCTGGCACTCTTTGTTGGAGACCTAAATACTGAAACTGCCACCCTAACACATTCCAGGGGGGAAAAAACAAAAAAATATTTGGGTCACAGTAGACAACAGAACCCTCCCAACATTGACAATCCAAATTCTGAACAAATTGCCTCTGCGAAGAGTCCTAAGCGCAGGCATACAGTAGAGCCAACTGAACCAAAAAATCATGTAAAACTCCAGCAACATTCACCTCCAAATGTACATCAATCGTGCGAACCACGCCCTCAGCCGGGAACACCTCGTAAGCCTAAATTATTATATTAATATAATAATTGATGTTCTATTAAATTTGTTGACCTGTCAACTCATTACGTTTAATAAATAACATGTGTTACACACTTCAGTTGCGTGTAGATTAATATCATGGCCGCTTTTTTATTTGATTAAAATCTGCCAGCGTTAAGCCACAGCCATCGGCCGGGCGCAGAGAAAGAGGCACAGGCACGGGGAAAAAAGGAAAAAAAATACATACATATATCGTTAAGGTTTCATCGGTTCGAACTGTTGATTGAACTGAAAACACCCCCGCGTCAGCAGAAACAGGAGCGCAATACGGACAAGAGAGAACACATCACGCACGTTTTTCACGCGATTGCCACCCCAGTGCGGCGGGAAATGATTTCACCTCAGCACTCCTCCCCCTAATCGCAATCAATTTGTTCCCCGACCCCACCCAGAGCGAGTGTGAGAGTGTGAAATCAAAAACCACATCCCAGCATTAGTCCGGCTCTCAGACGTAGGACCATAAATCTCACGCTTTCGCCTGTTATAGACCCTTAGGGCCCATTTCTCCGGTTTAATTAGCACAGAGATGGGGCAGACACCTGTTAGGTACCTATGAGTATGTGCCAACCCATTAAAAGTGTTCATCACAGCAGGCGAGCTGCGTGTTTCCGTGCGCCTCTGGGGCATAAGGTCTATGTTGCCGACGACGACGACCATAACAACATCGTTTGCCCGGAATATGCTTATTATTATCCGCTGCCATGAGCGCACACATGGTGGTGTATTTTCTGGTGCAGGGGCAGAGGATAATACACCTCCCGTACCTCGTTAGTCGTTCACAGGTTATACTTCGCAAATCAATGTGAAGTTGGCAGCAACAGCATCACCTAATCACCTCCTCGACTGCGCTTGTGATACCCCGACTGGTGGATTGGTGGTGCTGATTGCCATGGTTAGCGAGTTGTCCTCTGGTGAAATTAAAGCTCGTTCCAGTTGGCAATAAATCCGACAGCCATTGCCTTCAATTACTTAATTAGGACCGATGGTCTTTTAGGTAATTTATAGAGACAACAGCTTACGGAGCATCCACACACCATGGATGTCTGGCATCAACTTACATATCACTGCGATGCCATTAGGTTTTATAGCTTCAGAAGTGTGCATGGAGAATGGGGGGGGGGGGACATCTCGAGTTCGGTTTCCTGTCATCAAGCCACACACATAGTTAACTCTGGTCGTGCTACGCATCTTCCCTTGAGGAGGACGAAGCAAGTAATTATCGACCTTTTTATAGGAAGGTAATACCGGGATTAAACGACCTAATGGGTCGGCTGTCTGTGGCACTGGCAAAGCGTCATCACCACAAGGTGTAGTAGTGAAACACTGTTCGCTCCTTAGAGTGCTGTCGACCTGTGTCTACGTGACAGTTTATCTTGTTAATTTATTGCTAATTGTAGAGTGTAGTCGTCTTTTGTTTCGAAAGCTACTTGTTCTGGGCGATTTTTTTTTTCCCTCATAGTAAAGCGCACCCTCCTCTTAATCTTTTTTAATTGCTTTGGGGATGAACATATCGTCGCTTGAGTTCCTTTTCTTCGGATTGTATCGGAAAATGCAAACAAACTCCCACGGCGAAATGGCTGCAAGTCGAAATATACAATGCAATGGACCATAAATCTGGTAAATTAAGTCCTATCGTCAGCATCAATGATGAGAACAAATGATGACCTCAACCCCCACGTCCCGACAGAGGATAGCTCTAAGGTACTCTTTTACAGAAGAGAGGAAGATTTCCACAGCCACGTAAGAAGCTTGGAATTTTCAAAGCTATGCCAACTAGAGGGAGCCCATTTATAAAAAATGGTATTGCCATCGCTGTCCAAGTTAATCAGTCAAATTTTAGGCAAGTTCTGAAGTTCTGCAGGTATCCATGAGTTAGTTATGCGAACGTATGACACATATTTGAGAGTACAACTGTCAAAAAAACAAATTGCCCTTCGGATACGGCATTAAACATTAGGCCCCTTTCATTCATGTAAGAAGAATGGTTATGAGAAGCTAGACGCTGGTTTCCATAGACCTGTCGCATTTAATTTTGCCAAGCCCCAACTAAATCAGATTTCACAACTTTCTTTTGTTTCGATGAACTTCTATTTGAGGTTTCGAAAAGTCACACCAGTAGCCATTAAAAGGTCCCCTTACCTAGGTGCTGAAAAATGGTTTCGCAGTGAAGGACAAGAATGCTGTTTTTCTCTTGTAGTTTGGACTTACTATTGTTCGATTTAAGACTAACTTTTAGGAGGACGTTTTGCGGAAATTGCCTGCCTCTACCAATGAGCCTTGCCTAACCAGCTGGAGAAGGACTTTGTCAACATTTTGCCTTGGCACTGTATTCTTGTTGACACTGTATAAATTGATCTAGCGACAAATTTCTTAGACCAACTTTTTCAACCATCAGTTTAAGTCGTTAACCAAGTCAACATTTTTTCGAATGATATTTTAAGGGTTTTATCTGTTGAAGTGAGTACCATTCATAAAGAGCCCTGTAGTGGTCCATCACCCAGATATCCTGAGCGTGCTA
Source organism: Xylota segnis (assembly GCA_963583995.1). NCBI lineage: Eukaryota > Metazoa > Arthropoda > Insecta > Diptera > Syrphidae > Xylota > Xylota segnis. The sequence goes on from OY757238.1 coordinate 43,206,445, forward strand.
CTGCTAAGTCCTTTTAATACGGACATGCACTGGAATTCGGCAAGGAGGTGCTCTGTCACACGATTTCTTAAACTGTCGTTCGAAAACATGATGTCAACATAGAAGAATACGATTTTTCTTCTTCATTTTCTACCAAAGCGAAGCACTAGATACGAGCCACAGTAGCTCACATAAAACTGTAGGTCCTTTTCATTCGTCTGGGGAGTGGATATGATTGAGTGAAGGCAAGTTTCAGGATTTCAAGCTAACATTCAAAAATATTCAGATCACCCAGAAACCTGAAATAGTCCTATTTTATGAGTTCCTTCTTTGGATATAAGAGGCTCGTCCCTACTGGCCTTGCTCGCAACTAAACAAACCGAATCCTACTTATGTACATAAGACTTTTGATACCTATCTGTCGAAGGTAAATAAAAATTTACTTGGTCTTGGTCCTTAAATGTTTTTTTAGCCCCATTTCCATCGATAATGTGCCTAAAAGTCAGCATATCTAGTAGAGACTAGTAAAAATAGCCAGTACTGACCTTAGAGTTACCTCCAACTAAAGGTTAAAGTGAATCCAATCCACCAACACACTTTTTTGTTGCCATTTCCAACACCCATGCCATTCATCAGCAAATAACTATCAACAATTCACATCAACAGCCCTTTATATCCATTTAATCCTTTCGAAGGGTATACAAACCAAAAACGAATAAACAAAATTTCATTTTCTTATCTAAATCACTATTAATCAACTACGAATTTTTGCATTAGCACTGCGTTTTATTCCCTCTAAAGTCAGCGCCTGAAAGGCTTTTAAGGATACCAACCCGATAGTGACACTGATAACCCATTCAATAAATAACATCGATCCAATTGAATACCAAGGTGTTTACGAATCCAGGACGCCGCGCTAGCCCACCTGTGAATAAATTAATACATCCGAAGCAAAATGGATGGCAAAACAAAACAAAAAGAACGAAAATAAACCTCACGTTATAGATCCCACACACGCAAGGCCTCGGTACGATCCTCAAAGGATTCCCATACGCGCAAGCCTAATCACCAGAACTTCTATCAAAATCTGCCAAATTAGAGTGTAAAAACGCCCAATCCCCCTCCTTACCAAACTAGCACACACCCCTAACTAACAGCCGCAACCACCAAACAAAGTGCTAATTGACAAACAGGCTCGCAATCGATATGAAGGCCATTTTAATATTGGAAATGATGTAATTTCGTTAGGGGCTCGATAGCATGGTGTTTCAATACAAGGGCGCGCGACATGCGATGGCGAATGCCGAATGCCGAATGCCGAATGCCAAATGCTGTGTGACATTCTTTGCCTGTTGAGGGACAATCAGATTTAGCCGCCCACACCTGGCCTCTTTAAGGACTTAATTCATTACGAAGTTTAACCCCGTCCGACGACTTATGACATTAATCAGATTATCCTGGCGGATGCACACTCACCGCCGGCATAGATAACGACTGGCATATCAAACTGAAATCAGCACAAGGGGGTCTGGGTGTGGAGACTCGTCCTGATGAAAAAACCACGTTTAAACTATGTATGTCATAATAAAAACCACGAACAATGGTTGAACCCTAATTAGATATGCACACAACGAGCACTGCAGTAGTGTATGCTTCTCACACAGTCAACCACTGACTCCCCATCTAATATGCAGCCGGGAACGGTCCAAATAGGTGTTCCGAGTGCGGTTTATTTTCTCGCCATTGCTCATTAAGCACTCCGGCACAGGGTCGGCATGGTAAGTAAATAAAGTTCGCGAAGCTGACCATTGTCGCACCAGTATTACCACCACCGCCGCCGCCGCCGCCGTCGTTACCATCGTCATGTCGATGTCCATTATTATGCCAAAAACGTGTAAATTCACCTGAGCCCGGGCACCGCTCGTACACACATTCATGTGCGGAGCGAAATTACCCGTTTGGAAAAATATAAGTTTGCCCGTATAATTTCATGTGGGTTTATTTACATAAATTGTTATACGAAGGACACATTATGTCCTGCAATCCAACAAAAGTGGTTACACTGGCGGTTAGAAGTTGAACGTCGGTACGGTGTCTGACGTGATTTGGAAGGCAATTCAAATTTTTGGTTCTCCTGCTGTTGGCTAGCTTACTTGGTAAAGCCGGTTATTTTATCAACCTTCTGTGTGACTTCTCAAGACAGGGTCAGTGTTTCTAAGAAAAAAGCAATGCCCTTCGCCTCAAAGTGATTTACACTACGGATCTGCCCCTTCAAGCAAAAAGGAAATCTGATTAGTAATCCTTTATCTTACTGACTGCAAGCCTTGTAAACGGAAGTACACACTATAACCCTTAATTCGCGTAGACAAACCCCTTTGTGTAAGTAACTTTCGTTCGGAAGCTTAGGCTTGGGTATTAGGACATCTTTTCACGAGAATTTTGCAGTCTGTGTCGAGTCTAAATGTAGCAGTATCAGGCTTTAAAAGATACCTTTTTTCGAGTACAGCGTAACCAAACATGCTTATGCCTATACGATACTATGTTTAGGAAGGAAGTCGGAATTATATTCTCCAGCTGTGAGACAACGCAATCTGCATTCGGCATTTTGAAAAAAGTCCTATCAACAGCCTGCAAGGAGGTGTCAAAAATTTAAAAGCAGAGTTATAGGGAACGAAAATTCACTATTCACAAGCCACAAGGTTACCCACAAGCCAGGAGATGTTAACAATCTTTCTTTGAGTTTAAGGCCAGCCTTTTAAGGACGATCTCTATAGAACCATGTCTAGTCTTTGTAAATCTCTCAAGCCGTTCTACCAATACCGATTTTCCACGACGCAATATCTCTAAAACATATGCCTTGTCATACTTGAAAAATTGTATAGAATTACCAACCCGACGGGCTCCGATGACAATGACATAATTCAAGAAGTATTGTGTGTCTAAGGAGAATTGAACACCTAGGCTCTGGCGTTTCTTGGAATTTCGATTTTATGATTTAATGAGATTTTTAGGAGTTTCACGGAATAGGCCAGAGTTAAAGAGAGAAGGATGTAGTAAGGAGGATTTAGGATTCATCACATCCGACGTGGTTTCCAACCTAGTCAGATGAATGTCAAAGCCAATTTTGCACTCAATTAAAATATCTATTTTCCAGAAGTATATGAGACTTAAACCAACAACCAACCAGCAACCAGTTTCGGTGTTAACCCTCCCCAAAGAAGTAGAGTTCACCGATTACGGATTACTCTAGTTTTATCAGTTTGTCGAAGGTTTTTATTTTGTTTCAGAAAAAAACCATGTAAGCTCTACACGGCTTCTGCAAGGACCCTACTATGTTTGATATTTTTTTGGTTACTTATGGAAGAGGAAACTACGAGACCCTAATCAACTCTACTCCTTTGGCAGGTTGACGAATATTAAATCTGGTTAGATGTAACCTGCTTAGTGCACAGCAAGCGATTAGATGATCAGGTATGATATGTGTTCTAAGTCTTCTAGTTGGAACAAATTGTCCAATCTATGAGGACGAGTCCATGCCAGTGCACTTATTGAGATCATTGTCCCCTATTAGAAGCCCTACCAGTGATTGATCTGGTCATTTTACAGTTCAGTAGTTCCGCTCAGTATTTATTTATTGACGTTCTGGTGAATCTGATTATAAATGGCTATCTTGATGGTCCTTAGTTGAACCCCAATCTTTCATAGTTGGCAGCCCCTTCTCTTTATCAACCAATTCATTAGACTGATCGTTCAGAAGCATATATGTATTCCAACCATTTGTTTATTATATTGCTTTCACTATGTTTTCGAAGGACATTGATTATATGGGAGATCGCAATACAACTGATTCCTTGTGTTTAAATGCATTTTAACCATCGAAACCATCTTTGAACTATCCACCTTGGTTAGGGCTCAGACTTGGAATTGTGCACTGGGATTTTATGTGCTTGTCATAGATCCTTTCTAGTGTTTTTAGAAGAAAGGATGTTAGGCTATTGATGACTACATATCTTAGGGTCATTCTGATAAAAAACTGAATTGGATAAGGTTCGACACTAAGAATACCACAAGAATGAGCCAGTTGAGGTCTGCGTTCCAAAATGATAAACTCGATGTATGTACATCATCATGGAAAACAGCCATCAATATTGAGGAACTACCTGTGGAGGTCTGAAAAAAGAGGAATATTCTGTACTCCTACTCTCTAAGTTGAGAATAAGTAGAAAAGCCAGCATCCTTCTAACGAATGTATCCTTCCAGCAACAAGTTATCCAGGAATACATGTGTGTACTACAACCCAATGTGTATCCGAAATTCATTACAAATTTTTATTCCCCAGTGTATGTGGGGATCCTTACGATTGCGAACTTGTAGACAATTAACGAAAACTTTGTGGCTTTCGCTTTCTTTCCTCTCACATCCGCATACACTCGTATCAGTACACCATACCGTGACGCGACAATGATGTTGTAAATTTAATTTGTACTCCGTTTTCGTTTTCATAATGATTGTCCTGATTTCATTTGTGTGTGCTTTATGCTGCCTGTAAAACGCTTACCCATATTGTAAAAAGTTTGAGCGCGCGAGAAAGCAAAAAAACGAAGAAAAAAAAAACACAGAAAATCGCTGTAATCGTCCTTTGAATGAGAGGAAAAGGATATGTCGGGAGGAAAGTACACAACTTTTACCCCATACAGTAGAAGACAATTAATTTTGTTTTTTGACAATTAAAATGGCTTTATATGTCCGGCACGCAAAGTCGCTAACCGATCTGTTTTAATTATGGGAATTATGATGGCCAGACGACGTGTTTTAGTTTAATGAGTTTTCCCGCACCCGATAGTACATGGTATACATGTATTTATTTTTTATTTGTTTACATTCGGAGGTCCTGCAAATCTGGGATTTGTATTTTGCTGTTTTTCTGTTTTTGTTTGCGCTGTAGAAACAGTGATTTATGAGGTTTATGAGTAATGGGTTAGCATTGAATTGGGATTTATAGGTGAAAAACAATTTTTATAGCAAAAACAAAAAGGACACATAAATCTGATTGAATTGGCTTAGCGCTTTACACATATCCTGTTGAAATATCGTAGGATGACGGCGAAACTTGTAGGAATGTTGTAAAAGGATTTAAATTACGCGTGTTGGTTAATGTTAATGGCTCTGAACTATGTATTTCAATTCACTTAAGGATAACCACATACATCTCGGCATTGTTAAGTAGGATTGAGTAGCTTTGTCTACATGACTGGCTATATGGCTGCGTGAGCAACTAGGACTCCGATCACCGATTAACACACTGTGAGCCTCTGACGTAGAGTAATCCTAAATGAAGGTTGTTTAAGGCTTAGGGATAACTATAACAAGTGGTCTCTCTCTGAACCAAGCTGAAATTGTTATACATTTTAGTTTCCTAGGGCCGTTTTCCAGGATCTTCTCAGGCTTGAGCATGCGTATAGAAAGTGCGAAGTACTTTTTCCTGCCTGTTGATATGAATGTCCGTTAAAATTGTTAACTTCTTTCCATAGGATGACCAAATAAGAACGATAGGAAAAAAATTTCAAGAATCTCCTCGGCTTTGCTGCCAGTGCTTCAAGCGGTCGGTCCAATATATGCGGCGTTATTTCGGCAATACCGTCGAATGTTGGCCTCGAGCTCATCCAAAGTGGTTGACCTGTTAGCATATACTAAGGACTTGACGTTGCTCCAGAAAAAATATTCGATTGGTGTCAAGTCGCAAGATCGTCGTGAGACGATCCATTCGCCAAATTTCTCCTTCACAACTTCGAGCGTTGCTTGTACATATATCATGTAGCGTCGTCTCGTTGGAACCACAGCTCGATTATATCGATGTCGACGAGCTCTGGCGCCAGGAAGTCAGTTAAAATCACTCTATAATTGAGACCATTGACATTAACGGAGGAGACACCGAAATAATACCTAATTTCGAAAGGAATAAGGTCCGATGATGCCAGTTAGCAAATTCATGCAGTTGTCTATGGTCTTCCGGCTTCAATTCTTGAGTCAGCAGTATCTTATGTGGACGTAGGCCCAAATCCAACCACAAAATATGCCGCATTGACTCTGTGACGATGCCCAACGGTACGACGAATATCTGAACCGGAATTTCGATAATATTTTTAAATAATTTTCACACGTTCAGTAAGAGTAAAACAATACATGATAAAATGGTAAATCTTACTGAATATTTTGACAGCTGTCATTGGTAGCTTTGACAACTGCTGGAATATAAGTACCAATTGGGAAAAGTATCATTGCTATCTGGTCATCCTTTATTATGCGCTAAAATATGTATGTTTTGTTTGCGTTTTGTCAAGTTTTGTACAAACATGATAAAAGTGTGATCGTGGTTTACTGGATTTGACAACTAAAATGGCCTTCACAATTCCCTGATGACCAGCGATATTGAATCCTCTGAATTCGAAGATAGTGCTTTAACCGGTGCCTGGCTATCTAAGAAGATATATGTCCATGTATTCTAGCACCCTTCTACCTGTCTGAAAGTTAAACCCACCACAGAACCAATACTCTCCAAAAACTCATATTGTTTAATGGTGGCATTGAGTGTAGTTACCTAAACTACTGACAGACTGGCACTGTTTATACGTTTTAATGCCATAAAGATCCACAGAGCTACGATCTAGGATGAGTTACATGAGTAAGTCCTGCAGTAACTCTTTACAAAATTGAAAACTTAAGCGTTGTAGGAAGTGCATGCATATACCCCTCAACAGATTAATTCCATAATACATAGACAGAGTGCATCTTGTGCTTCATAGAAATATTATTTATTAACAGATACTTTTACCGAACACTTATAAATATTTAAACAACACTCCAAGCAAATAGTTTTATTCTGATTAATCATTGCACCAAACTATCGACCCACTTCACATGTCGCTACCGCACCATATAAATTGGCATATAGTGCGTCCTTCAAAACTACATACGAACACCCCAGTCGGGTGTCTACTATAAAGTATCTCCACTCCACAAAAAAACAAAAAAAAACATTCGAAATCCTCAAATAAAAAAGCAAACAAAAAATAAAATTGAATTACACTTAATTTTTAATCTGTGTTATTGCCCACGGATGTGCGTGATATACGAGTACGAATACGAGTACGAGTACGAGTATCTTAGAGTGTGTTTTTGAAAATCCATCCCCCAGTTGATTCAAAATATTTATTCAGCCATTGTTAGTGTTGCCTGATAAAACACTATCTGTGTGCATTAAAATCCAACAATTCCGATGACACTCCATAAACATTGTGTACTTGCAGCGTGTCTCTGTTGGAAAATCACGGAACGAATGCGCCCTCAATTGACTGACAGCCGCCGTACACTATCTAAAGATACTCAACCATCGATGTCATCATTCTCATGTGCGTCTGTCAGTTGTTCCATTTGTCATAAAAATATACACACATGCATACACAGTCTGTCTTGAGACTAAAGAAGTCAACGCACGTCAGATAAACAAACCGTAGATCATCATCTGCGGCCAACAGATTACATCTATCCACACATCGACTAAGAGTATCTAATCTATGTGTCTCACCCTCGCCTCCGAGGGTTATTTTCGTTTTCGATATAAAAATTCATTTTCAAATAATGTCGAGGCGGTAATTAGATGGGTCGCGCTCCACTGATGTTAAATTGCCCAATTAAGAATATTTACAAGGTATCAAACGTGCCCTCTGGCCCGTCATTAAAACAGATCGGATCGCGGGTACACCAATAAGTTCCGGATCACGGTAATTTTTACCTTTTAAGAGATTTTCCCTTCCTATTGTGTGGAGGAGGCACGCATGTGCGTCAGTTAATCCCGATTTACGTTACCGATAACTATGGTGGCATTTTATGGTTGTGCGAGATTTTATGATCCTCCTCGGCTCGGCGGCTATGTGTACGAATGCATAAGCCAAATGGCTGTTGCAGTTGGAGTTTGAAGGAATTTTTATTGGAATTCCTTTGGACTTTCAGTGTGTGTTTGTGAACACCGGAATGGGATATAGTTGACAAAGCAGAACAGAGAGGATGATCTCTTTTAGTGCAACTAATTTGATTAAGGAATTCCTGATCTCTGGATTGATTAGTGGCTTATTATTTGTTTAAAAATAGCTGAGCACTGGATTATTTTTGGCTTACGGAGGACGAAGTGTTAATTATCGTACAAAATGCTAATGTGACTATAATCTAATTAAAAAAAAAACAAAAGCACAAAAGTCATTGACATCGAATGCCCATAAATAAGAAAAGGGAAATATATCTTCTTCGAGAATAAATAAGAATGGAAATGTTCTACTTGGGTATACCTTAAGGCTTTGGCAATGTTTTTGTTTACAAATTAACAGTTTTGAATCTTCAATGTCAGAGTCGTAGGGTCTTGACATGACTATATAAGTTAAGTGAACTTACTTGGACTGCTGCTGGGCAACTGAGTGTAAATCAGTTCAACGTCCCTCAGGGTTCCATTTTCTGACCAACTTTGTTCCTTCTTTAAATTAATGACATATTACATATAGTGGAACGAATTAATGAAATCATAGGAACTGGATCAGGGAGGAATCAATCTAACCATAGTGAGTTTCCAGTGAGTTTGGTCCAAATTTTTCAAGAATCAAAACATTCGAATCTTCTAAGAATCTTCAAAGAACTAATGGAGTCTGAAGAAGATGAGTATTGAAATCGTGCAACTTAGTCTCACAGGAGTTGTGAGAAGCACGCGTCGCAAGCAGGTCAGGATATGATTCTATGTACACATCCATTAAGAGAGAATCGAACCTGTGAAAACAGAACTCCTACCGGCTTGCGGTAATACTAGGCACAATGAAGACAATGTGTAGAAAATATTACTTCGAATGGTTCACAGTCATAGGACTATAAAGATTTTTACTTTCCCAATCCCTATGCCCAAACCTGGCAGAGTGGGAATCCAATAGTAAAGACAACGATCTGGAAAACACACTCTATACGGATGGCTCAAAACTGGACATAGGTACGGCTGCAGGTTTTCACTGGGAAGCACTGCAAAAGCAGGAATCTTGAAGATTACCAAAAGTGTGTAATGTATTCCTAGCAATAGAAGAGGCTGCCGTCGGATATAACTATCTTCGTTGAAAGTCAAGCAGGGTTTCCAAAACTTAGCAATTTTTATGGTAACGAAAAGGTGGACGTTCTGCCAAGAATGGTGTCAGAAATGGATATCAGTGAAGCCAACATATCCATACTGCTACCGATTTGCAAAAGCATTTTTTGCTGCATAATAGAGAAAATGACCAACTCGTCCTGGTTATCTAGTAGGACTGTACCACCTCTCGTACGTTATGGACGAAATAAGACAAAAAATTGACTCTGAGCACTGGGCAATCGAAGCCCCGTAAATGGAGAGCAGATTCCATTGATTTATGCAGGAGGAGATGGAGTCAACCCAGCATCAGGTCTGCCACTGCTTCGCTTTGCAAAATTGTGTGCAAATAAGACGTTTGACTATCTGTCAAAATTAAGAAAATTTTCAGTCTAAAATTTCAGGTTAAACGTCAGATTGCCTGCATTTTATAAACTCCTCGTGATATTCTTTCATGGAAGTAGAGGATACCACAAGCAGTATATCAATTCAGTGGATGTAGCATATGGTCAAGGATCAATTCAGTCTCCAGTCGATTTCAATCACGTAAAGGCTGCTTTAGGCTACAGTTGAGTCAATTGTAGTTGAGTACGATGCTGTTAACCAACAATTTCAAATTACAAAAGCGTAGATATTCACCTGATTTTACTACTTTTCCTTCTGTTTCAGTTATTACTCAGTATAACGTGGACTACTAAAAAATCTAATATTCTTGTTTAGCTTACAGCTGAGGAGTTAGAATGTCAGTCCAATCGAGCAGTACTGCCAAGTGTCTTCATCACTGTAATGGTTGCAAAAAAAAAGCCCTTTTTATGCCTCCAACAGTTCATGAAACATTTTTCGTTCTCAACAGGTATGTACATTGTTGATGCACAATTAAATTTGTCAATACAACAAAGTTCAACTGATTTAGTGATCCTTGACTTCCCCATTATTCTTGTCAAAGCAAAGTATATTCCTGTTGTAGTTGGCCTTCATCTAGTTTGACTTACACATTTTAGTTCGACTATAAATCTGACATTTTTACGATTTGATTATTGTTTCGAAAACCAACGTTAACAGTTCTCAAAACAAATTATACCCAAAATCCTGGTTACTCACACTTCCTTGCATGTGCGCTTTGTAATTTGAATTTTCAAATGACATTGATTTTCAATTGCCAACGAGTGTCGCATCTTTGGGGCCATAAAATAGGCAAATGTAATTTTTACGACATTTTCAGCATCTTGCTCCCATAGATACACATACTCTCCTACAAAATATACAACAATCTGGGCATTTAATTTCAAAAGGAAATTATCGTCAACAATAATAGAAAATAATTTGTACTTGGTATTTTGAAACATTTAACGCACAGCATGCCCTCGGAAACTGGAAACTGGCATATGAGTTTCTGGGAAAAGTAATCGTATCCCGATAAATGTCGTAAAACTCTTGAAATTTTACGACTTTTCTCTGTTTTGAAGAACGGAAAACCAGAGCATTGGAAAACGGGCGTAATTGTGCGGTGTATCTGCGGTAGGTGCACTTTTTTTTTTTTGCTTTTGCTTTGGCCTTTCATCTACATACGAGTATGTATCTTTAAATATGCACAGGCGGTGGAAGTAACAAAAAAAAAAAAAAAACAAAAACTAAAACCAGAACAGATTGAATTCAAATCTAAACTCTTCCGCGCCGTCATAAAACCGTGGGATGTCCTTTCAAGTCGCAGACTCGACAGTTTGTGCACTATGAACGTACATGTGTACGTAAAAGTGCAATTGAATACTCATAAACAAAATGATCGTTAAATATAATTGAAGCGCAGTCAGCGAACGCAAAGAGCTGAGAATGCGATCGTAAAAAAAGTTATATCTACGTTCGTACATACATCGGTTTATCTGGTGATTTTTATGATTGTTGAATATCTCACTTTCCACTTGAATTTTATTTTTGAAAGAAAGTAAAAACTATTTTAATGGCGTGTTTCGTAATTTTTTTTTCTCTGTTTTATCTTTGATCTACTATTTCGGAAGACATTTGAAAGTCGTTAGATGCACATCCATTTGGAATTGGTCGATGGGGATGTGTGGAGGTGATCTTATTAGTTTTTTTTTCGAATTTTGTATCTACTGGGGGTAATGAGCACCAAATTGAAATGTGTCGCCTGGTGGAAGGTAATTTTTTAATTTTTAATTTAATTTTGAAATTGCATCGACCTAGAGAAGATGCGGGAAAGGTGGAATTATTTTGGTGTAATGGTTTGAAACCCAGGGGTAAATAGGGTCTCATTATTTTATGGGTGGTGTCCGAACTAATTGGAGAGCATTGAAACATTTTGTATAATTTCTAGAGATATCTAGAAATTTTTAATATTTTCCTTATGGGACCATCAAAACCAACCATAACCTGGTCCCGGAAACGAGGATTACTCCCAATAATGTAAGCAGAAGTTTCAGCAGCTACTAGACAGATGGAAAGAGTGGACAGGACAAGAGGACAAAACTAGAAGTGAAGACGTCGACACATTATAAAAAGTTATTCCCATGACTTGGTAAAAAGTTTTATTAAATTCGATTAGGCCGTGTGTCATCGTAGACTGTGTCTCCAAGTCCAGGTAGAATGTATTTATTCACCAAAAGACAAACGAAATAAACGTCCATCCACAGTCTTCCACAGTTCCTAACTCTTACTCCCTAAAATGACTCCGTAAAGTGTAATTACATAGATCAACCCAAAGAAGTCCTTAAGAATGTCAGTTCCATGTCAAACCTCAAATAAACACAAGAAAATACAAAGTGCCGTACCTTCACAGTTGCTCACAAAAATATTCGCGTTAACTAGAAAATCGATATTCTAGAACATGTCACGTATCACATATGTATTAGCTCTATCTATCCACCATCAGATCTATACCAACATATACAGTGATCGTCTGGTGAAGAAGAAGGCCTGTCACATATCTTATATGAGTCTGTGAAAAACTAAGTCCCACCCTTATAGCAGTCCTGGATATCACTTTGCACTTAGCACCTTTAGAGATCCTAAAGATGGTCTAGTCTAAGTATCGCTTCTTAGCAACCTTGAATATACTCCGGACTACACAAGGAAGGATCTGTGATTTAAAAATCCCAGGATATACATATATGTATGTTTCTAAGTGGACGGATCCAGCACATATCTCACACGATTGTTTCTATTTCATTGGTTAGGTGAATATGTGTATAGGATTAGGCTGACCCTGCTCGACTTTTTTAATAGAACAAACAAAGGCAGACATTTTGCTGCACCTCCTTTGTACGAGGCAAACTCTCTGAACTCGAATCCTACTTCTTCAACAATCTAGCTCAGCGTCAGCAAGTACGCTTACATCAGTAGTCTCCAGGTCCTTACAATCAGCTTCTGCTAGTTCTGAGGGTAATTTTTCTTATGGAGACTTTAGATTCGTATGATACCATAATGGATTTTAATTGGCTAAGTAAGACTGCCTAAGCCATGTTAAAAAACTTTGTAGCAGATAGCTTTAATGATATTATGTTGAATATTCCGCCTTGCTTACCAACACGGCGAATGGGAGTGAATATCAGTCGAAAAGGTACACATGTTCCAAGAAATGATGGATAACAAGGAAAGAATATTCGTGTCTTAGGATCTAGACGACTGGAGATCATGTTTGCTTGGAGAAGAAGATATTGCTAACGAAATACCCTAATTAACTAAAGGCCATCCTGCAGTTAGAGATAACTAATTTTTTTTGGTAAAAGAAATAGGGATTTGACTTGTTCTTCTCTATCCGTTGGTATTATCTTCAAGTCCTCCACTATTGTTTGTCTATGCATGAAACTCATGAAAACAGTGCTTTGATATCTAGAAGAATACTGACAATGCTATGCCCCGCCTTTCTGTCAATTTATCTACTGAGGAACATAGAGATAGTGGTTGGATTCTGGAAAGGAAGATTGATAACACCGAGATCATTTGAGTGCGAGGTTCCCAAACTTTGACTTTATCCCAGTTACATATGTTTCATAGATGACTACGCAGCTGGTGAAGTCATATTAGCAGAGGAGATGCATAGTTACTATAAAGATCCCGAATTGATTGAGGCAACAAGTGCATATTACTGATTATTCCACTACCGATAAACCTTTAAGCTACTAATTTTCACTGTAAGCAACGTAATAGCCATGAAAGGCTACAAATTGAATGAGCGGGATAACGTCCCGACATCTTAACATGCTTCTCTTAAAATGCTGAAGATTGAAACCCTTCCTGAAGCATGTCTTATGACAGTGAGTTCTAAAATTTCCATATATTTGTGTTCCGTTTGAGTACTCTAACACAGGGCGGGACACTTTTCTTTGAGAGCGCAGCTTTAATTCATAAGCGTGAGGTGAGCGTGCTTTTATTTGTTCTCAAGCTGCTGGTGACACCAAGAAGATGCACAATCTCCGTGTGTTACATATTTTGGGAATCCATTTTGAGGTTCATTTTCATCAGCGATATTTTTTTGGGGTTCTTCACTTGATCATGGACTTGATATGGCTTTTCTGAGTATCTCAATCAGAGATGATGCTCAACCAATTTTTTTTTTATTCTTTCTTAATCCTGGCACATCAGTCATAGACCAGAGAAATAAATTAGGTAAACGAACAGAACCCTGTGGAACTCCAACATTAAAAGAAAATGATTTCCTTTATTTTTCTTTAATTTTGAGAATTGTCAATGGGCCCTGACCGAAGTTCATATCCTGAGAAAATGTCCCTAGAGCCTTGTCCAGAAACCATAGTTTAGCTTCGCATCGCATTCATAACAATTTTGAAATTCACAATCTAGTTCGGCAGTTGTCCACATTCTCATAAGATTGTTGACTAGTCTTAGAGATATCTGTAGAAATTTAAATGCATTGAGTTCCTGGGGGTTAAGGGGATATGTACATTGATTTTATAAAGATGACCATAATAAAAGCATAGAAAGCAGATACATCTGATCCAGAGCCACACTGGAAATCGTTGCCCTAGACAGCAGTTTTCAGCAATACAATTCAAAAGAAAATGGATGATAGTTTGCCATAACATATACATATTTCTATTCCATCATCACAGGATTAATTTACGTCTCTTTGGCTTAATGTCCAAGTTTTGGAGTAGATTAACGTCTATATTGTTTTGTCAAATGTCAGTTTCTTTGAAACCTGTCAAAACTTATGCCAGTGAAAACACATTGTCAAATACCAGCTCACTCATTAGTGTCTTTGGGGACAGAGAGATGAATTTTTTTAAAGATGCCGAACTAAACATGGTTCTGTGTAGCCCAAAATAAATGAATACCGATTTTTATCACTTTATGAAAGTAGACTACGTTAAGACTGTTGACACAGCTCTTTGTCCAAATATCGGGCTTTAAAGTGAAATAAAATTTTTCTGACTCTTCGAAAATGCCAAAGGGGTCAAACAGCTTTAAATGGCTGCCAAAAGAGAATTTTATTTCCTCGACAGAATTGGTCCTCTCTGATGAAAAACAAGAAAAAAATTATTCGTTTACATCACATCGACACGAAGTCCCCCAAACACACAAATCGTATGCCACTCCCACAACATCAACAAGATCGATCAAAGATCTTTAAATACCACCAACCCCGGATAGCCAATGAAAAGCAAGATCTCTCCCCAAATTGTCTTTCATAATGGAGGCCGCCATAAATAGATGTTCCCCCCCAAGCGAAGCCCTTATGCGAACGTTCCCACATTTGGCCCAAACAAAGAGAACTCTCCTCCTCCCGTGATCGATTTATTCCCAAGTGGGTGGGCCGTATCCCTCGTGTGCAATGCCACACTTTTCATCTGGAAAATCTCAAGATCATAAAATTTGCGTCAGTTTATTTCTCGAAAAATATTTTCTGTGCAACTTATGTATACTTTCCTATATAGATACGCTTTCATGGGAGGATGAATGAGTTTAACACAACTCGTGTGTTTATTTCGTGGCAAATTATTTACAACACACAGTTTATTTATTTAAGAATATATTGGAAACATTTCGCATAGGATCTTGATCTTTTGATCTTTTCGGAGAACGAAATAAATGAAAAACGGAAATACGTTATTT
Source organism: Xylota segnis (assembly GCA_963583995.1). Taxonomy (NCBI): domain Eukaryota; kingdom Metazoa; phylum Arthropoda; class Insecta; order Diptera; family Syrphidae; genus Xylota; species Xylota segnis. The sequence continues at coordinate 43,221,665 of OY757238.1, forward strand.
TGATCTTATGAGTGGAATGGGCCTCTTGAATATTTATTTTAAATTGTGTTCCATGCACCACGGGGGTGTGCTGGAATATAATTTAATGAAATAAATATTTATAAATAAATTTTGGGAGTTGTTTATTGCGTATTAAATAAAATGGTTGATGTTATTTGTAGAATTTTAGATTTTAAGTAAATTAAAGATGTTACTCATCAAGGTTTTGGTTTTGATGGGATTACAATGCTAACGTGTAGCATTCAAAGTAATGTAAGTACTACTATGTACAAGGTGCTTTTAAGAAAGATTTACAAAAAAAGTTTGTTTTAATTTAAAACAGTCCTTTAAACAGTCCAGTATGTTAGATTGTGGGTGGGGATGTCCTTTTTACAAGCATTTTGGATGGCTTCCATGTTCACAAAACCATTTTCCAAAAGGTTAAAGCCGTACGATGGTTAGTTGCGCGGTTTTTAGTCAAAAGATGGGCTCATTAGAAATACCTACTTTAAAAGAGTCCTAATACCGCGATTATCTGAGCAGGGTTCGACGCACAGCGAGTCTATACATATTCGGGGCTCTGCACACAACTTCTTTGGCGGCATTGGACATTTGGCTGCACCTGATACCCCTAGACATACATATGTAGCAAGCAAATGGCAGCTAGTGCAGCCGTTCGTCTCGAAGCTATCCTAAAGTGGTGAAGAAAATATTTTGGCCACGCCCCCATTCTGAACAAACTTTATATCCCTTCAGGAACTTCGCACTACATCACCCCAATTCCTAACTTTGAATTTTATTGTCACCATTTTCTCCAGATCACTCTGGAAGGAAAAGACAAAAGCCTTAATCTTAGGCTCTCCTACCGAATCACTGCAGCGTATTCCAGGCAGAAACGATGCCAAAAAAAGAAGTCTCATCATTGCTTAAGAAAACGTGATATCTGCTAATGACATAGGCATCTTCTCTGATAGCCTAGTTGCTATCAAATCCTTAGAATCGAACGTCGTTTCTTTTTTGTTGAGATAGCAGAGCAATTCAACAGTAACCTGTGTTGCGTTGATGTGACTTACTGATGGCCACTTTAACCAAACAAAACCCAAGACTCCTAATACTACAAGATGCTGTCTAAGCCTAGTGGTAATTTAAAATATTCCACATTATTCTCAGAGTCAGTTATATTAGAGTAGACTTTCTGATCAATTGTTTTTCAAAATGTCGCTTTTAGCTTTCTGCATATAGTAGCCAATGTCCTTTTGGGTACTGGTATGTCCTTCATCATAAAGCACTATCCTTCTGTATCCCAATAGCAACAAAATTTAAACTACAACAATTGACGATTTTAAAATTTCAAAACATCAAAAAAGAAATTTAGGACGACAATGTCTTCATATCCTGTGGTCATTGCCCAATGTCCTGAGCCAATTAATTGATTCAAAACTTAAATAAAAGAATATTTTTTCACAAAATGCTATCCATTACTACTCGTAACTCAGGACTTCCTATTCAGCAGCAAGTTCCGTCTGAACCTTCGGGGAAATCTATTCTTCGAGCGAAGAGACGGAAAATTTAAAAGATTCTTATTCGGATCTCCAAGGACGTATTTATTTACAATATAGATCATCTGTGAACCTATTTTGTCCAGCAAACCCTTAAACATCCAATAAACCTTTAAGATTTACAGACTTTACATCGAAAGCCCAGAAATAATATCCAACATAGAATTGCCAACGTTCAGACCGACACTACACTTCCGACTTCTATGGCATGTCCCTTTTGAAAAACCCTTTAATATGGATAAGCAGTTTTGTTTTTAATACCATTATTGATGATTGTCGGAGGTTGGTGATGCCTGCATTCTAGATCATTATAATTTTGACAACTTTCTGACACAAGGGCTCCGAGAGTGTTGTAAAAAGTTGTTCCTTGACTCCACCTATGTAGGTTGGTACTGGCTGGGAAAGCTTCAAAAAACATAGCTAAGGTTCTTCTTATTCATCTTATGTCCACATCACTCCCTGAGTGTAGCGCCTTAAAGAGACTTAATTTCTTTAAGCTATGATTACCAACTGCGAGCACCTCTCCAATCGAGAAGCTGGGACTACTTCTTGCACATCGAATGGGAAGTAATTAAGTTTATATTTGCCAAATTCCCAGAAGCTATGAAAACATGTTGTGGTACTATCGGTGTATTTCCAAAAGTTTTAAAATACCAGATTACCTCAGCTTTACACTGTTCTTCAAGAATCTGTTCTAGAGATCTCCTTTCTTTTAACAAGTTCAATACCATATCGACACGGTGATCCTTGGTCAGATGGATGATTTTTTTCACAGGATAAAATATGCCACACAGATACACATCTTCGTGAAAATAGCTTTACTCGTGTTTGTGTGCCTATTAGACTTTTTCTAGATTCCTTACATATCCACTTCATGTCAAGTGGGAAGCCTAGACTAGGGTATCATCCGATACAAGAAGGTCTCGTATTTGTTGGCTTCAATAGAATGTTTGTGAAGAACATTCTCATTTTTTGCCAACACTGTGCTACTCATAACCTTGCTACTCTCATACTTGGGGCATATTCCGAAACGTCATCTGCATGAAATTGCTTTTACAGCATTGTCGACCATTGTCAAGTAGAGCAGTGACATAAGGCAACTGGACAAAATGACAGTTTCAAACACTATGGCCGATAGACTTTTGTTATGCATTGACGGTCATTTGGTCAAGTTCCAAAGTAGATATCGGGTACTGGCAGGTACATGTCAAAGAGTATGAAACGATTGGATTAAGCACATCAGAGTGTCCCAGCTTTCTGTGGTTAAATAGCATTACCTTAAAAATAGTAAGTTCTCATTTAAGTTGGATTGGTTAGAATGGGCAAGAATGGGTTCAATATGCCTATGAGCTTATCACAAAGAAACCTAAATATGGCATCAATCAAAGATCACACCTCCTCCAAGATATTGAAGAACTGGATACATCCATAATATATATTCCTAATATCAACTCGTCATTCCTTAGAAGGGAATGACCAGAGAGTACGTCAATTTTTTCGTTTTTCCCTTCTCTTCTAAGTTTTGGGGTTGGGCACATTGGAAGCTGTACACCTTCACTTGGTTAGAGCTCTGTTCCCTTTTTTAACAATTCGTCTGCCAGTTTGTCGTCCAGCTATTCTGTTTGTCCTGACTATTGAGGATTAAGCAATCTAACTATGTAGGTGATGAAATTCTTGTTGGCAGCTATAACCACTGCTTTCTCTGGAGGGCTCAGAGCCCAGTGCAGGGGTATATCTTTAGAATAGTACTGTGTTTGTAACCCGAAGCTTAGTGCAATCTGTTTGCAATTTAATTATTGAAAAGATTTTTTGAAAACATAAGTTCTTATCCATTATTGAGGACTGCTACTTTTTCTTTTCGATTTTTCCCAAATTGTATTACGAAACACCACCAAGGCTGAGGCTTAAAATATCAAATTGTTATTCAAAACTGCCGACAGTTTTAGAACCCATAAAAGGCAGGTACCATGAAGAAAACATATCACAAGAGTACTTCAAATAAGATGTCTCTTAACACACAAAACCAGGTCACTTTGTAAATTACATAATCGGAAAGATCTTTTGAAAAGTTCCCTTTCAGCCTCAAACGTTTCTATTTATACAATGCACGCCTTTGCCTTCGGTCTTCAGTTGGCCCCGCAAATAGTGTTTCTTTCGAAATATTCCTCTTTTATAATATAATTCCTCTTATTATAAACCAACCCCATTGCCATTCTCGGTTTATTTGGAATCTGATAGTCATTAAGGAAATGCTCTCTTTGAAGATCTCCACCCCAGAACCGGAGGCCACCGGCCACACTATACAGCGTACAACCATTATTGTTGTTATTTGTTTAGATACCAACATTTTATTTTCAAAATATTTAGCGAAGAGCATCAAAAATCAAAAGAAATCCAACGCAGCGCGGCACCACAGCGGGACCGCGCACCACTGCGCACACTATCTATACTAGCTGACCGCATGCTGCCATTACTATGATGGATGCAAAGCCGCATTTTAAAACAAATACCAAACGAATATGGCATTTTTATGGCATTCGAAAATTCTAAAACCGAAAATCTCGCTCTCTTTAAACTCTTTTCGGGGGGTTTTCGAGAAACGAATCTATCATCTAAGCAGCTTCTTCAAATCTACACCCGGGTTTTTATGGCACACACAGTGCGGTTTGTTATTTGCCTTTCATGTGTGTCTTTTACGATCACAGATCATCTCTATCCTCTCGGTGGTGGATGAGACATAAGACGACCGAAGAGATCCAGATCAGGAGGGTGGTTGTTTCTGTTTGTAAAACAAATACTAAAAGACAAAAATACAGAGGTTTTGTTTTTCCAAGAGATACTGCCACATCTCACTCACATTTGTTTGCCAGGAGTCCGTGCCGCGCGGAGGAGGAGGCTGGAGTGTGGGAGATGCTCGGTGTGTAGTGCACACACAGTTTCTTTGGTGCTCGGGATTCCCATCCCTCGGGTGATCAGTCTTCATCTCGCTTTTGAATAGAATCGATCGTGTCGTTTTTTTTTCGCTTTTCTGTTCGGTTCCGATCGAATTTTGAATTTTCCGTGTGGTTTTGTTGATCGTGAGTTTTCCGACAATGCTGCCGTCGCCGCAATATTTCGCCGCTTGTCCGACGGGCCTTGGGTCTTTGGAGGATTTGAGCAATCCTGCGCTACGAGGGGACTTTTTGTGTACTAGTGGTATTCCAGAGGCGGCGTATTACTACAGTGGAATGCATCCGTTCTTTAGGATGCACAGCAATAATTTGTGGTCGCTGCCGTTTACGTCTCTGCTGAAGACGTCCCACCGACCAGAGAAACCACCTTTCTCGTATATAGCCCTGATTGCGATGGCAATTAGCAGCGCGCCCAACCAAAGACTGACTCTGAGTGGAATTTACAAATTTATTATGGACAAGTAAGTAAAAGTAAACTAAAACTAGAGGTTAGCTTCTCCTCAGAATCTTAGAGTAAGGATTAAGGCCTAAAAACCTTTTTCTTTATATCTTGTCATTCAAAATACAGTACAAGCTCTTACCTTACACCTCAGACAGTGTTAATTCCTTTACTCCTTAAGTCACTTCTTTGATTCCTTGTTTCGTTATTTTTAAAACTGTGTCCCAATAGTAAGCCATAAAGCATTTGCCCTATAAGTCGCCCAGTTGGACTAGGATCTCATCATACATGCAAACTTATTTGCTGGTTTCTAGGATTAACCTGAGCTTTCAGGAAACCACTGCAAAACTCGCTGACTCTTAGTATTAAGGATTTTTTTAATTGCAGTGCATTCAGACCACATGATGCATGTTTCTTTTTTCGTTCAAAGTGTGATCAGAGCGCGTTTCATAACCTTAGAATGAATTAACTGAGTATCCTGAGCAATGCCTCAGCATGATAAGGTAAAGCAATGAACGAAACAAGATCCTCTAGACTGTGTTGTTAGTTAATTATTAAACGTTAATAATTCAATAAATATTTTACACTGTTTCGGTGTTTTAGAGGACCAAAGCATGAATCTTTGATTGAACTGCTAGTTGTATGGGAACTCTTTGCTTAATGGTGTAACAGCGTTCAAAGTGCGTTTCGACAGTGTTCCATTCCGAACTCTGCTCGTAAAAAAATCGAAAAACGACAATTGATGTAGGATATTTAATCCATCTGAACTTTTAGTTAAGATCACAAGGACACTGTAATTATGACGAGAGAAAGAATTATATCATACACAACGTTATCTTCAAAAAATTAGGTCCAACCACTCCACCTGTTCAAAAGCCGCATTACAGAACATACATATGAGCGTAAATGAATAAGTATCTGATGTCGATTATAACTTATTTCAATGAAATCGTGTCTCAGCATAGAAAATGATGATCAAATCTCCTAAATCTCCTAAATCTCCTAAATCTCCGAAATCCAACTTGCAAACTGCCATACATCCTTCACATTGTACAAGGTGCGTTCCAAAGTAACCAGAATTTTTCAAAAGTAAGAAGAAGAAAAGTTTTTCGACCTAGTACAACAATTTCCATCATCTGAAAACATGTCGAATGAATTTTTTTATATCGTCGGATGTCGGTATAAGTTCAGGATGGCATCTGCGTCCAACCTTTCATCGGGAAATGCGTTTTTCCAAAAAGTAAAAGTAACACGATGCGAAATCAGTTGGATGCGATTTTTTTGTCAAAAGGTGACTTCACTGACCTGATTACTTTGGACAGTACTATGCAGATGTGTATATGGAATTGCTAAACTTTTATAAACATTTACATCTCGGAAATTTCACGAATTCAGGTTATGTTAGGGGAAAGGATTAAAAAGCACTATGAGAAGCACTCCTTGGCAATTAGCTGAATGAGTTTCTTTCAATTTAAAATTTCGGCGATCATAAACTGCACAAGTCTCACGAAGCGTTTTTGTAGAATTTTCCTTCCTGAAGTGGTATCACTAACGTTTTACGGAGGAAGTGACATTGTGAAAGCCAACGAAAGTTTTATTGCCAATCTCGGCTAGGGGTTCGCCAAAATCACCCGAACAAACATTATATCCATCGGGATCAACGGCGCAGATGATGTCTGATGTATAGCGTCTAGCTTGACACCTGCAATGTTGCTGAGAAACAATGGATTGGTATTGCAGAATAAGAGATCTTTGTTGCAATACCAAAGAAAAACAAACCACTACCTAATTCCATCCAATTTACTTTTATTCGCGTCTTCATATTCTAACACGGAGCCTTACAATTGAAATTTGAGTCTGTAAGGTCGGCAAGTTAATGTTTTAAATCAAGTTGGTATTGTTAACTTCAAACTTCCAACTCCGTCCTTGTCAAATTCGGGGTCACTGGCAGATGTCAATGTCTACTAACAGAAATACTCTTAAATATTTAGACCGACTAGGAATGGAAAATCACAGTCTTTGTCTTCCTGGTCCTTGAAAATATGTGACTTCAAGTTGGAATCAGCCAAAACCATAACAAGGACCAACCCCAAGATGAACTTCATTGTCATTCACACTCTCTTCTTGTAAATATGTACTAACTTGTGTGGAGTCAGAAATTGGAAACAATTCCAAACTGAAGAGCCACGATAAGATCACGTTTGTATCGTCAAAAAAGTGTAGCTGAACAGTCAAAGTGCAAAGAATTTTTTACAAAAATATCGATTTGTACACCGTCACACCCAGGGTATATGATAGATCTGTATCTATTAAAGGTAAAGGGGATTTGACAGATTTTATAAATCAGTGCAAAGAAATTTCCTGCACTAAAATTCGTATCACGGCGAAACCTTTTACTCTCTCGTGAGCTTTCTCTTTTACGAAAAACTAAGAAACTTTTGCGTACTTGAACAGGATTTCGTGATATTTCGTAGATTTTCGTGAAGATTCTTTGTTTTAGGAGCGTATGCGCCCAGACATAATGTCAACTTCGTAATTTTTCAAAAAATGAATGCCAGCAGCTTGAAACTATAGGAAAGCACAGTTTATGATACTTTGAATTGTTTTAGCGATGTAGGGCAGGGGCACATTCAAGATTCTATGTCTACTTTTTGAACATAAAGGTGTTGGACTGCATGACTAAGAGATCCAATGGGCACAAGAGTTGAAGCCACGCATACTTTAGTCGATTGAGGGGTAGAAACTAATAAAAAAAGATCATGATTTTCAACCCTAAACTATATACTGTCAGATTTGGAGCTCTGAAAACCCTTTACAATAACCTCTCCATCTACAACGAATGGCAGTTTGGTGTGGTGTTGGGGGTTCTCGGTGTCATTGGCCATATTTTTTCGAAAATGATGCTGGTGCGATCTTTTCAGCTAATGGTCCGAAAGATGTTAGCTGCCTTTTTTGCCGTATTTTTTCTAAAGAATCGCACCCGTCTCACCTGGATTTACTCTTATTGTTGGTGATTCCAAAATGTTCGTTTATCTGTCGACCTAATGAGTACCTCCTTGTCTTCAATTCTATCAAATTTCTATCTATCTTCTACAAAATTGTATCCTTAAAGACCAGACGCTGGTATTATGATACTTAAAATGTTCGGCAATCCAATCAGAATATAATTATAGATCTATAGCCTCTCTAAAAAGTTTACTATTAACACATAATCCTCCCTTTCCTTTCAGATTTCCCTACTACCGGGAGAACAAGCAGGGCTGGCAGAATTCAATTCGTCACAATCTCTCGTTAAATGACTGTTTCGTCAAAGTACCTCGCGACAAGAACACCATCGACGAGAGTGACGGAGCAGGGAAAGGCAGCTACTGGATGTTGGACTCATCCGCGAATGACATGTTCGAACAGGGAAACTACCGCCGAAGACGTACCCGTCGGCAAAGGCAAAGTTCCAAATCAATGCTCGCTGCCGACCATGTAAATACAAGTTTGCTTAATCTGTCGCAAATTGGTAACATTTTCCTCATTTTTTTTCTTTAGAATCGAATGTGTTCTCCCAACTCCCAGCAGTCAGACCTTCAACTCTCCTACAATCCGACTGGCTCCGATTTGGATGCACATCAATTCGGTACACTCAATTACTCCGACCGCATTACGGAACTCCACCGACAGTATTTAGCTTCAATCGCTCCTTTTAACATCTTCTTCCGGAATAACACCCCCACAACCATTGTGAACAACAGCACAACCGGCCATAGTCGAGACTTTGACCTAGACACCCAATCAACTCAATCGGATAACTCATGCAGCAGCCCCAAAGCCGCCGCCATCCACCCGTCAAGCTACACATCCATCAAAGGATCAACGTCATCGTCGTTCAGTATTGAGAACTTAATAAAGAAGGACTAACACTTTCTCATAAATTTAATGACAAACCAACTACCACCAAACCCACGAACATACACACAATCGATGATTGTAAATGGCGAATTGTTTTAACCCTGCTAATGAGCTTTTAATAGCCAAGGGGTCCGGCGCATAAGCCCCTCTCGTCCAATTTGACACCAATAAGGATAGAATTTTGAAACATCCACACCCGGGGGATGATAGCTCTCTGTTACCCCCTTCTATGCGATGGCGATGGCGATGGCGATGCGCTATCAATCTATCTGGATGTATCTTCATTCGACAGAGATGATTAATCAATGTCATACCCGAGGCTGATGGGCCGATTGAAAATTAAAAGAGCTGGCGCGCGATTAAATTATACGACATTTATAAACCCTAGGAGTTCAGAATTTCCCCAATGACAACTGCAACCTCTTCCTCGGCGCTCGTTTGGTGAAAGGATAAATAAACGTGGAACTCGCTTCTATTTTTTTCTTCTCTCTCTCGTTTTATGTGATAATGGACGACGACACTAAGTGATGATGCCTACTTAATCACTTGTAATTTTGCAGCCATTAATGATAGTTTGGTAATCTTCGGAGTTTATGCTAAATTAGGTTCGAATCGTTTTATTGATTGACACAGATGACGTTTTGTAAATTTTCCATTGTAAATAGGCCACATATAGCTGTAGTCGTCATTGTGAATTAAATCACAAAGGACACAATAAAGTATTAAAATAAAAATTAATTTGAAAAATTCAAATTTAATTTATTCGCCTGAACGGGGTATCGTAAATCAAAATGACGCATTCTGACTTCCGACATTTAAACACTTTCGGGTTCATTAATAAATCGACTGTGTTCGCTGGTAGTCGGTGCAAGAGGGTGGGATTTAGGATGCTCATCTAAATGAATTCAAAGATTAATTAGGTTTATTAATTCTGCCAGAGGAAAAGTTTCCCGAAGGATATGCACCGGACAACGAGGACTTCTTTGGAGATTCTGACAACCTCTGTTCAAATATGAATGACTGAAAGTTTGTTCGCAAGAAGTTGATATCTGCTGGCTATGTTGCCTGCAGAAGAAGTTGTCCTCCTCTCAACATGTGATGTTGAAGTTTTCGTGTTCGACCTTCTTTCGGAAGATGCAACGTTTAAGTTCAGTTTCATTTGGATAATGTGGGTTGAGGTGGAGTACATATTTATTTCGAGAAATACTTAAATAAACCATGGACACTGGTCGAATGTTTTAAATTTTTGGAAGAATGCATGATTTTCACTTTAAAAAGTTAACTATTATATCTAGTACATTTTAGAATTCAGTTTTCATATGAAATTCCAAAGGACATCATCGCAAGTCATATTATTTCACGATGTGAGGTACCTCCTTCTTACAAAGAGGTCGGTAAACGAAAAAGGAGCGGACAATGACCCTTCGTATGTACATATGTATTTCGCTCGTGTTTTATTATTGACACAGCTTTTTCATGACAGTTGAACTCTCGGATGTTTGTCAAACGCTTCCTAGAAGGCTCCACTTCTGAAAGAAATTTTAGGTGTTCCCTGAGGACAATGATTCTACTCAGAGATAATTCGTGTTTTCATTTTGATTCAATGATTTATTGAAAACAAACCAAAAATAGATACGTAGCCCAACAGGTACGTACTGGATCTAGGGTCTAGCTTCTAGCCATCATTCATGCTAAAAATGTTACATTCGTCCCACAAATCAAAGGACAGTTTTACTTTGTGAAGTTATTGGAGAATGCATAGACGGCCTCAGATATGAAAATGAAGCCCATGGCCGTTCTGGCTCAGAGCAGGAAGCAACACTGTCCAAAAATTGATCTAATCATGTCAAGTCGACACTTGCACACCTCATTCCGTTTTCTATTAGTAGTTGTGCCATCATTTGGGATTTATCGTCAAATACCAATTTTATCTTTCCAATTGGATTTACTCTAGCACACCACTGGATCTACCTTCTGTTGCATGGAGTTTATTTCTCACTTTTATTCGGGACTGGTTCCTGCTAGACTATCAGTAAGGAATGGGCCCCTACTCGTTAGACATACATATGTAAATGCTCTTGGAATACCCTGATTTCCATAAGACATTGTGGAAAGTATGTGACCCTACCAGAGTTGCCTTTTTCCACGCTTTATATCCAACTAACTCGTGGATATAAGTACTCTCTGAATTCAATAATAAGGATCAGTTCTTTGCCTTTTGTTGAGGTGCCAGGGAAAGTACTTTCACGATTCTCCCAAAGTTTCCATAAACGATCGGGCCAACATTTTTACTATTCCGTTCCAAAAGAACAGAAAGCTTCCCTTCTGCTGAGCAATTTATGTAAAACGTAGGTGACATTCGCAACCATTACGTGGTCTTTTTTCTTCCTTCGCCAGTGTTTATTCTTTTCTTCTGCTCGAAAAACTTGCGAACATCTCTAGCTTTGCACACCTCCTGGTTTTCTATATTTCCTTGCCAACATCAGGCCCAGGTCCAAACCCAAACTGTACCCCCACTTAGAATGAAGTAAAGCTGAGCGGCTTTCTTCATCGAAGCGAGGTTTCGCTGTGATTGTCAAGTATTTTTGCTGCGACATCTCTTGTGCTTTTTGGTAGTGTTCCCACTGGTCTTCTGTAGGTACATCCGCACCTTGGCATCGTTTTCGGAGGTGGTATCATGTTGGCTATATCTACACGAAATGCGCTCCTTTCGTCTTCTCCTTTTTCCCCTTTGGAGGCACAACCCAGACCCAATTTTGGTTGACATGTTCGAAGCTTAAGTTTTTCGCCCAACAGGCGTTTTGCACATTATCATCCTCCTTTTGTCAGCCCCATTATGTTAGACTTCTTGGACTCCCTGCAGGGCCAAGTCATTGTGAAGACCCACACTAACAATGGGTTTGATGGTCCAATGCGAATAAACCTGTCAGGGGATGCTAGCGCTTCAGTGAACCCATTAAGTTCTCCTCCATTGTCATCTCATTGTCGAGACCTTGCCTCAGCTCCGAATACATCGAAATATCTCAGTAGTATCGCTGTTGACAGTGCCGTCTCTGCTTTCTAGGGATCTCATCTGTTGCATCTAATCCTTGGCATCAGACTTATGCTACTGCCAATCAGGTCAACAAGAGATACTACGCCTAGCACATACAATAAATAGCTATTCACCAGGAACCACCCACAAGGTTGTAAGAAGGCTTCTCTTGTTCTTACACTAAAAACGTTTTGAACATACTAAACCACCACTTTTGTACCTCGAATCTCAAAAAACGGAAATAACTGAGACTCATGTTAACAAAGTTATTACGACGGAGGACTGAGGAGAAATCAGAAAATCATAATAAAACGGAACTTCCGTTTCAGATTCATGGTTGTGTTTTTATTTCCGCTTAACATCCCTGTAACACGAACATAAGGTAGCAACGTTACGTTTCGTTGAATAAGAAAGGAAGATACGTTCTATAGGAAACATAATTTTATTTATGACGTATAAATAGAAGAGGAAGTCCCCAACTTTTCGATAAAATTGATGAAATTAGATTAAGCAATATAATAGACAAGAAATACCGCCTTGATAGTGCTAACTCAACTTGAGAAGAAAAGGCTAATTTCGGAGACTAGTATGAACCGATAAACCGATAAAACTTCGAACATAGAATACGATCCAACAGGAGTACAGAACTCAGGACAAGTAACCCCAAATTGTGGCAGAAACTTGAAACATTCTTCAATCCAAAGTTAACTAAACTTCTTTATTCATGAACACAGCGGCTTCATCCCTCCGGATCTGACATTTGACCGTAACTTCCAGACAAACTTTCCTTCCCGCCATGATTGGGATAACGCTACCACTTCAAATATAAGTCCACTTCTACTCAAACCAAGAGTAGTTCCTTTACTGGCAATGCAATCTGAGTATCTCTCTACACATCCCACAGCCATTTTGCAGGTAGAACTCTTGGCGAGTAAGGAAACCTTGTCCTCGTTGAAATTAATCCAATGACAGTTAGGAATACTTCGACTTATTTTCCCTAATAGTCAAGCAGCTCTCAAGTCGTGTTTCTTTACTTTAGTCGGCGATTTAAACTTTGTCCCTCGTGGAGATCACAGAACAGTTCTACATTTATCTCGGTGCTAGAACAAAGAAAAACCCATCCTACGCCTCTGCAAAACCGGTCTGAAACAAAATTTCTCCATCTAGGACTTTCTTTTCGACGAACTCAGTGCAAATGGTTCAACTCGTCGGGTATGACAACACTTCACTTCTAGTCTGCATCCTCGTAGGGGGTCACTCTAACCCCAACCTATCCCGTCATTCTGTAGTACACGAAGAAAACGCCGTGGAAACAGACACATCAGTCGGATGCCAAGAACTAAAACATAACCCTTGAGGGTATCACAGACAAAAATCCTTCTGCACTTGCAAGAGCTTGTTTCCAATGAAAACGGCAATTCCTTGGTTGGCGGCAAATGCAACCCAAGCTCTCCCACGTGCTTTTGACTGCACACACGTCTTCACTCCTCTCGCAATGAAACCCCTCACCTTAAGCCGAATTCCATCTAAAAATAGCCACAAACACAGACCATTGATACACAGTACATCCTTTTATGTAATTTTATTTCTTTTTTTATAAAACTCTTGCTGTTCCTAGAACTTATTCGGCCTTCTTAGTCTTCTTGACTGGAGCTGGCTTCTGTGACCTCAAAATAGCGGACGCTTTACGGAGGGCAGCCTGCAAGACAAAAGAAACAACACATCAGTACGCAATCAACTAGAACCCCAACTTGGGCGCTTAAATTTCAACATCAGTGCGTTAGATTCTTCAATGTTTTCAGAGATCTTGGTTGGTAGTTAAAATTCATCACAAACCAAAGTACACATCCACATCAAAGCAGAACGCTAAACCATTACCTGCTTCAAATCTGAGCGGTACTTGCTGCCGGTGAGCAAGTTCCTCAGTTTCTTCAGTGATCGCCTGGGTCCGGCTTTCATGGTCACACGAACAGTGTTCTTGGCTGGGCGATTCTGGTTCTTGCCTTTCTTCATGACAACAGTGAAGCCCTTTTTGGCTGGGACGACTCCCAAGGTCTTCTTGTGTACCAGACCGCTGTACCTATACGAACTGACGCTCGTTAGGTTATTTGGTTCCTGAAAATGCAAGAAGAACGTCGAATTAGGAACTGTGTAACCAAAGACAGGAGGAATATCGATTGCTTTTGCATCAGAAGTAGCAAATATGGTATTATCACGTTTGTATCAACTATCATTGTGAATTAAAACATCATGGTAGCTCTTCATTTTGTACATCTTTAGATAAAAATTAAACTTACAGTGCTGAAGGGTTTCTTAACATCCCTCTTTTTCAACAAATACGAGTTATTGTTGCGGATAATCAGCCAGTTGAGGTGTGACGATGTGGTGGCCATCTTGAACGGTCTGAAAATATAAGGAACACGAGGGGGAATTAGAATATTTGTGTTAAACGACAGAAAATCAAAGTTCTCGGAGATTATATTTCAGGATTGGGTGATGAATTATAGTCTTCAAGAACTCTTCCGCTAAATCGTTCATCATATGAAGTGATCCCATCAGAAATAGGAGAAGAAAAATCCAATTGCTGATGGAACGAAATAAAAAAGAAACACGTGGAAAATTTTTGTTTTAATATTTACCAAGATATTTATTGAATTCCTCGAGTGGAAGCATTGGAAATATATAGATTTATTAATTTAGATGAACTTTTATGCAATGGCTAGGTACGAGACAAAAATTTTACACGTGTTTACTGGGCAAATTCACAAGAGAAATTAAGAATCTCACCTTTCGTGTTTGACTGCGATGACGGAAAAGAAACAGGAAACATCATGGCGGTGCAAAGAACCCCCATCGACGACGTGAATTTAGTGAATGGGGTATGTTCGCAGAGAGGAGATTTTGATAGAGGAAAATGGCTGTTAACGTAGTTGGGTAGCTTTGAAAGTAGTCACTGAGTGGATATTATTTTGTGGGCTTCCGTACTCACAAGATGGTCTTACTCGTGGCTTTAGTGGGAAATACACGATACAGATTGACAAATTTGGTGTTTTATGCCATAGTTGTATCGTGTGTATCGTGGACGCAATGTATGTTGCGAAACAAACCAGAGTTGCATGCGACGGATCGTAGGGAAATCGTATAATGCAGCCGTGGTACAGATTTCAGTTTTTTTTTTTTTTACTTTTTTGATGTGAGAATACAGAGAAATAAAACAAAAACATGGCTTCCATTCAAAATTGACCGAAAAAATATGAAAATTGCATGTAGATTGTATCGTGTGTTTGATATATACAACTGTTGGGCGGATATCGGTACAATACACGTTGATTCTACGGTTTATAATGCATTTTCTACTTTATATACTTAGTATAGTTAAACGCGGACTTGGCAGTTATATTTACAGATAATGATTTATCAGTCGATTCGAAGGCATTCCTCAAAGAACTCAACAGTTGTCTATTAAACATTTTTTCTTTTATATTGAAGAGAATTTTACGACAGAAATGACGTACCAGCTAAGTGAAGGAGTAAATTCGGTACTAAGCCACACTTCCAAGAATATTTCATAAACATCTTCCACCCGTGAACACTATCTATTCCTGCACATGTGCGTACTTTAAACATCTTCCACAGCTCACATCTAGAGAAACCGCCTTTTTGACAGTTGACATTTCATCAATATATTTGCAAAAATGCAAAAATTAGACCACCGCAAGCTGTTCGCTGTTGCAAAAATGATTTAAAGTGAAAATCAACAAAGTGAAGGGTAAAACTCGTGAATTTCAAACAATTCGTCCGACCAGGCGTTTGCATTCTCCGACTCTGGTCGGTCAATCCAAACATGCATTCGTATCGAAAGTAAACAATTTGTTTGAATTTTTATCTTCCAAAACTGTAACATACCGCACAAAGTAAGTGTTTTAGTATTTTTCTTTTTTTTTTTGCTAGTCACTCGAGTGTGGAGTGGAGGTGTTGTGTGTAGCCGTCGGGGATAGTTTATCAGTTTTGGTTTTTTGTCTTCCAGGATATAGTCTTCACAATAGTATTTAGAAAACAATGACCGAACGACGACCGTTGCTCTCTGAGGACGATGAAGAATTTATGCGTCTCGAAGGAGACAGTGGTTTTGTGGGAGTGGACATTTTGCCGGCTATTCAGCGCCACCAAATACACAGGGGTGCACGTAAATTGACCCGATTTGTGATGTTTTCCTTGGGGTTTTTATCGTTTTTTCTACTCTTCTACATAGCCATCTATAATAGTGTGCAAGCACGGAGAGGTGGGTAGTAATGTTTTTTTATTTCTTTGGTTTCGGCTTGTTTAAAATGTGTTTCTTTTTTTGTGTTATAGTGGCTCTGCCTGGTTGGGGGTACAATACCTCTCGAAATACTGCTGATTATGTTCTGCCAGATGAAGATACGGATTTGATGATACCGAAGCATGTTTGCCAGACGAAATTCTTTTTACTGATAGTTGTGTGTTCGGCAGTGAATAACTTCGAAGCAAGGTGAGTTTGTTGATTTACGACTTTGAGTTGTGATAAGGAAATTTATCAGTACTTGCATCAAGTGAGAGCAAACAATTCGATTGGTGGTCATAGTCGAAAATATATTCGGACGAAGCATGTAGTACCGCCGTTGGGTTATGACTGGCTAGGCCAGGGTTGCCAGATTGAGAGTCTGAATCTAAGAAGTGTTGCATTGACTGCTCATGAAACGTGCAGAGCTTCTCTGCACATTAATTTAAATCAAGCGAGATAATCACGCAGAACCAATTAACAAGTCTGCTATACAGTTATTGGACCAACGACTCAACTTGTTAAGTGGATTGTGTAATTAAACAAATGATTTCTCGTTAGAATCGCGTGCTTAGTGCCGTACAAGATGTTTGGTTGTGAGCGAGTTGCCCCAGATGTAATGCTAGTAGTTTACAGTCCCTTGGATTCGATGCACTTTCAAATGTAGGAAATCGTCAATATGAGAGGGTATGGTGTGCGGAACAAAAGTAAACGAAGTGTTTTTTATCCTTAATCTGGTTTTTAGTGAAACCGTGTGGGTTTTCGAGGTACCAGTTTTTCTGTTATTAACAGATTCTGTTAATTTTATGAAGATCTCATCCTCTGGTATTCTGTCGACTACATGTGCTTCCTTGTTGTTATGTTGCAGGAGTATATTTTCTGCGTGACTTCTGAAGTTGTTGAGGAAGTTTGGCCCCTTCTCGTTGGTAATTTGTGCTTTGAATCTCCTAAATCCTGAAAAATGCATTTGTTTCGTACATTCGTTTATAATCCGCCTACGTTCCTTCCTTATACTTTAGGAAGCGGAACCCACCTAACACATTGCCCGAAAGTAATATTGCCAAATTATATTTGTGACCCACAATCACGCTAATTGATATACGAATAGCTTATGGGATTGTGAATTATGTCACGTGTGGCTAAACAAAACAAACTTTATCTCTCATTCATTATGTGATGGGTATAACAATATGACTAGCAGCTCGAAGCCGAAATGAAAAGTACAAAGTGCTTGTTTTAGTAGATAAATACATATTTCATTCTGTTACTCATTTATGACCATTAGCAGCACTTGGTTCACAGCAAGAGACACACATTGTGTGGGGTTCCTGTATCTCTAACATAATTATTTGCATGGAATCTATAGTTGCATTCCGTTTGCCTTATTCTCAGCTTTTGTTTACAATATGTGTGTATGTCCCAAATGGTCCATTTTGAGCATTACAACATACAATTATGGCACTGAGCGATTCACGTTCGATTAATATTCGATACGGATTAAAGCAGTTGATGTAGTGACTGTTTATTGATTAAAAATGAGAATAAATTGCGCAGTGAATCCACGCTCGTATTGCTAGGGGTGTGTACTTACTTGGATTGTATGGCTAACATAAGTAATTAGTTTTGATAATTTAATTTTGCTATCAGTTTTTTTTTGTCATTTCCGTGGGAGATATCCTGTATCACATTACATATTTATCGCCTCCTCTATTCTTTTCAGGCAAAACATTCGTGAAACATGGGGTAATGTAACGGAGTTTAACTACGATATGTTTGCAGTAATGCACGCCCATCTACAAGGCCATTACTTAGATAAGACAAGTGATAATTATAACCGCTACAAAGAGTATTTGAATGTAAGTCTCATTCGAGAAAGAATTCTACAAACAAAAACATTGTTTAATGACTATTTATAGGACACATCCAACCCACATCCAGTGCGGATAGTATTCCTTATTGGTCGCAGTGAATCCGAGCGACATTTGGGCAACGAGAGCAGAGTTCGGCTGAAACAAGAATTCGACCAGTACGATGATCTTATCCAGGAGAACTTCGTGGACACCTATAATAATCTAACAGTTAAATCTGTTATGATGCTTAAATGGGTAAATAAACATTGCAGCGATAAAAGTCAATTCATGATGAAATGCGACGATGACACCTTTGTGAATGTCCCTAACCTTCTGCACTATCTTTTCGGAGGCACCATTCCCATATACAATGCCACCATCCAGTATCACGATGTGGTAACGTACAAAGTAATGTCTCCGTCAAATCGACTGACGCTACTGCGTAATTTTCTCATCGGTTATATGTTTTGCTTTGTGAAGCCTGTTGCGAATATTAGCAGCAAGTGGTATGCACCCTTTTACATGTATCCCGGCGACACATATCCCAAGTATCTTTCTGGAGCTAGCTATTTAATGTCTAGTGATGTTATTGGACGGCTCTATGATGCCGCATTAAATACTTCATTGTTTCACCTTGAGGATGTATATATTACAGGTATCTGTGCGGAGAACATTAAGTTACCACGCCATCATAATCCACTGTTTTGCTTTGATCATTCGAAGAATATCTGTAGTTTCAAAGGAACCATAACACAGCACTACGTCAAGGGTGATTCAATGCGAGAGGCGTATGGTTTTGTGACGAACATCACCAACAAGTGCCCGCCACCAGATAAGTACTTTAAGACAAGTCGGTTGCGAAAACGTGCCAAGAATTGCAGCTAAATGATTATTTTCATTTTTTTTTTCCTCCCATCTTTCCTTTCCTTTTCCCTTTTGGTGGTTTATTTTGCAAATGAAATCCAAAAAAAAGAAAGACGAATGAACATTTGCCACAAAAGAGACGAGGGTGTGTATGGCATATAAGGCTGATGAACATTCGGTTGTTGGTTGTTGTTACTTGCTAAGCATGTGCAGAATTAGTCAGCGAAACAAAAATAGAAAAGGCTTTCGTTGATTACAGATTATTTGCAGTTAATGTAATACATCGCTAATTGATCGATTGGATGGTAAAAGAGAAAGCACTTGCATTTTGTTGGCGTTTACGTAAACATTTTGTGATCTAGTTATAGAGAGGGATAACCTTGGACTTAAGTAGTGTTTGACTGATGTTTAGTGGTTAATTGCGTTCACGGTTTGTTTGGAAACGAAAAATGTTTACACATTAAATCAATGACCAGCTGACAAATAACCATTTAAATTGCCATGTGTCGTGTTCATGAACAATTATTTATACAATGTTTTGTTCACTGCTCTGGAGGAATGTTTTTGACATGCAATGTGCAGTTTGTTTATGCATTGTGGTGTCCATGTCCATACATATTCATACGGACTGGATTAACAATAAAATAAGAGAGGGTTCTTAAGTAAGACTGATATGACGAAGATGCTTCCACAGGACAGCTCCAAACGCAAGGAAGAGAAAAAGAGAATATTTGCAGGTAGTGAACGCAACGAGATTTTTAAAAGGTTTGAGCCATTCCGTGTAGTAATTTTAGGTCGCTTTTTCCTTAATGTTTTGTTTATCGAATAAGGATGGCCAGATGACACAGAAATATATGAAATTATCACAAGACTGATGTACTTCCAATGTTTCATTTGCTCTCTATTCGAAACTAAAAGACCTAAGAGAAGGCACATAACATATATATTATGTGTAGCTTCTTCCCAGCCTTCCTAGGCTTCTTCCTAGCTTTCCTATGGTTTTTCCTAGCTTTTAGGCTTCTTTCTAGTCTTCCTAGGTTTATTTCTAGCTTTGATAGTCTTCGTAGGCTTCTTCCTAGCCTAAGGTTAACTGCCTTCTTAGATGAGGGTGTGAGTTTGAATTTAGAGTTTCAGGTTGATCCACTCTTGGATGATGAGAAAAGACTTCCATTTCTGATTTTTTGTAGTTCGTACATAAATAGGGAAAAATTATCGGAAAAAACTTCCAGTATGTCACGTGTATGCCTTCCATAAAACACAAGTGTTTTACTACGCTTAAAGCAGTCGATTTATAGTTGCATTACCTATGGAAGTACAACAGCTGCTCGCTCGTCAGCATTCATACGAAACTGCGTCATTAGAATCCCCTAACTTACTGGGTGCAGATCCACCTTGAATAATTAAATATCTCAACCACATGGATTCACACAGGCCTTTGTCATGTGGCAGTCCCTACTCTTGAGGGAAAATCTATTTAATTTCACGATTACAGCACAGTACCAGTTTCGACACGCACCCAAAGGACAGGTTAAAAGGGACCATGCGACTTAGATTTGTTAATTTTTTTTCTTCTGCTTTTTAACGATTTGCTCACACTAAGAAAAAGAGACACATACCTATGTTCTATGTAACTTAACTTTATGGCTGGCACATTTTCTATCCCAAATATAACCACAAATTAGGTTCACAGCCATTCCTTCTATCGACCTTTGCTGCGTGTCACACAACTCTTATCTTGGCTGCTTATTAATTATAGAATAAAGCCCAACCTACTTCATCCAAGATTCCACCAAAACAACCAACAATTCAACAACCGAATGTACTAAATTGCGTGACTATTAAACTTTTTGATAATTTCCCAGCTGTGTGTGATTACTTCCCACCCACATTCTGAGTTAGTCTATTTTTTTAAATTAAATTTAAATAATTAGATAAGTAAAAAACTAAAAACAAAAAAACAAATGGAAACTGAGACGAAATAAGTAGATGTGCCTTGTTAGAATGAGAGAGCTATCGTCATCTATGTAAATTCATTTAGTTTATCCCATAATTTTAACCAGAGTCCTTATCCTTAAGCTAGAAAAGAGGAATCAGAGAAAGAATCAAAACTGGAAAAGAACACAAATGTATTTTTTTATATTTAACAATTAATTTATTCTTTTTTTTTCCTTATTTTTGGCGTATTTATGTAATTTTCTCCTCTATAGTGTATAAGTGCTCTATTATGCAAAAAAATGTGATTTGTTTTAGAAATATTCGTTTGTAAGTATTTTTTTTTCTCTTTGTATATCCTCGCTGAACATGTAGTGCAAATTTTTGTTTTTTTTTTCATTTATTTTTGATTTGATTTTTGTTTTCTTTTCCTACCATGATACTCGCTTCAGGGGTGCCAATGAAGTTACTTTAATTTGATTTTATTTTTTAAGATAAAAGTAGAAATTTACAGAATTGTAGTGTAAAACACGATGAAATGTCATTGTAAAAATTCCGTTATCTAGTAACTTTTTTTTTTTTTTAAATTAGTACTAAAAAGTAAGGAGAGAAATAAAACAATTATTGAATAGAATTTTTGAGTTTCATTCGAGTTGCTAGTGGAAAAAACATGTTTGTGGGTTGATGAGTGGAATGGATCGTAAGTGTGGAAAGGTGACTCTTGATGCTTGACAATCGCTATCAACCGTTTGGGTCTCTTGAAGGCGACCATCAGCGTGATCATCACCTTTTTGTGATCCTTTTTGGTCGACAGAGCGATCGTTTTACAGAGAGCAAGGTGTGATTATCCACTTTGACTATCGACTATCACCTTAGAGGATTCCGCGCCTGAAACATAGGATGGGCAAACTGATTCTCGCTGCAGGTGGTCGATTGTGGGAAGCTGTAAGATCCAAACAGGATTATGCTCGACGACGAGGAGGAATAAGTAAGTAAAATACGTAGGTTGACCTTATTTCTATTTCGAAAAAGTTCAACGAACAGAATAAAAAACTTTTGGTAAAACAAATTCGAAGACGGAAAATTGAAAAGTAGAAACCATCGTACTATTCCCTACTCTACTACAGTGGGATACGAAGACTATCACAATGCGTTTAATGTACATCCGGCGAAAACTGTTTAGGATTCAGATGAAAGGATGAAAAACACCGCAGCAGTTGAACCACACATCTCAGTTCTAGTGACTGTATTTCTCATCTGATAAATCGCCAAATATTTCAGTTAGTGTGCCACACGATCAGGATTTCACTGGACTCATCTCAAAATCTTCTTCAGATATTCCTTTGGTGTCCCATTAAGAAGAATCCGCTGTCTTATGCCCTGAGCGTTGTTCCAGGTTTTTGTCCTGCTCTTCCTTCCTAGTTTCATGAACTCTTCTTTAGGGTATGATGGTTTTGCAACGGAATGAAATACCTTTCACCTATGCAGTATCTTGTACCTGCACATCAGATTTAAGAACCATCTCTATCGCATTTTGGCCGTCCAATTTTGGTTATTTTTTTTATACACAATTCTTAACTAAAAGCAATCAATCAATCAATCGAGTTAACTCTTACCCATCATTTGGGGTTGATCATTTGTTATCTCCGTTTAAGTGACTGTTCCTGGAATCCTAGTTTTTTTTTCAGGAGGCTGTTCTGGACCTCCTTTTCAATTACACTACGTGCTGTATGGCGCGAAGTCGTTCTTCCTTAAAAGGGAGTATTCAGTATTTTCAATGACCGTACCTCAAAAGGTTCGAATGTATCATCTTCTCCAAAAAGAGCCCTTCCGCTGTTCAAGCGGTCTCTGTAGAAGTTAAATCAAAGATTGTGGAGCTAAATTTTCGCAGGTTTTGAAATCCACGGGGAACTGATTTGGGCAGGTGGAATCGAAAGCCTGCAACTACTCCTAAGTATAAAAAGAAACTCAAATAGTTCTGTGAATTAAATTTTATTCTAAAAATTGCAGTAAACCTTAAGCAGAAACCACAGCAGACCGTTCCAAACTTTCTGTTACGTGCTGCAGGCTCTTCTTCAACTTTTTTGCCTTTTTGTAAGCCTCCTTCGCTTCCTTATCAATTCCATGTTTACACTTCTTACTTTTCTTTTTCTTGCTCAGATTCAGATCAGCATCCTCATCAACTTGAATGGCCTCCTTTTCTACGCTGATGTCGCCAATATCCTCCCGGTATGTGTCCCAATTGCTTTCGTTGTCCCTTTTCTTTGACTTCTTGTCTTTTTTTGATTTCTTGATCGCTTTTGAGTTATCACAGATTGCCAAAAGATTTCCGTCCTTCTTCGCATTTTCCATCGTAAACGAACCAAGACACTCTGAGAGTTCCTCCTCGGTTTTTTTCTTCTCCTTCGTCTTCTTCTTGGACTTTATACAGTAATCTGCTGTATAAAGTATGCTGTTTAACTTTGAATCAGCATCTTCATCATGACTTTGAACTACATCGTCGGCTTTGTCCTTATTCTTCTTTTTTTTCTTATTCTTCACAACAGTCCAAGACTCAGCTGGTCCTTCTGATGTTTTGTTTTGCATTTTCAACAGCATTTCCTTCTCCTGTTCTTCTATCCTTGCCAGTTTTCCAGACAATTTGAGTCCGTGTCGTGCACCTTTGTGAGCTGTTCTTCCACCGCAGGCAGCAAACAATTCCTCATCCGTCAGGGTTTTGTACGGAGTAACCTTGATTTCATCGACATCAATTTTATCCGGCTTGCTCACTTCATCTCCGGTGTTGGTTAGTGTCGCTGATAGGAGAAAATTGTCATACGAATCACGCTTCTTCTTCTTGAGCTTACGGACAGAGTAGTCCTTTGTTGTGATCTGAAAGACTTCTATGGGTTTGAGTTTTAGCGAGAATATGGCAGGCGTTTACCTCGATGGATTCTTCGTTCTTCACATTGACAGACACCTTGTCACCGTCTTTTTTTATTTCTACATTATTCGCTGCTTCGTTGAAGACACGTTCCCACCAGTGGTTATTGAATTCCGCAGCTTTATCCACTCCCAGACCAGCATTGTCGAACTTGAGACTCGCCTTCAAAGGTTTTGCTATTCCATCGCAGTTTTTTCCGAGACCATCACCTGAAATGAGAAAATAATGAGAGCAATAGTTAGGGCGTTTACTTAGTCATAGCCTTACCTTCTTTCCATCCATATTTTTCTAAAATTTTCTGTGCAAAACTCATAATATAAACTTTTTCAGTTCAGCTAAGTTTATTTACGAGAAAAATTGGAAAGTTTTTTTCTCATCTGGCAAATTGACGTTTCTCTAAACATGTGCAAGTTGTTTTAAGGGCGCGTTCGGAAATAAAGCTATTAATTCTAGTGCATCAGAGTAGGTACGTACAAACACAAAGTGGTAAATCAAAGTTGACAAAAAGTAATCCTGGATACATATTCGAAACGAAGACATTGCAAGCCATTCGTCGTTATGACCCAGATTCAGTTTCAGGGGAAATATTTACGAGTTTTCTGACAAATATCTGCCAAACCATCAGGAAAAAGGTGTCTGCCGTTCGTTTGACAAGAATAATATTCAAAACACAATTGATTGTCAGAAGCTGGGTTTTCTTCTTTCTGCTTAGTTGTCGTTCATTAAGTACGAAATGAGAGTTGTTCTCTCTTCCTGTGGCTCTTCCGCAATACATTTAAGTTGACTCCATTGTCGTATGCTCCTAAGTCTTATTTAAAGTTATTGCTTGCTATAGGTTCTCACTGGGAGCGTTTTTATTGGCTTCGATCTTCCTCAGTTCTATGGTTTCTGCCTGCGAGAGCCTTTACGAGCTTCGATCTTCGCCAATTCATTTGAAGTATGTACTCCTCACGAATGAGCGTAGACCACTTCGCTATATTCCTGAATTTTAAACTTTATCAAAATTTTTGCACAATTGATTAAACTCAAAAATATCTTAAAAATAAAAAAAAAATCTCAAAAATTCCTTCGAAATCGAACTTCAAAAAGATAGCCCAACACCCATGTAGCGACTCACTTAACCGCAAACGCTTTTGTTTCGATAAAAATATGCATTCCAGCGTCAAGCCGCAAGCCACTGCGAATAAACTTCATTTGATGAAAAGTTCGACGAAGTGCATGTTGTGTGTTTACCAATTTGATTCGCGGTGATGAGTTTAATCTTTTTCCAACAAAACACCCACTTTTATATTACAAAACATTTTCTCTTTGTAAATAACTAAATCAGCCTTATTGCAGTGTGTACATAGAATTGTTTTTATTTTAAATTCATCGTCCATAGCTCTAAATTCAACTCAAGTGTTCAAAGTTCATTGAAAATGTGCTAACTTGTGAAATTATCGACAAAATTTTAAATAAAGTACGTTTTACTTAAAAAATTTTGTGATAACTACACTCGCTTGAGATTAGCCAAAGTACGCGTAACCCGTACCAGTGTGAAGGACAACTCCTCTGCTGTGAAAAAGAAAAGAAAAAAGGAATAAAAAAAATGTCATCGATCGAGGAGCGATTCAATGCGGCCGTGAATGTTATAAAAAATCTCCCAAAGAATGGTAAATAATTGATTTGATCTCTGTGGTTGTGTGTTTATTGCGTAATTGCGGTTGAACTGTGCCCTTTCTACTTGAGACTCCAGTTGGAGTGATTCTCAATCGCAGGTATATAGCCGAACATAATTGCTTTTTGCGGCAATTAGTGGGTCTATTGCCAGTCTCTTTACTGTTTTACTGGCCATTATGTTGCAATTAAATAGTTTATGCTTGGCTGGATGGAAACTAGTTGTTCCCTTGAACAGAGTACTACTGTGTGTGCCTCCGTTTTGTGGGGACGTGATTGTTTTTCTTGAATTTCTACGTACGCTGTGTTCGATGACCACCTTGGTTGTAACTAGCCAGCCAGCCAGCCAGCCACTGGTGCATACACTCCAAGAGTGGAGTGTTGCAATCGATGGCATTAGACGGAAAGTGATAGTTGTACGTAGTTAGTGCATAGTAACCCAGAAGTTAATGTAACTCTCTCGAGATGCCGACGTTTAGACTCTGTAATTGGCCCAAACGGCAGGTGAACGGTTTTGTTTATTTCATTTTCACCCTCCTAACTGGCATACACACATGCAAATCAAATGCTAATTGGGTGTCATTATCGACGAAGAATGTATAATTTTACTTCTCGAACTCGTAGCGAGCTTTTCTCCAGCGCGCCATATGGTGTGGCATAGTTTTACTTTGGCTTCATCCAGGGGTCATTGGTCTGTAAATGTTTTGCTTAGTTTCTTTTCTTTCGGA
Source organism: Xylota segnis (assembly GCA_963583995.1). Classification (NCBI taxonomy): domain Eukaryota; kingdom Metazoa; phylum Arthropoda; class Insecta; order Diptera; family Syrphidae; genus Xylota; species Xylota segnis. Next base: position 43,247,780 of record OY757238.1, read on the forward strand.
TTTTGTTTGTGAAATTCATTAGGCGATCGCGACTAACCCTGAAAATCTTAATTAAGTTAATCATTCGCTTTGCCGTTTTTCTTTTTCATTTCTGTTGTTGCTGGAGAGCAGTGTAATTGCTTGTGAGCTGCGGCAATTAAGTTGACTTAACAGTGGGAACTGAGTTAACAAGTGGCTAAAGGCCGATTACAACAATAACAAAAAATACATTGACCCTGTAGCTTGACGACAAAAGATTAACATGTATGCAACGTGTGCCCTTGACCCTTGATGCACTTTGCGGCTACATGCAAACGAGGACATACAATGTTTGTATGATGAGTCGCAGCAGGTGGACAAGTGTCGCGTTGTTTCGTAGGAGGCTGTTGATCAGGTGAAGAACTAAAAATAGATTTGTTACACAATCGTCTTCTTGCTGCGTGTTTTTGTAAATTTTTGCTGGTACCTACCAGGCTGTGTGAAGATAAATCAAAGAAGAATCCGTCTCTGAATGGATCATACATTGATACATTGATATGTATTTACAGACAACACGTACTCTTGTCAACTAGTGGCTACCGCAGCCCGTACTGCATGTCGACAAACCTGTCTGCTTTCCTACTCGCCTGTAACTAAAGGTAATCTCTCATGCAGGCGAAAGTTTTAAGTGAATGTAGCCATTTTAATGACACATCTTATGAAATCTGGCTTTCGTCTGCAAACAGAGATTCATTTGTGGAATCTATGGACTTGACTCCCTCTTTTCAAGGAAATCTGACACCTTGTGACTCTATTTTGATTAGACTGGTAATACCAAGGTGATGTTACTCTAACTCTCTGTCTCTTAAGGTCTAGATCGTCTGAGCTTATCCGAAGTTACAAGGAAACAAAGGTTTTTGTTTTTGAAACATGGCTCAGGTCGGACTAAAGGTCATATTAGGATCTAGTTCTGGATGAAAAAAATGAAGTCAAAGATAATTGAGCCGACGATGGCTAGCGGGTGTTAAGCCACACGGACAATTACAAGGCTTCCAGAACAGAAAGGGTTCTGATATTGGAATTCAACACGAAAAACTAGGACAGATCTGGCCTAAGCTAGATGAAGTACTAATCACAGATCAAGACACCCCATAGCATGACTTGCATTTCCTTCTCCTAGTGTCTCTTCAGTTTTCGTGTCGATAATCTGACTCAAAATATCAACGCGTTCGTGTTTAACTCATAATGGGCTAACAACCGCGTCGCTATGCACGCTTCTCAATACTTGTTTTTATCTTTAATCAAGCTTAATTAACGGAACAAACAAAACAGAAATAAAAAAAAAACGATCCACACATTGTAGCGTTATGTATGTTAGTATGTTCATGTGTAGGAGTATATCTCAGTTTGTAATAACCTATCAAACCTGGATAAACGATTTTTTTTAATAATATTTTGAACAAGTTTGAACGCTAACAGTTTTATTTATTAGCGCATTATAAAGATGAGGTATCTCTGAATCATAGGTTAATTGTTTCAGCTAAATGAAAATTGATGTTAATAAGTATTTTTCCTGTTTGGCTGACGTTAATTAATCAGCCGATAACTACACAAACTATTTCAGCTTGATTAAGCTGAGAATATGGGAATAAAAATAGGTGCTGCCCGATGGCCGTTCCAAGAAAAGGAAGAAACAAAAACAAACGTTCGCTCTGGAATGGATTGAACCTGGCCTTATTTTGCTTACAACAGCCCCAATGCAGTACAGCGCTTCGCCTCATTATAATGAAAAGGCGTAAAGTGTACCGAATTGAAAAATTAGCTATGGGTCTGGCAAAGTGTGGGGCTAAGTATCACAAAACTCCATGCTAACAGAATTGATTTGACACAGAAGCTAATTAATAAGTCATTGGGAAACTTAAGTGTTTCATGCATTTGGTTTAGATTTAGTTTAGAGTGTTTGCCTGAACCAAAGACTCCTTGTGATACCTTATCATTAAGGCTCCCCAAGGACAAATTGAACTAACCAGAGCTTGTTACGAAGCGTAGGATGCCGATAGTTCGCTAAATACAAAGAGAAAACCAGCTAGATGTAGTAGGACAGAGTTGGATTGGTGAATAGAAGTTGAATAGTTTCCTACTCCACTTCGTCTTTACAGCCATATGAAAAGTAGATTCAGCTTAGGACAGATATGTCTCGGAAGCCACTTCACATATGTTGTTGGCTATACTACTACCGTGTAATTTTAGTAGACGTTTACATGCGATTTTACAGAATTCTTAAATTAGTACGCTTTCAGGTGACCTCTTCAGGATACCAGGGACGTCAATGTTTCTGACAAATATTAGTTCTTTATCTCCATGATTTCTGCCTGAAAAATGCTGATTTGGGAGGCGGAAAAGGTGCATAGATTGATCTTATCTTCCATTTTCCTCCTGGAAAACGCCTGTATAGAGGTAGGAATGAAGTTGTTCCAAATGCAACACAGATTATCTTTATGAAGTAATAGGTTGAATTCACGACAACAAATATATTCCGGCTTTGTTGGTGGGTTTTAGAAATTTTGTTCAGTGTTATGGATTTCCTTCAATATCAAGCAGCAACTCTACTATCAAGTGTTGACAACTACTTTGGTAGTTTTTAGAGAAATCGACAGCTTAACGAATAAACAAAATTAGTGGGATTTTCAGCAGAGATAATCCGTTTGTGATCCATAGTTAGGTGCAGTTTATCGACATTCGTTAGTCGATGACCCTAGAGATACAGCAACCGTGAATGGTACTCATTACCAAATTATTATAACTGAGGTCGGATGTTTTGAACTGTTCGGTGTGGATCTTGCAAGCACGTATGTAGATTCCTGATATCTGAAATTAACCAAGGAAGGTCGTTAGATTTTATCGCTTGCCCTCAAAATAGACAGAGGCATAAACGAAAAACTTGCATTAAAGGCTATTTTTATCTCTAAAGACAGACATACTTGTTATATGTAACAAAAAACGGCGCCTAAGCTTACACAAAAAATCTCTAGCCGTTTTCAACAAACGCATTCAATAAGCTCATAAAAGAAAAGATACAAAAAACCGAAGAGAAATACCATGAATAACAGATTTAACAACATTCCTAGTTTATTTAGAGGAATGACGAAAGCCGGCAATGACAACTGCCTATCGATTCAAGCTTATAACGAGTAAAAGCCGCTTACATGGCTTACATTATGAAGGCAAACAAAGGAGAAATAAAAAGAAATATTGAAATTACTTCGTATTCTTTGGAACCATTGATTACCAAACTGAGGCACTTTGGTCTTCGTCAAATATATCATAAAGAATTTCTAATCGAAAAACAAAAACGACCGGAAGAACCCATATCCGTATTCGATTTAGATATTGCACACGTCACAACAAGCGCTCGCTTAAAAAGAGGGTTAAACGTTTACATAATAAGTATATTGCTAACCGCAAACTTATGATAGCTCGAGCAGTTTAACGCCGACTTGGTTATTTCATTCTCCATCTCTGCTTTGAAGCACCTAGGAGATCAAACGTAATATAACCTTTAGGTGGTTTAGTTTACTTTTTCACAATTTCTTTTAATGCACAAACAAATGATTATTAGTGTGCCGAAGTCTACAGGCATTTAAACAATTAAGTGTGCCTTAATGGATTCTATAGATTGATATAATTGCGATAAGATAAGAAATATTGAAATTACTTCGTATTCTTTGGAACCATTGATTACCAAACTGAGGCACTTTGGTCTTCGTCAAATATATCATAAAGAATTTCTAATCGAAAAACAAAAACGACCGGAAGAACCCATATCCGTATTCGATTTAGATATTGCACACGTCACAACAAGCGCTCGCTTAAAAAGATTATAAACTTATGATAGCTCGAGCAGTTTAACGCCGACTTGGTTATTTCATTCTCCATCTCTGCTTTGAAGCACCTAGGAGATCAAACGTAATATAACCTTTAGGTGGTTTAGTTTACTTTTTCACAATTTCTTTTAATGCACAAACAAATGATTATTAGTGTGCCGAAGTCTACAGGCATTTAAACAATTAAGTGTGCCTTAATGGATTCTATAGATTGATATAATTGCGATAAGACCCAAACTGGTTGTTCATAATTGGTACTATATTGCTACGTAAATTATCTGGTAGGACCGAAAATGATTGCTATTCTTTGCCCTTTTTTATATGTTTATTGGAGGATTTGGCATTGAAATTGAAAGAACTAGTGAGGTTTCGGCGACTGTTAAGTCGGAGTGGAACAGACTGATGTCAGAGCAGAATATTTGCGTCAATTCTAGCTAAGAAGTGACTCCCTTTTTTGTTCTGCTGTCTCTTAGGTCACGAATGTGTGTTTTTCTCGCTGTTATCTGCGTGCACGATATCATATGTCCATATCGTAGTGCTAAGCGCTTTGTTTGAACAGCCAAGTGTAGTTTATTTACGCAGAAGGTCTTTGACGCCAGTTTAGAGACATGTATATCACGTACTAACAGAGTTGCCAACTAATAACATTTTCATTTTAGGATCTTATCAGCCGAGCAATGCGATGATGTTATCATTCTATGGGTACTTCAAACAAGCAACGATTGGACCCTGCAAACAGAAAAAGCCGCAATTCTGGGATGTGGTTCGAAAGTAAGTACAACAGAAATACTGGAGAAAAAAACTAACTCTATGTGAAAAATTAATTTTCAGAGCTAAATGGGACGCCTGGTCTGCTCTCGGAGATCTGCCAAAGGAACGTGCAATGCAGCTTTACGTCGAGGAGCTGCGTAAAATTATCGAAACTATGTCATTCACTGAGAATGTTGCAAATTTCATGGGCAGCATCAATGAGTTGGACAGTATAAACTTGGACGATTTAGAAGCAGTGGCTCCTGGTATAATGAAAGTTGCACAGTCGCATCCTAATTCACCATTCAGCTCACGGTGCAATAGTCCTCAACCTGGACTAACAATGAACGGAGATGTCCAACATAATGGACATGCGAACGGCTCTGGCGGTGAGAGTGAAAGTTCCGATACGTTTATGGTACCCAAGTCGCACAGTCAAACTGTGGACCAATCGGACGATGAGTATACGGATACTGTTGAGGTGAGTTTATACCTGATTCGTATATAACTGCTTACACATCTAAATGAAATGCTTTATTATTCTAACGCTACCATCGTTTTTGTGTTGGGCGATTTCGTTTGAAGGATAATCTTGAGATGCCTTCATTCCGAAAGCAAGTCAAATCGCAATATGTTCATCCGTATCATACTGTAAGTTTCATTTTGTTGTTTCTTGGTTGTTGGTTGTTGGGTTCTCATTCGAATTCGGCTAGAGTAGTAGCATTTTGACATGTAGTCGTTCTCGTTTCAGACACCAAGCGAATTGAGTGATGCACCAATTTTAGAAAACGGTGGACTGCATAGAATTATCGAAACAAATCAATTAGTTTTGGAGCAAATTCAAGCTAGCGTTCGTCGGATGGGTGTGGAATTCACAGCTATAAATCAACGATTGAGTACGGTGGAGAAGAATCTATCCGAGGTCAGCTTTGTGCTGAAAAAGGTGATTTACTCCTCTTCATAACAACGCTCTCTAAAATAATTTAACTTTCTTGCAGATGCGGCTTCAACGAAAACCAGAGTGGTGGCCATTTCAAGACATCTCACCGCAGTGGTTCATATTTCTATTACTGTGGCCGTTCTTGGTCAGTCGCTTGTCGCGCATGATAAACCAAAGAAATAAATAATTTACTGTGCAGCGGGTTAGTGGATACTGCGTCGTTTTGGCCACCTAGTGAGAAATCATTGCAAATGTGATTTTATTTTTTTTTTTAATTATCTGTTTTTTTTTGTTATATATTTTTTATTGTCATTTTTTTTTGTTTTTAAATGATATTGCATTTTTTGTGCTGCGCATCGTATATTATGTAAAAGGAGTTCCATTCCAGTTGTTAAAGCTTTGCTAGGGGTACGAGCGCAATGATATGAATGAACATGACGACTTATGTGGTGAGATGGGTTGGATACAATAAAAAGTTGATGACTTCTATATGATAAGTGTAATAATTATGGTTAAGTAGTTAACTTGTGTAACGAAAGAAGTTCGAACAATTTAGGGGTTTTACGGTAAAGAAAAATTGTAATGTATTTTATTTTGTTTTTTATTTTTACACATAAATACATATTATTTTTCTGTATCAAGGTATAAAATAAATTCTTTTATATTAATGACTAAAAGTGGTTTGTCTATATTTTTTGTATACATTTGTACACATTAGTATCATGCTAGGTCATATTTTGGTCTCACGAAACCCTGTTGCGGTGTGTTTATCCTTGAAACATGTCTCCATCTCCATTTGAAGGAATCACCCCATTTGTACAGACTATTAAATGTTCCTCGTTCTTAATTTCTCTTAAAGCAGAATCTTCTGAATAATTTTATTCTCATTTTGGCTTGCTCACATCTTCACACTCTTGACTACTGGTTACGATGATCAGTAGTAGTCCATTTCTCCCTGAAATCCCTCATATGTGTATGTATTCCCCCTTCAATTCGTTTTACCTAATCCATCCGTGCTAGTTTAATTTGGATTGGAAAACTTGATTGTCCAGCCACTGTAACCTATCTTATGGGAAAAAGGCGTTCAGTTGAGCGACCATTTTAGTTTCATATACTAGTAACTCAGCCATGAATGACAGGCTAAATCTACTTCTTCTGGTAATATGCTAGCTTGGAATACGATTTCAATCCTAGTCCTCATTTAGAGTTTTGTGGGGACTTAACGCGAAACTTTTTTTACTCTGAGGGGAGTGTGCAGATCCATAATTCTATTTGTCTTAAGTCCAGGATTATCTTAATTGTACAACTTTTCCCCAGTTGAGTGAATGCCTTCATATATCACATTAGTGAGGTACAACAGCCGGGATAATAAATGCTTCCTCAATTCATTGAAGTGGAGTGCTCTAATTCTGCTCCTGACATGCATTTTTTGTGTATCTAGTTTGGATATCTATTGGAGAGATTTGCGCTTCATTAAGAGGAAAAGTTAATTTTCAGTCTTGCTTCTATTTGTTCATGAAGGCTTTATAGTACCTTAAAGCTTTCTTCAACTCTTTCATTTACGTTTTGTACCTGCCTCATGTTTCAGATTAGAACTCTGCTTCTGAGTTTTGATACTAGTTTCTTGGGTTATAAGAGTACAGATTCATCTAATTTTACTAAGTTTGTAAATAGTGCATGCCTTTCCGTATGTCCCTTTCGAAAATAACTCCTCACCGAATCTGAATAAAGATAATTGCGGTCACTAACATCGCTACATTTTCCTTCATTTGAACGTCTCTTGATGAAAGCTATATAGGTTCTTGTGTACATTTGCATTCCAACCAATAATTAGTTCTTCTATTCTTTATTTTCCTCTAAGATCCGACATTACCGTAGTGGAGCAATATTGCTAGGTATGTATGTATTAATCTTCCACGAAGTAATGTGGCTTTAGATTCAAATGGAATACATTAAGACTATTCTAGTCCTCTGGGTCTTCTATTGGTTATCAGATCTCTCACTCTTTCAGGAAGGTTCATCCAAAATCGTTTTTTTTTGGAATATGTTTCAGAATATCCAATCTGTCCACCTTAATGATAATTTCTTTCTTACTTACAGCTTCAAAGAGTCAGCTTTGACTTTCTAATGTAATGTAATAGAGCCTCGAAGACAACATTTTTTCGTTAATTAAATCAGCTTTCTCAGCCTGTGCCAGTAGTATACTCTTTACAGACCTTTAGATCGTTAAACAGCTCAACTGATACCCAATTCAATAATCAAAACAAATTATTTTTAATATGTATACCCAAGACCTTTCTTTTGAAAAAAAAATTTAAAAATTTACTTATGTCGACTTCCAGTGTGGCCACGTTTTGATCTCATTGAACAGCCTAGTTCCCGGGCATGAGGTCGCCTTTGTCTGCCTATGACCCAACAGAATGTAATTCTTCTGAAGCCGTCCCTCCACAACAGATTGTCTAATAAGCTCCTTTGCATTGTTCAGCATAGTCGAGGACGGCAGTTGATCTATAAATTTTGAAAACATCAACCTTGTTCGATCAATCTTGCAGGATTATCCCAAAACTTACTTTCAAAATTTCCCAAGAAAACAATGCCAATACTATTGGAGTTGTATCCTGGTGCATGAGCACCTTGTACACCATAACCACGACCCTCGTAAACTTTACCATCACCAGCCACAATGAAATTGTATCCAATATCACTAAACCCGCGACTACCCTTATGATTTGACTGAATATTTCGTATCAACTGCTGGCAGCGCGCAGAGTCCGAACATCCATTTGGATTATCCGAATGGTGAATGATGACGTATTGTACTGGTTGTTTGACTCTTGAAATCGATGTAGGAGGTGTTGCTTTCCAAGCGCTTCGCGGTTGTATGGTAACAGCAATGCAGCATTGAATCGCTAAAAGGACAAAACCCTGGCTGTAGTTGTGTGTATGCTTTATTAGGAGTACGTATCCTTAATTGATTTACCAATCAGAAGTGCAGAGAATCGGAGTAGAACTTTTGCAGCCATGTCGACCGTAGGAAGTATTGAAGTGGAATACGTGTAGACACGGGCCTTACAGCGCTTTATAAATGCACTCCTCTTAGATTAAACCTAAGCCTGTTTTGTTTATTATAATAGAACTTCCAATTAGAATATTTGAACAGTTGAGCATCAAGCTGCAACAATATGTAGTTTAGAAAGCTAAACAACTCAAGGAAAAAATAAATAAATAAACACACACTTAGTGAAACACTTTTGTTTTCCAAACCTTGTTTACAATGCGGACAAGCTTGTAAATAGTAACTAAACACGTTCTTCCACCCAAAACCCAACAGCCGTCATAAGCCAAATAGGACTTTGCAAGAGGAAAGATGGGATAGCATCAAGCGCACGATAAGTAAGATGTTAAAAGTTTAATTGAGCGTCGTCTGTTGTCAGACAATTAAAATTCGGACGAACCACGTAATTGCCCGTTACACGACTTACGACTTCACTCCTGGATGGTCTTCGGTCTCACATGCAAGTGTTACCCAGTTCATCCTAATGCGTCCAAAAATCTTGTACGTGGCACAGTCTTCTGTTATTTCATGTTTTTCGAACGATTTAGGTATAAGCCAAAATCTGCGGCCCAACACACTTGTTAATTTCTAAGCCATCTGTAAAGGTACTCGTAGATAATGAATCATAGGATGTTTCATTGCTTCGACACTCAAATGTGTCTATAGAGTCAGGGCCAGAAAGATAGGTTTGCGAATATGCACACGTCCTACACAGTGTTCTTCAGCTTTTTGCCAAATAAAAGTTAAAACAGCATTGGAGTTGAAGTCTAACAATTCACGCGAAAGGGCTTATTTATAGACCTAAGACCTTTTGATGTATACTGTCCGATGTTTGTCCGATGTTTGTCAGACGTTTGTGAGAGCTAGGGTCGTAAAAAATCCCCCTCCCCCCTCTCGTTGCGTAGATCACCGCATTAGGCACCGTCCACATGAATTGTGTTTAGTCCACATGAATTGGGCAGGGATTTTTCTATAGCTATCTATCAGCTATAATCAGAGGCTTGCCTATATAAAGATACTCTTTTAAGCCGTCTAGTTGGAGCAGTATTTCGCTTGCTGCTAATGTTCAGACTAGTGGAGTTCAATACCCATATAGTTCTGAGCTAATCCATCTGGCTTGGAGGAAAATGTGGTAGCCATGTCAATGTATCTCTGAAAGATCTAAGCTTTATATTGAAAGCCCTTTGCTAGGGTTTTTTTCTTTAATATGGTCATTACTGAACTGGCTAGAATGCGTTCAATAATACGAGACTCTTCGGAAGGTTTTCACTGTCTTAAATCTGTTGTACTGCGCATAAGGATAGGTCTGTATTCGTGGTATGGACCTCTGCGAAGAGTATTCCAATCTAGCCCCGCCGTACAACATTTCAAATCGAAGTTTCTGAATCCGTTTACCTGTTTTCAAGGTGTTTATTGACAAGGCAAGTTTACCATCTTTATTCATTTTATTTTTAAGTATACAACCACATAAATACAAATTTAATAAATAAACTAAGTGTTCGTAACAAAAGTAATAATAAATACAAAAATAAATATTCAACCTACAAGTACACATGTACATATATATACAGTCTTCGCACCATTATCTCAGCTAATCTTAATAAACTACGTTAACCCTATTATCTGGTGGTGGCCTGTAGCACCAATAAGTTCCAACCACTCCTAGTCCAATGAAAAATATGGTAAATGTCGACAGACCCAGGATAACCCCGGTCGTGACATCGTGCAGAGGTAATCCTGGATACGGATCAAGAGCCAGCAGTATCAATAAACCGCAGCACTTCAGCAGGCAGAACATCGTGACTAGGATGTACCCCGAAGTGTAGCTACGATTGGGCAGCCACTCACTGTGGCGCGAACGAAATCCCAAGAACCCGAGACCAACTCCACAGAAAGCTGCAGCTAAGCTGAACTGAAGGTAGAAGGATTTACCAACCTGCAAAAGTAAAATAGTTAAGGATTTCGGTTGGATGGATGGCATCATCGTTCAAAACTTACGTAAGCAATCATGTAGATACAAAGTCCAGAATTCAAGGCGCTTCCGAGAATCAACATCAGCGATACAACGGCCAGAGTGGCGGTAGCATTAGCAACCTTCTGGGGATAAGAGCTGTTCCAAGATTTATTGATACTCTCATCGCCAGGGTTCGATGCCATCATAGCAACTCTGGGTGTAATCACAGCTGTTGTGCGCGGATCTACTTGAGCAGAACGCTGGACCTGTTTCGGGGACTCATACTGGAGTCGATGGGGTGAAAGTTCCTTCTTGCGTTCCTGCTGGCTGGGGTAGATCTGTTGACTTTGGTAGTAACGAGGTGTATTTGGGTTGCTATGCCTCGGTGTGGACATCGATCGCTTTATTGGGGTCTTCCTTGGGGTGGACAGCAACTCGTGCAGTTTCCTTGTAGCGGCTGGATTTTTCAGAGGCGTATTCGGATATGATGAAATGATGGTTCCTTTCTGTGGTGTGGACGTCTGCAATGGCATCCGCGGTATGTGGTCCTGGTTGCTTTGACTCTGGTTTAAGTCCGATGTGCTTAGGCAGGTTTCCTCCTCGTCTGTTGGAATTACTGCATACCGATGGGTTCTTCCGTTATGCATTTGAATAATTTCATGATTTTCATCGACGAGTTCCTCGTCCTCAGCCGTGGGGACCATAGCGTAGCGCTGATTGCTTTTTTGGTCCACCAACACGAATGTTTTACTACCAAAATCACTGGAAAAAGCTGGTTTCATGCGCGGCTGCTCCTCAAACATGGGCATTGGTGGCAAACTCGTGAACTGTTCCGATGAATCCTCATGCAGCGATGTTGGTTCATTGGCCACGGGTAGATGTGAATACCGATCAAGATTATCCTGACTCTTGACAAATCGTCGAGGTGTGACGACCTCCGATGTCTCCGGCCCTGGAACAATAGCGTAGCGATCTTTCCGTGCACTTGGCAACTCCTCAACGGGCACTAGAGCATATCGCCCACTTCCCGAACGCATTTCGAAGGGTCCCGTAGTTCGATTCAAATGCACCCCTGGCTTGGGGCCAGGCCTCGGCGGAGGTGAAGCCTCAACGCGCTGCCGACCCTCCCGATCGACCATGTTGACTTTGCGAGACAACGTACAGACCGATCGCGTCGACATGCTTCGCTGAATACGAAGTGGACCGTCACGAGCATTTTTCACTGTTGCACCCGAAACGGAGAAGTTCAAGCTACGATTATACAAAGACTGTTGATCTTGCTGCTGCTGCTGGACCGACGGAACTGGATAGAATTCACTGTTTTGGCAAAATGCCGGATTTGTGTAATTGTGACGCGACATTGTCGTTACTCAGAATACTGATCACTTAACACGTTTAGTTCATAAAATTTCTTTGCACTTCCGTTTCCACTGTTCGAACTATCCACGACGAGATCCTTTTTTGAACTGAGCACGCGATCGCACCAAACACTTCATCGTAGCCGAGAGCCCTCCCCAAACGAATTGTATGATTCCGTCGAATGCACAGGGAATCGGCGTACAGTGAGTCGTTTAGGAATAACATCTGCTCCTGCTGCTGGCTTGTATTCATTAATGCTGGTGAGGGTTTTATAATCGAGGGGTGAAAACATAAAGTAACAGCCGTTTGGTATAGATACGCACACATGCAAATGGTAATGTGACTTAGGCAATTGGACAATTGCATAGACGTACTCCGTACAATTTTAGCCGTTACACTTTTTTTTGTTGTAGTTGTATGTGGGTTGTTTCAACGGGCGCAGGGGGTACGATAATCTCTCATATGACAAATCCGTCGAGCTAGTGCTCTATGGGGAATGTGGTTAGAAGGAGAATATGTTCCTGTGGAACCCTGCCAAGTACTTAGGAGCAAGGGACAGCACTTAATAGTAGAAATATTATGCGTGCGATAAAAGTATTGCCAAGGGTAATGCCCAGTAATTAAGAACAGGCTTGACTTATGGCAAAGTGTTGGACTCAACTTGGGGAACGAAATGTTCGTTACTATTCGGCTGAGTGTATGTCGAAGGGGTTGATTTTGTGTCGGTATCCTTAGAAACAGAAAGGGTTTGTTTAGAATATTTCTCCGTCTTACATTTCGATACTGTTTTCAGACAGGTTTTGTTTTCTAAAACAGGTTTTAAATTTATTCCACTATTGCGACTTTTATGTCTACGGACGGATGCTAGAAAAAGGAGTTGCCACTTTGATAATTTAGACTAACTTGAGGTCACATGTCCAGACATTACGAATTAATGTAAATCTTTTTTCGATTCGAAACGAGTGTAATTTTACTTGGAATATGGCCAAATGCCAAAGGTGATCTGCACTATTAGATTAGATCGTGGAGAATCTCCTGTTGGTTGTACAGATCAGTTATTCTATCAAAAATTAGTAAAGAAGCCCACGTAGAGTTTCAGACCTTTATGTCTCTCCAAACCTTTTTGTTGAAAAAAATGGAACTCATGTGCGCAATGTTGCTTTAAAAGTTTAGCTTCGATCGCAGGTGAAATATCCGTACTACTGTGCAAAATCCTCCCAAACTAAGCTTCAAGTAAATGCGCGCTTGATACGAAAGAATAGAGGCCTTCTTCGTAATGTGACTTTGATTGCTTGTCCGATTCTGCTAAACAATGCGAGGTACGAGTAGAAGAGAGGGTATTAATGCTGTACAGAAGCTATTTCGATTGAGATCAAGAAGTGTAAAGAGGAGCTCAAATCCCCCAGCTAAAGGCATAGAATCACATTCTCTTCAATTATGAGAGTACGATGAGCTAGATAGAATGGGCTCGGACTAAGATAACCTACCAACGCATCACTCAGTTCTAACTTTTACAACATGGCTAACGGAAGATAAAGTGCACTTTCCTCGTACCGCGTTTCAGGACCACAGACTTATACAGAAGCTGCCGCTACTCAGAAGTTGAGTCTTACACCTCCTATGCGAATGCCCAAGCCTCAACAGAACTAGATACTAAACCCTCGCAAAAGTATCTTTCAACTACTTCAGCGAACTAGCTAATACGCCTCCTAAAACCGCCTAAAAATTTATTATAAAATCAGGCTGGTTTAGAAAGGCTGCTTCCACGAACTCTTCTGCGCGAATTCAAATCGACTTTCTTTGAGTTCAGGATTAGCTTTGGCCAGAATCGGAGCGTACATTGGGCTATAGTCGATGTTTTACGATTGAATCCGAAAGTAGTCGGTCGGTGTTGAAGTCTTGTTGGAGATAGACAACACTATCGGGGACTTATTCTACCCTAATGAGATCGGATTGCTTTACTTGGTAGTGATACCGTGGCTATAATTTAGGCCTTCAACCAGTTTCAAAATATTTTTCGAAAATGCAAGAACTCTCTGAATTTGGTCACAAAGATGAACTCTTGACAAGGACGCAGAAACTCCATCGGCGGTTCTTACGAATACAATTATGTGTGCTCGTTCGGAAAGTGTCTGGATCATGCAGTGGGATCCAATTTTGCATTTTCGAGGGATTGAGGACGGGAACTTTCAAGAGAGAAATCACGATGTAACAATGTAAGGAACCTCTTGCAATGTTGACTCACTAACGTGGAAGAAGGAACGAATCACGTCAAAAAAATGTTCACAACTTTTTGTAGCTTAAAACCACCAAATCCAATTTAAATAGATTCTCGCGTCAGATTGCCGTCACCGGCCCTACCTGGCTTGGATTTGAATAGATTCATTGTAATCCATCTGTCAAAATAGATTGGAGTCGATATGTCTTATCATGTTTTTATCGCTAGTCCTCTCAAGGTCACCACTGTTTTGAGTATTCATGTTTGTGGTTGTGTACATATGAGCTATCACGTATCTTAAAAGCCACTGGCGAAATTTATATATCTAGAACGTCTGTGTACCTAACGAGTTTTAATCGATCTCCGATCAGTCATAAATTATCGAATTGCTTGCATACGCTGTTATTGGCACGCATTCACCAATGGGAACAACTGTCTCTGTGGCATGTGGCAGGACAGATACTCCATTGTAAATAAGATTGCAACGTAAGCCAGCACGTCGATGATAACTCAAGAGAGGCGCACACTTTGTTGTTTTTTTTTTCTCCTTCTGTTGTTGCCTCACAAAGGTGACCAACATTCCAGCACGAGCCAAAAACCAGAACAGCTGCGTCAACCTCATCCTTTTCGATTCATCATTATCTTTTACACTCTCCAGTTGTACACATACGATACGACATACGAGTACGGAATCGAGAATGTGTTGTACGCGTATGTTCGCATTGTGGGGAGTAGAATCCTTCGGAATAGACTCGATCCTGATTCAAAGATACTTTTCCTTTGCTATTCTTAGATATCAACGAACTATTCCCGGTGCTCACGATTATTTTGTAACTCGAAACTTGGCCTACTCTATATGCATGCAGAGGGGATGAATCAGAATCACACACAAAGGTGCAGTGCAATCAACCCTTGTTAATGGAGTTCCTTTGGGTTGTGCCTGTAGACCAAGTGTGTACATAAAGTGAGACCGGCTGCTGTGCTTCTGCTTGTGAGGAAGTCCTTTGTATTGGAGCAATCGTCATCGTCCTTATATTTCGCTTTTTCTGTATTTTATTTTTTTATTTCTATTTTTATTTTAATTTCCAGTCCCCTATTGTGATTATAATGATCCTGAAGTAGCAAACAAAAAAAAAAAAAAAGTTCTTTATGTCTGGCGTTTGCATTCTCCGTCGCATGTGCACTTCTAATTTCTCATTTCCGAGTGAAGAAACCGGTGGAGCGGAAATTATTTCGGATCTCGGATGTAGTCGGAAGAAAAGGTGGAATTTTAATTATTATTTTCAAAAAGGGGAAACGGTGTGTGTGCAAATTTATTTGGAGCCAACATTTCCATGCATGCATGCATAAGGCGACGAGGCTTTGTATCAGTAGGCGAAAGGATGTTTGAAGAATGTTAATAACTCTTTGCGTATTATCTGATTCGGATTTTAGTTCAAAGAAGACAATTTATACTTCGGTAATCTAGGTTGAGATCGAGTGAACAGGATATAAAGTTGGCTCAACCGGGGGATTTCTTACTGGTGATATTGCCCTAAAAAGTGGGCAGAGGTTATGATTGGTATGAGCGCTTTAAAAGCTTTCCTGATGACATAAATGATGCGCAGAATGTGGGCCAACCGAGACCTCGCCTATTCTATGACATTCATCAAAGACCAGCCAAAATTTTCATTGAAATGTATGGACTTGGAACTGAGTATCTGAATTTATTTCATTTTGATCGAACACTGCTTTCGAGAACTGTGTGCATCTTTTGACAAAACATCTCATTTTCACTATCAATCACTGCCCATACTTACCTTATTAAGCACCATTCGACTCGACTCGATATAGCTATTCAACGCTCAATCTCAGCGGAAACATGAACTACAAACGAATAAACGAATAAATTCATAAACATAATCGAAATCAATATTAGTTTTATAGGAAGTTCACGGCGCTGCATAATTTAAGGCGTACAAAGCTGCTTTAAGTCGAAATAAACATTATTATGGCATCGGTACAGAGTATCAAATTATCTTGCCTAGTTGTAGGCGATCGAAGAATTATTCAATCAGGATGATTTAGACTTTGGTGCACCCAGTGGCACAGTATTTAGGATTTTGGAAGAAATGGGGTTTCCTGGGTCAAGCATAGAAAAAGTCGCTTGAAATGCAATATCGCCAAATATTTCCTCTCCCTTAGCGTTTTGCTTCAAATGGACGAAATTGAACAAAAAACTTAACCAAAAAACGTTAAGAGGATGACTTAGACTTTGGCGTACTAAGTTGGCCTCTATTTAGCGTTCGGGAAAAATTTGGGCATGCAGAGGTCAAGAAAAAATCTCCAGATGCACTTCAAATGCAATATCGCCACATATCTCCTCTCCCTTGGCGTTTTGCTTCAAATGGAGAAATTGAACAAAAAACTTAACTAAAAAACGTTAAGAGGATGACTTAGACTTTGGCGTACTCAGTTGGCCTCTATTTAGCGTTTGGGAAAAATTTGGGCATACAGAGGTCAAGAATGAAAAAAATCTCCAGATGCACTTCAAATGCAATATCGCCACATATCTCCTCTCCCTTAGCGTTTTCCGTCAAATGGACGAAATTGAACAAAAAACTTAACCAAAAAACGTTAAGATAATGACTTAGACTTTGGCGTACTCAGTAGGCCTCTATTTAGCGTATGGGAAAAATTTGGGCATACAGAGGTCAAGAATGAAAAAAATCTCCAGATGCACTTCAAATGCAATATCGCCACATATCTCCTCTCCCTTAGCGTTTTCCGTCAAATGGACGAAATTGAACAAAAAACTTAACCAAAAAACGTTAAGAGGATGACTTAGACCTTGGCGTACTCAGTTGGCCTCTATTTAGCGTTTGGGAAAAATTTGGGCATACAGAGGTCAAGAATGAAAAAAATCTCCAGATGCACTTCAAATGCAATATCGCCACATATCTCCTCTCCCTTAGCGTTTTCCGTCAAATGGACGAAATTGAACAAAAAACTTAACCAAAAAACGTTAAGAGGATGACTTAGACTTTGGCGTACTCAGTAGGCCTCTATTTAGCGTATGGGAAAAATTTGGGCATACAGAGGTCAAGAATGAAAAAAATCTCCAGATGCACTTCAAATGCAATATCGCCACATATCTCCTCTCCCTTAGCGTTTTCCGTCAAATGGACGAAATTGAACAAAAAACTTAACCAAAAAACGTTAAGAGGATGACTTAGACCTTGGCGTACTCAGTTGGCCTCTATTTAGCGTTTGGGAAAAATTTGGGCATACAGAGGTCAAGAATGAAAAAAATCTCCAGATGCACTTCAAATGCAATATCGCCACATATCTCCTCTCCCTTAGCGTTTTCCGTCAAATGGACGAAATTGAACAAAAAACTTAACGAAAAAACGTTAAGAGGACGACTTAGACCTTGGCGTACTCAGTTGGCCTCTATTTAGCGTTTGGGAAAAATTTGGGCATACAGAGGTCAAGAATGAAAAAAATCTCCAGATGCACTTCAAATGCAATATCGCCACATATCTCCTCTCCCTTAGCGTTTTGCTTCAAATGGACGAAATTGAACAAAAAACTTAACCAAAAAACGTTAAGAGGATGACTTAGACTTTGGCGTACTCAGTAGGCCTCTATTTAGCGTATGGGAAAAATTTGGGCATACAGAGGTCAAGAATGAAAAAAATCTCCAGATGCACTTCAAATGCAATATCGCCACATATCTCCTCTCCCTTAGCGTTTTGCTTCAAATGGACGAAATTGAACAAAAAACTTAACCAAAAAACGTTAAGAGGATGACTTAGACTTTGGCGTACTCAGTAGGCCTCTATTTAGCGTATGGGAAAAATTTGGGCATACAGAGGTCAAGAATGAAAAAAATCTCCAGATGCACTTCAAATGCAATATCGCCACATATCTCCTCTCCCTTAGCGTTTTCCGTCAAATGGACGAAATTGAACAAAAAACTTAACCAAAAAACGTTAAGAGGATGACTTAGACTTTGGCGTACTCAGTAGGCCTCTATTTAGCGTATGGGAAAAATTTGGGCATACAGAGGTCAAGAATGAAAAAAATCTCCAGATGCACTTCAAATGCAATATCGCCACATATCTCCTCTCCCTTAGCGTTTTCCGTCAAATGGACGAAATTGAAGAAAAAACTTAACCAAAAAACGTTAAGAGGATGACTTAGACCTTGCCGTACTCAGTTGGCCTCTATTTAGCGTTTGGGAAAAATTTGGGCATACAGAGGTCAAGAATGAAAAAAATCTCCAGATGCACTTCAAATGCAATATCGCCACATATCTCATCTCCCTTAGCGTTTTCCGTCAAATGGACGAAATTGAACAAAAAACTTAACCAAAAAACGTTAAGAGGATGACTTAGACTTTGGCGTACTCAGTAGGCCTCTATTTAGCGTATGGGAAAAATTTGGGCATACAGAGGTCAAGAATGAAAAAAATCTCCAGATGCACTTCAAATGCAATATCGCCACATATCTCCTCTCCCTTAGCGTTTTCCGTCAAATGGACGAAATTGAACAAAAAACTTAACCAAAAAACGTTAAGAGGATGACTTAGACTTTGGCGTACTCAGTAGGCCTCTATTTAGCGTATGGGAAAAATTTGGGCATACAGAGGTCAAGAATGAAAAAAATCTCCAGATGCACTTCAAATGCAATATCGCCACATATCTCCTCTCCCTTAGCGTTTTCCGTCAAATGGACGAAATTGAAGAAAAAACTTAACCAAAAAACGTTAAGAGGATGACTTAGACCTTGGCGTACTCAGTTGGCCTCTATTTAGCGTTTGGGAAAAATTTGGGCATACAGAGGTCAAGAATGAAAAAAATCTCCAGATGCACTTCAAATGCAATATCGCCACATATCTCCTCTCCCTTAGCGTTTTCCGTCAAATGGACGAAATTGAAGAAAAAACTTAACCAAAAAACGTTAAGAG
This sequence comes from Xylota segnis, assembly GCA_963583995.1. Lineage (NCBI taxonomy): Eukaryota > Metazoa > Arthropoda > Insecta > Diptera > Syrphidae > Xylota > Xylota segnis. The sequence goes on from OY757238.1 coordinate 43,266,849, forward strand.
GATGACTTAGACCTTGGCGTACTCAGTTGGCCTCTATTTAGCGTTTGGGAAAAATTTGGGCATACAGAGGTCAAGAATGAAAAAAATCTCCAGATGCACTTCAAATGCAATATCGCCACATATCTCCTCTCCCTTGGAGTTTTGCTTCAAATGGAGAAATTGAACAAACAACTTAACCAAAAAACCTTAAGAGGATGACTTAGACTTTGGCGTACTCAGTTGGCCTCTATTTAGCGTTCCTGAAAAATTTGGGCATACAGAGGTCAAGAATGAAAAAAATCTCCAGATGCACTTCAAATGCAATATCGCCACATATCTCATCTCCCTTAGCGTTTTCCGTCAAATGGACGAAATTGAACAAAAAACTTAACCAAAAAACGTTAAGAGGATGACTTAGACTTTGGCGTACTCAGTTGGCCTCTATTTAGCGTTTGGGAAAAATTTGGGCATACAGAGGTCAAGAATGAAAAAAATCTCCAGATGCACTTCAAATGCAATATCGCCACATATCTCCTCTCCCTTAGCGTTTTCCGTCAAATGGACGGAATTGAACAAAAAACTTAACCAAAATACGTTAAGAGGATGACTTAGACCTTGGCGTACTCAGTTGGCCTCTATTTAGCGTTTGGGAAAAATTTGGGCATACAGAGGTCAAGAATGAAAAAAATCTCCAGATGCACTTCAAATGCAATATCGCCACATATCTCCTCTCCCTTAGCGTTTTCCGTCAAATGGACGAAATTGAACAAAAAACTTAACCAAAAAACGTTAAGAGGACGACTTAGACTTTGGCGTACTCAGTTGGCCTCTATTTAGCGTTTGGGAAAAATTTGGGCATACAGAGGTCAAGAATGAAAAAAATCTCCAGATGCACTTCAAATGCAATATCGCCACATATCTCCTCTCCCTTAGCGTTTTCCGTCAAATGGACGAAATTGAACAAAAAACTTAACGAAAAAACGTTAAGAGGACGACTTAGACCTTGGCGTACTCAGTTGGCCTCTATTTAGCGTTTGGGAAAAATTTGGGCATACAGAGGTCAAGAATGAAAAAAATCTCCAGATGCACTTCAAATGCAATATCGCCACATATCTCCTCTCCCTTAGCGTTTTCCGTCAAATGGACGAAATTGAACAAAAAACTTAACCAAAAAACGTTAAGAGGATGACTTAGACCTTGGCGTACTCAGTTGGCCTCTATTTAGCGTTTGGGAAAAATTTGGGCATACAGAGGTCAAGAATGAAAAAAATCTCCAGATGCACTTCAAATGCAATATCGCCACATATCTCCTCTCCCTTAGCGTTTTCCGTCAAATGGACGAAATTGAACAAAAAACTTAACCAAAAAACCTTAAGAGGATGACTTAGACTTTGGCGTACTCAGTTGGCCTCTATTTAGCGTTCCTGAAAAATTTGGGCATACAGAGGTCAAGAATGAAAAAAATCTCCAGATGCACTTCAAATGCAATATCGCCTCATATCTCCTCTCCCTTAGCGTTTTCCGTCAAATGGACGAAATTGAACAAAAAACTTAACCAAAAAACGTTAAGAGGACGACTTAGACTTTGGCGTACTCAGTTGGCCTCTATTTAGCGTTTGGGAAAAATTTGGGCATACAGAGGTCAAGAATGAAAAAAATCTCCAGATGCACTTCAAATGCAATATCGCCACATATCTCCTCTCCCTTAGCGTTTTCCGTCAAATGGACGAAATTGAACAAAAAACTTAACCAAAAAACGTTAAGAGGATGACTTAGACCTTGGCGTACTCAGTTGGCCTCTATTTAGCGTTTGGGAAAAATTTGGGCATACAGAGGTCAAGAATGAAAAAAATCTCCAGATGCACTTCAAATGCAATATCGCCACATATCTCCTCTCCCTTAGCGTTTTCCGTCAAATGGACGAAATTGAACAAAAAACTTAACGAAAAAACGTTAAGAGGACGACTTAGACCTTGGCGTACTCAGTTGGCCTCTATTTAGCGTTTGGGAAAAATTTGGGCATACAGAGGTCAAGAATGAAAAAAATCTCCAGATGCACTTCAAATGCAATATCGCCACATATCTCCTCTCCCTTAGCGTTTTCCGTCAAATGGACGAAATTGAACAAAAAACTTAACCAAAAAACGTTAAGAGGATGACTTAGACTTTGGCGTACTCAGTTGGCCTCTATTTAGCGTTTGGGAAAAATTTGGGCATACAGAGGTCAAGAATGAAAAAAATCTCCAGATGCACTTCAAATGCAATATCGCCACATATCTCCTCTCCCTTAGCGTTTTCCGTCAAATGGACGAAATTGAACAAAAAACTTAACCAAAAAACGTTAAGAGGATGACTTAGACCTTGGCGTACTCAGTTGGCCTCTATTTAGCGTTTGGGAAAAATTTGGGCATACAGAGGTCAAGAATGAAAAAAATCTCCAGATGCACTTCAAATGCAATATCGCCACATATCTCCTCTCCCTTAGCGTTTTCCGTCAAATGGACGAAATTGAACAAAAAACTTAACCAAAAAACGTTAAGAGGATGACTTAGACTTTGGCGTACTCAGTTGGCCTCTATTTAGCGTTTGGGAAAAATTTGGGCATACAGAGGTCAAGAATGAAAAAAATCTCCAGATGCACTTCAAATGCAATATCGCCACATATCTCCTCTCCCTTAGCGTTTTCCGTCAAATGGACGAAATTGAACAAAAAACTTAACCAAAAAACGTTAAGAGGATGACTTAGACCTTGGCGTACTCAGTTGGCCTCTATTTAGCGTTCCTGAAAAATTTGGGCATACAGAGGTCAAGAATGAAAAAAATCTCCAGATGCACTTCAAATGCAATATCGCCACATATCTCCTCTCCCTTAGCGTTTTCCGTCAAATGGACGAAATTGAACAAAAAACTTAACTAAATAACGTTAAGGGGATGACTTAGACTTTGGCGTACTCAGTTGGCCTCTATTTAGCGTTCCTGAAAAATTTGGGCATACAGAGGTCAAGAATGAAAAAAATCTCCAGATGCACTTCAAATGCAATATCGCCACATATCTCCTCTCCCTTAGCGTTTTGCTTCAAATGGAGAAATTGAACAAAAAACTTAACCAAAAAACGTTAAGAGGATGACTTAGACTTTGGCGTACTCAGTTGGCCTCTATTTAGCGTTTGGGAAAAATTTGGGCATACAGAGGTCAAGAATGAAAAAAATCTCCAGATGCACTTCAAATGCAATATCGCCACATATCTCCTCTCCCTTAGCGTTTTCCGTCAAATGGACGAAATTGAACAAAAAACTTAACCAAAAAACGTTAAGAGGATGACTTAGACTTTGGCGTACTCAGTTGGCCTCTATTTAGCGTTTGGGAAAAATTTGGGCATACAGAGGTCAAGAATGAAAAAAATCTCCAGATGCACTTCAAATGCAATATCGCCACATATCTCCTCTCCCTTAGCGTTTTGCTTCAAATGGAGAAATTGAACAAAAAACTTAACCAAAAAACGTTAAGAGGATGACTTAGACTTTGGCGTACTCAGTTGGCCTCTATTTAGCGTTTGGGAAAAATTTTGGGCATACAGAGGTCAAGAATGAAAAAAATCTCCAGATGCACTTCAAATGCAATATCGCCACATATCTCCTCTCCCTTAGCGTTTTCCGTCAAATGGACGAAATTGAACAAAAAACTTAACCAAAAAACGTTAAGAGGATGACTTAGACCTTGGCGTACTCAGTTGGCCTCTATTTAGCGTTTGGGAAAAATTTGGGCATACAGAGGTCAAGAATGAAAAAAATCTCCAGATGCACTTCAAATGCAATATCGCCACATATCTCCTCTCCCTTGGAGTTTTGCTTCAAATGGAGAAATTGAACAAACAACTTAACCAAAAAACGTTAAGAGGATGACTTAGACTTTGGCGTACTCAGTTGGCCTCTATTTAGCGTTTGGGAACAATTTGGGCATACAGAGGTCAAGAATGAAAAAAATCTCCAGATGCACTTCAAATGCAATATCGCCACATATCTCCTCTCCCTTGGCGTTTTGCTTCAAATGGAGAAATTGAACATAAAACTTAACCAATAAACGTTAAGAGGATGACTTAGACTTTGGCGTACTCAGTTGGTCTCTATTTAGCGTTCGGGAAAAATTTGGGCATACAGAGGTCAAGAATGAAAAAAATCTCCAGATGCACTTCAAATGCAATATCGCCTCATATCTCCTCTCCCTTAGAAACGCTAAGGTCGAAATTGAACAAAAAACTTAACCAAAAAACGTTAAGAGGATGACTTAGACTTTGGCGTACTCAGTTGGTCTCTATTTAGCGTTCGGGAAAAATTTGGGCATACAGAGGTCAAGAATGAAAAAAATCTCCAGATGCACTTCAAATGCAATATCGCCACATATTTCCTCTCCCTTGGCGTTTTGCTTCAAATGGAGGAAATTGAACAAAAAACTTAACCAGAAAACGTTAAGAGGATGACTTAGACTTTGGCGTACTCAGTTGGCCTCTATTTAGCGTTCGGGAAAAATTTGGGCATACAGAGGTCAAGAATGAAAAAAATCTCCAGATGCACTTCAAATGCAATATCGCCACATATTTCCTCTCCCTTAGCGTTTTGCTTCAAATGGAGGAAATTGAACAAAAAACTTAACAAAAGAACGTTAAGAGGATGACTTAGACTTTGGCGTACTCAGTTGGCCTCTATTTAGCGTTCGGGAAAAATTTGGGCATACAGAGGTCAAGAATGAAAAAAATCTCCAGATGCACTTCAAATGCAATATCGCCACATATTTCCTCTCCCTTAGCGTTTTGCTTCAAATGGAGGAAATTGAACAAAAAACTTAACCAAAAAACGTTAAGAGGATGACTTAGACTTTGGCGTACTCGGTTGGCCTCTATTTAGCGTTCGGGAAAAATTTGGGCATACAGAGGTCAAGAATGAAAAAAATCTCCAGATGCACTTCAAATGCAATATCGCCACATATCTCCTCTCCCTTAGCGTTTTGCTTCAAATGGAGAAATTGAACAAAAAACTTAACCAAAAAACGTTAAGAGGATGACTTAGACTTTGGCGTACTCAGTAGGCCTCTATTTAGCGTTTGGGAACAATTTGGGCATACAGAGGTCAAGAATGAAAAAAATCTCCAGATGCACTTCAAATGCAATATCGCCACATATCTCCTCTCCCTTGGCGTTTTGCTTCAAATGGAGAAATTGAACATAAAACTTAACCAATAAATGACTTAGACTTTGGCGTACTCAGTAGGCCTCTATTTAGCGTTTGGGAACAATTTGGGCATACAGAGGTCAAGAATGAAAAAAATCTCCAGATGCACTTCAAATGCAATATCGCCTCATATCTCCTCTCCCTTAGAAACGCTAAGGTCGAAATTGAACAAAAAACTTAACCAAAAAACGTTAAGAGGATGACTTAGACTTTGGCGTACTCAGTTGGTCTCTATTTAGCGTTCGGGAAGAATTTGGGCATACAGAGGTCAAGAATGAAAAAAATCTCCAGATGCACTTCAAATGCAATATCGCCACATATCTCCTCTCCCTTAGCGTTTTGCTTCAAATGGAGAAATTGAACATAAAACTTAACCAATAAACGTTAAGAGGATGACTTAGACTTTGGCGTACTCAGTAGGCCTCTATTTAGCGTTTGGGAACAATTTGGGCATACAGAGGTCAAGAATGAAAAAAATCTCCAGATGTACTTCAAATGCAATATCGCCACATATCTCCTCTCCCTTAGCGTTTTGCTTCAAATGGAGAAATTGAACAAAAAACTTAACCAAAAAACGTTAAGAGGATGACTTAGACTTTGGCGTACTCAGTAGGCCTCTATTTGGCGTTTGGGAAAAATTTGGGCATACAGAGGTCAAGAATGAAAAAAATCTCCTGATGCACTCCAAGTGCAGTATTTTCACATATCTCCTCTTCAAGAAAAACTTTTTTACTTATCGCCATCCAAAATAGCACCAATTGGTTAGCTCAAGATTTTCTGTTCCCCTTAGAGAGGGAACTGGAAGATTGGATGACTCACGTTGTCTGAAACATATCTTTGTGCAGGTACAATAGCCATAACTCAATTTCAAAGAGTCAGTCCTTATCCAAAGTGTGGTAATCATTTGGAAAAAGAAGAGCACCACGAGAAAGTGTAGAACTTCATTGTTGTGCCAATACTCAAGCCATATGTGGTTCAAAACCGATTTTGTTAACAAAGTTTTTAAATATCTACAGCAGCTCCAAAAGCTTGACTACCAGTGTTATATTTTTACAATAACTCATTCAGACTGATGTTAGAAAATCCCTTTCCCTCCAATGGCATTGCCCTTTCCCACAGGTTTTTAGTGACTCCAGACTTTCTTCTACTGCCCGGTACCATCAAACACCACCAGCATAAGTTATATGGTTACACGGAAAATCCGATTGAGAAAAAGTTTACTCATTCAACCTAGTTTCACCCACAGGACATTATAATAATGCAAGCTGGTGCATGGTGGGTACATCATCAAACTGTGATGCAGTAAGGAAACCATCTTCCCGTATCACTTCCCTGTTGCACTGCATTTGACAGGCACTACTACAGAAAAAAAAAACAAAAATGGAAAACGCTTTACATGATTTCCCTGATATGCAATGCAAATAGCAACCACAATGAGGCTTCGAGAGCTGAATAGAGTACCAGCTAGGAGCAGTCCTGCGCCGCTGTATCCTGTGGCATTGCTGTGAACTAAATTTGAAATCTTTACACCGCAACACCCACCCACTCACACACACCGTCGCATCATCGTCATCATCATCGTCACCATCACCGTCTATGCTAAGTGAGTGAGTTGGGCGAAACAATGTGCATAATGTTCAAGGATTCTGCATCCATCGCTGCACGTGTAAAGCTAAAGATACACCAGTTCAGCTGCTGCTGCTGCAGCAACTACTGCTAGTTATCAGGAGAGTGATATTAATGGGTTACACTTTCATTCGAGGGTGGGGAGCCATTGTTGTAGACCAACAGAACGGAAGTAGTTTGTGGATGATTGTTTGCTCACTTATTACTCCCTCCATCTCGCTTTTGGTACTCGTATACGAATACTTGTACTTCTGTGTGACCTCAAAATTCCTATTGACTTTGCTCGTGTATTGTTTTAGGTGGATGTGTTTCAATAGGCGAGGCATTATAAGGCGTTCGAGGTTCAGCACAATCCTTTCGAAAGTTCAACGCAGGACTTGTATACGTTGACACATGCACTAATTGGCAAGTGGATTGGTTTTGTTTTTGGTTGGGTTTTCAGTATTTTTTTCTTCTCCTCCTCCTTTGTTGAAAATTAGCCAGGTGAGCTTGTGTTTTCTAATAAAGGACTTCGTTTTTTTTTGTTTTAAAAAAAGTTAAAACAGTGTTTATGCTTTTGCGGTCAGCCCGGGAGCTTGTTGGGTAGCTTCGTCTGTTGACTTTTTCCTTTTAATTAACAGGGTTTTCTATTTGTTATTTGCTCAAGGAGTCATTTTATGTTTTTGTCTGATAATGAGTTCATTTACAGTTTTTAATTTCAATTAAAAGGACAATAAACACACATTTTAGGGTGAAATCGGACGCAGGTTTCGTGAAACCATTTGTATGTACGAAAGTCTTAACAAAAGGTAAAAGGAAAGTGTCAAGTCAATAAGACCCGCACAGAAGCGGAGAGATAAGGAAGGGAGCCTTGTAGTAGAGTCACATTCAAGGCGGTAAAACCATTCAACAATGACAGTCAAAACTTTCTCCATCTGATCAAAGGGAAGTGAGGATAGCAGTATGGAACCTTAAATCCAACAAAGCTGCTGGACATATCAGGTTTATCAGGCGACCTAATCAAAACAGTTGGTAATGGCTTGGTAGAAACCATACACTAACTCATTTCTAAGCTGATGAGTGTATGCCTGATGTATCTTAACATGTTAGCATCGTTTGTCCGATCCAAATCACAGTCTGTTCAACATTCCGTAAAAGGTCCTATCTGCCATCTTTTGTGAACATCCGAAGCCCTTCGCCAACAACCTGATTGGGCCTTATCAATGTAGTTTTAGGCCAGGAAAGTCCATTTTCACTCTTCGGAGGAATAAACTCACTATATTTCCAATCGATAACCACCAACTTTTCATCAATTTTAAGCCCGCTTATGACAACACTTATAGAGAAGGGCCATGTCGGGTTTTGGCATCCCTGCCAATTTCGTCCTTTTGACCAGAATAACGATGGAGAACGCTCGCTGCTCCATCAAGGTCGCTAACCGATGCTAATGGAACATGGAAATAGATCTCATGAAACTGAGTTGCACGGATATTTGGACAACTGATGGTGTCGTGACAGGACATTGCTTAAAGGGCTATCATGCAGCACGACCCCTTGACGACTTCTGTACGAACTCCAAGTACGAAGAGGAAATAGAATTGACTCGCCACTTCCTATGATAGTATCCAGCATGAGCTGCCAAAAGGAAAAACATTCTAAGAAGGTGGACGATCTAAGAAAAAATTGAGCTGAACAAACTCCAAAAGTGACTTTGGTCTCAGCTGAGACCATAGGGCTTCGGCCTTAAACATTTGGAGAGAAAACCTAGTGTTTAGAGTCCCAAAATGATTTCTTCCAGTTCTGTAGATCTACATGCAATACGGATTATCTGGGATGAACTGGGAGACAGCGTTCGGACGTTTTTACTGTCCGATGGATGTGATATTATCCGTGTTAAGCTGTACTTCGTAAGAAGATTCCTTGCATTGTGAAGTCACTGCAATACCTTCATTAGAGACTTGGAGATTCCTAGAGCAAATGTGTTGTGTTTTCATCCACCTCTGTATCGCTGCAGTCTCCCCATGTGTTGCTGACTCTAATTCTTTTAAGATGGTGCACCATTGAGTTGAGCCCTGTGAGGATTCCTATGGGTCTATCAAGTGATCTTCAGTAGTCTGGTTGTAGATCGTTAGATTCGGAGCCTTTCATTTCCGTGGAAGCCCATATGTCCTGAAATCCAGCAGAGTTTTCTGCTGTGCTTTGAGGTGAGAGATTTGAGTTCCATTTGACATCTTCTGTTGTGATGGAGGTGATGACTTTGGAGGGTACTTGGCTATTTATGTAGATGTCTGTTCAGAGGGGATCGGTGCTGGCAGGGCTCAGTGACTACTAATACCACTCGGAACAGGCTTGCGTGTTCGTACAGTTTTATGAACCATGCGCTTCAAAGTTCCTCTGAGAATATTCAGGACCCAGTACTGTCGTTCACTTTTGACACCATCTATGAAGATCAATATGGACCTCACCATTTGTCCAACGCTCTCTAGAGGAAATTTTCAAATCGGGCTTGAGACTGACGTCTATGTGTGGGGTAAGGTAGTCATTAACGCTTGACGATTTGCTCACCTTTTTACATCTAAATCTGTCGGACACAGGTGTATAGGTTGTACAGGTTTGTGGCTTTTGCGCCAGCAGGCCACTTTGCATCCCTAATCTTGCTTCATTTTCAAGAAACGATTTTCCGAGATGGGCAATCATAGGTAATACCAGAAGAAAATATTGTCTTTCCACCGACAGTCAGTCAGTGACACTTGCCATTGATGAGTGGTTGGAAAGCACCACGTTCTTCACAAGGATGTCTGTCCTCCCAAGGGTTTGGATAAAATAAAGTACTTAGGTGTCCAGAGATAAAAATAAATTTTATTATATTTCCATCTCACGACCAGACCAAGTCTGTGATGCGAAGTCGAAGAGGTGCACAGGCAGGGCCAACAGGACACAACACTGAATCGATATTTATTCCATTTTATATCTTTTCGATGCGAAAAAACTGCATGGATATCGAAAAGTTGAGTCACACCGATGACAATGTATTAAAAATGCAGGCAATAACGAAAAGTGATTTCATGCGAACATCCCCTGCCATTTCCTAGGGACAATACGAGTACGAAGGCCACGTGAGTGGAATAAAGTCACAACCAGGTCACAAACATATCCTTGGATCTGCCAGTAAGTGCTTGACGAAAACAATAAAAGCAACAACGTCATCGAAACGAGACCCAGCAGCCTAATTAAAACTTCTAAATGCAAGTAAAGTACTTTTAGAAAGTTCAATCCTTCCGAATGAGAATACCCAATCACTCGTGAGACAGTTGTCTCATTCGAACAATCATATTGATGCCCAATAACAACATTTAATTGGAATTTTACTTCCCCAGCGGTTATATCGATTATCTCCTTGACGGCAGAGAATAAAAGCGAATTTTATTCGATTGGACACGACGATAGGCTGTCACATTTATTATTAGGATGATCAGGGGGTTTTATTGATGTCGCATCTTTGTCGTCTTTTGAATGTCATTTCGTTTGGCAATTCGATTTTGATGGCTTATGACAAGGCCAACGGACGTTTTCTGTCTCCTCTGTGAAGGCGAGGACTCACCGCATTGTTGTGCTTTAAGGACGCCAATGGGGGTGGATGGCAATGAAATTACTAACCCGCGTAATTGTGGCAATTAAAAAAGTAATGAACATAAAATTGTTTTCTTCTCTGTTGCCTTGAAGAGTATCTAATCATAAAAATTAGACTTGATGGAAGCAGGGCATGGTATGGGAAAGAAAGCTGAAATAAACTATTAAAAAAGTTTCTCATTGGATAGTTACTCTATGTCCTGTTTATTGTTATTCTGTTAGAAGTTGAGGAGGGCAGGTTTAATTGAGTTTTAAAGCAATGAATGGGCTTGGGCCGAAGCCATCGAAATTAAAGTATTCGTTGGGCTGTCGTATAAAATGAATCATAAACACGGTGGTAGTGGATTTACGAACACACTCTTTGAAGACCACTCATGGCTCTCGCAAGGAAGAGGACATTAAAATCAGTGCTCTGGACCATTGTTTTGGTTAATTCAGAGTGGTCACTACAAGGACTATACACATGGTATGGTTGCAGCTATTCGGATCACCGATGGATCCATTGTGAACCTCCGCCCAGGAAGTGGCTAGTATTGTCTATTCTGTCATAAGAGCTGAGTGTTAATCTGTAAAGGAGCATTCTTGCTTTTTGATGAAGCCTTAGACTATGGGTACATTTCAGAGGTTTCGTCTGTTTTGTCAAGGATATGGAGAAATGACTCAGCGTAAGTGAGTCGAAGGACACTGCTGGGAGTTAGTAAATGATACTGAAACGGCTCGAGTGCAGCCATGGGCGTGCTATTTAGAGTATCACTGATATACATATATGATGGTTGTTCCCCCTGTACTATGGCCAATATATCCCATGTATTCTTCTTAACCGTTGCCACCATACGAGCACCCCCTATGTAAGGATGGATCTGATCTAACATTACATATAGCCGATGCATCACTGCTCGATTTAGGTCCTTCTTTTCCTTGCTGTCCTTCACACAAATAAATAGAGTCACTGTGAGCCTCTCGGATCATTTCCTGTACAATAAGAACAGATCATTAGCAGATCGAACTGTTAGACAATGTCCCAGAGTTCCAGAACGCATAAAAAAGAAGAGAAGAAATACGGACGGCTTGATCTAAAACGAAAAGTAATCAAAAGCTTTCTCCTATTTTCTCCTCTTAATAAACTTGAAATTGAAACCAAACTCAGACTATTCATAGCCTTTCTCTATTTCTCAGTGCCCAACGAAAGCCATAAACGCAAGATGACGAATAAGTCACGTAGATGACGCAGGCTGGCTTCCATTGAATCACTGCAATTGGAAAAACGCTAGGGGGAGGCTCAAGTAAACAACCATAAAAGTGCTATTAGATTTCCTTTGACTGCTAATATTGGTTTTATTCCAGAAACAACCAAGCCATGTCTATTAATCTTTCAAACGCTGTATGCAAATTGTGATTAATTCATAGAATCAGTCAGTTCCAACAGCCAATCACCCAGACGGCATCTTCTAACACATATTTAGCGTATCACGACTCTCGGCCATATCTTGATCTTGCACAAGTCCATCATAACGATAATTATTGTCATCACGTACCCTCTTCAATCGGTGTCCACCTGAAGCTAAACAAATGCATCGCCAATTCACATCGATACCAATCAACACCGTGCTGCTATTTAACGATTCCTTAGAAGTGATATTTTGACTGTAATTCAATCCGTTTATAACTACTGCCAGAGCCGGCAAAACCACCGAAACCAAAACAGTGCTGAGTTGTCTCTTAAATTCAGCTGCATTCAGCAAATTGATCGAAGAGAAACTGCAACCAGAAGGAAAACATTAAATAGAGCGGAGCACTGCACCAAGAAGGAACTAACGAAAAACTATAAACACAAGTGAACCGCCTGAATGAATCACTAAAATGTCTTCAACAACACACCGGTTTTGCTAGTAACCCCTTGCACATCCAGCTCATACAATACCACATAGATACACCTTTTGCCTTCACAGTGTAGAGGCTGAAGAATCCAGCCTCAGCAGCATCAATCGACAGTGACCAACACTACCGCCGCCACCACCACCGCATTCGAAAAAATTTTCTGTTCGATTTGGCGTTTCTTGTTCTTGTTCGTCGTTCGTTAGGGCGAAAACCTGATTTTAAAAAAAAAGTAAAACAAAACAAAACTTCAAATTCAAGAGGGCACCACTGGTCAAGCTGCCTGTTTCTGTTTTTCTTTTTTTTTTTTGTTGTTTTCTTACCTACAAACCGTAGGTGGTGTAACCATACAACAACAACAACGATTCAGGTGTATCTCAGAGTTCGGCTTAGTGAATTGTATATGTACCCTCCTCGGGCAGGCAAGGCAAGGTAACAGGTAAAAAAAAAATTCTCTCCTCATTGCGGGCTCACGGATCAGTTCAGTTGAGATTGAGTTGTGCTCTTGCGCGAACGGTCGTGTTGCGGATCGGTTTTAGATACATTTTCTCATATTCGAATTAAGATTTCAAATTCTCTGCCTGTGGTTTTAGATAAATAATTCATCTTTCGATGAAAGTACGTTCCCCCTGAGTACGGATGTTAACTGCGTGAGCTTCAAAGTTTTCTACTGATCCGTGAGAACGCTTTGATTTCGGCACATTTCAAAGATACAAATATACAAAAAAAAAAAAGGTAAAAATTCCGGAAATTTTTCAGTGAGTCTGTGTGTGATTTTCTTTATAAGAATTGAGGAAAATAAAAGAAAACAGGAGAGTTGAAGATCATAAAAGAAGAGGTCGTATATCTGTGTATCTGCTATGTGTTGATGCTAATACATATGGCGTACGAGTATATAAATGTATCTTTCAGTGAATATTCAAAAAATAAATAGAAAATCGTATTGATTCTCCATAAAGTATCTATAGTTCTGCTAATATTAAATTACTAACAAAAAAAAAGGAGACAAACAAGTGCTAAAGTGTAAATTAATATGTTTGACTGCATTTTGCGGTTGTGTGCCCCTGCCTGATGTGGTCAAGACGCTTTAGGGCGTTTAGTATCGTCTTACTGGAAGAGCGTGTGGCGTTGTTTTTGTCAGCTGTGTTTTCTTAACATGCATCTCATCGATTAAAGGAGTTAAAGAACAGAAGGAGTTAACAAGAAGAAAACAACAACATGAATATGAACAACCTTGAGTCTCATTACTATGCTATACGACGGCGGTAACATGGTGGAGGTGCTTGTACTTGCGCCACAAGGATTATGATATAAAAAAAAAGAAAAAAGAAAGATACAAACATATATACATATATGGTAGGTAAATGGAAGAATACACTTGGTGTTGACTTAATAGTTACGGTTTCAGCAGCCCCCCATCCAGTCCATGGTGGATGAAATCTTAAAATGTTATGCATGCACGAGTGCATGGGTTTGCGTGCGCTTTGTATTCCAAAGTGGTAGATATGAGGCACATGTTGCATGCATTATCCATGAAGTGAAGATGTATAAATTTTCGAATGCTTGTGTGGTAGTTGTACTGATCAATTATTTGTACTGGGAAAATGGAGGGATTATCCCATTCACTTGTATATTCTAGGAGCGGAAAATTTATAATTTCATGATGTAGTGTTGCAAAAGGTGATGAGGGCTGTTGCTGTTTTGTGGTTTTTCTGGCCCCACAGCCAGTGACAGAGTGTTTAGTGTGCAGACATCTTTATTGCTTCGAAACAGTTCGTTCCTCTATCAATCGTTTTTATCACTGCCTTTCCCAAATATATTCATACATACTTGCGAATGCAAAGGTTTCAGAGCTGACCTCCTTAATGAGTCATCTTCTTCATTTGGTTGGATGTTGTTTCTTACTCAAGGTAGTGGTGTGCCTGTATGGGTATTCTGAACTGAGGTCATGGCCAGTTGAGGCCTCATTTACTATAGTTTTAGTCTTCATTGCCGGTACAGTGTATTCCTTTACAAAGTATCCCCCCTCCAACGACGATGACAGGAAGAGGTTAAGTTGTTCACTGCATTCATTGCATGCAATCCATGAATTTAGTTCCATATATGAATGTATGAATATGCATCCTGATTGTCGATCTGCTGCATGATTTTGCAAACAAGATAGCAATATACAAAGTTGTCAGGCGCCAGCAGTTAAAAAAAAAAACGACCTGCAGTCTATAGGAAGAGGGTTTTAGAAAGGGATACTGATGGTCTGTGTGTGGTAAGGGTACTGATCTTTGAGTTTTTTGTAAACCGAGCATGATGGCACTAAAATATAGATAAATATAGGGTGCCTTTGTTAATACATTCTAGAAAAGATACTAAACTTGATGCATTTGAGACACAATCCGTGCAGCTTTTAGAAGCGTAAAGTGTTGAAGGCCGTAGAGTTGCAGTGCAGTCAAAGGTTAAGATGAACAAGGTCGAGGTAAGCCTTGATGCCTGGGCAGAAAGAGTGAACCAAACCTTTAGTAAAAATATTGTAAAAAATAAATATCACGGAATATATCATAAGACGCGAACTTCCTTAGTGGCTTATTCACGATACGAAGTACCCTGCGGGCATTATTTTCATTGAACTTCACACTACACTTGTGGACACTTCTGAACAGAGTATCATCTTTCATTACATTTCTGACGAGACGAAGCTATCCATGAAATTTTTCAGCATATGTTCATGGGTATGGGAATCAGTCTTCTAAAGTTTCCAGTGACAAAGGTGTTCTGGTAAGTGGGTTGTTCTACAGAACATTTGGTCAGCTTCAGAAGCATTCCTTCCGAGCGTTCACCCTCATGCGATTAATCCTCATTCTGTTTTATGAGAACCACGAAGAGGGGCTTCTGTAATGTATGGTATGAAACATCACGACAGGAATGGCATGTGAGCCTAGGCTGGAAAAGATATTTCATCGGATTTCTAGAAGCCAATTTTGGACCCTCTAGTTCAACAAATGCGCTCTAAAAGTTAAGATGTTGTCGAAATACTTGAGGTCATGAATATTGAAAGTCCACGGACACCATCTTACACATTTCTACGATTCCTATAATCTTGCGTTTGAAAGCACTAAACTCTGCACATCTTCAAGGCTCAAAATCTTTTACTGGACTTTTGAAATTATTAACAAAATAAATTTCCATCTACTATCCGACTCAAAGACACCTGACAGTGTTCTAGGAATTATGAAGGCCTATCATCCTAGAAGACACTGTAGTGAATGGGTCAGTTCTCCCTTTCCTGAGGATAGTTCGATCCACTACTGCATGGACGGATCAAAAACTGATGAGAATCCAAACGGCAATCAAATTCCCCGGATTCCCTTTGAGTTTCCTGGAGATGCCTAAGTAGGTCATAGAGACATTTCAGGTAATTGCAAGACTCACGACCTCACAATAGAACTCTGTAGAAACGGAGCCTGAGAATGTCCGTCGATTGATGTAAATTTTTAGTAAGGCTGGTCACTGTTACTAAAACCAACTGCTATTGAAAAATCTTTCTATTTGCAACATTTCAAGACAGATAATACCTAAGTCTGATCCGAAATATAGCGTAGAGTTGGTTCTATTGAAGTGAGCGTAGATCAGCCACAATTTTAGTGTTGTCACTGGACACTGTCTGATACGTCAACATACCAAAAGGCTGGGCCTCTTTTCACGAAACTATTATCCTCCTTCTACGAATGCCCCCCCGATAAAGTAGGCATAACATCACAACCTAAACATAACATCAAGACATCGAAAAGAGTCCAGAAAATATCACAAATATTAAAATAAAGGCTAAAGGAAGGCAATTTCGACAAAACTCAGAATTTTTCCAGCGTGACACGAAATACGTCAAAAAATCTGCTCAGTTTCTTACTCTTTATTGTATTTTTTGAGAAAAATCTTAATCTGGTTTAGAAATGGTTAAATATCAGATCTTTAAACCGTTGAAACCCATTCATATTTCCTTTGGGAATTCAATGAAACATTGAAACTTCTTGAGCAAATATCAAACCTAGGTGAGTACGACAAATTCTATGAGAATAGGTTGCATTTCGAAGAATCTTTAAAGGATTTTCAAAGTCTAAGACTCTTTCCTAACTTTGTTAAGCATGACAAATCCGCTTCCAAATATTCGCTATTTGCTCTTCCGATTGCAGGTCACAGTTTTACATTCTTTTGTTGCCCAGTCCATCCCATCCCAATTTCTGAATGGCAATGTTATTTGCATTGTATGTAGCAGTCTAAGGCTTTCGATAGTTGTTTCATCCACTAACACTAGGAGATCCTAAGGTTGCTGTGATCGTTCCATCTATATCCAAGCTTAATGTTGCTTCGAAACTATTATGACCGTTTTATTTTGTATGGCCAGGAATCGGACAGTCTGGGAATTGGACGTTCTCCTCTTGGGGACCACTTGCTAGATATCTGACACGCATGTTACTACCAATCAGGTCAATAAGTGCTGAAGTGCTTACACAAATCCGAGCAACCGAACCTTGAACCTCCTGCTTTAATTAACAGTGGATATTGCCACATTATTGGATTTGTCTTATGTCAAATCTAAATGGCATGATTCGTAACATGTCTGTTCCTTCACCTCCGTAATGGTTAAAATTTCTTGAAAACTCTACTCTTTGTAGGGAACTGAATATTCCACATGGATGTGACTTTCATTTGCGGTGTGTTTCGATGAATGTCATGCAGATTTGTAAACACTTCCAAGGATTTTGATCCTAACTAACATTGCTCTCCATCTGCAAGGAGGTATATTCCTCTTTTAGAGGGCATGATGAGTATAAAGCTTGTAGCTGCATTAAGTATTCCCAGATTATTATTTCAATTGTATCAATGGTGTGGACAACCCAGGATTTTAGTTCACTTGAGTATAATGTTCCATGATAGCCGATCCAGTTGATTGCACATCTCTATCAAATTTACTGAGCTTGTTCAATTCCCCTACAGTCCCGGAACAAAGAATGCAGTGCAACGATATGCAAGCAAAAGGTCAAAGAAAGAATGCGGCTTAGTAGGTCAGTACTGTTTAAAGATATTCAACGGCTGATTCTGAAGTTATTTATAGCCTCAGTGACACGAAATATTTTTACACTGACAACCTAAACATTCATCCGTGTTTAGACACTAAAATTCGTTGGCCCTAAAATTCATTCATATGTCCATTGCCTTTGTTACTTTTACAAACTAATTTACAGATGTCCAGAGCCGCTTACACAGCAATTAGTTATATCATTCTAATGCCATGAATAGACGTGCTTATCGCCTCTGACCATAAAAGAAGAATCCAAGCAATAAAAACCAAACAAATTTGAATAATGTCCGCTCAACCTTTGTTGGTCATCGTCTCCCTAACCAAAAGACAATAAAAAAAATATATATCAAATAAATTTAAAATGAGTTGTGCTGCAGAAATGAAATGTTCCTGGGCAAACAAAGCCAAAAAATAAAACCGCTTTTTTGGGGGAAAGCGCCGGTGTCGCACTTATACCTCAGCGGGTAATCCAAAGCCGCTAGTTTACTCTTCGAATCGAATCCGATAGATACACCGCGCCAAGCCAACACCACTCAATCTACCCATGATGATGATGATGCTTAACCAGTTTCGGGTGTATACACCACTAAACGAGATGTGAAACTGGTTTTGAGAGTCTAACCCTCTTGTTGGTTTCCTCTTGCGGAGAGGAGTTCTATTGAAATCGAAAATACTCGTAGTTGAGTGAACCAGATGAAGATGATGATGATCTGGTGGGAGGCGGCGAAGGTGTTGACATGCAACTCGTAGATATAATGTATGGATATGGGATTAAAAATTAAAAATTAAAATCAACATTCCGAACGGCATTAATAGTCAATCAGGGGACGATCGATTGCGATAGCGACTATTCGATACATTTTAAATTGCCTCTAATGCGGGTGGTCACCTGGCCAAAACCTTTCGCCTCCAATTAAAGGAGAATGAAACAAAAAAAGGAAAAAGAAAAGAACCCATTACGGGGAAAATTGTTTTATCTTTTGATATCCAATCGTATATGCAGATAGCGGCGTTGCATCGGTGTTAACATCTTTTGACCGAGAACGTGTCAAAACTTCCCATAAATTTCCCCGGCTCTCGAAGGGAGCCTCATAACGATCCTCGTGTTCCTTTTGAGTCCACCGTCGGTCGTCTTGGTCTTTGTGGTACGAGAAGAGAATATTAGTTCGGTTGGGTCGATTGTCGATATTTATTGCCCGACTTGGATGCGATGCATTTTTTATTGTCAGGTGGGATGTAAATTACGACGATGTGACATGATCATTGCAGATGTTGTCCATGCGGTGCTCGATGGTGCCTACATGTGTGTTGTGGGTTCTTTGTTTTTATTGTCAACCAATAATAAACATAAAATACATTTTTATTTCCTTGATTTAATTCGTCTTTTATCATGGAAATGATTTCGGCCTCTTCGTGAAGGGGTTATATGTAGGTGCGAGGTACATTCTTCTTTAGTTAACGTATTCATGGAGAAACATATGTGTTTTGATTGGAATTTCATTACAGTTAATTGGTGTCATTTGATATTTCGATGGGAAAAACGGCGGAAGTTTAAGCCTCGAAAAGTGCTTCTTTCGCTGGGATTTTATGGCGAATAAAAGTTTAGACAGTAATCCGCAAAATCATTGCCGTTTATAGGGTAGTTATAGCGTATTAACAGACAAACGATGGGTAAAAGGTTACATTTTGCGAATTAAATCTCTAAAACATAACTGTCAGAGGAGCAGTTGGAATACTTGCCTACTTCTAGTAAGAGTTAGCAAACGACGGTTTTATCTGTCAAAATGTTTAGAGAAAGCTGAACCCGAAGTAGAAACTGTGACTAAGGACGGGAAGTGTCCGATGTAAAGTCATTTTCTAGGACTGACCTAATTTTCTGGCAATAAAGTGTCAAATGTTAATCGCCAACTCTCACGGATGATTAATAGGTTTCTGTCACATAAATCAGCAGTTCAAGATGAAAGCATTCCAGCGGAAAGCTATCGATTCAATTGTCTTGAACATGACTCAACAAAGGCTGTCACTCATTGACGTTCACAGAAATATGTATGCCGCGAATGACGTTTTCAAACAGATCAAGGCACTGACTCGAAAGATTCTCTGAAACTAAAAAGACGGTAAATGAAACACTTGGCGCCCTAAAATCGACAAAGTGTATTATCTAAGGGATACGCAGTAGTAGGTCAGTAGTAGGACAGTCCTGTACTAGAGCAGGACATTGACATTTAACTACGAGTAAGTGACTCTGAATCATTTCCACCAAAAGTTTTTCAATTGCCAATAGTAAGAGCAAAACTAGTCAATCACTATTAAGACGTTATGTCTCTGTCCTAGACTCTTTATTCGAGCAGACGAATTAGACAAGACTAGTAGTAAAGTACGGATCTTCAAGGAAGTTTACACGATCTCTAGTTATCTGATGAAACATAGCAACTTATTTTGATGGTACAGTCGAGTCATTCTTACATGAATGTTAATGGATATTGCTATTGTGAGACCAAAGATCACTTATTGAGCGAATCCAAGGGTAAACAGAAACAATTTATTCACGACCAGGAAAACACACAATAAAGTGTAAAAACTGATATGCCTTCTGACGCTGACTCTATTGCATCGTGTAATTGAAAGATGAGCATGTAAGCCGATTCTAAGAACCAACTAACATCCTTAGATTCCTAAGACAACCTGAATTATAGAGAGTGTTCAGGACAGTTTTTTCTCATTCAAGTCTAACAAGAGTACACGGCTTGCAGAAATCAAGGATCATAATTTGAGGAAAACTCTTACATATAAAAGGACATACCTCCTCAAATTCAAAATCAATATTGTTTCAAAAGTAACAATAACAATCGGTTCACGTCGTAACCCAATCTAACCAAACTCTGTATGTAGAAACGCAGTGCAACCTTATGTTCCCATCCTTAAGGAAGGAACCAGCATCAGTTCTTTGGTCGGTCTTGTAATCATCTGTACAAATTTCAAGGCTGACCCTACTAAACAAGTGACTCCAACTTCAACAATCGTTTACAATGAGATTTCATCATTCGTTCCAAGCTCTGCTCTCCCAGATTGTCCTTTTCGTAAGACTGTTCATACATTCGATATTTCAGGTCCCAATATCAGTCATACCTTCTAAAAGCTCGGTGTTCGATCTTGGTTGTGACCCAGGGAACTAACCTACACTCCTGATCTACCAGGCAGGACTGATACATTTCCCTTGCCAGTATCAAACACATATCAAAACATCCTGCGCTGTGCTAAAATGTATAAAGTTTTGAATTTAAGGCCTACATGTTCTAGATACTAAAGCGAATCTGTGGTTTCTTTGTATAACATTATCACATTGGAACCCCTATCCTTGTTCCTTGGTTTCGTAACTATTATTTTTTGACCTCATTTATGAACAAATGTATTTACATACATATGTAGTGACTTACAAATATTTTCCTCTTTTTGTTTCCAGAATATAACCTTGCCCGCTGTCGCTGGACATGGACAACAAAACAAAGTACAAAATGTCATCGCAAATGCGGCTAAACGAAATCTCCCGCCCAAATGCCAATATCACATGTGACCACCATCACCGCACGTCCATGTACCGACCTCTTTCGCCGGGATGCCACTGCCATCACATGCCGGCCGTTCAAGCAGCGCCCATCCACCCGCCTTCATCATCTAGTCTCGGCGATAGCAGTTCCTGCATTTGCTCCCACCACTACCATTACATTCAGCACCATAGGCCGAATAGTCCTAGTCGAACTTCGACACCTCCACTGCCACCCCCGCTATTACCCGAGCGTATTGGCTGCTGCCAATCCACTTGTGAGGACAACAATGACAGGCAAATTAGTGGTGAAACCCATGTAGCCGTGACAGTGCACCAACAGCACCAACACCACACAACATCAACAGTGCCCGCAACACAATCCTCCCAGCATTCGTTGCATCACCAGTACCAGGCACTCGACGATACCACAAATGACGAACACGAGGACTGTGAGTGTTGCGAAGCGAACGCTCATCACGCTAATGTCGACCATCCAAGTGGACGCAGCTCATCTCGACTCGTATCGGCGGATGAGATTATTCCTAGCGGCTCTGAGGATAATACCGCCATCCTGCAAAGATGTTGCCAACACAATCACCGAAAAAGCCACAGGTATACCAATATGCGAACTCGAGTACGCCACACGAATTGTTCTCACGTCACACATCCATCTTGCAGGAACAGATTAGGGGATCAACTGCTCAACTCGAAGGCGAGAGCCGGCAGCATGCAGAAGCGTCCCAGAATTGATGAGGAGAATTACTCGACCGGCATTGAGGTCTATAGCGATGGTGCGGATTCTGGTGTTAAGGTTACAGATGGTGCCACCTCGGAGGAGGATCAGGGACCACCGCTGCCGCCTCGTCCACCTCCGCGCCCAAGGAATGTGCCGGCCAATTTTAATCGTAAGTAGAGCAAAAATTTCGAACACACACTGAGTGAGCATCATCTGCTCGATGAGTTGAAGGGCAATTAAATTGAAAATGTCCTTCTCCAGTTCATGTGGGTGGGGGGAGGCAGTGGGAATTAATCTGTCGAATGGGCGAGTCTGTGTAATTTGTTGATGGGCTAAGGGGATTCCTTGAACATAGAGCACTCCTCGCATTAGAGGAGCTGAGTCAGTTTTTGGCATTGCATTGATTACTGGACTACGGGTTGAACTTTGGGAGGAATCAGGTTATGGGGCGAAATTGGCCTTTAAGGGATATTGGATGGTTGAGTTCAATAATTTGTGCGATGCTATGGCCGGTGGGCCAAGGAGTTGTTGGTTCTGGATGAACTCGTTTTTCCAAGCGCTCTCACATGGAGATTGGATGGTCTATTAAATAATTAAGCTGCGGTTTAGCCTGTTCATTTTCGTTAAGTACCTTCCATTAGCAAAGTCTGCGAGGTATTTAAGTGGTATAATAGGTATATGAGCACAGGATTTAAGGTTGTGACTTTCAAGGAGTATTCATCGCTGCACTTGAGCAGTAGGCATAGTAAAGGCCTATTGAGGTGGCCCAGAAAATTATCGAAAACCAGGTACTTACTGGTGCAACATTGCAAGAAAAAGTTCATCAACAGAGCTAGCCATGTTGTACTCCAGTGGTTACTTGGGTTTTCTAAAAGGTATCGTCAATGTCAGATGTTGTTTGTAAAGGTTTGCTAAAGTTGACTCATATCTCTGAATTGAAACTTTAAGTAGAAAAGCTAATGAATTTGGTAATGTTGTGACGAAGAGCAGCGAAATCGCAGTATAGGAGTAAGATACAGGAATGAGTGAGGACCCTAGATCTTAAAGAGTGGGGAATTGAAGATTTAACCTCGCAGGGAGTCTTATAAAAGTGTGCTAGCACTAGTTAAAATGCTAAATTTAGGATTGGTTATAAACTTTACTAAGGCAGGCTTAGAAAAGACTGCTACTTTCGTCTCCTTTGAACCAAACGTCGATGAACAGGTCTGAAGCTTTAATGAGTGTGGTTAGGGATTAGTTCAAAAACTGATTCTTTCACTCTGTCATATCTAGAAATTTGTCAAGCTAATTTATTTTTAAATGAAGGAGTTCTGAATTCGAAGAGTAGTTAGTACCCATCTTGGCGCTTCACCCAGCTGAAACATAAAAATTGGAAAAAGTATCATTCCTATCTGGTCACCCTTTAGATAGACTTGACATTGACTCTAATTCGGTTTTTAACTGTCTTCAAATTCCCCTACAGCTGGCTCTATTTTCCAGATCATTTGCTCATTTATCGTTTATTGGAATTGACCTCTTCTGTGGTGAACAATAATAGAACTCATAGTTCTCAAAAAAGGAAAGATACTGACGGTCTCTCTTAAATACCATAGCCGACTTGAGGACACCAAAGCTGCACCTATTTGACGTGAATGTCCCGCCATTACTCGGGCTAGGATCAAAGATTTCCATAAAGGCTTTACCTGGCCTTTTGATGTCATCTTCTCCTCAGCTCAAACAGTTCTTAGTCTTATCCATCATGAAATCTTAGTGCAAGTTCACCGTCTAAATTTTATTTTTACAAAAACCTTTTGAGAGATTCTAAGTCATAGCATGTGTACCTCAGCACATCTACCTTTCATAAGTCGGCAATTTTTATTAATTTGTCACACACCCTGTGCTTAAAATTATTATCGAATGGCGCCTGTCTGCATCAGTCTAAGAATTCTCTAAATGCCTACGGACTATCCAGACTATCCCTTACTATGTTCCAATTGCATTCTCGAGCGCTCACCCTTATCATAAAAAAGAAGAAAAAAAATACTTCCATAATAAAACAGGACTCTCTCACCACTCAGCACTTATTCAAAACCACCCTTAGCCACCCTAATGCATTAATGCATTGACCTTATACTCTGTTTAGCATTTTAAAGCGGTAATCCCGCACAGAAAGTTACACTCTTAGTGCTGCTTGACACCTGCTGCCGCCTGTCTGTTTCCACTTTGCGTGATGGTATTTCAGTAATGCCATCTTCTAAAATCGACTCTAGGGGAATTTCCTTTCAGTTTAAACTTTTTTTTTTTATTTTTGTGGGGAATCACCTGCGCATGACAGACACGCAGAGCACAGGGTGACAATTCAATATAAATGCAACCCTTGCGAATCATAATAAGCTTTTGCAGTTAACTCCTAAACTTTCAATCGACAAGAGAAAGACAGGAGCGGAGAGTGAGAGAGAGAGAGATAAAATGAATTCCTGTGTAGGCTTGTAATACATCCCGAAGGAACTCAGAAATTAGTCACTGTCGAGACGAATGCCATTTCGAAAGGGCGAACGGTGCTAACGTGCGCGACAAACTGAAGCCAACAACAAAAAAAAATATCCTTAGATACATTAAAGCTAGTCTGTGTCTGTAGTGAAATAGTTGAATCCTTTGGAGAATTTAAGGAAAAATGTGAAACCAGTGAAGTGATGTGGTAAAATATCCTTGCGTGGGCTAAACAAATTCCATACCCATTTTCGTCATCTCCACAATCTCCAGAGGACTATCCTTCTCGACGATGTGTCCTTAAGCTTTTTCTCTGTTTTGCCTTAAATTGTTAAACGGAAAGAGAACTATTCCAACAAGAGAGAGTATCCATCGGAAATATAAACAAAAAAATCCTTTTTATTTCTCGAAATATTTGCCTTTTACCCTTTTACCCAACCCGCGCGAATCCTTGGATGAATATTTTGTCCCATGTCCTCTGTCCTCTATCCTCTGTGTCCCGTTTGTGTAATTTTGCAATTTATGTGTTTACCCAGACGAGGAATGAAATAAATTCACCAACCAACTCCCTCAAACTTACGGTGTAAAGGTAAACAAAGTTTCCAGGACGAAGGACGAAAAAAAAAACCTAATTCCATTACTTGAGGTCAAAAACAAAAAAAAAAGTGAAAAGAAAATCTTCCTCCTTTCGCAACAAAAAACGAAAAAAAAAATAAAAAGCTTTCGGAGATATCTTCCGAAGAGGAATCCTCAGCGGTCGGAGGATAGTCAAGGGACTATTCCCGATGGCGGTCTGTGGTGATGGTGATGGCGATGGTGGGGCTTCATTTGTCACAAGCTTCCATATGGACGCGTAAAGGATTTTTTGTTTTCCGTGTTGAAGGGTGGGAATTATTGATTTCTTTTGAAAAGTAAAATAAAAATCCTAAATCCGTTTGTGTTTGTCAAGAGTAAACACGTGGCTTAATGGCTTGAAGTGAGTTAAAAGAGATATAGCGCCAGAGGGAGAGAGTGAGAGAGAGAAAGTTAATTAAGCGTGCGTTATTACAATATAGTTCGTCGTTCAAACAAGTGACTCAGTCAGAAAGGATTCAGTGAAAATGCATGGATATCCGGTAATGCAGTTTGTACAGTACAGTGTGCCACCGCCATGTACTTGGGTGCCACCAACGGATCCGCATCGTCCACCATCAGCAGGTTAGTATACGATGGTGGCCATCGGGGACATGCCATTATTTACGAACGGGTAGTCTTCTAATTCGTTACATACAATCGACTTTTCTCCTTTTTTTTTTCCTTGTCCTTTTGTGCTACTGTGTATGTCCCCTTGCATCATGGCTCATGAAATACGATGATGACGAATTAGTTATGCGATACTTGAACGCCTCTTTGCAGGGAATACTTGAGATTCATTTTACTTAGGTACGCTTTGTCCATGTCTGTTCCGTCCGTCTTGAAATACGAGAGTCATTATTTTATCTGTTTCCTTAGGCTACCAGCAGACCCTTGTTTTATTCATAAGTGGTGTATACGTGTGTGTTTGCCGATGGGGGGGAGGGGGGGTTATGAGTTCAAGAAGTGACACTATTCTGATATTGACAGTGATATCTTGTTTTAGTGTAGAGTTCGTATTTGCCCTGGGTAGACGTAAACCGGCCTTGACCACAAGAAATCAAGTAAAAGGTTAGGGTATCGTTGGGTGTAGTTTTTGGAAAATGTCAGGTAGCAGGATGAGGCATGGATGTGCAAGGGGTTTATGTGTTTAACCCTTAGGAGCATTCAATTAGCGATGGCTGCTTGGAATTGTATCTTAAGGTTACATGTACGTCCATGCAGGTGGCAAGGATTTGTAAAATGACTTCAAGTCTTGGTACTAATTGCCTTCAAGTCTGCTACAGGCATTATCCCATTTGCTCCCTAATGGAGTTAAGTAATGAAAACTATTACCGGTCCTCTTCTTGGGCCAATGGGAGGTAGAGGCAAATTTATGGTTTCTCTGTTGTTTTCAACAGATTAGTTCTTAAAGTATCCCTATGAGTTCATGGACATGTTTGGCAGGCTTTCTAATTGAGGAAAACCTTTGCACTCAGTGCACGTTGGTTTGGAGTCAAAATTTTTGACATCCACTGGGGAAATATGGTTGTCCTTCGAAAGTGTATATAAAAGTCCACTTACACTAGGCTTTGAATAACAGGGCAGATTTCTCGATGGATGACTTTGGTAGTGTCATAGGCCTCTGGTTAGAACCAGACTCAATGTAAACTCCTCAATCTGGAGAGGAGATATGTGTCGATATGGCATTTGCGCTTGATCCAGATTTTTTCCCCACCCTCGATCGAAATATACCCCAATCCTTCCCAAATGCTAGATATCGTCCAACTGAGTCCACCAAAGTCTAAATCAACCAATTTCTGTCTTTATTCTATCTTTGTCTGCATTCTATTACCTTTGCTAAACTGCTTCCTCTCAACTCTAACCATTTTTAAATAAATCAACCAAAAACTTTCCTACTAAGCTGCCTATTCGTGTGCAACCTTTCTACATACCCAGCTACATATTCAACAATACAGTGTATCACAATCGCTTTGGAACCTAGTTTACCAACATCTACGTAGCCTTGACCTAAATTTTAGTAAAATCGACACATCCTTTCCTTGCTTTGTCCTTAAAAGGTCCTCAATGACTTTGTTTCTCTACTTCCGAAGGTGTTACCAACAAACTGCCACTTCATCCGTACATCATCGTACAGCATTTCCAATCGCATCTTGACCCATTTCCATCAATGTCCTTCAAGTTTCCTTTCTTCGCTGCGGGGATAATACACAATGAAATGTGTCAGCTGTGAAGCTATCGAACAATAGATTCCGGTAGACTCATGGAAATGGTGTCAATAATGTTGCATGCAACAAATAAAATCGATCTAAGAAGATGACTACACAATATGACTATCATTCTACGGAAATTAAAGACCCAAGTCTTTAATTGATATCACCAGAACTAAGACAAACTACTTCGCAGAAGGCTAATGTCCTTTCAAGTCCTTAATTTCACCCCAATACAGAAGTGAATGCATCATCCAATCCCATTGTAAGGACATTTCAAATTTTAATTGCTTTAAAGTAACTTACTGCACATCCTACCTACCATTCTCCATTTAGCAAGACAATAACTACATAAATATAAACCATTAACAATACGTAAAACGTTTTGTCAAACAGCCAGAGAGAACGAACATTTTCCATGGAAATCGTTTTCAATGAGAGGAACCTTTTATAGCCAAAGAATAACTCCATCTAATTGCAGTGCAATTAGTGGAAAACTACTACTCGTCGCCTGAATGCAACCAGCCAGTCAGCCAGTCATCCAGCCAGTTCAGGAAATCTCTTCTTCGTCTGCCATGTTTTTAATTAGGGATATGTACGGGTAGTAGGTAGCAATTTTGCATTTCACTATACAATTACCACAATGCCAGGCGACTGGAGTGCAAATTAAATATTCAACGTTCCCCTCCGACCGACTGGATTGCAACCGATTTGTTGACATTTTAGTATAAAAATCGTAGAACAAAAAAACAAGAGCTTAAAACTTTCAATTTAAACAATTTAAACAATTTTCAAACTAAAAGTTTCCGTATTCGTTTTTTTTCTTTCTTTTTTCGTTTTCAGTACCACATTCTACCGGTATCAAGAAGTACGTGGTATGGTGTTTGATTTGTGGAGGATTCTCATGCCTTTTAGGGGTGTTATTCTTGGGAGTCTATTTCCTGCTGCACTCGTACACCATAACGGTGGGGAATTTCGAGACCGTGCCCACATTTGTACCTGCAACTTTGGTAAGTAGAGTTTTTGAATAACAAAAATGTATGTATTTTTGAGGAGGGAGTTTTCAAATGATGTGACTTTGTTTGATTGCCCGTTTTACACTTTAATTTCTGATTAAATCTTCACTTTGGGATAAACTGGGAAACAATTATTTGGAATACAACATCATTTAGTATAATTTTGAGAACGACAGTCAAGGTTCTCAGACCCATTCTAACTTCCTATACTCTATACTCGTGAGGTATGCCTACAAGTCGTTGGTAGTTCCGTCTCAATTAAAATTTGTCTGTGCCCTCGGAATTGCGACTAGATTTTCAAACAGAGTCCACTCTCAGTTCTTTCTGGGTTGGTGGGTTCCATTACATGACTTGTGCATGAGTACTTGTAAGCATGATTATGCAAATAGCAGCCAACAGAGTGAAGTTGGCAGTGTTGTCAAATGGTACTTGTGCGCAAGTTATGAGCTTCTTAAAACTGTTCACCAAGAAACTAAGCAGCCACAAAAAGGATGGATCAGCGAATTCCGATGTTAACACAGATCGAGAACGGCTGTTGAGACAGGTTTAGAAGTACCTACTCAAGTAGAGAACGAGTACCGAGCAATTTTCCAATATGTTCTGTTTGAGTATACACTAGATGGGTTCCAGAATATAGGATGGTAAAGACTATGCCAACATATTTACAAAGATGATCCGTAGGCGTGATTGACATAAACGAAGTTAAGTTCTGGGGGATCTATCAGGCCGAAGGACCTAAAGGTATCTAGAAAGTTTAAGGAGACGAAATCTTTCTTTACGAAAGATTGATCTGGATACATGTCAGTCATAAGATTTGGTTGAAAGTTTGGTTCACGCATTCTAAACTGAGAGTGGGACCTTAGAAAAGCTTGCTGAACCTTCCAGATCATAGTAGCCTTTACTATATATACGTTTAACAATGTTAGCATTTGCAATCTTCCTGCATGAGGCTTAGATATTTGCATCAGACTAAGCAGTTTAAGAGACACTACTTCGGAATCAGGTGGTTCAAACGTACTGGATTTCGGCAAGTGCATTACATGCATTGTTAGGGTACTTCTTCAATCCAATGCTCAATCCAATACTGGGGCAGATAGGATGCACTATATTCCATAAGTATGTCTAGCTACTGTTATTTCCAGATGATGTCGACAAAAGTACTTTAAGCGTAACTCCAACTCGAATCGATCCATAGAATAAGATTTGGCTTAGAATCTCCTTACTTCTTTAAGGGATATCTGTATCTTCTCTTCAAGGAGAGATTTCGATATGTGCACTGGCGCGGACACTTGTTTGTCGAAAAGGATAATCTTTTATGCTTAACCATCTCAGTACGTTGGATAAACCATTTAACAGATTGGACCTTGTAATACGCACATTAAGTATCACCATAAAAAGTAAACGTGGTAGTATAGAACCCTGCTGGATACCACATGGGATTATTCACCTTCGCCGTCGACCTTCACCTTCGCATCTCGATAGTAGCGAATATCGTGCCTCTTGTTACTGTGTCCCTAAGGAAAGGTTCACAGGCTCGCAAGTTTATATTTCCGTTTCAGTTTAAGAATTACCGGGCGTTCTATATTGATGTCTATGAACCTGCCATAAGCATACGTATTCTAGGCAGATTTCCTAGTAAGGAAGGTTTTGTCTTTGTTGAACTGTAATCCTACTTACCAAGGCAGATTCTCCCTTCTCTGAAAGGAATTGGCATATCTTCAAATGCCTTTTGAAAAAGTCAAAAGGACGATGAAACTCTGTTCATCTCCTTTCATTAGAAAGAAGCTTGGCTTAAGTGTTTGGCTCATGGCCAATGTTTCAGTTTTTACATCACATTTCCACAGAAGTGGGATCTTAACCTTCTTTTTTTGAATTCTAGTAAAAAACGATTTACACGTTTCCATTTCATACCGAAGGACTTGCTTTCAATACCACCGACGATGTAGTTTTATGTGGCTAAAATGCGAGGTCAAAGCTTTTATTTGTAAACCTCCAGCCTTCCCTTTGAGTCTGAAGTTGGTCCAACTAAAGATTTATAAACTTCACCGAGTGCACCCTCCAACCGGGATGTTACACACTTTGTATTGAGTTTACAGACTATGAGCAAAAGGTAGAAAAAAAATGAGGTAATTCCTAGACTCCTCCATACAAAATATCTCTTAAAAAACTTTAATTCACACCCAACCAGACGAATGGCTCGCAACCTACATTCCGACATTTATAGAGTGGAAAACTATTCTGGAAATTACACTTACCGCTTTTGTTGTTTTCTGTTTTATTTTCAAAAACTTTCCAACACCATCACCATCACCACCACCTGCCCCATCGACTATTCCATCATATCAACCACTTCCTTGCTTCAATTGTCCGTTCAAGTGCCTGCCTATCCGACAAGAGTGACCCATTGCTGAACAGTCCATTTCCCTTAAGAAATCCAACACATTGCGAAATATTTAATTTCCCCCATTTCTCTTGGTTTCCTTCGAACGGAAAGCATTCGTCCTAAATATTCACTAAAGCATCCAACTCATTTCAATTCCTCACTTAAATTTTTAATTAAATAACACAAGTGTCCAGCACAACGGCAGCAGGAGCAAGGATAAAGACGAAACAAAAAAAAAATGGGGGGAAAAAAAGAAGACGGAAAAATCGTTGCACCCAGCAACTGGAAAACCTAAATCCAGGCTCACGAAAGGATAAACAATAACAGACCAGACGTGGGGCCAGGAAAAAAGGGGATTACGTCGTTGTTGGACACAAGCGGGAGAATAACGCAATGTTGATGATGATGATGCAAGGCTATGGATATGGATGACTCCGATCCGACAACAGAGTAAGGACGCTCCAGTTGTGTGCATCTGCTTGTATGTCCCTGTTTAAATATATGGGTTTATTTCGGTTTTTGTTTTTTCATACAAAAAGGACGAAAAATAAAAAAAGGATGTGCTGTCAGAGGGGTGTGCTCGTGTACACTTTCCGCCCATTCCTTGTGGCGCCAAAATCAAATAAAATTGCGCTAAACGATGCCAAATAATTGCTCAATTTACAATCCTTGCCACGAATACTCGTGCTACTTTAGCGCGATTACTTACCAAGGATACAAAAAACAAAAAAAAAATGAGCATCAGTTGAGGAATGTAATTAAAAGGAATGGCACCTATCAGTAGGCCCCCCCTTTGGTAGGGATAGCAACACAACTTTAATATCCGCAATCCCTTGTAGGATTCTCCGTTAAACCAACCCTTGTACATACATCTCCCGAGGGATGTTCCTCTCGTTTAAAGTTCAAAATCCCGAATCCTCCTCCCGTTTCGGTTCCGGGCAAAGGATCGCAATTATAAAGTTTGTTTCGCGTACTGTATGTGATGGAAAAACAACCATAACTTCCTTGAATCTTATTATTTTTCCTCTTCAACCAGACAGACACCTACATGCGCATACACACATATACACACATACACGCATACATACGCAAAAAGGGTTTCTTGGTTTCGTTTTCGGTTTTGGTAAAAGGATTACTAGCGTTTTATTCATAAAGCCGATGAAAATCATCTCATTTCGGTTTGATGGTTCTTCGTCTTCTCTTTGGTTTGGATTTTGCTTCGTCGTTCTTAATGTGATTTCAGAGGCAGAATGCAAAATTACTTGTAATGTCCTTGCGGAGAAAATCCCTTGAATCAAGGCGTAAACTACCAATAGAACGGAATGTGACGGCATGGCGCGGCACAACGGGGGTGAATAACAGATGGAAAAGGGAAGTGAAAATATCCTTTTTGTTGTGTTTCGCATTACATTTGTCTAAGGTTTTTTTTTTATTATTTTCTTTCTGTTGTTTAGAATTACAACACATTCCTTTCTTTTTCCTTTTTTTGCCGACTTTTGTAGTTAGTGCTCCTTCTGTGTGGAGTCCTATGTATACTCGTATGTAGGGGTATGTGTTTTCTAAAAAACATAGTTTGGCTATTGTGTTTTTTTTTCTTCATTTTTGCTGACAGGACAACAATAGGAATTTTTTTCTAGGCCATGGTTAGAAGAGGAAAAAACCAAAAAAACGAGAAAAAAAAAAGAGTTTTCATCCCGCAACTTTCGCGTGCAAAGTTATGAGCATGTTGAAAAGTATCAGCTGAATTAAAAAAAAAACTGCTTACATGAGGCTATTTGATTATGTAGTTGTACTGACTGGAGGAAGTACAATGAGTCATGGTTATTGAATGGAAGAGTCCTTAAACGCACTCTGGTTTTATGAGATTCTAGTCGTTTGGCTTAATAAAACATGGAAAACTCACTTTCATGCGTTTGCTTTGAATTAAAAAAAAAACGTTTTGAAAAAAATATAACTACGCAATGTGAGTTTGTAGTTGTTTTAGAAACTACGGTGCTGTTTCGTACGCTCTATGGTGGTTTTGTTGGTTATATCACGTGTAATAGCCGCCATTCAATTGTGACGAGCTTTTCCTCCATTTTGAATGACGACTTTGACAGAACTCATTAAAACCACCTCCAAGTAGTATGTACTTAGCCTCGTTAGCCAGAAGTAAATGTATAAGAATCCGTAGTCACAATGGGATCTACTCGGGGATGATGTTTGCAAGGTCTCATCTTAAAGGTGAAATATTGGATACATAACCTCTATAGAGAGCTACATATATGAATTAAAAATATTAATGTATCCGCCATTCAAGGAATACAACAGAAAGTTGCCAGAAATGTCTTTTGAATTCATTCCAGGGAAGAATGGTATCTAGACACAGCTCACACGCTTCCTGAATTTCAAATGATTCCTCGTCCTGGTAAAGTATAGAAGGCTCGCTTTTCAGGAAAACCTGATCCACCGGATGGAAAAACTGTGAGCAGCACCTTGACTTTTGAGCGACGTTGACGTAGTTTTTTCAGTTTTGGTTCATTTCAGTGGCACTTCGATCCTTGTTGGCTAGTTTCCATGTCATATTCCAAATTGATTCGTTCTAACTCTTTCGCTATCCAACATTTGAAGAAAATACTACACTTTTGTAACAAGACACGCTGCGATGCGTCTTATGCACAAAACATCACGTAAAACTGATTCTTGAGAGATGGATAGTTCCTGTAAAAGATCTCTCAAAATATAGTGACGTTTTTCGAGCATTATTCGGTTCACTAAGTCGTCTCGGATGAGGCAAGTTTTCAACTACTTTACGGTCATTTTGGAACGTCAAAAAGAGTTGTGGGGAAAGTATCCAACCTTGCCGAAGTCCGCTGCTTGCAATCTCAAATTCTTCAAACAAGGTGAAGGCAGCTATTCAGCACAGGACACGTCGTACCTTCGTAACATGTTTTTAAAAT
The DNA here is from genome assembly GCA_963583995.1 of Xylota segnis. NCBI lineage: Eukaryota > Metazoa > Arthropoda > Insecta > Diptera > Syrphidae > Xylota > Xylota segnis. The sequence continues at coordinate 43,300,147 of OY757238.1, forward strand.
AGCTTCCAATGCATCTATCGAATGGTTTTTCGAAAGCCGGTAGTTGGCTTGAAAGGTTGGACTTTTTAAGTAAAAATCCTAATCTTTGGTCATTCGCGAAGAGAAAGTGAACAGAGACTCCTGCAGACCTCTAAGGCTTTTGGTGTGACGCTACTCAATGACGTTTCAATTACAAAAGTTTAATTTCTCTAAAAGATCGATTGGCTTTACTGATTTCACAGAGGTTGACGATCAAAACACCAGAACAGACAACTTCCATACTTCCAAATCCCCGAAGAAACTTTTCCAACGTGGACGAAATTCCTATTGAAAGATCAATTGCCATTGTTGAGAAGGCTCTGTGTATCTTTTGGTTTCGTTATTTAGCACAACTGTAACTTAGACAACTTGTTTACCGGCCTCCGGGCTTCATTCATCGCCCTTCCACTTGGCACCTCTTTTCTTTTTGTTACTTGTCTTCAATATCCTTTATTTTATCCACTCAAGGATCTGTGGCAGACAACAATCCAAATGGATTATGACGATTTAAGAAGTTCCCCCTCCCCAAGGACTAGCTTGGTTCGATAGAACAACAGCAACAGCAACAGCAACGAACTCAAACTATGTACAATTCATGAAACGTTGTGCAAGTACGGAAAAGTAAATCAGAACGGGAAACTTTCCATCCTGATTTACTCCTGCGATTGCGATGGAAACTCAATGTTTTATTGTTAATTCAATTTCTTGTCATGTAACTATGGATTCCCAATGGAGGAAGTTTTATCAGAACTGGGTCCACTTCTATTGGTTTTGGTTTTTCTTTTTTTTCTTTTTTCCAAAAGTAAACTTTCATGAATTTATTGTACTCGTTGTACTCCACTTAGAATACCAAGCAGTGACACAAAGAGACGTCAAAAAAAATAGAAAAAGAGAGCGAGGTAGAGAGAGAGAGAGAGGAAGAGTAAAGTTTTTAATTAAAATTGTTCGTGAGGTTGGTTAGATGGTGGTCGATTGGTTAGTTTTTGGGGAGGAGGAGTGGGACTCTACGTTCCATTGCGAGACACCACAGATTTAAAGTCCTGTTCCTGTATTCGTTGTCATCGTTTGGTGATCGAAAAGTTAATTAAAATTGCGGTTAAATCAATTTCGAAAGCGAGAGAAGGAGGAAAGCCTGTCATAGTATTTCCACAGCCATTCAGGTCCCCATAAAGCTTAAGGACAAAACCGCTGTACCTACCCAATTAAAATTATTTTTTTTTTGATTGGATTATTTTTCTAACTACCCTTCCCCCTAGGAGTGGTGGTAGAAACATTAGAAGCATCGTTTCAATCGATGAATAAAGAGAGTCCCCCTTGACCCATGGTCCTCGCGTGTCCTTTTGAGATTATAATATGGAACGGGGAAATAATAATAAACACACTGATTCTTTGAAAGAGCTTAAGTGGAAATTGTAATTTAAAATATGGTGGAGGGTGGTACGAGGGTGGACTCAAAAAGTATGGAAAGTAGGGGAGGTAGTTGGTTTTACTATGTTTCTGGAATGAAATTAAAGAATGGACTTGTTTCCACGAACAATTATATTAAAGAGAGAACAGTGAATAGGAGGGAACATGAATACTAAACGATATCTATAGGTATATGTATACAGTCACAATGGAATAATAATGGAATTCTTTGAACAAAGATTGGGAAATTTGATTTTCATCAGACTCGGATGCTTAGATGCAACTGGTCTGTTGTATTATCAAGAAGCAGACCTTGGTATTACCTATTTTACTGGAATTTTGAAGAAAGCCAAAAATCCACTTAGACGATGAGAACCTTACCACATCAACACCGACGATATCCAAAGGCAGAACTATAACAAAGTAAATACCGTCTTAACACTGTCTGCCTCTTAAGCCAGGCACTCTAAGATACTCGCAAAAGGAATGTTAATGGGAAACTCTGCTGAGAGGTGGCAAAAACATAAACCGTACAAAAGTTCGGGACCTTGCTTACCGCAATCCCAGTGTGACTTGGGACCCAGACTTGACTCTTGCAATCAAATTTAAAGAGTTCTTGCATTCTCGAATTATTTTGGAACGGGTTACATGTTTAGGCAGGCTGACTGTCATACAGACGCAGATACTCCGTCCCCTTCATCTATGCTTGCAATCATTGGAAAAGCATGAATTTTTGCTTCAAAAATAAAGGCATGCTTATCTAACAAATAGTGAAAAGAAGAAGTTTCAATAGAAACTTCGAAACCTCGTTATATTGGCAGAAAACTTCGAGTGTCTTATAAATCTCTGACTTGACATGTTTTGGCCAAAACTGTTTCGCATCAAAGATCAAGATTATGATACCTTTTAGCACAGACTAAAAAAGACCGGCTACAAAAGTCTTTCTCGGAAAGAATCAGTTTTCAAATGATTGATCAAAAGCCCATCTCTAGCCCATGGCTAAGGCTTTTTGCGCGTCTCTTGACAGTCTTTTCCTTAACTTTCACTTTCGTTCGGAGTTTAGGAGGAGTTTTGACAGAGGTTTTTTCCAGCTCGTTCCTAAGGGATGTCTGTTTAGTTTTTTCGTAGGGTTCTTCTCTTCTGTAATCCGATGTACCTACAATCTGACAGAGATATGTATTTCTGATAAAAATACTAGTACCGTCAAGTCAATGCGCCTTTCTTTCTTATTATCGTAAACAGGACATGCACCAAACAGAAACAGAATTGAATTTCGATTGAACACGAATGTTAACATGTCTTGCATGCTTCAAGGCTTACACCAGACCAGTGGGCAATCCACAAATTTTAAGGAAGAAAGACACCATCTTGAAGGGTTAAAGGGATACTTACATTGCTGCAGGAAGAACAACGAGGTAAAAAGGAAGGCCACCACTCTGTTTGAAAAAAAGAATAAATGATTACAATCGAAGTCCTTAGTATAAGACAAAGTCCTGCCAATATAATTTCTTCCTAAAGCCTGAATTGTATGAGTGAGTGGACTACTAAAAGCAACTAGTTCACTGGGGTAGACAGTTCTGTACTGACAACTCCCTGAACTACTTATATTGGTAAGCAATCGCCTCCTCTACCCATCACAAGTACCTTTGCATGCGATGACCCACAATACCTTTCTGCATAGCTCACGAAGTTCCGACTCATAGCTTAAAGCCCAACTCATCATTCCTGACTAAACTCTATTTGCTGTTGAAGAAATTGTTTCTGTCCCAATAGAATCCCAACAGAATGGGTTAATAGATGTATGTATCTGCTGCACCTATTAATAAAAAGTGTCGTCTCAGAGGCAAGTCCTCGGTCCCTTGCCTCAGTGGAACATGGACCATAGTTTCCCCTCATGAATTATGAATTGAATCTCATCAAGACTGACCCAATTAAAAGAAACAAATTCACCAAACGGACGTACCTCCTTTTTGCAATTTAATTTCTGAAATTGCAAAATAATTAAAAGTTGGAAGCGCAACGTTCTCTTTCTTGAGTGCAATTAATTTTCTCTCCTCGCCCCGGAATGGGCCATTTCTGCTTACTGGTTTGCTTAATGCAAAACAAATACTGTACACATTTGTGTTTAAGTGGCCATTAAAAAATCTCCTCAAATATCATTGAACCGGGCCGACACTGCTGCACCGGTAGAGCCAGCAACAGCAACAGCAACAGAAGGAAGCTGGAGGGTTGTTAGTCCTTTTATAAAAGTTGGCAACATGTTTACGCCATGCACAGGGTACTATGTAAACATTATTATATGACTAAAGGAGAACGACGACGACGACAACGACAACGACGACGATGACGACGACGATGAGGACGAGGACGAGGACGAGAACGATGACGATGATGATATATGTATGTATCTCTCGTCCTGAAACGGAAGACTTTGTATGCCGGCAAATGTCGAATTAAAATAGATGGGTGGCATTTGGTCGCCTTCACCTTCTTCTTGTAGAATTTGTAAAGAAGGAGGAAAGAAAAAAATAAAATAAATAAATAAAAATGAAACAATTTATTTGCTTAAACTGGAGAAAGCAACAGCAGGGACAAAAGTGGGGGTAGAAGCACCATCGTCGCAGTTCGTTGCCTTCTGACACGTCCTGCTTCTGTGTAAAGCAATCTTATTTTTTCCTTATCCGATGGCGATGTGTGCGATATGTGAGGATATTTCTTGTTTTTTTTTTTTTTTCATTTCTCACCCTTATCCTGGTTTTTTTTTTCTACTGACTGTGAGTGATATAAGAATGCGTTTGCCCTAGAGAAATTGTGATCCTTTTAAACATACGAAGGCAGACGTTGTAGACGTCGTCCTTTTATAACGTACGTACGTAGGTACGTACGTCCTCGAGGGGGTATTATGCTGAGATTGTAGATTTCGCTTGAACGAATTTAAAGCACACTTCCACTTGTTGGCGATCAGACTCTCCGGCGTTGCACTTTGAATTGGATACGTGAATTAGATTGAGCGGATTTTTTTTTTTAATTTTTATCCTTCAAATTTATATGTATGACTGATGGAATGAAAAGCATCTGTGGTTGTGTAAAGGATTTTTAAATAATTTTTTGTTTGTTTTTTCTTTGCAGTTAATCTTAACCGGTCTATGCATCATGAGCCTGGCGAGGAGACGCAATCGTTATAGCTATCTGGTAAGCAAGGTTTACATACGTACTTACGGATGTGGTTAATTTTTTCAATTAATGATTTTTCCTTCGGTTTTGTGGTAAATTATGAGAAAACTCTGAGGTTCGTGAGGACCTTAAGTACCTCAAGTATATGTCTGGTGCATTCAAGGGCTTTTAAGGGATCTCAACGTTCTGTGAGCATATTTATAATTGCATTTCAAACTTGAATAGTATAGTGAGAGGCTTACTTTTTTAGAATCCTGATTCGCTCAGGGAGATCCTGAAATTTCTTAATTTTTCTGTGTATTTTTAATTTTTCATCAGAAAATTTAGGATTTTAGCTAAATTTTTGAAGTGAACATTGAATCCATCGAAATTTTTGTGGAGCAATTACCCAACTTACATTGGAGAAAGTCTAAGGATGGCTGAACTTTTTAAGACTACTTACGTACTTGCCTCAACCAACAAGCCTCTCCAGTTAGCGCGGATTTTGGCTAACTTCCTCCAGTTGCGCACTCCAACTTGGCTTTATTCTTTGCGAATTTAACTAAGCGTAGAGGAGAAGGTGATGAATTTCGCGCCATTCCAAGCGTCAAGTCTTGAGAGTATACATCCAGCTATTGTTTAGAACCCCCTGCGCGTTCTTCGGTCCACAAATCTTCCTCAGAAGATTCATAGTCGGATGTGGCTGTTTCCGGTGTCGTCGTATTAGACGTACCACAGTTGATCTTGACTAGTCTAAGTGTGACTGTGGCATGGCATGGCGATCTTGAAGGAAAGGATTTTTCAGTAAGGACATAACAATTTTGTTTTTAAATAAAATACAGAATAATTCACATATCGGGCTGAAATTCATTCTAAGTATAGTAAATATATTAAATTTATGTATTTCACTACCGCGATTCGCGCAGATCCACTGACGTTAGATCGCATGAGCTCGTCCGGATCATTTCCCGAGATTTCTCGATTACCGAATTTCCCCTTCAATAGATCAATTGCTTAACCAGTTATGGCTTGGGGCTCCATTCATGTGGAAACAACATATTACTGAGATCGAATCCATTCAATTCTGGCCAAAAATATGTAGTCTTCTAACATGGCACGATAGTGAACCCCATGGCAAATATTTCCGTCGACCAAAAAATAAGATCAAATCACACCTCCGCGCCAAGAAATCCACACGGTTACTTTTTGTAACCACACAATGGAGTCCTCTGAAGCATATGCGGATTTGTAGCTGTCCAATGAAGTATATTTTGGTTATTGCAAAGCCATTATCCCAAAACTGAGGTTCATCGCTGAGGATGATTCTTTTTTTCTTTCTTCAAGCTTTCAAGGGACGACCGACTTAGAGTTTCGGTAGCAACTCTTAACAAATCCCAATAGTTATTCGTTCGTAAAATCGATTATGTAAAAATGTAAGCTCTTACTCATGTTCCGTTATCAACAGATTATAATAAGAGGTTAAGGATGCGTTTATATTAAAACAAAAAATTGTTATGTCCCTACTGGAACACCCTTTACCACCCGTTCCGGACGCATTCCACACTTCTTTCCCAGCAATCCAGCGATCTCTTAAGCTACTATTAAGTACTTGTCAGAATTGAAGTTCAATTTACCGATGAATCATTGCATTTCCAGGCCACTGAACCGCCAGTGGAGTCCAATCCACTACCCACTAGCTTCATGTCCAAATAAAAATTAAATTAATTCTTCAACATCAGTTGGTTTCACTGTTAAATGTCCTCATTGCACAAATAGTCTTCTTCCTTTGAGAGGAACATTCTCTGAATTATATATTTATGGAAGTAAACTCCCAACAAGGACACCAGTACAAGTTCCCATATGTTTCATCTTTCCACCTAGCTGGGTTCCATTGCTTCATGTGGAGGATAAATCAGTGCTGCCCGACCTACTTTCTGGTTCGTTTTTTTTTTCCTGATTTTTTTGCACAATTGCCATCCTTCTACATCGCGAAGGCGATATCACTTGATATATCCAGGACATCGACAAAGGAACAACAATAAGGCGAACGAAATCTCAAAAGTTATTTTCAAATCAATGAATCGATGATTTTCAATTTGGTTCCGTTGTTGTTTGCAATTTTTCATTCCCTATCGCGCTGTAGACTCCCTTGTCGCTCACACACGCCTTTTTCATCCTTTCGTTTCAGATAAAACTGTCGGGAGCGTGTGGTTTGGTGTCGGCCCTGACATGTGCCTTGGTTACGGTGACGACAACAGTCCTCCATATGAGCCGCCTACAGGCGCTGCGGGAATGCGAGTACGCACAAAAAACCCGGACGTGTACATGCTATTCCGACATGATTGAGTCACAAGTCGAACGAGTGGATAAAGGTAAGAATCAGAACCCATCAAGTCGATCATTAAACCAACGACGACGACGACGACGACTACGACGACAATGACGACGACGACGACGACGACAATAATGATGATGATGATGATGATGACAACGACAACGGCACGGATGAATGGGTGCGGGAGGCGATTTGTATCGAATCTCGGCAACCATTCAGCCAGCCGTTTTTTGCCTCAACCATCTAACGTTACGTATTTCTATTTTTGCTCCTGCTTCTGCTTCTGCTCCTGTTCATCCCCATCCCCATGGCCTTAATGGAACCACTTATTGGAAACGAATACCCCAGAGGGTGTGAGGCTGGTTTTCGATTCACTCTCGGACTGCGGGGTGGTTCATGGCTCCCTGTATTCGTGTTTGCGGGCCATATTTGGATTGTCCGTGGCTGGAGTTCTGGTGGCCGTATTCAGCTGTATGCTCGTCTATCAACTGTTGAGGTGGGTGGACCCTACATTTTATTGCGCGCGATAATAAAATTCGTTAATCGTTGTTCTCTCTTTCGTTTTTTTTTCTGCCTCTCCCTCTCTCTATACAGCCACGAACGTAAAAAGATGTACTGGGAGCAATTGGAGCTGCGATGTCGGTCGCTGTACACCACAAGCCAACAGGGGCCGCCGCCAAATGGGCCGATGCCACCGAACGGGCCGGCAGGAGTAATTAGTGGACCGCGGGCGAATATGTGCCGTTGCTGTGAACAGTGTCATGCCCATCGACAGGCGTTGCCACCTTCTGCGTATCCCTGGGACGCTGGTGCCGATGGACGTTTCTGGACTGGCCAACCGCCGGGAAACTTCTATTCACCCAATCCAGGTGGTGATGATTTAAATGCTGGCGGAGGGACTGTTCGTGGACTTAATCAAGGCAGTCAACGTGCACGGGTGGCAGGTTGGAGTTGGCCACGAATGCCATGGCAGAGGAGCTCACCAGATCCGAATTCAAGATATCGCCAGACACCCTCTAGTCCAGACTCGCAGTACGGATTTTCCAACAATGCGCCAACTGGCGGCGATGCAGTCGGTGTGATGACCGATGAGAGGGGTGGCTGTAGTATTGCCCAACAGAATCAGCAGGCAGCCTTTAATGTTATGGCCAATGGTCTGCCGTATGGCGTGTGGGGACCACCGCCACCATACAGTGACCCCAATAGTCCAGCTCGACGTGGACGGTACCAATACATGCACTCACACTCGAATCAGTGCCAGAATATGATGATGGAACGGCAAATGGCGGGCACAGTGCAACCCTCGCACTCACAAATCCCCAACATCGAGTGCCACCAACACAGTTCATCGACAGATAGCCACTCCATGGAGCCATTTTGCTCCCAGCAATCAAACCGGAACATGATCAAGCGCCAAAGCGGTGCTGGTGGTAATGGTGTATTCAAGACGCCAAAGGACACCTACGAGAACACACCTTCCGATAGTGACGGCCCAAGGGATCGGTTTTCAAATACGCTTCCTGTTCGAAAGACAAAAAAACGGGTCGTTGAGGTTGGTGCCAAGTCCATCGGCCCGAACTCGCACTCAACGCAGCGAGTCAACGTGCAGAACGTATTCATGGAGCACGAGTACCACGAACCAAACCCGGTAGGGGGTCATCATGAATCAACGAATGCCAATTCCAGTGGACAACCATCCTCATGCCAGCCAAAGATAAAGAGACTGAAAACAGGTGGGGTAGAGAACACAGGCTTCCAGAATAATGGGGAGAATCTGCCTGATTCCACCGAAGAAGGTAGTGGCGTTCGCAATGGGGATCCAACCGAATCGGAAGTCTACTTCGCCGACGTAAGCAGCTGCTGCAATGTGTCTGTGAAAAATGACAACTACTACGACGATGCGAACCAGCACCATCCATCTAACAAGGACAAAACGACGAATCAACCAACCGACCAACCAGAGAGTAATGAGAACGAAGACTACCTTGCTCAGCGATTTGGCCAGCGTGAAAACTCGGTCCGGTGTCGACTGCCCTTCCCTCAACAATCGCGACCAGAGCATGATCAGCTCAATTTACCGGTCCAATCTAGACAGAGTCTTATACCGAAGGACATCTCCCGCCAGAGTATGTGTTCCGTGGACTCTGGAGAGAAGACTGATTTTACAGATTTATCTCCGGCGACGCCGTGCACCAACTTTGCCCATCCTTCCTCGCATTTTCCCAGCAGCACAGCCGCCACCGGTGGCTATGCCAATCAAACAAACGACCTAAGTGAAGCGGCTGCAAGGTCTAACTTCGTGGCTTCCTTTCCATTCTCCTCCGAGCAGAGCCAGGAAGCGCATCGAAGGTCAACCAAAAACATCCAAGATGTGGTATTCCTTGCACCCGACGCACAATATGAGGTGATCAAGGAGCCAAGTCAGTTCGAGAACACCCCCCTAACAATGGCCACGTATGACAATGATGTCAGCTTTAAGAACCCAACGCTTAGTCATTTTCAGAAGAGCCAGCATACGCCGATCAAGAGGCCCAACATAACCAGTATTATTCAGAATTTGGGAAACACCGATATGGGACTCCTGTATCCCGATAGCAGAAGGGATGCTCGGTGTTCCGCTGCCGATCCAGATGTTTCCCATCAGATTTTATCGAAAGTGGAGCGACCCGGCAATGTAACAGCATCGGATAATGAATGGTCGGATAGTAGTGACAGGCGATTGTGAAAGGAAGTATTCGTTTAGATTGTGCCAGTTGAAGGAGGGTGTAAGGTACGGTCTAATGATTGTATTGTAATACCGTTAACTATTAAGTGTTTAAGATCCTGTTAAATAGCTGAGTATAAGGAGGGAAAGAATTGTGTGTCTGATAAAAGGGAGTCCTTTGGATTTAATAGCTTCTCTGTAGTCACACTTGGTTTTTAGGAACGCCTAAACCTTTACTTTAATCCCTTCAGCACTTTACAACAATATCCATAGCATAAGCTGATGGCTGAAAGGCTGCGGCCGGCTATTGTTTCAACCTCAAACAGTCTGAGAGTTAGTCTTTAGTCATAGATACGTTATACACATCTAGTGTATGCGGTCATTAGATCTTTTCCCCCTTCGAGCAATGCGAGATCTTCATAGATTGGTTGACTTGCTCCGGTTTTACTGCCCATTAACTGATCCATGACATAAAGTAGGGGTGTAAATACTTAACCCTGAGGTATATCTTCTTGTCCCATGAACCTCCGACTCGGGAGACCTTTTAGATAACTTTGCATCGTGTTTCGACCGGTAGGTAGAAGATCAATCGAGAAGATACGTGCACTGTCCTAAACTGTCCGGTATAACGTGACTGCGATTCCCTTCCAAATGGGCCAAATCGGTTCCCCCATAAAGGGCAATCTAATTGCTCTTGAAATCGGTCTCGGAATGGTTGATTAGAAGACTATTTCTAAGCCACCACCTGCTGCTCTGATTTAGGCTTTGCTAACTTCACTTTAAAGCCACCATTAAATAGAGGACCACTGGTTCATTACTTTCTCAAAAAAAGAAGAATGAAAGTGGTTCCTGCACAGACCAAATATAACACTAAGATCCTGACGGACGTCTGGTCATTGTTCTCTCAGATTTCACTTCAAGAAAGTAGCCATTAGCCAATCAGACACGTTCCACTATGTCTCGGGGACACTGGAACCAACGAGCATATTTTATATAAATGTCTCGCCCTTGCTCGAGCTAGGCTTAAACACTTCCGATCTCATCTCCTCGTCCTTCTCCTCAGCTCAAACAATCCTTAAACTTGATTTCAACTACTCGTAGTAGTAGTTCACGTCTCTATGAGAAAGTATTGCTTCTTAAGGTTATTTCTTAAAGCCTAACCTCAAGTATCTCAAGCCTTAGTACTACTATTCCACCCTTATGGAACTCCCCATATGTACATAACCTTAAAAACCAATCCAAGACGCCCTAAACTTTCGAAACACACAATTATTTCCAAAAAACAAAACAAAACAAAAAAAACAACTGACATTAGTATGTTAAGTTACAAGCTCATATCATGACTGGGAGTTGTTTTTAAACAGAATTAGAAGACTACGTCCATGTGTAAATATGATCCACTGACCGGATGTCCGGTACGTCAAAAGTAACCTCAAAGTATTATCCATCCGTCCTTGAGTTCATTGAATAATCAAAAAAGAGTATACATTGTATCATTTGCATACAAAATAAGTTTTGCGCTCCTTTGAATAAAGTCCATCATTGTGTGTCTCGGTTACTTTTGATGTCCTGTTCATCTGTCACGACAGTTATGTGTTAGAAAATGTATATTTAAAGAAAGTAGAGCAGCCTCATATGTATATTACTTTTTTTTGTATGTAAAGTAAGTTAAACGACATATAGACATATATCAATATATTTCCTTGCTGTATCTCGAGTGTTACATATTGAATCCTTGAAAATGTCATCGATTCAGTTCGTGTCCTTGTTCGAGATTTGTTATAAAAAAAAAAATGAAAATAGTTCTCCATTTGAATTAGTAAATGAATTTGTTCAGAGAAGTGCAATGTGCAGATAGTTTCCTTCTTTTTTTTTTAAATAGTTTACAGGTACATGTGTACCTCCCCAGAAATGGGCACAGTTCAGGTGTTAGAAACCGAAGTGGTTGAACACCTACTTGATGTCAATTGATGGCTTTTTCTTTTCTATTTTAATGAATATCGATTTATAGCAGATGCAATATGGCACAAGCGATGCAAACAAGGACGCCCTTATGACAAAAAGGAAGGTCTTGAGGTCTTACAAGATTTTCTTTTCACGAAATTGAATGTATGTATGACAGCTCAAACTCATTCATTGATACTTTAAGGCTTAATTTGTTTATTGTGATTTTAATTAGCTAAGATATTATTTTTTATTGGTTAAGAATAAATATAATAAAAAAATAAGTAAATATTTAAAATAAAGAAAATGTGTGTATACTTATGAACACGAAAAAGAAAATATTTAGTGTACTTAAATATGAATTTATTGATGATACATAAATTGTTAACAAGAAATAAATTAATGTTAGTACATAGAGGAAGTTGTACTATTAAACGTAATGGAGAAAATATAAAGTATTCTTTCAAAAATATAAATAAGTTTAAAAAAAAGAACTTGTTTGCATTTTCTTTGATTCAAATATTTTCATGCGGAAACTACAAGGAAGATGCTGCAACTTTTGCAAATGGTGGCAACTGTCAAGTTCTGTTTTTGACATTTGTGGACTGAATACACATCGACACGCCATGAAATTAATAAGTAGACTGTGTTGACAAGGTGGGCTCTCGTCCTGAGGCCTTGCTTTAAGTCTTGGTGACTGCACCATAAATCATACGCTAAACGTTTTTTGGTTAAGTTTTTTGTTCAATTTCGTCGATTTGACTCAAAACGCTAAGGAAAAGGAGATAGGAGACGATATTGCATTTGAAGTGCACCAAGAGGTTTTTCTCATCCTCTACCCTGTATACCCCATTTCTTCCAAAATGCGATATAGCGACCAACTGACTGCACCAACGTTTAAATCATACTCTAAACGTTTTTTGGTTAAGTTTTTTGTTCAATTTCGTCGATTTGACTCAAAACGCTAAGGAAGAGGAGATAGGAGACGATATTGCATTTCAAGTGCACCAGAGGTTTTTCTCATCCTCTACCCTGTATACCCCATTTCTTCCAAAATGCGATATAGCGACCAACTGACTGCACCAACGTTTAAATCATACTCTAAACGTTTTTTCGGTTAAGTTTTTTGTTTAATTTCGTCGATTTGACTCAAAACGCTAAGGAAGAGGAGATAGGAGACGATATTGCATTTCAAGTGCACCAAGAGGTTTTTCTCATCCTCGACCCTGTATACCCCATTTCTTCCAAAATGCGATATAGCGACCAACTGACTGCACCAACGTTTAAATCATACTCTAAACGTTTTTTGCTTAAGTTTTTTGTTCAATTTCGTCGATTTGACTCAAAAGGCTAAGGAAGAAGAGATAGGAGACGATATTGCATTTGAAGTGCACCAAGAGGTTTTTCTCATCCTCGACCCTGTATACCCCATTTCTTCCAAAATGCGATATAGCGACCAACTGAGTGCACCAACGTTTAAATCATACTCTAAACGTTTTTTGGTTAAGTTTTTTGTTCAATTTCGTCGATTTGACTCAAAACGCTAAGGAAAAGGAGATAGGAGACGATATTGCATTTGAAGTGCACCAAGAGGTTTTTCTCATCCTCTACCCTGTATACCCCATTTCTTCCAAAATGCGATATAGCGACCAACTGAGTGCACCAACGTTTAAATCATACTCTAAACGTTTTTTGCTTAAGTTTTTTGTTCAATTTCGTCGATTTGACTCAAAACGCTAAGGAAGAAGAGATAGGAGACGATATTGCATTTGAAGTGCACCAAGAGGTTTTTCTCATCCTCGACCCTGTATACCCCATTTCTTCCAAAATGCGATATAGCGACCAACTGAGTGCACCAAAGTTTAAATCATACTCTAAACGTTTTTTAGTTAAGTTTTTTGTTCAATTTCGTCGATTTGACTCAAATGGCTAAGGAAGAAGAGATAGGAGACGATATTGCATTTGAAGTGCACCAAGAGGTTTTTCTCATCCTCGACCCTGTATACCCCATTTCTTCCAAAATGCGATATAGCGACCAACTGAGTGCACCAACGTTTAAATCATACTCTAAACGTTTTTTGGTTAAGTTTTTTGTTCAATTTCGTCGATTTGACTCAAAAGACTAAGGAAGAAGAGATAGGAGACGATATTGCATTTGAAGTGCACCAAGAGGTTTTTCTCATCCTCTACCCTGTATACCCCATTTCTTCCAAAATGCGATATAGCGACCAACTGACTGCACCAACGTTTAAATCATACTCTAAACGTTTTTTGGTTAAGTTTTTTGTTCCATTTTGTCGATTTGACTCAAAAGGCTAAGGAAGAAGAGATATGAGACGATATTGCATTTGAAGTGCACCAAGAGGTTTTTCTCATCCTCAACCCTGTATACCCCATTTCTTCCAAAATGCGATATAGCGACCAACTGAGTGCACCAAAGTTTAAATCATACTCTAAACGTTTTTCTGTTAAGTTTTTTGTTCAATTTCGTCGATTTGACTCAAAAGGCTAAGGAAGAAGAGATATGAGACGATATTGCATTTGAAGTGCACCAAGAGGTTTTTCTCATCCTCTACCCTGTATACCCCATTTCTTCCAAAATGCGATATAGCGACCAACTGAGTGCACCAACGTTCAAATCATACTCTAAACGTTTTTTGGTTAAGTTTTTTGTTCAATTTCGTCGATTTGACTCAAAACGCTAAGGAAGAAGAGATAGGAGACGATATTGCATTTGAAGTGCACCAAGAGGTTTTTCTCATCCTCGACCCTGTATACCCCATTTCTTCCAAAATGCGATATAGCGACCAACTGAGTGCACCAAAGTTTAAATCATACTCTAAACGTTTTTTGGTTAAGTTTTTTGTTCAATTTCGTCGATTTGACTCAAAACGCTAAGGAAGAAGAGATAGGAGACGATATTGCATTTGAAGTGCACCAAGAGGTTTTTCTCATCCTCGACCCTGTATACCCCATTTCTTCCAAAATGCGATATAGCGACCAACTGAGTGCACCAAAGTTTAAATCATACTCTAAACGTTTTTTAGTTAAGTTTTTTGTTCAATTTCGTCGATTTGACTCAAAAGGCTAAGGAAGAGGAGATAGGAGACGATATTGCATTTCAAGTGCACCAGAGGTTTTTCTCATCCTCTACCCTGTATACCCCATTTCTTCCAAAATGCGATATAGCGACCAACTGACTGCACCAACGTTTAAATCATACTCTAAACGTTTTTTGGTTAAGTTTTTTGTTCAATTTCGTCGATTTGACTCAAAAGGCTAAGGAAGAAGAGATAGGAGACGATATTGCATTTGAAGTGCACCAAGAGGTTTTTCTCATCCTCGACCCTGTATACCCCATTTCTTCCAAAATGCGATATAGCGACCAACTGAGTGCACCAACGTTTAAATCATACTCTAAACGTTTTTTGGTTAAGTTTTTTGTTCAATTTCGTCGATTTGACTCAAAACGCTAAGGAAAAGGAGATAGGAGACGATATTGCATTTGAAGTGCACCATCAATTTCGTCGATTTGACTCAAAACGCTAAGGAAGAGGAGATAGGAGACGATATTGCATTTCAAGTGCACCAGAGGTTTTTCTCATCCTCTACCCTGTATACCCCATTTCTTCCAAAATGCGATATAGCGACCAACTGACTGCACCAACGTTTAAATCATACTCTAAACGTTTTTTGGTTAAGTTTTTTGTTCAATTTCGTCGATTTGACTCAAAAGGCTAAGGAAGAAGAGATAGGAGACGATATTGCATTTGAAGTGCACCAAGAGGTTTTTCTCATCCTCGACCCTGTATACCCCATTTCTTCCAAAATGCGATATAGCGACCAACTGAGTGCACCAACGTTTAAATCATACTCTAAACGTTTTTTGGTTAAGTTTTTTGTTCAATTTCGTCGATTTGACTCAAAACGCTAAGGAAAAGGAGATAGGAGACGATATTGCATTTGAAGTGCACCAAGAGGTTTTTCTCATCCTCTACCCTGTATACCCCATTTCTTCCAAAATGCGATATAGCGACCAACTGAGTGCACCAACGTTTAAATCATACTCTAAACGTTTTTTGCTTAAGTTTTTTGTTCAATTTCGTCGATTTGACTCAAAACGCTAAGGAAGAAGAGATAGGAGACGATATTGCATTTGAAGTGCACCAAGAGGTTTTTCTCATCCTCGACCCTGTATACCCCATTTCTTCCAAAATGCGATATAGCGACCAACTGAGTGCACCAAAGTTTAAATCATACTCTAAACGTTTTTTAGTTAAGTTTTTTGTTCAATTTCGTTGATTTGACTCAAATGGCTAAGGAAGAAGAGATAGGAGACGATATTGCATTTGAAGTGCACCAAGAGGTTTTTCTCATCCTCGACCCTGTATACCCCATTTCTTCCAAAATGCGATATAGCGACCAACTGAGTGCACCAACGTTTAAATCATACTCTAAACGTTTTTTGGCTAAGTTTTTTGTTCAATTTCGTCGATTTGACTCAAAACGCTAAGGAAGAAGAGATAGGAGACGATATTGCATTTGAAGTGCACCAAGAGGTTTTTCTCATCCTCGACCCTGTATACCCCATTTCTTCCAAAATGCGATATAGCGACCAACTGACTGCACCAACGTTTAAATCATACTCTAAACGTTTTTTGGTTAAGTTTTTTGTTCAATTTCGTCGATTTGACTCAAAAGACTAAGGAAGAAGAGATAGGAGACGATATTGCATTTGAAGTGCACCAAGAGGTTTTTCTCATCCTCGACCCTGTATACCCCATTTCTTCCAAAATGCGATATAGCGACCAACTGAGTGCACCAACGTTTAAATCATACTCTAAACGTTTTTTGGCTAAGTTTTTTGTTCAATTTCGTCGATTTGACTCAAAACGCTAAGGAAGAAGAGATAGGAGACGATATTGCATTTGAAGTGCACCAAGAGGTTTTTCTCATCCTCGACCCTGTATACCCCATTTCTTCCAAAATGCGATATAGCGACCAACTGACTGCACCAACGTTTAAATCATACTCTAAACGTTTTTTGGTTAAGTTTTTTGTTCAATTTCGTCGATTTGACTCAAAAGACTAAGGAAGAAGAGATAGGAGACGATATTGCATTTGAAGTGCACCAAGAGGTTTTTCTCATCCTCTACCCTGTATACCCCATTTCTTCCAAAATGCGATATAGCGACCAACTGACTGCACCAACGTTTAAATCATACTCTAAACGTTTTTTGGTTAAGTTTTTTGTTCAATTTCGTCGATTTGACTCAAAACGCTAAGGAAAAGGAGATAGGAGACGATATTGCATTTGAAGTGCACCAAGAGGTTTTTCTCATCCTCGACCCTGTATACCCCATTTCTTCCAAAATGCGATATAGCGACCAACTGAGTGCACCAAAGTTTAAATCATACGCTAAACTTTTTTTGGTTAAGTTTTTTGTTCAATTTCGTCGATTTGACTCAAAAGGCTAAGGAAGAAGAGATAGGAGACGATATTGCATTTGAAGTGCACCATCAATTTCGTCGATTTGACTCAAAACGCTAAGGAAGAGGAGATAGGAGACGATATTGCATTTCAAGTGCACCAGAGGTTTTTCTCATCCTCTACCCTGTATACCCCATTTCTTCCAAAATGCGATATAGCGACCAACTGAGTGCACCAACGTTTAAATCATACTCTAAACGTTTTTTGGTTAAGTTTTTTGTTCAATTTCGTCGATTTGACTCAAAAGGCTAAGGAAGAAGAGATAGGAGACGATATTGCATTTGAAGTGCACCAAGAGGTTTTTCTCATCCTCGACCCTGTATACCCCATTTCTTCCAAAATGCGATATAGCGACCAACTGAGTGCACCAAAGTTTAAATCATACTCTAAACTTTTTTTGGTTAAATTTTTTGTTCAATTTCGTCGATTTAACTCAAAACGCTAAAGAAAAGGAGATAGGAGAAGTCTTCTCAACGTCGAATATGTATTACACTTAGAAGTGTTCCTCGCTGTATCCATCTTCATTCTCTTGGAGGAGATTGTGCAGACTGCAACGAGACGGGGCTATAACTTTGATTGTGCGTCCTTCTAGGTAGGACTTATGTTGAAGAAATCTTTAGGGCATAGACCATCGGAAGACCATCGATTAGAACAATGAACATTGAAAAATACAGAGCAACGCTCTAGCTAACTCCACTTTCAGAATTTCAATTGTTTGATTCCAGACGACCCTCAATGATCAAGCAGACTTGGTATATTGATTTCGGAACAATGAAGAGTGCTTTTGTACACCACGAATCCAAGACTGCTGCTAAACAATTTTGGAAGGTTTTGTACCTCCATATATGCATATAAAAAGGTCAGCTAATGAGTAAAGTGTGGTTGCTGAATCCTTCGCATGTCCTTCCTAATCCACACATTCCATTCAAAATTACTTTATCTGTTTTTTTTTTTTAAACTTAAAATCGCAAATATTGTCTTCATCGGACTGTATACGACCTTCAGGGAATCGGAGATAGATATCGACTTCGATTTAGAGAAGCTCTTGTTGATGTGTAAACGTCTGGTTCAACTAAAAAACGATTTTTTTTCATATTTCTTACACTTTTTACTTTATATAAACGTTTCTCTTCCTAAAACTAATCATTTTTACAATTTTATTTTTTATTTCTCTCTCTTACACAACAAACGCGAGTTACATATTTGTATGGTGACCTCCACCAGTAAACATGTATAGCAACAACCTTAAGTCGTTGCTCCATTTAGATCAGCATAATTGTACCTACATATCATATTAAGTTCATTAACATAAAAGCATTTCCATTTGCATGAAATGCACTTTCCTAAAATTTAATGCATTTGATATTTGATACCTACTTATTAATTCTCGAATAAATAATAATAAAAGTCAGTCAGCGATAGACACTAAACGGAATCACTTGAGTTTTTATTTAATTGGCGCAGTCGTACGGATTTTTTTTTTGTTGTTTTTGAAAGAAAAAGAAAAAAAAACGAACCACATTGAACATTAAAGAACTACAAATCAGTCTTTAATGAAAACAATTAATTAGAAAAAGTGCAGTGATTATTACGTACTATAAATCAGTCGTAACAAAGACATAAAATAAAAATAGAATTCAAGTGATTGTTGCGGACTAAAAATCAGTCGCAGCACACAGAAAAGAAAGATATAAGTGCCGTTAATAGTGATATCCGAAGACACCAACATTTCGCGACAAATACTCCACGATTCCAGAAGAAATTTACAAGCGGAAGAGGAAGAAACCGAAATGGCAGCTGACCCAAATACCATACTGGCCACAATGGCGCAAATTCTCGCTAGACTAGAGGCCAATACTCAACAACCTGATAGCCGAGCCCTAGTTCTAATGAGAGAGATTTCATACATAAAAGAATTCTCTGGAAATAGAGAAGAGCTAACGCAGTTCATAAATGTGGTGGACAACCACATTAGCCTAACACCGGAGGACAGAAGACCCACTACATGGACAGCAATAGCACAATGCAAGGTGACTGGAAGAGCAAAGGAGCTACTGCTGACTAATGCAATAACAACGTGGGATGAAGCGAGGAACCTGCTTGGATTGACGTTTAGACCAATAATCGACCAGGGAGAAATCACAAGGAAAATAAATAATTTAAGGGTAAGTTCAGTTTTAGATTTAAACAATAAAATTGAGTTCTTATTAACCGATATTCATACAATAATAATGTATGAAAATAAGCAGCATAGTCTAAAATCGCTATTGTATAATTTGGTAGTTAATAAGATTAGGGAACTAGCAAGAGGGAACTTAGCTAGAGAAATTAGGGATGAATATGATTTACATAAAATAAAAATGATATTGTATTCATATGTAGGGTTTGATGAAGGTAACTTAATAACGGAACGAAGTAGTAATCGGGCATATACTAGTTACAAATATAAAGAAAGAAGAGATGTACCTAGTAACCAACTACGACAAAATACGTCCTTCAATAATTCTGAACAGGTCCATGACGATAGACAATACAATTACTACAATAACCCACGACAGACCAACCAACTACGACGAAATCCAAATCTTATTAGTTCTGGACAAGAAAGGCAAAACAATAATCTTAATAACCCTGGACAGCGACGAAATACTTATGTCAATAACTCGGGACAATTACAATTCAATCGAGAAAGGCAACAAATTAATTATAATAACTCTGCAACCAACCAGCAGCAACGAGGTACTGATAGCTATAGTAACTCCAGGCAATTACACTATAGGCAAAATAACGAGAAAATGGATATCGATAACATTAACATTCCAGAAGAAGCCCATTCAATAGAAGCTCCGGTTTTTTCTGAATCCAGCCTCACTGGTAGAAAGACACAAATAGCATTTACGATTGGAAATCAAAAACATATATGCCTAATAGATACAGGATCTACTATGACAATCGTTAACACAAGTAGAATAGATTGTAGTACATACAATATTCTTAACGAAGTAACGATAAAACTTTCGACAGTAAATAATCAGACTGCCGAAAGATTAAAGATCTATCAAGTCCCAGTGCCTAAAGAATTTGGATATAGATCTAATGTATTTATCCAAGCATACGGCAAGTCATTGGGGGAAAAATCATACAGTCTTTTATTAGGTATGGACGTCATAGGTAATATGGTAGAAAGCATAAACATAAAAAAAAGAGAAGTGTTGTTACAAAATAAAACCATAATTCCAATGATTTTTGAAGTTGAACCGTATATAGAATGTTACGAATTAGGGGGAAACGATGAAGTAAAGTTAGACCATTTAAAAACTTTTGAAAAACAGAAAATTCAAGAACTGTTGCAAAAATATGAAAGCCTCCTATACAAAGATGGAGATGAACTCACAAATTCTGACAGCACAGTGCATAAAATAATTCTAACCACGGATCAACAAATAAATGCCAGACTGTACCGTCTTCCTCAAAAACATGAAGAAGAAGTCAGGAAACAAATTAACGATATGGAAAGGCAGGGCATAGTTCGAAAATCAAATAGTCGATATGCCTCACCAATAGTAGTTGTGGCCAAGAAACCTGATAGCGAAGGAAAAACTAAGTATAGAGTATGTGTTGATTATAGAGCACTTAATGATATAACTGTGGATGATAAATACCCACTACCAAATATCGAGAGTATTCTTGATAAGTTAGGAAGGTCACAGTATTTCTCTACCCTTGATTTAGCCAAGGGATATCATCAAATAAAGGTACATCCTGAAGATATACATAAGACTGCATTTGTTACGCCAAATGGTCTTTATGAATATACCAGAATGCCTTTCGGACTGAAAAATGCCCCAGCGACGTTTCAACGTCTAATGAATGATATTCTCAGAGAGTACATAGGACAAATTTGTACAGTATATCTTGACGATATACTAATCTTTTCCACTTCCTTAGAAGAACATATATCATCATTAAATAAAATATTTCAAAGATTAGCAGATCATAATCTAAAAATACAACTAAATAAATGCTCTTTTCTTAAGAACAACACGGAATACCTAGGTCACATACTAACTTCGGAAGGAATGAAACCAAATCCGAATAAAGTAGAAGTAATTCAGAAATATTCTTTACCTTTGACAATAACTCAATTGAAAGGATTTCTAGGTAGCACTGGTTATTATAGAAAATTTATTAGGGATTACGCTAGAATAGCATACCCGATGGTAAAATACTTAAAAAAGAATATGAAAATCAATAGCAATGACCCTGAATATATTCAAGCCTTTGAAAGATTAAAAGAAACTCTGGTTAAGCATCCAATACTTAAATTTCCAAACTTTAATAAACAATTTTCACTTTTCACTGATGCAAGTAATTTTGCTTTGGGAGCTGTACTTACTCAAGAAGGACAACCAGTATGTTATGCTTCTCGAACTTTAAATGACCATGAGAAAGATTACTCAGTAACCGATAAAGAATTCTTAGCAGTAGTTTGGGCTACCTCATATTTTAGACCATATCTTTGGGGACAAAAATTCAAAATAATCACTGATCATATGCCCATAAAATATTTAACAAAAAAATATAATGGAAAAGAATTCAGTCAACGAGTTCAAAGAGGACTTCTTAAATTACAAGAATTCGAGTTTGACATTGAGTATATAAAAGGCAAGGAGAATAAAATTGCAGATTTCCTAAGCAGAATTCCAAACGAAATAAACGAAACCTCGGAAACTGCACACTCAGTAGATGAACAATTGTTAGATCATATACCAATAAAAGAGGGAATTATAAATACATATCAGACTCAGTTAATACTAACTTACTCAGTTCAAAATGAAATAAAAACACTGCATGGTAAAAGAATTATTCAGGTTGACATGACAAAAGATGACAAATACTGGAGGGATCTATTCAATAGAACAATTATAGCAGGGAAGATCGGTATTTATTCTGAAGTAGAAGATAGGGAATATAATAAAGTGCAGAAAGTATTAATCGAAATGTATGGACATAATAAAGAAGTTATATTTTATAAGCTTACACAGAGAGCAAGAGATTTAGAAAAAGCTGAAGATGTTCATAGACAAATATCTCTTTATCACACCGAAGAAAGTAACCACTCAGGAGTAGTAGAAACATACTATCAATTAAAATACAAAATATATTTTCCAAAACTGATAACAGAAATATCAAGGGTAATAGGAAATTGCCAGACTTGTCAGGAAGGGAAATATGACAGAAAACCAATAAGGCCTAAATTCAAGCTGACCGAAACTCCGAACAAAGGAAATGAAATATTACACATGGATATCTATCATTTTAATAAATTAATATATTTGACATTTATAGACAAATTTACTAAAAAAGCTTACGGATATAGTTTGACAAGTAAAAATTGGACAAGTAAGTTAGAATGCATAGATGAACAATTGACAAAATTCGGAAAACCAAGAAAAATAGTTTGTGACAATGAATTCAATTCAGAAAACATAAAAGAACACTTCAGGAAGGAAGGAATAGAAATGCATATGACAAAGGCCAACTCTCATACAGGTAATTCAGATATAGAGAGATTTCACTCAACGTTACTTGAAATTTTACTAACCATAAAAGACACAGACATTTCAACCAATAGGAAAATATATAAGGCTATTCAAATATACAACAATAGATTTCATTCGACATTAGGCATGACTCCAAATCAGGCTGAGAACGCAAAGCCGGTAAACTTAAAGAACAAACTAGAAGAGAAAAAGAAAAAAATAATAAATAAAAGAAATATTCCAAGGGAAAATTATGTAGAAAAACGTAGTGAAGGTTATATAAGAAATTACAAACACCTAAGACATAAGAATGAAACATATTACAGAAAACATAATCTAAGAAATGTACACGCCTCAAATACTAAAAGACCAAATCAATTTGCAGATAATCTATTGGCCGACGGTCATAATGGCAATACTAACGATAACGACAGCGGAAGCAACTCTTATAATAACACCAATACAAACAGGTAAAGGCTACACCACTCTGAACCTAGGGCCAGTCCAAGTAATAAATAATAGCCAGACAATTTTGCATATAATCGACACTAAGGAAATACTTTCAACAATTGCATTAATTGAACTAAATTTACAAACTCTACAGTTAACAAATAATTCGGAAATACAGAACGAAATATTTAACATCAAAGCAAAACTTCATGCAATTATACCACTCAGAAGACAGAAAAGAGGACTTCTAAACTTTATAGGAACAACACAAAAATGGTTGTTTGGGACAATGGACGACAATGACAGACAAGACATCCTCGAACATATGAAAGTTGTAGATACTAATAATCATGCAGCAATAACAAATCTTAATCAACAAATTAAAATTAATGGGCAGTTCATGGATTCATTAAATAAATTTAAAAAAACAATAGAAACAGATAGGGAAACATTATCGTATACCTACCAAAGTATCGCATCTAACCAAAAAGACATTGTAAGGAAACAATTGATTACCGAGCAACTACTAAAATTGCAAATATTAGAAAGTAAAATAGATAGCATACTAGACAATATAGCTTCTGCTAAGCAAGGCATACTACATCCAAGTATATTGACCGGGATGGAATTAAAAATAGCACATATAGACTTTTATAAACTTGAATATGCTAGAATAGGGCTTTTGAGATTCGACCAAGATAGAGTTATCATAGCTGTAAAATTACCGAAAGACTACATTACGACCCAACTTAAAATGATTATACCCATTCCAAATGACAAGAAAAAAGAAATAGACATCGAAGCGTTTCAACTTATAGAAATAAATAACCTACAATATGAATACAATATTAATAATATTTATTTAAAAGAACTAAATCTAAGCCATTCATGTATAACACAAAATGCATGTACTTATCGCTATAACGCAGTAAAAAGAATAACTAAGATTGATGATAATACCATTATATGTATAAACTTAGAAAAGGAATATGTAATTAATCAATGCGACGATAGACAATTAAACCTTACTGGAAACTTTATAATAAATATCAACAATTGCTCTATTAACATACTAAATGTAACTATTGTAAATTACCAATTAGAATTTATTCAAAAATTTCATTATGAAGATGAAGAAAAAATTAACATAACGGAAAAATTAAACTTTAAAGAAATTGAATCAATACAGCAAATTGAAAACTTAAAACATATTGAAGAATTGAATTACCATAGAATAATTAATTATGCTAGTAACATAACAATGTTCGTAATACTCATAGTAATAATAACTGTAATTATTTGCATAGCTAAGACAAATCGTGAACTAAAAATAAAAATTAATAATGTTACCAAGTCAGAACCAAAAATTCAAAAAATTGAGATTCCAACGATTCAGGAGAATCTTAAAACAAAGGGTGGAGAAGTTACATATTTGTATGGTGACCTCCACCAGTAAACATGTATAGCAACAACCTTAAGTCGTTGCTCCATTTAGATCAGCATAATTGTACCTACATATCATATTAAGTTCATTAACATAAAAGCATTTCCATTTGCATGAAATGCACTTTCCTAAAATTTAATGCATTTGATATTTGATACCTACTTATTAATTCTCGAATAAATAATAATAAAAGTCAGTCAGCGATAGACACTAAACGGAATCACTTGAGTTTTTATTTAATTCGCGCGACGAACAGACTTACGGATTCATATCTAGTCTCAACAGATAAAACTTACAAACGTATACGTGACCAGAATAGTTGACAGCGCTATCGCTGCAACATTTAAAGCTCCCGAATGGCTACCCTTATGATCCTCCAAAGTGCCATGTGGAATCTCATTGTTGTCAATGTGATTCCTATCATTGGCAATGACATTCTGTTGGTCGATTTCGTCTACGGCCAGAACGATACCTTCGTTGATGGTCCGCAGAAGAGGATAGTTTGAATTAATTCTTCTTGGTATCGCTAGCTTAACACCTTCCATGTTACCGAACTCCGAGAAGGTATCAGTCTCTGGTTCGCATTCGCCCAGGAAATCATCTGTATCTACAGACCAGACCATAATACCGCCCAAATTCTTTTGCACTGAAAATCGTACTTTGTTGGCTATTGAGCGGGTACTGTCGTAAGTCACGACTTTGGTGACACCTTGATCGTGGAAACGGGCAATAGCTTGTGCGGTTTTATCATCCCAAGACTTGGTCCAGCCAGATGTTTTGTTGCTCAACAGTGGGCATATCTCGTTGTAGCCTAGGAAACCATCCTCCCTGGTGTAAGGACCCTGGAAGCCAGCATCGTCTGTATCGTCGCCGTAGTATCCATCGAGGGCTGTTTTGAAGGTTCTTCCATAGAAGGGAACGCCCATAATCAGTTTCGATGCCGGGCAGCCCAACTGCATCATGTATTCAACGGTAAATCTCTGTAAATTGACGTGTGACAGATTTTCATTTGACAGCGAATTGAAGAGTACTTACCACAGACAAGAATCCATCATCCTCCAGCGGAGCATTTGGTCCGACCTTCTTATCCCAACTGCCATGGTAATCGTAGCACATGATATGCAAATAATCCAAGTACTTAGCCAACTCCCGGACATTGTAGGCCTCATCAATCACCGTCTTTGAAGCACCAATGGCCGAGGTCAAAAGCAGATTATGCTTGTTGAATTCTTCCCGCAGCTCCTTGGCCAGCAAAACAAACGTATCTCGATCTTTTGCTTCTCCACCCCTCTGTGTGGGATACTCCCAATCCAAATCCAAGCCATCAAAGTTATGCTTACGAATGAAACTGGACACTTGTTGAACAAATCTCTGTCGACGATTCGGATCGGCGGCCACAATTGAGTAGTTCTTGGAGCCTTCATTCCAGCCGCCTATTGCCAAACTGACCTTCAGGTGCGGATGGGTCTTCTTCAAAGCGTTTATCCGCTCGAATCCTCCCTTGCCGTAGTTCTCCTTCAAGTCCTGCCATGGATCTGCAAAATTTATAAAGAAATAATTTTTTTTTCTGTTAATTAGGAGGAATTGAAAGCGTGTTCAAGTTAACCCAAAAAGCGCCCAGCTTATTGGCTTTTACTGGCCACTAGCGTACAATTGAAATGCGTTCGGCATAGCGATGGCCTTCGTAGCTGAAATTCTTGAGGAAATGTTTTATTTTTCGGCATTTGACTGGAACGTGACGAGCATTTGAATTTGAATTTGTGAACGTTTCACTTGGCCGTTGTGTGTGTCTGGCAAGTCAAATGGACGGATGATCTAAACGCTGTTGGCCTATTGAATAACACACAACAAAAAATTTGGTGACACTGACAGTTTTCGTAGTTCGGAGGTGGATGGAGGTTGTTCTTTTCTTGGAATATACATACATTTCAGTGAAGGGGGACTGTAATTAATTTGTAAACGTAGCCAAGGGAAGATTTACATAAATAGGTTTCGACAAGTTACGGTATAATTATTGGTCAGTAACTCTACTGACAGAGATACGTCCTCGATTGTAGCGATGAATTTGGTTTGAGGTTAACTTTGTTGACTTTGGCTTGGAACTGTGAGTTCCTTTCTATTTTTCTTTTGTATTTAAGGATGAACATTGGCATTTGTCCTTGTTTCTGCAGAGGAACATTGAAGTACTGCAATGTGAGGAGAAACTTTTTAGTGGTTCGTTGACTAGGGTTTATCGCCCTAACTTTAGCAAACGTGTGGCAAACATGCGAAAATTATGTAACATAAAAAGATAATTTGTGAAGACAAAAATAGGAAAGTATGAAGGTAAAGAGAGGCTTAAAACAACTAAAATAGATTTCCATCCTCACAACACTAGTCTCGGCTGAGACAATCTTAGCTTCCCCAATCTTATGGATGGCTTGTTCTATTTCTCGATCTTCGGGAATGATCAATTTCTTCTGGTTATAGTTCACTTAAAAGTATTTAAAGTTGAGGTCCTGTTTTGCTCCTCCATTGTTGGTCTGCTGCTACCACAGATTCACAAAGTATCACTGGTCTCACTCACATCCATCTCATGGTCTTCCTATAATCCTTAGAGTTTAGGCGGATTCCCACTTATAATTTGTTTTGTGACTACGGAGTCAAAACGCTAAGTAAGTGGTAGTTGGGCTTAAGCTCGAAACACAAGCTCTCGGAAACATTGAACGAAACCTAGTCACAGAATCGGAATAGAAAGGAATAGGCCTTGTGTTTAAGAAGCATTTCCAGCAGCTACTCAATAGGCATTAGGAAGTGGGAACCTACATGCAGATAATGAAGAAGCCTCGCCCTTCTAGTATAGAAGAGGTAGGTTCAGCTGTCAAACAAGGAGGTTTGGTTTTGGTTTTGAACCAAGTATGGTCGGATGAATCCATACCCAATGACTGGACTATCAACCTTTCATGCATCAAATTCGAGAAAGACGTTATCCGTGTCATCTTATCCCACGTATGGTGCGAACATCTGAAGCCTTTCTGCTTTACTAATCGCCACATACCAGAGATCGACGATAGACGATAAAAAAAATGTCCATACTAAGCCTATACCTGGAAAAGACTAATGAATTCAAGTCGAGACTCGCATCGTTCAAATAAACATTCATAGGCTTGAGCTCTACCTATGTACATGGCAAAGACTGAATTCGGAATCTCGGCAACACTGAGCCGTGTGCAATGAGCAATTCACAATCACTTCCTCCGATTTACTCCGAACCTGTACCAGATTTAGGAGAGATAATACTTCATCATGTGACCTCTTTAATCTCGTGCTGGAAAAAATAGTTCAAAGGTGTTATCACGAAAGCCCCTATTTTCAAAAATTTGTCCAGTTGCTGGCAGTGGAAGAACTGGCGAGTCAAATTGGTCTTGAGGTCAATGTAGGTATTTGGCGTACATAGTGCATGTTGTCGACAAACAAAGAAGCATCTTGCCACCTGCTGGAACAAAACGTCACTATTGGGTTCGAAAAGCCTGATTCCTCTACAAAGCTTTGATACCAGCAGTTCTGCTATATGGAACCGAGATAAGTAAGTAAGATTTGATTCAAGATCCCGAACAAGAACAACACTTCTTAGAGTTCGTTGGAACTCATTAGAATTCGTCATCGGAATATTATGTCCACTGTCGTAGCACAATCAGTTCTGTAAAAACCAATGAACATGTCTTGTGACATCAACAGCAAACCTATTTTCCAGCAATAGCACGTTTCGCTCTTTAAGTAAATTCTGCTTGTCTACACATTTTTTACAATGAGTACCCCTCGTCATGATGTGAATCTAACCAACCTGGAAAGCCTCTCCGACACACGATTGCTTTATTCAGACATGATTGCATAACCACCTCTATGGCTATTTACCAATTCACTGCAAATACCAATATTCATCATGGTCTTCACACCGAGGAGTTACTACTTTTGAATACATAAAAACAAGATTTGTATTCATGCAAAAGCTGTCATACACATGCGATCGCCAGAAGCGGCAGACATAAAATCGAAAGTTTCATAAAAAATGTGTTAAACAAATTAAAAGTGTAACACATTTAGCGAGTTAGTTTGCCGATTACTTCGCCGACGAAGCCCCAGTTGACACACGGGAACCTCGAACCGAACAAAGGCATTTTCTTTGAATCAGCGAAACTTAACACCGCTATGCGAATGCGACTCAATTGTCAGCAGGAGGAAGTAACAAAGGAATCCCTGTTCACAGGAAAACCACAGAGCTTCCTTTACTGCTCCTATCAATTACTTTCGCGAAGTAACACATGAACAAA
Organism: Xylota segnis; assembly: GCA_963583995.1. Classification (NCBI taxonomy): domain Eukaryota; kingdom Metazoa; phylum Arthropoda; class Insecta; order Diptera; family Syrphidae; genus Xylota; species Xylota segnis. Next base: position 43,328,946 of record OY757238.1, read on the forward strand.
CCCAAAAAACAAAAAGAAAAAGAATAAATAAAACGAAGCCTTACCCAAGGATTTGATGGCGTCCTGCGTGACATCCAATCCGGCGAAAGCGTAGACAACATGGGTGCACAAGTTGGGATCAAAATTCTCAATGGAATAGGAACCACGGCCGGGCCGGTACACAGCCCATGTGGACATGTAACAAACGACCACTTTGTCGTGTGTGGGACCTGCAAATAAAAAGATACTTTGTTCCTACACTATGCCATTTAAAAGTTGCACATCAAGTTCTGTGACTATGGATAAACTTACCGGTTCTCGCTGATGTTAATGCGATGCATGCTAGTGCCCCAACTAGAACCATCAAAGGCCATCGCACCATTATTGCCGACAGTGAAATCATCGCCTGTAAAGAATAAACAAATAAATAAAATCAAACAATTAAAAATGTGGTTGAGATTCCTGGGAATTACTGCCATGAGTCAGTGTTTTTGTTCAAATACTCGTAGTTGTTGGCAAACAAGTTGCTCTGAATGAACTAGTTATCCTAGGAAATATAAGTGTTGGCACTTGATTGTTATCATTTGAAGTGAACGAAAGCCAGAAAATGACGAATGATTCTACTCAGAATGCAATTAGAAAAGGGTTTGCCAATATGTTAAGATTCTATTCTGGCTAACACAAGTGACTTATACACAAATGTGTTCGCTTGATGTATCACACCCTTCAAATCCTTTTCTGGGATAAAATCATGACTGGTCCAATAGAGAGTGTACCAGTGTCAGACACTTCTGTAATCACAATGTTGTGAGAATCAGAGTATCAGACCATGTCAGACCAGCCATCATTCTGCACCAAAATTCGTACATTATGAAATTTCAAGGAATGGGGTAAAATCACAAAAAAGTAAACGAACGCGAAAGCTACAAACAACAAAAAACTTCTTACAGGCATCTGACAGATTTGATAGATTTCGTAAATCAGTGCAAAGAAATTTCCTGCACTAAAATTCGTTGCGTGAGGAAATTCTATGAAACTTTTACGTACTCGAACAGGATTTGGTGACTTTTCGTAGATTTTCGTGAAAATTCGTTGTTTTGGGAGAGTACGCGAACAGACCTAATGAATTGTCAGAAATTGGGACAAAATCTAAGCAATGTATGAACTGACAGTTCATCGTTACAAAATAGTTTATCATTGTCAGATAGTTGACAGCTCTTTTGTAGCAATTGTCAGCACATTTGTAGACCTTACCATTTGGTCAGATCTGACAATCGTCTGAACATAGTTTAAGACGTAATCTATCAGAGAAAACACCTCCATTTACCTTATTGTTAGGTCATGACTCATGTCGGTGTAAAAATAGATGTAGTCATCTACCTCCGAGAAAGACCTCAAGTCGGTGTTTTTATGTACTGTGTGTAAATTCTGTACTGCACCCCTAAGAGATTGGACTAATGCCTGAACTAGCTTCAGCTTTCTTGCTAAAGATGTCTAGGACTCTCCGGTGAAAAGGATGTTCAGTGAGTTACTCGTATTACCATTCTCATAACTTGTCGTATCTCCAACGAAAATAAATGAGAAATTCCAGGTCGAATATCGCTGTATTTACAAAAGTTCAAAGGCTGATGTAACCTACACCTCTAGTATGTTTAGGTTTTCAAAGTACCTAACACTGGATGGACTGCTATGCTGCAAAGGTTAATAAGGAGATACTTCAAACCATACCATCGTCTATGGTCCTATATTCCTCTTGGAAGAAGACAAACGATACTTATAACACTTAGCTAATAGAGGAACTCTAGCTTGCAGACCATACTAAGCCCCAAATCAGTTGAATCCTGCAGAAACATAAGGAATACAACTATTTTAGAGAAGTTTGAAGTGATCCTTGACAGATCGACCCACCGTTTGGTGCGCTTTTTGGATAGGCTAAGTTTTTGGCTGACTCCAGAAATGAAATTGCCTAAATCAATATTTCTCATAATCCCGTGATACTTTTCCCAATTTCTAACAATTCATTGTCAGATGCACCGGTTTGTAGATAATTGTTCACGAAAGATTTAAAGATCCATTGTCAGACGTTATTTTTTCTTATGAAAATGCCCTTTAGAATACTATCAGACGAATTTTGGTAGTTCACATCCACATTCAGACATTTGGGGCATTACGATACCAGAGGATATGATAAATTGTTCAATGCGTGAAGGTTTTTGTTTCTTACAAAGTTCTTTCAGAAAATAAAGAAAACATCTTTTTTGTCTGCCCATTTTTAGCACCTAAGCCTACCATATGGTGGGCCTTACTTCATGAAGTAGGTCTAGAATCCGGAACGTGGCTATCGCTGAATCGATTTAAAAATGTATAGTGTTCTTTGGGACACCCTTTGAGCCAAGAGAAGAGTTAATATGTATACATTTGTTCATATCAAGACGCATTCGACTTTTAATCACGAAGTTATCTGTTCTTTTCATATCGTCTGCCAATGATATCTTCATTCCCATTACAATAAATTAGCACTATAAGTAAGTAGGTGCCTGCCAATGTTTGTTCATTAAACAAAAAAAAAACCTTCATGAGAAGGCACTTTATCTAGAAAGGCACTTGAGTTCAAAATCCATCTTGATACACGTGAATGGTGTATCTAATTGAAGCTAAATGGTATCTGACAAACTATAGTGGAATTCAATGAAACTTTCCGCACAAAAACTGATTGATTTCAACATTTTTCTGTCTGTAAATGGTTCTGGCGAATAAAAAAAAATACAATCCATGGGATTTAAATTTATCATCCACGCTAATTATCAATTAAAATTTATGTCGTGATTGTAAATTTAAAACAATAAACATCCAACCTTTTTAGTTGCATTTCCAATATAAATTAGATTAACATAGTTATTGGCTGGCTGAGTATACCTCTATATGTGGGTATATGTCAGAACCAGACTATCTGGTCTTATTGTTCATAAGTTAATTTAAAACAACCAAAAAAATAACCTTCCAATATATGGTGACACCAACAGAAACATTTCAAACGAATAAAGACTCGTTTTTGCCCCCAAAAAATGTGTATTCAAAAAAACATACACAGATACACATGTATCTATGCCTGGATAAGCATTAAGCATTAAAACTATCATCAACAGGCGTTAATTGATTACACAAAATGCCACAAAAATTAATGCAAATAGAAGTATCCACAATAAAGCTACACACACACACACACTGCGGGTGAGTAATAGACTTAAAACTCCAGGAACTCTTTTTTGCAAATTTATTGCATTTAATCGGATGTATTCCGCAGGCATAATGTCAATTAAATTGGGCGCAGGAAATTAAATAAAAATTCAACATCATGGCAAATAGGCTTTTCAGTCGCACAATCAAATTTCCGGATATTGAATATTTAAGTAATAACAATTGTGGACACGTCCAAATGCGAGTAACCTCATTAAAGCCAAATCGAATAATTATCCGGTCATTATAATTAGTTTATCCCAAAACGTTGACATTTTAATCTGCAGCTTAAGAGAGGCCATCGCTTGCTGTTCGCCCTGTCAGCCACAGCCACAGCTACAGCCACACCTACAAAACGTAATACAAAAAGAAAAAAATTGCAACCGATTTCAAGATGAACATGAAATGGAACCTTCTCCTCTATCCGAAGAGAGAAATCTAATCTGTGTCTCTTCATGGGGGCACCTTCTGTAGATACAGTACTTCATGTCAGAAATCCAAATGCAGCGATCCAACTGAAGGTTAACCACAATAAGACATTTTTGTGTGGAGGAGGAGGAGAGAGAGAGAGAAAGCTTTTGATCTTCACGAACCCAAGTGAAAGGTGTGCTTTTAGCCATTTTTTTCTTTCATTTTGTTGGGTTTTTTTTTTTTCTTTAACATTTCACTTCACCTAGATATAATCAACGATCTTTCAGTCCGTGGTTCATCAATACGCGCACTTCACATAACATAAACGAAATCGAAACGAAAACCTGTATCTTGAATCTCAATTTCAATCCATAAAACCGGAAATCTACGTATGTTTGCTTGCGTATTTATTGGCCAAACTCACCTTTTTTGTGTTTTTTTTTTGTGGGCTATGTCCGAGTTGGATTGGCAACTTTTGAACACTTAAAACTAAAAACTAAAGATGCCGAGAAATAAAAACCGAAAACTAGTCAATAGAATAGGTGTGAAGAGGTGAGAGAGGGGGAGGGCGAAGAAAAATTAGACTGAAAAAAGCTCAGCACAAATCTAGAAACACGGGAATCCGCTAACACTTATCGCCACAACCAAGTCGATGGGTTTTCTTGAACTAACTGAGTTGAAATGGCGAAATACACTTAAGCCGAACCGAACCGACAGACGGATGGATTTCTTTATTTCTTCAAGCTCACGTTTGAATACATTTTTGTTGTTGTTTTTTGTTTTTTTTTTGTATCTCGAGCAGTGGTGACGAATGAGACGATGGTTTTGAAGTAGGTACTAGTGTGTTATTATTGTTGTCGCGGTAGAGTTACTCTTGTGTGTGGTGTTCCCACATCTTTCCGGAGTTAGGTCAGGTGTACGACACAAAGAGTTGACAGACGATAGTGTGTAGAGTATGCAGTTTCACTGTCCCATTTCTTTCCTTCGTTTTTTTTGTTTTTAATTTATTGAATTAGGGTGAAAGTCAACGACTATTAAATAACAACCCTTAGGGGGTGCGTTCTTGTATATGTGCACCCCAACTCCAGGTGCATGATATCTTTTAAGGGGAGGCAGTTCGAGGATGTGAATAAATTAGTCTGATGCATGATATTCGTAAGCTTCCCGGGTTAGGGTTAGAGGGTTTGTGTACCACAAAATGGTACATGTGTCGTGTTGGTTCTTTGAAATTCCTGGTTATTCGAGGTTATTGTAAAACGGTGGACAGGAGTGATATGTTATTCAAATGTTGTGGACTTAATTTGTAGTGCAGTGGAAAGAGATTTTGCAGAATTCATTAAGGAAATTCGTTCTCTCTCTCGCTCTTAGAAGATCGCAGGTGGCTCTAAGCATGATCAGCAAACAGAGAACCAAGAATGAGTTCTGGGCACTCAAACTGAGGTCACTCTTGCTTAAAAAAATGAAGATCGTAATCGATCAGCCTATTCATTATACTTAAGTGGCTGTATGTAGACTAAAAAAATAAGACTTCTTTGGTGAAAACGTGTTAAGTTGATGACATCCATTGTGCTGCTGTGTTAGGGTGTTTTCGTCAATGAATACGGCCTGTCGAGGAAATAATATAGTTTGATCTTTACGGCTATGACCAAAAAGGTGGGTAGGTATGTAGTTAAGGCGATAGATAGGTAGGTATTAGAGGTGACTGCATCAGCATTTAACACTCGGATCCCCAATGGACCCATTGTGAACCGCTATCATGGAGAAATTCTAAATAAAGACACAAATTTGGTTGTGGCTTTTGTGGAAATAAGCGGCCTCACTGAAACAACCCAAATCGTTATACAAGTCACCCTGGTCTCCGAACAGATATTCGCTTAGGGGTGTTTTTCTAGATCTGAACAAGCTTGGACATATGCAAAGAAAGTGGGATGCGCCTCTTCGGCATCTGCATCGACACAGGCTCCCCAGAGGTCATGTGTGGTTAGTTGCATTCTTCTCCCGTGGGCCGCCAAGAGAATGTGGCTGGTAATAATCCCCATGAAGGGTACTAAGTTTGTTTTATTAAAGGATTTGCTTGGTTTTCCTTTCCATTTGTCTTGTCTAAATTTTTCTGCAAACACGACATGACATCTATCACTGGCTAGTTTCACGTAGGCTTGTTCTATGTTAGAGCTACCAAGTGCGCTAGTGGCGGTTGAAGAGGGATGATGACTATTTCTTAATAATTTGTTCTCCAGTTCGTTACTGGTGTGTCTTAGAACCGAAAGGAGTGTCATTCGCTGTAAGTGTTGTGAGCTCTTCGCGGCATCGTTATTTGATTGGATTTGACGACTGTGGATGAGATGACCATGAATGCCTGACTCTTGATGTGCATATACATACATACATATATGTCAATTGTCCCCCTGAAGAGCAGTTTTATAGGCTATAGCTTCTGCGATTGCTAAAAAGTCTGCTTGGAACACTCGCAATTTCGAGTTTGAATTTCTTCGTCTGTTTTTGACTCCTCCTTGAAAATCGATAAATTATTCTAGTTGATGGGTTAAGGCAGTCCACGCTTTAGTCTAAAATCGTGAGGCGGTGATATGTAATCTGTCTCAGAACCCAAGTGTATCCAAGTGACCCACTTGAAGTTGGGCCACATTTGCCTTGATGTGACGCAACTCTGCAATTCGTGCCACCTGGAATTCGACCCTGAAAGAAAGTGCGAGATGCTTTTTTCTTTGACGACTCCCAACGGGATGTGGACACACTTCACTTGTCGAAGTGTTCACCACGCTTTTTCCCTGTTTTAATAAATTGGTTCTCCTTGATTGCCTTGATTTGTATAGCTTGTCTCTATAAATGATGTCATAGGCATTCTTCAAATCCATTACCATCTGTCGTAACGTAAAAATAATAATTAAATCAAAGGCTAATAAAGCTCTCTTCAAGGTCTGTCATACAAAAGTTTCAAAGTTCGGGTGTAACTGCTGCCCTGGAAAAGTGTTATGAAAACTATGGTGGCAAGCGTCCTCTAGCTTCTCCTATTATATCGAGTTCTGTACCAGAGGATGTATCAGACGAAAACTTTACAGAACACATGTAAATATTTTATCGTACAGCCAAGCAGCTCTAAAATCTCCTAACGCCTTCTGACTTTGAATCTAAGCTGATTTGGAACTGTCTTCAAACCATCTTACAGCTAGCTGTACGTACAAAAAACCACACTGTCATGGAATTCAGGGCTTGTTGGTGTTTCTCACAGCGAGGGCTCTGACGAACTTCACAAATCTTCAAGGCTTCTTGAGAACTTTTCAAAGTGAACATTTATCCTTTAAAAACACTGAAAATTTAAGCAAACCGTAGGGATATTCTCACATTGTATCCACATTTTGAACAACTCTATCACTTCATTCGAAATTATATGGAGGTATGTAGGTACGTCTCCTTTCATATCTATTCGTAAACTTCGCGAGCATATCTGGCCCTTCTATGCAACGATGATCTAAATGTATCCTGTTTATTGCATTTCCTTCATATAATTCTTCGTCTAGCCACCATCCTGATATAGATAGCTTTTCTGGTATCCTAATTGTTTTACAGTGGCGCCACTAGCAAGATCAAAGTAATTATTCACATAATCTCCGTTCCTCCCTGAAGAACTACATACATATTTGAACATAATTTGCTTTCAAGGTTCTGTTAAGGAAATTCATAATAAATATGCACATGAAACACAATCCGCAGCGTAACCGACGAAAATTTTCAAAATGTCCGCAAACCCACATCCGCCACAACAGAAACCTATACCTCCGTGAACATGCACCCCCAGAACCGATTCCGAACCGTAACCCAAATGTAAACACAGCCTTACTGGTCGTCGCAGTCGGGCAAACGTCACTTTGCCCACAATAAACCAAAATAATCTTTCCAATTCGCAAGTATTTCACTTTGTCGCCTAGGCATATTGTTTTTCTTTGTACCTACAATATAAAAGCATCATTAAGGAAATATCTGTATTTTGCCTAATCAGTGAACAAAGAAAAACCAATTGTACTCTCGCATGAAATAAGTCGCAGTAGAAAACTACTTTTATTTCCCACAGAAGGCATCCAAAAAAATGGTGTACGACATTTTTGACAAGAAAAATAAAAAATGTCTGTGAATTGATTTTCTAATTAAAATAAAAATACACACATCGAGAGTATAGATTTAAACAACACTGTGACTTTGTAGAAGGTGCACTTGGAATTTAGTAAAAAATTAGAGGAAAAAAAACGGAAAACACCCGAGGAGTGGACTGGTTCATTGGCGAGGTTACCGAAATGGATAACGAATCGAGTTCGAGTCCAACTAGAACAAATAAACGACGCAAATCGGATGAAGTCGAAGAAAATGACAACCAGCCGGGACCCAGGTATAGTTTTGAAATGTTTTTAAATGGAATTGGTATTGCATAACATAAGTTTTGTCGTGGTGGTGGTCGTATAGCACTTCTTCGCATTCGTTGTCGCAGAATAATAATGCCAACTCATCGACAAGGGAGGAGGTTTGTTTGGCTTTGATTGAGTACAAGCCGAGAGTCATTTTTAACCCAGAAACAGTATTGGCGGAAGTAGGAGATGCCAATGAACCGAAGCCTCCAACGCCAGAAGCAACGCCACCGTCACCGTCACCACCGGCTGACGATCCATTTGGAATTGATCTTTCTACTCCCGATGCTCATCACTTTCGTCCACGTCGTCGTTTGGCAGTCCGACAAAGGAACTATCGCAGCCGCATGAGGGCATCATCGTCGTCTTCAAGTTCATCGGATTCACTGGAGGGTGTGCTCCTACGAGACACAGATCGTCGGTCTAGATCTAGAGCGATGTCCGGCTTGGATGAGGCTTCTAGCGATTCCAATGTTTGTATTTTTGAGTGAAAGCTGTATGCAGTGTAATCAGAAGTCTATTTTAGGTTCACACAAGTGGTCCAGAATTCAACCTGGATCCATCGGTTACGTCCGATTCTGATGCGAACTACTTTGAGGAATACCCCAGCAGCAATGATGAGGTACCCTGTACAGATGATGACTTACATGCTTTTAATGATGTAATGAACAAAGAGAAACCAAGTTATACCTGGGTTTCTGCAACTGAGATCATGAACCGGGAGCATGGATTGTCTAGTGATAGAAAGCGCTCACTGCGCAATGGGATCTCGACTGGCTTCCAGAGGGGCTTCTATTCATCTTGCCATGTTGTGGAGAAAATGAAACTTCTGCACTCGATGCACAAGCATACTGGATGTGTTAACTGTTTGAACTTTAACCGGGCAGGTATGTATCCTTTTTACTTTTTTCTGTCTCGTTGTCTTTGTCATGAGTCAGAACGACTCTTCTTTCTGTTAATCGAATCCGTTTGATTCGCCACTATGAGATTGTAGGTAGTAAGAGGTTGACTAATTGGCGAACAAAGGAATGAGTGGTCCAAACGTGGGCTTAATTATTTTTCATATAAAAGCTCTCCTCAGACAACGTACATTTTTTTTGCTCACATAGGCGACCTTCTCTGTACTGGTTCTGATGACATGAAGGTAATTGTTTGGGATTGGGCCTCGAACAAGCCAAAGTTTTCCTACAAATCTGGACACACGGAAAACATCTTCCAGACGAAATTCGTTGAAATGAACGGCTGCGTGGACATAGTCTCGACCAGTCGCGACGGACAAGTGCGAGCGGCGACTATTTCACCAAGTGGCGGTAAAATACGCACTCGTTCGCTCTACAAACACAACGGAGCCGTACACAAGCTGGCCCTGTGTCCACAGAATCCCTATGTGATCTTAAGTGCCGGTGAGGATGGCAAAATCATGAGCTATGACTTACGTAAGTCGCGCGCTTCTCGTATTAAGACTGTCAAGGAGGACAAGCGGGAGAAAGTCCCTCTCTATAGCATAGCTCATCATCCATTCAAGGATGAGATATGCGTCTGTGGAAATGACAACTACGTTAGAGTATTTGATAAGAAAAACATGAGCAAACCTGTGTATAAGATGTGCCCACAGCGTTTAGTTGACGTAAGTCTGTGGAATATCTAATAGGCTGTTGAAAATAGAAGTATTATTTATCCAATAGCAGACTGCAATTCCGCATATCACATGCTGTGTGTACAACAGTACTGGTTCGGAAATTTTGGCATCATACAGTGATGATGATATATATCTGTTTAACAATATTTCTTATGTAACCGGTGGGTACATCCGTCGTTACAGAGGCCATTAGTAAGTAAAACAGAACATTAGTACTCTGTTGAGGGTCTAGTTAATGGTTATACTTTCAGTAATCATAAAACTATCAAGGGAGTCAACTTTTTCGGCCCCAACTCGGAGTATGTGATCAGTGGCAGCGATTGCGGTAATATATTCTTCTGGGATAAGAACACCGAGGCGATTCTCAACTTTATGGAAGGCGATAATTCTGGTGTGGTAAGTGTTACTGTTTTAAACTTCGGTTGTGTTAAGTTTTTGCTCCTAAAAAGCCAACAAGTCTCTGTGTTCAGTCAGTAGCTCTGATAAAGAATCTTCTATCTTGTGAAACAACAAATTACCTCTCAACTGCTCATTGTATTTTTCTTTATTGCTGGTCATCATGTTTGTCTGGCTTCTCTAGGTTAATACGTTGGAATTACTCTTCGCTGTGTTGATGCTTCTGCATTCGTGAAAACAGCACGTACTACCTATTGTGTTTTTGCAATAACTACATTATACATAGGAGTATACATATGTTATTCACGAGGATTCGTCCATGTTTACGCACATTATCAGGTTTTTATTGTGTGAGTCGTTATTTTTTATGTCCGGCAAGCCTTTGTTTAGTAGTCCCAACGTAAGTCTGCATATTTTATTTCGCGGTCATTCGGAGCGAAATTAGTTTTGGTTTTCACTCAACCTTATAGTTGTGACCCATATTATGGTTGTGTGCCAATATACTTGCCTTTGTTTAGGATCTGACCTACAATGGAAACCGGTCATGATGCATGTACATACATATGTAGTTTAGTTCACTCTGGGTGTCGGCTCCTGATGTGATATGTTTAATTTTGGCATGATCCGCGACTTGTTATGAGAAATTCTTTTACTGATCAAATATGTGGCCGCCGTGGCTCAGTAGTTAGTGCGTTGGACTATGGAGCAACGGGTTCGAGGTTCGAGGAATCCCAGTCGGAACACCTAAAAAGTTTTTTCACGGCCCCACCTATCGCGAGTGTCTGACAAACATCAGAGAATACAACTGTCATGAGAAAGCTTCTCAAATTGACTTTCAGACGCAGCATTAAACAGTAGACGCACAACATGAATGGTTGTGAGAAGCTAGGCCCAGAGTCTCATTGATCTGTTGCGTGGACCGACTCCAGAATTCCTCGAGCAAGGAGTTGCTTTTAAACCTCTGTCTTCGATTCTATATTCCTAAATCTTTGATTAAAGTCTTCGATAGAGAGTCCCTAACATTGACGACCACCAACCTATGACGAGAACGTCATTTTGGGACCCCAGGTGATGACATGCAATCCCCGACTAGATGCGACTGCGCGCATGTGTTTTACTCCAATAGATACTAATGGTGCTCATGCATTCGTTGAGCTATTTAGTTCCAAGCAAAGGCTATGACTTTCTGTTTTGCAAAGAGCCGGTTCTCGAACATATTTTTCTTTTTGTTTTTGTAGTTCAAATTTGCATTTCTGGGTCTACTTGTCGTCGAAAAAATCAATCACTTTTGATTGTTAGAAACGTTCGCACTGCACAAACATAAACACAGATTTCCTCATAAGTTGTTGCTGTTCATCAACCATATGCTGAAATTTTAAACCACTATTTCCGCCTGATCTTGTTTTCTTATAAACAACTTAATCAAATATTTATATACTCTATTCCATTGTTTACTTTTAGGTAAATTGCTTGGAACCACATCCATGGATACCGATACTCGCTACCTCTGGACTGGATCATAATATCAAAATATGGGCCCCAAATAATGATTTAGTAATTCCTCATCCTCATTTAACGATCGCTCGTAATCTCCTTCCTGTCTTATTTACAGTTCCCCCCAACTATGCATAAACTAGAAAAGTGTGTTAAGAAAAACCTTAAACGATCTGTTGTCGAAGTTGTGGAAGAATTCGATGATCGTCAGTTTTATTATTTTGTGCGTCAATTTTTACGGAACTCACGACCAAACGATAACAATGATGCCAACATAAATGATCCCGATGTGCAGGGATCAACCAGCAGCGCCAGTGGAACTGACGAGGAGTTTCAATATTCAAATGATCAGATTGCTCGAGCTTTGCGGCCATCGTGTAACCCACAATAAGAAGTTGACTGGGAACACGACTAAATTTTTATTATTTTTTTTTGCTGTTTTTTTTTCTTTGTTTATAAATGAAGTTTACTTTGTTTGAATGAATTATCCACATATGTATGTTATAACTATTATTTATTGAATAATATCTACTGATGTCAGTCATGATTTACTGCGATTAACATCGCATTTTTGTTTTCTATTATATTTTGTTCTCTATTATACTCTAATTATAAAGAAACAATACAATAAAGAAAATAGTTTATTGTTTATTCTTAAATGTTAATAATAAAACGCGAAGAATGAGTATATCTGACCATTTGACGTGTGTCGTTAGTAATTAATCGTAATACATGTATGTACATTTAAACAAGAAAGGAATACATTAAACTTGAATTATTAAATTTTATTGAAGGAGTTCTTTCTTATGAAAGCGTTGATGTGTCCATATCAAGGGAAATGTGACCCAGGAGTGGAATACAGAAGTGGATGTTGATCACATTTTTGCCATAGTTTTACGGATAGCTAACAGGTTGTAGTCACAAGTGTGACTACACACTTTGATGACACAAGTGTGACTAACATCTTATAAGATTCCACCCCAGTGTTTCAACCACTCTTAGACCATACTGGGCATTGGTTTGTATATATTTGCTATTCGAAAAATAACTCTTCTGTATAAATTTTCAATGTTTCCAACGATAAAGGAACACTGAATGTTGTAGGGAATCATGTGAGTGTCGTGAACTTACCGAAATACGAAGATAAATACCGTGAAATCGAATGGATGTTAGTTAAGTGCTAAGAATAACACATCTCGTATAGTTCGTCGTTAAATCTTCTCCTCCGACCCAAGCATCAAGTCGATATCTTCACCCGCTGTAGCACTGGGATCCTTCTAAATCCTGCCATATGGTGGATATCAATTTTGATTTCTTCTGTTTTTTCCATCGAAAATGTTATCGAATGTGGATATTCCTGGACGTTCACTAAAATGGTCTCCTTTCTCGTGGGTTCCATCTTGGACATCTCCGCCTAGATTGAGTGGTTAAGTGTTCAAACCGCATTTAAAAATGTTTCACAATTTTAGAAAAATGTAAAAATTTTATTTAAAAAAATATGTTCGATGTCCATGTCTACTCCTAAGTACTTGTTTGACAAATTAAGGCAGCACTTCGCTTAACCCAATGCGTTGCTGGAACTTTAGTTTGCAATAATATCGGTATCACATAATTTGTCGAGTGGCCAGTAGTCGACAGTATACCCTTTCGTTCCGAAGTCTTATAAAGTGGACACTTATAGCGTGTTCCTTCTGAAAGTTTCGTAAATAAGATCGGCTAGAAGGGAATAAAAAACAGAAACTTATGTTGATGCACTAAGACTACATGGCCAAAATCGACTCACGGTCAAATGTATTGCCGGTACATCTGCAATTAGAATCTTTGGTATTTGTTCAGCCAAATGCTGGCCCTCCCAGTCCCAACGGGCACCTTCTAGGAAAATTCCATTCACATAGATGCCATCCACTGGTGGTTTATCCATACTACAACGATTTCTTTTAGCAGAATTCTCTCAATCGTGGACTGACTTACCTTTTGACTTTTAGGAGTATGAAATCAAATGTTAGCGTATCAATGGGAATCTTATATTTTCGAGCATAATTTTGCATGGCACCGGTTAAAAAGGCCTGCGTAAAAAAGAATCCAGATATCCAAAACGTTGGAGGCTTACCATTCTCGAACCTGGAACCAGAAATAATAAATAACTACAACTTTACTTGAAGTATTGTACCTACCAATGCTGGAGCCACTTCAAGCGTCTATACAAGTCCAGTATATAGGCACTTAAAGGTTTCAGACTAGGATATGATTTTGACATCCATTTGCCAGGGATTTTCTTAAATTGAATTGCTTGCATGACTTGCTCGAGGTCTGGTGTCATGACTGCAATTCCCTTAACGGCCTTCTGCAGCATCGCACAAGTACTGGTGATCTCCTTCTGCAGCTTTGTAAATCGTTCCATTTCCTGGACAAGCACTGTATTCATCGATTCGTTGTAGTCGACAGGATATACTTCCTTAACTCGTTCTATATCGAACTCGGGTGGCATATTAGAATAAATTTGGTGGATAACTGCCAATAGAAGGGCTTCAGTATCTTCGGCACTAGCACCAGCTGAAGAGCTGCCCAGACTTGCAATCATTGAGTCCAAAAGTGCGTTGGTCATTTGTAGATCACGGGTGATTCCAGCATTACCATGAAGGCCATAGACTTCTGGTGGCGGTAAGGACGGTATGTAGTCCTGAATGTATCGAACTATTTCTCGATGTTCGGTTTTCCTGGGCAAAATGTACACTTCGTCGTTGGCAAACTGGTATTTGTGATCGGTAGCGGCGTGCTCATTTACATAGTCTCCCAGGATGGTGACAATAGCTCGACGATCCCAAGCATCGGTGACACGGCCGCCATAGTTGCATTCAGCTGTAAGATAGGAAATGGCAGCGTAGGGTACATGGTCATATTGATTGAGGAACATCTGCGAAAGAGATAAGCTTATACAACTTATAAACACAAGATATTGTCCATAGCCTACATGGAGCTGCTGTACGGATATTTGAAAATCTGACTCATTGAAGCCGTACTGAATGTTCCAACCAAGTGGACCAAACTTTCTACGCTCCTGCACAACAGCATGAAAGAAACATATTCCATAAAGAAGGCGAGTAAACGCTCGATCCTGCTTGGGGCAACCTAAACATAGATTAAGGAGTATCTCAGTACTAGTAGTAGTTGATTGGGTCTCGACAACTTACCTGTGTAAAATTTGTCGTCATTCATCGGCTCTGAGTTGTAGGAACGGATCAAGTTTTGTTGTAACCCAGTTGGAGGCTCGTTCGTCATTTTTACTCCATTTTGCAAAAGGGATACGGGGAATTCATCGCTTGGGTAGCTTGTTAACCACAAGCGGAAGGTTTCTACAAGCAATTCATCGGTTAAATCAACAAATAAAATCTTTGATGTGGAAGAGTACTCACGGAATGTATTAAAAGTATCCATGTTCTCCCACATGAATTCCAGTGTCGGCATCCATGAAGCAGCCAAATGACAATTCTGTAAGCACACCCAATACCCAGAGTCCTGAGCCTCTTCGATCAATCGCTTAGCAATTGGTCCTTGGCCCTGTCCTAGCGATATGCTCTGGAATGTTTCATCGAATCCCATCCGTTCGGAAAACAACAACAGCGATCCCATTGGATCGGCACCAGGTGATAAAATAAATATCAACGGCGACAGACAATTCGATTCTTGGAACGAATTAGCAATATCAAACGGAGGTGGCGTTACAAATTTCGATCCTAGTTCTGCAACTATAAATAGATTGATGGCCATGAAAATCTTATCAGGTCGGAAGGCCTGCAGAACCAATATCTTCTCAAATCTCGTGCACTTAGTCTCCCAATTCGCTGGCAATGGCAATGTTTGTGGATCAGGGTTATCGTAATACCCCTGCCACAGCTTTATTTCTTGTTTAAATGTCTGTAGGAATGTTTTGAAAACTGGCAGCTGCTCGAGCTTCCTAATACACTGCCACATGTACTCAGATATCCACGAAGGATCGGGATTTGGTACATCGCCTACCACATCTTCTGTACCGCCTCCGGTTAGTAAGTGCATCAATTGATACATTTCCAACTGACGTGCGTCTAACATTATTTTGGTTAGTAAAATAAACGAGAAGAGGAGTTTGTCCTTTTCAAAGATCGACCGACACACGTTGTTGTATAGATTTTGGGTTATGGCGTCTACCAAGAATTTCACACGTCGTGCTATGTCCTTGGATTTGTTGGCGTTCTCTATCGAATACACGTACAAGTTGATGTACCACATCAAGGAGAATTGGTACATTGGATCGATGTTGGGCAGATCAGTGATGGTGTAGTACAAAACTGATGAGTGAGACGCCACTGGTTTGTAGTTTAATCGGAACGCATCGATTTTTTCTTCAGTTTCCTTAGATGCCTCTTGCTTGGCAACAATGTCAACAGAAAGATTTTTCGATTCGTCTAAAATTCGAATAGCACCCTCATCTTCAAGGATATCACCCTGTGATGAGGATAGAGTCTTCAAAATCATATCCTCTGCATCCTTTAAGGCGGCCCTATTCTTGGCCGCTTCCTCAGTGAGAGCTTCTCGCAATTCCTGCAAATCAGGACGTTCCTTGGCCACGACAATACTCAGTAGCTGATCCTCCAAGCCACTCTGGGTGAGGGCAAAATTTATGATGGTCACCTTGTTGTAGGTCTCTGGCAGGAAGTGTGGATTTCTCAAATTACAAGTCATGTACAAGCGGAAGTTTTTATGAATCGCAACAATATTATCGCCCAAACTTACGAACTCCTGCCCACCCTGAATGAAGGTATTCTTCAAAAGGATTGGATCTAATGGGACTTCCAGCTCTTCGAGGATATTCTCTATGAGCACTGGTATGCCCAAGTCGAGTGAAGTTTCAATCACCTTCATGTAGTTCTTTTGACTGAACTTGACCACCTTCAGGCGGGCTTTGCGTTCCATATTCTTGATCCATTTGTTAGCCTGTCCTTGGGGATCGATGAACAAACTGTAACGCCCAGAACTCATTGAAATTATAGCATTTTCCGATGAGAATGCATCCCGTGGCAGTCCATATAAGTTCCACTGTTGGATGGCTATCTCTGACCCAAGACTGGCAATAATACTGTATACTGTTGAACAGGGAATCGCCAGAGACTGACACTTCTTGAACCAATCGGATACGCATCGATTGCGAAATTGTGCCGTCAATGTGGCCAAGTAGGCGATCACGCCACATGAAAGAAGAATATCGCCGGGTAGATGATCGTAAGTATATTGCAATGTCGCAGCCGCATTAGTCCAACGGTCTTTTTCACCACCCAAACCACCAATCAGAGCCTCGGCTCGAAACAGTTTATTGGCACACAAATCCGCCACATCTTGTGTCCTTTGCATTTCCTGATTCGCTTTTTCTAGATCTTCATTGAGCTTTGCCACCTTTCTTTCGAGCGCTTCACACATCTGTCGCTTCTCATTAAGAATCTGCATCGTGTCTGAGTACTCCTTTTCGGCTGCCGCCAATTTCGCCTTCTTTGGCGCCACAACCTTAGCCACATTGTCATAGAGATCCATTGCGATGATCCATTTGCATAAACCTTCAGCGGCACTTGACGCCTTGGCTACGATTTTCGGTTGGAAATCCGGGTGTGGAAGGAATTCTTTACGAATTTTTGTCATAACTGCCACAGGGATGTTGTCCTTGTCAAAATCCTTGAGCGCCTGTAGGAAATTCATATCTCCTAGGATACGCTTACTCGGCCCCCAGTAATCATTGACCATTTTTCCTGAACCCGGATCGTTGATCCTATCCGGTGGGATATTCTTCATGACGCACACAGCTGCCATAACTAATTTGACTACCGATGGAGGATTTTTCATCGACTTGACTAGTGTTATATCAGCCGGCTTAAGGGTATTCAAAGCTGAGACGGCTTCTTCTAGGACCGGAATTGCCTGAGCTAAATCCTTCTCGCATTCATCTTTAAGGGCTTGTGCAGCTACAGCTTGTGCACCCGCCACAACTTCATCCTTTTTCACTTGCTCGGCAGCCGCACTTGCCGCAACTGTCTCTGTATTAATCTCCTCCAACATTCGTCGGGAAGCGTTTGCCATTAGCACCAGCTTCGGTTGCAAGGCATTCAACTGAGTCTGCATTACAGAAATGGCAGCTGCAGCAACTTTTAGTGTCTCCAAGCCGCCTATGTAACGCATCTTACCCTCCATTACCTCTGTTTGCTTCTTGCTCACAAGTTTCCGGAATGAACGAATCAGCTCTAGAAACGACGCCGAAGTGATGTATACTATGCGGCTGGTCTCTAGTCGGTATTCACTGATCATACTATTTGCATTCAAGTGGAAGTATTGGCAGGCTACCACTATGGATTCCTTCACCTTTGGTTCAACATTTACATCCTCCATCGATATTGCGGCAACCATCTGCAGGGCTTCCTCTGGCCAAATTTGGAACCAATCAATCGTACAGCAATTGACTAGTGATGGGTACAGCCGGATTCTCGTTCGCAGGGCATCGCCAATTGGACTGAAGCACAAGATTATGTGCAGCTTCTGTCTGCATCGGTTCACAAAGAAGGAGAATACTTGAAGCGGGGAGATGTCAATATTTCGATTGCCTCCCTGCGCTGCCAGACGCACTAATTCCAACAACTCTTGTTTCTCATCCATCGCAAAAATGTTCGGCACCTCACCTTGATTCAACAAGCAATCAATGTCCTGTAGAAAGAGTTCCATTTTGATTTGATTTTCTGTCATGAGGAATACGGCGTGCTTCCCAGCCGCGCCGGCTTCCTTTAGAACCGTTTTTATGTCGTCGTGCCAATCATTAACTCCGTAATTCTTTGTGATCTCCGGCTGGAACAAAGCGGTTGAACATATACATGAAGCTAGTTTCGATAGAGATTGCCTTCCTGAACCACCAATTCCAACTAACAGCGCACTACCACCCTGAATAGATATAATCCGACAAATCTTATTCAAGTGTTGCAGGGCATAAGTGAACAGGACTATGTCCATTTTGGTCCTTCGAGTTGCATTGTACTCTTCAAGATTAGTATACGCCACATTGCTGAATACCTCCATGGAGGCAATTTCTTCATACTTCTTCTCATCTGGTTCATTGTCCTCATCTAGGTACACTCCGAAGATCATTTGATTTACCCCAGTCAATGTGACCGAACCATCTTCATTAGCATACTTCTCGAATAGCACCTCGGGCCGTTCCTTAAAGTTATCCCTTATGCACTCGTTAAGCTTTCCAAACATCCACTGCTGATCGGTCTCATCGACTAAACGATCGTAAAAAACACGCATTGCCTCGTGATACCAAAGACGAGCGAAGATTTTCTTATTATCCACTGACTCCTTCCTCAGCAGAGCACATCCCGTGACTACCCGGGAAATATCACGAGGATTGAATATATAATGTGACTTATCCGGTGTGGCTCTCAACTCAGTTGAGACGCATTTGTAGATTTGCTGAGTGGCGGCTACGATTTGCTGCGTGCTCAAGAACACATCTTGACTATGACCGGCCTTTTTGAATCCATTGAGAAGAACGTACACAAAGATTCGATTCATGGTCGCCTCGGAGAAGGAATTTATCGAAAATATATTAAAATGACAAAGAAATCGAGCGTAGACATCTTGTCGACTGCCACCAGGCAGGCCACAAGCACAAAGGATCAAGAGGTCACGAAGGTATATCTTCGAAGTGTCTTTCAAGTCATAGAAGTGGCCAAAGTCAAAATACTGTCTTAGTAACTCCAGTGGTGGTTGAGCTCCATATACCTCCTTCACAGGCATACTCATGTCATCAACAAATAGCAGGGCGGTCTGACCTCTGGGAGGACCATAGACCCCACGTTTAAGTTTCCATAGCTGCAAACAAAAATTACTAAAGCTTTGCATCGAAGCATCGAACTGACTTACCTTGGATATAATCAAATCTTGTGTTTGGTTTGCTGTGATCATCACCGTAAATGTCACAAACGATGACAAGTACCTATCGGCATCCAACTTATTCATAAGCATATTCTGAATGTAGGCACTCTTTCCGGTTCCTGTAGGACCCACAAGCAAGAACTTCTTGTTATGCTACGTGGGATTGGTTAGCATCAAGCAATCTATCTAAACCCTTGGATACTTACTTTAATATGCTTATCGAGGAGAAACATATACCTTGCAGTATCTATTGTCGGTATTTGAACACCCGAGGCTGAATCTTCAATTTCCATTTTTTTAACCAATTCCGGCCAATATTTCCACGAGCCCTTCTGTTTGTAGTAGTACACGTAATCGGCCAACTGACCCTCGGATGGCATTGATATTTCTATTTTACCAATAGCTTCCGGTATAACGTTGTTATCCTCTTCATCCACACTCCAGAACTAAATATACAAAATGAACTTTAAATTCAAACGATTTCGAAGAGATCACTCACCTTTCGCATATATTCGTCGAAACGTTGACGTGAATTAGAGTCTAATATGCCACCAATTCCCCAGATAATCGAATACACTATTGAGGCCTGGTAATAGGTTGTCATGTATCGGTTGTAGTCATCCATATTTTCCTCGATGGCTTCCAGCATACACATTTCAAATAAGTCAAAGGTTGTACGCAGAACACTAAATTCACCGGGTTTCAAGAGCTGGGTGCATGATCTTCTAATAAACGCTTGACACTGAAAAGGGATACCATGATCAAAATAGCAACAACTAATATATAACACTCTTGAAACCGCGTAGATACTAGACACTAGTGTGGAACCCATCTATAAGATTCCTTTCCTGGTTCACACTCTGATCAGGGCCAGTGCTGACAGCAAGGAAAATCGACTTTGAATTTGCACAACTTTCAAAATTTCGGCATCATTGCGACCGCCTAACCTTTAAATCCTAGTTTATTAGACCTAACACATAAGGGCTACAATTCTGAACCTTAAACAGGATCACCTCTAGATTCTATTCATTAGCATTGCTCTCATCTAGGATCCTTATATGGTCCTAGCAGACCCACAGATGTATCTAAACAAAGTCTAAATTCCTATGTCGATGAGCATGTCTCCAACCATTAAAAATAGTCACGAAGTCACCCTTACAAGCACAAAGGATGAAGAGAAAGACTAAGGAAACACTTACCGGAGGTACAAGCCAACCCAATAGCGACATAAGGTATGCCTTGCCATTAGTATCAGCCCATCTTTCATCGCATTGATTGAGCCATGATTTAGCAAATGTGTCCCAACCTAGCGTAGCAGTTTCCATATAAATCATTCCGCATCGCGACACCGTAGCCGGTGATGCCTGGGCCAAGTCCATCACTTCAAAGATCATCGACATCTCATTGGACATTGTTACAACTTCACCCGAAGTTAAACAAAGTTTCTTGTTATCATCCAGCACGGTATTCATGTTTTCAATCCAAACAGCATCGACTGGACCGTCAAAGATAACCTTGAAAAAAAAGACGATTCTAAACCAAAAGAAAATTCTTCCAATCTAGTCTTGTACTCACCCATTTCCGATCTGGACAGGTGTCCATGGCAAAGTTCCTAAATATTGTTGCAACAATTCCATCTGTCCATTCGTATGAAATCGGATCAAATGCACCGTACAGCTGATTCATAGTGATTGCCTTTGGATTGACCACTCCCATTTGAACGTCCTGAAAGTAAGGGCTCGCTCCGGTTGGCTTTAATGTTGACAGGATTCTCGCCAGCACATGCAAGGTCTTTGATTTGCCGGCCATAGGTTCACCGACCATCATAAACCCGTGCCTAACAATCATCATTTCATAGGTTTGGATGATTTTAATCAGGAAACTCTCCCTCGGCTGGAGATTCATATCGGCGCAGATTTGGTTGAAGGCATTCGTTATTAGATTATAGTCGGGCGTTGGTAGTTTCACTCCAGGGAACAAATCTGAGATGATTCCCTCGAAGAGCGGAATATCAAATGACAAGAACTTCGGTAGATTGACGTCCAGTAATGAACGTAGCAGAAGAATGTCCTCGTTTTCATCCGGGAAAGCCTTCTTTATGTTACCACAGGCAGACAATACACTCTTGACAGCTCGCATGCCATAATCGTAGTGATTCTGCGACGACAGTTGCTCCGAGCACAATCTGTAAGTGGTTACAATCTTCACCGCCAGATTCCTGGCATTTACAAATCCAAAGGAATAGAGGGAGATTTCTCCGATCATAGCGTAGTCAGGAACCATCATAGCCACAGATCGGAAGAGAACTTTCAAATTATCTGGAAGCTCTGATCGACCAGCATAGCCGGGATTCATAGTGATGCATACATAGCAGGCAGGATTAAGATTTAGTTCGGTTCCTTCAAACATGAACTTCGACACGTTGCTTCGGACCGCTTGGATAATACACAGAATTTGCTGAGCCACCACAGAGAGGACCTCCAACTCAATCCGATTGAACTCATCGAAACATGCCCAGGCTCCGCATGCAGCCAAACCCTTAAAGAATTTTCCCATCGCCTTGTAGTCCAGACCATCGGAGCAGTTGAATACCTTACACTGCACAGCTAAGGCCTTAGCTAAATCTTTAGTAGTCTCCGTCTTTCCTGTACCAGCTGGACCTTCAGGTGCACCATTCAAGTGCAGCTGATAAGCTCCAACCAATGTCCGATAGCAACGATCTGTCAGGGGAGTTATCACAAGTCTGTCCGAATTTCCAAGGTATTCATTCGCATAGGGAACCGTAGCGTTTATGATCCTCACCAAAGTATCATCGTCCTCCCAATAGTATCTCAACTGTGACAACCACAAAAAGTCCGACTCATCAGTCACATTTGCCTTGACAAGTTCTTCAATCACATCCTTGGCATGGACATTGATTACAATCAGTGCCTTAATGCTTATCCGTCCTAAATTAGAGACGTCCTTGCGTCGAATCAACGCCACAATGTCGGTTAGTTCAACATTAAGATACTTTAAAAATTTCTTCATAGCATTCGGTTCGTTAGACCGCAGATGGTGATGAACACTTGCAGCCCAATAGATCTGAGCTACACACAAGACAACCATTTGTGGCCACGACACAATCCAGTCACCCAGTTTCTTTTTTGTGTAATCATAGTAACTTAGTTCGGTTTGGTAGCGTACGGCAGACAGCATCTCGCCCTCAACACCTAGCAGCCATTTTTCCACACTACCGCCCGCTGCGGCCGTCGATACTATTTCAACAAATTCGATATTCTCCTTTTCGCCGCTATTCATCGAAAGGACATTCATTCCTCGATCAAACACAAGATTACTGATTCCCTCGAAGCATTTGCTCAAATGCGGCTGCACCCTAAGAGGATCCTTCGTTTCAGACAGAATTTCCAGCATTTCATCGTTAGACAAAAAGAAAAATCTAGGGAAGTACAGACGTTTCTTCTCCAAATACTGATTTACACCATTTGTAATATCGTCCAGGAGTTCCACAGCCTTATCGAGAGACTCCAACACACCTACGCCTGGCCCGGTTTCCATAACAATCGGATTTCGCACAATCATTCCCATATTTCGCTTAAACGTTTGCTCTACCTGTTGGAATAAACGACCCTCTTCCGGCATTTGAGCTATGATATCCTTCGAAGAGAATATAGGGAGAAGGTACAAAAAGTTCGCCTGAACTTTACCCCACTGCTCCAGGGTTTTGTTTACTCGAACGAGTTTCTCATACCACGAGATCACTTCTTGTTCGCAGGGTTTCATGAATGCTGATCCACGCATTGACAGCGTCTTAAGGATGTGATCGTCTAGCAGAGCTTGAATGTCATCCATATTCGAGAGGATTTGTACGCCTGTTTCTTTGTACGGTCCAAATGGAAAGACAATTGTGTCCCACTCTTTGATCATTGCAAATAGATTGGTTTGCAATTGTAGCTCCTTGTTGGCGCTTATACTGATGACTTCAAAGCTATCCAACTTGGTATCGAGATTATAATTAATTATCTTTCTGAGGGTGGTTCCAGCATCTGGAGTTATATCGAATTCAGCAATTGCTGACATGTCTATCCAGTGACGTTTTCGCAGCGCAGGATTACACATGACATTCACTATAAACACACCCAAGCGAAAGTCCTTAATCCAGTTTAGCATTTTCACGCAGAGTTTCAGTGGTACAGGATGTTTTTCCGGATCGGGATCTTCTGTTTGACCCTGTGTTGGAAGAGAAAATTCATTAGCAAAAAATCTCTATTTCGAGGAATACGTGCCGCCTATCAGCTTACTCGGAAGCGGCAAACAGGATTTCCAATCAAGTCCTGTTTAATCTTATTTCGGTAGAACTTCTGATTTTTCAAGAACTCCTTGTAAAAGTTATCCGCCGTCTCTTCCACGAATTTCGGCTCTAAATACTCAAATGGTCCATCCATCCATACATAGTAGTACCGTAGCCAACGTATGCACAGCCTGTAAAGTATATACGAACAACTAGAACTAGAACGCTAAAACAAAACTGAAGAGTCCTTACCTCATTAAAGCAGCAAAAGGATAAACAAAATCATTGAGCACCTGAATAGTAGGATACTGTGTCTGCGGAATCTTATACAACTTCTCCTCCTTATTGATCCACTTGATGTAGTCATCGAAGGTCCTTAGCTGATCAATAAAAGTCTGCAACAATATGTAGTATTCCCGGAACTTTTGCGTATCGCACATGTCGTTCAGGATACTCATCTTTGGTATGAAGTCCCATATATCATCATTCAATTTCCTCACTACCTCCTGAAGGTGTTCCTCAAACATGAACTTGTATTGCTCATGCTGCGAGGCATTCATCTCAAACACTTCATTTATATCACGCAGCCATTGGATTGTGCGTATGGTCAAGTCAATATGATCCTGGGTCATTTCGGTAAGCGACACCAGATCAGTGCCGATCCTCAAGCAATACTGAATCTGTGCACGTAGATCATTCATTTGCGTGTTCTTCACATAAATCATGTACTCTGCACCTTGGAGTAATTCCTCCGTAGAACGAGGTAATGTCAGCGCTTTGACTTTGATAGCTTCAAACGTATCGCAAATACCCTGTTCGGTTCGCATGTGTTCAATCACAATATGCTCGGTGATGCGGAGAATTAATTCGTCAGCGAGCTTCCGCAACTTCTCAATAGCCGGAGTGTTATGTATTATAGCGACCTCGAAGAAGTCCTTCATCGGTTCGCTGCGTAGCATGTTAATGAAACCAAAATAGCATTCGATCTTCTTGAAATACTCGTCAAAAGTGCGTGGTTCCGCAAGAAATTCATCAAGATCGGTGCGTATCTCTTTGCTGTACAGGCAGAAGTATTTGCATTGAAAGCGTTTAAGATACTTTTTAACTGGAATAAAGGTTTGAAGAACACGCCGGCGAAGTCTCACCAGAACTTCTTCTAGATAAGTCTCATTCATTGAAATGGGCAGAAAATCACCGCATTTACCTGCCAAAAACGGATTGATCTGCGGTCGTAAAGGGTCTAAGTCAGTCGAAGCTGCGGCTACATCACGCGCAACGGTACAGAAACTATCCTCGATAACTTGATAGGATGGACTCAGGTCGATACACTCGCTAATATTATCAAAATCTACTTTCAATTTAAATTGTGGCATTTTTCGTGAATTACTGCAGAGCTCCAACAACCCATCCAAGGTACGCATTTTCAAATTATTTATCTGACGATTGATGAGGCCCTCGATGCAATTAAAAGCTCGTGTCCATCGCGGGATGGGTAGAGTTCGCTTCCGGTAATGCTTTTTCACAATTCGCACCACACGTGGATACCAGTTCCATCGGATAAACGATGTCCTTTTTTCAATATCTGCTTTGCACGCTTTCACATAGGAATTCATTAAAATCGTTTCGAAGTCCTTACTAAGATACATATACTGCTCTCGACCAAAGTAATGAATCATTTCGGGGAAATCGATTTCAGACAGTGCCAGGATCGCCCGAACAAATGGATACGTAAGCAGCTGCTTACTGGCCAGTTTTTTGCGATTCAAAATGAATACCTCCTCGTAGCGTGGCGAACGTCCAGGAAATTTAAAATGAAAATCTGGCTTGAAAAGGTTATACTCAGTAGGATCTTCATCCTCGAATTCTGGATGCACAAGGATCTTCTTCATGCTAAAGATTTTCATTAATTTATCAAAATCGTGATGCACTTCAGCCATGTATGCATCTACCAGATCTGGATATTTGGATTTCAAACTATTTGGAACGAAACTCTTGATCTTGTACTCGATGGTAGTGAGCATTTTTGGCACGGGAATTCCCCTTACGTGGGTACGCAACTGGGTTAGGTAATAGGACTGATGTTCTGGACGTATGGGCTCTAGATAAACCCCAGCTCTTCGGGCTAGTTTTACTTTCTCTTGGGCAGCTTTCTGTTTTAGATAGCTGAAGTGACGACGCTCCTTTACATCGGTTAGGCGAAATTTTAGTAGTGGATTTTTTGTATACTCCTCATTGTCGTACATGGATAGATCGCATGGCGGCTTATGGAGTCGTTCGAGCTTTTTCGTAAAGATTTTATTGCTCATTTTGTAGGTTTTTTAATTACATTTATGTTTTGGGGAAATATTTTCGAGCAATATCAAATTATTTTGTTTGTTTAGTGAAAATCAACAAAAAGTTTGTTGTAGCAACGTCATTTGTTGACGATACTGAATAAAATTTCAAGGGTTTCTATGGTAGTAAAACGATTTTGTTCATTAGTTTGGCAGCATCGGCAGATGTATAAATAACCGCATTCAAAAGAACAGTGGCGTCCGGTTAAGGATTTCAATTACAATAACAAAATAAAAAAAAAAAAATAAATACTTGGCGCAACAGGTCGATGGGACCCAAGGCCTAGCTTCTCACAACTATTCGTGTTGTGCGTGTTATATTCTTTACACGAACGGAAGGGGCCTACTGTTTAATGCCGTGTCCGAAGGGCAATTTGTTATTTGAGAAGCTTTCTCGAGACAGCTGTACTCTCGGATCTTGTCAGACGCTCGCGAGAGGTGGGGCCGTGAAATTACAATAACATGGATCCCAAATCTTAATCGTTCTCCAGATGCAACTCTCCAAAAGTCTCCACATGCTAATGGTCGAAGTCGCAAGGAGTTCCATGCTCACATATGATGTTTTCTAACGTTTTTCTTTGGCTTTAAGCCTTCGGTGGTTGAACCTTTACTGATACGGTTTATGAGATAATGAGGTTTATGAGCTCTAATTTCCTTGAGATTTGAATCCAAGTTGGTCTGGACACTGCTGGCAATAAAATCTCTTCTTACTTGGATAGCTGACTCATACAGAAATTACTGTCCTACTCAAGTCGTTGACGTAAATGGGAATCAAATATCGTTAGCTAAGCTACTGGGAAGAACAGAAAATCGGGTCAACTTTAGTATTTGGCCAAATCAAGAGCAATTCGATCACCACATAAACAAGGTAGCCAAATCCAGCATGACTATCAAGAAGGCATCCAAAGAGCCGAGCAAAGGCACACATGTTTCCTATGTGGAAATTCTACGGAGCCTCCCGAGCGGTGTCCTTCACTCAGATATACTCAGTGATCAATGCAAAACTGGATAGACGGGACTTGAAGGGTAATTCTTTTAGCTTAAAATTTCATGGCAGACTAATTAAGTATGTGATAGTCGATCTGGGTCTAGATTCTTTAGTGATTCTTCTGGAACTACTCTTCGCCTGCACTTAATTACTTTCTATAAGTCCAGCTGGAGAAACTATGGATATTTAGTCGCAGCCGCAAATAAAAT
This sequence comes from Xylota segnis, assembly GCA_963583995.1. Taxonomy (NCBI): domain Eukaryota; kingdom Metazoa; phylum Arthropoda; class Insecta; order Diptera; family Syrphidae; genus Xylota; species Xylota segnis. The sequence continues at coordinate 43,356,285 of OY757238.1, forward strand.
ATCGAATTTGTTTCCAAGGTCTTACTATTTTCTATTTTAAAAAAATCCATTATTTAGCTGAACTCCACTGTACCTATTTCAAAATGGGTAATTTCAAATGAAGTAACTTGTGTATGTCTCAATCCCGTTGAATTTCAGTAAAAAACAAATTTAAAAATAATTTTCGATCAACAGCAAAATTTCAAAATTTCTCCATTCTTCCTTCAAAAATGTTCTTCAGAATCTAACATACGAGTAACCAAAGAAAAAAAAAACAAACAAAAAAACACCCAACATCAAAAAATGCCCAACAAATATTTCAGTAACAAACTTAACCGTGTTCTTAAGCCACCATGCGACCTAACCATGTACGACAACGAAGCGTACATGAATAATCCGCTGTTAAAATTTCATATACAAGATGTCCGGGAGCACCGGCACATCAACTATTTGAAGCAAAAAGCGGCTACAGAGAAAATTAAGTTAACCCGAAAGCCCATTGCTTGTTTGGATCCAATACGTCCACTTAACCAAGAATATCACGTTAATCAGCTGCGTATGCACATGAGACATGTCGCAGTACCAAGAATGTGTAGAACTTCAGCGAATAAAACCAGAAGCTTAATTCCCGAGGAACCCCAATACAATACAGAACCAATTGAATCTTTCATGGAGGAAATGCAAACAGATTACAATAGAGCGATGGAGATCATTGGTATGATGAGGAATGCCAAGAGTCCCGATATCAAAGAGGAGGACCCAGAAAAGGTTGATCGCCCCAAGCGGGATTTACATTGTAAACCTCCGGGCCGGACATCTCCGTATGGCGAGATGTTTATAAGAAATACCCAGAAACTTTGTAAGAAGAAAGTTAATTTTCTCAAAACCGATTCGAGGACTATGAAAAAGGGTAGCAAATGTGTTGGAAACCGACAATCTTTTTTCGCCAAGTGAATCGGTACTGCTAGGTGTTATTCCACTTCTAGCGCTTTCTGTCTTCGATTTTATTGGTTCTATGGCATCTCGCGCTTAATGATTTTTATGATTTCGAGGAAAGTCGGTAAAAATAGACATTTGCAATGGAACTGATGGGTACAGTCCATTTGTAAATCCATTTATGTACAAATTTACATTTAAAGTGAATATAGAATGACTTTGGGCCAAAACAACGATTTGGGTTTTAACTTGATCATCCTTATGTTCATTTATTAGGTTGGCATAAGTCCTACAGCCGATCCCTGTTCGATTCTGATTTTGAAATTGGATGGGAAGTTGGAAGAACGACCAGCTTCAGGTTTTCTGTCCGAGTAAGTCGTGAAATTGGGATTTGAGACTCTTACCTGCATACACTGCACAAATCAGTCTTAAATGCTGATAAGAAACTTGAGGTGTGCAGAGGATATTCGAAAACTATGTACGTAATGTTTAACAAATAAAAATAAATATTTGAAGCGAGAGGTCAATGCGATCCAGGGCAGCTCCCGAATGAAAGGGTCCTACAGTTCAATGCGAAGGGCAGTTTATTTTTAAACATCATTTTCATGGCATTTGTGCTCTCGGATCTTTGGCTGACGCTCACAAGAGATGGGTCTGTAAAAAAAATGTATAGTTTGTCCTTATAATACACAGAAACAGAACATCCTGCTCGAATTGGGCTAAGAAAATATATTTTCGGGATGTGCGTAGCTGGTTCTGTGGGCTATAGCTCACCCATTTATACACACATTTTTGGACTGAAAAATTTTCTGCTTCCAATACCCATACGGAGGAGATACTTCTGCTCGTTTGTGCTAATAATGCACAGAAACAGAATATCCTGCTCGTATTGGGCTAAGAAAAGATATTCATAGGATGTGCGTAGCTGGCTCTGTGGGCTATAGGTCACCCATTTATTCACACATTTTTGGACTGAAAAATTTTCTGCTTCCAATACTTATAGGGAGGAGATATTTCAGCTCGTTTGTGCTTATAATGCACAGAAACTGAATATCCTGCTCGAATTGGGCTAAGAAAATATATTTTCGGGATGTGCGTAGCTGGTTCTGTGGGCTATAGGTCACCCATTTATTCACACATTTTTGGACTGAAAAATTTTCTGCTTCCAATACCCATACGGAAGAGATACTTCTGCTCGTTTGTGCTAATAATGCACAGAAACAGAATATCCAGCTCGTATTGGGCTAAGAAAATATATTTTCGGGATGTGCGTAGCTGGTTCTGTGGGCTATAGGTCACCCATTTATTCACACATTTTGGACTGAAAAATTTTCTGCTTCCAATACCCATACGGAGGAGATACTTCTGCTCGTTTGTGCTAATAATGCGCAGAAACAGAATATCCTGCTCGAATTGGGCTAAGAAAATATATTTTCGGGATGTGCGTAGCTGGTTCTGTGGGCTATAGGTCACCCATTTATTCACACATTGTTGGACTGAAAAATTTTCTGCTTCCAATACTCATACGGAGGAGATACTTCTGCTCGTTTGTGCTAATAACGCAAAGAAACAGAATATCCTGCTCGAATTGGGCTAAGAAAATATATTTTCGGGATGTGCGTAGCTGGTTCTGTGGGCTATAGGTCACCCATTTATTCACACATTTTGGACTGAAAAATTTTCTGCTTCCAATACCCATACGGAGGAGATACTTCTGCTCGTTTGTGCTAATAATGCGCAGAAACAGAATATCCTGTTCGAATTGGGCTAAGAAAATATATTTTCGGGATGTGCGTAGCTGGTTCTGTGGGCTATAGGTCACCCATTTATTCACACATTTTGGACTGAAAAATTTTCTGCTTCCAATACCCATACGGAGGAGATCCTTCTGCTCGTTTGTGCTAATAATGCACAGAAACAGAATATCCTGCTCGAATTGGGCTAAGAAAATATATTTTCGGGATGTGCGTAGCTGGTTCTGTGGGCTATAGGTCACCCATTTATTCACACATTTTGGACTGAAAAATTTTCTGCTTCCAATACCCATACGGAGGAGATACTTCTGCTCGTTTGTGCTAATAATGCACAGAAACAGAATATCCTGCTCGTATTGGGCTAAGAAAAGATATTCATAGGATGTGCGTAGCTGGCTCTGTGGGCTATAGGTCACCCATTTGTTCACACATTTTGGACTGAAAAAGTGTCTGCTTCCAATACCCATACGGAGGAGATTCTTCAGCTCGTTTGTGCTAATAATGCACAGAAACAGAATATCCTGCTCGAATTGGGCTAAGAAAATATATTTTCGGGATGTGCGTAGCTGGTTCTGTGGGCTATAGGTCACCCATTTATTCACACATTTTGGACTGAAAAATGTTCTGCTTCCAATACCCATACGGAGGAGATATTTCTGCTCGTTTGTGCTAATAATGCACAGAAACAGAATATCCTGCTCGAATTGGGCTAAGAAAATATATTTTCGGGATGTGCGTAGCTGGTTCTGTGGGCTATAGGTCACCCATTTATTCACACATTTTGGACTGAAAAATTTTCTGCTTCCAATACCCATACGGAGGAGATACTTCTGCTCGTTTGTGCTAATAATGCACAGAAACAGAATATCCTGCTCGAATTGGGCTAAGAAAAGATATTGTCGGGATGTGCGTAGCTGGTTCTGTGGGCTATAGGTCACCCATTTATTCACACATTTTGGACTGAAAAATTTTCTGCTTCCAATACCCATACGGAGGAGATACTTCTGCTCGTTTGTGCTAAAAATGCACAGAAACAGAATATCCTGCTCGAATTGGGCTAAGAAAAGATATTGTCGGGATGTGCGTAGCTGGTTCTGTGGGCTATAGGTCACCCATTTATTCACACATTTTGGACTGAAAAATTTTCTGCTTCCAATACCCATACGGAGGAGATACTTCAGCTCGTTTGTGCTAATAATGCACAGAAACAGAATATCCTGCTCGTATTGGGCTAAGAAAAGATATTTTCTCGATGTGCGTAGCTGGCTCTGTGGGCTATAGGTCACCCATTTATTCACACATTTTGGACTGAAAAATTTTCTGCTTCCAATACCCATACGGAGGAGATACTTCAGCTCGTTTGTGCTAATAATGCACAGAAACAGAATATCCTGCTCGTATTGGGCTAAGAAAAGATATTCATAGGATGTGCGTAGCTGGTTCTGTGGGCTATAGGTCACCCATTTATTCACACATTTTTGGACTGAAAAATTTTCTGCTTCCAATACCCATACGGAAGAGATACTTCTGCTCGTTTGTGCTAATAATGCACAGAAACAGAATATCCTGCTCGAATTGGGCTAAGAAAATATATTTTCGGGATGTGCGTAGCTGGTTCTGTGGGCTATAGGTCACCCATTTATTCACACATTTTTGGACTGAAAAATTTTCTGCTTCCAATACTTATAGGGAGGAGATATTTCAGCTCGTTTGTGCTTATAATGCACAGAAACAGAATATCCTGCTCGAATTGGGCTAAGAAAAGATATTTTCTCGATGTGCGTAGCTGGTTCTGTGGGCTATAGGTCACCCATTTATTCACACATTTTTGGACTGAAAAATTTTCTGCTTCCAATACTTATAGGGAGGAGATATTTCAGCTCGTTTGTGCTTATAATGCACAGAAACAGAATATCCTGCTCGAATTGGGATTAGAAAAGATATTTTCGGGATGTGCGTAGCTGGTTCTGTGGGCTATAGGTCACCCATTTATTCACACATTTTTGGACTGAAAAATTTTCTGTTTCCAATACCCATACGGAAGAGATACTTCTGCTCGTTTGTGCTAATAATGCACAGAAACAGAATATCCTGCTCGTATTGGGCTAAGAAAAGATATTCATAGGATGTGCGTAGCTGGTTCTGTGGGCTATAGTCACCCATTTATTCACACATTTTGGACTGAAAAATTTTCTGCTTCCAATACCTATACGGAGGAGATACTTCTGCTCGTTTGTGCTAATAATGCACAGAAACAGAATATCCTGCTCGAATTGGGCTAAGAAAATATATTTTCTATAGGTCACCCATTTATTCACACATTTTGGACTGAAAAATTTTCTGCTTCCAATACCCATACGGAGGAGATACTTCTGCTCGTTTGTGCTAATAATGCACAGAAACAGAATATCCTGCTCGTATTCGGCTAAGAAAAGATATTCATAGGATGTGCGTAGCTGGTTCTGTGGGCTATAGGTCACCCATTTATTCACACATTTTGGACTGAAAAATTTTCTGCTTCCAATACCCATACGGAGGAGATACTTCAGCTCGTTTGTGCTAATAATGCACAGAAACAGAATATCCTGCTCGTATTGGGCTAAGAAAAGATATTTTCTCGATGTGCGTAGCTGGCTCTGTGGGCTATAGGTCACCCATTTATTCACACATTTTGGACTGAAAAATTTTCTGCTTCCAATACCCATACGGAGGAGATACTTCAGCTCGTTTGTGCTAATAATGCACAGAAACAGAATATCCTGCTCGGGCTAAGAAAAGATATTTTCGGGATGTGCGTAGCTGGTTCTGTGGGCTATAGGTCACCCATTTATTCACACATTTTGGACTGAAAAATTTTCTGCTTCCAATACCCATACGGAGGAGATACTTCAGCTCGTTTGTGCTAATAATGCACAGAAACAGAATATCCTGCTCGAATTGGGCTAAGAAAATATATTTTCGGGATGTGCGTAGCTGGTTCTGTGGGCTATAAGTCACCCATTTATTCACACATTTTGGACTGAAAAATTTTCTGCTTCCAATACCCATACGGAGGAGATACTTCAGCTCGTTTGTGCTAATAATGCACAGAAACAGAATATCCTGCTCGTATTGGGCTAAGAAAAGATATTTTCGGGATGTGCGTAGCTGGCTCTGTGGGCTATAGGTCACCCATTTATTCACACATTTTTGGACTGAAAAATTTTCTGCTTCCAATACCCATACGGAGGAGATACTTCTGCTCGTTTGTGCTAATAATGCACAGAAACAGAATATCCTGCTCGAATTGGGCTAAGAAAATATATTTTCGGGATGTGCGTAGCTGGTTCTGTGGGCTATAGGTCACCCATTTATTCACACATTTTGGACTGAAAAATTTTCTGCTTCCAATACCCATACGGAGGAGATACTTCAGCTCGTTTGTGCTAATAATGCACAGAAACAGAATATCCTGCTCGTATTGGGCTAAGAAAAGATATTTTCGGGATGTGCGTAGCTGGCTCTGTGGGCTATAGGTCACCCATTTATTCACACATTTTAGGACTGAAAAATTTTCTGCTTCCAATACCCATACGGAGGAGATACTTCTGCTCGTTTGTGCTAATAATGCACAGAAACAGAATATCCTGCTCGAATTGGGCTAAGAAAATATATTTTCGGGATGTGCGTAGCTGGTTCTGTGGGCTATAGGTCACCCATTTATTCACACATTTTGGACTGAAAAATTTTCTGCTTCCAATACCCATACGGAGGAGATACTTCAGCTCGTTTGTGCTAAAAATGCACAGAAACAGAATATCCTGCTCGTATTGGGCTAAGAAAAGATATTTTCGGGATGTGCGTAGCTGGCTCTGTGGGCTATAGGTCACCCATTTATTCACACATTTTTGGACTGAAAAATTTTCTGCTTCCAATACCCATACGGAGGAGATACTTCTGCTCGTTTGTGCTAATAATGCACAGAAACAGAATATCCTGCTCGAATTGGGCTAAGAAAATATATTTTCGGGATGTGCGTAGCTGGTTCTGTGGGCTATAGGTCACCCATTTATTCACACATTTTTGGACTGAAAAATTTTCTGCTTCCAATACTCATACGAAAGAGATACTTCAGCTCGTTTGTGCTAATAATGCACAGAAACAGAATATCCTGCTCGAATTGGGCTAAGAAAATATATTTTCGGGATGTGCGTAGCTGGTTCTGTGGGCTATAGGTCACCCATTTATTCACACATTTTGGACTGAAAAATTTTCTGCTTCCAATACCCATACGGAGGAGATACTTCAGCTCGTTTGTGCTAATAATGCACAGAAACAGAATATCCTGCTCGTATTGGGCTAAGAAACGATATTTTCGGGATGTGCGTAGCTGGCTCTGTGGGCTATAGGTCACCCATTTATTCACACATTTTGGACTGAAAAATTTTCTGCTTCCAATACCCATACGGAGGAGATACTTCAGCTCGTTTGTGCTAATAATGCACAGAAACAGAATATCCTGCTCGAATTGGGCTAAGAAAAGATATTTTCGGGATGTGCGTAGCTGGTTCTGTGGGCTATAGGTCACCCATTTATTCACACATTTTGGACTGAAAAATTATCTGCTTCCAATACTCATACGGAGGAGATACTTCTGCTCGTTTGTGCTAATAATGCACAGAAACAGAATATCCTGCTCGAATTGGGCTAAGAAAAGATATTTTCGGGATGTGCGTAGCTGGCTCTGTGGGCTATAGGTCACCCATTTATTCACACATTTTGGACTGAAAAATTTTCTGCTTCCAATACCCATACGGAGGAGATACTTCAGCTCGTTTGTGCTAATAATGCACAGAAACAGAATATCCTGCTCGAATTTGGCTAAGAAAAGATATTTTCGGGATGTGCGTAGCTGGTTCTGTGGGCTATAGGTCACCCATTTATTCACACATTTTGGACTGAAAAATTATCTGCTTCCAATACTCATACGGAGGAGATACTTCTGCTCGTTTGTGCTAATAATGCACAGAAACAGAATATCCTGCTCGAATTGGGCTAAGAAAAGATATTGTCGGGATGTGCGTAGCTGGTTCTGTGGGCTATAGGTCACCCATTTATTCACACATTTTTGGACTGAAAAAGTTTCTGCTTCCAATACTCATACGAAAGAGATACTTCAGCTCGTTTGTGCTAATAATGCACAGAAACAGAATATCCTGCTCGAATTGGGCTAAGAAAATATATTTTCGGGATGTGCGTAGCTGGTTCTGTGGGCTATAGGTCACCCATTTATTCACACATTTTGGACTGAAAAATTTTCTGCTTCCAATACCCATACGGAGGAGATACTTCAGCTCGTTTGTGCTAATAATGCACAGAAACAGAATATTCTGCTCGTATTGGGCTAAGAAAAGATATTTTCGGGATGTGCGTAGCTGGCTCTGTGGGCTATAGGTCACCCATTTATTCACACATTTTGGACTGAAAAATTTTCTGCTTCCAATACCCATACGGAGGAGATACTTCTGCTCGTTTGTGCTAATAATGCACAGAAACAGAATATCCTGCTCGTATTGGGCTAAGAAAAGATATTTTCGGGATGTGCGTAGCTGGCTCTGTGGGCTATAGGTCACCCATTTATTCACACATTTTGGACTGAAAAATTTTCTGCTTCCAATACCCATACGGAGGAGATACTTCTGCTCGTTTGTGCTAATAATGCACAGAAACAGAATATCCTGCTCGAATTGGGCTAAGAAAATATATTTTCGGGATGTGCGTAGCTGGTTCTGTGGGCTATAGGTCACCCATTTATTCACACATTTTGGACTGAAAAATTTTCTGCTTCCAATACCCATACGGAGGAGATACTTCAGCTCGTTTGTGCTAATAATGCACAGAAACAGAATATCCTGCTCGTATTGGGCTAAGAAAATATATTTTCGGGATGTGCGTAGCTGGCTCTGTGGGCTATAGGTCACCCATTTATTCACACATTTTGGACTGAAAAATTTTCTGCTTCCAATACCCATACGGAGGAGATACTTCAGCTCGTTTGTGCTAATAATGCACAGAAACAGAATATCCTGCTCGAATTGGGCTAAGAAAAGATATTTTCGGGATGTGCGTAGCTGGCTCTGTGGGCTATAGGTCACCCATTTATTCACACATTTTTGGACTGAAAAATTTTCTGCTTCCAATACTCATACGGAGGAGATACTTCAGCTAGTTTGTGCTTATAATGCACAGAAACAGAATATCCTGCTCGAATTGGGCTAAGAAAAGATATTTTCGGGATGTGCGTAGCTGGTTCTGTGGGCAGGTCACCCATTTATTCACACATTTTTGGACTGAAAAATTTTCTGCTTCCAATACTCATACGGAGGAGATACTTCAGCTACTTTGTGCTAATAATGCACAGAAACAGAATATCCTGCTCGAATTGGGCTAAGAAAAGATATTTTTTCGATGTGCGTAGCTGGTTCTGTGGGCTACAGGTCAACCATTTATTCACACATTTTTGGACTGAAAAATTTTCTGCTTCCAATTCTCATACGAAGGAGATACTTCAGCTCGTTTGTGCTTATAATGCACAGAAACAGAATATCCTGCTCGAATTGGGCTAAGAAAAGATATTTTCGGGATGTGCGTAGCTGGCTCTGTGGGCTATAGGTCACCCATTTATTCACACATTTTGGACTGAAAAATTTTCTGCTTCCAATACCCACACGGAGGAGATACTTCTGCTCGTTTGTGCTAATAATGCACAGAAACAGAATATCCTGCTCGTATTGGGCTAAGAAAAGATATTTTCGGGATGTGCGTAGCTGGCTCTGTGGGCTATAGGTCACCCATTTATTCACACATTTTGGACTGAAAAATTTTCTGCTTCCAATACCCATACGGAGGAGATACTTCTGCTCGTTTGTGCTAATAATGCACAGAAACAGAATATCCTGCTCGAATTGGGCTAAGAAAATATATTTTCGGGATGTGCGTAGCTGGTTCTGTGGGCTATAGGTCACCCATTTATTCACACATTTTGGACTGAAAAATTTTCTGCTTCCAATACCCATACGGAGGAGATACTTCAGCTCGTTTGTGCTAATAATGCACAGAAACAGAATATCCTGCTCGTATTGGGCTAAGAAAATATATTTTCGGGATGTGCGTAGCTGGCTCTGTGGGCTATAGGTCACCCATTTATTCACACATTTTGGACTGAAAAATTTTCTGCTTCCAATACCCATACGGAGGAGATACTTCAGCTCGTTTGTGCTAATAATGCACAGAAACAGAATATCCTGCTCGAATTGGGCTAAGAAAAGATATTTTCGGGATGTGCGTAGCTGGCTCTGTGGGCTATAGGTCACCCATTTATTCACACATTTTGGACTGAAAAATTTTCTGCTTCCAATACCCATACGGAGGAGATACTTCTGCTCGTTTGTGCTAATAATGCACAGAAACAGAATATCCTGCTCGAATTGGGCTAAGAAAAGATATTCATAGGATGTGCGTAGCTGGTTCTGTGGGCTATAGGTCACCCATTTATTCACACATTTTGGACTGAAAAATTTTCTGCTTCCAATACCCATACGGAGGAGATACTTCAGCTCGTTTGTGCTAATAATGCACAGAAACAGAATATCCTGCTCGTATTGGGCTAAGAAAAGATATTTTCGGGATGTGCGTAGCTGGCTCTGTGGGCTATAGGTCACCCATTTATTCACACATTTTGGACTGAAAAATTGTCTGCTTCCAATACCCATACGGAGGAGATACTTCAGCTCGTTTGTGCTAATAATGCACAGAAACAGAATATCCTGCTCGTATTGGGCTAAGAAAAGATATTTTCGGGATGTGCGTAGCTGGCTCTGTGGGCTATAGGTCACCCATTTATTCACACATTTTGGACTGAAAAATTTTCTGCTTCCAATACCCATACGGAGGAGATACTTCTGCTCGTTTGTGCTAATAATGCACAGAAACAGAATATCCTGCTCGAATTGGGCTAAGAAAAGATATTTTCTCGATGTGCGTAGCTGGTTCTGTGGGCTATAGGTCACCCATTTATTCACACATTTTGGACTGAAAAATTTTCTGCTTCCAATACCCATACGGAGGAGATACTTCAGCTCGTTTGTGCTAATAATGCACAGAAACAGAATATCCTGCTCGTATTGGGCTAAGAAAATATATTTTCGGGATGTGCGTAGCTGGCTCTGTGGGCTATAGGTCACCCATTTATTCACACATTTTGGACTGAAAAATTTTCTGCTTCCAATACCCATACGGAGGAGATACTTCTGCTCGTTTGTGCTAATAATGCACAGAAACAGAATATCCTGCTCGTATTGGGCTAAGAAAAGATATTTTCGGGATGTGCGTAGCTGGCTCTGTGGGCTATAGGTCACCCATTTATTCACACATTTTGGACTGAAAAATTTTCTGCTTCCAATACCCATACGGAGGAGATACTTCAGCTCGTTTGTGCTAATAATGCACAGAAACAGAATATCCTGCTCAAATTGGGCTAAGAAAAGATATTTTCGGGATGAGCGTAGCTGGCTCTGTGGGCTATAGGTCACCCATTTATTCACACATTTTGGACTGAAAAATTTTCTGCTTCCAATACCCATACGGAGGAGATACTTCTGCTCGTTTGTGCTAATAATGCACAGAAACAGAATATCCTGCTCGAATTGGGCTAAGAAAATATATTTTCGGGATGTGCGTAGCTGGTTCTGTGGGCTATAGGTCACCCATTTATTCACACATTTTGGACTGAAAAATTTTCTGCTTCCAATACCCATACGGAGGAGACACTTCAGCTCGTTTGTGCTAATAATGCACAGAAACAGAATATCCTGCTCGAATTGGGCTAAGAAAATATATTTTCGGGATGTGCGTAGCTGGTTCTGTGGGCTATAGGTCACCCATTTATTCACACATTTTGGACTGAAAAATTTTCTGCTTCCAATACCCATACGGAGGAGATACTTCAGCTCGTTTGTGCTAATAATGCACAGAAACAGAATATCCTGCTCGAATTGGGCTAAGAAAAGATATTTTCGGGATGTGCGTAGCTGGTTCTGTGGGCTATAGGTCACCCATTTATTCACACATTTTGGACTGAAAAATTATCTGCTTCCAATACTCATACGGAGGAGATACTTCTGCTCGTTTGTGCTAATAATGCACAGAAACAGAATATCCTGCTCGAATTGGGCTAAGAAAAGATATTGTCGGGATGTGCGTAGCTGGTTCTGTGGGCTATAGGTCACCCATTTATTCACACATTTTTGGACTGAAAAATTTTCTGCTTCCAATACTCATACGAAAGAGATACTTCAGCTCGTTTGTGCTAATAATGCACAGAAACAGAATATCCTGCTCGAATTGGGCTAAGAAAAGATATTTTCGGGATGTGCGTAGCTGGTTCTGTGGGCTATAGGTCACCCATTTATTCACACATTTTGGACTGAAAAATTATCTGCTTCCAATACTCATACGGAGGAGATACTTCTGCTCGTTTGTGCTAATAATGCACAGAAACAGAATATCCTGCTTTCTTAGCCCAATTCGAGCAGGATATTCTGTTTCTGTGCATTATTAGCACAAACTAGCTGAAGTATCTCCTCCGTATGAGTATTGGAAGCAGATAATTTTTCAGTCCAAAATGTGTGAATAAATGGGTGACCTATAGCCCACAGAACCAGCTACGCACATCCCGAAAATATCTTTTCTTAGCCCAATACGAGCAGGATATTCTGTTTCTGTGCATTATTAGCACAAACGAGCTGAAGTATCTCCTCCGTATGGGTATTGGAAGCAGAAAATTTGTCAGTCCAAAATGTGTGAATAAATGGGTGACCTATAGCCCACAGAGCCAGCTACGCACATCCCGAAAATATCTTTTCTTAGCCCAATACGAGCAGGATATTCTGTTTCTGTGCATTATTAGCACAAACGAGCTGAAGTATCTCCTCCGTATGGGTATTGGAAGCAGAAAATTTTTCAGTCCAAAATGTGTGAATAAATGGGTGACCTATAGCCCACAGAGCCAGCTACGCACATCCCGAAAATATCTTTTCTTAGCCCAATACGAGCAGGATATTCTGTTTCTGTGCATTATTAGCACAAACGAGCTGAAGTATCTCCTCCGTATGGGTATTGGAAGCAGAAAACTTTTCAGTCCAAAATGTGTGAATAAATGGGTGACCTATAGCCCACAGAGCCAGCTACGCACATTCCGAAAATGTCTTTTCTTAGCCCAATTCGAGCAGGATATTCTGTTTCTGTGCATTATTAGCACAAACGAGCTGAAGTATCTCCTCCGTATGGGTATTGGAAGCAGAAAATTTTTCAGTCCAAAATGTGTGAATAAATGGGTGACCTATAGCCCACAGAACCAGCTACGCACATCCCGAAAATATATTTTCTTAGCCCAATTCGAGCAGGATATTCTGTTTCTGTGCATTATTAGCACAAACGAGCTGAAGTATCTCTTTCGTATGAGTATTGGAAGCAGAAAATTATTCAGTCCAAAAATGTGTGAATAAATGGGTGACCTATAGCCCACAGAACCAGCTACGCACATCGCGACAATATCTTTTCTTAGACCAATTCGAGCAGGATATTCTGTTTCTGTGCATTATTAGCACAAACGAGCAGAAGTATCTCCTCCGTATGAGTATTGGAAGCAGATAATTTTTCAGTCCAAAATGTGTGAATAAATGGGTGACCTATAGCCCACAGAACCAGCTACGCACATCCCGAAAATATCTTTTCTTAGCCCAATTCGAGCAGGATATTCTGTTTCTGTGCATTATTAGCACAAACTAGCTGAAGTATCTCCTCCGTATGAGTATTGGAAGCAGAAAATTTTTCAGTCCAAAAATGTGTGAATAAATGGGTGACCTATAGCCCACAGAACCAGCTACGCACATCCCGAAAATATCTTTTCTTAGCCCAATTCGAACAGGATATTCTGTTTCTGTGCATTATTAGCACAAACGAGCTGAAGTATCTCCTCCGTATGGGTATTGGAAGCAGAACATTTTTCAGTCCCAAAAAGGTGTGAATAAATGGGTGACCTATAGCCCACAGAGCCAGCTACGCACATCCCGAAAATATCTTTTCTTAGCCCAATTCGAGCAGGATATTCTGTTTCTGTGCATTATTAGCACAAACTAGCTGAAGTATCTCCTCCGTATGAGTATTGGAAGCAGAAAATTTTTCAGTCCAAAAATGTGTGAATAAATGGGTGACCAGCCCACAGAACAAGCTACACACATCGAGAAAATATCTTTTCTAATCCCAATTCGAGCAGGATATTCTGTTTCTGTGCATTATAAGCACAAACGAGCTGAAATATCTCCTCCCTATAAGTATTGGAAGCAGAAAATTTTTCAGTCCAAAAATGTGTGAATAAATGGGTGACCTATAGCCCACAGAACCAGCTACGCACATCGAGAAAATATCTTTTCTTAGCCCAATTCGAGCAGGATATTCTGTTTCTGTGCATTATAAGCACAAACTAGCAGAAGTATCTCCTCCGTATGAGTATTGGAAGCAGAAAATTTTTCAGTCCAAAAATGTGTGAATAAATGGGTGACCAGCCCACAGAACAAGCTACACACATCGAGAAAATATCTTTTCTAATCCCAATTCGAGCAGGATATTCTGTTTCTGTGCATTATAAGCACAAACGAGCTGAAATATCTCCTCCCTATAAGTATTGGAGGCAGAAAATTTTTCAGTCCAAAAATGTGTGAATAAATGGGTGACCTATAGCCCACAGAACCAGCTACGCACATCGCGACAATATCTTTTCTTAGACCAATTCGAGCAGGATATTCTGTTTCTGTGCATTATTAGCACAAACGAGCAGAAGTATCTCCTCCGTATGAGTATTGGAAGCAGATAATTTTTCAGTCCAAAATGTGTGAATAAATGGGTGACCTATAGCCCACAGAACCAGCTACGCACATCCCGAAAATATCTTTTCTTAGCCCAATTCGAGCAGGATATTCTGTTTCTGTGCATTATTAGCACAAACGAGCTGAAGTATCTCCTTCGTATGAGAATTGGAAGCAGAAAATTTTTCAGTCCAAAAATGTGTGAATAAATGGTTGACCTGTAGCCCACAGAACCAGCTACGCACATCTAGAAAATATCTTTTCTTAGCCCAATTCGAGCAGGATATTCTGTTTCTGTGCATTATTAGCACAAACTAGCTGAAGTATCTCCTCCGTATGAGTATTGGAAGCAGAAAATTTTTCAGTCCAAAAATGTGTGAATAAATGGGTGACCTATAGCCCACAGAACCAGCTACGCACATCCCGAAAATATCTTTTCTTAGCCCAATTCGAGCAGGATATTCTGTTTCTGTGCATTATTAGCACAAACTAGCTGAAGTATCTCCTCCGTATGAGTATTGGAAGCAGAAAATTTTTCAGTCCAAAAATGTGTGAATATATGGGTGACCTATAGCCCACAGAACCAGCTACGCACATCCCAAAAATATCTTTTCTAATCCGAATTCGAGCAGGATATTCTGTTTCTGCACAAACGAGCTGAAATATCTCCTCCCTATAAGTATTAGAAGCAGAAAATTTTTCAGTCCAAAAATGTGTGAATAAATGGGTGACCTATAGCCCACAGAACCAGCTACGCACATCCCGAAAATATCTTTTCTTAGCCCAATTCGAGCAGGATATTCTGTTTCTGTGCATTATTAGCACAAACTAGCTGAAGTATCTCCTCCGTATGAGTATTGGAAGCAGAAAATTTTTCAGTCCAAAAATGTGTGAATAAATGGGTGACCTATAGCCCACAGAACCAGCTACGCACATCGAGAAGATATCTTTTCTTAGCCCAATTCGAGCAGGATATTCTGTTTCTGTGCATTATTAGCACAAACGAGCTGAAATATCTCCTCCCTATAAGTATTGGAAGCAGAAAATTTTTCAGTCCAAAAATGTGTGAATAAATGGGTGACCTATAGCCCACAGAACCAGCTACGCACATCGAGAAAATATCTTTTCTTAGCCAAATTCGAGCAGGATATTCTGTTTCTGTGCATTATTAGCACAAACGAGCTGAAATATCTCCTCCCTATAAGTATTGGAAGCAGAAAATTTTTCAGTCCAAAAATGTGTGAATAAATGGGTGACCTATAGCCCACAGAACCAGCTACGCACATCGAGAAAATATCTTTTCTTAGCCCAATTCGAGCAGGATATTCTGTTTCTGTGCATTATTAGCACAAACTAGCTGAAGTATCTCCTCCGTATGAGTATTGGAAGCAGAAAATTTTTCAGTCCAAAAATGTGTGAATAAATGGGTGACCTATAGCCCACAGAACCAGCTACGCACATCCCGAAAATATCTTTTCTTAGCCCAATTCGAGCAGGATATTCTGTTTCTGTGCATTATAAGCACAAACGAGCTGAAGTATCTCCTCCGTATGAGTATTGGAAGCAGAAAATTTTTCAGTCCAAAAATGCGTGAATAAATGGGTGACCTATAGCCCACAGAACCAGCTACGCACATCCCGAAAATATCTTTTCTTAGCCCAATTCGAGCAGGATATTCTGTTTCTGTGCATTATAAGCACAAACGAGCTGAAGTATCTCCTTCGTATGAGAATTGGAAGCAGAAAATTTTTCAGTCCAAAAATGTGTGAATAAATGGTTGACCTGTAGCCCACAGAACCAGCTACGCACATCGAAAAAATATCTTTTCTTAGCCCAATTCGAGCAGGATATTCTGTTTCTGTGCATTATTAGCACAAAGTAGCTGAAGTATCTCCTCCGTATGAGTATTGGAAGCAGAAAATTTTTCAGTCCAAAAATGTGTGAATAAATGGGTGACCTGCCCACAGAACCAGCTACGCACATCCCGAAAATATCTTTTCTTAGCCCAATTCGAGCAGGATATTCTGTTTCTGTGCATTATAAGCACAAACTAGCTGAAGTATCTCCTCCGTATGAGTATTGGAAGCAGAAAATTTTTCAGTCCAAAAATGTGTGAATAAATGGGTGACCTATAGCCCACAGAACCAGCTACGCACATCCCAAAAATATCTTTTCTAATCCCAATTCGAGCAGGATATTCTGTTTCTGTGCATTATAAGCACAAACGAGCTGAAGTATCTCCTCCGTATGAGTATTGGAAGCAGAAAATTTTTCAGTCCAAAAATGTGTGAATAAATGGGTGAACTATAGCCCACAGAACCAGCTACGCACATCCCGAAAATATCTTTTCTTAGCCCAATTCGAGCAGGATATTCTGTTTCTGTGCATTATAAGCACAAACGAGCTGAAATATCTCCTCCCTATAAGTATTGGAAGCAGAAAATTTTTCAGTCCAAAAATGTGTGAATAAATGGGTGACCTATAGCCCACAGAACCAGCTACGCACATCCCGAAAATATCTTTTCTTAGCCCAATTCGAGCAGGATATTCTGTTTCTGTGCATTATAAGCACAAACGAGCTGAAGTATCTCCTCCGTATGAGTATTGGAAGCAGAAAATTTTTCAGTCCAAAAATGTGTGAATAAATGGGTGACCTATAGCCCACAGAACCAGCTACGCACATCGAGAAAATATCTTTTCTTAGCCCAATTCGAGCAGGATATTCTGTTTCTGTGCATTATAAGCACAAACGAGCTGAAATATCTCCTCCCTATAAGTATTGGAAGCAGAAAATTTTTCAGTCCAAAAATGTGTGAATAAATGGGTGACCTATAGCCCACAGAACCAGCTACGCACATCCCGAAAATATCTTTTCTTAGCCCAATTCGAGCAGGATATTCTGTTTCTGTGCATTATAAGCACAAACGAGCTGAAGTATCTCCTCCGTATGAGTATTGGAAGCAGAAAATTTTTCAGTCCAAAAATGTGTGAATAAATGGGTGACCTATAGCCCACAGAACCAGCTACGCACATCCCGAAAATATCTTTTCTTAGCCCAATTCGAGCAGGATATTCTGTTTCTGTGCATTATAAGCACAAACGAGCTGAAGTATCTCCTCCGTATGAGTATTGGAAGCAGAAAATTTTTCAGTCCAAAAATGCGTGAATAAATGGGTGACCTATAGCCCACAGAACCAGCTACGCACATCCCGAAAATATCTTTTCTAATCCCAATTCGAGCAGGATATTCTGTTTCTGTGCATTATTAGCACAAACGAGCAGAAGTATCTCCTCCGTATGGGTATTGGAAGCAGAACATTTTTCAGTCCCAAAAAGGTGTGAATAAATGGGTGACCTATAGCCCACAGAGCCAGCTACGCACATCCCGAAAATATCTTTTCTTAGCCCAATTCGAGCAGGATATTCTGTTTCTGTGCATTATTAGCACAAACTAGCTGAAGTATCTCCTCCGTATGAGTATTGGAAGCAGAAAATTTTTCAGTCCAAAAATGTGTGAATAAATGGGTGACCAGCCCACAGAACAAGCTACACACATCGAGAAAATATCTTTTCTAATCCCAATTCGAGCAGGATATTCTGTTTCTGTGCATTATAAGCACAAACGAGCTGAAATATCTCCTCCCTATAAGTATTGGCAGCAGAAAATTTTTCAGTCCAAAAATGTGTGAATAAATGGGTGACCTATAGCCCACAGAACCAGCTACGCACATCGAGAAAATATCTTTTCTTAACCCAATTCGAGCAGGATATTCTGTTTCTGTGCATTATAAGCACAAACTAGCTGAAGTATCTCCTCCGTATGAGTATTGGAAGCAGAAAATTTTTCAGTCCAAAAATGTGTGAATAAATGGGGGACCAGCCCACAGAACAAGCTACACACATCGAGAAAATATCTTTTCTAATCCCAATTCGAGCAGGATATTCTGTTTCTGTGCATTATAAGCACAAACGAGCTGAAATATCTCCTCCCTATAAGTATTGGAAGCAGAAAATTTTTCAGTCCAAAAATGTGTGAATAAATGTGTGACCTATAGCCCACAGAACCAGCTACGCACATCGAGAAAATATCTTTTCTTAGCCCAATTCGAGCAGGATATTCTGTTTCTGTGCATTATTAGCACAAACGAGCTGAAATATCTCCTCCCTATAAGTATTGGAAGCAGAAAATTTTTCAGTCCAAAAATGTGTGAATAAATGGGTGACCTATAGCCCACAGAACCAGCTACGCACATCCCGAAAATATCTTTTCTTAGCCCAATTCGAGCAGGATATTCTGTTTCTGTGCATTATTAGCACAAACTAGCTGAAGTATCTCCTCCGTATGAGTATTGGAAGCAGAAAATTTTTCAGTCCAAAAATGTGTGAGTAAATGGGTGACCTATAGCCCACAGAACCAGCTACGCACATCCCAAAAATATCTTTTCTAATCCGAATTCGAGCAGGATATTCTGTTTCTGCACAAACGAGCTGAAATATCTCCTCCCTATAAGTATTAGAAGCAGAAAATTTTTCAGTCCAAAAATGTGTGAATAAATGGGTGACCTATAGCCCACAGAACCAGCTACGCACATCCCGAAAATATCTTTTCTTAGCCCAATTCGAGCAGGATATTCTGTTTCTGTGCATTATTAGCATAAACTAGCTGAAGTATCTCCTCCGTATGAGTATTGGAAGCAGAAAATTTTTCAGTCCAAAAATGTGTGAATAAATGGGTGACCTATAGCCCACAGAACCAGCTACGCACATCGAGAAAATATCTTTTCTTAGCCCAATTCGAGCAGGATATTCTGTTTCTGTGCATTATTAGCACAAACGAGCTGAAATATCTCCTCCCTATAAGTATTGGAAGCAGAAAATTTTTCAGTCCAAAAATGTGTGAATAAATGGGTGACCTATAGCCCACAGAACCAGCTACGCACATCGAGAAAATATCTTTTCTTAGCCCAATTCGAGCAGGATATTCTGTTTCTGTGCATTATTAGCACAAACGAGCTGAAATATCTCCTCCCTATAAGTATTGGAAGCAGAAAATTTTTCAGTCCAAAAATGTGTGAATAAATGGGTGACCTATAGCCCACAGAACCAGCTACGCACATCCCGAAAATATCTTTTCTTAGCCCAATTCGAGCAGGATATTCTGTTTCTGTGCATTATAAGCACAAACGAGCTGAAGTATCTCCTCCGTATGAGTATTGGAAGCAGAAAATTTTTCAGTCCAAAAATGTGTGAATAAATGGGTGACCTATAGCCCACAGAACCAGCTACGCACATCGAGAAAATATCTTTTCTTAGCCCAATTCGAGCAGGATATTCTGTTTCTGTGCATTATTAGCACAAAGTAGCTGAAGTATCTCCTCCGTATGAGTATTGGAAGCAGAAAATTTTTCAGTCCAAAAATGTGTGAATAAATGGGTGACCTATAGCCCACAGAACCAGCTACGCACATCGAGAAAATATCTTTTCTTAGCCCAATTCGAGCAGGATATTCTGTTTCTGTGCATTATAAGCACAAACGAGGTGAAGTATCTCTTCCGTATGAGTATTGGAAGCAGAAAATTTTTCAGTCCAAAAATGTGTGAATAAATGGGTGACCTATAGCCCACAGAACCAGCTACGCACATCCCGAAAATATCTTTTCTTAGCCCAATTCGAGCAGGATATTCTGTTTCTGTGCATTATAAGCACAAACGAGCTGAAGTATCTCCTCCGTATGAGTATTGGAAGCAGAAAATTTTTCAGTCCAAAAATGTGTGAATAAATGGGTGACCTATAGCCCACAGAACCAGCTACGCACATCGAGAAAATATCTTTTCTTAGCCCAATTCGAGCAGGATATTCTGTTTCTGTGCATTATTAGCACAAACGAGCTGAAATATCTCCTCCCTATAAGTATTGGAAGCAGAAAATTTTTCAGTCCAAAAATGTGTGAATAAATGGGTGACCTATAGCCCACAGAACCAGCTACGCACATCCCGAAAATATCTTTTCTTAGCCCAATTCGAGCAGGATATTCTGTTTCTGTGCATTATTAGCACAAACGAGCTGAAATATCTCCTCCCTATAAGTATTGGAAGCAGAAAATTTTTCAGTCCAAAAATGTGTGAATAAATGGGTGACCTATAGCCCACAGAACAAGCTACACACATCGAGAAAATATCTTTTCTAATCCCAATTCGAGCAGGATATTCTGTTTCTGTGCATTATAAGCACAAACGAGCTGAAATATCTCCTCCCTATAAGTATTGGAAGCAGAAAATTTTTCAGTCCAAAAATGTGTGAATAAATGTGTGACCTATAGCCCACAGAACCAGCTACGCACATCGAGAAAATATCTTTTCTTAGCCCAATTCGAGCAGGATATTCTGTTTCTGTGCATTATTAGCACAAACGAGCTGAAATATCTCCTCCCTATAAGTATTGGAAGCAGAAAATTTTTCAGTCCAAAAATGTGTGAATAAATGGGTGACCTATAGCCCACAGAACCAGCTACGCACATCCCGAAAATATCTTTTCTTAGCCCAATTCGAGCAGGATATTCTGTTTCTGTGCATTATTAGCACAAACTAGCTGAAGTATCTCCTCCGTATGAGTATTGGAAGCAGAAAATTTTTCAGTCCAAAAATGTGTGAGTAAATGGGTGACCTATAGCCCACAGAACCAGCTACGCACATCCCAAAAATATCTTTTCTAATCCGAATTCGAGCAGGATATTCTGTTTCTGCACAAACGAGCTGAAATATCTCCTCCCTATAAGTATTAGAAGCAGAAAATTTTTCAGTCCAAAAATGTGTGAATAAATGGGTGACCTATAGCCCACAGAACCAGCTACGCACATCCCGAAAATATCTTTTCTTAGCCCAATTCGAGCAGGATATTCTGTTTCTGTGCATTATTAGCATAAACTAGCTGAAGTATCTCCTCCGTATGAGTATTGGAAGCAGAAAATTTTTCAGTCCAAAAATGTGTGAATAAATGGGTGACCTATAGCCCACAGAACCAGCTACGCACATCGAGAAAATATCTTTTCTTAGCCCAATTCGAGCAGGATATTCTGTTTCTGTGCATTATTAGCACAAACGAGCTGAAATATCTCCTCCCTATAAGTATTGGAAGCAGAAAATTTTTCAGTCCAAAAATGTGTGAATAAATGGGTGACCTATAGCCCACAGAACCAGCTACGCACATCGAGAAAATATCTTTTCTTAGCCCAATTCGAGCAGGATATTCTGTTTCTGTGCATTATTAGCACAAACGAGCTGAAATATCTCCTCCCTATAAGTATTGGAAGCAGAAAATTTTTCAGTCCAAAAATGTGTGAATAAATGGGTGACCTATAGCCCACAGAACCAGCTACGCACATCCCGAAAATATCTTTTCTTAGCCCAATTCGAGCAGGATATTCTGTTTCTGTGCATTATAAGCACAAACGAGCTGAAGTATCTCCTCCGTATGAGTATTGGAAGCAGAAAATTTTTCAGTCCAAAAATGTGTGAATAAATGGGTGACCTATAGCCCACAGAACCAGCTACGCACATCGAGAAAATATCTTTTCTTAGCCCAATTCGAGCAGGATATTCTGTTTCTGTGCATTATTAGCACAAAGTAGCTGAAGTATCTCCTCCGTATGAGTATTGGAAGCAGAAAATTTTTCAGTCCAAAAATGTGTGAATAAATGGGTGACCTATAGCCCACAGAACCAGCTACGCACATCGAGAAAATATCTTTTCTTAGCCCAATTCGAGCAGGATATTCTGTTTCTGTGCATTATAAGCACAAACGAGGTGAAGTATCTCTTCCGTATGAGTATTGGAAGCAGAAAATTTTTCAGTCCAAAAATGTGTGAATAAATGGGTGACCTATAGCCCACAGAACCAGCTACGCACATCCCGAAAATATCTTTTCTTAGCCCAATTCGAGCAGGATATTCTGTTTCTGTGCATTATAAGCACAAACGAGCTGAAGTATCTCCTCCGTATGAGTATTGGAAGCAGAAAATTTTTCAGTCCAAAAATGTGTGAATAAATGGGTGACCTATAGCCCACAGAACCAGCTACGCACATCGAGAAAATATCTTTTCTTAGCCCAATTCGAGCAGGATATTCTGTTTCTGTGCATTATTAGCACAAAGTAGCTGAAGTATCTCCTCCGTATGAGTATTGGAAGCAGAAAATTTTTCAGTCCAAAAATGTGTGAATAAATGGGTGACCTATAGCCCACAGAACCAGCTACGCACATCGAGAAAATATCTTTTCTTAGCCCAATTCGAGCAGGATATTCTGTTTCTGTGCATTTTAAGCACAAACTAGCTGAAGTATCTCCTCCGTATGAGTATTGGAAGCAGAAAATTTTTCAGTCCAAAAATGTGTGAATAAATGGGTGACCTATAGCCCACAGAACCAGCTACGCACATCCCAAAAATATCTTTTCTAATCCCAATTCGAGCAGGATATTCTGTTTCTGTGCATTATAAGCACAAACGAGCTGAAGTATCTCCTCCGTATGAGTATTGGAAGCAGAAAATTTTTCAGTCCAAAAATGTGTGAATAAATGGGTGAACTATAGCCCACAGAACCAGCTACGCACATCCCGAAAATATCTTTTCTTAGCCCAATTCGAGCAGGATATTCTGTTTCTGTGCATTATAAGGACAAACGAGCTGAAGTATCTCTTCCGTATGAGTATTGGAAGCAGAAAATTTTTCAGTCCAAAAATGTGTGAATAAATGGGTGACCTATAGCCCACAGAACCAGCTACGCACATCCCGAAAATATCTTTTCTTAGCCCAATTCGAGCAGGATATTCTGTTTCTGTGCATTTTAAGCACAAACTAGCTGAAGTATCTCCTCCGTATGAGTATTGGAAGCAGAAAATTTTTCAGTCCAAAAATGTGTGAATAAATGGGTGCCCTATAGCCCACAGAACCAGCTACGCACATCCCAAAAATATCTTTTCTAATCCCAATTCGAGCAGGATATTCTGTTTCTGTGCATTATAAGCACAAACGAGCTGAAGTATCTCCTCCGTATGAGTATTGGAAGCAGAAAATTTTTCAGTCCAAAAATGTGTGAATAAATGGGTGAACTATAGCCCACAGAACCAGCTACGCACATCCCGAAAATATCTTTTCTTAGCCCAATTCGAGCAGGATATTCTGTTTCTGTGCATTATAAGGACAAACGAGCTGAAGTATCTCTTCCGTATGAGTATTGGAAGCAGAAAATTTTTCAGTCCAAAAATGTGTGAATAAATGGGTGACCTATAGCCCACAGAACCAGCTACGCACATCGAGAAAATATCTTTTCTTAGCCCAATTCGAGCAGGATATTCTGTTTCTGTGCATTATTAGCACAAACTAGCTGAAGTATCTCCTTCGTATGAGAATTGGAAGCAGAAAATTTTTCAGTCCAAAAATGTGTGAATAAATGGGTGACCTATAGCCCACAGAACCAGCTACGCACATCCCGAAAATATCTTTTCTTAGCCCAATTCGAGCAGGATATTCTGTTTCTGTGCATTATAAGCACAAACGAGCTTAAGTATCTCCTCCGTATGAGTATTGGAAGCAGAAAATTTTTCAGTCCAAACATTTTTATAGCCCACAGAACCAGCTACGCACATCCCGAAAATATCTTTTCTTAGCCCAATTCGAGCAGGATATTCTGTTTCTGTGCATTATAAGCACAAACGAGCTGAAGTATCTCCTCCGTATGAGTATTGGAAGCAGAAAATTTTTCAGTCCAAAAATGTGTGAATAAATGGGTGACCTATAGCCCACAGAACCAGCTACGCACATCGAGAAAATATCTTTTCTTAGCCCAATTCGAGCAGGATATTCTGTTTCTGTGCATTATCAGCACAAACTAGCTGAAATATCTCCTCCCTATAAGTATTAGAAGCAGAAAATTTTTCAGTCCAAAAATGTGTGAATAAATGGGTGACCTATAGCCCACAGAACCAGCTACGCACATCGAGAAAGTATCTTTTCTAGTCCCAATTCGAGCAGGATATTCTGTTTCTGTGCATTATAAGCACAAACGAACTGAAATATCTCCTCCCTATAAGTATTGGAAGCAGAAAATTTTTCAGTCCAAAAATGTGTGAATAAATGGGTGACCTATAGCCCACAGAACCAGTAAGCACATCCCGAAAATATCTTTTCTAATCCCAATTCGAGCAGGATATTCTGTTTCTGTGCATTATAAGCACAAACGAGCTGAAATATCTCCTCCCTATAAGTATTGGAAGCAGAAAATTTTTCAGTCCAAAAATGTGTGAATAAATGGGTGACCTATAGCCCACAGAACCAGCTACGCACATCGAGAAAATATCTTTTCTTAGCCCAATTCGAGCAGGATATTCTGTTTCTGTGCATTATAAGCACAAACGAGCTGAAATATCTCCTCCCTATAAGTATTGGAAGCAGAAAATTTTTCAGTCCAAAAATGTATGAATAAATGGGTGACCTATAGCCCACAGAACCAGCTACGCACATCCCGAAAATATCTTTTCTTAGCCCAATTCGAGCAGGATATTCTGTTTCTGTGCATTATTAGCACAAACTAGCTGAAGTATCTCCTCCGTATGAGTATTGGAAGCAGAAAATTTTTCAGTCCAAAAATGTGTGAATAAATGGGTGACCTATAGCCCACAGAGCCAGCTACGCACATCCCGAAAATATATTTTCTTAGCCCAATACGAGCAGGATATTCTGTTTCTGTGCATTATTAGCACAAACGAGCTGAAGTATCTCCTCCGTATGAGTATTGGAAGCAGAAAATTTTTCAGTCCAAAAATGTGGGAATAAATGGGTGACCTATAGCCCACCGAACCAGCTACGCACATAGAGAAAATATCTTTTCTAATCCCAATTCGAGCAGGATATTCTGTTTCTGTGCATTATAAGCACAAACGAGCTGAAATATCTCCTCCCTATAAGTATTGGAAGCAGAAAATTTTTCAGTCCAAAAATGTATGAATAAATGGGTGACCTATAGCCCACAGAACCAGCTACGCACATCCCGAAAATATCTTTTCTTAGCCCAATTCGAGCAGGATATTCTGTTTCTGTGCATTATTAGCACAAACTAGCTGAAGTATCTCCTCCGTATGAGTATTGGAAGCAGAAAATTTTTCAGTCCAAAAATGTGTGAATAAATGGGTGACCTATAGCCCACAGAGCCAGCTACGCACATCCCGAAAATATCTTTTCTTAGCCCAATTCGAGCAGGATATTCTGTTTCTGTGCATTATTAGCACAATCTAGCTGAAGTATCTCCTCCGTATGAGTATTGGAAGCAGAAAATTTTTCAGTCCAAAAATGTGAGAATAAATGGGTGACCTATAGCCCACCGAACCAGCTACGCACATAGAGAAAATATCTTTTCTAATCCCAATTCGAGCAGGATATTCTGTTTCTGTGCATTATAAGCACAAACGAGCTGAAATATCTCCTCCCTATAACTATTGGAAGCAGAAAATTTTTCAGTCCAAAAATGTGTGAATAAATGGGTGACCTATAGCCCACAGAAGCAGCTACGCACATCCCGTATTCTAATCCCAATTCGAGCAGGATATTCTGTTTCTGTGCATTATAAGCACAAACGAGCTGAAATATCTCCTCCCTATAGCTATTGGAAGCAGAAAATTTTTCAGTCCAAAAATGTGTGAATAAATGGGTGACCTATAGCCCACAGAACCAGCTACGCACATCGAGAAAATATCTTTTCTTAGCCCAATTCGAGCAGGATATTCTGTTTCTGTGCATTATTAGCACAAACGAGCTGAAATATCTCCTCATCACGGGGATCATATTTGATATCCAAATCTTATGTTTTTTACTAATTAAATCCTCAACTAATATTGGTAGGTTTCAGGAATTAGTTATGCCCTCTTCCCACGCGCCACTGAGAGATTATATTCGCCTACATATGTCGTCCCTTCAGGCATCGGAACGGATTTCAGGATCTATATCGTTGAGGAATATTTTCCGAGAGCTGCTCTTTTTGATATTGCTAAGCCTTGGATCTTGACGTTTGAGATGGCATGGATATTCTCTTCTGCATTTATGAACATTAATATACCGTCAGTGTTGTTGGTTTGTTCTAATCGCTTTAAGAAGTGGTAAGCTCGGTCTGATAAGATTAGAGAGTTCTTGTTTGTTTTTTGTTGGATTCCTCGAAATGAGGCATGGGTGGTGTATACGTCTTCCATTTTTCATTGTTCCTCTTCTATTTTTAATTGTTCTTGGAAGTTCAAGAAAACGTTTAATTTTTTAGTTCTCCCAAGGGTTGTTGGGTTCCTTGCTAGTTTACTCGATTTCTAATTTCTGTGGGCACCATGCATCCAATGGGTGAAAAACGAACAGAGTGTGTCGTTAGGTACATAGATACTCAAATTCGAGACCATTTCCAACCAGTTTTGATTTTCTGACTATGGGTATGAAGCTTCCATGGCTGCTTGCCTGTCTTTTCTTAGAAGAGCGCCGCTATGCTGGCGTTTGCTGAAGATCCTTGAAATGTCTCTGTCAGTTACTATGATGTTTTTTTTTTCTCTGAAGCTCCGTAAAAGAACTTGTAGTGCTGTATGAGGATCGAACCTAGCTTAATGAACTACCTGCCACCGTGGGTGGCTCAAAACCTTACTAAGACATGTTACATATATATGTATGTAAAAATAAACACACAATTTAACGATTTAATAATTCTCTGTATTTCACATAGTTAATGACAAATTTATAGATATAATCTACGCTTGTACACATTCGGAAACATAATTTTCAAAACAAAATGTAGAAAAATAAACTTAATAGAGAGATTAACCGTATTCTGCTTTTGTTGCAAATTGCAACTAACAAAGTATTTATAAAAAAAAATAAAACAAAATAAAATAAAACACATTATGGATAAATATTTACACAGGGCTTGTCATACCACGAAATATGTATCTATTAAGCAAAACCGATAATTAACAAACATATCCTAGGGTTATCACAAAATTATACAAGTTTACAGTGTTTATAGTACTTTTTGTTTGTTTAGTATCTCTACAACGAATTAACGAAAATTAGTAAGTAGTTATAATTACATATGACATGAAGTGAATCTTTGTGGCTTATCTAAAACTATTTAAGTAAATATTTACAAATGAAGAGCGACATGCAGCGGATATATATTATTTTTTTTTTATTTTTATTTTCTACTAAAAACTACTTTTGTTGGCTTAATATCATCATTTACCGATTGATTCGATTGCAGTGACACCCTGTAGTGTCGGGTATTTTATGGATATAGCGTAGGACTAGCATATAGCATGCGACTGCTGCATATCGCTCGTTCTGCTGACTGTGGCAACTACCACAGTTACAGCTTCTAACTTCCATCCTTAGCTAGTTCGGCGAGATACTTGTGTATTATGTGTCGAAATGCAGGACGTACTCCTTGAGGGGACCTGGTAAATTAAGGCGAGTAATATTTTGTGCTAGTTTCTTGTTGAGCGCTTCGTATATGGACACTCGACAGAGTTGCTTTAGACTCCGTGGCTTTCGGTAGAGTAGCGATATCAACGAGATAAGTTGTTCGGTCTTTTTACTAGGTACTTGAGCTACGTAAAAGTTGTGCAGTGATTTGAGGCAATTGTATAGCGGCTCATGCTGCATGGTCAGAAAGAACAGGTGTATGATGCGTGTGAAGGTGAGCTCAGGATCGTTCAGAATGAACTCCTTCTTTGTGATGAGGATGATGTAGTAGAAAAGTATAAATCTGGAATTTGTACGGAATGAATTGCGAAAGTGATCGCCAAGGTGTTGGCGAGAGCAGGATGGTCCGGCCGGGGGTCCACCAGGAACGACTCCATTGGCTGCGCTCACTGGTACATCATCAGGCGAGGGATTTGTATGGCAAAGTCCTTCGCCAAAATTGGCTATTTCATTGGAAAATATTGTACTACCAGGCGTTGATTTTCCACTAAGCACTATGTTTGGATCTGCACCGTACTGGATGAGGGTGAGAGTGAGTTCATAAATACACTGCATATCGGGGCATGTTCGGACGTTTGGAACCATATCCATCACCGCTTGCAGAATATGCGGATATGTTTGATTACAATCTAGACCGTGTTGCAGTAGCAGTAGTAGAATATTCTTGATAAAGTCAAAATTTGTTCGCTTCTGTACATCACAGTTGAGGGTGAAATTCTCGCTGACGGTAAACACTAATACGTGCAGCGGTGTTAGGTTCGAGCGATACGAACAATTGGGGTTCGCTCCATGCTGCAGGAGAATTCTCATACAGTTTAGGTAGCACACCTGGAAATATTAAAAATCTAAGCTAAGTCGCATTTTTCCCTTTCGTCTGGCATACCTTCATTGAGTGCGTAAAGTGATGAAGTTGATCTTTATTAATGAGTGGGACCAAACAGACCATAATTGGCACAGAACCGTCACGTCCTACTATGTTCGGATCACCTACAAATATTTCGTGTTATCTTGGATTGTATTTTTAGGCAGCACAACACTCACCATCTTCTTTAATTAACATACTAAGCAGCTCGAAACACACCTCCCAGTCACGCACGTGACGGAATACACATGCTAGGGCACTATTCCCCGCTTGATTAATAGAACTCTTCGCACCGTTTTGCAGAAGAAATCGCACCAAATGTAGCACATCCCATTTACTCCACTTGTCGTAGCCATATCTGGTAAAGTTTGTTTGTAAATCGGTAAGTTTAGAATATAGGGATCAGTAAGAGTACCTGGCTTCTTCTAATGCATAGCGGACAATGAGTGCATGCAGTGGTGTATTACCTAACGAGTCAGGTTCATTGATCAGTTCCTTGCAGCCGCGTTCTAAAAGAATTCGCAGTGTGCTTAATGTATCCTCAGCGGATTTACGTGCCGCAAATATAACTGAAATTATATAAACAAAATCGATAGTGTTTAGCCTAATGGTGCTCCTTTCTGAATTCATTGCAACCTTACTTTCCTCTGAAAACCACAAAGCTCTCGTAAAATCACTTACCAACATGCAGAAGCGTCATTTGCTGCGTGCACGTGCGTACTGTCGTCACGGCCCCGTGTTGTATTAGAAGTTCTAGAAATCTACCCTCATGTAACACAGCCTGATGTATGGGATAGTACTCATCTTTGATCAAGTTTATTTCCTCAGTTCTGGTAATGACCAACTGCTGTACACAATTCCAAGCGCCCCGCTCACAAGCCAAATGCAAGAGCGGCTTCTTCACTCGAAACGGAATCTGCAAAAAAAATAAAATAAGCAAAAAGGCGAACAAAAAGTAGGATAGACCAACCCATGGATCCTCCATTTTTTGCGATAGTATGTTCAGTACATTAATCTGATCTCCATCGATGGCATAGCATACTGAATTTTGCAACTTTGTGCTAAATCGATCGCAAACCCCAACTTCCTCCTGATTTCCCCGATACTTGCCACTCTCTTCACAATTGTGTGAATGTGTACCGGGAAAGCACAACCTCGCCTCAGTATCAATCCGCGCTCCATGCTTAAGTAACAGCTCCACACACTCCTCGTAACCCTTCAGACATGCGATGTGCAGTGGGAGCGAGCATGGCGATCGATTCACATCTGGACGATGCCGATGCAACAACCATTTGGTGAGATCAATATGATTCAGTCCGACACTACGTTGCAGAATGTTATAGCCGCATTCGTCATGGATGACCAATATGTTCTCATTCTGAAATAAACACACAACAACTCAGGCTAGAGCACGGAATTGCTTGCTTAACCCACCTTCGGTATCTGTATGAGTAGACTTTCGAGTGTATGAATCGAAATTTTCGGATTGGCACGAAGAATCTCGAATATCGTCTTAATTTTCTCCTCGGTGGCTTTGGAAACTTTATGACCGTCACGATGGGACAACAGAGCGCTTCCAGATCTAAACACTTGACTCACGGAGCCGCCCATTTTACACAAATATATTTCATAATCTACCCAATGGCACACTACGGCAATAAATCAAGAGAGAGAAGAAAAAAAAACCACACAAAATTCCTTCATTCCATCGTCTCAGTGCGTCACAACTTCACTTGGACTAACCTTGGGGCTATGCGCTTCGGATGGGAATATTCATTTGACCTTACTTCATCGTGTAATTGGATGGACCAACTTAAGGCTTTCGAATCCTCTAACTTTCGACAATCTTGAGGGGGAAAATTTATTTATAAAAAAATCAATATTACTTTGCTCGTGGTTTGTTTACAATCAGCTGGGTTAAATGGGCGATTTAAGGTCTCGGGGCAGCATATTTGCACGTACGGCGAGGGCTAGTTATTAGTATGTTTATCGTGCTGCGGAGTTTTAACTACGTCAATTGATTGACTGTGTTTTTTCTTTATTGTTTTTAAATAAATTCCTATTAATTTTTTTTTTCTTTCGTTTTTCTTTGTAAAACCCTACTGGTTGTGTGACAATCGCAAAATATACGTCAATCGAAATGTCAGTGAGGAAAGAAGCTAAAAAACAAAGAGAATTTTTTGTTTCACAAGCTGTGGTTTACGTTAAGTGCAGTGTTCAGAGTTTGTTAGACTTGTGTCCATTTATCGCGAGAAATGGAGGGTAGGGGAGTATGTTTGTTGGTCTTACAGCAGACTAAACGTATCAAACAAGACTTGATGATCAAAATTGGACGAACTGTGCAAAAAACCATACAACACACTACCACAACGCATTTTTTTTACTTACTGCCCTATCAGCGTCGCCTTCCAAATGATTGTAGAGTGTCTAACCTTACTAAATTCCATGAGAAGAGCTACATTGCTGAATGAATTTAAGCCTCCACTAATAGGTCCCGACGGACGAACAATCGTTAACTAGCTGCCTTGATTTTTTTCATGTTAATTTGAATAAATCACCGAAAAAGTCATACCGATCTACTTGACGCAGTGCAATGCAGCATTTCTTCACGAGCAAGGCAATATCAGACTTCTTTCAGCATTAAGAAAAACACAATTTGAAGTCAAGCCTGTCCTTCACGCAGACTTCCGATTTAAGCACAGATTGGTATTTGAAAATTCGATCCTTGCTTGTCACATTTTTGAACTCGCAAAACTTTTCACCCATCTTCTCCAACTGTAACTGGCGAAATAAAATTTAGTTTTGGCATCACTTTTGTACACGAAACGCTCTTTTTTGACAGTCGCCCTTGCATATGGGAATCAGCGAATTTTATAAAATCGAATAAATTCGCTTGGAAAACATTTAAAAATGGTGAGATTTCTTTAAATTATTTTCCCAATCATTTCCCAAATGTGTAGAATAAAAAATAACTCAAAAAACCACTGGCATATTGTGCAAAGCGAACATAAAAATAATCCTAACCTATAAACATCTACGCCACAAAGCTGCATTCTGATTCATTTTTTGTTTTAAATATATATTTCCAGAGACCTTTAATGCTTCAGGGACATGAGCGTTCCATAACGCAAATCAAATACAATCGAGAGGGTGATCTATTGTTCTCCTGTTCCAAGGATCAGAAGCCGAATGTTTGGTGGTCGCTCAATGGTGAACGGTTGGGCACTTACAATGGTCATCAGGGCGCTGTTTGGTGTTTGGACGTTGATTGGACTTCATCGAAACTTATATCGGGTGCCGGCGATATGTCTACTAAGATCTGGGATGTAGAATATGGTTCGGTGATTGCATCGATGACGGCAAAGTCGTCCGTGAGAACGACACACTTCAGCTATTCTGGCAATCAAGCCGCGTACTCTACGGACAAGGCTATGCAACAGAACTCTGAGTTGTTCATTATTGATGTGAGGAATGCTGATTCGAGTATTTCTGGGCAGGACCCCATACTGAGGATCCCTATGTTGCAGTCGAAGATTACCTCACTGCTGTGGGGAGCTCTTGATGAGACCATTATTACAGGTAAGTGGTCGAGTGAATGCTTATTTGGTACAGAGCTCATGTTCTTGGGAAAGAAAGGAATGGTTATCTACTTTCCTTCAAAGGTCCTTACGCAGAGCAAGTTAGTCCCGTCTTTTTTTCACGGTTCTCAACCAACAAACCTGTAATTCGCATTATCAGCTCCATGTGGTGACTGCTGGATTGCTATCTGTTAGTGAACGAACAAAGAGCATGTTTGGTGTGACTTGTAGCGGAGTCCAAGAGCACTGCGATCTATGCAGACCTAACAATTGCTTCTATTAATGGGATACTTGAGCTAAAGCATCTATATGTCCTTCGACCCGCTTTTAGAATTTCGAAAGAAGCGTGTGAATTGCGGGTGAAGCGTGAAAAATTCTCTTGGAATGCAATGTCGCCATATGTATCTCTATCCCTTAGAGTTTTCCGTCAAATGGACGAAAATGAACAAAAAAATTTAACCAAAAAACGTTAAGAGGATGACTTAGACTTTGGCGTACTCAGTTGGCCTCTATTTAGCGTTCGGGAAAAAATTGTGGATACTGAGGTCAAGAATGAAAAAAACTCTTGATGCACTTCAAATGCAATATCGTCTCATATCTCCTCTCCCTTAGCGTTTTCCGTGAAATAAACGAAAATGA
The DNA here is from genome assembly GCA_963583995.1 of Xylota segnis. Lineage (NCBI taxonomy): Eukaryota > Metazoa > Arthropoda > Insecta > Diptera > Syrphidae > Xylota > Xylota segnis. The sequence goes on from OY757238.1 coordinate 43,389,431, forward strand.
ACAAAAAACTTAACCAAAAAACGTTAAGAGGATGACTTAGACTTTGGCGTACTCAGTTGGCCTCTATTTAGCGTTCGGGAAAAAATTGTGGATACTGAGGTCAAGAATGAAAAAAACTCTTGATGCACTTCAAATGCAATATCGTCTCATATCTCCTCTCCCTTAGCGTTTTCCGTGAAATAAACGAAAATGAACAAAAAACTTAACCAAAAAACGTTAAGAGGATGACTTAGACTTTGGCGTACTCAGTTGGCCTCTATTTAGCGTTTGGGAAACATTTGGGCATACAGAGGTCAAGAATGAAAAAAACTCTTGATGCGCTTCAAATGCAATATCGTCTCATATCTCCTCTCCCTTAGCGTTTTCCGTGAAATAAACGAAAATGAACAAAAAACTTAACCAAAAAACGTTAAGAGGATGACTTAGACTTTGGCGTACTCAGTTGGCCTCTATTTAGCGTTTGGGAAACATTTGGGCATACAGAGGTCAAGAATGAAAAAAATCTCCAGATGCACTTCAAATGCAATATTGCCACATACCTCCTCTCCCTTAGCGTTTTGCGTCAAATGGACGAAATTGAACAAAAAACGTTAAGAGGGTGACTTAGACTTTGGCGTATTCAGTTGGCCTCTATTTAGTGGTTGGGAAGAAGTTGGGTATACAGAGGTCAAGATTGAATAAAACCTCTTGATGCACTTGAAATGCAATATCACCACATATCTCCTCTCCCTAAGCGTTTTGCGTGAAATGGACGAAAATGAACAAAAAACTTAACTGAAAAACGTTAAGAGGGTGACTTAGACTTTGGCGTACTCAGTTGGCCTCTATTTAGGGTTCGGGAAAAAATTGTGGATACTGAGGTCAAGAATGAAAAAAACTCTTGATGCACTTCAAATGCAATATCGTCTCATATCTCCTCTCCCTTAGCGTTTTCCGTGAAATAAACGAAAATGAACAAAAAACTTAACCAGAAAACGTTAAGAGGATGACTTAGACTTTGGCGTACTCAGTTGGCCTCTATTTAGCGTTTGGGAAGAAGTTGGGTATACAGGGTCCAGAATGGAAAAAATCTCCTGATGCACTTCATAAGCAATATCGTCACATATCTCCTCTTCTTAGCGTTCATGCCGAATTCGCATTTCCATCGTTTGTTCATTTGTCTCGATACTTATATATCATTTCACCCATTAAACGTTGACTCTGTCGGTCTGGCTCAGTCTGGAGCGTCTAGAACTGAGCAGGCGGTAAACTTTGCAGATTTTCATTTATTGCGTATGCCTTCTAAATGTGTTGCACTGCTAGATTCATTAAATTTCTTTTTTAATCTATTTCAGGTCATGAAAACGGTCAAATCTCCCTGTGGGACATCAGGAAAGGCAAAGAAATCAACTCAGTCAATGACCACACAGCTGGCATCAATGACATGCAAATGAACAAGGACGGCACAATGTTCGTTACTGCCTCAAAGGATACATCGGCTAAATTATTCGACTCCGAATCGCTTATGTGCTTGAAAACCTACAAAACTGAGCGACCCGTCAACTCGGCTTCAATCAGTCCCATCATGGATCATGTTGTCCTCGGTGGCGGTCAGGATGCCATGGAAGTCACAACAACCTCAGCCAAGGCGGGTAAATTCGATTCCCGTTTCTTCCACTTAATTTACGAAGAGGAATTCGCCCGATTGAAGGGCCATTTCGGTCCAATCAACAGTTTAGCCTTCCATCCCGATGGTAAGAGCTACGCATCCGGTGGTGAAGATGGTTTTGTTCGCGTTCAAGTATTCGACAGCTCGTATTTTGATAACATCTTCGAGTAGTCTAATTGTAACAGTTTGTAAATTTCTTTTTATAAATAATTCTAAAAGTAGAAAACTTGATTACGCCCGCAGATAGTTTTGCGTGAATATATTCCATGTGCACTGAAAGCTATACAAATATATTCATGATAACGAAAAGAAAAGCGTGTTTTGTTTTGTTTTTATTTTTAAAGAAAGTAATGTTTATTCCTTCCAACAACAATACATAAAATAAAACAGCAAGATTCGCTTACATTTACCGAAATTAGAAATTAATCATTTGCGCTGAGATGCAGACATGTCATAGTCTTGAACGTCTAGAAGAACGAATTCTTTTTTTTCTTCAGTATCACCTGCAAAATGGAAGTAAAAGAAATATGTTAATAGCAGAGTAGACATCTGATAAAGGATTTCAATGCTATAGTAAGCAAATTCAGCTTCAATTCAAGTGGTGGACTGTGCATATTCAACCAGATTGACCACTCTCCGATCAGTCGGTAATTTAGACGTTGTTTGTGTGGCTACAACGTTGACAGTTTGCATTCCCTCTCGTACTGCATCTACTCTAAACAATTAAAATACAGTGACGCATACTGCTTCGTCATCATTTCAGGGGCCATCTTATCGAATGAACCGAAACCAATAAGCAAGTCCACTCGCCCATGCTTAAGCGAACGCTGGGGAATTGTGATAAACGTTTGGGAGCATAACTCAGATCACCACAGCACGCCTAACCGTTGGGAGCTTGATGCAAACCATGCTAAAAGTGTAAATCCAAGTTTTTCACTAGGTAAGCGCTTCACACACAGAAGTAGCAATTCATAGGTGCGATAGTAGGAGCCTCTATGGAATCGAAGGATTGGTAGGTGGTCAGTAAACGGAGCAAACATTTTGCCATGAATTTGACCGAGGTATCCAATGCCGCAAATACCCCGAAACAGATAGGTAGATGACACTAGGAATCCAAAGTACTCAAAAAAAAAACTGAAACCATTGACCAGAAGTTTATAGCAAACCTAACAGAGACAGAAACTGGAAGTATTTTGTGGTCCTCCGACAACTTGCAAAATCAAAGAACTCCTTGGTTCCAATGGAATTCTTCCGCATCGACGACACATCAACACTTTACCAAATCAAGTAGAAGAACATGTCGCTCTTGGGAAACGAGGCGTAGAAAGATTGTAGAATTCTGGACAAACTAGATAAGATTCGGGTACGTCAGGCGTATTATGTGACCAAAAATTTGATTTAACATACCGGTTGTCCCTGTAAAGCAGCAAGCTGCTCCGGTGTTGGTGCACAGCCAGGCGGTGGAGGAGGTATACTGATAGATCCAGCACCCTGACCCTTGAAGCGTGCCCCAGCATCATAAGTCACCGCCTACATACAGAACAAATAATTAATACAAAATCTAGGTCCTCCTTTAATTGATTATTCACATTCACCGATCCCGCTGCCATTTGTTGCGACACCACAGTTCCAGGCATCATTTGCTTCTTGGGTTTATAAATGAATGCGTACATGCCATGTGGCTGCTGTGCATACTGCATTGGCTGTTGTATCCCTGCATAAGGCGGAGGATTGCCACTCATGGCGGGATAGAAATTGCCTCCTTGTGGAGCATACATTGGTTGTGGATTCCATCGTTGACTCTCCTCGTATGATGGTGGTGGTGGTCTCTATTATGAAATCACAAGGTATAGCAAAAAAAATGCAAAAATGACGAATCTGAGAGAATATTACGTGGAAAAGATTTGGATCCTGTTGAAACTGCTGTCCTCCAACGGGTGCACTTGGTAATTGAGGATAGTTTTCACCTTTGTAAGGAATATACTGTAGCTGGAGTATTTAATTTAAATGGAGAGTATACCTTTTTCCTCGGCCATAATTAGAAATACAAACAACACGCAAAAAACTGCAGAATAATCGATAATTTTTCCTCCTCCCTTTGATGTGTCCACTGACGTTTGCTTGTTTATGTCAGAGAAAGCAAACACGAACTCAGATTCACCCTGGATCCGAACAGATGAGAGTTGAATGTGCTGTATACTAAACTTGGTGCAGTTTTTCAGAAACTATTGCCAGATTGAAGCGAATTTATCGATTTCACTAAAAACTATTAAAATAATTTGTAAGACTATTGTAACATGGATAAGATTACCTTCTTCTGTCCCTAGCGCTTCAGTCCTCCATACCAGACATCGTTTCTAACCTACCTGGGTGTAAAAGTTATGAACTTCCTTGTTCGTGGCATTATCGTCAGTTTTCCGTCGATGTACATATGGCAGGACAACTTGCTTCCAGAACTCGGTCTAAATTTATTGCCCACCATCTGCGCTCTCATAGCCACGTAAATATCAACACTATGAATACGTAAACTGCCCTCAAACTTCCGTGCTCCAACTCTGCGCCTACCATGGTGAACTCGAATCTTATTGGGGAACTCGAATCAGGCCTGTAAAGAAATGAGAAAAAGCACACTACCAGACAAAATTGTATCTGTTATGCGTTCTAGGATCGGTTGTCCTTTTCAATTCTCTCTCGCATACTACGTATTCCTCTGAAGGATTGAACTTAAGTTTTCTGTAAACTTTCGTTAAATTTCACAAAAATCCAATAAGCCAACCTGTTGTTGCGAATCGCACTTGTTGAAAGAAAAATCGTCTCCTTTTAAAAATATCACCCTGCACATCACTTTCACTGAAAATAAAAACAAACCATCCTCCAAAAATTTCGATACTCGAATTGCACTTCGCATGTGTCAAAATTCTCACAACATTACAGAATTTATTTATCAGCAGCGCATTACTTTCGCCAAAATTCTATTTCACAATTAATTTAGGTATCATGGGTGGAAAAACGAAACAAAATCAACGTACAAAAAACAATGCACAGGTATAGAATACAATTATTTGAAACATAACTCAAAAATAATTGTAAAATTCCGCGTTTAGCCCTCAAACAGTGGCCGTAGTGCAGAGCTATTGGGCTCCTCCATTCCGCCATTTGTCGGGTTCTCGGCCCACTCAGATCTGGGAATGATACCATTTGCGCCGGGATTTTCAACAACAGAAAATTTACCCGAAACTTTTGATTCCAGCATAAGTGGCCAGTTCCAATTGGTTTTGCGTAAAATGTCAAAAAAAGATCCAGTCACCAAGGTGAAAGCACTGCAGGAATTCTCCGAACTGCTTACAGAATCTGAAGTCGACGTGGTAAAGGGTATACTCCCGTTGTGGCCGAAATTCTATCACAATTTAGCCAATGATGTGGATCACAGAGTACGCGAGGGCGCTCAAAATGTTCAGGATTTGATAGTGTCCAAGTGTAAGAAGGCCGTGGCACCGTACCTCAAACAATTGACACCAGTTTGGTTGGGAAGTCAATTCGATAATTATGCACCGGCGGCTAGTATAGCAGCCGCAAGTTTTCAATCAGTATTTGCTGCCAATAAAATGCAAGAAGTTTGCTTGTTCTGCCAGCAGGAGATACTGGACTATGCGGTGCGTAATCTTACCTTTCATACAGCGTCGACGTTGACCAGCGCTAAATCATGTACTCCGGAAGAGGCAGAACACAAGTATCAACGGGTTATTGGCTGCAGCTTAAAGATGTTATCATTTTTCCTTGAAAAAACGGCTGACAGTGATATATCGTCAAGCATTGAGAAAATCCATAGTTTACTGTCGCATCAGAAGTTTTGGAGCTTCGCCAAACATCGTTCGACTCATATTAGGTGAGAGATGTTTTAATTTTGCCGAAAATGAATATAGAATGTTATTTTTGTTTTAGGTCGGCGTGGTTTGAACTTCTTTATAATGTTTTGCAGTATACTCCTGAGACAACAGAGGAGATCAAAGGACAACTGATACCATTGTGCTTTCAGAATATAGACGACAGTGATCCATTGATTGTGCCGCATGTTTGGGGTTGTATTCTGTTACTTCAGAACGCCTATGAGGACTGGTAAGCCATTTGTCGTGTGTGATCTTAGGAACGTACATATATTTATACGTGTTTTCCCTCTCAATTGCAGGTACAAAATGATTAACTTCAAAAAGAACATCCAATCAAAGCTCTCGACATGTCTTCGCAGTGCTTGTAATGGCAACGCCGAAGCTGTTTGCCCAAATTTATTACCCTTCCTCTCCAAGCTAACACAAGAATCTCTTCAAGATGTTCCCTTGAATGAATTCCATAAAGATTTTTTCAATGACATGAAGGCAGCAATAACATCTTCGAAAGAAATTTCAAAATCCGACTATTCATCCTTAACCGCAGCTTATTATGAATGTATTCGTTTCATACTCCAACGGCACAATACAAATATGCTATGTGAGACCGAAGTAAATCAACTACCGCAACACATTCTTGATGAATTCATAAACGACACAGTGGTATGGGCTTGTCGTAATCATGGAACTGCCGCCAAATATGTATTCCTTCACACATCCGCTCTGATAGCATACTGGGCTGCTAACTCGGAATCTAAACTTTACTCTCAATTGTTAGATGGTTTTTGGTCGTCGATTACGGAAGATGTTAAAAAAGGCCCACTTGATGGCCACTACTTGGAAAGCATCATTGATCTGATTAATAATCTTTATTTCGCAAATCCAAATTTGCAGAGTTATAAAGTGAAGTTCTCGACGAATGACGATGATGATGTGACAGACGGTGGTGGTCGTCATAAATCAAAGCCTACACCGTCGTTTGTTCAAACGGATTTGAGGAAATTGGTTGTTCTATTGGTCCGACTTTGTTTGGATAGAGTGTCGGAGGACAAGACACTGCACTATGAGACACAAATGCGTATTCTTACAAAGCTCTACGGAGATGCACAATTTTATGGTGAAATTTCGGGCAAGAATGACATGGAAGTAACGTTGAATCTACTGGCGGATCATTTACGTGGCACACCTAGTGAACCGTCTGAGATCTTAGTGGAAATTGTTTTCGAAATACTCAACTACATGGAGAAGGATAAAAAGTTGCAATTTATTGATAAACTTTTAGAGGTAAATAGGAGTTTTTTTTATTTATTACATTGAGCTCTAGTTTTCAACTGAAAGGGTTCTTTTCCTTTACAGACAAAAAAGCCAGCCTTGCAGCAATGTCTACTGCAACGACTCCTTTCCTATCCTATGTGCATTGAGCCTGAGGTCAGAGTTATGCTGTCCCAAGATCATATTATCGACATAATCTTGCAAACCGCAAATGAAGTTCTAATCGATGATTCGAAGGAAAAATTCAACCTCCTGCATAAGTGCTTCTTTCAAACGGACACTGGGGAAATACTTATCAATCAAAAGACAGTCGATGGAATCCTTGACATCATATCAAAGCCACTGGTTAACCCTGAAGAATATGACACCATGATGGACCCATGCGGTAGTTTTATAGCCGAAATAATGCCTGTTGTGTGCTCAAATAACTCCTCGGAGAAGGCGCAAAAGGACACATTCCTGAAACTATTTCAATTCACCGTCGACCAAAAGAAAAGTGATTACTTGTCCGAGGATACCCTATGGGAAATAACTACCTCTTGGCAAGACGCCCTCTCTAGTGAGGACATTACCTTGGATAAGCGCTTATTGGAGAAATGTGCTGAAATAATTTCAAATCGTTTAGCCAAAGACATCACAATAAATGAGATCGATAAAATGTCATATCTTGTGGGCAAGTTGATCCTATGTTCGACAGAATATATCGATGAAGAGAAACGTCACGATAGCATCGACTCATATGTGGAAGCTCTTTTGAAACCAGCAAATGAGGACTTCAGTGGAGACTATAAGAATGTTTCTAAATTCTGTACATTCCTTGAAATTATGCAAGCCAGATTATCGGTAACCGAGTTGCCAGATGACGCTGGCAAAGAAATCGACTTTAATATGTTCTTCCGGAGGAGCTTTCTCAACCTGTCGATTGTAATGAAATTGGTTTTCACTGTGAATGAAGATCGCATCTTGAGATTGGCAACCTACGAAAAACCACCCGACGATGAAGAGTGTACTGAGAACTACTTCGATCCGAACGAGACTCTGCTAAAGAGATGGACAGATAAACTATACGATTTGACGGTGGAACTCTTAAAAATTGCTGCGATGGCTGAATCTCTTGTCGCCAATTGCTCGAAGGTACGAATGAGACTATAAGTGACCAGTTTTCTAACGTTTTTCTTACAGATACCTAAGGATCAAACAGCTGTTATGTTGGAAATTTCCAGGCAGATTCAACTTATGCTCAAAGCTATTGTCGAGAAGGATGTGCAGCAAATCAAGGAACGATTGCTGAAAGACGCTGCATTTAATGATGTAGCCGCCAGCAGAGCCATTCCGATCCTACAAGTGATACCACAATATGCCCAGTTTCAGGAAAATGCGTTGATTTTACTGCAAGAGGACCTGACGGAATACTTCATCACAAGAGAGTCTTTAGGAACCTATGTAAATATGTTACAGGTACGTCGTTGCTGCACAAGTCAAAGTATCGATCATGATTACGATTGATTTTTATATTTTCAGTTCATGTTGCCAAATTTAACAGCTAGAGTGATTAATGCAGATAACCCTCTCTTGAAAAGGGACGGAGATATCTGGCAAAAATGTGGGATATTCCATTGCTTGATAGTTAATAACTTCAACGATACCACTAACGAAATCTCTGACAAGAAGATCATCGCTCAAGCCCTGAACTATATCACAGAAGTTTCGGAAAGCCAAAAACAAGTTGACAAAGAAACGCTTCTTTATAATACGTAAGCCAGCTAGGGAGTATGAATTTAAAAAAAAAAATAGTTCCACATATTTCCCCGTTTTAGTGATGTAACGAAGCAAAGTTTTCTAGTTGTGACCAGGGTTGTGGAATATATAAATCTGCTGACAGACGTGCTAACAAGGTTTCCCTACGAATTGACAATTAAAAATTGGGATGTAATAAGGATAGGGCTGAGTTCTTGGGTGCTAAGTGTTTCCAAAAGTGTGGAGCACTATACAAACTCAAAGGTCAAACAAATAGAATATATCCCAAGCGAATAGTCATTTTATTATTTTGTTCTAGGTTGCGATATTTATAGCGGCGGTCTATAATTTACATGCAAGGATAACTCTATTTGTTAAGGAGGAGAAGGTAAAGAGTTCTTCAGGGGCTCTTACGACTATGATCGATGAATGGGAGAATTTGTTTGCACCTGAAGTCAATCTGGTGCTATTCAAGAGCTTTTACAATTTAGTTTTGTTAAATGGTAAGTGTTTAGTTATTGTCCTTGTGTTAAGCGCTATTAAATAAAATTTCTTATTTCAGAAATGGAGAGCTATTCCACCTGCTCAGCATCAACGTTTAAGGAAATTGCTTTGTCCATTCGCTGTCTAGACTATTCCATCATTTATAAAGTAAGAGGGAAACTAAAAAACGTTTTATGTCGACTTTCTAAACATTTCTATTTGCAGTCTTGTAAAAGTGGCACAAAAATCACCTTGGATGACCTCATCAAATTTCTTCTGGGCAATATTTCATCGCCAATCCACAGTTTGCGTATAATATCAGCTAATGCCCTCATTCAATTAGCTCCATTCTTCATTGCCACCGATAAGGAACTTCTTGAAAAAACAACCGATGTGGTCGTTACAACTACTAGAGAAAACAGTTCGACTTGGCATTTCATGAGTAGATTCAAGGATTATATGGATAAGCATGAAACCGCAATACTTAAGTACTTGCATGAGTTCAGGTGAATTAGGAGATGGTACAGTGTATTGAATATGATCCGAATGTTGTCTGGTTTTAGTTTTAAAATGACAGAATTGCCTGATTTGAAACCTATCGATAGCGAGGCGGCCATTCCATATTTGGTTCTTTGGGACTGTGCAATGAATGTTTGCGCAAAAGCACCGGTTGAGCTTAGATCTGTGTATACATTGTGGTTGACGGAAAATAAATTTGACCAGGTGAGAATGAGGATTTTTTTTTAATGGAAATCTAACTAAGAATTGTGCTTTGTTTTGTGTTGCAGAAATTCCTCGACTTCTTATTCCGTGCAATGCCTGTGGAAATATTAAAGAATCACGACTCGAAACTGATGAGCATTGAGTTGTTTAAGGGACTAAGTGAGGATTTTATTCAATGTGAGTACTCTTACATTGTCTTAGAACTAAGAAGTGATTGGTTTAACATGCAGTTTGATGCTACCGGAGGGTATATAACTCTGACTATAGAAATCACCTCCTTTTTGTACTGGCTTTTAGGTCAACAAGGTGACAAAGGCTATTCAAATATTTTACATTCCAAAATGAATCGTTGCCATTATTTCTCAACAATTTATGAGAGAGAGATGCCCCCAGTTCTAACCCTGCCATCATAGCAACTATTCCATAATCCTTTTGAATGTGGAAGATCGCATTTGATTCCTTAAGAAATGTGATTCATTTTGTAGCTATAAAATGGGTAATTACCTAATATTTCGTCCATCATATTGCTGAAATCTATGGCCGCAGCTTCTCGGACTGCTGAAAACTCTTTCCAGTACCAAACTCGTTCAGAATTACTCCAGTTACCTAAGCAATTCTGCTAAGAATGCTCGTTATTCTTACTTTACATTGAAGCTCGTGTAAAGTAAAATATGCACCAAATTATCAACTGAATTTTAATCGCTGGAAATCAACAATTTGCAGCCAGTCTGATGCCAACTACCAACTTTAAATGTTTGCGGCACTAAAATGGAGTTGTTTGATTGGTTGAAATTGCCCCAAAACACGTAGACCAGTTGTTTGGTTCACTGAACGTATCAAACAATTTAAAGAGTTCATCATCTACATATGTAACAAATAATTTTTATTTAACATACATGTGTACCTACGAACAAATTCTAATTTTCGTCTTCGTATTCGCCAATGCCTTCACCGAAATCTTCTGCATCGACATAAGCCTCTTGCGCGTCCGACATTGAAGGACTGCGATAAGGTATATAATCGTCAACAGGAAGCAGGAACTCCTGTCCCTCAGCCGGTTTGGAGGTTTTCTCCGTTCGTCTCATTTCCCTTTCGGCTCGGGCATTTCTAAAGCCACAATTAGAAGTGAATTTCTCTATCCAAATGGAGAGATTTTGTGCCACAGTCTTTATTAAATGCTGGACATGACTTGTTGATATATGATCAAAACCTGAAACATAAAACTGGTTACTTGAAAGTCTCTTTCAAATTTTCACCCCAAAACTTACCACAAAACTGCATAATCTTGCACTCAATAACCCTACATAAACTGCTCATTTCTCCAGAGTCTGTCACAAATTGATCGCTTATGAGGAACTCTTTCATTACCTCGTACAAGGCGAATATGATCTTCGATGTGTAGTTCCTCTCCATTCGCAAAAGCTCGCGTTTTATCTGATCGCACTTCTTCAGCGCTTCCTTTTTCATTTCGTCCTTGAGTCGTCGCTCCTCGTGGATGTAAGTAAGCGCATTCTCAATCGTTGTATACTCAATAGGTGGCTTCTGAAGTGTTCTTCTTAAATTCGCCGCTTGTCGAACTGACAATAAGTGACGATATTCCTCCCAATTCTGCTGGACACGAAGCGGCTTTGGATGGGCTAACGTTTCGATCCGAGCTGTGCAATTGGGCAGATATCTTCTCTGATACGCACAACGTGGTTGTCTTTTGTAGCGCCCGAAGTTCTTCTTCGGCTGAGCTAAAAAGCTTATATGCTCGTCTTTAGTTAAAATATCACGATCTAGGATGACCTTTCCAATATGCTGGCAGGTTGGATACTTCTTTGGCGGCTTTGGATAGATGCAAAAAAATTTATAAACCGGATACTTGGCGACTAGATCTCTTCTTGTCATGTGCTCATGATAAAGGGGTCTAATGTCGATTGCTTTCCTTCTTCTATGTTTCTGTCTATCTTCGTACATCTTGCGACATCTTTCGATCTCATGCGAAACCGTTGGGCCACTTCTTATTATGTCATCTTCTATGGTGTTGGTCATCTCATCAAACGTCATCCCCTCTTTAATTAACTCCATGATGGCAAAATTTAGGACAAAAATTTGAAATCCAAAAGAATAAAATAAGAATGTAAAGTTGTCTACTTAAATTTCAGCGATAACGTGTTTTCTTTTTTTTTGTTTTTGTCTACTTGTTTTAGATGAAAAATTACCGGTTGACAAGTACGTATGCCATCTGTACTCGGCGGCGCTAAGTAAATTGCCAGCGATTGTGCGGAAGTGGTGGAATGGCTCGCACTCCAGGCAGAAGGTGTTCGTCGATAAGTTGACAACAAATTTCGTTTCGGGGTTGATATGCCATAACGAGCTGGAGACCATTGCCAAGATAAACATGAATGAGAACATGCAGGTAAGTGGAGAACTTTTTATTTGTTAACGGATCAGGATCCATTGAATAGAACCAATCTGAACATGTACCGTCAAACTAATCAGAAGCAGGGACCCAAGCCTCTCTTCAGACGAAAAACATTTACTCATTGGAGACTAGAGCAGAGTAAACTGCCTTATAAGTGCCTTTAATGGTGGTTTTGCCCATCTCTCCGTACTCCAATAAATATGCCATAATCCCTATTGAACTAGACAGAGGCATGCACAGTCGCCAGCCGCCAGCCGTTCACGTTAATTTTTAATTGCTATGCAATGGAAACTACTAGCCAAAGTAGCGCGAATACAAAAGGTTGGGTAGAGTTGAATCACATGACCAGGAACCAGACACGACGACACGTAAACTAAGGAGATGGGATTCCTCACGACTACAGTTCCAACATTCTAGACTTTCAAAAATGATTAAATAACATTTTAGTCTTATTCTTTAAATGTCTCTCTGAAGCACGTCTCTGATGCATGGTTTTACAGGTGACAGTCCATACATCCACACGTGAAGTTAACGCTGTTTACTTCATTGACGAAGCTCGAATGGAACTCATAATAACATTGGCAGCCAATCATCCGCTCGGCGGTGTTAAAGTAGAAAGTGGAAAACAAATTGGTGGTCGAGCGTCATCACGTAATATTGCAATGCAACTTACAATATTCCTCACACATCAAGTGGGTTTTCTTTTCCTTTTCGTCACCCTGTAGTAAAACATTAGTAAAACAATATTCTTTCATAGAATGGATCCATTCTCGACGGACTCTCGCTTTGGAAAAAGAATTTGGATAAGAAGTTCGAAGGTGTCGAAGAGTGCTACGTTTGCTACACAGTCATCCATCAAGATACGTGCCAATTGCCCAAGTTAACGTGTAAAACTTGTAAAAAGAAATTCCACAGTCCATGTTTGGTAAGTTATTTATTTTTCTTTTTTATTTATAAGCACTGAGTTGAAATAAACTTTAATTTTAGTACAAATGGTTTACGACCAGCAGCAAGTCAACTTGTCCCATTTGCAGAAATATATTTTAATTAGTAAAAACCAATACGTGTAATAATTGTAATTTCATGATTTAAATAAATGTTGAATGTAATCGAAATGTGTTTTAATTTTGGTATTAAATTTGGTAAAGGATTTCTCGTCGAGAATAAAGTTTGAATCATAACGACAATGCACTCAAAACCTGTCGTTGGGCACCAATTAGTCTTCAAATTGTGAGATAAAAGAAGAAATAGACAAGGAAGAGCGTAATCTTAACATTTGACAAGAACTTTGGGTTTGTAAGTCACAATTTACCTGAGTTTTGGCCCTAATCCTCAGCCGAGCTACACATGGGAGGTGGACATTGGGCGCCAATTGTATGTGACCCAAACTAAAGTGTTTTTAAAGTGAAATAAACAAAAAACTAAAGCTTAATAGAACTTGAGATTATAACACCTTTGTCTTATTGAATTTGAGTTGCTCTGCAAGTATTTTTGGAACATCTACCATTTTTTCATATTACAAACAAAAATATTTAACGCTATAAGTCTCAAAAGGATACAAGTACTAGCTTCTCACAACAATTTTTATAGTGCGCTTATATTCTCCACATCAATGGAAGGGACCTATTGTCTAATGCAATGTACGAAGGACGAAGGAACCACTGAGTCGCTCATTTGTGCATATTAGCTAGCATTTAGTTCTATAACTAGTTTATGTCTTTAACGTTGATATCCGGGATACGCAACTGTTCATGATTCAGTCCTGGTAAACAGCAATTAAACAATTAAAGGCTCATTCGTGCCAAAAAATGATACAAACATTTTTTATTTATGTTTAATGCTTTAAATAGAGCAAGTGTTGCTAAATACTTTTTTATTAAACACGAAAACTCCCAAGTGAGCAAAACACTTGGAACCCAAAATGCCACCCGTACAAATTTTGTCGCCTCTGACACAAATGTACCACCCTGTGCCAAAAAGTACGCCAAAAATAAACTTCAATCTCTAACTTAAATATTGGTTTTTGTTTCGCATTTCTAGCTTGCAAACAAGCGGAAATACCGACTTAACAAAACTTGTTGTGACCGCCCATTAACAAACAGCATGCAGAACAGAAATTTAAAAGAAAATGTTCGTACACCAGGCCACCAGAAATATTCAAATGACAGCAGGCAACCGGTTTTTATTATTCCCAATGTCTGCTATACTTATTTGGTTTTGCTATAACTTGGTTATTTGTTGACGGATTTTAATGATTTAGGTATCAAATCGAAGGTGGACTTATGGAATAATAATATGGAGAGGTTTCCCTTACGAGAAGTTATAGAGAGATATTGATTTTTTGGGAGGAAATTTCCTATTTGAATATGATTAGGTAGATAGGTTCGGTGGGGTGACTGAAGCTGTTAGCTAACAACCGGAGCAACTGGAGAAGCTTGATCAAGCTCACCCCGAACTGTCGCGTCACCTAGGAATAACAATACATATGTATATACATACATATTCATTTCATACAATTCCGCCCACAATTTAGTCAAGTGTGAGTTCCTGATATTTAGACAAACGCTGCCTACAAGCAGTTCTTCTTCGTCTTCTTAAAGTTCCTCTCCGTTATGGAGGTTGAAAATCATAGTTTTGACCGTCTGTTTGTTTTTGAATTACTGGTATTCACAAGGAATGGGTATTCACGAAAATCTGCCTGCCATATCAGTATCTGACCAACGTATGTACTTTGTGTCCTGTGTTGTGTGGACATTTTTGTATCGGGTGCAGCCCACCTAAATATGTATGGAGACAGAGGTGTCTTCAAGTCGCTGTGTCGTATTTATATTTTACAACCAGCTGTTACTTCTAAACTAGTTCGTCGGTCCTTTGCTTATCCATAAATGTAAGAATGATGCTCTTAAGACTCGGTTTAATGCCAGTCAGCCATAGAAACTGTTGTCCCTTTTGATATCCATTTCAATTCATCGTAGTGAATGCTTCCATGCTTCAACGTCGTTAAATTCAAAATTAAAAAAAATTGTTCTTCATTAAAGACTTTACACTTTCTCCTTTATTAAATGATTCAGTACAACTGATAACTGATAACAATAATAATTAATCATAATTATAAATTTAAAATATATGAACTTACAAAAAAATAATTCTTCTTTAATACAAGCGATGGAAATACTGATAACCGAATAAAATTACTTCGTATTCCCAGTAGAAAATAGGTTTATAACAAAAAAAAAAAAAAAACAAATTACAATAATAGAATATACAACTATGCATATTTTGTAAATTAAATAGTTTATATCAAATAATATCAAAGTAATTACAATTAATTAATTACAAACAATAAATTATTTAAGTGGTAGGCAACTTTGTTTTTTGTTTTTTTCTTTACACAATTGAAATGATTAATAAATTTACGTCTTTTTCACATAATGTTGCAGGTATTCTAATTCTTATGTCGCAGCTGAGCAAAGTAATTGCTTTTACATATAGTATATGGAAGGGAGAATAAAATAATATGTGTACATGCGCGTGTGATATTATATGTAACAAGAATTGAAATTTGATTGAATTTGTTTTCGTATAGTACATTTACATTTATATAATAGTTTAATGTTAACATTTAAAGCGATTGCGGTTTATATCACGAAAGAAGTGTTTAATGTTATATATTGCATTTTTTTTGTTTTTTTAATTTGAAATGGCATCGTTGAAATAATGGTACTTTTCACGAATTGAATATTGAGTGTGTTTTGTGTTTTTTTTTTTCTCTGTAGTAATCTCTTATGATATTGTACATAATTTCTTTAAATCGTTTTCGCTATCGTCGATTTCCACAGCATTTCCATTTGGTATTGTTTTCCCGTCGATATTTGGTAAATATGGTTCGTAATCTAAGCCACGACGCTCGTAAAATAATAAATACGCTGAACTAGGATCGATATTTGGGCGTTTCGCGATCTCTCGGCATGAACTGTCGTTGTAGCAATACCATGAGCCATTCGGGTTGGAGGCATACGAGATGTAATGGCCGCCATTTAACATTCCGGAATGTGACTGAAAGAAATATTTTAAATAAATTACGATGTGCATATGTTAATTACAGAATGTAGAGGATTTATAAGGACAGATGGGTAGACTGCAGAGTAGACGCCAAAAACCGATACCTGCTATCCAATCTTTAACATCTCTCCAACTGACATAAGTACTTAATACTCGTACATCTTCTGATTACATAAAATAAAACTCACCACAACGGCATACAATTTGTATTTCAAATCGAACGGATCGACATCGTCTTTCAGTTTATGATGATGGAAATCTTCAAATTCACCATCTATTACCGGAGTCTTGGTGAGGCTTGATGATATCAATCGTCGCCGCCTTTCGATCCTGGCATTTTCTAATTTTTTCGGATTATCTAAATTACTTCTAGTATTTCTTAGGACTACATCTTCTGTTATCACATCGTTGACATATTCTGCTGTTGCAATTGCTGAACGATTATTGTTATTCTTGCCTTCTGCCGTCTGAGCACCATCGGTTCCTACTTCTAATCCTTGATCGGTATCATTACTCGATTCACTACTACCTTGTCGACTAGAAGACGGCTCATCCTCTTCCTCCACGTCGGCATCGGCGAACGCGTACTGATCTAAAGCAATATTTTTCAAATCGAGTAGTTCTTTGTGTCGTAATATTGTTTCTTGCGGCACAGACGCCAAATAGGGCGTCGGGTCAAAATCATCGAACGGAAAATGAACAACTTTTTGAGATTTTACCCATTTACCATGAACACAATTGAAACGTTTCAAATGAATGATCTGCAAATCAGTTAACATTTAAATTAAGTTTAACTCGTTCAAACAATTTGAAAGCGACTTACGAGAATTGGTGGTAACTTCCATATTTGCAGTTTCTTAGTCGCTGGCTTCTTTCCTTTGCAATGACTACAGTGATACCATTGTTCTAACTTCTCTTCGGAGGTGAAAGCCCGCAGGCAATGATTAAGATCGACTGGTTCTGTTCGTTCTTTGCGGCAGATACCAAGAGACTCGTGGTCGGTCCATAACTGTAAGTAGATTTTTTTTGTTAGTTACTTTTCGGTGCTCAAATGTTACATGATCTTACCCTTTCTCTCGTACTCTGATAGCGCAAATGAAGCGCGGTGGGATCCCAATCGATTGCAATATTGACTTGATCGAGTTTCAATACACCATTCGAAAAGTCCACAGATTTCTTTGGTTCCAGATTTGGCATCGATGAAAACTTTGTCATCAATTTTGGCGTGGAGGCATTACCTTTAAATCAATAACTTAATGGTAGAGAGTAGTTTTTATATGGTTATGTGCTTACTTGTGGCAGCACTTGATGGAATTAATGTTCCCCGTAGAAGTAAATCATCATTGCACGGTATTTCACAACCCCTACAAAAACTGGTCCAAGGACAAAGTGCACACGTCAGTCCATCGCTTGTTACAGCTCTTAGAGTGAAAGGAAAATCATAGCCCAGACTGTCATCACTAGAATGAAAAAATTAAACATAAATATCGATAGGAAATGATCATCGAAAATAAGAACTTTGAAATTACATAGCGAACCTATAAAACTTCTAAAAGACTTTCGCGTTAAATAACAAAGTTACACATAGTAGGTCAATGTTGGGCGCGTATTACCTATCTTATAGTACGTCATGAAAATGCAGACCCTTTCTATTAGTCTAAAAAATATTACTAGCCAAGGTACTTCTGGAGAATGCGTCTTATTATTGCCGAAGTATATGGATTGGATCATTAAATTGCTAGACATAGGCCAATTTCGAAGTACAAATGAAATTTCCAAATGGAAGACAGAGAACGAGAGATGCGCAGTCTTGTATTTTTAGACTCATACCATTCACTGTGAGTCAAAGATATATCTATTATCTAAAGATTAGAGCCTGTACCGCGATCGTGAACACGAAAAAAAGGCCTTGACATGTCGGTGGACATAAACTAGCCTCCCAGTATAACGTTTAGAGTCCCGCACACCAATCGAAGTGTTAGCAGAGCCAATGTGGCCAACACATCTACCGAGATGAAGGTTGGTTGGAGCTAATATCCAAAACCAAGGATATCAACGTTAAACTAGATACCGCGAATCAGATAAGATTTACGATCGAAACGACACAATTACGAAGTAAAACACAATGTAACACGTGACTTCCACCGATCCCACGCTCAGCGCCATTTTCATATAGCAATCTGCTAGGTTTGCGACCAGATAAAACAATAAAGAGATTCGCTAGCTAAGCTCACCTAAACGTGGGTACTATGTGTAAAAAACTTATTTTATCGGATACCATGCAACAACACCAAACAGAAAAGCTTTTTCAAAATTCCTTTTTATAAAGAAAGAACATTTTTTTAAATAAAAAAAAAACAAATTACCAATCAGCAGCATGATTCGACTGATCCGGTGCTAGCGGCAATGGACTGAGTAATCGGTTAACCTGCACCCAAACAGCACAGTATAAATCCTTATTTGTTCCACTCTCACAGCAGGGTATTAGCAATGGAACTCCAAACAAGCTCGGTCGCGTCTTATGATACGACAAAAAGTACGTGTCTTGTCGTGTGATTTTCCTATGAACGGCTATTAAAAACTTCCCAACCTTATAGTGCTGCGATGGTACTCTCGAGAATAATCCAGGTTTGACCGAGTTCACATCGGAATTCAACGAATTACTATCCTCTTCGTCACAACTATCGCTGTTCGATGCACGGCATGGGCATTCACCCTTCGGCGTCGTCGTTTGACTAATATCGATATCGGTTATATCCGCCGGCGATTTACCTATGCTGCTGGCCTCATCCGAACTGTTATTATACGACGAGGTATTCTCATTCAACAGTTTCGCAGCCGATATTCGTTTACGCTGGCTGCTATTAGGAACGAATGTATTCTCCGGGCTGGTGCCTAGTTCGGGCGATTGCTGAAATATTTTCAATTTTATTTTTTCTCTTTATAAAATGCCCACAAATCGTTGGTGATTAGAAAAAAATATATGTAAACTTTTAAAATGATGTGTGTGAGTGAGTGGGGGAAAATAAACACGTTAACGCAATAATTGTAACTACGTCTAGGGTAATTGTAAAAAAAAAAAACAAAAAAAAAAAAAATTATGTATAAATCAATTACACACAATAACTGTGCAAAATCTACATAAATACAGCACCAAACAAAGCAATTGTTTAATTTAGATATATGTATACACTAATCAAACCAAATAGAGTAGTAGTTAACAAACTCACTAGTGTGGTAGTGGTAGGGTATAATAATAAACGCATTTCAAAAGCTATATTAACAAATTATATTATATATGTACGATTATATTGCTCCAATTCCAAATGACTACGGACTATTGTTTTAATTTTGTGAATTTTTATTTTTTTGATCTAATTTATTGGAAAGATTAAGGAAAATTATTATTAATTTAGAAAACAAAACCAAATTATATAAATTATAACCAAAACCAATGGCATCATTTTTTTAACAAAGCTGTATTTAATATTTAGAATGTACAACGTTTACTTTTTGTTCTTTATTCTTACGATTTTGGTTGATCCTGAATTAAAACAAATAGAGGCTGATCATGTTGATCTTGTTAAAATATGCTTTTTTATTTCGATTGTCCCACAGCTCTAAACGTTTACTAGATACATAGTTCGCATAAACATATATATTTAAATGAGACGTAAAGCCATTTAGGTAGATTTTTTATTCAGTGAAGAGTTTATTTCTTGCCTGCCTTTTGGTGAGGAGTTTATTGTTATTTAAGAGCTTATCATGTCTTGCATAATAGTAGGTTGCACAAGAGCAGTTGCATTTGAATTGTTTTTCATTTCTAGCGTGAAGGGCGCTGTTATCGGAGGGTTTTTCTGTTTATTCTATAGGAACAATCTTTTAGAGGAAAATCTCTATACACGAGTTCGTCGTGTTTGCCAAATCAAACAGGTTCAAATTCATAGAACAAGGGAGTATTGTTGGAGCTTGGACAGAGGAAGAATCTGACAGATTTCATAAATCAGTGCAAAGAAATTCCCTGCACTAAAATTCGTAACATGGGGAGAAATTTCTTAATCTCTCGTGAGCGCTCAAAGAAAAACTTTTGCGTACTCGAAAAGGATTTCCTGATTTTTCGCAGATTTTCGTGAAAATTCAAGTACAACTGTCCTGAGACACCGCATTAAAAAGTAGGCCCCTTTCATTCGTGTCAAGAATATAACACGCACAACACAAATGGTTGTGAGAAGCTAGGCTCTGGGTCCCATCGACCTGTTGCGCCATTATGTCAGTTTTTGACAGTTATGTATATTGAGAAACAGTTTGCTGGGATACGTCAATGTCAACTGAAAAGGTCATGGTGAAATTGCGCAGGTCAATTGTCTTAAGGTCTATACGATGGAAAAAAACGCTACCATAAGTTGGATTAAGTTGGTGTTTCGTGTTGGTTCGTGGAGGGGATTAATTGAAATGAAAGGACTTATTATACACGATACCTTCAACAAGTTTAGTTATGAATGTGACGTTGAAAAGGAAGGACCAGGGGAACATTCATTCTTCACAGGAATAATCTTATTGACAATTATTATCAGGTTTGTCCACAGCGACAAGGAAGGTTCTGAACAGAATTGTTCAAATATCAGAAATATTTAGCGTCAGGAGTAGGAGTAAGGAAATAAGTTAGTTTGCGTAAGAAATGTATTCGGTTTACTTATCCTCTTAAAATCAGCCTCTTCTGCAGCAGTCAATGTAGAAAATGAGTGCGTGCTATGGTTAGTTATGCCGGTTGGATTGGGTGTTGCCCAATCTGGTGAAGAAATACATGAGATACGTGATACGTCTTTTCCAACTTTAGGTCTTATAGTGCTGGATGTGAGGTATTCCGCTAATGAAATATATAACAACAGACCTTCTGCATTCACACGTTATACAAGTGCCATCTTTCCAGACAAGTGGAAGAAGGGAATAATCATCAACCAACATCACCAACGCTGGTAACCAGTTGTTTTCCGACGATGTCTGCTGTGAGGAGAAGGGGCAACCTAGTTTGGAGACAACCTCGCAGACAATATCGATGGATAAAGAAGCAGGGTAAGGAAATTTAGGAATAAGAGCCAGTTTTCTTAAAAAAAATTAAAATAAGAATTACGTAAAAAATTACCTGTGCTGTCTGGCTGAGAAAATATGTAAGTACGCGCAAGTATTGCACAGTAATTAATAACGGCCTGCATTTTCTAAATAACCCTAATTTCCTTTTAATAACCTCAAAATCTGCTACAAATTTCTTAGAGCAATATCCTTGAACTAACTTATTTTATCCTAAAAATGTAGTGGGACAATCTTATCTCTCGTTTTAATGGCAAAATTTCGTGAATATCTATATATTAAATACATTAATGTTATATAGCCATACCTTGAAGCACAACAGATTCTGGGGCATGCACATGGTGTTTCCAAAGCACCGCCTTACCTTCGATGATCTACTATTGTCAACAATGCTTGTATTGATTTCAGCGTCATCAATTTGCAGCTCCTCATCCAAAGAGGGTTGTCTGAAATGATGATGATGATGATTGCCAACTGGATTTAGTTGAGTAGTGAACGCAGCTGATGTCGGTGGTGTGGTTTGAGGTTGAGTTTGCTGTACTTGTGGAAGTATTTGCTGCTGCTGCTGCTGCTGCTGCTGTAGCTGTGGCTGCGAGTGTTGCGACAGTTGTTGTTGATAGTTTGCTATTGTAGTGACCTCGGGTCCAACTAGTAGAGCTTTTTAGTTTTTTTTTTTTATGAAAAAAATATAAAAAATTTAGTTAATTCTAATCGTTCTGTTAGTGATGATTTACAAGTTAAGGGAAGTAATGGAATTAAGCCAGAAGAGAGATATGAAAAATCGATGCAAACAAAGGGAAGAACGAAAAGAAGAAACCAAAAATAAAAAAGAAAAACAAAGAAAATATAAGAGCTACAACGCTGGAGCTACCTGAGCTTCGTTGTATGTCCTTTAATCCCTTTTCAATATTCACTCCGAGTGTTGAACTTGTTCTGGATCGCGTCTCATTGCAATCCTCTGGCAATTGATACACGTACAATTCTGTGGCACTTGATGGCTTGATTTTCTGCTCGTCATAGAGTATTTGACGGATCTGCGAATTCGAGAGCTCACAGACGAGCATAAAGTATGGACTAAGTTGGCACAGAGTTGATAGTTTTTTCTTTAAATCAATATACTTGGAATCCGGATTCAAACGTAGTCCGTATTTAATTGGAATGGCACCATCCAAGGGTATAACTAAATAAAGGAAAACTGTAAATTTCGAAACTTGTGAGGACTATCAAATACACTTACCTAGAATTTCGAAATATAGGTAGTTCTCCACTGGAAGCGGTAAACTGAGTAAGCTAAATGGATCGAAACGAACTGATTCTCGACCACAACAAAGGCAGCTGACTTTCGATTTTAGTTGACCATAAAATAAGTCAATCACAATACTTTGATTTCGGGAATGGTGTTGCGACCATGCTTCGAACGCAACTACCTTATCGGGACGACCGTCGGAGTCTTTCAATTCGCTGTAAGGCTTCTCCGTAACTCTATTTAAGTCTTCGTGCAACGCATCCAGCATCCATTCAAGAAGCTCCTGTGAGTCATGTTGTCCACCGCCAGCGAATTGTGGGGCGTGCTTTGTAACACAAAATCTTAATTTTAACGGCGCTACAGATCGAGTTGTTGCAGTCCAAATCTGAAACATTTAAATCATTATTCATGAAGAATGTTTATTGAAATTCTGTAAAACTAAAGGCGTTCAGTTATGCATAAGTTTTTTGTGGGTTTAACCCTTTTGCGACAGAGATATGATGACATGACACATGGGAAAAAGTATCATTTTAGCTCATAGGAAAAATTAGCATTCATTAAGCATAGTAGCCTTTATCCAACATCTTTTGAGATGTCTAAATCAATTGGTAAGAAGATTGTCCCTTGCTTGATTTGATAGAACGAGTAACATATCCCCACGACTAAAAAAATCTGTTAGAAGTGGTTCCAATTCGAAGATGTCACCTCGATCCCTTAGAAATGCATTCGAATGTCATCACAGAAATGATTAAAGCCTTACCTCTTTAAGAAGTTCTGCATAACGCCTTGCCAGCTGTCCCTTTGTGCCCAACTTATTCAATGTATTCATTTCGAAAAGATGCATATTTCTTTTAAAATATTGCGTAAGCGGTTGCGTATTGAAAAGCACTTGCAATGCTGCATTCATAAAGCATGTATTGCCTAAATTATGAAGACCCGTTGCACCCGGAGCATGTACCGAATGAATAGAGGCACGTGTTAATCGCCTTTCCTGATGCGAACCACCTTGACTTAGTGAGAGTGAGCCTAATTCTTCGGGCCAAGTTAGATCCTTATTGCGAACTTCCAACAGTATTTGGTCATTATCTCTAATCTGTAACTCTTTTAGGGTCATATTTTCTTCCTCGAGCAAAATTGGACTATTATCCATCGATGAGTTCGGTACATGCCATAAGCGAATATCTTCCGGTTTCCATCGAAGATGTTCACATAAAAATTCACCGATTTGTTTGATCGTAGCTAAACGACTAAACGCAGCCGTATATGCCAAGTATTTCTTTGGCGGTTGAAGTACACTTGGTGTTGTCGAGAGCGCGGCATATCCGCCACCTGAAGCTACCACTCCATAGCCACCTAATAGAGAAACATGTATGTAACTCAGTAAAATACTTAGAAGGAATTATAAATCTACCTGAGACGGCACCCCAATTTGAAACAGTCGGCGCATTGATTGGCATTTGCTGATGCATCAATATTCGCAGGTTTAGAGGATACAATTCTAGTTCAACTTCTCCAGAATTTGGTGGTTGAATGACCTGACGCGGTAAGGGGAGTATCTCTCCATACCAACGTGTTAGCGCCTTCCACAGTGACTTAGGAACTAATTCAAAATCATGATTTTGAACCAATGGTGTGTCGCGTTTCAAGTGACCGCCCTCGCCGGTTAGAGTGCGGACACTTTTGTATGCATTTACAGTGATTAAATTCGTATTGTCAATCGGACCTGGTTTTAAGCTTGAGTGCCTTCCATCAGATATACCGCTACTCCTTGAGCCTAAAAGAACATCAAGAATTTTCGTAAAATATTCACATAATTCCCGAATACTTACCCAAACTAGAAGAATCGGCAGTGGCGATTATATCACCGACAGACTCCGAGGAATGTGAGTTAAAACTTTCATCGCACACCATAGCCTCGTCTACACCGGTCAATGTGTGTCTCTGATTGACACAGTTAGCTGTCGATTTCTTACAATAATAGCAGGGCGTAGTAGAGAAATTTTGAGTGTATTGAGTCCACAACACCCACCAATCCCTTGAAATTAAATACCAAAATTGTCCAACACTATAGCCACGCTTCTCCTCTCGAGTTAGCCATCCTTTCACTGAAAAATTACAAACATAATGTCTGGTATCGTGTAGGAAATACATATTTGTCGGCTGGTACCAATATCGTATTCCATATGCTTGCACTGTGGCGATAAACCGAATACGATGTGACAAACTTCGAAGGTCAGATCGAGAAACGGTTGGATGAGATTTAAGGTGCTTTCCACGTTCCACATCATGAAATCTTCTTGAGTTAAGCTGATTGATTTTTCCACATTCGGTTGGTCGTTGGGCGCGGCAGAAGCCTGAATGAAATTAAAACGGATTAGCAAATTGTTTTAATAAAAAAACATACCAACACCTGGCATGGTATCACTTCTTGGAAAATCCTTATGCGATTTTAAAATACAGTAAAATACAAGGACCTTATGCTAAGAAGTAAAGCAACTCAAAATAAGAAAAAGCAAAGGAAACGTATTAGGGCACGACAATCGGTGTAACCCCACGATAAAGTGGCAGGCGGAGCTCCCGTGGGAAATACTAAATACACTCCGGTCTAAATCTTCTCTTTAAACAAAAACTCGGATCTCAACCCAATCGGTTCCACGTGGACCCGTAAGCGCCATTTCAAACGAAAGGCGTTTTACTCCTATCCTATCCTTTCATCCTTATATCAAAGTATTCATCTTTATAATCAATTACTTTTCTGGACCATTCCACAGATGATTTTCTGCACCTATTCTTCAACTACAATACTTTTGTAAAAAGTTTCAAGGTCAGTGATTTTGTATAGCCAACAGGTATGGTCATTATGAGCGATACATTAAACTATAATTTTATTTTGCCATTATCGTTCGGCAAATTAAAGAAAAAATATGGAATTTAAATTAAGAAGTCGGTCATGATTCATTACTCGCACAAAATACAAAATTCTTCTTCTTTGAACAGTGGGCCTATCAATTCCTAACGACAGCTGATAAAAAGCATTCTTTAGGATTTATACTGGTTCATTAAAGGCAAGACCCGTTTGACTAATTTTTCTTGCATTACTTATGCAAGGCTCAACGTACTTACATTCACTTGATTTTTTGGAACATTCTTCCGCGCGAATGATAGTAAATCGCTTATCACATCAGTCCTGTTTATGGTTTTATAATTGCTGGCATTATGATTCTCTTTGGCTACGTATATTAAAATATCAATCATTTGTATGGTCTCCTCATAGTTTAGTATTCCGTCTCGGTCAATATCAAAAATTTTGAAGCAAACTGTAATAAAATAAGAATCAAAGACATAGTTCTATTTCGTATACCACTTACATTTAGAACGTTCAACATTCGGACCGCGGCATGCAGCACTAACCCCACAACATAGTTCCTTAAAATCGATATGACCATCACGATTCTCATCGAAAGCACTAAACAGACCGGCCAATGCACTTTTTGGTATAGGAGGGCTTATTAAAGGTCCCAGGAGTTGCGGATCCAATTGCCCAGTAATCGATGTGCTCTTCAAGCGCCAAAATTCTTTCTCAAGATCTCCAATATCCTGTAAATTATTTAGTATACATTAATCTCTCTGCACGTAGGCAAGAATAGAGGTGACAAACTTTTTCTTCCAGATGTGTAACACCAGCTAAACTCTGATAGAATGTCGGAGTTTCCAGCTCTGATGTGAGATTTATACATGTGTCTGAAAGCAGCCATTTGGAAAGTACACTCGAATTACGATGGTTTAGTATCCATTCTCGATATTGATCAAAATTCACGCGATCTGTCTGAGCGAAAAGTGAAATCGCCTCGTTTCCATGGAGGTTAATTGATTTACTGTAGTCGGCTTTAAGAATGTACGTTCCTGAATCATTGCAATATAGATTCCAAAGAAACCTGAAAAAACAATTTTATTTTTGTATAGGATCCTTTAGTTGGATTCTAGGTATAGTTACCGTATTTTATCCTCCTCTGTACCACGTGTTAGTAGTACTAGACCACAGAACACATCCTTGAATGATATTCCTTTCTGTGTGCCACCGCATGCGACATACAGCAGTTCCGCCACATTGAGAGGGATTCCTTCACACAGAACATCTTGCTGGAATGCATTCTGATTAAGAAATGTACTTCCGGGGTCAGCTGATTTCTTAAAAGCCTCTTTGATACGACGAAATTCAGAGTCGGTAACTGGAAAAAGAAAATAACAATTACTATATTATATTTACTGTTTACAAGAGTGCTCGTGTAAAACGTCACCACTCGAAAATGTATGAAACATGGGAACGTTTATGACTCATGTAAGACAATGGCACCATATTTCTTTTATCGCTATAGCCTACTAATGAATTGTTTTGTAATCGACCTGGTCTATGACAATCAGCGTTTGTCGACAATATCAATTAGACCGCTTCATAAAGTCATCATCGGTTTGTCAGGGGACGACTGTCGTGAAAACGTACGTCCACTGACATGGCAATTATGTGTGAATAAATGTTGAAAATGCAAAACGAATTGTCTTAGTCACAAATTAATTCATTTCACACAATTCTGCACGGTGCTGCTGAACACTCTATTTATCTAATCAGAGACTAGTGTTAATCGGTACATGATTCAACGTTTTGGAAACCTTAAGCTGTGTTGGGAGTTCCTATTCCTACATGTTTTTTTTTTATTTTTATTAATCTTTAGATCCGATATCTTTAAGTTTCAACGAATTAAAATCTGAATGTATAAGTGCGTTGGTTTCATAAAGATTTATTGAAGCAAAAAAGATTGAAACAAATTTCAATGCTTCAAGTTATACGAGTTCCTGCAGACAGCGTTCAAATGATATTCGGTTGGACGATCTGTCTGCGAACAGGAGTCTCTTTCTTCTATAAACATTAAGCTCCGCCCAAAGTATAAGATGTGACAAATTGCTGTAAATAATGGTAGACAGGAGGTGTCGGCATGAGGCGGTCCTCATAACACGTTCGTTAGTCTCACTAATTTAGTGTTGTTGGAATTTCCATCGTTTTATGGAGCTCCAGTCGCTGATTCGTGTCATATGCTATCGAGTTGTGTCCATTAGCCGTAGCGCAAAAATGATGTCTATTATCGATTGTCTGAAACAGAAGACTAATACTAATACGCGACCACCCTCTCCATTTGAGGCCCAATTAGATGGTAAAACATGTCTTCCCCCATTGTTTTCAGTCTTAAAGCCTAACGTTCCTCGATAAGGAATTTTCAATATTTTGCTTTGGGATACCACGTAGTTTTCTTCCAATATAGGCTGTTCCTTCTGGCAATATTTTGAGCCGATATGTCACCTCATGCGTGAAAAGTAAGCCTTCAATTCCAATGAAAAAGCTCCTCAAACAAAAATTACCCTTCGAACACGACATTGTAGAGTAACCTCTTTTAATTGTGTGAAGGATATAACGCGAACAACAAAAATGGTTATCACAATCAGAGTCTTGAGTCCAGTAAGGACCTGTCGCTTCATGTGTTTGTAGTTTGCAATTCAATCGCTTCCTGGTCTTGTTGAGCCCATTCCTGACGAAAAGTCACTCTAGCGTGTGCACTTAGATGTCTCCAGTTATCAACTGGGTGAGCATTATCTTATCTTTTGAGAAAAACAATGTGATATCATCACTTGATTATGATCATTCACTACCAGTAGATAAAGAGTTAAGGTAAACCAAAATTTCAATGCATGAAAACCGAGATTTGAAACTCAGCAGATACGTTATGAAACGGTAGGCAGTGTTTCATCCTGATGAATAACCGAGGAAATGGACAACAACAGCCAAACTGCTCTTAAAACTTTCACTTACTTTCTTACTTTTTCCAAAACAGTACCAAATTATTGTTCGCAGAATTTAGCAAGGCGGCCGGATATTTGTGCCACCTTGTGTGGAAGAACTACAGCGGCATCAGCACAGTGTCTGGCATTATCTGTATGACAAATATGAAGGCTCATGTCAAAAACATTTCAGATCGACGTAGCCGGTGAAGGCTTCTAACAGAGGTGTCAATCGATCAACGCTGTACTGCCAAAATGATAATGTTGATGATAAGAGCTTATCACCTAAGCTGCACATAATTGAAGCGCTAACTCGTCTCTTCATGAAGCTAATGAAGGACGAAGTACAGCAACAATCAGTCGAACATACATACATTTGCATCATCTCGTAGAGTTGATGAGTAAATATTAAGAATCCAATAGTTTCTACTTCAAACTAAATATAAATAAAACTCCACCCGAACTGTACTACTCTTATCTAAGTTAGACCAATAAATTCCAATCTCTTCCTCAAAGCGAACGCACATGTGGCCTTGCCACTTTGTAATTGGCTAATAGGCGTCAGCAAGTAGTATAATTAAAGCATAAATTTACCTAGCCAGGATAAAATGCTATCTTGAGGCGACTGTTTCCAAGAGTCTACATATCTACCCCACAAACACACACTCACACAGGCACACACTTTGCAAATTCTGCGACAACTATCTTAAGTTTTTTTTTTTTTTTTTGTTTTCTGTTTTTCGTTTCGTTTGCAAATTTATCTACGAAAAGTAAGCAAATGCAATCTGTTCGAAAGTCATAAATAAGCAAAACCGTACGTGACTCTGATTGCTATTACATTTCCATTATTTCCAAAGCGAGAATGATATTGTATTTTTGCTTTAACTACATTTTCCGCCCATTCATCGTGTGCCCACGATCAAAATAGAAACAACAAAAAACAACAAAAAAAACCCTCCACAGATACGTTTAATAGTGTGTGGAGTGTGGAGTTTTTTTTTCTTATTTTAATTATCTAACTCTTATCATCTTTAAACTAAGTTCCGAATGAATTTTCCTGTTAATTCTTTTAATCGAAGCCGATGGGTGGTGGCTATAGGAGAGAGGTGGGAAGAAAATCTACAACAGAACAGGTTCCCATTATTTGTTTAATAATCACAACTTTTGTCGTCGTTGTCGCCCGTTGTTCATCGTTATATGAAAACAGTGCCAGTGAACGGAAATAAGAGAAAAAAAAACAAAAAAACAAAAAAAAAAAAACTGTCAACAAATCACAACCTGTTCGAGGATTCCCAGCGTCAAGTGCAGTATCCAATGATATGTACATATGTAGGGCTTAATCAATACAACCAACCCGATTCAATTGATTCACTGGCCCCGTTTACATCATGCAAGCCTCCCCCCCGCAACAGTCTGATAAGAAAGATTAAAAGCTGATTTATCAGGAAAAACTACAAACAAAAGCCCAAAACCAAACCAATTAAAGATTATTAATAACCTGCCACAGCCGATGTGATTACGATTACATGGCAAGTGGAGTTTTCACTTTTACACTCCGACGCGACGTTAGAAAGAAAGAGTCTAAAGTATAGGAAAACAAAAAAAAAAAAACATTAGTGATCCAGTTCTCCAGAGCTCTAGGAAGAGGGGAACTACTAATTGGAAGGCACACACTAATCTCTCTCTTGGGGACAATGTCGCAGTTATCAAATTGGCCATGTCTTCGTCGTGGAATTTCAACCAAACGACAGAGGCTTTTCGCTTGGATAATAATGGAATTATCATTTGTTGTTTTTGTGTTCAGCTCGGTATATTTTTCGTTTGTTTTTTTGTCTTTTTTTATCAAAAATTTCAACAAGAAAAATCCCCTCTTACCTCTTTTGATAGCATCTTCATAGCTAATACATGATGGTTTGGATTCCTTTGCACCCATAGTTTTTGATTACTGCAATTTATTGCTTAACTTTTTAATGACATAATTAATTACGTTTGAATTTGCGACTTTGCTATATATTCATCACGAAAAAACAATAAA
Source organism: Xylota segnis (assembly GCA_963583995.1). Lineage (NCBI taxonomy): Eukaryota > Metazoa > Arthropoda > Insecta > Diptera > Syrphidae > Xylota > Xylota segnis. The sequence continues at coordinate 43,419,845 of OY757238.1, forward strand.
AGAAAAAAACCTTTTTCAAAACATTAGTCCTATGACTTCTCCCTAATCGCGAAGTTACCATAGCTCGTTTGACACATAAGTCAAATAGGTGCTGCTGATGATGGTGGTACGTGTCGGAAAAATGAAACGACCGTAATACAGGGTGTGCACGAGGTGGGAAAGGTTAAATTGAAACAGCTGATGTGGTGAAATGGTACATGGAAGGAAATGAAATATAAATATAGAAAAATTAATTGCCTTTCTTAAACCAAACCAAAAGAAAATCCATAGGCAAAAGATATTTTCATTTGAATAGGTAATTATGTAGACTTCTTTCAGAAGTGTGACAGCTGATAGGACGTCACTTTATTTAGAACCTTTATTTGACATTGAAGGCATCGGTGAAGATCGTTCTTCATTGATATTCCGCACAGGTGAACGAGTTTGGCAAGGATCAAGATGGTAAGATTTCATGTTACTCTGCAGAAACGTAAGATGACTTTTCTTGTGTAAACCCACTCTGATAGGGGCCAAAGGTCATGTTTTCACGCAATATTTGGTATATCAGGCCTACGTTCATTTGCACAAGTTTTAGAATAATTCATGGGTTAAACGGGTTGAATGAGACGAGTAAGGTGTTTTCGTCAATACAAAGCAAGCCTCAGTATCTACCTCTACCTCCACGATCACTGCAGCGTCCTCTGAGCGAAGGTCTCAAGTAAAATTTCATATCTTTCCAGAGAGTACCTGTCTTCGTCGGACAATTTCCTTACACTTCTGAAATTATGATCGCCGGTGGGTGGTGGGTAGATTCTAGAGCCAAAACCAAACATTTGTCCTCAAGGACAAACAGGAAACAAAGTCAAGACATATTTACGCCTTTTTTTTGTTAAACAAATTGTTACCATAATTTTTCGAATATACCCTGTGCAAACTATCACATCACTTGAAGTTAGTCTCTGTTTAGCATAATCATCTGTTTATGCAACATCTAGTCATCTCTTTTACTCTTTTAAAACAGAGCAGCGACAAGCAGTACTGCGTATTCTCCGTTGTAAGTTATCGAAAAACATTTGTGTCATCAAATTTTATAGAAGGATTGAAAGCAAAGCTGATTTTGTGAATTTATTTCTATCTTTTTGTTTAATTTTACCACAAAAAAGAAAAGAAAAAACCAATCAACTCATCGAAAAGTGTTTATCCATTCCTTCACTTGAATAGTCTTACCACCCCGCTAATAACCGACGTAGATGCGCGATAACAAAAGTGAAATCGTAAATTAGCAGCAAAATAAAGAACAACCATAACACCCTAGCCTAGCAATCAGTGTCCTCGTCTGATCAATCTCGTCAAACAGCAAGGCGATGGCCAAGACGTACGATTATTTGTTTAAACTTCTTCTCATCGGCGATTCGGGGGTGGGCAAGACCTGTATACTGTTTCGCTTCTCCGAGGATGCCTTCAACACAACATTCATCTCGACAATTGGTAAGTTTTTGATGTCATTCTTTTGTGTGTTGAGCATGACACACAGCACAGCACAGCCTCCTCCTCACCCTTGGATTGTGTGTGTTATTTAATCAGTCTCCACCACTTTTTGTGATAAGACAAAAAGAAAAAAAGAAAAGAAAGGAGTCAAAGCCAAACACACCCTGTTTCCAGTTGTGAGCACCTTGTTTTGCAAAAACAAATATTTCATCGATTATTATGAGCGGTCTTGTGTCCCGAATAGCAGACCCATTCCTAGAGTAAATGCTCCTGGGCCCGGCATTTAACTAATTGAAACTAGCAAACCACTTGCGAGTGCGAATGATTCATCAAAACGCGTTGGGAAGACAGTTTTTTGTTGGTTCATTTTGTTCCCCCGCCTTGGCTTATGTTTAATTAATGACCCTCTCGCCACATATAGAGTACTCCTAATGTAATTGTGGAAAGGAATTTTCATCATTCGGAGGGATGCGGATCATGACACTTGATGTGTTAATCGCTTGTCCGATGGTTTCCAATTAAAATTAAATCATCTCATTGCTAGCGGTGGTTGCTTTTGTCTAGGAATTCGATCGAAATGTGCGCAATTAGCCTGTAAGTTCGCATTTTCTTCCAACAAAAAAGAGAGAGCTTCTCAGTTCTCATGCCAATTTGACTTTCGCTGATATGCATATGTGGATAAATATAGAACAAAGATTCTATTCTCTAACAGTCTAGAGTGCCTCCTCCCCAGGCATTGTTGTTGTTGTTGCTGCCGTTAATGCTGGTGCTGTTGCTGCTGATAAAACTAAAATTATCGTTTTGCCTTGAATCTAGAGATCATCGTTTGTTTGTTGTTTGTTTACATGCTGTTGCTCTGTTCTCTTTCACCTTCTCTGTAGGAATTGACTTCAAAATACGAACCATAGAGCTTGATGGGAAGAAAATCAAATTGCAAATATGGTAACTATTTGTCGTGATCGACGACATTATATGGAAATTGTTTGAATGTCAATTTATGTATGTCTGTTGTTCAATTTAGGGACACTGCTGGCCAAGAACGCTTCAGAACAATTACAACGGCATACTACAGAGGAGCGATGGGTATTATGCTGGTGTACGACATAACACAAGAGAAGTCGTTCGAAAACATAAAGAACTGGATACGGAATATCGAAGAGAATGCCTCGGCTGATGTGGAGAAGATGCTACTTGGCAATAAGTGTGAACTCAATGAAAAACGGCAGGTAAGATGGCGGAACAAATCTTCAACAATGAAGCAGTAATTTCTGACTAATTTGTTGTATTTCCTTGTACGGCGTATGCGGGCAATGCCTATTTTTTGTATGTTTACGTCATTAATTGCTTTTTCAATTTGATTCTCTGACCCGACAGAGCTTACTAATTATATTAAAACGTAGCTATCTCTAGAGATTCATTTTCGCTCGTACGAAGACTCGTACATTCTCGGGTCGACATGTGGATCACTTGATTACTGAGCAAGATCAAATATTAACGAATGCGTGCATTGCTTAGATACACCCGATAATACCCAAACGGTAGTAATTCTTTTCCAAAGATAAAAAAAATTAAATAAAATATTTGGTGCGACACGTCCAAGTTTCTCAAAGATAAGCGAACCCTAAATATCGAAACATTGACCTAAATCCGAAGCTTTGTGCTCTTCGACATTCCTATCTCTTTTACACTCAAGGAGATAAGGAGCAGTCAATGGTGAGGAGAACTTATTTCCATAAAATGATCCACCTTTACCGGTAGCTGGTAGCATAATACGTAAAACGTCACTGTCTACAGTACGCACTTCAAACAGCTGAAATCCCTCTTTATATTTGCTGTACGTTTCTCCCTTAAGGTAAAATTTCAAACTCTGTTGTCTTGAGCGTTCGATTTCATTTACTTTACATTTATCAATCTCATTTGCAGTTTTTGTCGATTCGACTTCTTTAGCTTTTACTTTAAAGTTATGGGTGTGTACTGTGACGTTCTTGCCCAATTCCTTTGATGTTCGGTGATCGTGCTTATTGAGAATCGTGATCACTCAATTCGGCTTTGGCAGCCTTTTTGTATTTCAACTTGGTGGACGATAGTTTACCCTATTTATCATGCATGTTTGGCTGGCAACCTTTGTTTAACCAAAGGTTTTGTGGTTGGAATAGCTTTTAATTACAATCGATGAGATCGCTTGGATTGCAGGTAGTATAAGCTGTCTCTCAGCGAGCGAGCGAGGACAGTTCTCAAGAAGCGAATGCATGACTTGCATTGGCTCTACATTTTCTTGACGGAAAAAGATTTTAGTCCAGATGGTGATTCGTCACTCAGATAAAGTAATATTATATCTGGTACATGCAGACAAGTCTTTTTAAACTTGGAAGCGATGTGCACGTGGTCGCTTGTTTCTGCAGAACATCTAAGGTAGTAGAGCCTGTAGTATCGGTATATATAAGTCAGATAGTCGTTTTCGATGCTTTAGTAGTTCTATGTTGACTCTAAGTCGTGTAAATCTATTCCCAGTTCCACTAGCGCTTTGAATAAGAGGAGGAGATGAACCGACATGAAGTATTTTGTTTTTTGTTTAGTAGTTTCCATGATACTGATTTGCGATATTGCGCGAATTGGAAATTCCAGTTTTTAACCCGCATTTGAAAGCCTCGAAGTATTTATAAACTCAACCAACACAGTTTCTGACATCATTTTGCTTTGAAAATTCTATTCATTATTTGGAACTTAAAGTTTGGGGTTTTCCCTGAATCTATCTATCGTTGAGCGCGATCGAGAAAACTCAAACAGCCGGTTAAAGACATTAAGTTTCCACATACAAGAGCTACGCTGAAATCAAAAAAATAAGAACAAAAGCTTTCCACTAAGAACACAACGTTGACGCATCCAAGGGTGGTCGAGCATTTGAGTAAATTTGTTTGTTCTACTCTATTCGATGAGCGCAACGCTAATTATATCGCAGCTCCAATACATGCCTAATCTTATGAATATCGGATGATACTTACTAACATTAGAGACCCCAATATTACCTCCAATTATCGTTATATAATTTAAATGGATATCGCACGTTTGACAAAGCAGTGAACTAGTGTTTAGGTCGCGAAACAATAGACGAACTCAAAGAAACTCGTGATATTAAGCGATTTTCTCTGAAATTGGAATTAGCTATCATTTAGTACGAACATTACCAAGCCATGAAGCTCAGAGCCACTAGTACGCCGCATGTCATTAGTCACATCTATTAATTACAATGAATTTAATGAATCATCTGAATAATAGCTTAATTCAGTTTACCCTTGACATTTGAATAGCCTCATTACGTTCACACAAGTTGTGGAATATCATCGCATATTGGCACTCTTTAACTAGTCTCGACTTTATCGAAAAACTTTCGTATAATTCCCACGATTGAATATTTAATACAAATAATTACACTTAATGGCTTCAACTCTATTTTAAGGTTTCAAGGGAACGTGGTGAACAATTGGCTGTGGAATATGGTATTAAATTTATGGAAACGTCCGCGAAGAACAGTACAAATGTTGAGGAGGCATTCTTAACCCTTGCTAGTGACATTAAAGCGAAAATGGAAAAGCGAATGGTAACTATTCTCTTAAATAAATAAATTCTTAAAAATCAATCACTGTACGTATATAAACAGGAGGCGAATAACCCACCAAAAGGCGGCCATCAATTGAAATTTTCCGAGCCAACAAGGAAAACAGACAGTTGGTTGTCCCGGTGCAGTTTACTTTGACGTGGTTGTAGTTACACTTCTTGTTAGAAAAATTCAGCAAAATTTCAACAAGAAAAAATTATGGAAATAAAAAGATGATAATTTAACATAAAAAAAAAGCAAAATAATAAAACCATTCATACAATAATAAAATTAAACAAACAAAACTCAAGAAAAAAAAAAAAGCGTATAAGCCATTGAATGGCGCGTAAATTTTCAACAATTATTTTTGTATTTCTTTAGGTTTTTAGGTATTTTTGGTACACACATTGCGTGTGTCATATGTTGACTCATTCGTGTTCTGTCTTTCGTTTTCTTATTTTGTTTTCTTGTATATGAGTATAACGATTAGAAATCCAATGCAATTACCTACCCGATTAGATTCATTATAACCTTATAAATATCTATTACCACAATTATTATTCTCAACTCAAAAAATGTGTAATTATTCTCTCATAAGGAAAACAACTCTGTTTAAAAACGAAAACAAACAACAAATACTTCTTCTTAATGTTACCTAAAATTAAACTATCGTATGAATATTGCTAAATGGCAATAAATTTGTAACTGGCACAGTTTTATATATATAAATGAAATACTTTGTACTTTAACATAGTGACGAATTAGAAAATATTCAATTAAAAATAAAAATTAAAGAAAAAAAAAAAAAATACACGAATAAAGGCATTGTTTTGAAGAATGTGTAGTCGAGCGTTATTAATTCATTAATTTCTTGATTTATTTTTTGGTTAAACTTTAGTATTAACTATCACAATACAATACTGCCGTCATTGAATCTCTTTCTCGCATACGCACAATTCACTTTTATTTCCTCGCTTTGTTTTTTTTTTATTTAAAAGCGCCTCTCTCTGTGTCTCTCATTCGATGCCTTTTCGTTTCATTTAAATCATAACATCACTATTTATATTCGTTTTGCTCAAATGTATTTCATGCTTTGCTACTTGTTTTTTTTTTAACGAAAAAATTTGGTTGTATAAAAAATAGATTTGGTGCTTACATACAAAATAAAAAAGAATTATATACTATTACACTTGAATTGCAAACAAGAAAAGATAAAGTTCGCTATAAGAAGAATTAGAATAGAGAAAACAAAAAAAAATAATAATTGCTTAAATTAACTGATAAAATAAAAAAAAAACGCAAATGATCACATATTCGCGCATTTTTTTGTTTTTAGTTGTCTTAAGGAGAAGGTATGTAATGTAATATGAAAATATAAACTAAAGGACAACACACATTACTCCCATTTAACATGAAAAAAATGCCAATTTTTATAAGTAAACGATTTGTTTTATTTTGTTTTTTTTTTGTCTTCTTATTTATGTCGAATATTATAATTAAATAAAATTTTTACAAAATACTAAAAATAACGTTCGATGTGTTAATTTGTAGTTGAAAAGGAATTTGCAGTCCTTACTCCTTACTCCTTACTTTATTGGATAACCATCGTGATGCCCTCAGAAATCTGGATCGATGGAAGTAATAGTGAGGTACATTCTCGTCAACATCTTATTTGCTGCAAGAATGGTATCTCAGTGGGGAACAAGGAACGTAGGCCACATGATTACCCCAGAAATAGACATCGAATTCAGGGAGGAGGCGGACAGGCGACGGTATCTACTACACACATGTGCTACAGCAAAATTCAGTATGGTCTGCAAATCTCACAAAACTTAGTCACTAGGATATACTTATACACTTATATACCATGCAGCATGGCTAGAACTACTCCACATTTGCAGAAATTCCATGAATGAAGAAGAAATATAATCTATTCGTCACTTTCTATGTGATTGCCCATCACTAGCCACAAAAAGGAAAAACGCGGGATTGAACAATCTAGGAAATTTTAGAATACAGGTGGATCAACTTGTTTAGCGACGAAACAAATTTGGCTAAAACTCGACTTAAAATGCTCGAAAAAAATGAATCTCTCTCAGTAGTCTACACATAGCACGCCACAATTTAATTTTTGAAGAAGTTGCATGGATGTCCAGCTGTCTCCCGCATTAGAAAGTGATATAGAAGTGATATGACGAATATAGACATCAATAGTCTCCTAGAATTCATTAGAAATCCGATCTGGTTTCAATGAGTACGTAGAAAGGTATTTACACTTTCGATCCGCGTGGTGGCACTTACTGGCAGCTACTTTAACCAAACCAAACCAAGATTATGGCCAGAGAGTGCACCTTCCTACCTACATTGGCAATGATTTCTTGACCAGAATTAAGGAACACGTAAATTACAGGTGGAAAGTCAGTTCCGTTTATTAAAAACATATTATGTTCGACTTGCTCCCTGGGGTAAGAGACCTCGCATCGCCGATATCAGTGAGAGTCTCGCATCTACGAGTATGTACGATGTTATGGTGCACAATGAGCTCCTGCCACTGCCAAGTACGCCTTTAGTTTTTTAACTATGAATTGAAACCCGTGGCAGTGATATTTTCAAGCCCACTAGTCAAATTGCTATCAAATTAGAAACACATTCTTCGTATACTAGAACTGCCATACTTTCATATAATTGGTACTGGATTGTCTATCAATGAAAACATTATTAACATTCTAGGATACATCGTGGCACCTCAACTATGTAAGCACACTTTAGAGTGTCCCGAACAGAATGAATAAAGACCCACGAATACTTAAATTTAATAAAATAAAATATATATATTTATTTTCGTATAATACTCTCAATAATGGACAAGAAAAAGAAACTTACTAATAATAATATGACTTTAAAGCATAACAAGAAAGTAAAACTTGATAAATTGTAACTTATGTCGCACCGGCAATAAATAATTGCACAATCCTATGGAATATCATTGGGAAATGTTTCGTTTGCACAAAAAAATTAAAAAAAAACATTGAATGCTTAAATAAAATGAAAGGAAAATTTTTAAATTTAAGTTTTAGCTTACATATACATGTGTGTATATAAAATGTCACGCTAGCTATGTACTTATATATTTTTTTTTAAGTTGTTGCCTTTAAAGTTATGAACTAATTATTTTTTGATTGTTGATTGATAAAATTCAGCAAGAATTTTCCATGCCTTTGGTTCCATAAATCCGTCTGGTGGAAGCTGTCCAGTTCGGGCAAGTGTGCGCATTTTCGTTCCTGATATGAATTCGAATTCATCCTTTCGACTTGGATCGAAGAATGCCATTTTCGATGAAGTTTTGTCGTAAGCTGCCACTCGGAAGGGTAAGATCTAAAAGTAAAACAAAGATCGAAGTGAGACTTGGACTGAATCAGCAAGGCATCATAAAGCTAACCACGTCCTTGTGGAACATGAGCACTGTTTAATAAATACCCTTCACGTGTATATCATGCTTACCTCCAATCCATCAAGTCCTTGTGCCACCTTAAGTACTCTCGCCCCATGTGTGCCGTCAAAAAGATTACCATCAGCATACATTTGTTTATCTGGATGTGGCATACCAGCCGGATCCCGCCCAACGATATAAAAGTTTGCACCAGCATTCATACCTACAGTAGACACACATTTAAGCAAAACTCTTACATGAGTTATTTCAATATACGTACGTGCTTTGGCATGCCATTGCACCTCAGTTGGTCCAGCATACATCATGGGTGAGGGAAAAATGGCCAGAATGGTATCTTCCCGCTTCAATGCACCCGAATCAAGCACAGCTTGATGTTGTGCCATTCTCACATCTAAAGGAACATCGTCGTCTTTTGTCCAACCGCCCAGCGGATGTAACAACAAGACGGGTCTCTTAAAGCCTCTCTCCAACAGCTGCCTTTTGGTATCTTGCATTAGCAATGCATGACCATTATGGATGGGGTTGCGAAGCTGGAGGGGCATGCACAAAATCAGGAAAAAATTCTAAATATAACTTTCGAAAAACTTTACTTGGAATGCAAAGATAGCATCGGCCTTGAGCTCCTTGAATTTCTGCCTTAGCTCATTTGGTGTCAGGCGATACTGATCCATACCGTCATCCCATGTTATCCTTTCATAAACGTCTAAATCCCCACCGACCAGGTAATCACCGGATTCATAAACCATCTAAGATGATAAACTTATCAAATCCAAACTTAACAAAGAGTCTCATGTATATCTTACTTTACTGTAAGGATGGAGAGGATTGCTTGTGCCAAATTGTCTAGAAAGACGTTCCTCTTTTCGTTGAAAGTAAAATTCTGGTTTCCTTAGGATTGCTACTGGCTTATCGTTGTAAGTTAATGTTATTGCACTGACGCCTAGGAGAGATAATTAAGAAAAAAAAAAAACATTTATCAACGGAAGGTCATGGCTAAAACCAGATAAGCGTACTTTCAAGCTTTTCCTTGGCTTCAGCACTGACGGACAAAACTATAGGCACCGACTGATTATCCCGGAATGCACCGTCTTCGCTTAAAATTGTATTAAAATGCAATGTTTGCAAGTACTCATCTTCACGCATGAAGCCCCTCAGTGGAAAGGCCCAACCTTCGGAAAGCACTTGAAGCCACTGCAACTCGACAGTGGTTATAGCAATCGAAGGCAGTGATTTGATTTCATGCAAGAATGCTTGCTTCAAGCTAGGATCCACAAATAACTCTGGAAGCTGTAAAATAATATTAGGTACGCATCCTACTCCGCTTTTATTTTTATGCCAACCTGTTGGATATCCCTCAGAGCTTTGGGTATGATTCCTTCCTCCTCCAATAGCCTGACGACTTTTTGCGTCGATTCCTGGATAGTGAAACCGTCGGTGTTCACCACCAAGTCAGGTTGGTCTGGTCTTTCGTACTCCTGAGTGACTCCGGTAAAACCTTTGATTACACCTTCTCGAGCTTTCTTGTATAAACCCTTCACGTCGCGTGATTCACAAATCGCCAATGGAGTGTCCACAAAAATTTCATAGAATCTTGAACAAAAAAAAAAGTTTTAAGTTAGATTGAGACTTTATACAGAACTCCCCAAACTTACTTCAAATCAGAATCTTTGTGAATTTTTCTAGCCATGGCTCGATCGTCACCAAATGGTGAAACAAAGCTGCAAATCGCTACCACTCCACTGTCGGCGAAAAGTTTCGCCACTTCACCAACACGACGAATGTTCTCCTCTCGATCCGAAGGCGTGAAGCCGAGATTTTTATTAAGTCCCGTCCTAATGTTATCTCCATCTAGACCGTATGCAGGAATACCGCGTGAAACTAGATATGCTTCTAACTCGAACGCAATTGATGTTTTTCCAGCTCCACTAAGCCCAGTCAGCCAGACAGTACAGCCACGGAAGCCGCGACAGAAGCCCAAGTTCTTGCCACGAATTTCTCTGGTGACTTGGTGCTTCTGTTCTGTGACATTTGTTGCCACTTGCATGCACTAGAGAAAAAGAAGAAAGAATAAACATTAGCAAATAGCACTGATGATTGTAAAGGGTCAGCGTGTAGTAGGTATCCTTACTCCAGGAAAGTATCGAGTAAGACTATCACTAGTCATGTGGGTTACGTGTTGTTTCGACTGAATGAATAAACGAATTAGTTTTCGGAGAACAGATAGCTCTTGCAAAGAGTTTAACAATTGTGGTCTACTCCTAGCAGGATGAGCCTCCGTAAGGGTGAGGGGAAAGGTTATTCTTCCAACCAAAATCTGTAGATTCCTGTCACAGACTATCGAGTTTTTAACCAAAAATTCTAATGAACGACGGTGAAAAGAAGACAAGAAGCAGCAGCAAGAGACACGGACAAAGAAAGATAGCTTGCAAACGGACTACAGCCTGAAACAGATTCTTATCAGTTATGGGTGTTTGAGAAGTATCCTCTTAAAAAAAAAAAAATTTCGCTGTGTTTGACGATTATCGAATTCGAGATCGAAATAGTTCTGTGATGAGACCTAGTCATGTCATCATAAACATCATAAACTTGTTGTATTGACGTGATTATCACCAGATTGAGGAATTTTTTCAACAACTATCGGAAAATTACCAATTTCACACAAAAAAACTCCGTAAAATTACCGCTAAATTTGAACACGTATCTTATATCACCACATTGACGTGTTACAAACAAAAGAAAACCTTGTCTTGAAACACCTTTTCCTAAATAAATAACATTATGGAACCAACTGAAATTGCAGTCAAATATTTACCCTTCTAAAACCGTTGTTGAACATTTCGGATTGACGTTACTATAAACCAAAAATCACACAAGAAAATACAAAAATTTAACCACTGCAGTCCTCGTTCGTTTCGAACTTAACGTAGGCTTCCAATAGACTGATTTATTTATGGAGATTTCGGTTCAGAAATACATTATCTGAGGGAGTCGTGTTTTGTTGACAGCTGATAGATACTTTCATCTCAATACACTTGTAATGAGCTACCAGAAAAGATCAACACGTACTCGTATATGAGTAGTAAGTACCTAATTGTAAGAGATAGAGGCCCCGTCACGTTAGTTTCACACTCGACTGAATATCGTAGATCTTTTCGACCTAATTTCTTGAGACTGAGAGCACTAGGCATGCTGCACGCTGATACAATCACTTGTATATATTTGTTTTATTATTTTTGCAGCAGTTGGCTCAAACGCATTGTAAACAACACCAGCACTTCTGATAAGAAACGTAAATTAAATCTGCTGCCGGGAGTACTTATGTAATATGCTTCTTTGTATTTAATTATTGGCAGTCAGCTGTGTTATTTGGATGCGATAATTTTAATCGTCTTTTATGGAAAATAATTAAAATGCATAGTAGATGCATTAAAGCGGATATACATACATAGCTTGGTGGGACTTGAGCTTGCTATTAATCGCAAAGCGGGCAAACATTGAAATGGTTCCTGTTTACGTAGTAGGATTGCATGGTTATACCTTCTCACGTTGAGTCGATAAACAACACCTGTCTTCTGTATAATTTCAGGTAGCCCAGAAGATTAGTTTATGCTAATAGGTCTTCCGATCTCCCGGTTAAATTGGGAACAGTCATGGAGTTTTTATAGGATTGCACCTCCGATTTTAGCTTGTGAGTTCCAATTTTTCATGCATGATGTTGGAGAAGTCACATGACAATCTCTCTCTATAAACTCTATACAACTCGTCTCTATAAATACAGAGGCATTCTTGAGATTTCCCTGTAATAAGTTCATTTGCGAAAGGTTTAGGCCTTCGCCCAATATGACAGATAAAAGTAAAAAACACATCTCAAGCGCTCAACGCCCTTGCTTATGCAGGAGTAATATTTAATAAAGACGAATCCAATCAGTTGAGCTAACGAAGAGCTGATCAGTCCAATGTAGCAGACTTTCTGCTGTACCTACATATATTCTGGCATCCCATTTACCTTCATCAGGATCAGATTAGCACCCTAACCAGATATATTGCTGATAGGAACAGAATCTTAAGCATATGAATATAATAGGTACCGGAACTAAATCAGATGTGTAGATGTTGTATAGGAGGAAAACCTTAAGGGTACTAGTGAATGGCATATAGAAATACACAAGGCCTACAAAATATCTACCATCTGCTACCATCAAGGTCTAAAAGAGCGGGACATTCGCAATTACCATGCATGTTCTCGTTGAACTATTGATTTCAAAGTACCGATTGTAGCGGCCTCAGCAGTATAGTGCCCGAACTAGATGTCCAGTACCGCATGGACAGAAAAGAAATGTAGCGTAGTGTAAAACCAGGCAAGCGTAACTACTACACGAACTTTTTGATGTCATGTCCGAAGAGCAATTTTTTATTTGAGAAACTTTTTCATGATAGTTATACTTTCGGGTGTTTGTTAGACGCTCGTGAGAGGTCTGAGAACCACGGCACCCAATAAATGCCCTAGGCACCTCAATTTCTCAACATAATACCAACGCCGTTCAACTAAACTTTGTACCAAGAAAACTTCAAATCTTCATAAGTAGATGTTTTCGCAGCATCTTAAGGATTACTAGCCAAACCACATATCGAAAGATGAATTAGATGTGATAATTGGCCAAGAACATACTACGTCCCACCTGACGCACAGTCCCGACACGTACGTCATGTCATGTAACTAGTCAGCCAGCCAAGTGCACCGCCCTAACGAGACATGGAGAAGGAGTCGAGAATGAATCCAGATCATCGGAGAGAGCTTCGAGTAGGTGGGATGTGTGTAGGATAAAATACAATTTAAATATAAAAAAAAAACTGCTATGTACAACAACCCTGGTCAATCGTTCATAAAAACGCATAACCCCATGATTCACTATTTAAAGTTAAAATGCTTGACTCGTGCAACTTGTTCGTATGGCATACCAAATTTCGATTGAAAAACTATTTTTCATTTACAAGGATTTCCCTGTTACTCGTACTTAACATCGGAAAAATTTGTAGCAAATACCATAAGCGACCAATCGTACAGTATGACGTTTAAATTTCATTTTTAAAGCTGATGACGACTGGGAAACCCTATGTCGACGAGTTCCTGGTAATGAAGAAAGATTTTTTGACTGTACTTCATATAGAAAGAATAATCCACTAGAACATGATAAAGTAGTTCCCTGAAATCTCCACTGAATAAAAGGAAGGGCAGTCCAAGGATTCGTAAGCCAATGATTTCATTCTTGGTTTAGTCAGTTAGTATGAGCAACAGTCTTGGTATCAAATTCGAGTGGAAATTTGACGTACGTCAACACTGGCTGTCAGATTGCGTTAACAGAAAAAATTTTAGAAACTGGACTTGGAATATTCATTTTTTGAATCAAAATAATTTATAGAAGGTTTGTTTACCCGACAGCCAACGAAAGGGTTAGGAAGGATCATATAGATGAGGATCAACTAAAGAGACGGAAGGAAGCATTTTGCTACATCACGCACTCAGTCAATCTGAGGTATACCAAGCATAGGACTATTACCGTCAGGAATTGGTGGCATACGGTGCTGTTTCGAACAGCACCAGCTTAATCTGGCGATCTATTGCACACTCTTGTTGGGAGAGCTTAGGAGACCAAAGACTCTGCGGAAGACCGATTGAAGGGAATGATTGTCAACATGGACATGGATCTTACGATCGAACTTAAACACCTCGATTACGTTGCCGATGTATGCCTACTCTCTCACAGGATAATGGAGCTTCCCTAGATAAAAACGAATATGGAGAGGGAAGCAGATGTCGTTGGGCTGAAAATTAAATCGCTCTCGGATCGAACTTATCTGGATTATTAAGCAAACGATTGACACTGTGGAGAAAGTTTCCAATACCTTGGTAGTGTTGTCTCAACCGATGGCTGTACTAAACTAAATCTAAATCAGCCAAGTTCATTTGGGGGTAGTCCTCCGTCCCATTTTTTTTAGCAACGCAGAGATAAATTTCGGTTCCTATTCGACAAATTAGTAGTAGAACAGATGAAGTGAGAAAATAATGAACGAATCCCTCCCACAAACACTGTTATCCAAGCAAGTTTCGCGTTTCTCTCTCTAATTTAGTTCTGTTTTACCACCAGCAGCACAGCACTTAGATGCAATTGTGAAAGTTCTTAAAATAGCTTCAACGATAGTTTATCTAAAGCCAGCGAAAAGGAAAAAAAAATCACGTCTATGTGGGCTAAACTCATGCCCCTAACAGACTTGGAAATAAAATTTGCAAACTTCAATTCTCCGGGGAAACTATGTCAAACTACGATAAACACTTCACAATTCATTCCGGACGGCGGTTTTGTTTGGACTTTCAATAAACACACATAATTGTATACAAGATATTCCATAAAAAGTATCTTAAACATCAGCTCACTCACTCTTCGCTTTGCGGGATAAAAAAGAAGATCCGCGTGATTTGGCATTTTACACCGTTTATATGGGTTTTTGGAAATTTTTTATTTTCGAATTTCGAGGTTTTGTTTCTTTTGGTTTTTCTCTTTTTTTTTTTTGTTCCAAGAAATACGTTATTTTCTCCGAACTATGAAATACAAAATTGAATGCCGGACAGACGATGATCAACTGAGTTTGTGAAGCATGAAGCAGTTCTATTTGAAGGCAGTCGAATCGGTGCGAAATGGCTTTGACCTGTTGTAGTTAATTGTTGTTGTATTGTAGCGCTGAATTAGCATAAACCGAGAAAGATGCCTTAAGCAAAATACACTTTGATTTTATTTTCTTCGATTGGGTAATGTGCGTTGTAAAAAAAAATGCGATAATTACCACCTTTACAATTATGGATAATATCATTCCTTACAGTGTTGCTAATAAGAAATGTACACTATGCGGCATAATTATGCTTTTACCAGAGAATCACAACGTTTGCAGAGTTTTTATGGTAGTCACTGGGAGGATGGGACACTTTGCCATTATTACACAAAGCTATCTGGAAGTATATGCATACAACAACTCTCTGGACTCATAATATACATTTAACTAAGGAGTACTACTTTGATACAGGCTTATACAGAGCAATTTCCCAAAAGAGAGAAATAACAGCATGGCTCTACCGTTCCCAATGACGGGAAATGAAGTGTATACAGATGGTTTACATATCGATGGAGAATCAGAGCCTAGAGAAAGCAATTCCCGATTGTCTTTAAGGAACTACTTCTCAGAACCGGAAACCAAGATTACATGATTAACTGATGAACTACCAAAGTAGGGAGAGCGAAACACGAACAACTCCAGGGAGAGGATAAGCCTTAAAGACTGCATAGAGTAGCTTAATCGCAAAATACCATGAAAACATGTGGCAAGGTTTGCCAAGTAGAAAACAATTAAGTAAGATGGTTCGTCTATGGACTAGCAATATCAACCTGAACAAACATTCCAACAGACTGGGACTGATAAGATCTACCAATTAGGTGTCCGAGATACGAGGAAGAAAACAACTCAGAGCTTCCTTCGTGAATGCCTGCGCTAAGATACAAATATCTGAAAAAACACGACCTATCCGGACTGAGTTCTCTCTTTTTAAACACTTTAGTCACTTTAGACTCCAAAATATCCTCAAGTTCACCTGAAATATAGTACATTTCTTAAATCATTTATGCATTCTAAACATAGAACTTTAGGGAGTAACTTCAGGTTTTTGAATTTCTGTGGTAATTGGCAACCAGAACTTGATCAAAAGAACCATGATTTCCTGATATTTGATTATTTCTGTTTTACTTGGCAACACGATATTACACGGAAAGTGTGAAAGTTTCTTGTCGATGGTGACTGAATAGTTTCGATGGATAGTGTACCTGGCATATTACAACACAAACCGGATATAGTGACTTCAGCTACTCTAAGGCAGCATAACATCCAAGACACATCTTCATTTCGACAATAAAAACCTCAATCTGATGATGGAGGTGTCACAATGATCGTGGCATCAAATTGTGGTTAGTTGAATCGAGATGCATAGGCGATTTTACCCGGTCGGTTCGTTCGAATATGACTTAAAATATTTTATCTTGTCGTTGACAAAGCATGGAACGGAAATCAATGGAAAGAAAAAGCTTATTACAAATGAAATACAGGTAAGGTCACGATTCTGCTTTAGCACATGATTTTCTGAATAATTCAGTAAAAAATGGGTGCTATCACTATAAGTATTGGATTTGATAAGAAGTATATATGTAGATCTTAACGAATGAGTTGAAGTGAATATCAGCCGCAGAGCAGAGATCATCTGGATGTTTGGAAAAGTGAACAAGATCTATTTTGTTACGAAACTAAACTCCTATTTATTTATTTTTACTAAATCAATGAAATAACATACCGGTTAAATTACCTTACTCTTGCATAAAGCCGCGGTGAATCACCGACATCACTTACTGATTGGAAACCACTAACTTTAACAAAGAACATTCATAATGAGCAGAACATCTCCACTTTCCGGGATGTGACAACCCACATTATTCTTGTGATATCAGCAGTGCTGCAGCACACATTATATGCGGAAGAATATCAATTTTTAAGCATATTGCAGCATATTCCTGGCTTGTTTCACCTCTTATTTGGGCGATGTGTAACGATAAGGCTTGTTCTAGTATGTAACTTCGAGCTGCTAATACCTTCAGAGAGCATCAGCTAAAATTCCACCTCAACGTCAATGAAAGTGGTTTGTTGGTTGGATGGTGATCACCACCACGATTCATAAATCAACAAACTGTAAGCTACCGAAAGAATGGTTAAGCAATGTTGTCTTAGGTGTGAGTCTTACGTAACGAAACAAACAAAACTTTGTGGAATTGATTTAGTACTTAGAAAGGCCCTACTAAGAGTATTACCCCAAGAAAGCAGCTGTTGTAGTTCATTAATGTTTGTTTCTTAAGGTATTTGTGTTACGAAACTCTTACTTTTGTAATAAAGATTTTTATATTCAATAAAAATGCCTAGTTCTTGGTTGCGCCTAGGTTGAATGTCCGCTTATATCATAGATGATTTATTATCTTTCCTAACGAAGTACAATACAATGAGTCGTTTTGGGTTTGAGTGCTTCTCACTGATTTGTTGAATTGCTGACCAATATCTAACATCTCTCAGCAGAAAATGTGAATTCTTACATTCCCAGCATGGAGTTTTAAATAACCACATCGCAGTAAACAATAAAACATGCTAGCTCACCAATTCCATAGGCTTCCCATTGCGACTGCAATTCAGCACTTTCAGTGAATCGCCACTATCAGCGATGCTATTGTTGTTAATTGAGATGATTCTCCGTCTGACGAACATGTTGCACAATACTTTACGCGGTTTTGCTTCTTTATTTTGGATTTTCGATTATAATTAACGAATTTGTGTTACTATATGTATATTTGCAAAAATATGTAAACTTTCTTTTCATATAAAATCGATAATAAACAGTAACTTGTTTTGGCAAAACAAAAACAAAAAAAGAAAAAAGAAATCAAAACAGCAAATAAAAGAGTTCGTGAAAAGAAAGTACTTTCCAGCGAGAGATCCACAATGCAACTGCTAACCCACAGCACAATGGTAAGCTTGTTTGGTCTCTAAACAGCTGTGGTTCTCTGATGGCAAAGAGCTTATTTCTTCGTAATGAGGTGAAATTATAAAATCTGTTTCTTGTGTAATGCACTGCAATGCAATTAAAATTTCTTTTCTTTTTTCCAAATACTCTTGAGGTTAATATTTACTTGCTTTGGTGGACCCTATGTGTCATAGTTTTGAGCGCCAAGAGTGTGTGACGGTCAACTGGCCATTAACCTGTGGAATATGGTGAGCGATAGAAAAGAAAACACTGATAGAGAAAAGAAAAAGAAAAAAAAACTGGTTCCATCATGATCATCCCATCAGATATATCTTGCATCGCTAAGCCCCAGGGATATCTCTAGCTTAATTGTGAGCCATGATTAATAACACATGGTTAATGAAAACATTTGAAAATTCAGACGAATAAAAAAGCCTATATCCGGAGGGCTTGAAATTATTCTTGCCTTTGGATAGGGCATTCACATATGACAATGAAGGAGTTCAATGGTGCGACTTGAAGCATTTTAATAGAAACTGAATGTAAACACTTTAATACTCATCTCCTTTATGCTAAGGTGGAGTTTTGATTAAATTCTTTCTATAGAGTTTCAAGTGCATGCATTATTGCAATCAGGGCTTTGACTGTGATTATTATTTTTGCCCTCTGATTGTTTTCCTTTTTGTCGAAATATGGAATAGTCTACTCTACACTTGCCGGAACTTTGTCCCCTTTCATAGAGCCGAATATGGAGCGCTGAATTTCAGCTCAGATTTCAGATTTCACCAAACCGGAATCAAACTGTGCCTCGTGGTACAGGACAATTCAAAAGAAAGAAAAGAAAAAGCAATTACAACATGATTTTTGACCGGAGACATATGTAGATAAAAATGCAAGAGTTCAGTCCTCACGAAGACAGCAGCATTGAAACTTAGACTGGTGTCATGTTCAGATACTGTATAGAGCCCTGTAGGAGTCATAGGATAGGAGTTGAGTAGTACTGCTCATTACACTTAGAACCAAGAGGAATAGTACTCGAAAAAGCTTGCATACAACCGATGGGTTTACAATTTCGTGTCCGTGAGTTAGATCGGTGATGGCTCCTCTATACCAACTAGATTCTAAGACGATAAAAAGTACATTTTGAGAGCTACTGTATGCACAAATTTCAACCGTCTATTCGTGGTTTTCACCAGGAGGAGATTAAAATTAACAGAGTGAAACTTTTAGCGAGTGGTTGATCATTTTCAAATTCAAACTTAAACCGTCGCCAATTCAGGAATGAAAATTCTCCTCTTAGTACGGCGCATCTAGTTTATACCATGTTGAAGCAAGGGTAGGTATGAACTCGGTTACTTCGTCAGTACCATTGGGTACGTTTATTTGTAGCATTTCCAGTATCCAAAACAACTGACCCTGTTCATGGACATCTGCACCAAAAGTTTTCAACTTTTTTGGCACATTGCTGTTAGGACCATTTTTAAAAGACTCTCAGTAAAAGGTAGATATTTATTTTTTCGGCTACCATATTGAATCTGACCGACAGACAGTTAACTGTGTATTTTACCGGCACAGTCAAGGCGACTTCAAGTTTCGTTCTTGAGACTTCCTCCCCAATACAGTAACCGAAGAAGTGATATGAAAAATGATCCCAATTTGCTTTCCAAATACATAGCACGAAACCAAATGGTTGTCTTTGGTTTTTATCAATTTAATACAAATTCTCATTTCCTTACTCCATTCATAAATACCAATCGAAGTACAATTGAATTGTTATCATTCCTTTCTTGCTTTCTGCACCCAACCAAGATAAGTAGTTCTGACTGTAACACTTCAGTTTTAAATTAGCACGATTAGCACTACTATATGCAATTCAAACAGAAGTATGCTGATAACACTAGTAAAAGTGTGCCAGCAAAACTGGATTAGCCAGCACATTGGAACGTCTACACAGCTGGAATAACATTGAGTGTAATCTGTGCCCGTCTAATAGTCTATTTATACGTTAACACCACCGGAAGTATATTGAATAATACTGTCAGGGTTTAACACGAAGCGGAATCAGCACATAGCACGTTTTCTAGTAATGACCCCTAAACCTATATGGCCCCCAAAAAAAAGTATGTTCATAACTCCCCGAGCCGATATAATCTATTAACGTGATGTAGTAATTAATAAGAGTACTTCATGTGAATATAATACGTTTTGGCCAGAGAAAAACAATTAGGCCACCACCATATGGATCAGGTAATGGGCCATAAAATTGCCACAGGAATTTCTTATGTACTCATCCTAATACATAAACAATTGGAATAGCTTACCGTCTTCAATTTTTTCGTACTGGTACCTTCACCACTCATGGTTTTGTGGTTTTTTTCACTTATGAACCGTGACGAGCGCAACGATGAATGAAACAGATATTATTTTTAATTTTGCTAACTGGTAGGAGAACACTTGATATTGTATGAATTTGCACTGCACGCGGAATTATAAACGCGAATTATTCTCTAGCTATCCGCGGGGGTAATGGGGAAAAACTCGCTCCCAGTTCTACGAATCCCCAGCCAGAAGCAACAAAATAGCACACAAATATGTCAAATTTCCACCCTTGATCTTGGCATATTACAGTTTGCTGCGTTTGCATTGGGAATCGATTTTGACGTTTATTCCTATTGGGAGTGTTGCTATGAGCCTGGAACTTTCACGAAAGTAAAACGACTAAGTTTAGGAAAGAGTAGTAGATCGGAGCAAGGTTCCAATGAATTTCATAAGTAACCCGGTATTGGGTACCAATTAATTGATCGAAGGCAGACCTGTATATGAGTTGAGACACTTTGCAGGACGTGATTGTTGAGAAGAAATCTTTAGGGGCATAAAAGACCAGTTAAAAGAGAAAGAATGAGTTATCAAGATTTGCCATCCATCAAATCAAAACGAAGTCAGGATGAGAATACCCCTGTAAAACTTTTATGGAATGCAGTTGGTGATATCACTGGTCGTTTCGACAAAGTAATTCGTAAAATATTCCACCCCATCTTCGGAAATAGACTTCTAATAATTTAATTCGCTACTATACAAGCTATTTTGACTAAGTCTTTGTTCACACTGTCTAACCAGAAGAATCCGAATGACACATGAAGTATATTCATCTTAAATCCTTCATTTACGTGGTTGCTTGTTCTTTTACACTTTTGCTCCTTTCTAGTAAAACACTTCTAAACTCAATCATAACAAAGTATGCTAAACACTTATCATTTCCTTTATCTCGGAAGCACTTTTTATCAAATGTAGCCTCTGATTTATACAAACAAACCCGCATTCACCACGAAATGCAGATGTGTGCGCAATCAGCTGATGTAAACAAACCGAAACTCAACACACACCACAGCACTCTATCCTCCTTTAACTTCTACCCAAAAACGTCACTTAAACTCTTTCCCTTACACTCATAGCAAGAACCGTGGTGAATTTTCCAAAGCGCTGTGACAGCGACATCAATTTTTCGCATCCATTAATGGCCGATGGTTGCGGCCGATTTTATTTTTTGTGTTTTTTACAAGTGAAAATGTCCATAAACTAGTTTTAGTGTTTTTGTTTTAATCTTAAGCCAACGCAGTATAATCTTAGCTAAAATGCTGTCACTTTTGCAAGAGCAAAGACCGCTTAAACGGCCCCGATTGGGTCCTCCAGATGTCTATCCCCAAGAAGCCAGACAAAGGGAAGACGAGTTGACCCCAAACAATGTGAAACATGGATTTTCTACAATACCACAGTTGAATTCGGAAGAATTCGGCACAGCTCATAATAGCAATGTTAATGCAAGCAAGGTTGGAGCATTTTATTATTCGATATTGGCCAAAAAAGAGGAGTTAATGACGCTTCAAGATAGTGGACGAAAAAAACAGCAGGTGAATTGTAAAGACAACTTCTGGCCGGTATCGCCACGTACTAAGGGTGCTATAGATGCGTGGTTTAAAGATCTTGCTGGGAATAAACCTCTTCAGGCGTTGGCTAAAAAGGCACCCTCGTTCAATAAGAAGGAGGAGATTTTCGTTACTTTATGTGATTACCAAGTCAGTATGCAGAGAGCTACGTGGTTTATAAAGTTAAGTGCAGCTTATACTATTTCATTTACGGAGTCGAAAAATAAGAAGCGAAGTATTTATGATCCGGCTGTTGAGTGGACCGGGAATTTGATTAAATTCATGAAGGAGTTGTTACCCAAGTTGCAGGAGCACTATCATCAAGGTTTGTCCCATTAAAATACTTCAATAGATTCTGTGTTCGATTCTTATTGTCCTGGTTAAGTGTGTCCTACGACTGTACAGCGACAAGTGTTTCTCATACAGTTGTGCAACCTTCCGTATTCTTATTTAATTATAATTTACTCCTTTTATCGTTGAAAAGTAAGGTTTATTGTTTACTTACCCATGTCCTAGCAAGGGCTTACATTTCAATGGAAACAACAAATCAAGATCCTAAACAAATTCAATTCAATTCTTTACACTTTCCGTTCGCAGGTGCTTCGGATAAAAACTCATCGCAACACGGGTCAGGAATGGGACACACACCCAATTCAATTCCCATTCCATCGATGACGAGTCCCGTGCCGATGCTTAGTCCCGCAAACAACAGCGCTTCCGGTATGACTAACTTATCTGGACCTCAAGACGATGGCAAGAATGCTTTAAAATATTGGAACTACTGCACACAATTGAGCAAATATATGCACGAAGAATCTCTCCTCGATCGGCAGGAATTTCTCAACTGGATTCTAGATTTGCTGGACAAAATGCGCTCCCAAAACTCTGACGATGGACTAAAGAAAATCATTTTAATCTTTGCCCTTCAGTATATGCAAGATTTTGTTCAAGCTGAGCGTTTATGCAGAAAATTAGCATATATCGTGGCTAAGAAACTGACAAACCTATTGAATTCCGTTGTTGACAATCAAGTGGCGAATGGAACCGCAGAAAAAAATCAAATGAAACTATCTGTTGGGGATAATTTCGACATGGACAAGACCAAAAAGCCCATCATCGATCCCTATGAGAGTGCGATCAATGATTATATGACATGTGCACATCATCGTGACATTGTCTTATATTTAAGTTCGATTTTACAAGTTATAACCATTGAATGTCCAACCGCGATGGTTTGGTGTGGCATTGGGGAGAACAGAACGCCATCAGCGCTCAATGGTAGTCCATTGGATAATTTACCAATTGCACCATCAATGCTGCCAATGCCGAATAAATGCGATTTCACAAACAATGAAATTCGAAAACAACTTAGGGATGCTGAAAACGAGATTACTCTACGATCGAAGCACGCAGAAAACCGTTGGTGTGCTGAAAAGTGGCAAAATGCAAATAAAAATTCCTACTCCAAGGTTTTGACGATTTTGGATCATCTGGACACGCATTGTTTTGACAAAATGGATCCTAGCAATTCGATTGAGTCCCTGTATGGAAAGATATTCACACCATTTTGTATGATCAAGCAGGAGATGGGTAGTAACGGCGAGACAAAGGAAATCAAAGTTGAGTATGATCCAAAGCAAGGTGCCGATACGGTGAAGATTCTCTGCGAGTGGGCTGTTTCAAGTCAAAGGTATGAGCATTCATTTCAATTACTCCACTCCACACGCAACAATTTCCTTTTCTTTTCAGGTGGGGTGAGCACCGTGCAATGGTTGTTGCAATTCTTCTGGACAAGCGGCAAATGGAGGTGACTACACCGCCTGACAATGAATACGCCAATGGAAATAACAACAACGATGACAAGGATTCGATCGCGTCTGGTGTCGGTTTAATTGGTGGTGTACCAGTCTTCCAATCGGTTTTGATGAACTTTCTTGATCATGATGCACCGGTGTTGGACGAAAATGGTTCGCAACATAATCGCACGCAATTTACGAATCTTGTCCATCTTTTCAGTGAGTTATTTCGCCATGATGTATTCTCTTATAACGCCTACCTCTGTACCTTAATATCGCGCGGTGATTTGTTGATGGAAAGTGCAATCTCTAAAGCATCGAATTCTATAACTGGAACAGGTCCTGTCTCTAATAAGCCTTCGTCACCGAATCAAGGTTTCGACGAAGTTTTCGAAGAATACGATGACTCTAATGTTGATGATGATTTGGATAAGCTGCTTCAAACAATCAAAGAAAAAGATCAGCAAAGTGCACTGGAAGCTCCAGATAGTCCAAAAGATCCAGATCATGTGCGTGGAATTGGCTCAAATGATCCACCAATCTCAAGACATTTCATCTACACTAAGCATTTCCCTATCCATCAGGACGATCATTACGCCTCGTATAGTAGTGAATCGAATCAGCGATATATTCTTCTCTTCGGTGTAGGAAAGGAGCGTGATGAGAAGAAGCATGCTGTAAAGAAGATGTCGAAGGAGATCTGTAAGTTATTCTCTAAAAAGTTCAGCATTGATGTGGCTGAGGGTGGCAAAGTGAAGAAGCACTCACGGAGTGAGTTTAATTTTGAAGCTACGACGAGTAAATGCCAGAATATGGCTTACTTTGATCAGCACGTGGTGACCTATCAGTGTGCGGCGACAGTGTTGGAACAATTGAACAGCTTTGCTTCAGGAAGCAATAACTATCTGCCTGTGCAGGAGCATGTTGCATTTTTGTTTGACCTCATGGAGATGGCGTTGAATATTTATAGTTTGTTGGACTTGTGTAATCAGATATTAAAAGAACTGCCAGAGGTCGAGAACCAGTTGCTGGCTAAGAAATCGAATCTGGCGAAGAGTTACACTACTTCATTGGGATTGTATATCGTTGGGATATTGCGGCGGTACCATAGCTGTCTCCTGCTTTCTCCAGAGCAAACATTCTCCGTCTTCGATGGGCTGTGCAAGATCATAAAGCATGTGAACACCCCTAGTGAGTGTAGTTCTGCCGAGAGGTGTATCCTGGCTTACCTCTCTGACTTGTATTCCTCGTGCGCAATGTTAAAGGGTAAGACCCAGTCCGCTGACCACTTCCACAGTGCGTATGCCAAATTTAAGCAAATTTTCAATTCGCCTATACAGACAGCTGTAACATCGTCGTCTTACAATGCTCAGTTCTTGAATGATCTCTTCACAGCGCCGAAGAGGGGTGGCAAGATCGATCCAATTTGGGCTCGTCAGTTAAACGAATCTCCTCTAAACATGTATAGTTTTGTGTGCAATGCGATAATTGCCATTTGTCGTGAGACGGATAACGATCGGTTGAACGATGTTGCCATTTCCTGCGCTGAATTAACTGCCTGCTGTAATGCCTTGTCCCAAGAGTGGGTTGCTGCCCTGGGGGCCTTATGCAACTCTAATGGGGATCCACGATATCAAGATCTTTTCAGTCAGATCGACATACAGAACGTGAACATTCACAATTCTCTGGCTGTGTTCACGTGTATTCTTATAGCGCGGCATTGTTTTTCCCTGGCGGATTTCGTTATGAAGATAGCCCTCCCCGCTCTAGCGAATGCATGCAATGGTGGAGGAGATATAACGTCGGATGCAGAGGCTGGAGCGAGATTGACATGTCACTTAGTGTTGAAGCTTTTCAAAACGATTGAGATACCTCAACCGGGTTTGTATTCCGTGAGCACTTCTCCGAATCCTATAAACGTCGCTGGTCCTGCGTGCAACATTAAATTGAGTTGCGATCGTCACTTGCTTGTTGGTGCGCATAAAAACATTCCCATTGAAGCTGTTTTGGCAGTTCTAAAGGCAATCCTCTTGGTAGTCGATACCACCGCACAAAAGACTCCTACGACCGTATTCAATAGTGGCAAACGGAGCGGGTTGAACACACCCGTGCACCCGGGGAGTACTCCAAAGAACTCGGATCATCCTGTGAACTTGAGTACGATTCTAGGGACAAGCGACTTTAGCGGCTTAGGAGAACCGGATGATGCTATGCATGGTTCATCGACAAGTGATCAGATTTCTTTGTCAGATTTTGCCCATCACGTTCTGAAACAGATTTGCTCGCAAGAGTACGTGTTGGAGAGGTGTCTAGAGAATTCCGAAGCTCTTTGCGATATGATTATAGATGATATGCTGACTTCTAAGCAAGTTCAGCGGTTGCTCCACATGATCTGCTACCCGGAGAATGAATACAATCTGATCACCGAAATGGACCAAAAGGCAATCATCGTTCGTATATTGGAAAACCTAGAGCAATGGACACTGCGGATCTCTTGGTTGGATCTGCAGTTAATGTATCGTCAAACATCGTCTAATAATACAGAACTCAATAACTGGCTGGATACAGTAGCAAGGGCGGCAATAGACGTCTTCCAAATCGATGAAAACTCAGCGAAAGATCAGAAAACTAAGCCATCAACATGGTTGGTGGCTCCACTCGTGTCGAAGCTAACTAGTGCAGTGCAGGGTCGAATTCTCCGAGTTGCTGGGCAGGTTCTCGAGAGTATGAATTATTTCTCTAAGCTGAAAGACTGCGAAGAAAGGGAAAAGATGTCTGGGGTGAATAAGAAGAAGTTGCCGATGAATAATCAACCCTTCCTGGGCTTGGTTTTGACTTGTTTAAAGGGGCAGGATGAACAGAAGGAGGGTTTACTGGATTCACTGCACTCACAGTTGTTGCAGTTTTTGCAGTCTATATCGAAGGTGAGTTTAATTGAAGTGCTGAGATGAGAAACTGAATGGTTTTTATTTTCGTTGGAAGTTTGAAGACGTTGGCGGTATTGAGGACCCTCAGGGTAGAGAGGAAATGCTTGATGCTCTGCAACTACGTTTCTCTTTAGTGGGTGGTATGTTTGAGGCCGTACAGAAGAATGGAACCTCAACAACAGATTGGGCGATTCTGTTGGCACAACTTGTTTGCCAGGGCGTAATTGATTTGACAACCAACAGGTAAGGCTTTGGAAGTGATGGTTCCTTTACTTCCGCATAATAACATTAAACTTCTGTTTTCCAGTGAGTTATTTACGACTGTGGTAGATATGTTGGCTACATTGGTACATTCCACTTTGGCTTCGGACAGTCAATCTGAACGCGATGAGAACAAAAAACTCTATTTAAACTTAATGAAAAAACTGAAGAAGGAAATAGGCGAGAAGAACAACTCTTCCATAAAATTCATCCGACAATTGCTGCCTCTTTACAAGCAGACGACAGAGGTAATCGCTTGTGAACCTGCAGGCATTGATACTAAGGACAAGAAACTTGTAAGTTCCTAAATACTGAATACTGTTTGGTTGCGGCACTGATTTTGTTTATTTCCAGCTTCGAATATCGGATAAACAAAGAATCAGCGTTTGGGACATCCTAGAGGGGCACAAAAATCCAGCTCCACTATCATGGGCATGGTTCGGTGCCGTTAAACACGAGCGAAAGCCATTGGCTTACGAAGAAGCTCATCGTCATCTTAAATATCACACGCATAGCTTAGTTAAATCAAGTAGTTATTATTATGAGCCATTGCCTCTTCCACCAGAAGATATTGAGCCTATTCCAGAGAAAATTGTGGTATATTTCTTTACTTAATGATTGATTTACTTAAGATTCTGTATTTTGTATTTTTGCTTTGTAGAAAGACGAAATGAAAGCGGATACACCGTCGTCAGTTGACCAATCGCCAAGTGCTCCTGCGCCCGGACGCGGCAGGGGTAAGGGTAATCGTAAGCCAAGAAAACCGAAGAATGCAAAGACTCCTCCGGTGAATGCCCAAAATCAAGCACAATTGTCCCAGCCTCAACAGCAACAGCAGCAACAACAGCAGCAGCAGCAACAACAGCAACAACAAATGAATCCCAATCAGATGAATCCAATGCAAATGAATATGCAGGTAAGTTTTTTTTTCATGTAATGTATTAAGGTTGCAGTAATAAGAAGGTAAGTACTGCCATTTTGTATTCCGCTGTGTAGACAAGAAAAGGATGAAAAAGGGACCAATTCAAGAAAACCTTTATAGACACTTTGTCCAAGTTATGATATGTTGTGCATGTTCAGGCGTGAAAGAGTCATTATGCTTGGTAGGTAAGTCGGGAGTCTGTTTTAACATCGAGTATTCCGATGGGACAGTACTGCATTCTCTCGCCTGTCAGACGGTGGCCAATCACTGTTACAAATTTGGTGTATTGTTTAGTTTTATGGGAAAAGTCATTTTCTCCTTTATTAGGCGTAGGATGTTTTAGCATCCTTCATACCTTCCACCGAATGGCCTCGCTCTTGGCAATAAAATCACTTTATTTCGTCTTCGACCTTCGTAGGATGCGTAACCTCCTCACACCTTCGCGGGTCCTGAGGGCCACGATTTATCGAATATTTTTTAGAAGCCGACCGACTGTAACCGACGATGTAACCGTCATCAGCACCAGCTTTCATTCTCTCTGCTTTAAAATACAATTTTACTGACGGCTTCGGACTAAAATCAGACATAATGATGATCACCACTTTGTTTTCCACTTGTGAAAGGCATTACTTGCTAGCAGTACTTCTACTTTGTACGACTCGTTTTGAAAAATCTCGGCAGAAATCCAAATAGAAAAGCAGAATCTAGTCTTAAATCGGGTCTCTGTGTGACCACGAAGGTTTAGAATTGGATTGGAATAACTGGCAATTAACAATGATACCTCATCCCAATATTCTACCAGCGTGTACGTTTTATAATTTACCATCTGACATTTACCACATAAATGTACGGCAAAGTCTTAGTACATCTTGCAAAGTTGAGAAGTGAATTGCATAATCAGAAAGCTAGCGGACACTTTTACATACACAAAATACCTAAATTTGATCCGCTATATTGTCAATGCTATAAGATAAGGAGATGCAGTCACGTGGTGAATTCTCATTCGTGGTGCAAACTTTAGTTTCGCTGTAATTTGCATAGTTTCCATCTGTAAACAATATAAACTGTGTTGGATAATTTACAAAAAGTACTTAACATATCGTTCGTTTTTGTTACTTTGTTCTAACAATCTGATTATATAGTGAAAATGCCGGAGCCTTCAAAACCCTTGACTGAACTTTATGTGGATTGCAGTGATCCTGACGATATGGTGGTAAGCTTGCCTGTGAAGCTTTAAATTCGAAAAAATAGATGAATTTGGTCCAGACTATCGAATCATGTAACCGTATGGTGTGTGCAGTGCAATAGGTGTCTTATCCATTCAGAGATTCGTGAAGGAAGTTTTTATCCTATATTTGTGTTCTCAACTCCAGATGATCCAGTAACAGTAATGCATCCATAAGTCATGAAACCAATACTGCTTTTGGTGGCGCCAAGTTTGTGATTGGTGTGACTAAACATAACCTTCTAGTTCTCAGAGCCACTATGAGTTTGAATATTATACGTACTAGCAAAATTTATATCCCTACTCAGTGGGTAGTGCTTCGGGCTACCTAGTTTTAGGTTTCGAATCTCAGAATACAGCCAAGTTGTTCGACCCGTACACTTGAGAATATTGCTGTCATGAACAACCTGCTCAGTTTAGCCCTTTGAGAGTGACATAAGCCTGAGTTGGTTCCAATCGTGGGAAAAATAAATCACGCATAACGTCGCATATCAGTTGAACTTCCCACCTAAGATATTCCTCTACAGATGGGATTCAAAGGCGGCCCCGACCAGATCCGTGGTGGACATCCACTCTTCATCTGTGTTATGCATGTCCTCTTTTATTAACCGAATGCATACACAGTGTCGATGGTGCTTAGGATTGTCATGGCTACTGCTACATCATGTTAAAAGAGTCGCTCCTCATTTCAACTACTCAGACTGTATAAACTTTTTGATTTCGAAAATGTGCCCAACGTTTTTTTTGTCAATTTAGTTCATAAAGTTTTCGGCGTTCAAATTAATAAAAATTAAGTAACGAAATTTTTTTTGTTTAAATTTGAGCAAGAAAAAGCATATTTTTTATAAAAATTGCTTGCATAAAGTAGAAGGATATAAAATTCATATTTTAGGTCAATATTCAACAGTTCGCTCCAAATCAAATGATGGCCGCTAACGCGACGATAATGCAACAACAACAGATGCCCGTGCCTGGAAATATGCATCAACAACTAGGCGCAGGAAATCCACAGCAGAATTCACAAATGGGCTTTGTACCCGGTGCACCTGGAATGTCCCAGGGACAACAACAACCACAACAACAATGGCCTGGTTCGAGTTATCACCCAATGCAACAGCAGCAACAGCAACAGCAACAACAGCAATTCTATAACCAACAGGGAATGCAGAGTAAGATTATAACCGTTTATGCATGGAAACAAACTTTACAACTTTTATTTTAGTGAACCGCTTTGAGAGACCCCAAATGAATAACTCCTCAAAGGCTGCTCTTGAGAAAATGTTACGCCAACGTCAACCACCTTTTCTAGGTGCCAATCAGAGTACTAGTGCAAATTTCAATATGCAACAGCAGCAGCAGCAGCAACAACAGCAACAACGCCAACCTCAGGCTGTAATGCAACAGCAACCGCAGCAGCAGCAGCAAGTGCAGCAACAACAACAGCAACAGCAGCAGTTTATGCGTGGAACATTGCGAGGCATCGCACCCAATCAAATGGCTGCCACTAATCAAATGGGTACACCAATGACTCAGACAATGGGACAAATGGGTCAACCTAACATGGGTCAAGGCATCAATCCGAACTCCCTTATGACACAACAGAATCAAATCCAACCAACTGGCATCAGTCAGAATCCTCAGAGTCAGCAAGCAATGGCAATGGCTCAAGGAGCCAACATGATTGGCGCTAGCAGTTCTGGCGCTATGATAAATCAACAGAACTCTGGCATGGTGAACGCTGGAATGAATCAGGCAGGCGGCATGATGCAACAGCAGAATGTAGGAATTGTTAATCAACAGCCACAGTTTCAGAATTTCTCCAACTACAACAATCAGGGTATGAATCAACAAGGCACCCAACAGAGTATGATGGGAAATTTCAATCAAATGGGTGCTCAACGCAATAATCCAACTGAATATTTGGCGCAACAGCGAGCTATGCCCGCCAATCGGGGTCAGTACATGAATCAAGCACCAAATGTAACAATGAATAACATGATGGCACAAGGACCAGCACCACCATATTCTAGGCAACAACCGACCGGTGGTAAGCCTGCTGTTGTGTCAGCACAACAATTTCAGCAGCAACAGCATCGAATTCACCACCAGATGATGATGCAAGGTAACATTTTTGTGTTCGCTTAACTCTCGTCTAGTAAAGTATTAATTTTTACATTCCATTCTTAGGCATGGGTCAGCAAAATGCTGGTCCTGGCATGGGACAACCACAAGCTCAAAGCATGGGTCAGCAGCAGACACCAAATTTAGTCGCTCAACTCAACGCTCAAAGACAAATGCCCAACCAACAGGGTATGATGGGCCAACAGTTCTCACACCAGCCACCACCGTATTAAGTATTTTGTGTCTTTTATTTTTTGTTGTAAATTCTCTGTCCCGTGTCGTCTTTGTCGATGGTTTGCGCTATGTTTGTATTTATTTTGTAAGGACTTTTGTGTCTGTTCGTCTGACGAATGGCAAATCTCTATGCATTCGTCATTCGAAAGATCAACAGATACAGATGAAGTGGCGTATAATAAATTGTCTTAATTAATTAAAGATGTTTGATTTAATATCTGACCAGGGAAGTTCCGATAGGTACTAGGTACTAGATCATTTCTAGAAATCTTAATTAGACAACATCCTTCGCAATTCAAAGACCAATTCAATTTAATAAATTATTTAATTTTTATTTCTCATTTAATTCTCGTAATACAAATGAAATGAAATGTAAAGGCCTTTAATATCAACGGTTTCTTCGATAATCTTCTCACCCTT
The DNA here is from genome assembly GCA_963583995.1 of Xylota segnis. Taxonomy (NCBI): domain Eukaryota; kingdom Metazoa; phylum Arthropoda; class Insecta; order Diptera; family Syrphidae; genus Xylota; species Xylota segnis. The sequence goes on from OY757238.1 coordinate 43,451,788, forward strand.
ATTTGCCGTCGATACCAATGCCTTCAACTTCGAATGCGTTGGATGGTAAATGAACTCGTCATACTTTGAAATAACTTTTTGCAGACTTTCTTCTTTCGTCTCATAGAAAACAAGAACTTTCTCGCTTGGATATAGCTTTGCTTTCTTCTTCAACTTCTGAATACGATTGATAATTTCACGTGCTGTCCCCTCCTCGTAAAGGTCAACATCCATATTTATGTTCATAACGATAAGAACGTCATTATTACTCGTCGCCGCAAGTTTGCCATCGAACTTCTTATCGAATGCGAAAGAGATTTGGATCTCATTCAATGGAATGTTGTGGCCTTGAATTTGGAAAACTTCATCCCTTAAGCTTTTTTCTATTTCGGAGTCTGTTAGATTCTTGATTTCTTGTGTGATTGTCTTAAATTCGTTTTTAAATCTTTGTCCCAATATCTGATACTGCGGATCGGCTTTGAATGATGCGCCAAACTCCTGGCGATCGTTGGTGAAACGGATTTTCCGAACATTCAGCTCTTTGAGAATTATGTCTTTCATGCTCTCTAGGTCGTTTAGGTACTCCTCTTTGAGGTGGACCACTACCAATTCGGCTGTCGGATACTTCACTGGTACGGTATGTCGTTCGCGAAGAACTCGGCCTAGATCGATAACTGTTTGCATTCGTGATATCTTCAGTTCCTCCATTGGCTGGATAAAGTTTAGATTGACAGCTGGGATTAGATGGTTGTGGAGGGAATCGTGTTTGCCTCCGTCGAACTTGTAGTAGAAAACGAGCCGTTGATAGATGTATTCTGAAAAAAATGGTGCGAATGGTGCCATAACAATGGAAAGTTTAGAGAGTACATGAAGTAAGACATTCAAGGAATCCCGGCAGCTTTGATCACCTTCTTCTCCTTTGATGCGAGAGCGATTCAGGCGAATGTACCAGTTTGTCAGTTGTTCGATGAATTTTATTAACTTTGGTAGGACGGTATAGAGCCGATAAGCTTGCATTTCAGTCTCGAAAAATTGCACCAACGACTCGGTGTAAGAAAGTATCCACCTATCCATGATATGAGTAAGACTCTCCTTGCTTGTGATTGGAGAGAACAGAATGAAATCTGGTTCCTTAAGGTTTAGAATGCAAAATCGAAAGGCATTGTACCAAGGTAGGAGTACTGTCTTCACAATATTTTTAACACCTTCTTCCTTAAAGCAGAGATTACCGCCCTTTACCAGAGGTGAGTTAATTAGATACAACCGTAGTGCATCAGCGCCGTATTTGTGCATAATAGTATCCGGATCTACGTAGTTTTTCTTACGTTTAGACACTTTCGACCCATCTGCTGCGAGAACTAAACCATTGACGACGACATTTTTAAATGGTGGTCGTTGGAACAGTGCTGTGGAGATTACAAGAAGTGTGTAGAACCAACCTCGAGTCTGATCAATGCCTTCGGCAATGAAATCCGCTGGAAAAATCTCGTGAAAAACCTCCTCATTCTCAAAGGGATAGTGTTGTTGAGCATATGGCATAGCTCCTGACTCGAACCAGCAATCGAAGACCTCTGGTACACGACGAAGTGGTGGATTTCCTTCTGTACTCTATGGAATCTCTAAATCGTCAATAAACTCTCGGTGTAGATCGGTAATGTCAAGCTTTCCTGTCAATTGCTGCAGCTCCTCAATGCTGCCAACGCAGCGAATCTCATCTCCAGATGTTGATGACCAAAGCGGAATCGGAGTCCCCCAGTAACGATTTCGACTCACAGCCCAATCGCGTGCATTCCGTAGCCAGTTGGCAAAGCGTTTCTCCTTGATAACATCTGGAACCCATTGAGTTTGGGAATTATTTTCGAGGAGCTTATCTGTCAGCGATTCCACGGCGATGAACCATGATGGGACGGATTTGTAAATAAGTGGCGTGTCCGATCGCCAGCAGAATGGATAGCTGTGCTTTATTTGTCCAGAATGAAGGAGAAAACCGCTTTGCTTCAGATGTGCAATGATTAATGGATCCGCATCCTTGATATACATTCCAGCAAAGTCTGGAATTTGATCCGTGAAACGTCCACAATCATCAAGGGGACAGGCGGCCACACTTGACTTGCTTATAATGCCATTAGCAAGGCAAACTCGGTAATCATCTTCTCCGAAGTATGGTGCTTGATGGACAATACCCGTGCCAACGTCATCAGTCACATAATCGTCCAGTAAAACACGGAATGCACGAACTTCCTTACCATAATCAGAGAAATAACTGAAAAGTGGCTCATAGCTGACACCTTCCAAAGAGGAGCCCAAAACTTCTTCGAGGATTACATAGTCATTGGGATTCTTAAACACAAATGGCAGGCGGTTGATGGATAATACATAAACGGTATCATTTATAGCATTCGACGGTTTTACTCGCACATAGACCATCTTTGGATTTACACATACCGCCAAATTCGATGGAAGTGTCCACGGGGTTGTGGTCCAAATGAGAAGCTTTTCGTTAGAATCAACTACATTCAGAGCGATGGTCACACTTGGGTCTGTTACATCCTTGTAATTTTGGCTAGATTCAAAATTCGATAGAGGAGTGCAGCACGCAGTTGAGAACGGCATCACCTTGGTGCCTTTATACACTAAACCCTTATCAAACAGCTGCTTGAAAACCCACCATATACTCTCCATGTACGATGGGTACATCGTTTTATAGTCATTCTTAAAGTCCACCCAGCGGCCACTCTTTTCAACAGTATTCTTCCACTCAGATGTATATCGCTGGACAATTTGCCTGCACTCGCTGTTATATGCAGCAATACCCATTCGCTGAACATCTTCCGGTCCCTTGATGTTTAATTTTTTATCGATCTCATGTTCCACTGGCAAACCATGACAATCCCAGCCAAATCTACGTTCAACTAGTAAATTCTTTTGGGTAACATACCTACCCACTATGTCCTTCACGGTACCGGTAAGAATGTGGCCATAGTGTGGCAGTCCAGTAGCAAAAGGTGGTCCATCGTAAAAGCAAAAACGCCCAGAGTTGGATTCACGTCGTTTCTGTTGGATTTTTTCGAATATTTTTTGTTGCTTCCAGTAATTTAAAATTTCCCTCTCGCCCGCTGGGAAATCCATATAATCGGGAAACGAGAATTCACTTGGATTCTTAAACATGTTCACTTGATGTTTTCTTGGAACTAATTGCGAATTATTTGTTTTCACTTCGGAGAAGGAAATATAAGTGTCGATCGTCTTTAATTGGTTTTGCAGTTCAAATTTGTATGACGATACGATGACGAAATATTTGAAATCTCGTTGCAGTAATTTTCCCGTGGCCTTGTGAAATCTTTTAATATGCTGCCATCTGGTGGAAAATATTTCATTTTCTTTTCACTAGTTTTCGCATTTGAAACTTCGAATGTAACGTGCTTTTGGGTTTGAGTTGATGAAACTCCAAGAGTATGAGAATTTAATAAAAATTATCGTTTGGTTTGAACATAGTCTGCTATAGAATTTGAAAAATGGCATAATCGTTGTGTTTGAGACAGGTTGCGGGAATCCAATGAAATGCTCCAATTTTTTGTCAATGTAGAACTAGAATATCATGGACTACCAACCGAAAGAGTGTCTGAAGCTGAACCTTCGCGAAAGCCTCTTCGGATACTTCGCCTATGGAACACTGTATAATTTCTAACTTGGTTTAGCTTAAATCAATAAATACCAGGTCTAGTGGAGATCGATGTGGACCCAACAGGTTCTCCGTCAGGCGTTAAAGTGATTAACACAGGAGGATTCAGAGTGAAAACTTCTTCTTGATTGTCGAAAGTACGTACTTTCGGTGGAATATCGCTGAGCAAAGGTTTACCATAACAATGGTCCTGAGGAGCGTGTAAGATTTTGGATAGCTATTGGTAAATCCTTCGACTCATGCTGAACTTTACCTGACTTCATTTTTAAATCTCCTCAAGTCAGTGTCAGTGTAAAATATGCGAGAAAGCTGAACACAGACTTAGACTTTCATAAACTCTTTCTGCGCCAAAATTTTCAAAAATAAATTACGATAACAGTATTTTCGAACTCATTACCTCGTTCTGTCGAGTTTTATTAATTAAAATTCAAACATTATCCGTCTTTTATTCATGTCGTTCGCCATCTGCTGCAAATTTTTGACAAACAATCAAACGTCACGTATTTCTAACTTGTCACAGCTAAGCGATTTGTTGTTGAGGTTAGAATTTTGACACAATGGCTGTGGAAGGTGTTTCTCCTGCCCTTGCAAGTAAATAAAATATTTTTTTCATTTTACAACATATTCAAATCTTTAAATTTTTTCCACGTGTTCACTAAAACATCTTTTCAACGTTTAAATATCATTTCACCATCATTTTCATCATTTCAACTGTGTTAATTCAAAACATAAAATTAGCGACGCATATTCACAAGTGCACAACTTATACTTAACCCTGGAAAAAGAAGAGAAAGACGAAAAGAAATGAAAAAAAAAAATTCATAACTTTCTCCAATGTTAATTGATAAAAAAAAAATATTCTTCTCTTTTCAGTTCGCTCTAGCGTTGGAATTGAACTTTGGGCTTCGTCGGGATTTAAGGCCCCCTTCGAGTCGAAAGCAAATCTTCCACGAGAGGAGACGAAAAATTCTCGGTCAATCACATTCAGCCCAGACGGTCGGTACTTAGCCTATACAAATGGCATTGAAATAAAAATCCTCAATACATCCGACTGGAAAGAGAAATGCTCATTGCCCAGGCCAAAGGCATTTTATCTGAAATTCTCACCACAAGGTAATTACTTATCGACTTGGGAAAGCTATGCAATTACCAAAGATAAGCCCGAAGGAGCACCCAATCTCTACGTTTACAAAGTGGAGACTGGCGACGAAGTATTCGCAGTCGTACAAAAGAAACAAACAGACTGGGAACCCTCGTGGTCATCGAATGAGTCGCTCTTCGCGTTGGTTGTGGGTGGAGAGGCACTTTTCTATGACCTGAGTAGCGATGGTGCAGGTTTTACCTCAACTTCTAAGAAGATTGGTGGCGGCCGGGGTGGTGTACTTTCTGTGGGACCTGGTAATAGTCCACCATATTTGGCATTTTATACGCCCGGCGCTAAAGGTTCTCCTTCCATGTGCAAACTATACAAGTATCCATCTGTACAGCAAGCCCAAACGATCGCGTGTAAGAGTTTCTTTCAGGTAAATTGTGTACACGTATTTCATGTTAGTGAGTCATGCAGGTTTATTAAATATTTTTTTGTTCGTATTTTTTTTTTTGTTTTTTGTGACAGGCTGATCGAGTGGAAATGCTTTGGAATAGACGCGGTACTGGACTGCTGCTATTGACCAGTACAGAAGTCGATAAAAGTGGAGCTTCTTACTACGGAAATCAAGCCGTTCACTTTATGTCAACCAAGGGAGACACCTGTTCCGTTCCTCTGTGTAAGTACACCTTTGTAGTGACTTGAGTGCTGCGTAAGCTTAGGCATGCGGAATTTCTGTCTTATTTTGTTATCTAATGCGAATGGCGATCAGTGTTTAGCATACTTATTATTATTGTTTTGTAAACGGTTGGTGATTCATTCAATCAGGTTTGAAAAAAGGTGTATCGTGGTGCAATGTGATTGGGTGTTTGTTTCGAATTCAATATTTATTCGTGTCTATTGCTCAGCTTGTAGACAATGCAACACGTGCTACTGATGTACATAGGGTGAACAGTTGGTTTCTACATTTATATTTGTTCAGATTTAAAGATTAAGCCGATTCGGACGAATTCTATTATTTTACTTGACTGTTACAAAGATTTTCTAAGAACGCTTGACTACCTGCATACATCCGGAATGGAAATAAAGCTACCGCTACCCTAATGCGAACAATTGTGCAGTGAGTAGCCGAAAACTGCAGGTAGACAAGAACGTATAGTCAGCAGTAAAACTACGTACAAACCTGACGTATGCAGGAATGTCGCTCGTCAAATGAGACGTTGCCTTCACTGACCTACCCAACGCTTGTTTTTAATGCGATAAGAGTTTCACATATTTCGAATCATCTACGAGTTAATTGGAAATTCTAGGTGAAGCCTGTTTTCTCAGTTGTTCTGAGTCCGTTAATATCAACCCGTTCGTTAAATTTGTTTGGAAGATCAGTGTTTGTTTCATATACTGGCTTTTGATGTAGAATACTTGGTGAACAAGGGACTGTAACATGCATTGGTTAGTTTGATAATGCTCCAACGGTAAGAACTACATACATACATATAAGTACATATCTACATCACTGATGTCGAGGCTATGCTACAAAAGAAGGACACGTGTTGCAACATTTGGTAGCCCAAAGAAGGTGATCTCGACTTAGGTCTTTTAGTTTCCTTAGAATTCTAATTCTAAATTCCTCAGAATTCTTTCCCATTGTTCTTATTGTTGTGTTTAGTAGATCCATTGCATGGCTTGTCGGGGATTGGAATGACCGTCTTTGCGTGAGTTGATTTCCATTTTCACCTTTGTCCAATCACATCTATACATTCCTAGGTAGTTCACATGTACTTTTCGTTTAATTTGCTTCTTGCTCACCAAATCTGTGGCACAAAGCTAAGTAATATAATTCTAAGCTTGGAATATGGAAGATGTGTCGCAACCTAGTGTCAGCAGCATCATCTTTTTCCTCGTCCTAGCCTTATTCCTATTTTGTGAAACGCATATCCAGCACTCCCTCCCAGATGTTGAGGCACTTGTTTTGTAGAAGCATATAGTTAAGTTGTTTTGCCGTGACATGGGATTACGTTTCTCTATAGGTGGTACAATTATCATCCACTTTGTTGAACACATGTTATGGAATCTTGTATATGCATTAATGCTAAATATTTTCTTTTTGTTTTTACAGCCAAAGAGGGACCAGTGCATGCCGTTAAATGGAGCCCAAAGGCAACCGAGTTCGTTGTTGTTTATGGTTATATGCCGTCGAAGGCATCGCTCTTCAACTTAAAGTGTGACGTTATTTTTAATTTTGGCGAAGCACCCAGGAATTGCGCATACTTCAATGACTTTGGAAATCATATCCTTTTTAAAACTATCATTAGCATTACATACATATTTCCATATTTCTTGTTAATCTAGATAATAGCGCTTCTACCACAAAACACTTTATTTTCCTTAACTCCCAAAAATACTTCTCATATTAGCTGGCTTCGGAAACTTACGTGGCTACATCGAAATGTGGGACGTAAACAAGAGGTCAAAGGTTTCTGATATGCAATCACCCGACTCCACTCTACTAGAATGGAATCCCGATGGAGAGACATTTGTAACAGCCACCACAGCCCCTAGACTACGCATTGGAAATGGGTAAATACACAATTTTCCCCCTTGTTTTACAACTCTCTTAATATCTCTCTTGTAACAGTTTTAAGGTATGGCATTATTCTGGAGCCCTATTGCATGAGACCATATGGCCAAAGGGACAGGAATTACTCGGTGTAGAGTGGCAACGCTTTCCCGATGGAGTATACACTGAGAAGCCTATTTCCAAAGTCAAAATCGAGGGCATCAAGTCTAGTCAACCGGAAGCTAGTAAACAAGTTTACCAACCTCCGAACATCCGTCTTCTGAAAGAAGGAAAGGACCCGGAAAAGTTAGTTCCACAGCCATCAGTGACGATTCCGGATCCACCATCAGGTAAACGTTGGAACTATCGCTATAAGCCATATAACAAAAGAAGGACATTCTAAAAAAAAATCATTTCTCATTCCATTCTGGCAATTACCTTTCTTTTTTCTTTTTGCGAAATAAAGCGTATGCATTCTCAACTAACAAGCTATCGTTATTTTTTTTTTTTTCAAGGAAACCATCAAAATCACAAAAAAGGAACACTAAATTCCAATAGTCGTCCAAGGAAGCAACAACAAAATCCAAGGGCGAGGAAAGAGCCATCTGCCATTGGTCAAAATACCAATGGTTCTGCCACTGCCATTACTTCTGACAATGATGCCAACAATGCCGCCACCGCTAGTGCTAATGCCAACAATAATAACAAACGTTCCTCCTCATCAGCCTTAAATAATCACGTAGATAAACCAAACAACGATGCTGCTGCTGCTAATGCAATCGCCACTGTCTCTGGCGATGAGAATAATAAAAAGAACGAAAAGCGTATCATCAACACCGAAAAAGAGAAGAAAATCCGACATGTGGCAAAGAAGTTGGCCGACATCAAGAAGCTTAAAGTGCGACAAGGTCAGGGCAATAATTTGGAACTGAATCAGTTGAATAAAATTTCCATGGAAGGCAAGTTTCTGGAAGAACTCAAAGCGCTCAAGTTATCCAATTGATGGATCCACTCTCGTATATAACTCTCTTGTTATTTTATTCTGCAGATTTTCGAGTTCCAAAGTGTTGTTGTTTCCCTGATTGTTTTTTTTTTTTTTTTGTAACCCGTTATATTTTTTTACAAAAGTGAAACGTGATCGATCATCTTTTTTTCGTTACAAAATTAGTCGAACGACCATTGTTTTGTTTGTAACTTTCCATTTATATATGTGCGCGCGCAACTAAGGAGAAAAAAAAAACTACATTTACATCAGAACCTATGTACACACATTTAATTACCAAATTTACCGGCCAACGGAAACAAAATATTTTCTGTGGTAACAACCAAACGATTTGGAAAAAATACATTTTATACTGAAACTCAACGGAGTGGTGCTAAGCGGTTGTGCCTGTAAGTTGGGTCACTTTGTGTGTAAACTTTTGTATCGCCTTGTGACACGACTTAGAGGAACACCTAGCGAATGTTTTTATTTTAATTTTTTTTTGCCTACATATCCCATTTGGATTTCTTTTTCAGGAAAACCTCCTTGCCGTCTTCCTGAACTGCGGCGTAGTATCCGGCTGCTTCGTATTTCCATCTCATGTAGCCGATGTATCCAAAGACTCCGCCGAAGCAGAGTAACCCAAGGCCCATTACAATGACATTCTAGGAAGACAAAGCGGATAATTATTCGCAACAGTTTTAGGGTAAAATTTCTTACTGGTTTTGCGTATAGTTCGAAGTTAATGAGCCGAAATATACTTGTGGTTCTTATAGACCGCACTCCTGCCCCTGGCAGTGGTTTCGGTGCTGGATTTTCGGCGACCGGACGATTTTGCTCGGATGACATGTTATGCAGTCTATAGGAAAGAATCTGCTGTGTTGTTCTTTGGTACTTTGGGTGGTTGTAGAGAGAGTTTTAGTAAAGAAAATTTAATTTTTATATTACACAATGAATGTACACAGGTTCGTCCCATATAAATTGGAAATGAAGTGTCAGAATTGACAACCTACCGATATGGTACTCGTCGTTCCCTTCTGAACGCGGAGTAATGGAAGCATTCAGTACCAAAGTGATGCTGCCAAGTTCTTCAAATAAAATCCAAAATATTTAATTTGAAACTTTTCAGGCATTTTAAATTTTTATCAAATGCATCTCCTTGGTTTAGCCTTTGGCGTACTCAGTTGGGCGCTAGTTAGCGTTTGGGAAGAAGATGGGTATACAGAGGTCCAGAATGATAAAAAATCTCTTAACGACATTGAACTTCATATGCAATATCGTCTCATATCTAGTCTCCCTCAGCGTTTTGCGTCAAATGGACGAAATTGAACAAAAAACTTAACAAAAAAACGTAAAGAGGATGATTTAAACTTTGGCGTACTCAGTTGGCCGCTATTTAGGGTTTGGGAAAAAGTTGGTTATACAGAGGTCCAGAATGGAAAATTGCACTTGATATGCAATATCGTCTCATATTTCCTCTCCCTCAGCGTTTTGCGTGAAATGGCCGAAATTGAACAAAAAACTTAACCAAAAAACGTAAAGAGGATGATTTAAACTTTGGCGTACTCAGTTGGCGTAAAGAAGATGATTTAGAATTTGGCGTACTCAATTGACCGCTATTTAGCGTTTGGGAAGAAGTTGGGTATACAGAGGTCAAGAATGAAAAAAACTCTTGAAGCACTTCAAATGCAATATCGTCTTATATCTCCTCTCGCTTAGCTTTTTGCGTCAAATGGACGAAAATGAACAAAAAACTTGACCAAGAAACGTAAAGAGGATGATTTAGACTTTGGCGTATTCAGTCGGCCGCTATTTAGCGTTTGGGAAGAAGTTGGGTATACAGAGGTCCAGAATGGAAAAAATCTCTTAACGACATTGCACTTCATATTCAATATCGTCTCATATCTAGTCTCCCTCAGCGTTTTGCGTCAAATGGACGAAATTGAACAAAAAACTTGACCAAAAAACGTAAAGAGGATGATTTAGATTTTCATCCAAAAAGGGCTATGGCCCACAGAACTGGGTACCCAGAATCTCACTTTATCCTCCAATCCCACATCTCGAGCCAGCTGTTCTGTTTCTGTGCATTCAAAGCACAAAATAGCTCAGCTGCTGCCTCGAAATGAAGATTGGAAACAGAAAATTTTTCATCCAAAAAATGCATGACAAAAAGGGCAATGTATAGCCCACAGAACTGGGTACATAGAATGTCACTTTATCCTCCAATCCCACACCTCGAGCCAGCTGTTCTGTTTCTGTGCTTTCAAAGCACAAAGTGGCTCAGCTGCTGCCTCGAAATAAAGATTAGAAGCAGAAAATTTTTCATCCAAAAATGCATGAAAAAAAGGGCTATGTATAGCCCACACAACTGGGTACCCAGAATCTCACTTTATCCTCCAATCCCAAATCTCGAGTCAGCTGTTCTATTTCTGTGCATTCAAAGCACAAAAAGTGGCTTAGCTGCTGCCTCGAAATGAAGATCAGAAGCAGAAAATTTTTTGGATGAAAGATTTTCTGCTTCCAATCTGCATTTCGAGGTAGCAGCTGGGCTAGTTAGTGCTTTGAATGCACAGAAACAGAACAGCTGGCTCGAGATGTAGGATTGGAGGATAAAGTGAGATTCCGTGTACCCAGTTCTGCCCGTTTTTTCATGCAATTTTTGGATGAAAAATTTTTTGCTGCCAATCAGCATTTAGAGGCAGCAGCTGGGCTAGTTTGTGCTTTGAATGCACAGAAACAGAACAGCTGGCTCGAGATGTGGGATTGGAGGATAAAGTGAGATTCTGGGTACCCAGTTCTGTGGGCTATACATAGGCCTTTTTCGTGTATTTTTCGGATGAAAAATTTTCTGCTTCCAATCTGCATTTCGTGGTAGCAGCTGGGCTTGTTTATGCTTTGAATGCACAGAAACAGAACAGCTGGCTCGAGATGTAGGATTGGAGGATAAAGTGAGATTCCGTGTACCCAGTTCTGCCCGTTTTTTCATGCAATTTTTGGATGAAAAATTTTTTGCTGCCAATCAGCATTTAGAGGCAGCAGCTGGGCTAGTTTGTGCTTTGAATGCACAGAAACAGAACAGCTGGCTCGAGATGTGGGATTGGAGGATAAAGTGAGATTCTGGGTACCCAGTTCTGTGGGCTATACATAGGCCTTTTTCGTGTATTTTTCGGATGAAAAATTTTCTGCTTCCAATCTGCATTTCGAGGCAGCAGCTGAGCTAGTTTGTGCTTTGAATACACAGAAACAGAACAGCTGGCTCGAGATGTGGGATTGGATGATAAAGTGAGACTCTGGGTACCCAGTTCTGTGGGCTATATATAGGATTTTTTCATGCATTTTTTGGATGAAAAATTTTCTACTTCCAATCTGCATTTCGAGGCAGCAGCTGAACTACTTTATGCTTTGAATGCACAGAAACAGAACAGCTGGCTCGAGATGTGGGACTGGAGGATAAAGTGAGATTCTGGGTACCCAGTTCTGTAGGCTATACATTGCCCTTTTTTTCATGCAATTTTTGGATGAAAAATTTTTTGCTGCCAATCAGCATTTAGAGGCAGCAGCTGGGCTAGTTTGTGCTTTGAATGCACAGAAACAGAACAGCTGGCTCGAGATGTGGGATTGGAGGATAGAGTGAGATTCTGGGTACCAAGTGCTGTGGGCTATACATTGCCCTTTCCTTAATGCATTTTTTGGATGAAAAATTTTTTGCTTCCAATCTGCATTTAGAGGCAGCAGCTGAGCTAATTTGTGCTTTGAATGCACAGAAACAGAACAGTTGGCTCGAGATGTGGGATTGGAGGATAAAGTGAGATTCTGTGTACCCAGTTCTGTGGGCTATACATAGCCCTTTTTTCATGATTTTTTTGAGGAGAAATTTTCTGCTTCCAATCTGCATTTCGAGGCAGCAGCTGAGCTAGTTTGTGCTTTGAATGCACAGAAACAGAACAGCTGGCTCGAGATGTGGGATTGGAGGATAAAGTGAGATTTTGGGAACTCAGTTCTGTGGGCTATACATAGCCCTTTTTTCATGCCTTTTTTTAGGAAAAATTTTCTGCTCCCAATCTGCATTTCGAGGCAGCAGCTGAGCTAGTTTGTGCTGTGAATGCACAGAAACAGAACAGCTGGCTCGAGATGTGGGATTGGAGGATAAAGTGAGATTTTGGGAACTCAGTTCTGTGGGCTATACATAGCCCTTTTTTCATGCCTTTTTTTGAGGAAAAATTTTTTGCTTCCAATCTGCATTTCGAGGCAGCAGCTGGGCTAGTTTGTGCTTTGAATGCACAGAAACAGAATACCTGGCTCGAGATGTGGGATTGGAGGATAAAGTGAGATTTTGGGAACCCAGTTCTGTGGGCTATAGATAGGCCTTTTTTCATGCATTTTTTGATGAAAAATTGTCTGCTTCCAATCTTCATTTCGAGGCAGCAGCTGAGCTACTTTGTGCTGGCAATGCACAGAAACAGAACAGCTGCCTCAAAATGCAGATTGGAAGCAGAACATTTTTCATCCAGAAAATGTATGAAAAAATGCCTATGTATAGCCCACAGAACTGTGTACCCAGAATTTCACTTTATCCTCCAATCCCACATCTGGAGCCAGCTGTTCTGTTTCTGTGCATTCAAAGCACAGACTAGATCAGCTGCTGCCTCAAAATGCAGATTAGAAGCAGAAAATTTTTCATCCAAAAAATGCATTAAAAAAAGGGCAATGTATAGCCCACAGAACTGGGTACCCAGAGTCTCACTTTATCCTATAATCCCACATCTCGAGCAAGCTGTTCTGTTTCTGTGCATTCAAAGCACAAAGTGGCTCAGCTGCTGCCTCGAAATGAAGATTAGAAGCAGAAAATTTTTCATCCAAAAAATGCATGACAAAAAGGGCAATGTATAGCCAACAGAACTGGGTACATAGAATGTCACTTTATCCTCCAATCCCACACCTCGAGCCAGCTGTTCTGTTTCTGTGCTTTCAAAGCACAAAGTGGCTCAGCTGCTGCCTCGAAATAAAGATTAGAAGCAGAAAATTTTTCATCCAAAAATGCATGAAAAAAAGGGCTATGTATAGCCCACAGAACTGGATTCCCAAAAACTCACTTTATCCTCCAATCCCACATCTCGATCCAGCTATTCTGTTTCTGTGCATTCGAAGCACAAAGTAGCTCATCTGATGCCTCAAAATGCAGATTGGAAGCAGAAAATTTTTCATCCAAAAATGCATGAAAAAAAGGGCTATGTATAGCCCACAGAACTGGATTCCCAAAATCTCACTTTATCCTCCAATCCCACATCTCGAGCCAGCTATTCTGTTTCTGTGCATTCAAAGCATAAACTAGATCAGCTGCTGCCTCAAAATGCAGATTGGGAGCAGAACATTTTTCATCCAAAAAATGCATGAAAAAAGTCCTACGTATAGCCCACAGAACTGGGTTCCCAAAATCTCACTTTATCCTCCAATCCCACATCTCGAGATAGCTGTTCTGTTTCGGTGCATTCAAAGCACAGACTAGATCAGCTGCTGCCTCAAAATGCAGATTAGAAGCAGAAAATTTTTCATCCAAAAAATGCATTAAAAAAAGGGCAATGTATAGCCCACAGAACTGGGTACCCAGAGTCTCACTTTATCCTATAATCCCACATCTCGAGCAAGCTGTTCTGTTTCTGTGCATTCAAAGCACAAAGTGGCTCAGCTGCTGCCTCGAAATGAAGATTAGAAGCAGAAAATTTTTCATCCAAAAAATGCATGAAAAAAGGGCAATGTATAGGCCACAGAACTGGGTACAGAGAATCTCACTTTATCCTCCAATCCCACATCTCGAGCCAGCTGTTCTGTTTCTGTTCATTCAAATGCAGATTGGAAGCAGAAAATTTTTCATCCAAAAAATGCATGACAAAAAGGGCAATGTATAGCCAACAGAACTGGGTACATAGAATGTCACTTTATCCTCCAATCCCACACCTCGAGCCAGCTGTTCTCTTTCTGTGCATTCAAAGCACAAAGTGGCTCAGCTGCTGCCTCGAAATAAAGATTAGAAGCAGAAAATTTTTCATCCAAAAAATGCATGAAAAAAAGGGCTATGTATAGCCCACAGAACTGAGTACCCGGAAACTCACTTTATCCTCCAATCCCACATCTCGAGCCAACTGTTCTGTTTCTGTGCATTCAAAGCACAAATTAGCTCAGCTGCTGCGCCTCTAAATGCAGATTGGAAGCAAAAAATTTTTCATCCAAAAAATGCATTAAGGAAAGGGCAATGTATAGCCCACAGCACTTGGTACCCAGAATCTCACTTTATCCTCCAATCCCACATCTCGAGCCAGCTGTTCTGTTTCTGTGCATTCAAAGCACAAATTAGCTCAGCTGCTGCCTCGAAATGCAGATTGGAAGCAGAAAATTTTTCGTCCCAAAAATTCATGAAAAAAAGGGCTGTGTATAGCCCACAGAACTGGGTACCCGGAATCTCACTTTATCCTCCAATCCCACATCTCGAGCCAGCTGTTCTGTTTCTGTGCATTCAAAGCATAAAGTAGTTCAGCTGCTGCCTCGAAATGCAGATTGGAAGTAGAAAATTTTTCATCCAAAAAATGCATGAAAAAATCCTATATACAGCCCACAGAACTGGGTACCCAGAATCTCACTTTATCATCCAATCCCACATCTCGAGCCAGCTGTTCTGTTTCTGTGCATTCAAAGCACAAACTAGCCCAGCTGCTGCCTCGAAATGCAGATTGGAAGCAGAAAATTTTTCATCCAAAATATGCATGAAAAAAGGCCTATCTATAGCCCACAGAACTGGGTACCCAGAATCTCACTTAATCCTCCAATCCCACATCTCGAGCGAGCTGTTCTGTTTCTGTGCATTCAAAGCACAAATTAGCTCAGCTGCTGCCTCGAAATGCAGATTGGAAGCAGAAAATTTTTCGTCCCAAAAAAAGGCATGAAAAAAGGCCTATCTATAGCCCACAGAACTGGGTACCCGGAATCTCACTTTATCCTCCAATCCCACATCTCGAGCCAGCTGTTCTGTTTCTGCGCATTCAAAGCACAAACTAGCCCAGCTGCTGCCTCGAAATGCAGATTGGAAGCAGAAAATTGTTCATCCAAAAAATGCATGAAAAAAGGCCTATCTATAGCCCACAGAACTGGGTACCCAGAATCTCACTTAATCCTCCAATCCCACATCTCGAGCCAGCTGTTCTGTTTCTGTGCAGTCGAAGCACAAGGTAGTTCAGTTGCTGCCTCGAAATGCAGATTGGAAGCAGTAAATTTTTCATCCAAAAAATGCATGAAAAAAGTCCTCTGTATAGCCAACAGAACTGGGTACCCAAAATCTTACTTTATCCTCCAATCCCACATCTCGAGCCAGCTATTCTGTTTCTGTGCATTCAAAGCACAAAGTAGCTCAGCTGCTGCCTCGAAATGAAGATTGGAAGCAGACGATTTTTCATCAAAAAATGCATGAAAAAAGGCCTATCTATAGCCCACAGAACTGGGTACCCAGAATCTCACTTTATCATCCAATCCCACATCTCGAGCCAGCTGTTCTGTTTCTGTGCATTCAAAGCACAAATTAGCTCAGCTGCTGCCTCGAAATGCAGATTGGAAGCAGAAAATTTTTCGTCCCAAAAATTCATGAAAAAAAGGGCTGTGTATAGCCCACAGAACTGGGTACCCGGAATCTCACTTTATCCTCCAATCCCACATCTCGAGCCAGCTGTTCTGATTCTGTGCATTCTAAGCATAAAGTAGTTCAGCTGCTGCCTCCAAATGCAGATTGGAAATAGAAATTTTTTCATCCAAAAAATGCATGAAAAAATGCCTATCTATAGCCCACAGAACTGTGTACCCAGAATTTCACTCTATCCTCCAATCCCACATCTCGAGCCAGCTGTTCTGTTTCGGTGCATTCACAGCACAAACTAGCTCAGCTGCTGCCTCGAAATGCAGATTGGAAGCAGAAAATTGTTCATCCAAAAAATGCATGAAAAAAAGGGCTATGTATAGCCCACAGAACTGGATTCCCAAAATCTCACTTTATCCTCCAATCCCACATCTCGAGCCAGCTATTCTGTTTCTGTGCATTCAAAGCACAAACTAGATCAGCTGCTGCCTCAAAATGCAGATTGGGAGCAGAACATTTTTCATCCAAAAAATGCATGAAAAAATGCCTATCTATAGCCCACAGAACTGTGTACCCAGAATTTCACTTTATCCTCCAATCCCACATCTGGAGCCAGCTGTTCTGTTTCTGTGCATTCAAAGCACAAACTAGATCAGCTGCTGCCTCAAAATGCAGATTGGAAGCAGAACATTTTTCATCCAAAAAATGCATGAAAAAAGTCCTACGTATAGCCCACAGAACTGGGTTCCCAAAATCTCACTTTATCCTCCAATCCCACATCTCGAGCCAGCTGTTCTGTTTCGGTGCATTCAAAGCACAAAATAGTTCAGCTGCTGCCTCGAAATGCAGATTGGAAGCAGTAAAATTTTCATCCAAAAAATGCATGAAAAAAGTCCTACGTATAGCCCACAGAACTGGGTTCCCAAAATCTCACTTTATCCTCCAATCCCACATCTCGAGCCAGCTGTTCTGTTTCTGTGCATTCAAAGCACAAACTAGCCCAGCTGCTGCCTCGAAATGCAGATTGGAAGCAGAAAATTTTTCATCCAAAATATGCATGAAAAAAGGCCTATCTATAGCCCACAGAACTGGATTCCCAAAATCTCACTTTATCCTCCAATCCTACATCTCGAGCGAGCTGTTCTGTTTCTGTGCATTCAAAGCACAAGGTAGTTCAGTTGCTGCCTCGAAATGCAGATTGGAAGCAGTAAATTTTTCATCCAAAAAATGCATGGAAAAAAGGGCTATGTATAGCCCACAGAACTGGATTCCCAAAATCTCACTTTATCCTCCAATCCCACATCTCGAGCCAGCTATTCTGTTTCTGTGCATTCAAAGCACAAACTAGATCAGCTGCTGCCTCAAAATGCAGATTGGGAGCAGAACATTTTTCATCCAAAAAATGCATGAAAAAAGTCCTACGTATAGCCCACAGAACTGGGTTCCCAAAATCTCACTTTATCCTCCAATCCCACATCTCGAGCCAGCTGTTCTGTTTCGGTGCATTCAAAGCACAAAATAGTTCAGCTGCTGCCTCAAAATGCAGATTGGGAGCAGAACATTTTTCATCCAAAAAATGCATGAAAAAATGCCTATCTATAGCCCACAGAACTGTGTACCCAGAATTTCACTTTATCCTCCAATCCCACATCTGGAGCCAGCTGTTCTGTTTCTGTGCATTCAAAGCACAAACTAGATCAGCTGCTGCCTCAAAATGCAGATTGGAAGCAGAACATTTTTCATCCAAAAAATGCATGAAAAAAGTCCTACGTATAGCCCACAGAACTGGGTTCCCAAAATCTCACTTTATCCTCCAATCCCACATCTCGAGCCAGCTGTTCTGTTTCTGTGCATTCAAAGCACAAGGTAGTTCAGTTGCTGCCTCGAAATGCAGATTGGAAGCAGTAAATTTTTCATCCAAAAAATGCATGAAAAAAAGGGCTATGTATAGCCCACAGAACTGGATTCCCAAAATCTCACTTTATCCTCCAATCCCACATCTCGAGCGAGCTGTTCTGTTTCTGTGCATTCAAAGCACAAGGTAGTTCAGTTGCTGCCTCGAAATGCAGATTGGAAGCAGTAAATTTTTCATCCAAAAAATGCATGAAAAAAAGGGCTATGTATAGCCCACAGAACTGGATTCCCAAAATCTCACTTTATCCTCCAATCCCACATCTCGAGCCAGCTATTCTGTTTCTGTGCATTCAAAGCACAAACTAGATCAGCTGCTGCCTCAAAATGCAGATTGGGAGCAGAACATTTTTCATCCAAAAAATGCATGAAAAAAGTCCTACGTATAGCCCACAGAACTGGGTTCCCAAAATCTCACTTTATCCTCCAATCCCACATCTCGAGCCAGCTGTTCTGTTTCGGTGCATTCGAAGCACAAAGTAGCTCATCTGATGCCTCAAAATGCAGATTGGAAGCAGAAAATTTTTCATCCAAAAATGCATGAAAAAAAGGGCTATGTATAGCCCACAGAACTGGATTCCCAAAATCTCACTTTATCCTCCAATCCCACATCTCGAGCCAGCTATTCTGTTTCTGTGCATTCAAAGCATAAACTAGATCAGCTGCTGCCTCAAAATGCAGATTGGGAGCAGAACATTTTTCATCCAAAAAATGCATGAAAAAAGTCCTACGTATAGCCCACAGAACTGGGTTCCCAAAATCTCACTTTATCCTCCAATCCCACATCTCGAGCCAGCTGTTCTGTTTCGGTGCATTCAAAGCACAAACTAGCTCAGCTGCTGCCTCGAAATGCAGATTGGAAGCAGAAAATTTTTCCTCAAAAAAATGTATGAAAAAAGGGCAATGTATAGCCCACAGAACTGGGTACATAGAATGTCACTTTATCCTCCAATCCCACACCTCGAGCCAGCTGTTCTGTTTCTGTGCTTTCAAAGCACAAAGTGGCTCAGCTGCTGCCTCGAAATAAAGATTAGAAGCAGAAAATTTTTCATCCAAAAATGCATGAAAAAAAGGGCTATGTATAGCCCACAGAACTGGATTCCCAAAATCTCACTTTATCCTCCAATCCCACATCTCGAGCCAGCTATTCTGTTTCTGTGCATTCGAAGCACAAAGTAGCTCATCTGATGCCTCAAAATGCAGATTGGAAGCAGAAAATTTTTCATCCAAAAATGCATGAAAAAAAGGGCTATGTATAGCCCACAGAACTGTGTACCCAGAATTTCACTTTATCCTCCAATCCCACATCTGGAGCCAGCTGTTCTGTTTCTGTGCATTCAAAGCACAAACTAGATCAGCTGCTGCCTCAAAATGCAGATTGGAAGCAGAACATTTTTCATCCAAAAAATGCATGAAAAAATGCCTATCTATAGCCCACAGAACTGTGTACCCAGAATTTCACTTTATCCTCCAATCCCACATCTCGAGCCAGCTGTTCTGTTTCTGTGCATTCGAAGCACAAAGTAGCTCATCTGATGCCTCAAAATGCAGATTGGAAGCAGAAAATTTTTCATCCAAAAATGCATGAAAAAAAGGGCAATGTATAGCCCACACAACTGGGTACCCAGAGTCTCACTTTATCCTCCAATCCCACATCTCGAGCCAGCTGTTCTGTTTCAGTGCATTCAAAGCACAAACTAGATCAGCTGCTGCCTCAAAATGCAGATTAGAAGCAGAAAATTTTTCATCCAAAAAATGCATCAAAAAAAGGGCAATGTATAGCCCACAGAACTGTGTACCCAAAATCTCACTTTATCCTCCAATCCCACATCTCGAGCCAGCTGTTCTGTTTCTGTGCATTCAAAGCGCAAACTAACTCAGCTGCTGCCTCGAAATGCAGATTGGAAGCAGAAAATTTTTCATCCAAAAAATGCATTAAAAAAAGGGCAATGTATAGCCCACAGAACTGTGTACCCAAAATCTCACTTAATCCTCCAATCCCACATCTCGAGCCAGCTATTCTGTTTCTGTGCATTAAAAGCACAAAGTAGCTCAGCTGCTTCCTCAAAATGCAGATTGGAAGCAGTAAATTTTTCATCCAAAAAATGCATGAAAAAGTCCTCTGTATAGCCAACAGAACTGGGTACCCAGAATCTCACTTTATCCTCCAATCCCACACCTCGAGCCAGCTGTTCTGTTTCTGTGCTTTCAAAGCACAAAGTGGCTCAGCTGCTGCCTCGAAATAAAGATTAGAAGCAGAAAATTTTTCATCCAAAAATGCATGAAAAAAAGGGCTATGTATAGCCCACAGAACTGGATTCCCAAAATCTCACTTTATCCTCCAATCCCACATCTCGAGCCAGCTATTCTGTTTCTGTGCATTCAAAGCACAAACTAGCTCAGCTGCTTCCTCAAAATGCAGATTGGAAGCAGAAAATTTTTCCTCAAAAAAAGGCATGAAAAAAGGGCTATGTAAAGCATACAGAACTGGGTACCCAGAATTTCACTTTATTCTCCAATCCCACATCTCGAGCCAGCTGTTCTGTTTCTGTGCATTCAAAGCACAAACTAGCCCAGCTGCTGCCTCGAAATGCAGATTGGAAGCAGAAAATTTTTCATCCAAAATATGCATGAAAAAAGGCCTATCTATAGCCCACAGAACTGGGTACCCAGAATCTCACTTAATCCTCCAATCCCACATCTCGAGCGAGCTGTTCTGTTTCTGTGCATTCAAAGCACAAGGTAGTTCAGTTGCTGCCTCGAAATGCAGATTGGAAGCAGTAAATTTTTCATCCAAAAAATGCATGAAAAAGTCCTCTGTATAGCCAACAGAACTGGGTACCCAGAATCTCACTTTATCCTCCAATCCCACATCTCGAGCCAGCTGTTCTGTTTCTGTGCATTCAAAGCACAAACTAGCTCAGCTGCTTCCTCAAAATGCAGATTGGAAGCAGTAAATTTTTCATCCAAAAAATGCATGAAAAAGTCCTCTGTATAGCCAACAGAACTGGGTACCCAAAATCTTACTTTATCCTCCAATCTCACATCTCGATCCAGCTGTTCTGTTTCTGTGCATTCAAAGCACAAACTAGATCAGCTGCTGCCTCAAAATGCAGATTAGAAGCAGAAAATTTTTCATCCAAAAAATGCATGAAAAAATGCCTATGTATAGCCCACAGAACTGGGTACCCAGAATCTCACTTTATCCTCCAATCTCACATCTCGATCCAGCTGTTCTGTTCCTGTGCATTCAAACCACAAACATTCTCTTGTATCTCTTCAGAACATTGAATACCACGTCTGACATGACCCCGGGATTTGCGTTGTTATAATGTCTCTCTTAGCGTTTTGCGTCAAACGGACGAAATTGTACAAAAAACTTGACCAAAAGACGTAAAGAGGATGATTTAGACTTTGGTACTCAGTTGGCCTCTATTTAGCGTTTAGAAGAAATGAGGTGTACCTGGTACAAGCATGGAAAAGTCTCTTTAAATCCAATGTGGACAATTGCCAGTCTGGCACCCATCAATCCGACTCCGTCTGGAACGCGCATTCATATGGTAAGAGTCGCAGGGTAAGTGTCGTGTGAAGTCATATAAACTTCAATTGGGATTCGTTTGACAGTTTCTTGGCAATCTTTATCTAAAATGTGTGTTTTGAGAGTTTGCACAACGAATTCGTAAAATCCATGTTCCGCCATAATTTAAAAGATAAAACGGTTTATCAAGTTCAATGGACATAAACCGCCAAAGTATCCTCAAATCACAATATTTTCCTCTCACATGTTAGGCACCTTCCTCAGCATACCAGCATCTGATCTTTAAATACTTTCCCGCAGTGATGATGGGAAATGTATCAACAAACTGCTTCGTGTGTTTCGTCACGATGTGTGGTAAGCTTTCTCATCCGCACACCATACGGATACGTATTTTTAGTGAACTTATTTTTAGACCTAGTTTCGTCGATTCTATAGCCACTGGCAGTAAATCCGAAGGCATACGGCGGCTTGTACCAAAAGTAATTTTCTTCCGAAAATTGTCGAATTATTCATTGAATTGATAAAATCCATAACCATACGCAAATATAAAGAATAATAACAAATGGATAGCGATACTACGTACCAGCAGATATGCAGTGCACGTACAGTACAGTCGGATAAAAAGGGCTTTTTCAATGAATTCTACTTGGAAGTGCGACAGTCGTGCGGTGAAAAATGGCTAACCAATTATTTCGGAAAACTGAAATCCGATCAAGCACGTATTCTTTCGATTTTCAGTGATCGTGAAATTTGTGATCCAGTTTTGGGTGTATTGGAGAATGTTCGACCGGTGTATAAGCAAAAGGATGCACTGTTCTCTGCTCAGCGAAGGGCTCAGGCGGAAAAATTCAATCTTCTCGGAGATCCTAAGCAAGCACTGAGCCATGCGAATCTAGCGGTTGTTAGGGCACCGGGAAGAGGTAAGTGTGACAGTTAAAGAGAGAGAAAGAGAGAGAGAAAGAGAGATATAAGAACTTGACATACGGACGGGGGTGTGACGTAATGTTTACATTCTCAGTGGTGATTACAACCGGTAGTCTGATAAGTTATGTAGGTTAGGTTGCCGAATGATTGGTCGATGGTGTGCATAGGAGTCTGACCACTGATGTCATCGATTAGGGTTCTAAGGTTAACCCTGCTCAGATAGCCATTATCCCTGTGTAGAGGTTTTATCCAGACATTGAGGCCTATTGAGGAATCTAGTTCCCGATATGCTCTCTAGGAACTTTGCGGTTGAAGGGCGAATAAATGAACAAAGTTCTGATCATTAAACCCTAAACATTATCCCAAAAGCATTCTAAAATCGAATCATTTAGCTTTTAAGCTTGAAGGTTGGAGGAGAAAGTTTTGTTTAAGTTTGTTAAGACAAATCACAAAGAATTAGAAAAATGGTTTTGTCATGGACGTCAACTTATTAATGGAAAACATTTTTTTACAGATGTCGACATCCAAATTGATGAAGGCTTAACGTTGGCACTATCCTTTTGGACCAGAGCTCTTATACTCCTTGACATAGGCGATGGAGAAGCCGCCTTGAGTGACCTAAAGTTGGCAGCAAACTATGGCGTGGAATCAAAGTCGAGTGTTGATTATTATTTAAAAATGGCCAAGGCGTACGCATGTGAGTTGTTTTACAAACATCCTTCCAACTTGACTTAGGCTGATTTTTTTATTCTAGGCATGGGTGAACCAGCTCGGGCAGAGATCTCACTTAAGATCGCCGAGAAACTTGCACCAGGAGGCTTAAGTAAAATTGATATTTGTCGCCAGGAAATCGCGAATACTGAAGCAACACCTAAAAAAAAGTCTCTGACAAAGCCTAGTCCTGCTGGTGGTGAGAATTCAAATTTGCGTGGCGCTTCAGCGTTGGTGAAACTGGTTGAGACTCAGGATAGGGGAAAGTTTATTGTTGCAAACGATGGGCTTAAGACTGGTGATGTGGTGTTGTCTGAGGAGCCCGTAGCGGCGTGTCTCCTTCCGACTTTTTATGGCAGTCATTGCCATCACTGCTTTGAGAGGTTTGACTGAATTTGCTTTGAATTTGTATTTTTTAAAGCAAAATCTGATTTTAGGTTGGTCACCCCGGTTCCATGTTTGAATTGTTCTGGAATTGCATTCTGCTCGGCGCAGTGTATGGGAGAGGCATGTTCGTCTTACCATAGATTTGAATGCGAATTCT
This sequence comes from Xylota segnis, assembly GCA_963583995.1. NCBI lineage: Eukaryota > Metazoa > Arthropoda > Insecta > Diptera > Syrphidae > Xylota > Xylota segnis. The sequence continues at coordinate 43,475,321 of OY757238.1, forward strand.
CGGACTTGTTTATTGGTCAGTACTCATTACAAGCTTAGATTTGAACACTTGAGTTGAATAAATATATTCTAGGATCTGGGATGTCCATCTTATGTAACATCGCTTTGCGTATTTTCACCCAAGCCAGCGGTGTTGAACACGGTCTGAGTGTAGCCAATGGTTTGATTGATAGTCTGTGTTCCCACGTCGAGGCTCGTCAAGCTGATGATTTCTTGCAACGTAGTCTGATGGCTGGATTCCTGATGCGATGCCTTCAAAAGGCGAACTATTTCGGCCGCCGGAAGACAGAAGGTGTTAATCCGACGGCTTTGGAATTGAAAGTTGCTACCGCATTGTTGGGGCTCTTGCAAGTCCTCCAATTCAATGCACACGAAATCTATGAAACAATGATTAGTGATGAGCACCGCTTTGATGGCTCAAAGGTCATCTATGTTGGTGCCGGTCTCTATGGCACCGGCTCATATTTCAATCACGAATGTTGGCCAACAGTGGCCAGATATTTTGTGGGAAAGCGCATCGTTTTGGCTGCCACCCGACCACACAGACCAAATCAAATTGTCGCCGAGAATTATGGACCAGTTTTCATCAAAATGAATCTAAAGGAGCGTCAGCGAGCCCTACGTGGACGGTATCTCTTCGATTGCACCTGTGATTGTTGTCGAGAAAATTGGCCAACTCTGCAGAAACTAGATAAACAAGTTAGGTTCTGGTGTCCATCTGGAACATGTGGCACATTGTTAAGGTTTCCGAAGGACATTGCCAAGGATGTACGATGTCCGAGATGTCGGAAGAATGTTTCACTGAAAGAAAGTATCGTTAAGCTGATAAAATGTGAAGAAATGTACAGGGAGGCTGCGACTGCTATGAAGGTTTGTGGTTGTTTGTAGAATCGTTTTGTAACAACTTGGTAATCGAGTTACAATTTCAGGAACAAAACACGGAAAACGCGATAGAACTCTTTAAAGAGGCAATTGATCAGTTTCATTTAATTGCTGCTCTACCTCACAAGGACACAGTGATTGCACAAGAATCTCTGCGCGCGTGTCTAGCAGACACAGGAACAACTTTCAAGAAATGAGATTGATTATGTTCTTTGTTGTGTTTTGGTATATTGTTCAAATATGTGAATACAGTGTTTTAGCTTTAACCGAATGGAGTTCTTTTTGAAAAGAGTAGTTGTTGGCAGTTCAGGACCATAACAGGAGCTCTTATACATTGTCTGTAGCTGAAATCTTTCCCAAAAAACTATAAAATTTGACTAAAACACCACAGTTTATTTCGTCATTTATTGGTAACGTATATGGAAGGTTTTGCTTTGTTTTAGTTAGATTTTATTGAGAATTATTGAAAATTAGATCACAACAGGCTTTGCTTACATTTATTTATTTATTTTTTTATGTAACATCAATTGTATATTTGTTATCTAGTAAACTTATAGTAAAGAAGATAACATAGAACAGTGAAATAACTTATAATTTTGTTAAAATGTTTTCATTGTTTTATTTGCTTTGTGACGTATTTCTGATAAATTTAGTTTGCATTTTTTTTTTTTTTTTTTGAATCATTAGGAATACTGTAAAACTTTTGTTTAAAAATTTAGAATTATATCTATGCTTTATAATATATTTATATACAAATTTAAAATAGTTATATTCATAGAAGTTTTATGAGTTTCAGAGTTTTTAAAAAACGATTATTGAAACTTTATATCTTTTTTAATATTTTGAAAAATTTTAATAAGGGGACTATCTAAGAAAAAATTAATTTAAATACATATATAGTTTGAAATTATTTTTTTTTTTTGATTTCTTGTTTTTTATCGTAAAATTTTTGCTATACATAATTTAGTTTCAAATATTTTAAAGAAATGTGAGAGGGTTAATGAATAGATACATGTAAGGGGAGATCATTATGAAGGGAGACTTAAGACAGTCTAATAGAACGACGTATGAAACGAAGCCATCGAAGCGAGTCAATATCCTGGACAAAGGCATTGGAAAAGGACTTAGGAGGCCGAATGGTAATGGCCCAATATAATCCTGGGTGTAAAGCAAAAATGAAGAGGCAAAACACGAATCTAGTTTTAGCATGTTCTGTCTGTTACTAAAGGAAAACCCGGTTGGTTTTTAAGCAACGAAAAAGTTATTTTAAGCTGCATAAAATAATTCAGTAGATTTGTCTTTAGTTTATAATTATGCGAGATTGAAATGTTAGGTAAGGAAGACCATAATGGGCTTGGGTTAAGGATAGATCTGTTTCTTAGTTTGACGAAGAACTTAATAAAAAAAATGTCTTCTTAACCTTCCTTACACAGAATATTGATACATTTTGGCATAAAGTTCATAACAATCATTGCCGAGCTGGTCAATGAGGGACTTACTTGTATTAGGTTCCGTAGGAGTCCAGATAGGTCGCGGTCGTCTGAAGATGAATTAACAATACAGTCGCAGTTCCCACTAGATCATTCCTGAAGCGAGGATCCACTTAAGCAAAAGTATAGAGGAAGTATATTGTTAAAATATGAGCTTTGCAATTCTTCTAGTTAACTTTACTTATGTGTATCTACAAATTTTTAATCAATTCATCGAAGAAGATTATGCAAAGTCTTGCTATTCCAAGATGACTTTGTTATCCAGTAAGGAGGATGAAATAGTTCTCTAGTCAATGAATTTTGAATTATGTATCTAAGTCGCATACCGAGCTGCTTAAAAGAAGAGTAACTACAACATCAGAAGAAGCTATGTAGGACAAAAAAGGAGAGCAATAAACAAATATAGTGCGGTGATAACATTGCATGTGTCAAGATTCTTAATGAAAATAGTACTGTTGAGGAAAAGTTTTTACTTTTCGATAGATGAAACACTATATATGATCGTATTCTAAAGCGTGGAATCTTTAATCAAGCGAAAATCGTCAGTTTTGAAAGAAACGGAGTGAGACTAAAGTTGGTCAAAGCAACATCGGTTAAAACTTTCCCTAAAATGAATTGAGTTAAGTGTGCTGTGCGTTTCAGATGATGTGAGATGATACTACATATTTGCGTAATCACGGGAATGCTACGAACAGAACTATAGAGGATTAATGATACCAACAATCAAGTTAAAGATATCAAACTAAAAGAAATTCCTCTAATCGATTATTCAGGATTGATTCTACTAGCATGTTACATCCATTGGTGCATCTTTCCTTAACTGGCTTAAAATAAAAAAAGAACCTTGATATCACGGCGGACCTTTGCGCTTGTTGAGGGGTTTACTGCGAGAGTCTATTTACAATTCGATAATTTTAAGGTCCTTGTTAATTTTTATATGTACATACATAGAGTACTGCGCAGAGCTGCTTTAAATGGCAAAATTTGCAAAAAAGAAGCCACTCGTATGTACGTTCCATCGATACGAAGACCAATTGCACTTGGAACAAATATTTTCTTCAACTAATACATGAGATCGCTTAAGACAGTGGATCCTATTGACTGCCTAAGACAAAGGTTTCGCAATACAGTTTTGTTAACTCCCTCAGCACAAAATCTCAAAACCAACACACTTTTATTATAATTGTTCTTAAATTGGTAGAACATATTTACAGGTAGAACATAGAACTTTGGTTAAAAAAACGTCGATTTTGTGAAGGTACGCGAAACTCAGACCTTCTCGTGATTATCTGGCAACAGAGAACAAAAGGGTGGTTAAGCCGAAAGTCCTTAAATTTTGGAATACCGATGAATAGAATGGAGAAAAGTCGAATAGACTCTCGTAATAAGCCCCTTAAAAGCACAATCCTCTCCAGTCCTATCTCTTACACTAGTTTGTACTTATGCCACATTCAAACTCTATATCCAGTAACATCCAAACAAATCCAATGTAAAAAACGAAAAAAAACAAAACTGTTGAAACAACTGAAACAAAATAAAATCATAAAATAAAAACATAATAGAATTTGTGGTCATTGATCATAAGAACATTTATTTATTTCATCATCTTCATCTTTCATCCATAAAATGAAGAATAATTTCCATGTTTCATATTATTTCTTATTGTTTTAATAGAAAAATAAAATGCCTAAATTGCCATCATCATCATACACTAATGACTTTTCTTTACAAAAGAAAAAAACAACTAAAAAAAAAGAAGAAATCATATAAAGAACAAAAATCACTTTGCATTTCTCGTCAAATGGTAATTAGGGGATCCTATAACTATTATTTTCTATTACATTAGTTTTTTTTTGTTTGTTAAAGAAATAATAAATTCAATAAATTATCTTATATTTAAATTATTTTATACACATGTTTTCTTTTTAACCATACATAAATACATTAAAGTAGAAAAAAAATCAAAAGAAATCTTTATAAAAAAAGGGTTTACTATTTGGCCACTGCTTTAGTAAAAAAAACAATAGCGAAACAACTACATGTTTAACCACCAAATGATTCATACTCTCTTGTTTCTTCTAAGTTGTCTTAGCACAAACGGAAGTATATATATAATATATATAACGATTACAATGTTCGGCTCTGTATAGTAAATAAATAGAAAATATAAATAAGTTGAATTTTGAATGAGTGTTGGTTAAACCAAATTCTGTTTTCTTTTATAATAGTTCTTTCGAAAAGGCATGTTTTTTTAGGTTCTTTTTTTAGCATACATGTAAGGAGAGGAAGGATTTCATCGCTTTGTTAAGACTTAAAAAGCAGATTTACATGACTAATTTGTTTTTGTTTTGTTTTTCCTTCTATTTCATTTGCAGGACTTCCATCTAACATCTTAGCCTCAAGTTAAGGAATAAGGTAGTACCTTAAGCAATGCACATTGAACATTGTGCTGTCAAATGCGTTTTGAAACAAATAACAAAAAAAAAAAGTCAGACAGGTTTTTTTGTTTGTTTTTCTTTTCGTTATATCTCCGGTTTTTTTTTTTTGTTTTTTTTTTCTTATTTTTTGTTTCTTTTTTATAAAATAAAATTGCTACTATATTAATAAAAATAAATAATCATAGTATCACTTAGGGTTTTTCTTTTGTTAAAGCTAGAGAGCATTACTGTGCTTCGATTGAATCACGTCATATTGACACCAAGTGCTCGACTTGAGTATTCGTATACGACATAGCTAATCGACACAGCTGGCAACACTTTAATAAAATTCGGCGTGATACCCCGGTATAGGCCACATACACCCTCAGTTCGTAGGATCCGTTTAAGGACGTCCACCATATTATCATCAGTAGCTTTCAGTGTTGTTGATGCTGTGGAACCAATTGGAATCGATTTGGGTTTGGCAACGACTATAAATAAAAATAAGGAAAATTCAACATTAGCGACTTAAAGATGAGAAAATGTTTTGTTATAAGCTTACCTTGAGCTTGTAGTCGCGTCCTAACTAATGCTAATGGATAGGAACACACCTGACCCAGAGTACTTGATGCACTTCCACATGCTAGGAGTACTAAGAAATTTGGCTGTTCAGTTTCGGCATTGTTATGTGAACTAAGGTATTTCTTTTTTAAAGTCTCATAAACGGCTAAATCAATGCCAGCGTATGGTATAATGCCCAGCATATTTGGAATGTAACCGCGATAGAAGCTGCGAATACCTTCACGTGTATAAATTTTTTTAGCCGCATCAGCAATTCCCGTATATTGGCCGGTCTTTCGTAGTGCCAAACGAGTTTTTAATACTTCCATTGGATAGATGACAGTTTGACTGATACCACCAGCACATGCGCCCGCTAAGAATCTTTCACTAATGGTCATTTGACGTTTCTCATCGCCGCGTATTAGTCGTTTGATTTTCTCATATGCAGCGAATTTAAGAGCCGATTCGGGAGCAATTTTGAGAACATTGATACCATTGCCACGCCACATACTGCGAAGGCCACCCTCGTGGAGCAAATATCTTAAACTATCTGAGATTCTTGTTTTATGTGCTTGAACCTGGAAAAGAAAAAGAACAATGATTAACATTAGGAAAAACTTGGTACGGTTTACGAGTAAGAAGTAATCAATAGACATACTAAAGGTAGACAGATTTATCATACAAGCTAATTAGAAAGCTTGTGCTGTCTGGCACAATGGTAAACAAATAAAGCTCGAGGCAGCAATTAACGCTTTTATCCGTGATTGAATTTTTATACTAGGTCATGAGGCAATACACAATATAATGCCCACTTTACAAAACCAGGCAAGTAAACAAGATACCGATGTAAATTTAGAAAATGTGATTTGCGGTCCAGACATTAGGTGCCATTTTCGGCAATTTGTAAGCGCCAATGTTTTGTATAAGTCATCAATTACCAAGTCCTAAGTATAGTGTTCTTGACTGGCTTTTATCACATTCCGTGCAAGATCGTTCAAAACCACTTTTTGCTTTGTATAGCCCTGGGTAGTATGTACTTGTGATTTGAACATTTTAGATATTTTTGAAAAGATTTAAACAAATGTGATTGATTCACAGGACAGATTAAATTAACACTGAAGGTTCTGGCAAATGATTACATGTTTATGCACGTAACTATGGTATTCGGTATATTACTGCATCGTTTTACTCTTTCAATATGCATTTTGGTTGAGCACCTGCAGGTTTAAGAATAAAATTTCTCTCAGTTCATTCATTTTCATCTCAATGGTAAGAGATACACGCCATAAGCATGCTGGCACACTGCAAACTATATTTCAATCAATACTCTCTCGCTCTCTTAGTTACCATTTAAACTGAATTCACCTCAGGAAATTAGAAAATCGACGACAGGTGAAGGAAGGAATGTGTGTAAATATTACAAAACAGAATTAACTTTTGTGTCGACATCTTACCTGCAAAAACACTTTTATCCTATCTAATGGGGCTGTACATGTGCGCGATACTGCTCCGGCTATGCCGCCTGCTGCTAGATGTCGCCACCACATCCCGCTTTGCATTTCACTTTGTGTAAAGTCATCAGGTACATTCATATCTTCTCCGATATCGAGGTACTGTAAGTAAAATAAAAAACATAGAAATTAATTTACATTTTCTAATAGAAAAATACGTTTATTTTTTTAAAAGGCTTCTACAAAAACTAAGAGAAAAAAAAACTATGAAGAAGAAAATTACATGAAGTTCAGCATCTTCAACAGGTGGCAGAGGCAGCATCATTTTGGCTGTAAATTTAAGTTCTTGTATAACAGTTATCGATTGAAAGTATGAAAAAGTAAATTTTTAAAATTATTTAAAATCAATCGAAAAAAAAAACTGAATTCATAACACTAAAACATAGTCAAAGAGTGCCAGCAGCGCTGAATATAGAACTAGTGCAGTCCTGCAGCAGGAAGGAAGAGTGCAAAATTCGAGGTGAAAATCAGTGTATTGGCCGCTCTGCTCTCTCATTTAGCAATAGAAAACTGCATTAAATTGAATTATAAAGAGAAGTGCAGTGTCAAGTGTACTTTTGCAGTCTTTTTTTAGAGGGTAGTGGTGGCCACATACTATAAAAAAAGAAATATAAAAAAATACTCCTGAAGCGTGCGCTCTCTGCTATAAGGAAGTGAACATGTTTTTCTTTTCTACATATACATATGTGCACTGTACTTGATGGTGCCACGCAATTAGGCGCTGATTAAATAAATAAATAAAAGAAAAAGAAAGACAGATGATGGTGACAAAAGAAAAAAAGAAAAAAAATTAACATTGCAATTCTCGCCAATTGCATAATTGAAACCCCCACAGCTATACTGCAGTGCATTGTGTAACAAAGAGCATGCATTGCATGTGTGGTGCGCAACAGGGTGCAATGTGGGGGTGGGATGAGCTTTTTGATTGGGTGTAGACAACAACGGTAAATCAAGATGAATGAATTTACTTCATGAAATATGAAAGTGAAAGGATCACTGAAGTGCGGCTTGGAATAAGAATTCAAAAGCGTGTTTTGAGAGAATTATCAAACAGAGCGGGTGTTTGTTGTATTTGAATTGGAAAACCGTATATGTATGTTTGTGCATAGAGAATTTATATTCTTGGGTTCCTTTTGATGCTTTCTTGCTAATAACACCCTTGATCCATCGATTAACTCCATCTAGTGTGCACTTGCCAATTGGTTCTACTCTGTGCTCATCCAGTACATCAATTGCTAACTAATCTCAAACTTAAATCGAAAATAAAAAGGTCGACCAAGTGAAGCACTGAGGAAAGATTGGATAAATCAAATAAATTTAAACAATCGAAGTCAAATAAACTTTATAGCCATCGCAAAAGATCCAGTAAAGGACTATATGCATTAGTTTGGACGGTAATGGCCATTTCTTAAGATCAATACGACTTGCCCTGTAACCATAACAAAGATGATTCATCCATGTAACGAATTGCAATTCCTAGTATTTCTAATTTATTAGAACGACGTCAATCTGTTTTCACGGCAATTTGTTATTATAACCGTTAAATTGGATCAACCCAGAAATTCTACACCGATCCGGTTATTTCAAAATCGTTTTATAGTATGTACGTAAGTCCTAGAAGAGAACTTTGCACATACCTTGTCAGTTACTTGCAAATTAGCATGCCGTATTATATTAGACCATTAAAAAGCTAATAAATCTTATTGCGCAGCTGTCGACCATTTAGAGTTCAAACTCCACAAGTTATGACTAAGTGGTCAGTTGAAAAATATTTGCAACCGTTTTTTGATTTTCTGAAACAGTAGCTTCTGATGAGACAACATTTTCTACTTGTCATGAGAATTTTTTAAAAAACCAAATAAAACATAAAGAGCAGAAACGTAACAGTTTAAACAATTTCAACTAAAAGCAGGACATGAAAATGTATGTATGCAGGCATATTACGGAAAAAGCATCTTTTTTTTTTGTTTGTTTAAATTAACAATTGTCTCTACAAACTTGGATACCCACAACCTACAGGTGTACTCTCGGTACTCGATCCGGTTTCGAACGTTTTCAACGCCATGGTTATGATTCCCAGAAAATATCCAAACCACAAATACAATTACAAATGATTTTATTTTATTTTTAACCGCTTGAATGACAAAAAAATTGACAATTGACAATCTAAATGAAAATCATATTCAAAAGTCAGAGGATACTTGTATTTGTTGTTTTTTGTTTCGTCTACGTAAAGTACCTATTAGTATCTGAATCTTTTATATTTCGAATGATGAGGGAATATTTTTGAAAATGCATCAAAGACAGGTCCAATATTTGTGTCAATAATTCATAAGTCATAAAATTAAATCAAATATCACGGGACTTGCGGCCACGTTCCGTTCAAGGCAAGAAAAGCAAAATATATGTACACACACAAAAGTTAACAAAAAAAAAGTATGTGTACGAGTATGCCAAAAAATATCGCCTTCCTACTTCAAATTCCTCAGCGTATGGCTCTTTAAATGTCTGTATTTGAAAATGTCTTTACGTAGAGCTAAAAATACCCATTGTGCAAATCAATGACTTGTTATTATACATAGCATTCGGGTGATAATTATTATTATTTAAACGAAGCTCTAGCCTTCGAAATAAGAGTGATAGACTAGTGAGACAGACTGTAATATGACAGCATGGAATACTGTAAAATGGACTTTCTACCTCCAACAAGCAGTGGATTGCTACAATTATAGACGAAATAAACTTGTCTGTATACCGTAAAGATATATCAAATCACGTGAAAGAAATTTTATTCGTTTTTTGTTTGTTTGTTCGCATTTAATGTGTGTTTAGTAGTTTATTTCTTCTCTCTGCCTCTCTGTACATAGTCTAGGTCTAAATTTAATTTTCTTTTCTTCCGGTTTCTTTTTTTAAATTTTGAAACTAGAGTTTCATTCATTGGCAATTTAGAGACAAGCATTTTAAATGGACTTAAAGGCCCTTAAGATGGAATAGGATTGTTGTTAGATTAGGTCAGATGTAGCAAAGAAAGGCATTACGTAAGAAATAGTTTGCCACCTTCTGATAATTAGCCTTGACCGAGCACAAGTCATCATGGGTTGACAAGTGGTATATAAAAATTTCATAAAAGCTGACATTGAATTATATTTTACTAACGGTGCATCGAACTATAAGTGGGTAATTCTTCGCTCATGTACTTGCTGTGTTATATGTTGACAGTAAATCTCAATGTAAATGAATGAGTTCAGGGTCGATACGGCCATTAAATTGACATTTCATTTTGCGAATTTCATACTCAGACTGGAATGTAGCAACCGAATTTAATGGTTTTACAATAACACTGCAAGGTTAAGTATTTTTTAGTAACTTTAGTAACAAAAATTTTGATGTGACTTTGTGAGGCAATTTTGAAATGACTTCATTTCAGTTTTACCCAAATGCCCTTTTCTTTTTCGATCTCAAATAATGAGAATTTGGACAAAATTTTTACAAGAACTCGACATTTTGACATAACTCTGGAAGGTTTTTCTTCCCTTCTTTTTCGGTCTGAAAATATGGCAAATTCGACAATATTTCTGAGAAGAACTCAACATTTTCTTTCAAAAATTTTGAAAAATTTAGGCGAGATTTTTTTTCTTCTCCAATTTGTGTGTCACATAATGCGCAGCATACAAGTACAAATCTTAGAGATTATGAATAAAAAGGTTATGTCCCCATACGAGTCTAATCACAAATTTTATGCGCAAAAGATGATAATACCGAAACTAGTTCATTTCACAGTCATTGGTCAGGTCAGTGTCAAGTTAAACAAGTTCTCTTGTATAAAAGAACTGACTGACACTTTATAGCCTGATTAAAGTAGGCTTCCATATCAGTAAAAAATGATTTCACAATTATTTCCTTGGTTTACATCATCCAATTTCTCTTTTTGTGTAATTAAAAATTTACTTTTATTGTTTTAAATAAAATCATTGACTTCATCTTGACAGTCATAGATCACATCTATAATGCATATGTCAACTGCCTCAAGGAGTAGTGATAATGAAAAGAAAATAAAATTTTCTTTTTTATTTACTGCTTAAATGACGTTCACTTCGAATGCTGTTAAGAAAGAAAGAGAATAAAATAGCTCAACCTATATTGCGTCAGTATGACAAAGTACAGCGTAGTGTGAATATGAATAAATTTTTTTTAAATTTATTATTTAATGTCCAATTAAAGGAGAGGGGTTTGATTGCAACAAACTCGTCTGGTCTCGGTGTCAGACCTGTGATAAGATATTTAACGAGAAAAGATTGAGTTGATTATTCAGTTGACGTCAATGTTTGATTAATCATTTACGTTTAACAACGTTGTGGACTTCCCACTTAGAAACTAATGGAATGCTTAATTGATAAGAGTTGTTTGGTGGGTTTCGGTTTGTGTTTTGTTAAAAATATTTCCATTGCATAGGCTTAAGGAGAAATGGATTTCGCATTTTTTATCGGCCTTCAGCTGTTTGGAGAACTGCCAACGCATTGAATCTCTTTATTTGTTAATTTAGAACAATTTTTCTCATTTAGTCTGGCTACCATCCATAAAATGAATCAAGCATCGAAGTTTCAAACCTATCTTTGTGTTTATAGCTTAGAACTATGAGGCAGCCATACTACTGACTTAAGTTGGATACAGTGTTAAATCCGTGAAGTGGTAAAAAAAGCTTACAGCTTGCAACAACCTGACTCGCCTTAAAAGAGACCGAAAGAAATGATTTCATTACATGGAATACGATATATCAATATTTGATTGACTTAAAACACCACTTGATTTGCATACAACAAGTTTGCCTTGAAAGACTTCAGCCGGTTCAACCTGCCCAGTGTTTGTTCATTGATTTGCAATAACGAACGTAACCAGAGTTTAATTGGACTTTGCACCTGTAAAATGTCGAAGTAATCATCACACAACTAGCTTTAACTAGATTCGCATGAAAGGAGGCGTCAATCAATTGTTTTTTTCCATAAATATCCACATTTCAAAGAACTGGATCCACTATCTCACATTTCTTTCTGCTATAATTCTGTGAGTCATATTTCTATATGATATGTACGTCTGCCACTCGCTCAGTAAGATTTACAACACTTCCGATCGTTGAGTCACTCAATTAGGTCACTAAATTCCAATTCACAAACTCTCAACGCATTCATATGCGAAACTATGAGTAATTATGCAATCGGAATGTGTTGGGTTTAGTTAAACCAACCGCCTTTCTTTTTCCATAAAACTTCAGCAACTTCATTCCGATACCATAAGGTTTGAACATGAACTCTGGTGTTTTTCTCTTAATTAAGAAGAAGTCCTCTCTTTCTTGTTAAAGAAAAACAAAAGATTTCACTAGCCTGTTGCACGAGGCTTTTGATGGAAGACATTGACAGCTTAAGGTCGAATCGAGTTCGACTTAAGTATCATTTTTTTATGCATTTTATTTATTTAAGCCATGGCATGTGGAATTTGTGATTGTGTAACCCAACACACCTTGAATTTGGAAGTGGTTTTGGATTTCCATTGCGAATTGTTGTTATTCGAACGGAAGTTGTGTTCGCACTGTAAGAAGTGTTCCCAGAAATTGATTAGACAGATAAATAGAGCAATCAGTATATAAATTCCATAGTAAACAAGTTGCTTTTACACTTGTTGACCATTGAACTACCCGCCCGCAAATGGAATATACAAAAACAACCCTCTTAACGGTCGATTACATTTCACCTTGCATGACACTCAGCCCTATCTGTGACCGTTGTTGTAAAGTTCAATTTGCTATCATAAAAAAGTCACACGCTTGATGGCATATGACCAGAGACTACATTTCTCTCAATTAAGTTTATAAAATAAATATTTAAAGTGTAAATTAGTCTTTTCTTGGGTGTCAATCAAATTAAATTAACAATTTCACCGGAAAACAGAAACCAACTCTTCTCGACTTGACGCGAGGTTCAAGAGTAACCCCGGAACAACACCTTGAACCTGGACCATGCTTTTTTGTACTCTGCAGGGTCATAACGTGTGTCGCGTTTTGATATGAATTGAATAATTTGACTGATAGCTGGTTGTTCATTTTATTTACACCCTCCCTTCTTGTAAATAAATTGAATTAAACAAAAAATAAACATCCGTGGAGGCTTGGCTTTTTGTTTGTTTACATTGTCTGTGCTTATTCGATTTAAAGTGCTAAAGATGCTCATTTGTTGCGTGGAAAATTTTGCCATTTTATAGAATTAGCTGCCTGCGAACGTAACCACATCAGATGACTCAAAATTAGCCATTTCGTGTTATGCATTACCAGAATAACAAATATTTCCAAGAACTGAACCATGGGATTCCCCAAAATGAAATTGGAAATATCGCTTGGCATACAAATGAAGTTTCCCCGACAAAAAAAACTTGTTTTCGATCTGACAAACTCTCTGCCCATATTGGATTCAGTTAGTGGGAATTTTCTAAGAATTGGTGGAAGATTTGTTGTTTATTTTCTACACTCTATCCGAGTCTCAAACCTCTGTTTATATTTTCTGGAGGCAGGTCCCTTCCCTAGTTGTTCTGAACGCAATTCAGTAGATGTACTAAACGAATAAAAAGAGCATCAAGGACTCATACATTATTTTACGATATCACGATTTATTTCAGTTGAACAAGAACTTTTTATTAATAGAACTGAATACAAGGATTCCTTCCTAATTCGAAACAAAGGCAAATAATAAAGGAACAATATTTGCCCTCATTTAATTACGAGCTACAAAAAGAGGGGAATAATGTCAATCACATCGTCATGGCTAATTCGCATCCGGTTTGATCCAGACACACTGGCGAGTGGTGGTTTCAATTTTAGAGAAGACTTACATACATGTTTTCTTTTTAATTGAACAACTTGTTATTATAGGGAAGCTGATATTTCAATTGATTGTTAATCAAAGAAGAAATCTAGTTAATTATACACGTGTACATTGTGGTGTAGTTTTAAGGCACATTATTTAATGTACAGGTTTCTTTGTTATGAGCATGAATAGAGGGTGCAAAGCCCGTCACAGCCACGCCTACAATTACTTTTATAAAATGCTACTTTAGTCTTTGGCTCAGTATTCAGTGCATGTAGTTGTAAAGGAGATTTTTGAGAGAGATTTTCGGCATTCAGAGTTCACTTGCCATATACTACCACGCCTGAACAGAAAGTTTTTAACTAGGTTTCTCTTGGAATATATGAAGGTTTGAAATATTCATTTTGCAACTATCAATAGTACATGAACTGAGAATTTTAAATAAGCTATGATTTTGTACGACTTTTTGGCGGTTTTGACCAAGTTTTATGCCAAAATATCAAACCTATGCCACGTCAAGAAAATACAGTATCATTACAAAATAAATTATCCAAGTAAATACCTCAAAAGAAAACTGGAACGACAAACGGCTTAAACATATGCATACAGATCACCTGTGACGAAAATTGAATTTGCATGGCTAAAAATAATCTGCATACGTTTAAAATCTACGTTCCATTCATGGAAAAATAACCCTGAAATACATTGGCTACAAAAAATACTTCACAACTTGATGGGTGATTAACCGAATTTCAGTCGTTTCATCGTAACAAAATTCCACTCCAATCCATCTATCTACACGCGTAGCGTACTATCTCATCATAAAAAAAAAGTCAATCCTCTTCGCCATATGATCGAGCACGAGTCTAAAGTCTTTAAAACACACACAAACGAATATCATTATCATCACGAACTGTAGAGTCATTGTGTAAAAAGAGAAGACAGGAAAAAAAACCCGTGCTACGATGCCGTCAAAGTATAGGCGGGTAAAGTGGTTAAAAACCCTACACGCTGTTGCTAAGCGCGGCAAAGGAAACACGAAGAAAAAAAAAACGCTTTCCACATGAGTTACTAAAAAGAATAAATTTTAATTAATCACCGAACACATGGCTTTGGTATTTACTCTTAAATTTACTCTTTAAAATTCTCTTCTCTTTAAAAAAAAAAAGAAAAGAGTAGACTAACCGATCGAAATGGAATACTATCTGAATTTCATTATATTTAAGGACACTATAAGGAATATAGTAAAAAAAAAAAGAAGATATTTACCCTTGTCATCATATCGCGGAATATTATGACAAAATCCTCCAGCATATCCCCGGCTAATGCCATTTGATGGATGTTATGGTAATCGACTTGCATATTGATTGTGTTGCTTTTCAACATTTTGTTAAATTTAATTTATTCACAAGAAACAAATAAAAAAAATAAATTAAATAAAATGTTTTGATCACAGTTTTTCTCAGACTTTATATTCGTCCTTTAGAATTCTTTTTTTTTACTTTAAAAAAAAAACCACTTTCACTTAATTATTTTCTTTTTTTTCAAAATAATTTACTATGCACTGCAGCATTGCAGTTAAAAGTTACGATTGGCTTTGTAACAAAACACTTTCACTAGAAAAATTTTGTCGGCCAACACTGTATTTTCAAACAAAACTTAGAAACTGTAATTCCGTTTGAATTTTTGAATTCCACGGAAATTCTTTGGTTTTCTTTTGAAAAAAAAGCTTTTTATTTTTTTTTTTTTTTGTAGAATGTAACACGCCCCCTTTGTCAAAAGTAGAAAACGTTGGTAGTTAGTTGGCACACTAAGGATAACAGTTGGTTGATAATGAAAACTTTTACTGTATCCGTCGTAGCGTTTCAGATTTCCGCCGCTTATTCGTCTACTACTCGAGACAGTAGTTGTAATGAGACTGAATTCGAATCTGCCACGCGAACGTCACTTAAAGACTGCGCGCGGCTCGGCATCGGTACTAGATTGACGTCGCGATACACAATGATGACACACGAATGTGTGTTAGTGTGAATGGTGGGGGCTGTGGAGGGGGGAACAGAGGGTTCGCCACCCTTGTTTTATGGATGAGTTTGCTATAAATTATAGTTATAGATACATTTGTTATGAATAAGACTTTGTACATTACTATGAAACGTATTGCGGGGGCTAAACGGAGAGCGTTATCAGCAACTTGTTGTACTTCCCACAAGCCATGTCGGGGAGACCACTTATTTGCTTGACTTTTGTAACGTCAATGGGGTGTCGCATGCATAACAATAGAGCGTCGTCTGTGTTTAGGTAGTTAGATAATTTCGCACAAGTAGAAGATACTAGAATAAGCCCGTTTGACTTACACCAAATAGTGCGACACTCACTAGTGAGTACAAGTGTGATAAATGACCCACAATGGGGCAGAATGGAATTTACCATTTCGATTATAACTGAAACAATTAGCATGGGGGTCTGACGTGCAAAACGAGAGTGTCTGGTGGACGATGCTGATGATTTTAATTAGTACAATAAGTGGAGTGCGAAAAAATTAATTTTTATATAAAGTTTCTGGTAGATTAGTTTTGTATTTTATTATAGGTAATAGTACCAATTATAAACAATTAATTATAGGGCGTGTGGTTAATAGATTAGATCATAATTGATGCAAATTAAGTACAGTGAGATTGCAGTATAGCATGGCTGAATTGGTTGGCCTTGAAATCATTTTAGTTATAGTTTTTTGGCACACTCAAGTGGGGGGAAATGAATATCACGATTGGTGCTTTGGCAGATTCACCTGTTGACTGTGTAAACAATTCGGTGCTCTTTGCAAATAGTGTAAGAAAAAGTTAGAATACCTGGTGGATACCGGCGAACTGTCATAAAATGTACATTCCTAGATAAATTTAGACAATTCGTTTCGCGGAGGTATTTCCAATTAAGACAAGGACTGTGTGGAATGCCGAATGAATTTGCCTCACACAAAGTAATGGTTGTGCGCCCAATGACCAGAGATGTAAACGTGATGTATTCAAAGTATCCAAAAAGTTTTAGAAGGTCTCAAGAGTTGGTATTAGATGTTGGAATCGAGAATTGTTCTGACGTCAATTATACTTTTGGATGTTTGTCAGACGTTCGCAAGAGGTAGACAATTTTAATTGCAGTTTTGCTATAAAACGAATCGAATGACGTGGAAAATTGTAGATACAAGATCTTTACGAACATTAAAATTTAACCTCTCTTGGACTTTGAATACTCATCTCTTTGTATGTTTTAGTCGTTAGTCTTGACTGAAAATTGATCTTTTTTTCATCTTTTAACACATCACTGACTGGTGATGCTATCTAGATGATTTCACAATCTATTTGTTTTTATAAAACGCCGTCAAAAAGTGGGCGTGACTATATATGGTTGTGAGGTAAATTAAAAAGCATTTCAAGGCCTATATATTTTGGTTTAACAAATTTTTTCGATTTCTAGTAAAAATGTTGGAAAAGTTAGTTTATTTTTTGTGAGAGTTCCTAAACTTGTAAGAGCTATCGAGGCATATCTTGGCTTAATGTCGCACATAAGATCCTATCCAGTGTATTGAAATCTTTCTGTAACACTCATCGGGACGTATCAGTACGACTTTCAACCCGGCAGATCGAAGCTCGACCATATGTTCATACTTAAACAAATCCTTAAAAAGACTAAAAAACTTCAAGTCCAGACTCACCATCTCTTCATCGATTTCAAAGCCTTATATGACAACATACGACGTCTTGAGTTTTATAAAGCTATGGGTGAGTTTGGGCTCCCAATAAAACTTATTCAGCTGTAACGCGTGACACTAGTAAACACGCGGTACAATGTGCAATTCGGAAACAGTTCATCTAAACTCGAAACATGCACCGGATTTGGAAAATGAGATACGCTGCCGTGTGATTTCTTCAATCTTGTGGTGCAACTGATAGATGTTTTCAAATTACAAACAAAAACCGATTATTCATTAACTCAAACTCATCCACAGATCATCTTCGAAACCAAAACAACCAAGGAACGATTTAAACACCCATTTAACCAAATGAAGAGAACATCATTACAAGGGTACAAGTCTAAACATCCGCCCACTGTCATACCCCTTTTTTTATGTAGAATTGATCTAGCCTTTAAAGAGCGTGTTGGTTCAGTATACTATAGTTCCGTTCAACTGAAAGAGATAATTCTTCCTAGGAACAACAAAAATATATAACTTTTCGGTTAAATAATATTTCCGATTCGGTCAAAAATCGGTTTTACCGGAGTACATACTCCGATCAAAGTAAAGAGATTTCGGTCAGATATGCCCGGAATTCGGTCAGCCAATATTTCATCGAACAACAAGCAAACTTTGTATAAACAATGTTGTTGATCATAATACTGGCTCTGCAACAAGACCATACAAATTTTTCGACTTTATAACAACTTTCTACTGAAATCCCCCATCGTATGTCTAGCCTTTGACCTTATTTTCTTAGAACGTTCAAACTCCAGCAAATTCTTAGCACGAGATCTGTTACTAATCGCGAAATGTTGGAATGATTTTTATTCCAAAAAAAAGAACACGCAGTTCAGCAGCAGTTCCCCGATATCAGCAGAAACATTTGAATGTCTAGGTTTGATAGCAATGGAAAATTCCTAAACTACGGAAGGTCGTTCTTTCATCCTGCTTCAAGTGTGGTTATTAGGCTTTCTGGCTCATAGATTAATATACATATGTACGAGTAAGTCTGTAATTATTTGGCGAGTCTAGACACAAAAGGAAAAAAAAAAACACTAAGAACACAGGTGAACGATTTACGGCTTTTATTATCTTTTTTTTGTGAAATCTACTTGTGAAATATTTCGATTAGACTCAGCGTGTCATGCGAGTGCCATTATCAGTACATATTCGGTCGCATGCCTCCTGATTGAGTTCATGTGAGCCCACTTATCACTACCACTCGCTGTTCTTTATCAATGAAGTGAAGCCAATAAAAAGTGAATGAGTTTTTTTAACGCGTTTTTGTTTGTGTACATACATACATACATAAGTACGCGAAGTTCACAAAAAAATGTTTAAAAAAAAAATTTCAATATCAAAAATTTTTTGGCAAAGTTCACTTGGCTTTGGACTTGTGGGTGACTTTTTGATGTTTGCACGAGCTATTTCGGGAAATTTTGAAAATTGCAAAGAAATTTAAAATTGCATCCAGCAGGTGAGTGGATTTGTTTTGTTAAAACCTTATCTTTTGTTCTGAGAAATAAAAGAAGAAAAAAATACATGAAAGGTGCGTCAAGCGGAAATAAGATCTTATCAATGGGTGTTGCGAGGCAGAACAATAAATGATAATAGGATCAGAATTGGACAATTCAAAAAAAGATACCAATCTTACATAATATATCAATTAGTCGATAATGGATTTATTTAGTTGGATTCAGTGTGACTAATCGCCTCTTTTCTGGGATGGTTATCTAGTACTTTTCCATTTTACACGTACAAATGCATGTTTAGTCCTTCTTTGCTATTTAAGAAGCAGGAAACATACTTTTTTGTATTCGAATGATTGATTTCGAGCACATAGATGTCTGCGTCTGTCACGTTACAATTTGTTAGCCCTTCCTAAGCTCAGATTTCTGTCATTTCTTTCTCATATCACCAAGCCCGTGAACATGAAACTTACGTAGTGAGGGAGATAGACAAGTATGGAACCTGACGGAGAGGGGCGTTCCGATCGGAATGCAATATCTTAGCTGGAATATATCGCATTCCAAACATGCCTACTTAGCAAATCAAAAAAAGTCCTTTGTATCAATGGTATCACAATGGGCCTTCTCTTGGCCTAAGTCCACTCCTTGTCTACAAGGAATTGATTTGTCTCTATCTTGTATTTTAACGATCTGGTCGTAAAAAGTCTGACATTCAACACAGAACTATCGGGCAACATTGAAAAAATGCCTAGATTCCCATGAAACAGCAACGCGTACACCTTCTCACAATGGAAACTATCCAGTGATGCAGTTTCGAATGACATCAAATGAAAATCAAAAACTCTCTTTGACATTAGAAACATCTTTCCAATTTCCGACATCGTTCATACTCGACAACTTAATAACTAGACTTACTCTGAACACGCAGCCCTTTGTTCGATTGTAAACGATTAACTGACCTGAGCATTAATCCCATAAGCATAGTAATGCAATTTCAAACAAAAAATCCCATCACCACACAGGTTCTAGTTAACTAGAATTATGCAACTGCGTCAACACTCCCGTCAACAAAAACCAACTTGAACCGGCCAATTACATGGAAAACTTTCTACTCAATCCAATTGAGAATATTACTGCACATGTTTACTGGATGCACTCCTCAACTTCGCATGATAAGAAAAATGGAAAACTACAAGTTCGCAGTTCTAAGCTACTGCAACTAACTAGTACACGTTCAATCTGTCTGTTCGTCTATACGTTAAATGGATTACAATGGAAGAAACGTCGCAGTTGACAGTTGATTGCAAGTGTAAATGTCAAAAGAAATGATTTACTTACTTGTTTGGTCTAACCCGCTAAATAAGCCGGATAGACGGGCAAAGATAGGGAGGTGAACATTTTCACGGGTTTCTTTTGTTGCGAGACACTGTGTGTAATTGGAAAATTCAATTTAAAATACCATTATGCATTATTTTACAACAACACTGTCAACACTGATGTGGGCTTGAGCGAATCGGAAACGAGTGAGTGGATGACAGACCGGTGTGATTATGCGTGAATTAGATAAGTAATCGATTCTATTGTACGTACCTTTGTACGGGGGGTTTCAATTAAACAGTGCATGTGATGTAAGAGATAATGGCAAGTGTAAATATTTGAACAATTAGCGGATTTTCGAATTTTATTGAGTGGATTTAACTTTCTGCATATCGCACGATAGATCACACCTTTGTGGAGTGACACCGACAAGTACTGAGCTTGTAAATGATATAAGTGCGACTGTAAAGTAATTAATTCCTTACGTGATTAAAGTCTAATGTGTCAGTCATAGGATATGCTATGCAAAAAATGTTACACATACGTCCGAGTGAATGAATAAACATTTCTGGTTGTTTATATTTGTAGATTACATCTCTGCATTTTAAGAGAACCCTTATATGGAGTAGGCCTTGTCACAACTTAGGGTTTGAGGTGGTGTTACAATGCAACAAAGGGCAATGAAATTGAAGTAATTGAGTCTGTAAAGGGAATTCCCAAAGTAGTGAGTCACCATGATAATGAGGATTTGAACAGATTTTTCCAAAGTCGTACTCAGCTCTGAGCATAACCACTGGGTATATCTGTGGGAAGGTATGCCATGTTAACTAGTTTAGGTTCGGAAATCCACAAAAAAGGTAAACAGGTAAAGATAGTGAAAATAGTATCTCAGACCTTTGAAGAGGGCCACTTTTTCGCATTGCAAGAATTTGCTTGTAAAGAGTAGGGAGAGGGTTTTCTCCATTTTTCTTAGGCTATCCTGGAAACCAATTTTGTAATACATTCCTATTTTACGAATAGCTTGACCAATATTGTTCTTGAATGCCTGAATCGTCTCTGAATTGTATCATAGTATGCATATTAAATTGCACCCCAAAAACAAATCAAACGCAGGTCAAAATGAACCAAGAGATGGCGCACCCATTAGGTACCCGACTAGATTTTCCGTTTGGATTGCCGAGCCCGAATTGGAGTACTGGCCATTTGAAAGTGTGTGGGTCAAGGAATAGAGATTGCGTGGTTAAAAAAAGTGTTTAAAAAAAAGTTCTTAACTTAAAAGTGTGACTGCCTCTAAAGAATAGGCGTGGGCATACGGTTGGAAAGACACCTAAGTGTGATAAATTCCTTGTGTTGTTTAAGGCATGATCAGGTACCTCAGACCAGATTGAAAATAGATCTTCAGAACGATTGTAAAAATAAGAACAGGTTGAAATTGAAAGTGAAATTCTACTGAACGTATAAAAGAGCATAACAAAGCAATAGTTATCCTTCTCCTAATGGACATAGAAACTTAGAAAACTGCTCACCTTAGTCTCATCCAAGAATAATGCGAAACCATTTTCCTTGAAAGAAAATCTTCATCGAACGAAAGAATGACATGTAACACACGTAAATGAGTCAAAAATATGCACGGATGACCCAAATATAGTTAGGGGTTGGTGTATCTTATGTCAACCAATCAATTGAATCGGTTTCTCGTCTAAAACTATTTGCAATTTGTTTGCCCTAATGAAGACGGTTGAAATAAGTATCAAAAGTTTACATTTTCCTGGTACCAGGGGACAGAGATGAACAAAAAGGGTCCTCCATAGACAACATAGGCAAGGTCCATGGTAAGACATAGAGTCGAACATCCATCTCAGTAAATATTCATTCACATGCACCATGCAATATAGTGCAAATAGTACTAACAATTTTTCTAAATGCTTGAAAGTAAACTCAAGCATGAGTGTTCACAGTAGCTTTTGTCCCCACCTAGACCCAGAACTTAACTCTCACAAACAAAAAAAGTGATGTCCTTTGTTTAGCTATGACAACTTAGCTCTCTGATGTCAGGCGTTCACCACAAACGTTAATTTAGTCTCAAAGCCGAACATCGAACTCCCACTTAGTAGTCTGACGTACTAACCACATTGAGCAACTCCTGTAAACGAGTACTGACCACTTCATTTGTCTTAATATATGTATACCCAACCATAACAACAATTTTCAGCTTTCATTCCTAAGAACAATCACATAATCACTGTATTTATACGACCATTATTCATCCAATCAAACTAATTCTAAAAAAAACGTCACAAATTTATTTAAAAAAAAAACAATCAGTTCACCACATGGTACGCATTTAGTGCTTCAAAAGAAATATGACGTCGAGGGTGAAGAAATCGTGTATACTATAAAATAGTGTACTAAACTTAAACCATAAAAACCAAAGTACCATATAAAATTGTGTAGTACGTCAACACCTTAACCTTCTAAGCACAAAGTCTCTTACAAAGTCACCAAACCTATTAGGATTTAAAGTACGTACTCATACTTGTAAAGAGTTCCCTAAGTTTTGTGAACTATAGTACTTATAATTAACTAATTACGATAATTAGAGAAATAAAAAAACAAGAACTCACGTTAAATTGTTCTAATATTGGACTACCCTGCAAAACGTGCAAAACTTTTGTACTGGCAGTGAAACAATGATTGAGTTCTGATATAGAAAAAGAAGGCGCACTCGTGCAATTTGGAATTGGGGGGAGTGTACCATGAAATAGCTGCCAACGATTGATAGAAAGATGTAGCTTCAAGAGCTCAATTAAGCGCACGAGCAATATTTCACATGTTATACGCGGATAATCAGCAGGGTATCCGGGAATGTAATTAACTTCGCCATAATGACACTTTTCCGTAAACTGTACTCGCAACTCAACTTTATAGTCGAAATAGTAAAAGCTTCAACTTAATATGGCAAAAATTGGGAGAATATTTGTTTACAAATATCGGCAAAGAATCACATATCTACCTCGGACCTGCTCTATAAACGTTGCCGTGAACCAGAGTCATACGTTCTTGTTCGGTTTCTGACAATGTGCCTCAGCTCTTCCCAATCCTCTCCAAGACATAACAAAAAATGTATCAATTTCTCAAAAAAAAAGAACAATGACCTGACGGACTTTCTAAATTGTCACTAGTCCAATCTGACATTTCTCGAATTAGACTCAAACACGTCTATAAAGGCCTTACTTCATCTTCTGATGTATGACATCAAACATGACATCAGCTGGTATGCAAACCCACACTACAACTTTAAGGGGATAGCGCAAACCACATCATCCCAACTTCAACGCAAGTCAATACAAAACAATCGAATTCGAAAATTACCTTCGTTAGATCAGTAATGTTACTTGCATTCAAATTTGTCCTCATAATAGTCAGAAACAGCGGTTTCAACCAAATTCTAAAAGAAAAAATGTGGAAGTTTTTACATTTCATCTGACAGGTGTCACTCCCTCAGCACTCCTTGACAAATTCTGAACATACAAACCTATGTATGTATATCTTACGAATCCCCTTATCCACATGAAGAAGAAAAAAAAAGGCCCACAGTAAGATTTGCTGCCCCTTCAACGGAGGGTTATTCCCCTATCAATTACTCAACGTAACCGTCATGCAAATTTTGCAATCGCTAGCCTTAAGATCTAAAAATAGGACATTTCCTACATAACCGAAACGATTTTAAGAGACCTCAAGCACAAGAGCAAAGCAGAAAAGAGAAACTCTACTAACTCTGCCAGACAGAAACTTCTCTTTGTAACCAACAAAACCCTGCATAGCAACAGAGTGAATTTTCTTTAAAATACCAACTGCCACTGCCAAGATAAGAAAAGAATTCGTGCATGAAAAAAAGAGACAAGAAAAAGAAAATGAAATAAAATCGAATCCCTTAGAAAGTGGTCAACCTTAGCGAGACAGAAATCGGATCCTAAACCCGTTGGTCGACTTATTTTTAGAAGGAGAACTGGTTCCATGCACAGTGCATAGTGAAAATGAAAAGTGACTTCATTCGTTGGCCGGTCTCTGGTTCTGGTTCGAAGTTCTCTCTCTTTGGGGGCTCGTCTCCACCAACTACGCGCCATTGACATTGGAGCAACAAAATAAATTATTTCGGACAATAAACAAATTTATACTTTTATTTTTAAGGTCACCGCAATCAACGGCGACGTCGTTGTCATCGTCGTCGTCGGAGGTAATTTTGTAAATTTTCGCCGAACATTTGTCCTAATTCAATTTACTCATACCACGCGTTACAGTCTCTGGGGGCTGATAAAACTTCCAGAGGCCGCTAGTGCGTTTCAAATTCGCACCCGTATTCGTTTGGAGGAGGCTCGTTCACTCTACTCTCCGCTGATTGGCTATCAATTTGTAACCGGAGCAGCGACAACATGGCCAATGACGTCAGTGTGATAGTTAAATAATTACACGACTCGGTGGGAGACAAACACATAATAGTATTATGCGCAACTAAGTGGAGATTTGTTGATGCCGTGTTTCCTGATTGCTCTCACCGAACTGTAGGCCGACCGTTTCTTATCAGCTTTTAATGATTTGTGCGCTCGCTTGGAAGTCCAAAGATCAGGCAGCCAAACAAGGTCAGAACAGAGTCACACTCACACAGTATTGGAATAAATATTTACTAAGTGTCTGAACAAAGTATCAACACAGTGTTTTGAGTTTCGATAGTAATTGGGGTGTTGTTCGAGAAGTATGGTGATGCAAACGTCAAGTGGGATTACTTTATGTCATCTTGTTTTGTTCCAAGTAATGAAAAACAACGTTGATCAGATAAGATGACAGAGGTGGTAGAACTTTACTTCTTTGCTGTCGTAGACAACCTGGAAGTATCGACAGATATGTCATATCCACTATCCACATGGTTGGTCGCTAAGCCTAAAATGCTGCAATCAAAAAGAAAATTGGAGATTCTATGTGTTATCTCAATGGTAGACCATATTTTTCGGCTTCCAATGGCACTTATTCATTGCATCGTTGTTGTGTGAATTGTATTTTATTAACAAGATTGTATCTCTTCTCTGAAAAACAGATCAAATACCGGAAATGTAAACATTTACTTAGTTTATACATACTTCATCGAGCAATAATTTCTTTATTTAGTAACAAGAAACGCAAAAATTGGTATACTGAGTCACATTTAACTAAAAGTAGATTATTTCTGTAAAATATTTGCCGCTTCATACTAGTTTTTCTCTTTGAACGTTCTGCGCATTTTTATAAACATTAAACAAGACTAACCCCTCGGTTGATGTCAAAAGTCGACGAAACTAGATTTTGTATGTTAACCTTATTTTTTTTGTTTTAATGTTTAAAGTCTATAGTGCATGCCAGTCATGGTCATACCCGAAAGCTAGACGAACAGAGATTCATTTAATCTCAAACTGACTATATTATTCTTATCAATTTCCGTATATATAGTACTTTTGGAAGAACAAAGATTTATTGCAAGTGAACTGTAAGGTCACTGTGTATACTGTGCATTGATACAAATCTAGTATCTATGTACATATGGTTAAACGTCAAAGCGAGATCAAACCAGAAATATGAAAATTCCAACAAAAGGTCATACTCTGAGAAATCATGCCCTAGGTATCGTCTAGCACTCAAGGGATTGCTTTGAAATCTGTAACCAGACGAAGAGTTCAGTACAATCCATGTATTCCTTACACCTAGCTCACGGCCATCAAGGTGGCATATACATATGTACATACAGATCTTTGGTTGAAAAAGAACGAAAAACACTTTGGATACCTTCGACCAAGTCGATTTGTATTCAAATATTTGGAGTTCTGGAAGGTGACGGGCTTTAGCAAACACTGAGTCCAATGATCCACCTTTCGGCAAAAAGAGCCTTCTCTGTGCCTAATTTTATAGTAAAAGTCTTTTACTACTTTAAAGTTATATCGCTTGAAAGTAAAGTTCTGTCCGAGTCATAGGTGCTTTATGTCGTTATTGCTCACATTATATTTCCTCGATGACCTTCAAACATATTTTAACCTCTTCTGCTTTAATATCCACAAAGAATTACTACCATCATAGTGCTTTCTTGTGTTTCATTTTTGTGTAATCTTTGCAGTAATTATTACTGCCCGGGTTGTGGTAAAACCTACCACGCCTTTCATTTATTTCTTCTAATTATGAAAAATAATCTCTGCTAAAGTAATAACAAACGAAAAAAAAAAGATTAGATTGTTACCGATCCAAAATATGATTTTTCAACCCTCACTGTGTGATATTTGTTTCAAATAAACTTTATCAATCACTGTGGTTAGTTATAAACCAAAAGACTTTCCATTTTTATTCATGTACATACCTCACACTACCATAACCATGCGCATGTTTCACTTAAAGTGAGACTACTTTAAACCCAAACTAAAAGAACAAGATAAAATTCCATTAAGCTTCCTTATCACCATGAAATTGAACGATAATATTCGAGACGTCGAACCACATAAATTGTATTACAATTCCCACGCAATTATTTTTAAAGACAAATGAAGCACTTAAGAGATTAAATGATTTAATGAAGGAAAACGAATGAGGAAGCTAGACATTAAAACTACATTTCACAATAAAGCTTTCACTAAAGTCTACAACAATTAAAACGTTTTGTATGACTTTGTTGTTCAATACCTTAAGGTCATCCTCTGACAATCATGATGTCTTTTTTAAAAGGTTCTTGTTTTTTTTTTGTTACAGATTACAAAAATAAACAAAAAACATTAGCCAAAGTAATAATAATAAAAAAGAGGGATAAATAGGAAAACAGTGAATAAGAAAATATGTATTACTATCTACAGTTAAAGGAAAGATTTAAAACTAACAAAGTGTGAAGAAAATAAATGGTTAAGTTCTTATTTTGTTGAATTTTTCTGTTCGATTTTTGTAGAAAGAACAGAAAAAACAGAAAAAATTAACTTTAACCAAATACTTTCATTGCAACACAAAATAAACACTTTGGTGGACGAAAGAAGAACGCATAGGAATATGTATTTTTTTTGTTCAAATCGAAAGGAAGATCAGGAGAGAACAAGGATTGTGGTAAGACCATGGAGCTGCGTAAACTAGATATGTAGGTCAAGCTTTATGGCCAGTTTCTTTTTTAAATGAAAACACAATCAGGAAAGCTAAAATAGAGAACTTATTGGATTAAAATTGTCCAATACTGGCTGGGGGAGAGTTCTGTGGCTATGTGCGTATTGGCTGTGTGAAGACGGAGACGAGCATAATGGGATTAAAGCGATTAAATTCCAGTAAGTATTCGTAGGCAAGTAATGTTTGGCAGCAAGTCTTGATATCAAAATATCGACTCCAGCGAAGAGAGATTAAAGAATGCTGATGGTACATTGCAAAAACTCAGGACATTGAATCTCAGGAGAAATAATAAAGACGAACATTTAAAGTCCAAACCTCAGTAAGCTGGTACTCGAGAATTCAACACAATTTACTATGCGTAGACGTCCTACCTCGATTTAGCAACAACTTTTTCATTACATGAAGTTTGACTTCATTCGTTTCCCAGTGACTAATACTTTCGCATCTATAGGACCCTATAGAAACCAAATTAACAAAGCACAAACAACCCAGATTAAAAACGGCATGAAAAAAGAACACTGTTGAGAGTGGAAAGCGAAAATAACCTGTTATCAAACACAGGTTCTAATGCCCCATCACGGCATCTCTATAAATCATAATGAGCACCAGTGCAGTTCAGATCTTTCGTTTCGAGTTCCATGCATTTGTTGTTTGAAAAATTATTGTGCCATTGTACCCATCATTTGGAATTTTTATTGATAAGAAACAGTCTGGTATAGATGACTTGATATTGCATAGAGAAGAGATTCACTTCAGAAATTTAGATAAGCCAGCTCTATAGTCGTACATGTAGCAGTGTAGGGATAACTAACGTTCGTCGAACTGAGTCGATCGTTTGATTGAATAGAATATCTGGGTGGCATGCTGTGCTTTATGAACTGAGAAGTGGTTTGTATGCAGAACAAGTATCAGGTAGCTTTCAGTTGAAAGTGTTGCCTGAGGGGTTGTTATGAGGACACAATTAAGGCTAATAATCTATGGAGAGTGTAAAGTGATCGTATTTAATATGCTTTGTTATTATTGGATTGGATCGCAGTAGAGAGTAAGGAAATTCCAATTAAATTGTTTATCGTTTTTTATAGTATCGAATGCGTTCTTACAGTCGTGCAGTCCATTTAATTACAAACAAAGTATTAAAATTAAAAGACAGTTTTCAAAACTCACAGTAGAATGCCGCCAAAATTTAATTAAGCCATGGATGTCCGTAGATGGCGCTAATAGCAAGAAATCACGCCATTCATTGAAACTAATATTTAAACTACCGTCTTGATCCATCCTATAAACATAAAGAAACAAATACATATCCATTAGAAAAAATCAATATTGAATCAAATGTTACAACTACCTTTTTAGTAAATGCTCTGCTTCCGCTTGATCCACTTCAATGCCCAGGTCTTTAAATGCCGATATCAGCTCTTCCAGATCCACTTTTCCTAAAATACATAATTTTTTTTGGTTAATATTTATTATTTGTTTAGAAACAAATGAAACTATTTACCATCACGATTCTTATCAAGGTGGGAGAATTGTAAACGGAGATTCTTTTCATGCTCTCGGACGTAGTGGACGAATTCGGCAAGTCCCACATCACCGCTTTGAGTTTTGTCCGATTGCTTGAGAAATGTCTGAAAAGATAAAAGATATTTAGATACTTAAACAAATTGTATTTATATTTTTTTACAACAAATAGGATAATATACGTAAGTAAGTCCATAACTGCTCTTTCAGGACATGTCCCATTTTCTTATAATTAATTCTTTCCCTGACTACCATGAAGTTTTTTTCTTGTTTTAGCTTTAAGTGTTTGTTTGTTTTAAACTTAATTAAATGTACGCCCTTCCGGATATAGTCATGATTATGCCCCCTGGTGAGATAATGACATCAGTACACGACAATCTCATGTGCATGCTCGTTCCTTTTTTACACTCAAACTCACTAAATACATACACTTTTTTAACATACATATTTGTGTATACATGCAAGGTGCCTCAAAATGTATCACCCTATCGGAAGATGCTATAACTTTTACAAATGTCGAGAACTATGAGTTCTGTTGATACTTCCGAACTAAACACGCCATAAAAATCTGTATTGCTCTACATACTCTGACTATTTTCTTACGTTTCTTGCGTTGCTGCATCAAAAAGACTGTAACAGTACGAAACAGAAGACCTTGTAGTGCTCGTTCTGACGAGAATATCTCTGCTATCGGGACTGGCGAGTGATACAGAACCATGATCAACTATTTATTAGCCAAACGATGAACTGGAGCTGGAGGACATCTGCTTCCAACAGGATGGTGCAATCGCATCTACAACTGGCCTGACAATTGCGTTTTTGAAGG
Source organism: Xylota segnis (assembly GCA_963583995.1). Taxonomy (NCBI): domain Eukaryota; kingdom Metazoa; phylum Arthropoda; class Insecta; order Diptera; family Syrphidae; genus Xylota; species Xylota segnis. Next base: position 43,505,053 of record OY757238.1, read on the forward strand.
AAGCATTTTCGATTCGCCTAATGTCTTAGTTTGGCACGGAACATCGCCCAATTCGACCGCTCTAGACATTTTTTGGGCCCGAAAACATTTTAAAATGTGAATTGTAATAGACTGCTGGTATTATTTCTATAAAAACTTCTTTAATTCTGTTAGCCAAAAACGGATACTTAAATATACCTAGAAGCACATCGTTTAAGTGATTTCATGAAGCCTATAAAGGCACATTGCGTTCTTCATGCTTTATGGCAGTTAACGATTCACCAATAAAGACGAGATCGTTTTAAGTCCCTGAAATCTGGTAGTTTGATAAGTAGTAACAGGGAGAAATCCTTTGCTGTGTCGCCTTGGCACTTGGTTTCTATTTAGTAACGATGAATGTGATATATTTTTATTTCACCAAGAAAAATTCGTAGAAAAAAGCTTTAAAAATAAAACCAACCCAGTAACCAGTTAAACATCCACAACGATAACATATTTTTAGAAATTAAATTTCATTTACGCTTAGTAGATCGACGCATGGCACTAAAACACGGGGTCCATTAAAAAGTAGTTAGATCATAAAATTTTATTGAAGCTGGAAGATGTTTTCGCAAAATGGTGACAAGCAACCCATGGCAGAAAAAGATGAGTATATTTTTTTTAACGCACTGTCGCCATCCATTAAAATGAGAGTCCCTGCACTCGTTTCGAAAAGAAAAAAATGCATTCATATCCTGAACTATTCTCTGATGTGCACACGTCGTTTACGTTGTTATGGTGTAAGCGTCCATAATTATAATGTGCCGAGCGAAGCCCATCACTCATTAATAGCCTGACTCTCCTTTTGGATTTCGAACTTTTTCGACAACTTTTCTAGGTCGCCTTGATAATAGCTATATAGAATTATCGGAGATGCCTCTCCTGGACAAAACCAGCTAAATAAACCTGTAATCTGCCGAAAACTTATTCGAAATCGATAAATTGGTCAGTTGAAAAGGTGACCAATGCTCAACGCTTTGTTTAATTATGCTACGCAGGGTCAATACGAAAAACAGTCGATCATCGACTCAAGAGGATCCACATATGTATGTATATATAAAGAATACATTCACAGAATTCAAAAGAAATAAAATGTTTGATTGTGTGGGGGAACTTCCCGACGATCCGATGAGTTGAAATAAATAAATGAAACTTGAACCAAAACAAACAGCATTCAGCATAACTACAAAGTAACGATACAATCCGACCGAATATTGCCAGCAACACTCAATACCTACTATGCGATGGATGTGCGTTTTAAAATGGCCAACTAAACAATCTCTTACGCAAGACCGACTATATCCATTAAAATCATACCCTCGCTGTCCCCCATGAAAACATTAGCTCCCGGTGTCGCGGTCCCTATCAAAGACAAACAATCAAACTCATCAGTAAATTTTGGCGGGTCAACTACGCGTGCCAAAAGTCCATCTTCCAATGAGAATAGTTTACAAACATAATTTTTAAATGTGAAAAATAATTTTAGAATTCAAATGTGGAATGTAAATTTAGAATATTAACCACTTCACCTCCTATTCTAACCTTCCAAAACGTAGTTTTATAGTGAAATTAGAAACATGATGATGATGTTAACACACCGCCACATTGCATCATATTTCTGGCGGTGGACGCTCTAAAACAAAAATCCCACAATGGTGTGTATTTGTTCAGAACAATCTATTGTCTCTAACAGCATTTTTCGTGTTGTTTTCTTGAATAAATATTATTGAATTTTGATATTCGTGATGATGGGTGTGTTTAGGCATTGTCAGCTGTAAATCTGATCAGTATCTTCCTCTCCATAAGTGCCTGGCACAAGGATTAGGCGCCAATGAGAGTATTTTTCTAGTTTAAATGGCGTCAAAGATCCTACTCTGCATCCAAATTCCTAAACATGACCTACATAAGCACCCATCAAGGTTATTGCAGGTCATTTGATATTTGTCATATGTTTCTTTTATTTTCTTTTTAGTATTTCTGATTCTTTTTTTTTTAAGTTCTGCTGGCTAAGTTCCAATTATTTTATTTTATTTAATTTAATTATTATCTTAGCCATAAGATTGAGCGTTTCTTTTTTTTTCTTAAACTATTTCTGTTAAGGGGAGAAACCATAAAAAAAAACCATTCCTCTTCCCTTCCGTCTAGCGACAATTAGCTGAACAAAGTGAAATAGTATAGTCACTGGGCTCGAAATAGTACAGAAATAGGTGCAATTTGCATTTTGAAAATCTTGTCGCTGACCAATTTAACCCTTTGAAAATAATGTATGCATGCGAGTCGAAGGCAGAGTTCCTTTTTTTTCTTCTAAGGTTAAGATTAGCGATATAAATACATAAGTAGGATTCTCAAAAAGAATGTGTATAATAATAATCTTTAGAAATAACATTGTTCTCCCAGGCAAATGTAGTGCGGTAGCTTTTGTGAAATGAATGTCTTCCGCAGAAACAAAAAAAAAAAGAAGAAAAAAACTTATGACAATCGATTTTGTGCGAATGGAGTGTTTGGCAGAGGCGTCTATTCAACGCCGAAAGGTGAAGGCCAGCCATAGGACTAAGTAAAATGTTTATAATAAATGTCTTCTACTTAACATTGTAAAATATGAAATCTATACGAGAAATTCTGGAAGCAGCAAGAGTCATGACGTTATTGGCAAGAGGAAATATGCAAATTGAGTGCCTTGACTATTGACCCAAATCATAACAATGTGTTAATGAAGTTAACGAACGTAAAACGGAATTTAGATGGCACACCATTGTATGTATTTGCAACTTAAGATACAAATTGAAATGAATTCTTTTTGATGAAACAGGCCTACACGATACATACATACATATGTATGTATGGCGTACTCTGACTGTGACCCCTTTGGCAAGGAGATATTGATAAATGTTTCAATATGATTATTAGTTTCGAGAGGGTACTCCGATTTGAATGATATTATTTAGATAAAATGTCCCGAATTCCCACATTTATATTACCTTGGACGCAGATAAATTGGAGTATACTGCGATGACCAAATTCTCAACAAAAGCGCATACCTCCAACTGAAAACAATTAATGCTAGCATGCTGTTTATCACGACAATACACCTTCATTTCCAACAGAAAAATTCTGGTCTCGCCAATTTAGTTTCAGTCAAGAGTCACTGAAAGACGCACAGCACAGTCGACGACCGGTTGACGCGACTGATAATGAAATCGTTAACAAAGTTGAAAATCTTCTGCTTGAACTATTCCGGCGGCCTACTAAAAAATTCCCACACAACATTATTCACAAAAGGAATGGACTCATCCGGCGTGGTGTGCTCTTTTTGCACACCTATACAAGAATTGTCTCTTTAAAGTGCTTACCTACCCATCGTGTTCGTTAGAACTGTCCCAAGCTATTAATTTTATTACCGAGCCTGAACAAAGAGTTTAAAGGCAAGCATTTTTCGTCTGATGAAGATGTTCCTACCGCTGTTTCTGACTTTTTATTGTGAGAACAAATTTTCACATAGATTTCTTAAGAAAATATTTAGACTCTCAGAATTGAAGCAGCGATATAAAAATATTTGCACACTCCAGGCAATGGAAATAAAAATTCTTACAGACACAAGTCTGTGCAGCAGATCACTCTAACCGGGGATCGTTCGCCAGTTGGGGTCTGAAGAAGAAACAGAATGACGCCAGGAATGCGATATTTTCTTTCGACCTGTGTGGTAAGCAGGTGTAGGTGTGTCTACACGATTATAGGTTTTAAACATTTTAAACGAAACCGCTTTCGCTGAATGCTGGAGTGATCCCCTTCTTTGACACCTTCGCGAGTGAGATGCCCCTATTACAGATCACAGGAGAATCTCGACACAGCTAGAGCCAACAGCAGTCAAAAGGATCAAGCCCAATGACTTCGTGGGCCAACACTACGATGGACCAACAAATTGATCCCGACTATCGAAATTTGAAGAGAATTTGCCCACAGTTGCAGTCAACTGATTTTTGTTTTTTTTTTTTAAGAACCGGGTGCCATAAAAGGACTTGATCAGGTTTTTGATCAATCTCGTAAAAACGAGCTTAAATTCTACACCATTTTGTATTATCATTTTTTATTTCTCTATTAGAGTAAACATCTAACCGTGAACAACAAAATTACAAGTTATTAACCGGGCCTTTTACTATGATTATAATATCGACACGGTTCAACACGTTTTTACTGCCTTGAAATTAAAATAATGTATTTTTTAAGCGAAACAGTTACACTGACTGTACGCTCGGTAATTATAAAATCACTATCGGATACCTTCTGTGTTTGAAATCATTTTGATACCTTATCATCACAGAGCTACTCGTCGAGTAAAGATCTGTACTGAATACATTATGTGGTTGGTCTTGGTTAGGTGAACCATAGATTTAGAGCTCATAGCCGTTCTGAAATTTAAAGGTTGGGATAACAAGGTCATCATCATAACAGCTGATCATCAGATGATTGACCGAAATGCATGAATGTTTGTCTTCTCCTTTCACACAGGATGAAGTGCTTATATTTAATCATCGTCAACTTGTAAGCTAAGGCAAACAAAATGGGAAAACCTTTAGGGAGTGGAGTAGGTAAAAGTGGAGCAGTGACTCAAAAACTAGAAACATTCCCAAATAGACGCTTAGGAAAACCCAACCCAACCCAAACCGAACCACTTCATTATTTCATGAGTCAGACAGAAGAGACGGTTCAAATAAGAAACGCTAACCATACTCATTGGGTTAGAAATATCTTACGTTCTACATAAATCTTATAACTTTGCATTTCATCTTCTCCAAGTGTGCTCTTATCGACAGTAATTAAAGATGTGACTAATGTATTCGGAAAAACATTCACTCACTGAAATTTGAAATATATAATACCTATCTGAGTTTCGCACGTAACAGTTTACGATCTCTTGGACCAATCATTAAAGAAGTGTGGTCGCTGTATTTAATAAGTTCCTATGTCATAAGAGTAAGTCAATAGGTCACAATCTGTAAAGGCTAGTCATCATCATCACTGTTCAGTATCATAAAGGAAGGAATATCATAAAGGCAGACACTTTAGAATTAACACACCCGGCACAGAAGCTAGTTAGAAGGGATACAAAATACAAAGTGAATATGTACATACATATGTACTTTCAATCCATTTGATAGCTCTCTTCCTGTGATTATATGTATGTATACCCGTTTAACACAGTCACTTCAAAAAGTGTTTTTTTATTACTGGAAGCGCGTAAAATAAATAAATGCGGAACGTAAAACTAAACAGGAATATCAAGTGTCTAAAACACCAAGAAATCAATTAGTTAGAGAAGCTACAAAATCGTCTGCAACGGATCGTATGATACCTTATCCTTCGTCCTGTCCATAACCCCGAATGACGTGGGCATGGCATACTGCATTCTTTTATAGAATTACTGCGATAATTTTAAACGTTCGAAGTTGTTAGATGTTTTTTATATAAACGCTTCCCCAAAGTGGGCGTGGCCACGTATACATATGAGTGAATTGTAAAGAAGTGGAAGTTGCAGTCGGCGGATTTCGAACATTTTTACATTTGTACCGGTTTTTGTTCTCAAAAGGCCAGATATAAAATTTCATCCTCCTACCTTAACATTTAAGGCTCAAAATCGGGTGACATACGGACAGATGGACACACAGCGTGCTATCGCCTTCCCTGTTGATGTGATCATGACACATTTGCGCTATATCTCCACTATTTCTCTATGTTAAGGACTTAATACTGTAGAGAGGGTACCTATGGAACTATAATTTGAAAAAATAGCTTACGTCAAATGCGCCCAGCTAACAAATTATTTAGTTTAACTAAATCCGCTTCTGTTTCGCTTGTGTTCGACTTTCTTTTTCTTCTTTCTATATACATATTTCTTTGACCGTACCTACATACATATTCATTTACCCAGCAACAATGTGGCATAGTGCTCACCTAGTGTGTCGTCCCAATTAATTGTGACATCATCCCATTATACCCTCTCACCTTAGAAAATGATACTTTTGGAAAAGAAAAAAGAAGACAATAACCAACCCACCTCTGCGTACACGCTGGACAATCCGAATTCCTTGAGAGCGTCCGACAAGTCATGTATATCAATTCGTCCATTCCCATCACGATCAAGGCTATTAAATAATTTGCCCAGACGTTCCTCATCCTCCAGCGGTAACTCAGACAGCTGTTGCTGCTGCAGTTGTTGCTTAATCCGAGCATCCTCAGCTACTGTCGTTAGAACACTTTGGATCGGAATCAATTTGATTGCCTTATCCCCGCCTAAATTTGATGAAGTTGTCGTTAAAGTCGATGAAGCTGATGGTGATGATGATGATTGTAGGTTTACACTATTGTTCGCGTTGACCATTCTTGTTTCTGAGCACTCCTTCTTTGAACACGAATCGATAGTTGGAAAATTATCCACGTGTAGTCTATACGTGTATAAATTGTGTTTTTTTTTTTCTTGCAGCTAATAATGAATTTATGGCCTCATGAGGTCGTCAATTCCCTACCTAATCCAGTGTAATTGGTTTATTCGCGCGCAACTCTCACGAATACCCGTGAAAAAATACCAAAAAAAAAAAGAACGCTCCTAGCTATAAATAAAAAATAATTTCTTTCTCTGTATCACATACAAACTTTTACCGCACAAATGCTTTTTCACGTTTTTTTTTATACACTAGTATTAACAAATTGTTCACACATTGCTTTTGATTAGTCAGAGACACAACATAGCGCAGAGAAATCTGAGAGGGAGCGTCGAAACTACAATCACGACGGCTACGATGACGATTCAAATCTTCACACAAGAATCCCTAACAAGGGGTGATGTAGAGTTAAAAACGCGTCCGACGACAGCGATGACAATGTTAAATGCAAAATTTTTTTATATCTCTTCACAAGAAATGGCTTCAGCTTCACGCTTTCTTTCTCGGGACTGGCAATGAGGTGTGATTGGGTTTCAAAGATAAAAAAAAAATAAAAAAAAAATCAATGAATCAAATGTAGGGAACGACTTCAGGAGGCGACAACGACGACTTTTTGTCTAGTCAACACCTTTTGCGAGAAATTACTAGAAAACCATAACCTTTAGTGTGGACACATTTTCTGGCAAAAAATGTTCAATTAGAAAATTTCTCTTTGAATAACTTTTTGAATGACACATGTGCTAATGAAAGTTTTTTTTTCTTTCTTGCTTCTTGTCTGGCTTAACTCTGGCACGGGCCGAAAGCGTTTTTATGCTGCCGAAGATCTTCCGCTGCCGTTTCGATAAACTGCTTTTGGTTAGTTTGTGCAATTTTTTTTTATTTTTGACGTTTGTCGCGACGGCGATTCACGAATTTGGATAACTGTCAAGAATGCAAATTGGGTCAAAATTGGGTAACTAGTGATATGAGCGCCACCTGAAGGGTGATGGATAGTTTGTTGGTGATGGAACAGTGGCTGCCGAGATTTTGAGTTTATTTTTGTATGACTGTCTGATATTACCGAAAACCAACGACTTTTAAAATATTGGCTTGATGATTTCGTTTCTGCGGTTTTTACAGCCATCGACTGAAGGTGCGATCGAGGAAGGTAATAATAATATCTAGATTATAGGTATATTACTAGATGGACATCGAAGTTTACTCTAAGCCAACTTGATGTACATATTTGGGGGTCAAGACTGAGGCATGTAACGGAGGAGCTCTTATTAGGCGATTGGCAGTGTTCCCATGCCCGAAAAGAATTACCGGTTTTTCGGTACTGCTGTACCTGAATATCTTCCTTAATACAGGCACACAATGTATAGTTACGAGACAACTATGTTTCTGAGACTGTTGACGACCCCAGTAACCGTGAAAAGGTATCTTATCTGACGCGTGCTGCCGATGAAGCAGCGGGCGGTTGGGAAGTATACATCACCGGAAAAACAAGCTGAAAAGATACGTTGATTCCTGTCGACAACTGATACATCAGCTCTTTTAATCCTTGTGATTGGAGACAGACTTATCCAAGAAGTCCTGTTTCAGACCTGTGACTCTAGCAGATTGATTGATTGATTTGGACGCATTGCCACTGAGATTTGGTACTTAACGTTGGATATACAGGATTCAGGGAAAGCTTTTCGTTTGTATTTTCGCATTCGTCAGAATCTTGGCTGAAACAAATTAGTAATTCGAAACAATGCTCAGAATATTCGGTTGCTTCTGCTCTCCGCAGATCGTTCTTCTAGGCAGTTACAGCGAAACCCTGAATATCTACAAATCAGAAAATAAATACGTCGACACTTGTACATTTTTTACATTGCATACATTTACATTGTTTTATTTTACATATATAATTTCGTTAAATTTCTTTTTCTCTTTAATTTCTTGTTTCTAATATCCGGCTAACATGCAACACGATCAAGTGAAACAGTTTATGGTCTTCATTTTGTGATTAAATTAAAATTGTTTAAAATAGCCAAATGTATTATTCTCTTCATATTTGCACAACAAAGAATAGCTTAAGTTAACCAGGGCATTTGTGGAAATAAAAAACATTTTAATTACAATTTTATAAACTTAAGAAAATGAAAATAATTTTAGCTATTTATTCGTTCAGCAGATTCCAGGCATCATCTTCTGCTTTATTCAATTTATTTGCATTTTTAGGTTTAACCGTTTTAACGTCCAACCCATCGAAACCATCACCTTGAGATTTGTTGCTGGTTAGTTTAAGATTTTTTTTAGTTGTCGCATTGGTTGTTGGTTGGGGTTTTGCTTCGTTTCGGATCGGATCTGACGGTGGAATTTGCTGTTGATAGGCATTCTGGTAGCTGCTCGTATCGAAACCTGACCAATCATCGTTGTCACCATCGTTTGTTGTGTTGTTAATTGAATTTTGATAGGACATTGAAGATTGGTTCGCTTGTAGAGTGTCTTCATTCCAGCCCCAGTCGATATCATTATTGGATTGAGACGAAGCCAGTTTGCCAGCCGACTGGGATCGTTGATAACCACCTTCGGAGCGTGTGTCTTGACTAAAGCCAGTATATCCACCTTGGGGTGAGGATATATTACTGCCGGCCAAATTACTCCAGCCTCGTTTGCCAATGTCGGTCACCTGACGTATGGAAATATATAGTTATACTTTAAATTGAAAGCAATAGGGTTTTGGAAATAGTAAGAAAACAGAAAGAGGAAACAAACAAAACAGACAAAAACAAAACGAAAACGAACCTTATTAGCTACATCAGTTACTTGAGAGCCAACTGTCTCTAGCAAACCACCTTCTCTAATCTTTACAGGCAAATAAAATAAAAAATAAACAAATGAAAAAGTAGCGAATACTATAACAGAATGGGAGTAGGGCTTGCGATCATTTATTTCATAGATTTTTCTTTCATTTAAAGCCATGCCACGGCACACATAAATTTCCTCCACAAAGGTATGACTTGGCATATAAGCCTTAACTGAGTGCAATTCCCATTTTTCTTGGTGGAGACTCATTCCCTGTCGGAGATATCTGAAACATAAATCATCATGGAAATGGAGTCTTCATCTCACTGTATTCAAAAATGACCGCAAAGCTAACTGCCCACTCTGAGTTGTATTATATCTAAAGAAACAAAAACTCTACACTTCTTATGAAAGCAATGGCTTACCTTGGTGGATGCCACATTACCGTAGGTCACAACCTTCTCCTTAGCAGTAACTGCAATTTTGGAAGCTCCTGAAGACAACAAACTCCAGCCCTGTAGACAAAAATGTAAATGCAGTTAGAAGGGAATGAATATTTGCAATATAAGTATAAAGAATTTCAGTGCAAGCATTTATCTCGACACAGTTGTGTGCAATGAAATATTTACCGAAACAAGTGATGATAGAGTTGAATCAATAATCTCCTGCGATTGACTTTTTGGTGGGGGTTCCATGGAATATCCGAAACCAGTGTATTTACCTCCTTGGCTCGGTGGCAAGTGACTGAAAAGGGATGAAGTGCAATTTTTGAAGTATAAATTGTAAATGGAAATACAAATGAAGACTAACAAAACTAAACAAAAATAAGGCGAAAGGAGAGCGACTCAGCATCAGCACTACATCCCACATAGCGAAAGCCGTACGATATTGGATAGTGAAGTCGCGGCAATCAATGTTTCATTTCGTCCCACAGTTAACCGAATGCATAACGTTCAAATGTTGCGTCCAACGTAGCTGGACAATGTCGCATCGAAAATTCTACAAGAAATTAGCTCAGGATGTCCCCAACGGCCCTCAAAACAACATTACTCCCTGCACATCCTGGCTGATGAAACACTATCCAAACACATCTTTCAGTCTATAACCTCTTCTTTAAGAAGCTAACATCACTCATTCTTCAATTCACACTTCGGCAACAAACACCTCAGCTCAAACGAACGTCAACTATTGCATCATTCGGTCTATCAATCTACGTAAGCAAGTGGAAATCATTTATGCAACTATTTCAGATAGTAACTAATCACAGTAGCGTTACGAGTGATAAACTTTTCTTTTTAATTAGTTCAACTACATTCATGGACGTGAGGACACTACAAATGACCTCCTCATATTGCACACTATTGACCGCCACACCCTCACATGGCATGGTGTTCCGTGTTTTCGTCCTCTTATTAAACAGAAGTAGCCATTTACGTATGTCTTCCGCATGATTATTCCAGGGTTTGGTTCACATTATTTCATTTGCATCCGTACACGTGTACCAATACTCCTCATATAATAGCATGCGGTCTTCTTTGGAGGCATATTGACTTGCAGACCTAGTAGAACTCACGGCAATACAAGTTAACCACGGAGCCAACCTTGTTACGTGGCCCTTTACTTAACTTCATAACAACCTCGGTATACAGAAATATATTTAGCACTTGAAAATATTCCATATTTAGCAGACAGGAAAACCATGCCAACATCATGTCCTATTACACAAACCAGTATGATATGATACTTACTCAGGTCTCATTGAGTTTTGCTCCTGCCGTTTCAGGAAAAAGTCCTCCTTCTGATCCTTAAATTCTTGGCTATTTAAATTCTGATAAGTCAGATTGCTGTCATTGTATCCTCCTCCATTTTGATAGCCACCTGTCGAGCCACCAACATTTGAGGAATGTCCCTGATTACTCGATATAGATCCACTGCTCTTGGAATGTGACATTGAGTTTCCACCTCCCGACGAAGAACTACTGAAACCAGATCGTGACGGCAGACCCTTCTCGGCCGATTTCAAATCCCAGCTTTTACCCTGAGCTAGAGTAGTAATTTTATCACGATACAATGCTGCTGCTTTGGAATTATATCGCTGTTGTATGGGCGCACTATCATTCCAATCCGATTGATCTTCAAAGAAATCTTTCGCCTTACGATTGCCTCCCACTTTCATTTTTTCCAATTCGATATCTTTCCACTTGTCCATTGTGACGGAACGCACAAATGACAAATGCACTCCCAGACCCCGATGTTTACCCGAACACTCCAGGCATATCCATATGCCATAGGTGACGGACACCCATTGTGGATTATGGGCACCGCATTCAAAGCATTTCTGTAAAGGAAAAATGACAAACGGTGGTGTGGGGTATAAGTAGAAGTAAAACCAGTTGGAAAGCAAGAAGATTCAGACGCCGAAGGTCATGCTTCATACTCACACTATTCTCGTCTTGAGGTTTGAGTTCTTGCAGAACACGCCGAGTTCGGGGACTAGCCATCTTTTTTCTCAATTTTGCTTTTCAATTTTATTTTATTTTCACTTAAAGGCTTTTAAAGAATTTACTTGAGTTTTCTTTTGGTTCTGCTGTAAAAATGGATACAAGTTTCAACTTTCATACAACCACCACTAGCATGTATTAACTTTTCATTTTATTCTTTTGAATGAAATCTTTTAGAAATAATATTAGTTTTCAACTTTTTTCGATCCTATCGTCATATTTTTAATATTTATCGCAGATTTTTACACTTTTCGCAAAAAAAAAAAAACTTAGAAAAATTGACAACGAACGTCAAGAGTGAGCACGAATTTTGTTGACGTGTTCGGGAAGTACTTGTAATGTGCTTCAGATGGCGCATGCGTTACCAAAAGGTGTACCTTGTCTATCGTGAATGAATCCGAAACAGCTGTTTGACAGAATTTATTTCAATTGTCGGTTTGTTTTTTGCACGAAATCTTCGAACCAGAAATAAATTAAAAAAGAGAATGACCGACAAAATAAGAAGTGTTTTATTATGCGGGCCTACAGGTTAGTGAAAAGTTAAATTATTTTTTGTGCATTCGTAAAGTACAAGACATGCATTTGTTATTGGCCAACCGTATGTCAGATCTGAACAGTAGGGTGCAAAAAATACACTGCAATTCACCACGGTTTGTCGAATGAGCTTTTCAGAGTTCAACCTACGAAAGAAAATAAATGAAACGGAAAAATAAGAAGAAATGACAGCTTCGTTTTCCTAGTTATGAAAAGCTAAAGGTCAAGAATATTGAATAGGCCCGTGAAAAGAACCGTATTTGAAAACTTCATAGAAGATTACTTATTAACGGCGCTAGGTTGAATCTGAAAATGTGTATCCAACAGAGAGGCAGAGAGCGATAAGAAAAGAACACTCAAATCCAGCCGCAGAATGTCTGAGTCAGATCTACGTCAAAGGCAGAATTGAACCTGAGATGATGAGCAAAAGGTGATGTTCGCAGATGAGTCCAAATTCAACATGAAAAAGTCCAAAGGTGGCACGATTTGGGGAATCATATCTACCTGTGGAGTTAGTGCCTTGGACTAGGGAGAAAGGGCTTCCGGGTATAAACCCCAGACAGCTCGATTTTCTTTCACGACTTCACTCCTCGCGAGGATCTGACAAACATCAAAGAGTACAACTATCATGAGAAAGCTTCTCAAATAACTATAAAATATAACACGCACAGCACGAATAATTGTGAGAAGCTAGGTCCTAGGTCCCATCGATCTGTCCCGCCAAATATTTATTTATTTTTGTGAAAACCATGAACCTGTACCTGTCTTGTGTTTTAGGGCGATTGAACAGGTTACAGTAGAAATTCTCGGCTTTACTCTTGTGCGACTTTTTTATTCTGAACGTCCACCCACTTTATGGAAATGCTATGAGCCTTAAATAAATTTTAAATTTTTTTTTTTCATCAGGTGTGGGAAAGACAACAGTAGTAAAAAAGCTTATAAGCCTCATGCAAGACCATCATATTAAATGTGCGGGTTTTTACACTGAAGAAGTTCGTTTCGACAACGGAGTTCGAGTTGGTTTCGATATCGTAACGCTAGATGGACAGCGAGCAATATTAGCCAGGTAATAACAAAAACAAAGTAAACATTATGCACTCTTTTCTTCTGCATTTAAAAAATAAATAGGAAATTTCCCAATGATAAAGTTGAACGGCCAAAACTTGGACAATACCATGTTTACTTAAAAGAATTTGAAGCCCTTGCGTTGCCTGTTTTAGACGTGCAAGCTAAGACACTTCTATTTATTGATGAAATCGGTAAAATGGAAATGATGAGCGATAAATTTAAAGAAGAATTACTTAAAATTTACGGAGAAATACCTATGGTGGCGACTATACCAAAATCAGATGAAATCGATTACATAAACCAGTTAAGATTAATCAAAAACAGTGTGACAATGGTAATCAGTAAGAAAAATCGACTGGGAATTGTAGATGTTATCTTCGAGAGGGTATGTCAGATGGTTTATCATTAAAAAAAAAAAACAAAAGAAAATAAAAAAGAAACTGCCTTCAAGTTCGTGTGTAAATTTATAATATACTTTACAATTTAATTTATTATGTATAAAACCTAACCTAAAAACTTAACAATGCGAGCTCATGTTGATGACTTTTCCAATTTGGCTTCTCGTACGGATCGCTTTCTCACCCGTTTGGGGGACTTTTCAAAGTCCATTTCGTTAAATGTCTGTTGGGTGGCTTGCCAATACATTTCCTGTCGTTGTACAAGATCTAAGTTGCGCGTTATGAACGACTTGTCGGGCGGAAGTAGGAGTTGCCATTTTTTTTCCGTATTTAATTTTGCTACGGATTGTAGGGCTTCTAATGCCTCGTCCGGTGGAAGTTGAGTTGATTGGATCACCTGGCGTCGATCGAGGAATTCTTGCTTGTAGAACTTATAAAGCTGAAATGAGATGAATAATTGGTTAGAATTGCTGGTGAAACTGGTGAAACTTAATGAGGGATGTGCGACTCTAGGTAGTGAAGGTGAAAGAGGAAACCTTTTAGCTTAGAGGCCTTCAAACCCTTTTCCATCACTAATGTGGAAGACAGTCTTCTGCAAGAACTGACGCGGATGATAGCTGCAAATTCGGTGAAAATATCGCTAAAATGTCAGACAGAAAGGCGGCAATTAGGGAGCTCGTTTCGTACCATATCAGATCCATGTTTGAATGGAACTGCTTGGGTAAAATCACCAGACGGGGTCCGGCTACAGGGAAATGAAGTTTCCGATGAACTAACAGTGCTGGACTCGGAAACCACAGTCATGGACTTGTTAGGACCGAACAAATTATAAGAAGGGCTCGAAGAAGAGTAAAAAGAGGACCTCTGAGACAGAGTAAGGACTTTTTGCAAGGATACAACTAGGAAAGGAGTAAAATCTCGTTAAGAGAAAAACTACTGCGGACACAAGGCATGTTGACGATCCTTATGAACTTAATGTACATCTCAGAAAGCCTCAGTTGCCAGTAAGGTAAGATTGAATAGTGAATAACTCTTAAAAAATCAAAAAAGAGAAATTGCGGCTGGATTTAGTAACACTCTGCTGGCATACAGCTTTAAACTCGCCTAGAATGACTCGGGAGTCTTATTTACGATTGCCCCTGCATATAGGTACACGATAGCTGGATTAATTTCCATTTCTTCTACTGCAACCATTCCAAGAGAAACAACAAATCGATAAAAAAAAAAAACAAACTTACAATGTAATCTCTCGCACGTATCATTAACTCCGAACATACGCCGTTTGCATTTGACAAAGTCTCCGGGGGATAAATGACTTCAGATTTAGCAACCCAATTGCCACTGACTAGTACTCCAACCAATGGTAAGGTCCGCAGAACGAGCAATGGCGAAAATTTCTCCCCAGTCGTCCCATTTACAGTCTTGTCCGCGGTGAGCCTTTCGTCACCCTCCATTAAAATTGTCATAATATCATCAAACGTAAGCATTTTTGCTGTAAAATAGACAGAAACCATGCGAATCACGTCCTAAATAATATTTCAAACGCACTTACCATCTTTTAAGACTACTTTCAACTGCTCGGCCAGCGGCATTGTCTTCAACTTCGTCTTACCAATCACCTTTGACGGCAGCACTGTATCAATACTTTTCTCCTGACAATTCTGCAGTAGTAACTTGCCGGCATATCGCTCGGGTCGCAGTTCCATTGCATGACTTGTCTGCTGTTGCGTGGCAAATAACTTCTGTCGTTCCAACTCAGCGGTGGGTGATGTCCGTGGATGCCAAAGAGTTTCACACCACGGCTCCTCAGTGCAACGTTTCACAAACGTGTCGTAGCTCTTATCTTTGGTCTTCTTGTTGCGTACGGCTCCGGTTTTCGTAAATTTCACAGTCACTTGTTGTAGCTCCTCGTCGTCGTCTTCTTCATTAATGGTCTTCTCTTCGGCTTTTGCGCGTTTATCCTCCTTGTCAAAGTATTGGAAATTCGTGCGAAGTTGCACAATACTTGTGAGCGGTGACAGATGCACCTCTTTATCCTGCAGTATACCGATTATATACTTTGAAGCATTGTCAATGGATTTTGTGCTTATGTAGGATTGTTTATCCATAAGTCCATGCTTGAAGGTTGGTCTTTCACCCTTTACTTGGGTTTTTCCATCTGCCGCGATGGCAAATTGTTCCCCCTTGTGGCGGTCGTAATATTGAGACTCGACATTCATGGCAAAGTCGACTTTGACATCATTGCTGAATGGTTTCACACAACAATTGACCACAGTGGCCTTATCAAAGTTGCTAACGTGAGTTTTTGTCGGATATTGAAAGAGATACAGATTGTCTTGCAGGTTTTTCGACAGATACACCGGAATCTTTAGTGAGAACAAGCGATATAAGTGATCGATTAATGAGAAATGTATTAAGAACTTACCTCTTCTATGACGACATCCTCATCTTCATCCATATCAGGGGCCGGTGAGAGTGTTTGGCTGAAATTTATTGTAACAAGTTTACGCAGTCCTGGTTAAAATTTAAATCATCAAATGCAGAAATTTGGTCGCTTCGGGAAGTGTCACTAGCATGTGTGTAATGTTTGACGTGTGGCCGATGATGAGTCACAATAATAATTAAGCTGTTAGTTCACAATTTGTTTCAAAAGATTTTACCTTTGAGAAATGGTAAAATGAAGAAAGAATTTGGGGAATTTCTTCGAAAGATATGAAGCCGTAGACATTTGATTGACTGTGCCCTTGAGACGATATATTCGTTGTAATATACTATGATTTGTGACAGCAAGTAAAACAAAGAATAATTTTTGCAAATTGTCATTTTTTGGTGTTGAAAGAGCCTATCTTGAGTAACTAAGAAGATTTTATCCTAGAGTCTGATCATTTTAGTCTAATTTACGACGCCGCTGTATGCAGTTTTTTGATAGCGGATGGGTATATACATGCATATATCTTCGGTCGTTTTTATTTATTTAAACCGCAGGATTCCTTGTGCTATTGACTTAACTCTTCTATTGTGAACTGGTCTTCATTGTTTCACCCACCCTGCATTTGAAGCCACTTGACGTTTACAAAAATAATTGAAATTTTATAAACAAAACATGATATTTTTTAAACGACAATTCCTCCCCAACTATTTGAAAACGTTTTCGCTTTGCCCGCATTAGCACCATGGAGCACCGTCGTCCATGGAAAAAGAACTTATACGAGAACGTAGACTATGAAGACAACTACACGGATCCATCGTTCCTGCAAGATCTCCGCACGAATTTAAACGTAAAGTTCTACACTCTTCCTCAATCTATCCAGGGAATCACAGTGTTGACAAATCAGATTTCCTGTATCACTGGATTCCTTATAATATTCTACTTTTTGTACTATGAAAAAGCATCGCCGACGGATATTCTACTCCCAACCGGATTGGCCACAATCATCGGCTATACCCTCTGCCGTGGAAGACAACTGAAACTTTCCGATTTAATTGAAGACTCCAAGACGCTCCTCACTGTTCTCATATTCGGATATATTTTCTCGCCCTTGTTGCACACCCTTACGGATGCCATAAGCACTGATACCATCTGTACGATGACCATCTTTGTGTTCATACTTAACCTGGCCTTTCACGACTACGGACTGGATGTGGCAATGGTGTCGAAAACGATTTCTCTTAATGCTGCGATTTTCGGAGCAATATGCTTGGCCTCACGTTTGTCATCGTCGTACAGTGCATTTGTTCTTCTAGTTGAGTCGGCGATATTCTTCGTACTTTATCCGATATTCACGGCCAAGTACTGGAAACCTGCATTCCTGCTTCCGATTTTCGTTTTATGCTGTTCTTTCTTGTGGAAAGTTTCGGTGGAGGGATTTTACGTGTACCTTGTTATCATCGTGTTCATAAATCTTATATGTCCAATGATATTCGTACATCAGCAGAAGTATAAGAACAACATACACGGACCGTGGGATGAGGCTGTTGTGGAGGAGGCTAGCCAGATTAGTATTGATAAGGAGTTGTAAATAAGTATTTGCTTAAGTTATTTAATATTGTTGACCAGAACTTATGAAAAATGCAATAAATCAACGAAATGTTAAATGATTTTACTTTTTTTTTGTGATAGGGAATGGTACAGTATTTAGTTTCCGAAAATAAAACCGCTACACAAAAGACGGGTTACTATCTGACGGCTTAGGTTGTCCGAAGTAGAGAAATACGTAGTAATTCTATGGTTAAAGGAGTTGAATACAGAGCCTATAACTCTTTATAAAGCAAAATATCCGTCTTAAGCGAAGTCAACACTTATGAGGCAAATAGTAACAAGCCTACATAATGCTGCTGCCCTCGGAGCCACGCAAAGGTTACTGCGTCGAACACACCACCATCACCGAGTGTTCAAACGTGGATACGTCCTCCGATTACCCGGCCCCTTACTCAGACTTCAACCTCAAACTCAACTCCAAGTCCCCCCCCCCCAGAGAAAATAGCGCGATCATCAACTCTACCTGCATATCCATCTTCACGTAGCACCAATTGCACCGCCCATGAAATTCCTACGCGAGTGTGTTCCATGCGGAAATATATGGTTTATCCACTCTGAACAATAACAAGTGAATAGTCATCTGTATTGATGGACGTCAACGCCGCCACTTGGGCTTCCCTCCAAAATATCCTCGGACTTCGAGGGTACTTTGAGCCCAAGGAGCTCCTATCACTAAATAGACCATCCTCCTCATTGGTATCCTCAGAAGAATGGGAATCAATAACAAATCTTTCCAGGGGCTGGGCTTCAACGATCTTAGCGAACCAGCTAACACTCCGCCTAAAATCATCCCAAAATTCGTGAACTAATTTATTGGACCAATTCTTCTTCTCTATTTTCAGGTATCCCACACATGAGAACGCAGTGAAATCGTCGAGTTTCGAAAAAGACTGTACTCCTTTGGCTGGAGTCACCCGCTCAACCTACCTACCTAACAAGCTTACCTGACCATTTCAGTAATTCACAAGTTACTCTACCTACCTGATTATATTTTACTTCTAAGATTTAAACCATTTTTTTTGGCCATTTACTTTTCACAGTTTTTGTCTTTTCAGTCTACAGTCGATTAGCCCTTAACAACTCTCCAACTTTGTGAGTTTGGCGTACCGCGTATATAGACGAGTATGAAATTTCCGAAGCCAAAAAAAGGAATCCTGAGAAAACAACACCAAGAACACAAATGCTAATTTGACAGATTGCTCATGTGGTCGCCGGATAAGAGCTCTTCGTCCTCGGATAGATGAAATCCGGTCTTCAAAAAAGATTTGAGTTTCGTCTCCTTTCAATAACATTCTTACAGAGACTAGAGCTGATGAATAAATCTTAGAAAGTTTGTTTTAAAACCACGAAGGTCTACGGAATATATTTGAAAATACTTTTCTATTGTATTGTATGTTCAATATTCCGATAAAAATCAGTTCTGAAACAACTTAGCACATAAGCACATAAATATGTAATATCACTTAAAAAATCAATAAAATTAAAAGAATTCAAAAACTTATGTGTTTACCTTTAAAAAATATATGACATTCGACATATCCGTATAAAGATATAACATGCATTTCAAGCGATTGCACATCTCTAATCATACAAAATTGCACATCTCTAGCTACCAGTAGAAAAAAAACTTGAGTGGGATACCTACTTGCTATGCATGTTCGCCTGGTGTTTTTCAGAATTTTTGGAATTTTTCAGGTTATTTTCCTTCGGCTCAAGTGATATGATGATTTTGGGTGTAAAAATGAATGAGCGAAGTTGAAGGTGTGGTCGGGGGAACGATGGTTAATGGCTTTGGTAGAATGGCTGTCCTTAGGCTTTTTTTTTACTCTAGAAGGACTCTAAGAAGAATTTGGTTATAGCAGTTGTAGCTATTAACAACTACAGAGGAAAGGGGTAGGCCTTAATTCGAAGGCTGAACTTCGACATAGGATAGCGCGAGCTGTGTTTAAATATATTTTTTATGTGTCACAGCAGACTCGAAATAGACTCAATTCTGGACAGCGAACAGTTTAAGAAGCTAAGGCAATTTTCGCTTATTGCCAGAAAATTCATAACCAATTCCACCGACATCGTTTCGCATGAGTATGAGTTACCTGCTTCCTTCGTTCTCTCATCTAGTAACTAAAATACGATAAAAAAAAATTGTATGTGAATGCAAGTAATGAAAACAATTCAACACTTCTCTTATACAACTATTTGTTTATTAATGTTTTCTTCTTTATAATTTCACTTAGTTTTCTTTTCTGTTTTAATTGCAAAGCAAATAATTATATAAATATGTTTTCAACAAACAACAAAATTCATTACGAAATAATCAAAACAAAAAAAAAAAAGAATTGAAATAAACAAAATTACATTTAATTTTTCTTTTTATATTCATTAGTTCATAACACACTGCTAAGAAAAATTCTTCCTACTAAACACACAATATAAATATAAAAAAGATCTTATTTTTGATTTTTTATACTTAAAACTAAGATATTACAATGTTTTTGTTTTTTCTTTTAAATTATAGTACTTGTTTTTAACTAATATTAATTAGATTTTTATTTATGTATTTAAATTTGTTTTTTTTTTGTTTTCTTTCACTAAATAGCGCCAACAACAGAAGCATAGGGAAAAACTTATAAGAAAGCTTAATTTAATTTTGTTTAACTTTTTGGTTTTGTTCTTTATTAGGGTTTTTTTTTTCTTTTTGTTATATTTTGTTTATAATTTTTGTTTACAACAGAACTCAAGTATTTAGATTATTTGTTTTTTTTATTTTGATTAGAAAAACAATGCAAGAAGACAAGGAAATATTTAAGAAAACTTATGAAATACAAGTTGATAAGTTAAAAGTAAATTTATTTGAATGTTAATAAGCTTGAGGTAATGTGTGAACAGATTTATAGTGTAATAGAATAGAAAATCGCATTTATTTTAAAATAGTTGTGTTAAAGAAAATACAAACAGCAGCAGGTAGAACGAAACTCACATACAGTACAGGACTTATAGGTTGGACATGTGAATTAAAATTCCTTTGATAGAGCAGCAGCAGGGAACTATAAGATAAATTGGAAGTTGGTAAGTTTTTCTAGCGTTGAGCCAATGGAAGAGAGGATTATATTACTCTAGACTGAATAAATATGTAGAAATAGCAAAAGAAGCAAAGCGGAAAGATGAATGTTTTCTAATAATTGCACACACAGCGAGCTGTGCTCTTTTCATGAATTTCGTCCAATCGTGTATATCAATGTTAAGTAACAATGCGGCGTTCATAAGCGAAACCAATTCCTTTTAAAGACAATTATCACAAAAAAAGAGTATCTTTCGGCATAGTTTTTTTAATTCCAGAACAAGTCATTAATATTTTTACGATTTCTCATCAAAACAGAAACAAATTGGGTCTTTTCAAAAAACCATCGTCAAAAGTTGTTCGTTCTGCTTGATTGAAAATATGAATAGAAATTTTCCGGATTTACTTACGAAAGTTGTCTCAAGTTATTGCAATCATTTAAATGTGTATATTCCTGCCTACGTAGTCCTAGCAAACTGATCCTACAAATTTATGTCGAAATTTTGGCTCAGCGATCGCCACAGGTGTGTAGGTCTTCCTTTCCGTACATCCGGGACCATGAAACAATCTATTTAACGAAGAGATGACGCCTTTTGTACAGGAAATTTTGAATTTTCGTTCCTCCTGCTTAAAACTTATTAAATAATTCTCTTAACTATAAGTATAAACATAAATCTAGGTAATTAAATTAAATCATTTATTTCCTTGTTTTGCTTTTCTACTTTGCTTTTTGTTTTCATTATTTTTTCTAAAAGTCTCTACAAACTCATCAATATTGCCTTCGTATACTGTGCAATGATGATATATTTTCACAAACACTCACACACGACGCACACACATGCTGCTATATAGGAGTAGTTCTAGTAACCAAATTAATCTACAATCAACATCACCTGCCTTGAAGACTATGTATATAATATTAATTAGCTCACCTAGGATCTATAAACTGTTACAAAGACTAACAACATTATAAAAAATTGTTAACGTTTAATTTTTCGAGGTTTTTTCTTTTTTTTTTCTTTTTTTCTTTACTGATTTTTGTTTTTATATTAAATTTAACTAAATTTTTGTTTAAATATTTGAAATGTTTCATTTCATTAAAACAAAATTTGCTTGCAACTCTGCTCTGAGACTTGTCTTAATATATTCTCTCTCTTGCGCACGCTGTGGGTCTGTTTAGATGGTTTTATGATGCCACACTTAGCCATTGGCAGTTGTCGTTATTTCCGTTTGCTGCACTTTATTGCACTGGCAATACAAATTGTTCAGTCTGTTTTTATTGTTTTCTTCATTGTGGGTTTCACAGTGTCCATTGCAGATTGGCGGTTCGTCATTGGGTTCTTTGGAATCAATATCTTTCGCAGCGTTGGTGGTGTTTGCTTCTCCCGTAGATACTTTAAGAACCAATGGACTGGCGCCCGCTGTTGGAATGACCTCCGGCGGGCTACTGCAATTATTATCATCGTCTGCCTTAAGCAGTAGTCTCCGCTGGGAGTTTGGAGTTCTTGGGATTTTCAGTGCACTGGCGAATATGTGCGCATTTGGCAAACGGCTTTCAGACTTTCGAAACGGCGGCGGTAGTTTAACAAAATTTAATTCAAATTTACTTGTATTTACAGACGATAGTGGTAGTTGGCTTTTCGTCGTCTCTGTTGCTGTTGTTAATGATGATGGTGGTGGTTGTGTCTCTGAATGCAGTTTGTCTTTGTGTTGTTGTTCTTGTTGCTGCTGGTTGGTTTTGTTAGTGGTTGGTTGCGATTGATGTTTATGATGGTGTTTTACTGGCTTTTTGGTTTGGCATTTATCTTGTCAAACTATGACCTTAGCGGTGTCTTCGTTTTGAGCTAGAGGCGCTATTGGAGGATTGCTAATTAAATTGGCGGCTGTTGTCACTGATTCCAATAGAGAACCTTGTAAAGTGTATACAAAAAATTATTAAAGATGATTTTGGTTGTCGAGGGGGGAAAAAATCAGTAATTACCTGATTCAACATCATTAGCGTTCCGTGTAGAGTTTCTTTGGCGACATAAATACGGCGAATTCGCCGGTGATGGCAGTTGTGACTGAAAAGAAAAATAAAACCATTTATTAGTCCAAGCGCTTGGTGGAACTTCATCGAAATATTCTATGACAACGCTTTTGTTCAAGGTCGTGATAGCTCAAAGTCGGAACCTTTCAAATATGGAGACGATGTTCTGATTAGGAGTACGCATCCAATCACTCCCCTACTACGTTATCTTCGAACAAAACATAGGATACCTGGCTAAGCCAGCAAATGGATGTAGGGAGCAAGATTCGATTTCCTAGCTATTACGATATCAACATGTATTTACTTACTACTTTATTATTAGTTTGGCAGCAAGTTGCTTTCACACATCCTTCCTCTGTTGTCGGACAATCCAGAGCACAGCAATCTGACCCGCTCATGTTTAAGCTAGAAGTTCCGTCTGACATATTATATCCTTCGATTTCAACGAATTCCGGTTGAATTGTCGTCGAGTGAATCCCCTCGTTATGGAAAAATTCTTTCACTTTCTCAGCGATTTTCATGTACTCTGATAAATTGCGACATCTGAAACCAAATCAAACCAAATTAGATAACGATACTATCGATGGACGTGCGACGAAATATAAACTCTCATTAATTATAGAAATTCAAGATAAGTAACACAGTTAGGCAAAGTTATTAGAAATAGATAAACTCATAAGTTGTTGAATGATATCGTTCAATAATATCCAAATGTATTTCTGTACCTGATATGGGCAGAAGCAATGATACGATCACCAGCCAATTGCCACACATGGAATTCATGTACGGCCAACACGCCATCGACCTTCTCCAAAAGCCTCCTTTGAATTGCATCGACCTGTAAACCAAAATATCTCACAGTAAGTGTTTTGCCAAACAAAATGTGTATCTAGACAAACCTGAATATGCGTTGGGACCGTTTGTAATAGAATTAAAGCAGATTCCCTTAACAGCGGCCACACAGATCGTAAAATCAACAAAACCAACACGATGGACAGTGCTGGATCCATGTAAAAACGATATTCCCAGTTTGTCTTCCAAACGATCTAGAAAAAAAAAATGCGTTGAATTACTATCCATCCATCTTTGTGCCAGATTAAGCATACCAATGCACTGACTACCACAATAATACTGCCGAGAGCATCGCTAAGTACATGCAAGAAAGCACCACGCATATTCATCGAGCCAGGATCATGACTGTGCCCATGACTGGACTTTTTCAACACCGATTTGTCCTAAAATATTTAAGATTTTCATTAAAATACTCAAGTAGAAATATTTCACCAAATCTTACCTGATTTTGATACGTATACGAAGTGTTGTCACCTTCATTCTCGTCCACATTGGCTAGTTCATTTAAGCGGCTATGATTCCTTGTCAGACCACCGTGCGAGTGACCATGATTTCCTCCATGCTCTGCAATGCAATAAAAAGAAACTCCAAGTCAATACCATGCCAACATGAGACCAGTTATCAAACTCACCATAAAGTAAAAATAAACCTATCACATTAACTAGTAAACCTAATGCACCTACAATCAACAGAAGTTTTGGCTCGTGTATCGTCTCCTCTTCGATAAATCTAAGGCGGATAAAGAATACACAAATTTAAGACAACAAATATTGACAATCGCGTAAAGGGTTGCCCCATTAATTGGCTTTTAAACTCATCAAAGGGTTACAAAACGTAGGTTATACTTGTAGGTTCAAAGAAACACCAAATAACAGCAACACAACCTGTTGGCATTTATTTCAATTACATACTTACTGGAATTATTTATTTATGCTTTCTACACAATGATGCGTGGGTGTGTACCCCACAACACAGAAAATAGATTCTGAAAGGGAGAAGAAAAAATAAACGAAAAAAGAAGATACTTTCTGAGTGCTTTTTGGTTCCTACTTTCATCAGTTTCGTACAACATTAGCATTTGTAGTCTATTATGCCCACACAGTGAAAAATAAGGACCAATCAAACAGGCGGTTTAAATTCATCCTTATCGATTTGGGAGGCAGGCATTGGTGTGGAAAGAAATTTCACTGATAATATGCTTACGGAGTGGCGGAGGAAATATTTAACTATTTGGCTAAGACTGGGGAATGTTGCACTGTGGATTTAAGCCGATATAAACAACAGGAATTCCCCTGAGTCATGGAAGCGATTAGGGCTTGTGGTGCGTCCCAAAAGACATAAATCTCATCGTATGCTGGACACGGCTCTTTGAATCCCAGAGGCGATGTGATCTTTCGCACCATATCCAGGAAAAACAGCTCAAATGGGGATTTTAACAGATGCTGTTCAAATATACAGGGTTTTGCATTAAAAATGCTTTTAGCTCTGCATACTGAAGTCAATTCTTGCCAGCACTCAGAATAATGATGAAAATCATGCGGACTTTCGAGGATTTCTCCCTCCTATGGAACTGACTGCTTTAATGCTACAGGGGGTCATATGGTAGAGTACATACATTATCATCATCTGTCAGATATGGATCAACGAAAGCGGGAATATCGTCACAGATTTTTCCATTCTGGACCTCTGTATACCCAACTTTTTCCCAAACCCTAAATAGCGGCCAACTGAGTACGCCAACGATTAAATCATCCTCTTTACGTTTTTTAGTTAAGTTTTTTGTTCAATTTCGGCCATTTCACGCAAAACGCTAAAGGAGAGGAGATATGAGACGATATTGCATATGAAGTGCAATTTTCCATTCTGGACCTCTGTATAACCAACTTTTTCCCAAAATAGCGGCCAACTGAGTACGCCAAAGGTTAAATCATCCTCTTTACTTTTTTTGGTTAAGTTTTTTGTTCACTTTCGGCCATTTGACGCAAAACGCTGAGGGAGAGGAGATATGAGACGATATTGCATATGAAGTGCAATTTTCCATTCTGGACCTCTGTATAACCAACCTTTTCCCAAACCCTAAAAAGCGGCCACCTGAGTACGCCAAAGTTTAAATCATTCTCTTTACGTTTTTTAGTTAAGTTTTTTGTTCAATTTCGGCCATTTCACGCAAAACGCTAAAGGAGAGGAGATATGAGACGATATTGCATATGAAGTGCAATTTTCCATTCTGGGCCTCTATATACCCAACGTTTTCCCAAACCCTAAAAAGCGGGGAACTGAGTTCGCCAAAGTCTAAATCATCCTCTTTACGTTTTTTGGTTAAGCTTTTTGTTCAATTTCGGCCATTTCACGCAAAACGCTAAAGGAGAGGAGATATGAGACGATATTGCATATGAAGTGCAATTTTCCATTCTGGGCCTCTATATACCCAACGTTTTCCCAAACCCTAAAAAGCGGCCAACTGAGTACGCCAAAGTCTAAATCATCCTCTTTACGTTTTTTGGTTAAGTTTTTTGTTCAATTTCGGCCATTTCTCGCAAAACGCTAAGGGAGAGGAGATATGAGACGATATTGCATATGAAGTGCAATTTTCTATTCTGGACCTCTGAATACCCAACTTCTTCTCAAACCCTAAATAGCGTCTAACTGAGTACGCCAAAGTCTAAATCATCCTCTTTACGTTTTTTGGTTAAGTTTTTTGTTCAATTTCCTCCATTTGACGCAAAACACTGAGGGAGAGGAGATATGAGACGATATTGTACAATTTTCTATTCTGGACCTCTGAATACCCAACGTTTTCCCAAACCCTAAAAAGCGGGAACTGAGTTCGCCAAAGTCTAAATCATCCTCTTTACGTTTTTTGGTTAAGTTTTTTGTTCAATTTCGGCCATTTGACGCAAAACGCTGAGGGAGAGGAGATATGAGACGATATTGCATTTGAAGTGCAATTTTCCATTCTGGACCTCTGTATAACCAACCTTTTCCCAAACCCTAAATAGCGGCCAACTGAGTACGCCAAAGTCTAAATAATCCTCTTTACGTTTTTTTGGTTAAGTTTTTTGTTCAATTTCGGCCATTTCACGCAAAACGCACGCTAAAGGAGAGGAGATATGAGACGATATTGCATATGAAGTGCAATTTTCCATTCTGGGCCTCTATATACCCAACGTTTTCCCAAACCCTAAAAAGCGGGGAACTGAGTACGCCAAAGCTTAAATCATCCTCTTTACTTTTTTTGGTTAAGTTTTTTGTTCACTTTCGGCCATTTGACGCAAAACGCTGAGGGAGAGGAGATATGAGACGATATTGCATATGAAGTGCAATTTTCCATTCTGGACCTCTGTATAACCAACCTTTTCCCAAACCCTAAATAGCGGCCAACTGAGTACGCCAAAGACTAAATCATCCTCTTTACGTTTTTCGGTTAAGTTTTTTGTTCAATTTCGGCCATTTGACGGAAAACGTTAAGGGAGAGGAGATATGAGACGATATTGCATATGAAGTGCAATTTTCCATTCTGGGCCTCTATATACCCAACTTTTTCCCAAACCCTAAAAAGCGGCCACCTGAGTACGCCAAAGTTTAAATCATCCTCTTTACGTTTTTTGGTTAAGTTTTTTGTTCAATTTCGGCCATTTCACGCAAAACGCTAAAGGAGAGGAGATATGAGACGATATTGCATATGAAGTGCAATTTTCCATTCTGGGCCTCTATATACCCAACTTTTTCCCAAACGCTAAATAGTGGGTAACTGAGTTCGCCAAAGTCTAAATCATCCTCTTTACGTTTTTTGGTTAAGTTTTTTGTTCAATTTCGGCCATTTCACGCAAAACGCTGAAGGAGAGCAGATATGAGACGATATTGCATATGAAGTGCAATATTCCATTCTGGGCCTCTATATACCCAACGTTTTCCCAAACCCTAAAAAGCGGGGAACTGAGTTCGCCAAAGTCTAAATCATCCTCTTTACGTTTTTTGGTTAAGTTTTTTGTTCAATTTCGGCCATTTCACGCAAAACGCTAAAGGAGAGGAGATATGAGACGATATTGCATATGAAGAGCAATTTTCCATTCTGGACCTCTGTATAACCAACTTTTTCCCAAAATAGCGGCCAACTGAGTACGCCAAAGGTTAAATCATCCTCTTTACTTTTTTTGGTTAAGTTTTTTGTTCACTTTCGGCCATTTGACGCAAAACGCTGAGGGAGAGGAGATATGAGACGATATTGCATATGAAGTGCAATTTTCCATTCTGGACCTCTGTATAACCAACCTTTTCCCAAACCCTAAATAGCGGCCAACTGAGTACGCCAAAGTCTAAATCATCCTCTTTACGTTTTTTGGTTAAGTTTTTTGTTCAATTTCGGCCATTTCACGCAAAACGCTGAAGGAGAGGAGATATGAGACGATATTGCATATGAAGTGCAATATTCCATTCTGGGCCTCTATATACCCAACGTTTTCCCAAACCCTAAAAAGCGGGGAACTGAGTTCGCCAAAGTCTAAATCATCCTCTTTACGTTTTTTGGTTAAGTTTTTTGTTCAATTTCGGCCATTTCACGCAAAACGCTAAAGGAGAGGAGATATGAGACGATATTGCATATGAAGAGCAATTTTCCATTCTGGACCTCTGTATAACCAACTTTTTCCCAAAACAGCGGCCAACTGAGTACCCCAAAGGTTAAATCATCCTCTTTACTTTTTTTGGTTAAGTTTTTTGTTCACTTTCGGCCATTTGACGCAAAACGCTGAGGGAGAGGAGATATGAGACGATATTGCATATGAAGTGCAATTTTCCATTCTGGACCTCTGTATAACCAACCTTTTCCCAAACCCTAAATAGCGGCCAACTGAGTACGCCAAAGACTAAATCATCCTCTTTACGTTTTTCGGTTAAGTTTTTTGTTCAATTTCGGCCATTTCACGCAAAACGCTAAAGGAGAGGAGATATGAGACGATATTGCATATGAAGTGCAATTTTCCATTCTGGGCCTCTATATACCCAACTTTTTCCCAAACCCTAAAAAGCGGGGAACTGAGTTCGCCAAAGTCTAAATCATCCTCTTTACGTTTTTTGTTCAATTTCGGCCATTTCACGCAAAACGCTAAAGGAGAGGAGATATGAGACGATATTGCATATGAAGTGCAATTTTCCATTCTGGGCCTCTATATACCCAACTTTTTCCCAAACGCTAAATAGTGGGTAACTGAGTTCGCCAAAGTCTAAATCATCCTCTTTAAGTTTTTTGGTTAAGTTTTTTGTTCAATTTCGGCCATTTCACGCAAAACGCTAAAGGAGAGGAGATATGAGACGATATTGCATATGAAGAGCAATTTTCCATTCTGGACCTCTGTATAACCAACTTTTTCCCAAAACAGCGGCCAACTGAGTACCCCAAAGGTTAAATCATCCTCTTTACTTTTTTTGGTTAAGTTTTTTGTTCACTTTCGGCCATTTGACGCAAAACGCTGAGGGAGAGGAGATATGAGACGATATTGCATATGAAGTGCAATTTTCCATTCTGGACCTCTGTATAACCAACCTTTTCCCAAACCCTAAATAGCGGCCAACTGAGTACGCCAAAGACTAAATCATCCTCTTTACGTTTTTCGGTTAAGTTTTTTGTTCAATTTCGGCCATTTCACGCAAAACGCTAAAGGAGAGGAGATATGAGACGATATTGCATATGAAGTGCAATTTTCCATTCTGGGCCTCTATATACCCAACTTTTTCCCAAACGCTAAATAGTGGGTAACTGAGTTCGCCAAAGTCTAAATCATCCTCTTTACGTTTTTTTGGTTAAGTTTTTTGTTCAATTTCGGCCATTTCACGCAAAACGCACGTTAAAGGAGAGGAGATATGAGACGATATTGCATATGAAGTGCAATTTTCCATTCTGGGCCTCTATATACCCAACTTTTTCCCAAACCCTAAAAAGCGGGGAACTGAGTCTAAATCATCCTCTTTACGTTTTTTGGTTAAGTTTTTTGTTCAATTTCGGCCATTTCACGCAAAACGCACGCTAAAGGAGAGGAGATATGAGACGATATTGCATATGAAGTGCAATTTTCCATTCTGGGCCTCTATATACCCAACTTTTTCCCAAACGCTAAATAGTGGGTAACTGAGTTCGCCAAAGTCTAAATCATCCTCTTTACGTTTTTTGGTTAAGTTTTTTGTTCAATTTCGGCCATTTCACGCAAAACGCTAAAGGAGAGGAGATATGAGACGATATTGCATATGAAGTGCAATTTTCCATTCTGGGCCTCTATATACCCAACGTTTTCCCAAACCCTAAAAAGCGGGGAACTGAGTTCGCCAAAGTCTAAATCATCCTCTTTACGTTTTTTGGTTAAGTTTTTTGTTCAATTTCGGCCATTTCACGCAAAACGCTAAAGGAGAGGAGATATGAGACGATATTGCATATGAAGTGCAATTTTCCATTCTGGGCCTCTATATACCCAACTTTTTCCCAAACGCTAAATAGTGGGTAACTGAGTTCGCCAAAGTCTAAATCATCCTCTTTACGTTTTTTGGTTAAGTTTTTTGTTCAATTTCGGCCATTTCACGCAAAATGGGCCTCTATATACCCAACTTTTTCTTATCAATCAATCTTAATTTTCATGGTAAAGTTGTTTAAAAGTGTCATCAATCAAATCTGCTCACCAAAATGTCAGACAGGAATTTTGTACGAAAATTAAATCGTTGGGGAATTTCGAGAGATCACGTGCGCCAATAGACTAGTTGACTAGTTAGGCATTACCAGTGGAGTTCTAAGTCCGACAAATTGACGATCCAATCTTCCACTTATGATAGCGTGAATAAGCCGGGTCTGGTTTTGGTATTCCCACAAAACACATCCACTTATGAACATAACTAGGATGCCAATGGAAAACGCTGGAAAGATCATTCATTTTAGGCAGGAGGATGCACTTTTTTACCCTTTTATTGAACAAAATAGTACGTAATTCTCACATTAAGACTCCTTTTCCACTATCTGGTCTTAGTCGTGCCGTAAAAATCCGAATGTTGCTGCCCATTCACTCATACGGCACTACCAGTACTTGGTTACGCAGTACCAAGACCGTATATCAGATTGCCACTAAGGCCGAGTAACGATCGGAAAACAAACGTCACGTAAACACGTACAATAAAACGAATGAATTCAATTCCCTATATCTAGATTCGATTAAATTACTAATAATTTATCACAATTTGCAAGAACTACTATGGATAGCTATCCATGCCAGTGGCGTTGCTTTCTTATAAGAAGAAAATAAAGTACGCGAGTATTATTGCAGAGCCAAGCCACTCAGATTCCAAAGAAATAATCAATTTGCAGTCTTTATTGCATTGATTCCCTACAAACACGATTAGAATACTCGGAATAGCAGAATAATGCTAAAACGGAAGACGATTTCTTTTGAATAAAAGAAATAAAAGTAGCTAAGCAGCCACAAGGGCACTTCCATTCGTGCGAAATTGGCAATTCAAATATCATAATCCTTCAACCTAAATAGCAGAAAAGATTTAGTTATTTTAAAAAGTGGTGTTCAACACCAAAGGGAAATGAAAGGAACCTCAGCACCTCAGATTTTTTAATTACGAATATTTACTAGAAAAAAAGGGTGGAACTATAAATAGTTTAACCCTCGGTAGAATTAAAGCGGCCTACTCATGATGGATAAATCTTGCAGAATAAAAAGGCCAGTTAATGGAGATTAAGAGTAAATTATCAAACAAATATAAGAGACTTACCTTTTACACGCTTCTATCGTAATACTAAAACATAACGCTACTAAAAATACGGCATTTACTAAAGCACCTAGGACTTCGGCTCGTGCCCAGCCGAATGTGTTTTTTGACCACTTCTTTGGTGACATCTGAAAAAAGAAGAAAAACAAAAACCAATATAGAACATTTAGTATAATACTCTGCACATATCATATCATTTTTTGCTTTCTCTGTTAAGTCTAAGATATGACAGAACAAATGTTGACACTTCATGTGTCCTAAACTCGCATCTTCACTACCCGTTTTTGCTGAAAATTTCAAACAAACAAAAAATTTCTTACAGGTATCTGACAGATTTGACAGCTTCCGTAAATCAGTGCAAAGAAATATCCTTCACTAAAATTCGTTGCATAGAAGCGAAATTTTTTACTCTCTCGTGAGCGCTCTCCTCTCTCTACAGGATTTGGTTTCGGGAGAGTACGCGAACAGACCTAAAGTATAGCTGCACAGTAAATACATGACATTTCGTAAGCTGACTGATATTTTCTAAAGAATTTTCTTGGTTAAAAATTCACTCTAGTGCCTAGAATACGGAATGTGCCCAATGCAAGAAGGCTAAATGTCAAATTTCTCCAGGTTGGAGGGTTGTTGCTACACTTGTCTATCACCTAATCCTTTCTACATATTAAGATTTGCTTCTTACCTTCTTTCCGATTTCGTTAAAATTGTAAAAAGGTTCCTTTCTTCTATTCTGGTGAGACGACAGTATAAAATACTTGCATCCATCCACTGACAGGAGTAATATGCATGTGGTTCAAAACTGGACTGTGGGTAGGAGCGGGGATTTTCTTTCATTCCCTGAATATTTCCAGGTTCTACCGGCTTCTTGACTTATGCAGTGTCTTTCAGGTGGAAGTTCTCGCTGACAGCCATGCAACTATCAAGGGTATTGTGTCGGTCACTACATCATCGAAACTTATCAAAGTGTGCAACAATGAACTTTCCTCGTTGGGTTATGGGTTTAGAATCACCCTCCTTAGGGCCCCGGGTCATAGTAACATCAAGGATGGGAAGGTAACGCCCCTTTAGGTGTTTTGCGCACCATCTATTACAAGCTGATTGTTGATGGCAGAGGGTGCAAAGCTGGTATGACCCAAATACCACTGGAGCAGAACATAAGAACTGAGTGGTAGAGTTCTGGCAAAAGGGCAACTGGTCCATCGGGATCCTTGCAGCCAGGATTGGTATTTAAATTAATGTACATTGCCCCAGCTGCAATATCCCAACCGAAAGAAAAACATTTCTACACTTCCTATGCAAATGTCCAGACAGCGCAGAACAGCAGATTCTTAGCTCCAACCTCTCCACCACTTTTGCAAACATTTCGGAGTGTCATCCCAGAAATATACGCTCAAATGGATCTGTCTTTCAAGACAAACCAGGTGATAAGTGATTCAAAAACAATCCTTTTTCAACCAAGAATCGAAAATTCCATAAATCATGTACTAAAACCCTGTCCATCTTCTCTCTTCTCCTCTATTTGTTATCCATTTGCTAATTATGGAAGGTGGTTAGCCATTCCCGCACAAACACACCCACTGAATAGGTACCTACAACATAACCTTGAAGCATGCGCCCACTCCTCCATTTGCTGCTTTCAACAGCAAGTCCTTGTCATATTCTATTCAGTCTTTATGTAATAACATCGTAAAACGCCCATTAAAGTGAATTAAAATTCCATTTTAACGAAGACAATAAAGTGAAATCCTCACTCACACCCTAACTGCGCCCGTCACCATTTCCTCCTCAACGCGTTTTTCTATTCGGCTTATTGATCTGCCAAATGCCAATTAGGCTTAAGTTGATTTTCACTTGGGCTTTGATGATGAGTGTTGACGTTTTAAAAGTACGTATCTCCTCTTCCTATCTTAAGACCCTTCACCGTTCACTGTGTGTATATATTTTCTAGCCAAAGTGGATAGTAATTCAATTAAAAGTTCTCCGCCAAACAAAAAGGAATCAATTTGATTCGGTACTTACCTTAACTGATAAGAATGATATGACTAAGGCGGCTATATCGCCCAACATGTGAAAACTGTCTGCCACTAGTGCCATTGAATTCGTCACGTATCCCACGACGATTTCGACAAAAAAGAAAAACGCCGTCAGCCACATCATCGAAAGCAGTCGACACTTCTTCCCGCTGTACTTTCCCATTTTGGCAAATCTGCAAACATAAAGAAGGAAATCAACGATTAGACATACAATTTTTTTTTATTCTTCTATGCACGGAAGGAAGGAGAGATGAACTAAAAAAAAAAAAAGAAACAGTTTTTGTTGTTTGCCGTCTTAATTGACAAATCTTTGAATTGACACAAAGAAGCGATCCACTCTCTTACATCATAATGGCGACAAGTTGCTTGGAATTTTGTTATAAGTCTTCCTTTGAAGAACCGAAGAGAATAAAAAAGAAATGTCTATCAAGAAAGACACACAAAAGCTAAGTGTGAAAGCTGAGAAAAAAAAAAAAAACAAAACAAAACATTGAGTGATTTTATTCTCAGTGAATGCCCACGTCACTGGGGACAGGTATGACGACTGGGACCTAGTTTGGAAAGCGAAACAAACTACCCCGACACATGGATGTTCAATGGGCAGGGGTGCGAATCTGTTTCCAAAGGTTACAGTATTATAATTTAATTTTGTTTTAAATGTTTGTTTGTCGAGAAGGTGACGACTAGACAACCGAATGGGGGAACTTGTTTACTGACCATAAACCCTTGGGCGGAGAACTAGCTGGGAAGGGCTACTAAGCAACGTGTTCTAGGAAATAAATAATAGTTCTGGTGGGAAACACTTAAAATTCCAGAAGGGTGGCGTTGTAATAAATAATTGGTCGATACGGTTGTCATTTGTCTTCGCTAGTAAGGGGAAGGTGATTCCAGAATATTCCGAGTGAGGGCGCACTAAATGCCATCTTGGATCCATGACGCGCAGTTTTTCGTATAGTTTGTCGTCCTCCTTCAAAGACCGTTGACCCTAACAAGACTTCACCAGCAGTATGACTGAGATGATCAATCTCTTTCTCAGTCCAAGGAAAGAACGATCAGTGACAGTTATTGTTAGAAGCAATAGGTAAGCCACAGTAGCCAATGTCCTTTACTACTTCAAAGTTTCAACTGTGACGTTCTGTCAAATTCGTCAAAGTTGTGTGCGCCTACATGGTGACAGCTTTTACTTGTACCGCTAAACCCATTTTGGCTCATTGCCCGATAAAAAGGTATTTTCTAGGTGACACCATTTTCGAAATTTCCTTTTTGTGTCACAAATTTCTTGAAGACAATGTGACCGTAGAGCCATCTATCATGTTATGTTAGATTAACGTAGACACATTTAGACTGTGTCAGCAGGAATATGTTATAAGGACTTGAAGCTGACTAACGTTTGTCGAAGAAGAGCCTTTCGCCTCTGTCATGCAGAGTAGTGATCGAGGTAGTATGGTCTCGACCAACGATGGCAAGAAATTGAATGTGGACAGCAGAACCGGGAAAACAAAATTTCTTATCGACTCCGAATGTTATTCAAAAGTTGGGACGTTTATATTTCCCAAGGACATCCTGTTGCGAAATATATTATGTTGTGACATTCACTTACCCAAATCGACAGAAGAATGGGTCGCCCTAAACAAACGTTGCCAGAACAGTTGAGAGAGCTAAAGCGTGCCTAATGCCACACAAGGGATATCGAAATGGCGAGCTAAATGTTTTCACCTCACTGTCAGAATTTAGCCAAACTATTCAAAAGGTTGCACCTTGAAATGCTCCACTAAAACCCACTCTATATGGCCCTTGTCACCACTAAAAGTATTTTTACGTACAAAAAGGTCTGACAGAACTTAACCGCTTTACGCTGATCTTCACACTATACTAGTGAGAGTTGGATGAATATTACAAGTAAAATATTGAAAACTATTGAATAACAGACAAAAACCGCACGTGACGAGGTATTTATCTTCATACAAGTCATGGTTTACAACCTACTTATGAAAGTATACGAGAAGTAAGCAGATAGTGCACGATAGCTTGACGAGTTCGTTTAGGCTTTGATCTTTGAAGAAGACACCTCCTCCTACTTCGGAATCAGTGCTTTGTAACCAAGAGTCGTCGCCCCAATCGAAGCACATACAAACTTAACATTGTGCTCGCTACGAGTATAGGACAGAGAACATTTTTCAACCAGGAAATGTATGAACAAATGGGTTACGCATACGCCACCGAACCAGATACGCATGTCTTGACTCCACTCTCTTGTGACACAATGAAGGACAGATTTTCTGATTCTGAGCATCCTAGGCACATACAAGCCTACCTGAGAGCTCGCTAAGTGTATTGGAAAGAGAACATCCAAAACTGTAAGAAAGAATGGGTACGCCGATCCTAACAAAGTTAAATTCAAATATTCTGATTCTGTGCACCTTGGGCTCGTCACGAGTACCTAGGCTTTGTGTCCCATGGACTCGCTGCGCTAATATTTGTTTTATGGTCGTTCAAAGCATTTTTGAGAAAAAAAAAACACTTTTGGGCAACTTTTGAACTGTACCTGCTCCACTGTGCGCTGTTTTTTGAAACGCATTAACGGCCCAGTTCGGTGTACGTTTTAAATTCCCCCGAGACAATCAGGACACACACTTGTACCTACATACAGAGGTATGCAAATGCAAAATTGCACCAAACAAAGAAAAGCAATAACAAAAAGTCATTAAACTCAAAGTCGTATCCGTAACTTATTACAATTCATTTTGTATATTTTTTTAAATACATATTTTCCACTCTATGGAGAATAAAAATAAAATAAAAAATTCTCCAAGCTAGTTCCATATGGATTGCAAGTAATTGCCCAAACAAACAATTTGCACCCTTCACGAACGAAAATCAGTATGCATCATCAAGGCCCGAATGTTTGTTTACATTTACATTTTGTTGCCCATAAATTCATAAGATTCCGATATAATCAGTAACAAAATAGTGAGGTCTCGTTTGCAAACAAAAAAATACAAAACAAATGCCAGAGAAAAAAAGTGTGCACGCCACCAACAAATTTCTCACTTCTCTTCTGCGTCGGTGATCTTTGAATCATCATCTCTGACGCCACTAGCCCGGCTACAGGCCGTGTGAATAAATTCAATTTGTTTGGAGCTTTGGAGCGCACAGCGTACGGTGCGGTGCACACGTGGTACACAACCACCTTACCACACCGGCGCAGCTTGTATTGAGATTTGCAGTTTGATTATTGCACTCAGCACTCAGATACGTCGCAGAGTGTTAGATTAGATAAAAATTGCAATCGCTACATAGACTCAGAGAGAACGCACACGTATGCATATAAAAGTGAGTTAAAAACAAAATTAAGATCCACACAAACTTGACATGTTTAGATACATCAAATGGTTATTGCAAATTTAATGAGTTGAGCTGCAAAAACAGTCAAACTAAACAGTCATCAATAATAATAGGGGGACAGACGGACTTATATCTTTGCACTTACTCGTATCTAAACGATTAGTTGTTTGTTACTCTTCGTATGGCTTACTGAATTGCTTGCTTATTGTTTTGATTTGATTAGGTTGCGTGCGGTCCTCCTGGCCGGTGGCATTGCTTACGCTTGGGTTGAGCATCAGCTCGACGTGACATTGCGCACATTCTGACGGAGTGTCTGTTATACATCGAATCCTACTATTCAAGTCTATGGGTGACAACAAGTCCGATCGTAAAACTTTATATCACCATGTAACTGAGGGAATATAATTCATGGAATTCATGACAGCTCTTCCGGCAAATTTATCAAGAAAACCTCTACCGCAAGTCCATCATGTGGTTTGGAACTATCGCTAGAATTTATTTTTGACTGCTTATCGCGACATTTTCTCAATTCAGATTACGACTGTTATATCAATGTTCTACTCCTAAATAATATAATAGGCAGGTAATTATAATTGAGTGACAAAATCTCTGATTAGTCATTCGTTGTCAGCTACTGTATGAGTTGCTATGTGTTCAAAGAAAGGCCGTAAGATATGACCAGCCAGTGTGTTTCTTACTTTACTGTCAGTATCAAATTCAAACGGATGTTTGACGTATAGTTAGTGAGACGCATATTCCGAAATCTCTCAATTTCTCCTACGCCGCCATCATCAAGTGCCAAAGACCAGTGGCAATGCTGCCAACCACCCATCAAAAGCACCCCAACTGATGTGCTGGGGCTTCACTCGATCAACACCAGCCATTTAAACCACAACCATTCAAACTTTAACACTTTGGCAGATTCTATAGAAATCTCAACAAGCCCATCGATTTCACCAATTTTAAGGTCGCATATGACATTATCTATAGACGACGAGTTATGTCTAGTTTTGGCATCCCTTCGAAACTTGTACTCAAAACTTTGCTGTCAAAAAAAATCAAACTCACATGTCAAGAGTGGAGGCAGAATCTTTCCAAAATCTGTGCAACTCCAGGCGTACGTCGACGATGTTGTCATAATTGACAGAACTCAGTGAGCTGTCATAAATCAGTGCAAACAAATTTGTTGCATTAAAATCCGTAGCACGCAGAAAGTTTTTACTTTCTCGTGAGCGCTCTTTTACGAAAAACTACGAATATCGAACAGGATTTCGTAAAAATTAGTTGATTTGGGATAGTACACGAACAGACCTAATCTTTTCCGATTTCTGAGGACATCACGATAGTTCGAAACCCTATTAACTAATCGGAAGTCATAAACAGGCAGAGTTTACACGCTCAAAGCGACTGATTTGCTTGAGTGCACTAAGGTACACGTATATTTCTATGCCTGCTGTTGCCAAGTTGTTTTTGTTGAGTCATTTTCTGTTCATATTTTATGATGTATAACATGTGATCGAACCCTAATTGTGCAGTAGACCAATGCTCTCCCGAACCAAGGCATTTTCGGTGGGGACAGTTAGTTACCGGGGATTTCCCTTGTAGCAATGTCGAGTATACATACAAATGTATGAATAAGGGCATATTCCGAATCGAATATGTGTATTACATCAATCAATCACAATCGCATTATAGGATCCAACTCCCATTTTGATTTCTTAACCAATCCACACATGATTCAGCTCAATTGTCAACTCAGTCTCTTGTTGTCCAATTCCAATCGTTTGTGGCGTTGTCACTTGATCGATTTGACGGTTGCCACTTTGAAAACAACCAAAAAAATATTTTTGATGGGGGATTCTTTGAATTCAGTTTATGTAGAGTGCGTTCAAGTATCAATTCAGCTTGAATTATCCTGCATTATTGTGACATGTGCACTTGACAACTCTAGACTGACAACTCGCTTGACCTCTGCTCCTCAAATGCAGAAACTCCAGAATTAGTCAGTCAGTCAGGGACACTCACCTCAGTTGCAGAAGAAGACAAATCAAAAATTAATTCCTCATCTACATATCACCACATGGGAAACAATCCAATTACAATCGATATGCACAAACGTTGCTCCAATTTGTGAACATTCTCTTCTTTCCTTTCAATCTGACCTCATTTCCTCGACTACTCTACTGAACTTTGTACCATCGCTCCATTGTGTGCTTGACCAAGACAATGTTCTTGATTTCCCTCTTGTCTCACACCATTCCTATCCATGTGTGTGTTTGTGTATATTCATCCTGAATGCACTGATGAAACGTAAATTAAAAGCGACACTGCACCATCTAATTACAATGCACAATCCAACTAAACTGTGATGCGAACTCATTAGCGTAAAAGTCGTCGTCTGATGGGAATCACTTATAAGCTTTAACGATTTGTGTGGTCAAATGTAGCCGGGAAAAATTTTTAGCAATGATCTCATTCCCCTTTCCGTAAAAAAGAACGCAACTACAAGGAAAATAGACAAATTGGAAAATGTACACACAATTATTAGGAATGGAATGGGAAAATTGTAAGCCTGCTTCTGAATAAAGACAAATTGCTTCGCACAGATAGTGGCGAGACAATTGTGGGTGTAAATGCAAATTTACTGGCTTATTGGCATTTTACAATGACATTTGCGAATGTTATTCCTGGAAATACACACACAGGCACGAACTGAGAGTGAAGAAAGGACACTGATGGGGTTACAATGGAATGAAAAACCAAACAGCATGGTCACTCTGGCTAATAAATGTCATGTCAATCTTTTATTTGAACACAAAAGAACGGAAACTAACTAACTAAATATGTAAAACCAGAGAAAGTGTTTTGTTTAAACTTTTTGCGGAAATTTCTTTTTGTATTTTTGCAGAAATAGCTTTCTGTCACATGTTTTGCAAGTCATTCTCAAGTGTGGGTACAATTTTCCCGCCCGCCGATATGCTAAAAATAGCTACTGCTCTTCTGGTCATGGTGGTCAGTGGTCGGGCGATTCTCACGGTTTCTTGAATTCACAATACATATTGTGCCTGAAGAATGCATGAAGTATGTATGTATGTGTATGGCAAAGGGAAACAGTATTCGTAAACAGGAAGACAACGTCATCCAGGAGATACATGTCAGAGTGTTTCACTGCTTGTGACATTTCTTTAATAGTGATTCCCTTAATTTGTTCATTTAATGGGTTTCCCCCTCACAGTATAACACTTTGGTGTGGCGATGATTCACCGCCCTCTATATTTAAATAAATTTATGTACGTAAATCAAAATTTCTTTTAGTTGTCATATTTCACCTGTTGATCCAATGACGCGGGTTTTGATCGTCAATACAATTATCATGGTAAACAAGACTGCATACGTAGGCGAAATTGGATTGCATTCAAATTCTGAAGTCATTAGGAGAACCATTCAGAACACGAGTGTAAACAAACTTTCGCTACAACAAATGACCTTGACGTATGAATGTCCTGTTCATATGTCTATGGGTGACAGTCTTTTTTTTTTTTTTGAAAAATATGACAGGATTTAACTTTGTTAGGGAACCTCTTCGATATGGAAAAACTGAAAGATCCCTCTGTCAGTTGTAACAATATGTAAATTTTTCAGTGTGAATCATTCATAATGCTTTTGTGATTTTTTTTATTTTTGGAATATGACTAGTTCTGAAACAATTTCAGTTTAACAACGTAGCAGCTTTAAGCATTTCGCAGCTAAGATGCCTTTTTACTAAAGCTATGATCAGACGATGTGCGGGAAATCGTTGCAAATGCAAATGAGCTGTCAATGACAACTTTATTTCCTACGTTAAACTGTCAGTTCATACGGTTCTTGGATTCTTTTCCAATGTGTAGATCACACGATTGTCAGACAAATTTTTCATTTGCAGACCTAACATTGTTTGTAGTTCTGATACTCGTCTGAAGGTGGATACCTTAAGAAGGTGGATGTGGTACGAAGGAAAAACTTCACCTCATCACACTTGTGCAGGTTTTTGTGGAATCTGATCCCTAATTGAATAGGCTCTGCCGTCTCCAACCATCCATGATATTTACAGAAACCTGTAAGATTGAATAGTGACACATGGCTTACAGTAACCTACAAAATTTTGCCAAGACTCTACAGAGAAGGGTGACGTTTACTGACATTGGTTTAAGATCATTAGTCACCTCATGTAGAGATCCTTTGCGAAACTGATACAATTAGACGTTAAAGGCCAACATCAAGCCAGATGTGGTCCTAATACAATTGGTCTGGACCCAAGGTCTACAAAGCAGAGGTCATACAGATATCTTAGGCTATCTATTCCATTCAATCAGGAAAGAAACCCTCTTTCTCCTCATCGCTCAGTAGGTAAGCCCTTCTTCGAGAAATTAACGAAAACTCGGAAAAAAAAAATAGCAAAGTGACGTAAAGATTTCGCTCTCTGCTCTGAGATCCAAAGCAGCACGAACCACAAGGTCACGTGAGTTGGAGTTTAAAATAGCCTTCTATTTACTTACTATTTAATGCCGTATCCAAAGGGATACTGAGAAGCTTTTTCATGACAGTTATACTATCGGATGTTTGTCAGATGCTCGCGGGAGTAGGGGCCGTGAAAACAACTTTTAGGTTTTGATCTGGGGATCGAATCTCGAACCTCTCGCTCCGTAGTCCATTACACTTACTAATTGAGTCACGGCGCCCACGGCATTAAGACAATCCAAACGATTAATCAAACCTTATTTATACACAAAAAATCTTCAACTGATACAGCGACAGTCTTTGCTCACTTATTGACTGTAGGTTCTGCTCTGAAGATGACGAATTAACTAAGCTCGTTCTCTGTGAATGTCAAGTTGTACATTGGTAAAGGTGGCGTATGTTCCATAAGGAAACAGGCTCTGTGGCTCAGGACGTACTGTTCTTCATTAAAGAGGTTTTTAGGTCACCCAGAGTCACCCAGATCAACAAGGGTCTTTAAATAAAAAAAAAGGTTGTGCATGTAACTGGAAGCATACCTGGACTTCGTCTTTTCGAGAAAATTGTAGCCATCGTGAAACTTATGGCGAGCTCATCATGTAGAAGGCTAAAGTATTCCCCGAAAGAGAACAAAGTTTTTCAAATAATTAAATGCATGAACTACATTCGGTAAGCCCAACACGCTCTTACGTTTTCGACTTACAAAATATCCACGATTTCAAAACAATATGACAAGGATAAAATCAAATTCTGCCAATGGCTATTAATAGTCAATTTACATTGTCATTTCGTTAACGACAAAATATTTTATTAGCTAAATTACAAATTATCAAGCCTGCTCGCACCTAACCCAATCAATTAGTATTCCGTGCAGAAAAACGGCATTATGTCACCGCGACCATCGGCCAAGTAATCAAACATAGTAAAATTGTTAACTTATTCATTGGCGTGTTAATGAGTCTGCCAACCAGACAAACTATTTCGTTTTCGATCACAAAATCGAATCGAAGCGACCATTGTCGCGATGCCTTCTTCGGTTTTCTTACTATTCACCGTACTTTCAATGAAATGTCAAACAAAGTATCTATCAGGCGCGCATAACCTCTGCCAAACTCAAATTACGCACAAATATTATATTATTCGTATCGTAAATGTGTGTGCGTGGTTTTGATTGAATAAACTCGATCAAGTCGATGCGAGTATGTACTTTTAATTGATATTCACAAAGTGAAACCCCATTTCAAATGTGTCAAACCTAACAAACAACTGGAGACCCAATTACATTCCATGTACTACGTATGTAATGCCAGTGTGGAGACTTTGGAGAATTGTTTGACTTCCAGCATCAGGAAAAAATAAAAAGAAGCTCAAAGTATGGCTTTGAAAACTTTCTTTAGTTTACAAACAAACAAACAAATTGGTCATAGAGTTCCAATTAAAATATTAAATGACGACTGCGAATTCCATCGCTACCGCCTACAGTGTTGACACTAATAGCATCTGAAAGATTCACTCGACTATCTCGAGCGCCAAACATCCATTTCTTTATGTCAAGAGTTAAATATGAATTATTCCGTCAGCAAACAATCGCGATGTCACGCGAACCGGTTGATCTCTTCGTGATTCAATTTGTTTGCACTCCACTCTCTAGGTCATGTACGGGTATAAATATTGAAGGAGTTTACCCAATCCAGGCAAGTGTGATTAATTCTAGTTCGAGGTATACGGATGGATTGGTATCCGACTGCCGAAGCTGGTGAGTGAAACCCATGACTCATTGAGGAACAACACAAAAATGTGTTCTGATGTAATCGTCAGCGGCGGCGCTTCATTGGAATTGCACGGGAATGTATGTACATATTGGCTCAGATGGAGATTTTTATTTTACAATTTATTGACAGTTGTTGTAAAACATAAGATAACATTAAATGTGTAATATACGACAGAAAATAATGAAACTTCCTTGACTCATAAGACTGATACTGAGAAAGGGTGACCAGATAGCAATGACACTTTTTCTGTTTCAGCTGCTGTCAAAATATTCGCTTGCTTGTTAAACGTGTGGAAATTATTAGAGAATATCGAAATTCTGGCGTAAATACGCAACGTGAATTCTATTGTGAGGTTGGTCGTCATCATGGCTTCAGTGTGCAGGCCATTCGAAGCCCGAATTTCTTTGAAAGGTCGGTGGTCATCATGGCCTCAGTGTGCGACTTGACACCACTCGTTTCTTTTCTCTGGGGCTACGTCCAGTCCATAGTTAGCGCTAACAAGTCAACCAACATTCAAGATGCTATTACCGGAATAAACCGCACATATTGGACCGATTCAACAAAAATTTGACCGACCGCTTGAAGTACTACCAGTGAATTCATTGCTGCGCTATTCCACACATAATGGGATGAATGTAGCTTCAAAATAAAGCCAGAATCAATTTTGTATCTCACACCGTTGTTGTTTTATTTGAATTTTTTTTTATCGTTCTTATCTGGTCACTCTATCGTTTGTGTTTAAACCCATCGTTCCGTTAGATAAGTATTTCAATTTATTATGCGATGAATATCTCTTCAGAACTTTATTTCAATTTGTGTATTCAATAAAAGTGCTGTAAAAGCGTTGTACGCAACAATTAAAATTCTATTTCCACAATGCCGTGAAGACAGAAATTCTAATTTGAAGCGCAATTTACAGATATATTTTATTT
This sequence comes from Xylota segnis, assembly GCA_963583995.1. NCBI lineage: Eukaryota > Metazoa > Arthropoda > Insecta > Diptera > Syrphidae > Xylota > Xylota segnis. The sequence continues at coordinate 43,549,093 of OY757238.1, forward strand.
CTTGGATTTTATCTTTTCGTTTTTATTGAAAATTAGTGTGAGATATTGGCAATTGAGCGATTAACGAATAAACAAATAAAAACGATGAGTAAAGTTGTATTTTAAATTTTACTCACCACAGTGGCTAGTTTTAAAGAAGAGAAAGACGTTGTCTATGGTTTTTCCTCTTTTCTTGAAGAGAGCACCCAGCATTCTGGCATGTCACCATACCAGACAATACTTTGGAAGGGTCAAACTCCATATATTTGCTAGATTGTATAGCGTAAGCGTTAAAACAATCATCTTCTCAAGAGAGAAGTGGATAAATGGAGGACCCATCGACCCCATTAATATTTCGATTTTCGCAGACGGGAGTGCGCTCTGGTATATACGCATCTGAACGCGAAATTACTCGAACACTTAGACTTCCAAACCACAGCTCACTTAAGAAAGAAGATCGACATTTGTACGTCAAATCCAAATTTGTGAAACGATGCCATGTACAGCGAACCACAAAGTTACACGTCTTTGGGTTCCAGGACACAGCGGCATTCAGCGAGACAAAACTTGACGTAACCGCTTCTAGGTCTTGATAAATCAAATGTATATATGTACATAGAACAAGTCTCCGCGAAACTAACTAATGCGAGATGGAGCGCACTTTCATCTTGTCGTGTCTCCAGGAAACTTTGGACAAAATATGGCAATGCCAAAACCAAGCAAATCCTGGTGCAGAACAGACTCAAACTAGAGCTTTTTACGGCCAACATTATCGGTCGCAATTCCTTGGCGCTCATCCGGAGCAGTTTGCGACGAGACACTGAAGATCTCTGCCGAGGTTGCGACACGGATGCAGAAGAGAGGATATCTGCCCAACCCAGTGCAGAGTTAGGAAAACAGCCCTCAGCGATTACCACTTCGAAAACCTGACCGATCTGTGCCTCAGGGAAACCTCTTAGCTATCCCAACGCTACAAACTTATTTTCGTCTTCGTTTTAAGGTTACCCACGACAGGGGTTGCTACGGTCTCCCTTTGGCTGGAATATTCCTGTAACCTGAAACCCACCACAGAGATCTGTCGCATCTAACAGCGACCTTGTTAAGGGGTTATAATACTGAAATCCTTGTTTTTAAATGATTTCACAATGAGTGTAGAACAGTCTAATACAGGTTTTTCATTGCCATTCTCTTCGGATAATCAATCAACGCTTGCTGGTTGTTTATGAGAGCAATGCACCTTTAAGAGTCTGTGCTCATCGGTTATGCTTGGCAGAAAGTCACTCCTGGTTAAAATCGTCTCATTGAGAATAATTCGTTGAGATACCAAAAGTTCCTCAGTCTAACCTTAATCCTCCCTTCAACCGTATTGTGGAGCCTACTGTAAAATTTTAAAGGCAAACTTCCGATGGCCTAAACCAGACCAGTAAACGAATGCATAGCAACTGCCAACTAAACACGGAAGTCACTTTATAAAAATTGAACCCTACTACCTCAAGCCCCAGTCCCATTTATGTTCTCCATTCTATTTTATTCTCGAGAACAAAAATGACATCAAGTGAAACGTAATTACCTCCATAAAATTGCATCCACACATCCCCGCCAATCTCCCGCCATATCAAATGGCACACGAAACTAAAATCCACTTTTACACTCGAGAGAGAGAGTGAAAGCCCTGAGTACACACCTAAATTATGAATTCTAATCCTGACCAACCCTGCTACCAGCTACCGCTCAATGCAAATACAACCGAAGTGCCTGGGTGGGAATGTCAACTCTCGGTTTGACCCAATTGCACTAATTTACATTTTTGGCATGTGCATGTCCCAAATTCGGAAGAGCTCGTAATTCTGTTCTTCAACAACGACAAGTCACAGCCACTACGTAGCAACCGATAAGAGTGCGATTGTTGATGTTGTTTCAGGGAAGAGGGCGAGAACGCCTCCCACCCACATCCCTCCTCGAAACAATAAATCTTATCTGCACGAGACACTTTAAATATTTACTCACGACTTTTATAATCTGGATACGTTCAACGTTGTCATTGGCAAAGTAGGTCTGCAAAACACAATCCGGAGTTGAAAATTAGGCCAGTTCTTGTTTCTGGCATCCGTTTGAAAAAAAAAAAAAAAAAACTAGTCCCCTGTCTTCCTTTCTCTCGCGCCCTTGCTCATTGTTTCTTTAGAAACACGGAAATAGTTTGTGGTCTTAATTAAATCACACACACAGCCGTACATAACCCCAGAGTGATGGTGGTGGGTGGGTGCTCTCTAGGTACCTATTGTATCCTTGGTTGTGCATTCATTATAGCTTTCCGGCTATAACACAATTTCCGGGAGTTTAATTCCATGAACAGAGCGGGAGTAGGCAGAAGGAGCGCGCGCACGATAGCACTTTGAATCTGGAGCAAAGGATATTTGTGGAGAGCCCACCCTATAGCAGCAAGCACACCAGCGCATTGGAGGGGAAGTGTCAGAAACAAAGTTGCACTTTGTCTGAGAATTGGGAAATTGTTTGACGACCAGGAGAAAGGGCCACGGACCGGGAGGGAGGAGTTCTTTGCTTTGTAGCAGCTATTCAGTGGCAGTGATGTTTATTCTAGATTTCGAGGACGTTTACGAGGGAGCTGATGTTGTAGGTACGCCACAAAGTTTGTGTGGACATTGCTTGTGTTCTTTGTTCGGTGGAAACTTAACTAATTGTTAACGATTTTTGTTAACTATTAATAAACCATTTGCATGAGAGATTAGATTTGATTACGAAAGTACCACGAAACGGCACACAATTAGGGACCAATTTATGAATCTTTCGCTGAAAGTAGATAAGTGCCTGATAAGGCGTTGTTCGTACCCTGATAATGGAAGGTAGGTTAGGGCTTATTATTTACGTAAACCACGAAGAGATAAGAATTTTTGATTATACAGATTCGAATTGTAATTAAAGTGCTTAAGTGGCTACTAATTTGGAACATGGCCACTTGTTGGTGTTCTCATCTACTAATTAGATTTCGAAAAGTTCCACAAGATGAAGTGGGCTATAAAGTTTGTTATTTGATTAGAGTGCTTCTCGTTCCTGCTAAGTAACTATGTTTCACGAGTTATGCATGCAAGGTCGAAGGGATTTAGACAAAACACGCAATGGCGCTTCGACTTGGGCTGATGTGCTAATGCGGGATCCAATGCAAATGCTTCGTCGGCAGATATCTCGTTTCATAAAGAAAACCCAATGAAAAAACGCAAATCGGATAATCTAAACGTTGGGCCACTAAGTTGCCCGTTTTGTAGTAAGTGGGAATCAGTGGGGTATGCCTCAGACGAGAATAAAGTAAATTCGGGATACGACGACCGAAAATTGGAGCAAGAGTCAGAGTTCCGATGGTGAACTTCAATAATGAAAAATGAAAACCATGACTGACGTTTTGACATTGACAGATCCTTAAAAAAGTTTAAGGGTGCGTTTGTATCAAAATACAATTGTCACGCCCCTGGTGAACATCCCTTTATGTGGAAGTCACTATAGCTCCTTCAGATTCTAGACTATTCACACAGTTATCAGCTACTTACTTGAAAAGATAAAGTAACCACTTCACTTGATTGTTAATTACAACGCAGATAACTATTTTTCGATAGCAAATCCAACGCTTTCACCTGCTCGTACATCAGCTCTTTATTCTTTCATCTATTATACTAATTCCCGTCCCAAGAATACCTTTCAAGTGAAAACGTAATCCATTAAAGTACAAAGTCATAAAAAAAATACTCTGAAATTGAATGCACTTCAACGTATCGAATCGCAAAGCATAGATACTCTACACGTCCGTGACAAATCCTAGATGCCTGAGTGTGGCGTGCGCACCAACTATCTGACACACATTCAAACATAATTATTGCAAAACGGTATTTGGTGTCGTCTGTAACTACATACTTGTTTGCTTAGATAAAAGAAAACAAAACGACAAAGATTGTAAGTCCATTGAAGAACGACGTGTGCTATTTATAAGTCAATGTTGTTCAAGACAAAACGGAAAAAAAAAACAAAAAAACAATCGATAACACCGTCGAATAAATGATAACACACGTTTCGATTTTTTCTTACCTTCTTGGTGCCTTTGCCTGGTCGATGGATATTCGTATTGTAATGTCGCAGATGTCTACCTACGCCGCCGTCGCTTCTTACAAAATACAGTCTACGTCACAAGTGTGTAGACTCGCATAGTAATTTCTATTGAAACTCAAACTCGCATGATAAACTTTTATGTACACTTATGTCCGACAGTGGAATTGACAAATTATCACATAATGGGACCTTGACAGTTGGTTTTTCGGTCTGGCTGAGCATTTGGATCAGCTGGTGGGGGCTTTAGGTTACGTATACACCACCAATGGGTTTATGGATTTTTGCATAAATCATTTTTTTTACTCGACTAACAGATATGTGAAGCGCAAAACTGACAGAATGATCAATACAGCTAGCAATTATCGCACTGATAATTATATATATGAACGTATTGCGTTTCTGGATTAATGTAATCCAAGAGCGAATTGATTCGCTGAAAGGTTACAGAGTAGAGACGAGACTAGTATTCTAGATGAGGACGATCGGGGAGGGAGTGAAAAAGTAGAACGCACGCATTTTATGTTTAATGGAATCTCGTAGTAGCGAGCACGTGCACAGTGCAGTGCACCATTACCGCATTCCGAGCACGAAGCACGCTGCAAGTGGAAAACCGTGATTCATTGTGGTAATGGATGTACGAGGATTGCTATTTTTTTTTTTTCTTTTTCGGTTTTTAAAGATTTTGAAATAGTGGATGTGGATAATGGAAAAAGAAATTGGATAAGATGTCAATGCATTTAAATGGGAAACGGTTTAGTTATCCGATTTAAAGTTTGATGAAGGTCTAGGAGGACGTAGTGCATGCAAGTAATGTTCGTGACGAAATAGTTTAGATTGTAGTTTGATCACTGAGACTAGACCCCAGAACAGTGGAGATACACTTTTCTGTCAAAGATTGAATGATATCGTAGTACATGTAGCAGTTTCTTCCTTTGAGAATTCACTTAGACGCAATAAAAACAAATTTGCGAGACAAACAGAGGTGGCATGTCACTTGGCATGAACTTTATGCCTCGAAAGTGATACCAGGTTCAACGTTTTAGTAAACGAATTTACTGGACAAAGCGCGATTAAGAACAAACATCCCATCGTGAGCTAGCACAGTACAAACACAAGTTGTTATTCCTCCAGCTATTGTTTTAGCTTTTTTGAGGTAACTTCGACACCCTGTTGTCACCAGCACCTTAAATGGTTCGGAAATGCTTAATTATATGACTGCACCTCGTAAAACATTCCGAAACGTTGTGATTTTGCGGAACGCAACGTGCCAGCATTGTGCACATTTGTTTGCGTAAAAATGCAAACAAAGGTAAAACAATTACGAGTGGGAACTGTACACCTTTAGTGAACAAATTCAACGAGGAATTGATGAAAAAAGTCCTTCCTTCTGATTAACAAGGAGCGTAACATGCCAACGACTGGCATGAAAATAATGTTAGATATGACATTTGAAGGTGATGTTGCACTTGATGGTAGTTTCGCCCCCACTTCTCACAAGCGCCGGACAAACATCTGAAAGTAAAACTGTCAAGAAAAACCTTCTCCCTTGCCCTTTAACATATGTACATCCATACATATGCAGGCAGTGACATGTTTTATAAAGCTGTCATATCTTATTTTGTCAGCAGACAGCAGATGAATGACATCTCTGGCCCTGGAGCCTACCGTAGTAGTATAAGTTATAATCTACTGTCAGACTAGTGCTAATGATGATAACCAAATATTGATTTACACATCTTCCAACCACCTGTAGGTATTTTAAGACGATATGATTCAAACAAACATGTGGCCATGATGAGGTCCGTGTATTGTCGTCTACATACTCCGGAAAATGGGTTTGTGTTAATTGTCACAGTGTGTTGTGAGTATGAATACATTTTATTTTATTCTTACTTTTATGAATATTAAAGTGTACACGAAACGAGGCTGCCATCTGTGTGATGATGTGCTCAACCTGATGTGTGCATTGCTAAACAGCAATGTTTACTCCTTGTCGTTCACTGTGTCATTCGTAAGCTGACACTGACAGCTATCGGACGTATTGTGACGCGTGCATCACAGCATTATTTCATTGGACGTCCATCTATTACTCAGAATGGTTCCACAGAAAGCGGAAGATGGTATTGTCAAGAATAAGAATAAAGAAACAGATAGGCAGATGCTTTAATCAGATCCCTTGTCAAATTCATTAAAGCAATTTCTTAGGAGATTAAAGCGATTAGAAAACTTGATCTGTTGGGAAAAGTATGATGTCCACCGCCCACTTAAGCGAAAACGTGGTCGGTGTTCATTGCACCCACAACAGCAAAGGAAAATCAATGGAGAATGTAAACACGACGTAGCCGTCTCCAATGCCCATCCTCACGGCAGACGATGTCCTGCAAATCTTCTTAGTGTCGATGGGAGCAATCAGTTGAAGAAACTGACGAAGAAACGACGAAGTACAGAGTGCAACCGAGAAACAAAGCAGTTTTCCCCAAGGCTCAATACTAGGTCCGCTACTATAAAACCTACTGAACGATGACGACCTCAGACTTGAAACCTCGAGGTTTTGTGTGTCGCGAAAATAACGAAAGCTACATACTTGAGAAGTTAAAGATGTAGTACGAATAGAAATAAAATCGAAAATACCACACTCTGGAGAAATAAATAGCTGCCATAAATAACAGTGAAATGGTGTGGTAAGGTTGTCTCTCGGTGAACTATGGATCTGCACATCAAAGACCTGGCTATTTGCAGAACACTCCCGCTCAAAGAATCTTTATTCTAAACCACCAAGCCGTATGACCATAGTGAAGTCTGGGAGACGATATCAGATGAACTGATCACTTCTTCGATTGACGGCTCAAAAATGGACTGCGATATCGGCGAAGACATAGAATCAGCAGACTGGAGTCTTCTTTATAAATATACAAAATGGAAACGTAAAGTAGAGGTGGGCAGAACAAGGGGCGAGCATAACAGACAATAGGTGAACAAAGAGACTGACAGAATGAAGACCAAGGGAAGATCACCATCGCGCTTGAGTGACCACATGAAGAGAGTAGTAACAGCGAACTGGAATTAACAGCACAAGACAGGATCGAGTGGAAACAATTTCTCCTCACTAAACAGAGAGACCACATCTAATAAGTTCTGAGCCGCCTATTCGAACTTTCTATTAAATTTGCTGCTCCAAATCAGCAATTAGAAACACCACATCATAGGAACCTGTTTCTAATTTCAAAAGGAGAAAAGGAACACAAAAACCGCGTTTCATTAAACTGCTTTCATTTCATCTGAATAACATCTGGAGCAAACATACCCAACTGTCTGACGATGTTAAATGAGAAATATAATCACAACCAGACATCCCGACTACGTGTGTACACACAGATGTAGGTACATCCTACTTAGTATTCATTATCGCCCCAACAATGCACATACTATGTACGTATCTTACTAGGAAAGAATGCACGGCTCTTCGGTTCATTCCAGTTACAATAGCCTCATTTATCACTTCAAACAGAGCTCACAGGTACAATGAGTGAGTCACACTATCAAAATTCAGAACTATACGTCTGTCGGACACCCTCTGCCAAAGCAAACACAACTTGATAGTCCTCGATTATTATCAATCGGGTAGCCTACATCGATTTCATGCATCGATTGTGTGCACATAGCTCACATGAGGAGGACGGAAAAGGAGATTAGAAAAATATGCATACATACGTTCATTCATATACATATGTATGTATAAATGCTGCACTCACCTTTTTTATGTACTCGTGCACTTGTTCCTGGTATTGTCCTGTGATTAGCTTATTGTGTAATCAAGTTCTTTTCTTCCGGTAGCTCGGGGTTGAAATCCTTTTTGGAGCCTACGACGACTGCAAATGCTGAACCTTCGCTTGCACGCTTTGGAATTCTTTTGTGTTGCCAGTCGTACCGTGCCGCCGCCGGTGGTAATAAGAAGAGTGCCAAGGTTCGGTGACCTGAACCTTTTTGATGATGATTGCTACTTCACTGATGCAGTGTCGTCGTCCGACGGTCAAAGATGTTACATACACAAACAAATAGTTGTTAACGACGAAGAGAACGGTGAATTCGCCTGGAGTAGGAGTTAAACAAAGAACAGCCGCTGCTGTTGCAATAGAAAATCAATTAAATCTTAATTTTTGTTTTATTTTTTTATTTATTAAACGAAATTGTTCCATTCACACGGCCCGTCGAGATGAAGAGTTTTTTTTCCTTTTGATTGTAAATTTCTGATGTAGAATGAATCAAAGTACAGACACACAGCAGCACCGACGAATGATATACGATAAAAAGAAAAATAAACAACGGCGCGGAAGAAAAAGCGATGATAATACACACAACTCCCGACGACAACGACTGCCTTGCCTGGTCTGTGACTTTTTTTTTTTCTCCTACTCGAGACTTTATATTGTGGTAAGGAGTGCAAAATTATTGAATGTTTATCTGTTGGCTACTTGTAAGGGATTTGTAAATCACTGATGTTTAAATTAAATTGGGAAACAAGAAGAAAAAGCAGAACCACTTCACTTACGGAGGATGGAATGAATTAACGGGCGTAAACAATTTAAGAACTTTTATTGAACTATTTCGACTGTGTTTTGTTTTTAAGGGGAAAGAAATAGAAATTCTATGCAATTGGAAAAGCAAGAAGTTAAATTAAAATCTTTTCCAAATTTGTCAACGTGATCACGACCCGCACAGATATTCGAATGAATAAAGCACGGAGATGGACACCACAAAGCGAAAAGTGAAAAATTTTGACAGTTGTTAACAGAGCACCGACATGAAGGTGGTTGCAGTTGGGTGAATGGATGGAGGGGTTTTCTGGGATCTGATGTTACAGCGGTTTTTGGATGAGTAAGAGCGAAAATTTTGAAATATTCAATTTTTATAGAATTAAGTGGATTTTAAGATATCAGGGGCGCATATAACATTTCTTTTACAAGTACAAGTAATTGCATAGGCTTCTGGAGAATTTTGCCACAGGTGTTGGCTTGTGAGTTTCGCACAGTTTTCTTAAGTATTTGTCTGTCTGAATCCTTTTTTGACATCAAAGGTCTGACCTCTATGGAGCATTCTCCATCGTCATTCTGCACAATCTGACGAAATTGGCAGGGATCCCAAAACTAGACATGGCTCGATATAGCACGTCTTTATAAATGCTTACATGTATGCAATGTTAACGAGAATAATGTGTCCACATTTGGCGCAGTTTAAAGGGTCTCCTTTTTTGGGGCAGGTAATAAGGCTTTGAATTTCCTAAAAGTAGTTTTTAGATGTAGTTGCTTAGCTCTTAGAAATGCATCCAAAGTATTACCAAAGTAGATTGAATTATCCGGAATTGGTGGCAAAAGCTCCAGCTGACCTCCTTGTTTTCACCGGAATTTTTTATGTAAAAAAGTGTATATGTATATTTATTAATCACAAGAACATTTCACCTGAACACAGAGACTCTTAAGTTCTCATTTTAACTATAACCGTATTAGCTAGCTGTACAATTCTATTAAAATTTGACTTCGAATGGGCTCTCCAATATTTACAACGTCCCCATATAACTGCTGGAAAATTTGGACTCTGTATACCATGAAAGATGCGCGCTATATTCCTTCCACTGAAACTGTTATCCGGATACATGCTGATGATCGTATGGATGTCCGAAATTATTGCCTCATCAGGAACAGTTGATTCCTGAAAGTATTAATTTAACTAGGGTATGTGATACTAGATAACTTTTTCACGTACCTCTGGCTCCAGAACCAAATCTTTGGGATAATCGTTTTGGAAATAATCTCGAATTATTGATTTCAACTTATCTGAACGATCATGGGGGAAATTCTCGGCTGTGCATGGCCTGTACGAGTTGTATGCAACCGACGACAGTCCGGAGAATACATATTGTAACTGAAAAAAAAAAAAAAAATATTTGTCAGACGTTCACGAGTGGTGGGATCATGGTGTTTTCTGAGATTAGAATGGAAATATCCACTGAGGAACACGAAAACTTACCTGAATCAGCTGAGTCGTCTCTTGAGTCACAGATCGATTATAAAGTTCGTCCAGTGCCTCGTCAATCTCATCCAAAGTAAAGTCACCAGGTGCCTTTATTCGCAAACCCAAATCAAAGAATGATACTGTTAGTGGTGATCGCTTCGGGTAACCATCCTCTAAACAAAAAAAAAAAAAACGCAAATACAAAACCAATTCTAAGGAAGTATATCGTATGCCCACCATTCACCCATTCCAGGTTCTTCAATTGATATTTCACGACTCCACTATTCCACCCGATCGCTGCAGCAATGTCAATCACAGAAAATTCAATGATATTACTCTCCTCCTTGAATGTTTTATTCTTCAGGTGTAACGCAATTGCCATTGCCAACGGTGGACAATCCTTAGCAGCATGTCTACAAAGATACGAGACTCTACAGCAAACCGAAATGAATTACCCTCTCGTTTACCAACTTCAAATACTTTGGTCCCCCGTAGGATATCACTTTGCACATGATGTATGCTGAACTAAGCACATTAATGCCCCATCGATGATCCAACTCCAAGTAGCATAAAAGCGTCGAAATGTTCTCCTCTGGAATATCTAAAGCCTGTACTGTCTTCTCAATTGAGAAGCCAATCTCATGACCCGGACATATACGCTGCTTTATATGAATCTTCTCTTCTTCTCCACCTACCGAGGTTGATTTTTCTTCGTCAAACACATCCTCGTTCCAATCAATATCTTGGGACGCTTTAATTTCATCCTCGTGCTCCTTCACAAAGTCCCTACAAAGAAAACAAAAACAAAAACAAAAGTAAATCCCTATGATCCTCCGACAGTTCTAGAATCTAACTAACTCCTTTCTTAGATTCTTATCGCAAGAGCAGGGAATAAATATCTTCTGCAGCAGTTTACGTATCACATGTCTATCAATGGAATTGGCAAAAATATGGCGACGCAATTCATTCTGATCTCCACCTTTGGAATCGAGAAACAAATGACAATGCGATATCTTGCCATCGCGTCCAGCACGACCTATCTCCTGTACATAACTCTCAAAGTTTCTTGGCATGTTATAATGGATAACTGAACGTATGTCTGGCTTGTTGATACCCATGCCAAAGGCTATTGTAGCCACTACAATGCGGAGCTCGTTCTTCATAAAAGCATTCTGTATTGTGCGTCGACGTGAAGCCGGTAAACCTGCATGGTAAGGCTCTGCTTGCCAGTTTACCCGTTTTCTTTTCTTCGTACTATTCTGCGCTATTTCATTTGATTTTCTATCCTGTAACATCGAAAAGTGACTAGCATCAACTAAAACAGAAAAAACCAACTCACCTGCATGTAAGTTCTTATGTGTCCTGCTATTCTTTCACATTCATCCCTTCTGGTGCAATAGATGATAATCGATTGGCACAATTCGAACCTTGAAAGGATTTCAATTTTATATTATTGAAGGACATTCATTCGAGGCTGTCTGGTAGGTCGTTTGGAAGGAGTCGACTCTAGGTGACACCGATCTTCCGCACCTACAATAATGGAGGACTACATCTTACTAAAATTCCCACTCACCTCTCGCTGCACAGGAGTTGAATCAAAGCGGCATCCCTATTCTCGTCCTTAGAAACCGACATAATCAGATTATCCGGTAGTGGAACGTCGCTTATGACTCCTTTCTCGCCATCGGGTATACCCAAGTGGCGTATGATACTCTGTCTCGTTGGCAATGTGGCCGTAGCCGTTAGTCCTAACACCGTCTTAACGCCCAAATTCTTCTGCAGCACCTTACAGATCATCAGATAACTCGGTCGAAAATTGTGGCTCCACTGGGACACGCAATGAGCCTCATCTATACACGCAAAGGCAATCGGTGGTAGCTTTCTTAAAATCGACCCAAACCCAGTGGATCGCTCCCCAGCAACCACAGCCTCTGGAGAGACCAATAAAATATCAACCTCTCCATTGTTGATCATCTCCAGAATCTTTACACGTTGCTGTGGTGTTTGGTTAGTGTGCAGGCAGTGTGCGCGTAAAAAATGTGGAACGCCATGAACCTGATCTTCCATTAACGAGACCAACGGTGAGATGACAAGTGTGATTGAATGCTTCTTTTTGCTGTATAAGTACGCAGGCAACTGATAACAGAGTGATTTTCCGCTTCCAGTGCTCAGAGTAACGAGTGTGGATTGACCTGAAAGAATTCGCATGATGGCACGGTCTTGTCCTTTGCGGAACTCGCTGTGTCCAAACAAATGAAGCACATCGTAGACCTCTTTGGTGGTTTCTATAGCAGTTCCGTCAGGATTAAGATCATAAAGCGAACCGGCCTCAGATGCAATGGTAGGCGCGTCGAGGAGTCCAGCTTTTTTGAGAAACTCCTCGGGGATTTTGTGACCAATGTAGGTTTTTGGTGGTGACGGCATTTGTACTCGCTCCGTTTCGATTTCTTGAGATTCTCTGTCATCTCCAGAGTCTCTTTTCTCCACCTCTCCCTCTTCCTCCTCCTCCTCCTCTTCATACTCTTCTTGGTACAACAAAGAATTGGTGGCGCCTGGTAATTTGTCTAAATTCCTACTATGCACTGCTATCGCGTTCTGGCTGGCCATCTGCTCGGCCTGTTCCAGGGTAATATGTGGACTATCATCATCTATCTGTGCGCTCATTGGCAGCAGAGTGTCGCCTTTCACTTTACACTGCTGTGCAAAATGCCCAACTTGACCGCACTGGAAGCACGTTAAGACACCCCCGTCACATCCACCCATGTTCATCTCGGGTCCCGTGAGAGCGCTGGCCTTTTTCTGCTTCCACATCTTTTTCTTGTAAGTGCTAAAGTTTACCGTCTTCTTGCCGCGAACAAACACCTTCTTCTGGATGTTTATACGCACAAAGTTCTCGTTGAGTTTTCCAGAGGCCACCTTGTCGGCGAGTTTATTGCGATCTGCATCGCGTTTTTCATTGTAAGGCACTCGCTGTTGGTCTGATTTGGGCGCGAGCTTTGTGGTACCAATTTGATTGATGTACTTTTCCGCCATTGAATTAGCTTTCTTTAGATCATCCACATTGGCCCTGGGTAGGCAAGTGAACTTAGCAGTCTCCAGAGCGAGGGTATACTTGATGTCGACCGGATCTGGGGCTGTTTCTTCAAGTTCTTCCTCTGGTTGCAGTTCAACTTTTTGTTCTTTCTTGGCAACTCTTGTTTTTCGTGGTACTGCTGGTTTGGATACATCTTTTATGGATATACCCTTCCCTACTGGCTTAGTTTTCTTGGCAGGAGCTTTTTTGCGAACCTGTTTAGTTTTTGCATCATCTTCAGATGAATTGGATTTTCTTCGACCTCTTCGCTTCTTTTTTGCAATGACTGGACTGTCCTCTGGAGATTTGGGTTGTTCCTCAACAGGTGGTGGAATTTCCTCAAGCTTCTTTTCAGGAGCTTTGATTTGCTGCTGATTTCTATCAATAGTGTTCAGAACTCGCCTTCGTTTGGCTATGTGGCGGTACTCCTGGGTAATATTCTCATCCTCACTGTTGGACACAACTGAATCTGAATCGTTACGTCCACCAAGACATGTTGTAACTTCTTGTGTATGCTCCGGAGGCTCAGGTTTCTCCTCTGCGCTTTTGACGATCTGAGAAAGATTTATGTTGCTCATACCCATTGGAACACCCGGTCTACTCGTACAGGTAGACAGAGACGGATCACCATCATTCACAGTATTTCTATTTAACCAACCCCAGTCCAGCTGGGTAGAGGAGAAATTGTCCGGTTTCTTTAGCCCAATTGATGCCATAAAATGACTACTCGGTTCCTTGTCAGCCAACTCTTTTGCTCGCTGAGCTAGAATAGTCTCTAAGTCGGGAAGAATTTCGCTAGATTCAACCGGTTCCGACTGACTCGAAGGTAATGACGACGGTATCTCCTTAGGTCTGGCTAAAGACTTGCGAGGATTTCTCTTAGGAAATGAAACAGTCTTGAAGAGTTTAGCATTCAAATTCGACTTAAAGACTTGCTTCACTGGACTAACCGCTTTTTTGGGTGGAGGCTTATTGCTTACACTAGCACCCCATGCCTTCAGATTGTGGTCATAAACCTTGACAGGTTCGAATTCCTTGATGACATGGTTTTCATTCACGTTAACCGCGTTACTCAGCTGTGCTGGCGAATCTAGTTCATTTAGATTGGAAAATCCCAGACTGGAGTCAATATTGGAGATAGTAGATATATCCAAAGGAAGTTGTGGTCCACCAGAGTTGTCCTGCATGCTATCATCAAGATCGCCTTGGGAGGTTTCAAGTATATCGAAACCATCCTCGGAGAGGACATCGTTTAGGGTATCTTCTAAAAAGGACGTCTTCAGTTTGTAGTACATTCTGTAGGAGTCACGAATTTCTTGCGGAGCGTCGCGAATATCGTACTAAATGGGGAAAAAAAATCAGAGAACTGAAAACTATGTTTAAACCGACTGCTTACCTTCGAGGGGATTCGGTTAAATTTCTTTTTGAAGTTTTTCTCCCAGACTTTAACACGCAGTTTGTATTTTTGATATTTTTGTTTAAACACAGGATCGTCCATGGCTTTCGTGTGATTTGTTTTTTAAATGCGATGAACGAAAATAAATGGAGATGGATGTGAAAGAATTTGAAAACACTTGCGTTGTCAGATTTTAGCGCGATTTGTTGTCAATAAAGTTGCGCAACATTGCAAAAATGTTTAAGCATTTGACAGCTCTCCAGGTAAATATTTAGGTTGAGACACAATTAAATGTTTTCTTATCTTTATTTTGTTTAAATTTAAAAGAATTTCATTAAATTTCTTTCGGTGGAAATTTTACAAAAATATAAAGAATTCAAAAAATTAGAACAGGAAACGATTTGCAATGACGTTCCTTCAAACCAAGGTTTTGTATAGTAATATAAATTTAAAAAAAAAGTTTGGTTGATATTTCTTCCTTTTTCTATCTTATGGGTCCCAGACTCGATGAACCCCTAACACACCCACCATTATCCTATATCTAGCATATACGACCACCAGCGTGCTTTTCTAGTCACCACAACAACAGCAGATGGGCAGAACTACGCAGACTTTAAAAATCGTCTGTAAGAAGTCCAACGTTACCTTGGACTTTCAAAAATCAACCGATTACTTTTCTAGGCAACATAAGTGCCTACAACGGTCTAGTTATAATAGTGCCCAATTCATTGCCCCAGAAATCTTGTCGCTCAGTCAACCCACTGGGAACACAATGTAGAGCTATCTTCCTAGGACTGAATGTATCAATTCCTGGAACTACCAAGCGAAGGAGGTTCTAGCAATAAACTAATATATTCCCAAGTTCCGACTGACTTCTTAGCTTGTCGGTTCTCCGACAGCACAGACAATCCCAGGCTTCTGTCATGAACTTGACGTCAGTTAGCAGGTAAAACCATATAATTAGCTCGTCAAGGCGACAGCACTAATGATCTCAATGCGGTCGAATGGTGATTCGTTCTCATAGTTCTGTATTCCCTATTTCTGTCCTTTCCTTTGAGTTTTACCTAACAGCATACTCGTATCCCTACCTGAGGCTATTACCATAACCCACTCCATCAACATCGCAAGCAAAAATAACATCGCATCTATTCAGTGCAGCCAAGCTAACAACATTACATAAACATTTCTAATTTCTCTCTCTCACGCAAAGTGACATTTTCCCCATATGACATTTCAATTCGACAGAGTATAAGAATTTTTTATTTTCTTTTTCTCCCCTTCACACAAAAGTTTCCGTAATTTTTCTTTTCTGTTTAATTTTTTTACACAACTTTTCGGATATATTTGCTCAGCTTTGTTAGGCGATACAATACCAAAATCAAATTAACTTGGCAAAAATGCCACAAACACTTTATCGCCACAAAGAAAAAAAAGATGAAAAGCAAATCGAATAAATTCCAGCCAATGGAAGAATAAAAATAAAAAAAGAAAAAACGAAGAGAAGAACAAAACTAAAGGAAAAATAGCGAACAAAAATTTTGTTTATTATTTGCAAAATATAATTGTCGTCAGTCCACTTTATTTCATATTTGCAATTGGAATCGATAAGAGCAGAATTTCGTGTGTTGCACAGCGTGTAATTAAACTAAAAAAGAATGTAAGTAAACATCAATAAAATAGAAAATAAAGATTTTTTTTTTCTTATTTGCTTTCTGTGCTCATACTTGCTGGTGCTCTTCTGGGTGCTCGTGGATATAGGAAATTATTTTGTTCATTGTGTTGGCCTCTCTTTTATGGTTGTTTTGTTTATATAAGTCAATTGAATTGAAATTGATAAGAGGAGTACTTTAAATGTGTTTTGTTTGTGTATAGCATCAGCATTAGATGCTATTGCATTATAAAACTATAATCTACTGAGTTCTGAGAAGAAATTAAAGAATGTTCCAATCGGAAACGACTTGGTGACAGTTTCTATGAATCCCTATTGTTGCTACTGTAAGCAGCTGATGTTGGCATTGGATATTGTATCGATAAGCAACTGGAGAGCGAGATGTGTACATGAACAGATTTAAAATTGATTTCATGGTAAATCGTGTGTTTCATAGAACTTTCAGATGAACATCTTGCATAATACTGAGACTACACTGATAAAGCGATAAGAAATGTGTTACTTAGTATTGGGGTCGTTAGGGATGCACTCCGAATTATTTTTTTCATACTTTTTTCGCTAACAACAAGCAGTAAAATAGTAGTTGTTCGTGACACATCTGTTTAAAACAGCAGCACTTTCGGTTATACATTTTGATAATTGCGGCCGAGATAGCTCTAAACAGCGACACTTGGAACGTAAAAATAGTCAAGTTCAGCTGTGTACATGTATACAAATATACTGAGCACATCAACAAGCATTTGCTGATAAAAAGTGCATTTTATTACCTGAACTAACTATTTAGAGTAGAAAATATAGTCAACTCACAGAGAGGAAGGGGATCTGGTATTTTATAGCCAACTAACAGTCCAAGGACTTGGACTTACTAAAATGTAGCAGGAAAGCTTAGCCAAATGGCGTAGCAATGAAAGCGGGGAAATCCATGTTACTATCTGAGGAATTATTTCACTTCTTTGTTCGCGTAGCAAGTAGCATTGGGAGATTTCTCAGAATTCGCTAAAATTTACGTAGCAGAATCAGCTCTGTTAGGTAATTCAGTTCTTGCAGACTTCCATTCTGTTCCATTCTAGTTGTCGGGGATCAACAATAATTCGAAGATTCTCTTTTCTGGAGCATCGTCGTGCACGCAACACCACGGACACTTGACTGGTTTTGAACTTGATGAATTTGTGGCTTCAAACCGATCAACATCGGAACTATTGTTGTGTTTATCATCTAGCATCCTTCATACATCAGAGCTGTTAGGATTACACAGTTTCTTTAAATTTTAGAAGACAGAGTGTTCATAACTTGTGAGAAGTTTAAATTCCTATAATTGTGCATGCTGACAGTGTGAAGCCAGGGGCTTGGTTAAAGACTAAAGACTACACTTCGCTTTATCGTCAGCATTTGTGTGTAAGAATGCTGAATGTGTTTTATCCTTTCGAAATGGGTCCTAACGATTGCTCCTTCTCTGCTCCTCTCTGTGTATATTTTACTTTGTATTCTCATAAATTATTTCAAATAAAATTTTTCCCTTTTCCCAGTTACGATGGCCGATGGCATAGGAAGTGGTTTTAATATAAAACAGGAAATCGATACAACAACAAATTGTTGCAGTCCCACAACATCAATACACAACTGCTCTAACTCTATCCCGTATAGCAGTTCGGCCAGTAACCATCAATTACAGACATCACCATCGGTATCACCAGAGCGTCAATTGTGCAGTTCCACAACATGCCTATCCGGTGATCTACTCTGTGGCAATGGAAATGATAACAAAGCAGGTATACGGGAAGAAATCCGCCGATTATGTTTAGTTTGTGGAGACGTTGCGTCCGGTTTTCATTATGGCGTTGCCAGCTGCGAAGCGTGTAAAGCATTTTTTAAACGTACCATTCAGGGTAACATCGAGTATACTTGCCCAGCGAATAATGAATGTGAAATCAATAAACGACGACGAAAAGCCTGTCAAGCATGTCGTTTTCAAAAATGCCTTCTCATGGGCATGTTGAAAGAAGGTGTACGTCTCGACAGAGTACGTGGCGGTCGACAAAAGTACCGACGCAATCCAGTTTCTAATTCCTATCAAACAATGCAGATGCTCTATCAATCTTCAACTTCTTCGTTGGAAGACATTAAAATATTGGAAGTTCTTAATAGCTATGAACCAGATGCATTGTGCGTTAGCCAGCAAGATGATGTGAAATGTAATAATTTTACGGCGAAATTCGGAGGCGATGCTCACGATATGTTGGCTGTGCTGAGTGATCTCTACGACAAGGAACTAGTCGGAGTTATTGGTTGGGCCAAACAAATACCAGGTTTTACGGATCTGCCGCTTAACGATCAAATGAAACTGCTACAGGTATCATGGGCGGAGATTCTTACTCTGCAGTTAGCATATCGTTCGATACCATTCAACGGTAAGCTAAATTTTGCCTCTGATGTGTGCATGGATGAGCGCGCAGCCAAAGAATGTGGTGCTACCGAGCTCTACTATCATTGTGTACAAATCGTTCAGCGAATGGAGCGCTTATCACCGCGCAAAGAAGAGTACTATCTGTTAAAGGCACTGATTCTCTCCAACTGCGATGTACTGCTAGATGATTCTAGCTCTCTGCGAATCTTTCGCGAGACAATACTAAATTCGTTAAATGATTGTGTCTACTTACTCCGCCACACGACAGCAGTGTCCCATCAGCAACAATTATTGCTGCTACTACCTTCGCTGAGGCAAGCCGACAATATAATTCGACGATTCTGGCGTTCGGTTTGCCGCGATGGTAATGTTATAATGAAGAGACTCTTTGTAGAAATGTTGGAGAGATAAAAAAGAAGGATAGACTTGGACTTTATTCAGCAAGCAATCAGTGGTAGAGCTATGTATATAAGCCTATAAAAAAAATATTAATAATATTAGTTTAGTATATAACTAAGTCTTAATGGAGAATCTAGCATTAAATGTGTAAAGGTAGAAAAAGAAGACGAATATTAATATTATAGGTTGATCCAATGGTTAGCGTGGATGGTTTTCTTTAAACAAAGAACGCATCATCGAACATCAAGCATCTTTTTTTGTATCTAAAAGTTTGAGTTAAGGCAAATTTTACGTTCATGTGTCCATTTCGTTGCCAGACAATCATCAGAGACAAAGGTTCCCACGATTTGTTTAATAATTCTCTTTGGTTGCTGTTGAGAATTCTCTGATTAACGCAAATTTTCTTTTATGGCCGCCGATACTCCCTTGAACGTGTCATCGATCGAGTTTCTTCAATGCCATCAGATTCCCAACTTGCTAGAATAATTTTTATTTTAACGACTACATGACCAAAACTGCCATTTACCGGATACATTACTATGTCAGTTAATGACAATCAATATGCACGCCATCTGTTGGATCAATAATGAAGTCATGTCTAAATATTAAAACTTAAGTATGCTACATAAAAAAATAGAGAACATATTATTTTGTGTCATTATATAACGTGTTATGATCTTGCTAATTAAAATAATAATCAAACAGTAAGCTAGAATTTCTCTAGACAAGAGAAATACAATCGGGCGTGGCAATATACCTCTTATAACTGCAGCGAGTCACAAACGAATCTCTGCAGCTGAAATTCAAAATACAAATAAAACAAAAAATATATAATAATAATAATAATTTACTGAAAGAATACATAAATGTATATGCATGGAATGTAATTAAATGTATTTATCGTGAACAGAACAATTTTTAGGTCAAATAGGACGCGACAAGACAAGTAAGCGAAAGCACCAATGAAAACTTTGTATTTAAAAAAAAAGAAAAAGAAATAAAAACTTTAATTTAAGTTTTTCGTTGTTAAAGCGAAAGTAATCAAATAAATTTATTAACTTTTTGTTGAACAAGACGGGTGTTAACGTTTGTTTTTTACTTTTCAGTAAACTGCAGTACTTACAATATACGAAGAAACAAAATACTTCGTCGAGTACTTACGTATTAGAGACAAGTTGGTCGCATGTTTGAAAGGGTCCTACTATTTAACGCGTGTCCGAGATTTGAAAAACATTCTCCTGACAATTGTACCCTCGGATGTTTTTCAGACGCTCGTGAGAGGTGGAGCCATGAAAGAAATTTTAGGTGATGTCTATGGATTGAACCTGAAACTTCTTGCTTCGCAGCCCAACGCACTAACAACTTGCGCAACGGCGCCCACAAGTTTGAATTGTGCCAAACTTTAAAAAACTAGGAGCAGAAGACACTTTTAGGTTCATTTAAGTCGGTCTATTGTACATATTTCCATGAAATTGGGAATACTAAGACGTCAAACTAAATGGTTCTGAAAGGTGCAACTAATTAGTTTTTTAAGCGGTAATTCAGAAAGTAATCATAAAATGTTTTGAAAAGCAAAATTTGAGGTGATGGACTACTTCAAGAAGCACTATGTCCTCATAGATGTATTTTGTGCTTCCCCTTAAATAAGTGGTTTTGCCCACTTTCGTTATGAATTTTACGGTGGTTTGGTCGAAAATGTTTTGCCGAAGGTTTGGTGTCTGATTCTGCCGAGACTTGGGCATTCTTAGAGGAAATCTGTCATGACTTCCTTCAGCTCAGTGTCGCCGCAATCTCTGCATAGGTCTGAGCCGTTGGAGCCCTTTCTACTGAGGTGTGCCGCCATTGGGTTACGTCCTGTGAGAACGCCGATGAGAAGGGTTAGCTGGATTCTATTGAGAGACAGAAGTTCTCTGTTCCCTTCTTCGTTGTAATAGTCCAATAATATAAGTATTGAGGACAAAGGCTCTCAACATGCTAACATTGATCCTTAGTCACTACATTTAGTTCCTGAGAAAACCCAAAAATTTAAAATACACTCTTAACAAAGACCAAATTAATTTATTACAAAAAAAAACATCTCCCTAATAACTTCAAATAAAATATAAAAAAAAAATATGAGCCTACAAAATACGCATAAATATTTACAGACTAGATTTAAATTTAGCGACTAAAAATATCAATCATCCTTAATGTGATAACGATTCATCTCAGACTCAAAGTACCGATTGCTGTTCTCCTGGAACCGATTTGATCGCTCCAACTCTCTGCGAAAATAGTCAATGGTCCGATGCAGTCCCTCCTTTAGTGGAACCTTTGGTTCCCACTTTAGGTATTTCCTAGCCCGTGTGATGTCAGGTTTTCGCCTTTGGGGATCATCTTCAACCGCCGAGGTTTGTCCGACTTCACTCTTTCCGCCGACTAGCTCCTTGATGATCACAGCGAATTCTTCGATTGTATGCTCCACTGGGTTGCCAATGTTAACCGGCTGCGTGTAGTTCGATGCCATAAGGGCTATCAGACCATCTACCAAATCCGAAACATATTGGAATGAGCGTGTTTGCTTGCCATTCCCGTAAACTGTGATGGTTTCGTTCTTCAGTGCCTGCAGAATGAAATTCGACACAACACGTCCGTCGTTCATGTGCATTCGCGGACCGTATGTATTGAAAATTCTTGCCACTCGCACGTTCACCTTTTCCTGCTTGGCGTAGGCGTAGCTTAGTGTTTCAGAGACTCGTTTACCCTCGTCATAACACGCACGTGGACCGATAGGATTTACATGGCCCCAGTATGTCTCTGGCTGGGGGTGGACTGTTGGGTCTCCATATACCTCTGATGTGCTGGCAATCAGAACCTTGGCCATGACACGTTTTGCGAGGCCTAGTATGTTGATGGTTCCCATCGTATTCGTCTTTATCGTCTTCACCGGGTTGTACATGTAGTGCGGTGGGCTAGCTGGGCTAGCCAGGTGATAAATCTCATCTACTTCGATAAACAGTGGATTCACAATGTCGTGGTGTATCATTTCGAAATTCTCATGACCCAACCAATGTTCCACATTGCGTTTGCGTCCTGTAAAGAAGTTATCCACCACAACCACTTCGTGGCCTTGAATCATAAGATTGTCGACAAGATGTGAACCAACAAAACCGGCTCCACCTGTTATGAGAATTCTCTTCCGATTTTTATAGTTCAAGTACTTAACATTCGGATACTTTCGTGGGATGCTCTCTTCCAACATCTTGACTTTTTCTTCCAATTTAGATAGTTTCGCCTTCGTGTACTTCAACTCCTGACGTTGCTGTTCCAAAAGGTCAAAATTAACAACACCGCCATGCACTAGAGTATCGTCGTATTTCTCTTTATCGGTGGGTTGCCTGAATGCAGTTGATACCACTTTATCCGGGTCATTGGAGTCACGCTGCGCTGCAAAGGATCTGTATAAGTAAATTATAAGCAAGAGTAAAACGGAAACTGCTGCAATTTGTTTCATTCTCTTCTTCGTTAACGTCATCTCATAACAGCTAATGCTGCCGCTGCTTGCTTGATGTGCATGAGATGAAACTGCAGTCGAGGAAGTTTTTCTTTGTCTTAACAACTTGAGGTGTTTACTGCGGTCAGTGTTTTCGTCTTCGTTGGGAATGATTGGTGGATCTATTCAGGACAAGGTGACCTTAAGCGAATGGTATACAGTCCTTGTCTCAATTGATCGGTAAACAACAGACTTGAAGATCGTAGATTCGCTGATAAAATATTCCAGTTAAGTGGTTTCTGCATTTCGTTGCCCGGCGATGACACTTGTGTGTTTTGAAAAAATTTTTATCAGCTGCTCTAGTTGGTGTGGGTGACTTTGGCACTTCGTCGCAGTTTAATGGAGGCGTTGCATTGCACGTGTTTCGAATAGCATGCGTGAAGTTTGGTGGGTTGGCGTCTTTACAGTTTATTTGATTTTATCTAAAAATTTATTTGCTCTGACATATGTTTTTATTGAGATTACACTCTTGTGTCCTCGTAATGTCGGTTCCTTTCCAATTAGTAAAAAAAAAAATCATAAAACCCTTGTCTTTCGGGGATTGAAGTCGCTGACTACGGCTTGATCATAACTTTTTGGTACAATAGTTCTGTTTGTCGTAACCACAATATTGATTTGCACATTCAAACCTCTAGTCGCTAAAGCCGGAAAGCTCTTCCACAGTGATCGGGCAGCTGAAACGAAATGTTCAGATTAAGATTTTCAGAGAGCTTTAGGTTTTGGAACTATTTATGTTGAAGTAAGCTGATCTCCCAGTACTGTCCTACTTCCAGTCGATAGGAATATTATAACGACAGTGGTGTCGAACCAAGGTACAAGTAGATTGATTGAATAATCATTCAAGAATTCAAGAGTTTTCTAAAGTTCAACACATTCACTGGTCTCGATTGGTTGACTGAATTCACTCAAATTAACCAATTGGTATTTTAGCTCACTTTTACGGAAACCCCCATCAATCATATTGAGCTAAAATTAAGCAATCTGCCATATTGAATTTTACTGTCATGTTTGTTCTCTCGTGCAAAAAAAAAATTCACGGCATACAGGAGAACACGGGCGCAGCATCTAAAAAAAATCATTTAAAAAGGTAATTGCCGTCAAAATTAATTAATTTAAATTCAATCATTTGATTAACCACTCCGCCACAGCCATTATGGACAAGGAGGAGCAACTCAATAACAATGACGAAGTCGAAAAAACTACCGACATAGTAGAAAACACCGAAAAGGAAGCCGAGAGCGAGAAAACCGACGAACAAGGTAAAAAGAATTGATTTATTAAAATCCACCTCCATAGTCTGATACATGCCGCATCTCATCCTCAGCATGGGAAGATAAGGAAACACGCAATCGTTTGGTGTCGGCGCTCTCTATGAAATTCGTTGACGTGATGTCGGAGCTTAATTCGACTAACGACGCCTTTAAAATTCCCAAGGATATTAGGGGTAAATAATTGAAAACTATTGATTTTACTTGTGCGCGGTGTTGCGTGTATGGTTCTATTTAAAAAGTGATTTTCTATTGTGGTAACTTGCAGCTCTTTATGGATTTCCAAAGCCAGACGATGTGCCTGCACGACAAAATGCCAGTAAAAAGTTTTCATTCTGGTCTACACAACCCGTCCCGAAGTTAAACGAAGAGGTATTCACAAATGAATCAATCGAACCGGATAAGGATGTTTCGGAGATTCGAAAGGAACCTTATACGCTGCCCGATGCCTTTAAATGGGACACGTTGGACCTGAATAACTCGCAGAATCTTACCGAGCTGTATACGCTGCTCAATGAGAACTACGTGGAGGACGATGATTCAATGTTTCGTTTTGACTATCAACCAGAATTTCTGAAATGGTCTTTACAACCCCCTGGCTGGCGACAAGACTGGCATGTGGGTGTACGTGTTGTTAAGTCCGGACGTTTGGTGGGATTTATATCGGCGATTCCCAGCAAGCTGAGATGCTACGAGAAGGTATTAAAGGTTGTTGAGATTAATTTCTTGTGTGTGCACAAGAAATTACGAAGCAAACGAGTTGCACCCGTTCTTATCAGGGAGATTACTAGACGCGTTAACTTGACGGGCATTTATCAGGCGGCCTACACCGCCGGGGTGGTGTTGCCGAAACCGGTGTCGACGTGCAGATACTGGCATCGATCGCTGAATCCTAAGAAACTTGTTGATGTAAGTACAAAAAAAAAATATTGTATATCTGTGGTTGGGTAGTCTTTGATGAATGAAATCCAGTTCTTCAAGGCGCATTAACGTGTTCCTTTGTCTACCCGGATGCGTCCGATACATACCATTGTACGCTATTATCGTGATTTCTAGCACCCTTGGCTTAATCTCTTATTCACGAATTAATTGCTTTCTTTCAAGCCAATTCGTCTCAATCTGTTGGTGTGCGTAAGTTAATGAGTTTATCTGGTCATTGTGGTTATGTAACAAAACAAGCGCCATTCGCTGGCGCTTTTAAATTTACCTCAGTTGGTTAGAAATCGCTACCAAACAAAAGTTGCGAGATATGCCTCGTTTGTTTGGAACCATATGCGTGTCCACTCTACTGCCACTTTTTCATTACATTTATACATCTATTTGTGAACGTCTGCATCTTGCGTGTGATACCGGTATCCACCTTCCAAGTACTGCTCCCAAATAGCAGTATTGATTCTATGTTAGAGCGCAACAGTCACAATTTGGTTCTTATGAGTTTCTCTTGAGGAAGTGTTGTCGATATCCTCTTAAGGTGTTTAGTTGTAGACGTATCATTGTATTAAATTTAACTTATTTTGATAATTTCAGGTAAAATTCTCTCATCTCGCCAGAAACATGACAATGCAGCGAACAATAAAACTCTTTAAACTTCCCGATCAACCAAAGACCCGAGGTTTTCGTCGCATTCAATTAAAGGACATGGAAGGCGCTCACAAAATTCTCAATGAGTATTTGTCCAAATTCCAAATTTGTCCAGTATTTTCCCAGGAGGAATTCGTACACTGGTTCTCGCCCCGAGAAGGCATCATCGATTGTTTTATAGTCGAAGATGAGAATGGCGAAGTAACCGATATGGTAAGCTTCTATAGTTTACCATCAACTGTGATGCATCATCCGGTGCATAAGAACGTACGTGCGGCATATTCCTTTTATAATGTATCAACAAAAACTCCATGGCTGGAGCTAATGAACGATGCCTTAATATCTGCTAAAAACGTTCAAATGGACGTTTTTAACGCATTGGATCTGATGGACAACAAGAAATTCTTGTCGCCCCTCAAATTCGGTACCGGTGATGGAAACTTGCAATATTATTTATACAACTGGAAATGTCCGACCATGAGACCCGAGGATGTCGCTCTCATCCTCATGTAGCGCGGCGCTTGTAAACAAAAAATTATAATGTTAATCAAAATCAACAAACAAATTATATTCTTGAAAATAATACGATATCAGGGATGTCGAGGCGAAGCTCACCGGAGGTTTATGTGTGTGTTTTCATTTTGCCAATTTTATGTTACAGTGCTTTAGAAATTATATAACTTTAATTCATTTCCGATTCATATCCGATTTGTTTGCATTTCTCCATATGTCTGATTTTCTACGAAAAAACACAAAACAAACAAACAAACAAAAAATAAAGTAAGGAAACAGACCTCACAAATTTTCATAGCGTTAGTATGAAGAGGGGGGGTTAATATGTGTATGTATAAGAATTCACGTGAACTTGTTGGATTATAAACGGATAAAAGTAATTAATATGTATAAAAATATATATATTAATAGTTTATTGCAATAAACGAGAATAATTAAGAATTTTACATTTGGTTATTTGATATCGCCAGTTCGCCA
Organism: Xylota segnis; assembly: GCA_963583995.1. Lineage (NCBI taxonomy): Eukaryota > Metazoa > Arthropoda > Insecta > Diptera > Syrphidae > Xylota > Xylota segnis. The sequence continues at coordinate 43,575,506 of OY757238.1, forward strand.
TAGTTCTCATCATGAACTCGATCTATTGCCTTGCAGTAGCGCTACAGTTTAGACATAACTAGATACTCATGACAGATTGTGAATCGTGGTTAGCCAAACCAACAAACGATTTAGAAATAATCATTCAATTTTTCCTTACAATGCCACCTGGCCTACAACTAAAAGACTAGATACTCAATTAAAACACGCAGCAAATGTAATTCTAGCTCTTATGAAAGTTTTGTATAGCATCATCAGTGACGAAAAGATTAATAACTCTGGTGAAACTGTCCAATGAATCACCAGAAAGAGAATTCCAGTTGCGAAATGAAAATAAACAAGAAACCAAGATCAGTAGTTCTGACGAAGCTTTCTGTTGGGTAGGATTGTTGGTTAATCGGCCGTTGAAGAATTTCCTCTTGCAATAAGGTAAAAAAATGAAAAATTAGGAAGCAAAAGATTGAATTCTGTTCTGTCCCTTAACAAATTCAATAATTCGTATCAACTGGTAGGATGTTGAACAATTAGAGCACATTGAAAAAATTGTTCAGTTAATAGGGTTGTGCATCGCCCACAAAGAAAATGCTTTCAGTCAAATATTTTGGCGCTTTACACACTTCATCTTGATAGTCGGAACTAGGGTATTAAGCTTGAGTCTCTGAAAAATATTTATCCATTTGGTAGCTTGGTAGCATCTATTAACATCATCCTTACCGAAGTAGATCTGCTGCATTTCAAAATACATTTGGTCGGTTTATTTAAACGATTATTTGGAAGTCATTTAAAGCGTGTTTCGTTGCAACATGTATATATAGTCAAAGGGCTGATGGATCATCGTATCATCGTAGATTGTAGTTATTGGGAATTCCCTTGATGAAACCAATTTTCGTTATTTTTCGAATTCATTGTAATACTTGTGAACAAAGCCAACGTGTTTTGAACTTTATCCCTGAAGGCATTCATTTTGTTTCACCGTCCACTGTCATTGTCACTGTCATACTAGAAGCTATTTTTTTTTTCTTCTACATATCAAACTTCGTCGGCATTTTTCACTTATCAGTATTTTATCCTCTATTTTAGTTGTTCATAATTTAAAGAATTACTTGCAAAGTACCAGCAAAATGTCTGAAGACAAAAAATATGACGGTCCTGCTCCATCCAGTGGATTTCAATCGCGCGTATCTACTGTATCTTCTACGAGAACCGTGGACGAAGAAGAAGCAGCCAGAATCGAAGATGTTGTTCAAATCGATCCCGAATGCTTGGTTCTGGATCTAAATCATCATCGCATTGGCGTTTTGGAAAACTTTGAACCACTTACCAAAATTGAGTGCTTGTATCTGCGCTGGAATCTGATAAAGAAAATTGAGAATCTTGACACGCTTACTACCTTGCGGGAGCTCGAATTGTACGACAATCAGATCACGAAAATTGAGAACTTGGACAAATTGACTAATTTGGAAATGCTTGACATAAGTTTTAACCGATTGACCAAGATCGAGAACCTTGACGCATTAGAAAAGCTGGAGAAACTTTTTCTGTGCTCGAACAAAATCTCTGTAATCGAGAATATTGGTATGCTCACCAGTCTGACTATGTTGGAGTTGGGCGACAACAGATTGAAGAAAATCGAACACCTAGATACTCTGGTAAACCTTCGCCAGCTGTACTTGGGAAAGAACAAAATCACGAAAATTGAAAATTTGGATAAACTGGTGAATTTGGAGTGTTTGAGTCTACAAGCAAATCGTATTGTAAAAATTGAAAACCTTGAGGCTCTAGTGAACCTAAATGAATTGTACTTGTCGGAGAACGGTATCGAAATAATAGAGAATCTGAATCAAAACAAACTTATAGAAACTTTGGATTTGGCCAAGAACAGGATAAAGGAAATTCAAAACATTGGACATCTGGATGAGTTGGATGAGCTGTGGCTGAATGATAACGTAATAGCAGATTGGCGAAATATAGAGGAACTGAAGAGCAACAAGAAGCTGGCCACCGTTTATTTAGAGAGGAATGGTGTGGCGAATGATTCGATGTACAGGTTTAAGTTGAAGGACATAGTGCCGTGGCTGAGAAAGATCGATGCAACGTTGTGCCGATAAGTATTACGATGTGGGTAGAAACGGTTTCGTCACATTTTAATTTTTTTTTTTTTAATTTTAATCACTTAATAAGAAATGTAATAAATTGAATACATCAGAAGGTCCAGCAATTTTTAGATTTGTTTCATTTTAATGTTCGAGATAAATACTCTTCTCGATTAGCTTAATTTAAATTGGCGGCGTTTCTCTATCGACTTTAGTGGATCGCAGCTTATTTGGGTGGGAAAGCAAGATTTACCTATGTATATAGAAGGTGATTTGTTCTAGCTTCCGTTGGACAAAACGTGCGAGTTTTTAACCAATGGCTACCGCCGGTATGACGGTATTCAACAGCGTGAAGTTGTTAGACATTTATGGTGTTTACAGAGCATTTTTATGCCGCACTTCATTAAGAGTTGATACTGCAAGGGCTGTTTCAGTATGAGCTCCAAAAATGGAGTTCAAAAGTTCGTGTAAAAATATAATTTGGAGAAATCCCTTTTGAATAATAGATGAGCGTAAGTAAATTGAACTTTCTGTACTGAGAAACTATACCATTTCTTTACTAAAAGCCAACTGTAAGTCGAAAATTCAAATTTTGATATCCCTTCCAGTAAATCGATAAAATTTTGACATTTACATTAAAAAGACTCACTTGACGAACCGCCTGAACGCATCCATACAACTGGGCACATGAATGTAACTCAATGACAGCACCAGAGAGAAGTGAAAATAAAAGAAAAAGAAATTTCTGTGCTCCTACATCACCACGAAAAAATTTAGCTTGAACTTTAAAAGCAAATATTCTTTGTTTCATCAACGCGGTGCACACAAAAAAGTAATCCAAAAAATAGCAACCACAACAAAGTAGCCAATAGTCTTCAAATGAGGTGAGTGGCCATTACATTTCTCATAAGAAACGACCCGCAAATATTTAAAAACAAAATCGATCGAAATGTTTGCCTCATTTAGTCAAAACTTTGAGGAGAGTCCAATTTCGGACAATAAAATGGACATATCAGAGGCCACGACTTCTCAGGAGTCGGCTGGAGTTTCCCCAATAAATGATAACATAACATCTGACAGTATAATCACACAGGATCTCAGTGAAAACCAAACCAAGATGACCATAGTGCAGCTGAACGAACAAACCACATTTGCTGGATCAATACTGACCACTACAACAGACGAGCATACAAATGGTTATTTGGACAACGACATTTCAGTACCAAATGTCCTGCGTCTAGGCCAGAATCCATATCCTCAGCAAAAGAACCACAGTCCACTTCGTAGCGAGCTAACACTGGCCAACAGTCACCCACTGATGTCACCCACTGCAACCGACTCTGACTCAGAGAACAGTCACTATCAAAATAGAAAGAAAAACTTTAACTTTCCCGACGTCGTGCCAGAGAGTGAACAAACATTGAGTGTGACACCGCCAAACAAACGAATCACCGCAAATGGGGTTTCTCTAATTGAGGCGAAGAATTCATTCAACACAAATCATTCGTTTAGCAAGATGAGCCCGAAGAACCGAATAAAAGTCTCATCGCTGCGTGCACCCAGTCCGGATGTAATAAGCAGTGAATCCGAGGCAGAGATCTCTCAGTTCCAAGCGGCTGTGGAGGCAAATTATCAATCAGTAGCGTTGATCGCTAATACTCCAAATCGTGCGCTGCCGAGACCACTCAGTACTCGCAAAGTCAACCACATTTCTACTCCTGAGCACAGACTTTCAGATGATATGTCATCATTGGATTCAATTTCGAATCATAGCTTCGACGACGATGATGATATTGAACACAATCTGGCTTCCCTCAGTCCTTCTAGTTCGCTGATTGATGGTCTGAACGATGATAGAGATGACGATTTTCCAGAATTGGATACGCCTACAAACCTTCACCCCACAGATCCGATACCGATTTATTCGGCGGAAGATGAACGTCGTGACTCTAGAAATTGGCAGAAAATAACACTGCCCGATGGACGTACACGGGAAATAGATATGAAGGTGATTGAACCGTACAAACGTGTACTCTCACATGGTGGTTATCTCAAGGCAGGTGGTCATAACGCGATAGTTATGTTCTGTGCCTGCCATTTGCCCGATAGGTCGCGTGCTGATTATCATTATGTGATGGACAACTTGTTCCTCTATGTAGTGAAAACACTGGAGCAACTGGTCACTGAGGATTATGTATTGATATACTTGCACGGCGGTTCCAGTCGTCGCAATGTTCCACCCTTTCCATGGCTTAAGAAGTATGTAAATGTTGTTTTTGTAGTTCTTCGGCGAATTGTACGAATTATGTTATTTCAGGTGCTATCAACTCTTAGACCGAAGATTAAGAAAAAGTTTAAAGAACTTGTATTTGGTGCATCCAACGTTTTGGTTGAAATCGCTTGTGTGGATGTCCAGACCATTTGTTAGGTGAGTACAGTATTTCACTAAATATTTCATTAAAGCCGCGAGTTCTTGCTCCAAATCATGTCGTACAACATTCAGCGCATTCAGTTGTATTTTATTGTGTTGGCTGGAGGGCGAACTCTTCATCTGAAAGCACTTCGGTCCTATATGGAAATTTTACTTCAACGCTCGTCAAAACATCGCATCACCCATTCAAATGCAACCTCTCTATGCGAAATGATATTCACGGCCGTAAGTCAAGTAAAACATAGTCCGGCAAACGGAGGCGACGGTGATAGGAACACTATACTTTTTCAAAAAATTCCGTGCATATAAAGTGCTGAGAGAAATAAATCTGCAGAATTCCCCAAGAAGTTCCCAAGATCCGTGGCTTCGAAACAGCCGACAGCAAGTATCTCGGTTAAAGCAACTTCATCGCTTATTTCCTTGCAAACCAGCTATTGCGCGGCTCCAACGAATACCTCCACAAAAGAGTCCACTTTGCGAGAATGTGATTGTACCGGCCTCATGCTCGTGGATTATCCTATCCCTCTACTAGAAATCATTCCATTGCCTTGCTTGCTCTCAACAAGGCCCAACTCGACTCCACCTTCCTTATAGGGGAATGCGTCACCTTGGTCGAAATCATTGTGTTCACCAGTCTACTACATTCCAGTACGTTTGGGATCCATACGCCATACTCCAATCTCAACAGTTGGTTCAACACAACCGTGACACATCCATTCCTAAAGGGCTACATCCTAGAAACCAGAACTGTATCTCGCTGATGAGGCGGTCGCCCAGGGATCCCTCGATGGGAACATTCCACTTTGACGACTCCTAGCGCTTTAATTCCTTTTGGGAAAAATTCGATCACGAATCTGGTTCGGCGAATATAAGTAGCATGTTGGACATGAGCTGTAACCTCATTGCACGAATGTTCCGGTGTCAGCGTTTCATGTCAACAATTCGACATCCCCCCATATCTTCTCTATTATTATTTGTAAACAACAATCTATTTTTTTCTTCTAGTTCAAAATTTTGGCGGAAACTTGTCTACGTGCAATCCCTGAATGAACTGAGCTCCCTGGTGGCTGTCGAAAAAGCAGCCATACCAGACAAAGTTAAACAATACGACGCAAAGTGCATATAAGAGCAACCAAACAAATAGGCACACTACTATGGACCAGGAGTAAGTTTTTACAGCAATGAGCGGCCATGACTATCCGACAAACATTTGCATAAAGATACGTTCACCAATTTTGCCCGCTCGTATATTTTTCTTCTGTGGCGTATTCTTATTTAGTATTATTTATCAAAATTACCACCAAAACACAGACAAACAAAAAATCCTAACGAAATTCCTAAGATCTCATTTCTGCATTTTAGTTAGACCCTAAGTTTAGGCATTGTAGCATTTTTTTTACAGGTATTTATATTTTAATATTTTGTTTCTTTTAATTTTGTAATAATTTCACAGCATTTTGTTTTTTATTTATATCTTCGCCCGTGTACTCATTTTTATACTCTTTTTTATTATTCTTGTGATATTGAGGATCTTTATGTAAACAGTGTTATATGTTTATATGCGCAAACAAATTATGTTATAACTGAAATGAATTATTGATGTGTAGCGCAAGCACGTTACTCTTTGGCTTTTACTGTGTTTCCAATCATTCCTTTTAAAATGAATTCAAATGCATATATTTTCTCTAAGGTATACATTGATATCATACATGAACGGAGAATTAATTTCTGTACGCAACTGCATATAATATTGCAGCATTAATATATATTCACATATGTAAAGAAAAAAAAAGAAAAAAAAAAAAAAGAAAACATCGAATATTATGTAGATTTTATATCAACACAACAAACATACATACATATACATATATGTGCTAAGTATTTGATGAACTATATTATAGCCAAATTTCTATTATTTTGTGTTTTGATATTTGCGGAGTGTTTCAGGCGGCGCAAACAGACTTTGGTTTGGTAAGACGCTTGACTGTGATCGTCACAAGATCACTTGAGTCTATCACCCAAAGCCCACAAAGCCTGGTGCAAGCTGGCTAATAAAAGAAGTAAAAGAAACACTCTGTATGTTAGCTAAATAAATTTTGTTTATAAGAAAAGAAAAGAAAAGAAAAGAAAAGAGAAAGCGCAGCAAAGAAATTCTATATATTATTGTGTAAATGTAATGAAAGCAGCTTAATTTTTGTCACTAAAGCTAAAAACATAAATGATTATACATATGTATAGCTATGTATGTATGTATATATATATATATACAAAACATATATACATATATGTATGTATGTAAGAAAAAGAAAAGCAAAATGACCACCAATAAGTTTGATGGGGGTGTGTAGCAATATATTTATATAAATACGATATGTACAATGTATTAGGCAATGTTATTGTAAAATAAAATGGATTTCAGTATTTGCCCAAGTGTGGTGAACTGAGTCATTAAAAGGTTTTTGTTTTTATTCGATAGAGTGGAAGTAACTACCCTGTTCCCTTTGGCGTGGTAATCTACGAAAGAATGGAACTTATAGTAACTGAAGTGTCCAAACTCATTTGGCTTGGCTACATTTTTTGGTTTTTTTTATCGTGCTTAGTTAAACCCCTTCGCGTGTCAACAACCCCTTAGCGCCATTTTTTGGAATTTCTGGAACATGTTTAAGCTGCCTCCAGAGTTCGAGTCCTGCTGAACTGTACTGCATCGCGTTTAACAAGTACGGCGTCCCACTGTTCTGCCTGCATGAGTGAGTGTATTCCATGGCATGGGGTATTTCGCAATGGAGCTGTCTTCGGTCCGTAGATCTACATACATATGTATGTCGCAAAGTAATGAAGGCTGAACTTTGTTTTTAGGCTTATAGGGTTCTTTTCTATTTTGAAGGCATTGCAAAATACTCTACCAATCCTGCAATAGTCCTTTAATGTTCGTTTGTGAAGGTGATGCGCCTCTGAAATCATCTTCGGTACTGTTTCTCGTATTCGAGTTTTGTACAACCCCAAGTTGGTAGTCATATAATCTACCTATCCTAAGATGGCAATCTCTCGATCCATAAGCAATGTGGGGACACACAGTGAGAGATGATCAAAGTCTCTCGATCCAAATCATAAGCAATGTGCGGGACCACAGTGAAAGATGGTCCATGTAGCTTGTTTTGAAAGTGAGAATCGAAACTTTAAAGTTACGATCGTCGTTTTCATATCCACAATACAAACGTAGAAATTAAAAAATTCACAATTCCATAAATAAAATACAATTGTTGTCAATAAATTCTTATTTATTTATCTAGAATAAAAATAAAAAGTAAATTTATAATAAATTGTACTTCAAGCTTCATCACAGAGCTTTAAAGTGCTCAACTCTCATTGAGCAACTCACCAGTGTTGTTTTAGTTTTTTTTTTTATTTCTTAAAACCTTTGTGTAGAAATAATTTATGAAGTAAATATTATGAAAATGGTATAAAAGCAGGCAACTCGCCCAACTGTGGACGCTTCCTCTTAGGTAGACTATTGGCAGAGAAAATCACTTCATCGTGATCACTCTCATCATCACTTTGACTTTCACTGGATGCTGAAACCTGTACTGTATCATGCATATCAGCAGAATCGGTAGCAAAGTATCGTGTACCCACAGTGGGTTCTACAGAGTCTGCAATAAGCTCTATCTGCTCAGCAGTAGTTTTAACTGAATTGCTGCTCTTCGAATGAGTTTGCTTCCTTTTGGCGAGCTGTATTTGTTGTTTCCTACAATAGGGACACTTTACCTTTTCGCATTTACCTTTGGCCTCCATGTCCGGGCACACAAACTCATGTCGTTTGTCACACTTATCAGACACGAAAAAGAAAAAGGGAAGGAAATTAATTTTAAATACGAAGTCAGTCTAAAAATGGAACAATTTACCTTTTGCGCTAGTTTACAAAATCCCTTCAAGAAGTCAGTGCATATTTCCGCCTTGTCGCTGAGCTTCTTGTGCAGGTAATGACAGTCTTCACGTACACAACATCCTTGAAGAAAAAACTTACAAACAGGCATCTTGGACAGGGAGACATTGTGCGATAGCAAACAGGATACGTTCATGCATTCTCCACGCAAAAATCTATTTTTTCAATGGAAAATGAATTGAGAGTGTGACTATGGAACCGAGACGTACCTTCGACAAATAGCGACATGCATTTTGTTGTGAACCTTCATGCATTTCCCACTCTCGAAGGCGGCGCATTTGCCCACGCGTTGGTATATTGGGCAGGGTATGTTCGTTTTTACATAGCGTCTGGACAACATTTGGATACTCTTCTGTTTAGCACTGCTAACATGGTTTCGCGTCAAATGAGTGTCTGTACGAACGAGGACGTTCTTTGAATTGGCGACATAGGTCAAACCACCTATGTCGATACGTCGGAGAGATTTTTGCTGCGAAGAGTGTTTTGCATTGGCGACTCGTGTTAGGTTGAAGCCAGTCTTGTCGAGCAGGTACTTAGTGCCGCGAACAAAGATGGCTCGCTCGCCTGAGACTTTCTTAGCGACGTTAGTGACTTGTGGCGCATTCTTAACATCTTTCCTCTCAAGTTTGTTTCTGGTCGACTTATACAGAACCCCATTGATGTTTAGCAGTTGCAGCTGCCTGTTCTTCGACGAAGTTGATGTCGCCTTAAACGGGAACCTTAACAAACTCAGAGTATCAGGATTTCTAAAAGAAAATAATGGTCTATCATGGAAGAATCGGTAGATTTTCTACGTACCTTTTTACAAACTTCGATATTGTTCTCTTTGACAATGAGTCCGAACTCCTCCTCAACGCGTATCGTCCGGTGAATGAAGTCTTCCTTGTTCGGATGGGATTCGTTTCGCTCAACAGCCTCCGATCGACTTTGTACTTGGTTCGATTAGCACTTACCGTAGTCACAAAATCTTGTGTCTTTGGTTTTTCAGTAATAGTCGTCGTCCGGATTAACTTCCGCAAACCGATTTTTATCAGCGGACCAGGTGAAGTCATATTTGTTGCTGTTGTGCTTATTGCCTTTGTATTCATTGGTATTCTGACGATCTTGGTCCGCGACTTCGATATGATTTTATTGGGCAGTAATGGTGCATTCACTTTAGGTAACTGGGCAACTGTTGCGTTTTGTTGGTGCACCTGCTTGTGTAGGATGGGATGAGGTGCTGGATGGCTGTGTTGATATTGGACAGGATCTTTGTTTAAAAAATTTGGATTGACATGTATGCAAGGCTTGAGGAACTTGGGATTTATGTGCGTGGGAGGCATTTTATTAAAATTCGGATTAATAAAAATTGTCCTTGAAGACGTAGTTTGTCCCATGGGGAACATTTCGGGTAACGAATTCATTGAAGGTGGGCTCGATCGCAATTTGTTTTATTTATTGTACGCGCTGTTTAGATATTTGGGGAATGTAAAATATAAATTAAGAAAATAAATCCAAGGAACAAAACAATAGACACCACGAAGAAAAAATATTGCAATAATTACTGGAAAATTATTGTAAATTCTGACAGATGATTTATGATATTATGGGCGCAGTTAGTTTGGCCAGCAACCGGATAGGGTAATTTGTATGAGAACAGTTTTGGGGCATGTTCGTAAGTTGCAACATTTATTCGGACGGACCTGAATATTAGGAGTTTTTGGTTTTTTTCTCACAGCAGAGCATGGCAAAGAAGGTGTTTCTTTTTGTTCCTGTTGATACAGGACTGACGTGTTGAGTCTGAACACTTCCGCAGATTCTTTTTACGTTTAGGTGTCTGTGACAATTAAATTTGATTACTTTGTAACAACAAATTGTCTTTATAACAAAACGTGATAATTTAAAAAAAAAAAACTAGTTTCGAATTTATTTAGATTACTTCATAATTTCTTAATTATTTATTTATGATTTCATTCTCTTGTCGAGTGACAGTTATTGACATGTCTACGTCAAATAAGATTCAGAAAATTTCAGAAAATCTAAATATAAATCTGGATGTGCCCTAGACTGTAAACTTACAAAAAAAACAAATCCCGTCCGATATGTATATAAATCGTCTCTCTGTTAAAGTTTAGTCTCAGTACTCAGTACAAATTACCATCATTACTCCTCCAGAAACTAATAGACGACGTAAATTTCTTCGTTGCCTGTCAGAGTTTCTTCAAACTCTAATATATTGCATTTTTGGATTTAAATAAAACTTGGGACTCAGTACGAATTCGTGCTTTCCAAACACTTCCGCAAAACTATTCCCGAACACCATTCGTTTCCTGCACATTTTCCCAGTTTCTAGCAGTTTCCGCCATCTTCTCCACCATATTAAATGTCACTCATACAATCACATTTCTTTCTTTCCGGTAAGCCATGGTAAGGAAAAGTAATAATTTTGCCTGTTTCATAAATATCTTCAAATAAAATGGAAAATTCATCTAGAAAGTTAGCAAATCAACTTGTTTCATAATCAACTAGTTATATGCTTTCAAGTCGTGCGGAAATTCATTCGTTTAAAGTAATTTATCGAAGAAAATAGAACCACCTCAGCACATGGCGTGTAAAGTTGACATTTTGTGTTCAATGGACAGTGGTGCGCTAAAGTTGGAATTTTCTTTTATTTGTGCTTCCGACATGAATTTTCCATGAAAAATATTAAAGTTCGAGACCTGTAATAATCTTGAATACTTTTTAACTTTGCAGCCGTTCCAAAGATTCGTACAGACAGGCCGAATTGCCAAGTGCTCAGCGGGCCCTTTGAAGGGACGCCTAGTTGCTATCGTCGATGTTATCGACCAAAATAGGGTAAGTTCCACAAGCAGTAGTCATTACAATCAAGTTTAGGGAAACATCTGTGATGAATACGTTTTCTTGATAGGAATTGCCGACTGATACATATATGAAGCTAACAAAACATTTATTTCTGATTGTTTATTCGACCAGAAGTGAATGCGTGGTCCCATATTAGCCAGTTTGATGCAAGTTTTTATTTTCCATTTATAGGTACTTGTTGATGGACCATTGACAGGCGTACCCCGTCAGGAGTACAGGTTGAATAACCTACACTTGACCAAATACCGCATCAAGTTCCCGTTCACAGCCCCAACACGGATTGTGCGCAAGGCTTGGGTAGACAATGACTTGAAAGCGAAGTGGAAGCAGACTGCTTGGTCTGTTAAATCACAAAACATCTGCAAGGTGAGTTTGAATCGAGAAGATGCAAGCATTTGAGTGATTTCTCTGTGATGAATACGTTCTTGATAGGAAATGCCGACTGATACATATATGAAGCTAATCATCCATTCTGACTAAACATTTTCAGAATATTGTCTAAATACGATTTGATGAGAGACTAACTGTGAGTTTTTTTTCTCCCTTTGCAGCGCACCCGTCTTAATGATTTCGATAGGTTCAAGCTGAGGTATGCTAAGCGCCAGAGGAACAAGCTCCTGACTATTGCTTTCAATACCTTGAAGAAGAGGACAAAGAGCGACGGAACTACACGTGTACTGAAAAAGGACAGACGTGAGAGGATCCTCAAGTTGAAGGCAGAAAATGCTGGAGTCAAGAAGTAAACCTTGACCAGGTTTTGTCCACCTTTTTTTTAAAGCGCAGTTAAAATAAATTTAAAAACAACATAATGTGATGTTTTGCTTTCCTGTGATATTTTATCAGTGGTAACCGCGAGTTGTTGGTATAAGAAGCACGACATATGATTTTGTTTCAAGAAATGATGTAAATCGAAATGGGCAACTGAAAAACTGGTCAACAAATCGAGGGCTCCCTGTTACTAAAAGAGAAAATGAAGGAATGTACGAGCTGTGGGTACGATTTTTTGCTTTTCATTGCTCTGTTCCTGCAAACTGGTCGTGTTTCTCATTCAGATGTTCCACACTACATATTGCAATATGCAACACTTGGGACCTTGGTCGGATTGTATGATGTCGCGCGAATTGTTTTTGTTTTCCGATTTTTGAAAAGAAATTGAGAATGATGGGGCAAGTATTGGTTTCCTGAAAACTTTCGAACTTGAGATGTTAATTAAACTGATGGAGAAGATTGAAAAAATGTCTCCTCCAATTCTGTTTTAGTCTGTACGCTCTACAGCAACTTAAAAGGACATTTGCTTCAAACTGAAGTCTGAGGGGTCACAATTCGTGGGTAGATCAGAGTTTTCATTTCAACCTCAAAACTAAGGGCACTAAGAGTCGAATTTGAAAACGACTAAAACGATTTTGGTTAAATTTAGTATTTGCATCAAGTTGAATATATGCTAACACATGGCATACCACATTTTCCCGTAAAAATGTGTACGATTCTTTTGAAAATTAATTATTTTTCTAGGAATTGGACTTAAAATTAATATCTGAGGGTTCTAAGACAAAAGTGGGATCCGCGGCTCAGTGGTTGGTGCGTTGCACTATGAACAAGGGGTTCGAGTTCAGAATCTCAATCAGAATACCTAAGAGTTTTCACGGCCCCAACTCCCGCGAGCATCTGACAAACATCCATGAGTATCTCTGCCATGAGAAAGCTTCTCAAATCTCAAATTTCCCTTCCGACATGGCATTAAACAGTAGCCCCCTTCCATTCGTGTAAAGAATATAACCGTTGCGCCAAATGTTTTTTTTTTTTATAAGACAAATACAAAGTAGTGGTGTACCAAGTTCTGGAATTGCCACTCCCACTCTACAATTTTTTTTTTTATATATTTTCACTAGAATACGAAAAAAATTCTTAGGGTAAAATTTATAAGCCTTAAGTTCTCAACAGTTCGTCTGAGGGCCATACATACATCCTCCCGCCCACTTGTTTAGAGTGTTTTTGAAAAAAGCTAAGAAAATATGGCTGAGAAGCAGGATCCTAGGTGGGAATTGTAATATTGTGATCGTTCTGGAGCAAATCTAGAACTGATCTCGCTGTGTTTTATATATGGACGTACTATGTTATAAGACAGATGAACCATATAACATATTTGTCTCTGCTCTGGAGCACGAGATCTTTGGGTTTAATTAGAAAGAAAAACAACGTTTACCACCAATCTGCAGAATTATTTTTGCTGCGTAAGGCTCTATGTCAAAGACTTTTACAGAGGAGTGAAAAAGCTTGGGAGGCCATCCGTGAACCTGTATCAATGCAAACCATATTGTCTCGCAGTTGTTATTCCACGTAGCATTCCAGTAGGATGTTGGGACATCTTCATTCTGCAGTCGCTAAGAATGGTTAATACTTTACAGTCAATGTGTTATCGTTAAAAAAATAAGATTTCAAACTTTTAGATGTGTAGGTGTTAATTTGTTTCGTAGGTAAATAATTGTAAAAATTGGCACTCCTCTCCTAGATCAGGCGATTAGTAGTATAAGTATGTATACCTGTTTGAATTTTTCTCTACCCAATCAACGGAAAGTAAAAAAAACACCATGTTATCATACCAGAGATGTTGATTTAATTTCTATTTGTTTTTAGATAAATGATTAACGAGGTTTTATCTCGAGAGAAACTATTTTCAAAATAATTCTGTTTGCGTTAACAGATATTAAAGAAAAATATAAAACGATGAACTGCATGAGTTATGCAGCGACAGCGACATAGTCAAAATATTGTCGTGACTTACGGAGCCTTAGAACCAAAAACGGAGGAACAACGCAATAAACGAAGATCTTAGGTAGCGCACACAAGAACCTCAACAGACATGGAGGTTTTATTATTTCCAATTCTTGGATACATTAGATCTTGCACAGTTCTGTTATTTATTTTCATTATTGGCACGATCCTATTAGATGGCGCTACCCTCAACACTTTTTTTTTATACTATTCATAGATCCATTGCCCCAAGAACACAATTAGTTTCCTGTCGGAGGTACTTCCTCAATTCTGTTTCCACTCAGTTTGTTGGAGTTTTAATTTCCGTTTCAGATGTTAATGAAAGTTATTCGGCTAACTCCAACCATTTCCTGATATTTTTGAGATTGATATTAAGTGTTTCTGAAGCGGGGCTTGCATTCAGTTTTATTGTGCCAATTTAGTAATTTATTTCAATTTATTTACAACCCTTTGCTTAGAAATAAACATAAGTGAATCTTCTATCACGCATGCGTTCAATGTGGAATTGTTGCGAGAAGCTAGGCTTTGCATACAAATGTAAAACTACTGGCTTAAATTCATATAATTTTTGTTACCACGAAAATTGTATTACATATTTCAATTCAGTATGATTGAGTTCTTGGTTCACAAACCTTTTATCCTCTCCTTTGTTGAAGCACCCAATAGTCCAATCTTCCGTTATTCAAATATTCAAAAATACACGGTGGAAACAGGCTCCTTCATTGGTCATGTGACAGTGGAGCCTAAACTCTTGTGTTGGGTCCACAACGATCTCAGCTTATCATCTTTCTTCTCGTTCCCACTATCGTAATCTTTCAAGTTTGAAACGTCAAAGGCAGCTGATCTGAGACGAAATTGCAATATATTTCAAATTCTTATCACAAAGTAACGAAAAATAAATATCCATTGCGCAATGTCAATTAATTAATTATAAAGTTTGTCAATAGGCAATTCAAAATGAACACCAATGCACAATATTTTGAAGGATGCGGTAAGGAAGGCCTAATACGTTGTATATTTCTCAGTGAATTCCATCCCACTGCTGGGTGTAAAATTAGTTGCCAAGTTCCCGAGAATTATGTTTCAAAGGAAATATACGATGCGATCAATATCTACATCATTCCTAAACCGCAAATGCAACGCTGCATTCTCACTGTGAATGCGTTGCGTTTAAAAATTGTTGGCTATCCTGTTCGCATTGATCATCAGAAATATGCCAGGAATGCATTTCATTTTAATTTATGTTTTGTGTGCGATGCTTGTTCAAGGTCAGTCCAATACGAACAGGTTGTCAAAAAACTTTCAGAATACTTGATTATGATGGAAGAAGAGACATGTTTTCTATCCAAAGAAGATGATAAGCAGAAGTTACAGAAACTATTTAGCACTGTGATACATGATTTGAACAAGAAGAAAGTGACTACAATTGTGGAAGGAGATACGACGATATATTTGAAAATTGTGACTCATCATCCGGACCCGCCCGTGGTGAAAGATCATATGGTACCGCACTTGGTGCTTGAATATAAAAACACACCTCTCGAAAATTGGGACCTTACAACTCAACAGATCTTTCCCTACATAAATGGGATTAACCACATAGCGCGTATTGCAGCCATAGCGGATGTGGAAACAAATCTCGTTAAGTCGTGCATTCAAAACCTTGCCTACTATGGTGTGGTTCATTTGCTGCCAATTTTGAAGTACAGCAATGTTTATATGTGCACTCAACATCTTAAAACTCTTATTCAGAGCTCAGAATTGACAAAGGCTTGTCGCGAGTATGTCTCACTCAATCCAGAAAAGGAGAAATTAAGGCCGTCGATACATCAAATATTCCAATTTTATGCTTCTATGACTCATGGGATTACTCTACGGGCTATTTGCCAACGGCTATGTCCACAAAATCATAACATTGACGAACGGAAACTCGTGGTATTCGGACTGCAGCATAACTTTATTCGGTGCATTCACAAATATCCGGTTTTCACCGGTTCAGTGCCATCGGGACGACAGAAATTGTACACTGGCCTCTGTAACTTCGATGAGATCTGCTGTAAAACTGGAATATCTCCGTTTAGTATAGAGAAGGATATAGATAAGGACACTAATGTAACTGTCATTTCGAAATAATAAATTTGTTTTTGTATTTGTATTTTATGTAACCTAATTGTAATGTTTTTCTTTTTTTTTTGTACCCAATCGCTTGGCTGTTTGATGCCTTGGCGAGTTCTCATGAAGCTGGACTACAATATATTTCTTCACTGCCGCTAACATTCATACTAAAATGCTGAAGGCTTTACCTTGAGTGATTTTACAGTACCAAATGTATTTATCTTTGCTTACAAGTTACAATAACTAAATGTTAACAAAAACCCTTTTCAAGGATATTTCACTAGACCTTAATGCTTGCAATATATTAATTGCCAGTTGTTGGGGTGGTTATAGGCCAAGAAAATTGGCAGATGTAAATACAAACTCATGTGTTCTTCTTTTATCGCAAGCGATACATTCGTCCACGTCCTTAGCCACTTAATCATCTCATCATTGGTTAGATTGCTTGGATTAAGACCCCTTAGAAAACAGGCATAACGCAGTGAATCCTGTGGCATGTTGTGGATACCACCCTCACGCATAATTGCTAAGTCCATATAATGGACCATGAATGCATGTTCAGCCAATCGACGTCGTTTAAAAAAAGTTCCTGGCATACCATGCATCAGTCCAAGTAATTTCTGAAAAAAGTAAATATTTTTGTAAGCAAATATGTATGCGCCAAGTAAACACTAAGAGCTTTTACGATATGTTTAGATGAAAGTGAATTGTAATGATAGGGAGGCTTGGTGAATATATCCTTCACTTTCAAGACCTGCTCCACAGATGGATGAAAGCCACTACCCAGAAGTCCGAGAATATTTTTTAGCTCGTTTTGATGTTCATTCTTTTCGATAGAATCCAACATGGCTTGTAGGTATCGGAATACAGGTCGATTTTGCTTTAGTCTTTCGCAAAGGGTAATCTGCTGAAATTCAGACTTCTGCTGCAGTGTCCAAAAATGCGCACTCAACAATGCCCTCGGGTACATATATCTAAACGGAATCCAAGTTATTAAACCCAGATTCAGTAGTTCCTACTTACGCAAGTGGAAAAATGGCATAGCCAATCATTGGCAGGGATGAGAGTAAAATCGCCGGTGCTACCTTTACCATGTCTCGGGGCATCTGCATGAATAACTCGAGTTCTTTACGATTTAGGGCCCTTGGTCCTTTGGGGGATTCGTTTGCAATGCGATATATTTTAAGGAATTTTTTCATGTCTGCAAAGAACTCCTTGACTCCATCGAAGAAAATGCGGTACACCTGCATGGCCGATGGAAAGTTCTTTTCCAGAACCTTGTCATAGTTCTTGACACGATCGAAGAATCGAGTGAAAACATATTTCCCGACATTTTTGCGTACCTCTTCACGTGTGAGCATAACATTTCGCTTAGTCTTTGATGGTGGTTTAATTTCACTGGGAATTGAAATTTATTTAGTTATTGCTAGGCAGGTTCTAGAGTTAATTTCAACTAACCTGGAATATAACCGGATGAATGGTAGTCTCGGGGGAAGAATGAAACGTTGTTCGGAAACGCACGGTATACGTGCGATTCGTAGGGCCAGTGTCATGTTACGCAAGGCCAAAACCCATAAAATATATTTTAGTTACTGCACTTTGCTGCAGCCAACGATTCCTTGGTCAAAAGGGTTGATGTGTCGAAACCATTGGGCAAATCTGTCAGTTTGAGTTGTCAGAGTTTTGTCAAAATCATATGCTGTAGTTGTTTACATATTTATCGCTGATTTTTATACGGTGCTAAGTGATTTTGAGTTTCGTGAGAAGAAAGTTTTATATACGTGGTAATCTGGTGGATTATGTACTAGATAAGTGATTTTCGTGATAAACATGTTTACATACGTTTATAGTTAATTAGCTGGGTAAAAGCCGGTAATATTTTGTTTTGAGGTTAAATAGATAGTGCGTTGACAGAAGACCCGATATGGAATGAAACGGTTTATGGCATGCTTTCATCGCATGCTTTAGTAGGTAAGGTGGTTGATATAGATGAGGTAAGTGTTAGGCTACAGCTGCCCAAAATCATTCGTGTGCGTATTTTTGTATTGGAAGGGTTGTACAATTTTAATGACTTCCAAGGTTGGTTTTTTTTTGTTTTCACTTGAGAAGCTGTTTTTTGACAATTATACTACCATCGGATGTTTGTCACACGCTCGCAACCACTAGGCTCGTTAAAGAATTTTTGGTATTCTTTGGAAATTGAACGCCAACACCTACATTAGTAATCTAACAAGGAAGTAAACCAGATTTATTTCTGAAACCAAACATGTTTCTCTAGATTATCTAGAAGTAATGAGAAAACTTACAAAAAAAAAAATCAGAAGATACCTATTTAAATCAGAGTCGAGACCACCTGATAATAGTAGAGTGCCTATGATCCTCGAGTTCGGTATTGGCTCCATATGATCCTGAATCGATGGCATCTGCTTATTACATAAGAACATCACTATGATATGTAGTCTAGCCCATATCGCATTGCATACAAATGTACGTACATGTCGATGAAAGAATTTCACGAGATGAATGGAAATCTTCTGATTTATTCCATCCTCAATAAATTTCTATTTACAAATACATGCAGTCACATCCGGTATATGAACTCTTACACTATTAACCAACAGAGTTCATTTTCTGTCAACACCCCGATAGACAGCAGCATGTTAATATATGTACATACATACCTATGTAGATTGGTAGTATTTACACTTTTCCCTTGGCTGCAGTATTTCTGAATTAAATTTTTCAATGAAACTAAAGTAAATCAGTCACGTCAGCATGTTCTCAAATGAAGGTACTCATTCTTGTTAACACAACCATTATAGTTATCTCCAAGTTTCCTCCAGAAAAAGTTAATTATGAAAACAATGCCATTGAGAAGAAACTATCCAATTGTCACCGCAAGGTATACCAGGTATCCTCTAAAAATATCATAATTGATGGTCAATGCTGTTTATCAAAACAATAATGCCATCCATCTGGCATACACAACGGCAAGAATATAAAACAAAAAAAAACAAAAAAAAAAATCTTGTATACAATGGAGAGAAAGTCACAATACAGTCCTCCATCGTACGCAGGCCAAAACCATCCCAAATGACTCTCTACGCGCAGAACACGAATCACAAATGTCATGGAAAAGCACCTAGCCAAAAACTCTCGTCACCAACAACGTTCAGTTTATTCGGGAGAACTGTACACTTAGCACACCGGACTAAACGGCCACATCCATAATTCCAAAATTTTCGTATAATTTGCAACAATCATCCTATGTTAGTAGTCCGTCTCCGGCATCCAATTCTTCAGATAGACACACAATTTTATCCGCCGTCGTGGTTCTTTCAATAGTGTAGTTCAGCTTTAGGTATTTGGTAAAATAATTTTCACATTAATTTCGTCAAACCAGGAAGTGTGTATAGAGAGTCTATATGGTGAAAATATCCTTGAAATTGTTTTTTTTTTTGTTTTCCTTTGCTTTTTTGAAATCTCTCCCCAAGTGTCGTAGTAGTATCTAACATCTCCGGTGTAGAAGGTGATGAAACAAAAGTAAGAGTGAAAAGCATTCCTCGGATATTGTGTGCAAAAACATGCAAAATAAAGAAAAAAAATATGTATGTATATGCATTTCTATCGCAAGGATACTACTGAAAAAACAAGAACAAAATAATTGCTGTTATACCCGTGTAACATTACAATGAGCTGAGTATACTGGTATGAAGAAAAAAAAAAAAAAAAAACAAAAACTAAAAGAGTCATCAAGTGATACAGCGCCGCTCTTCTGGGTCTGGCCCGAGCCCGATGGCTCTATTTCGCCTTGAAGATGTTTTAAAAGCAAAGCACAAATATACGAGAAGAGAGCCTTGCAACGTCCCTGTTCCCCTGATAGGAGTGTGTGTTTCTATGTGTAGTGCTTTGCATCTAACCTTCTATGGGTACACAGCATTTCAAGGATACACAGACAAGAGTAAAAATATTTGTTTGACTACCCGCAGTTTTTGTCGCTCTTAAACCTTTTATCTCTACTCTAGTGTAACGTTGAGTGATGATGAGTCCTATGTGTACAGTGTGTATGTGCTGTGTGATGTTATTTACTCGGAAGCAGCAAACTGTCATTTTAATTACTTTCAAGGAGGTGGACACAAAGAAGGACATCCATAGAAGCGCCAGTGCAACATAAATTAGTGATTTTAGGTTTCACATACGCCAGAGTGAACTTTGTATTTTCGTCTTCTATGGCTGTCGTCGCCCTCGTGTGTAGTACTTTAAGGATTTGCATTCCGTGTGACTTTGTGCCTATGACAGAATGGTGAACATGCTTAGGTGAATTTATTATTTATGGCGTGTGTGTCGAGTGGTGGTGTGGGGTTTGTCGTTGTCGTTATTTCCGTGACATCTCACGAACTATCGTCAAAGGGTTGAATGCGGAATCGATATTTATTATCAATCAAGCTCTAGTAAGGTCAATTAATAGAGTGATGGGGAAAAGAGTACAACAAGTGGTTTTTTTATTTATTTATATTGAACGAGTACCTACATACATTAACGATATTAATCTGATATTTTTTTTTCTTCTCCTGAATGGGAGAGAGAAGGAAGCCTGAAGCGGTTGGCATTGTTCTCTATTGGTATACATGATCACTAGGTATGAGCTCATTAATTAAGTTTACGTTTTGGGCCATTGGCTGGCGATAAAAGATTATGGTTGCACATAAACAGTTTAGTTTATTACTCTTTGGATACGAACGACGAACGAGCGTCCTAGACTGTGGTTACTTTTATCTGCAAAGTGAATCAGTGGCAGTCTAGGATAATAATAGTAGTTTGTGTCTTCTAATCTTAGAGAGCGAAAGTGAAAGATAAACGAGGACACATTGATGTCTTTAAAGCTAATGAGATGATTATGCAGAACACCAGAAAGGCAATCAATCAAGCAGTTTCATTTAAATTAATTAATTTATTGTCTTTGAAAATGTGCCTGGTGTAGGGTAGTTGATGCTTTCCTTTAGATAAAATTTGTTTAATTTGTGGTTTTAGGTGCTGCTTTCTTAACCTGTTTGGTTGGTGGTTAATATACCAAGGTTAATGTGCACAAGGTGAGAATGGTTGGCTTAGTGGTTGTGGCCCATTAGTAAAGGGTTTAGGTATTTAGTTTTGTTTTACCAAGTAGCGAAAGAAGGCTTTCTTTTCTGTAAAAAGTACAAATCATGCATGCTGTTGGGATTAGTTGCATCAGCCATATTATGTAATAATTCGGCATTGTAATTAAACTGAAAGATACCTCTAATTTCGTCTAGTACCTAGCTCACAGCAGACTCAAAGAAAATGAAAATTTCCACCCAAACTTGGCATTGACATTCAATCTATCCGAGACACCCTAGAAGATTCAAAATTATGTGATGCATTTCTTCACATTCAAGTTCATCGAAGCATGGATAAGTTTTTAATGTTAAGTTCTCACGAAGTAAATTTTACTGTTGGGGGTGTTTTCAATGGGATCTTTTGTTCTATAACCTTTAGAATCTATTTATATGGTTTCGCCTCCTGGTTGAAATCAAGTTCATAAATGAAGCCTTCGATTTTATCGATATTATCGATTTGGTGCAACCATACCAAAAATATCTGTATATCGCCGCCTAAAGTGCCGTCAAGGTTTAGCAATCAATGTAGTGTGCCTGGTGTCAGGAAATGTAGGGTCACTAAAAAACCATTTTGTTGTTTTCATACCAAAACCATTAAGTTGTGCTTACATATCCCCCTAGCATCTGTGATTTAAATAGCTTAAGGCATTTGTCATCATTTCTCTCTATTTTGAGTAAACTTTATGTTGTTGCGTAGGAATGCCAATTTGTTTTGATGGCTCACAGATACAATTCCGCTGGCACACATTCCAGAAAACGAAAAAAAAACACAAATATATTGTTGTTTTTATTTTGCTGGTATTCCACACCTCACTAAGTGCTGTGGTTAGCCTTTCTCACTTGCCACTTTCAATAATTTGATGCTTATCCACTTCCAAGTGTTATACCAGTCAATTGCATAAATATCCCGAAATCAAAAAATAATTATTCTTCTGTAAATAAATGCCAAGCCGTTCTTTTCAATTAGCCTGGGAAAATTTATCAAAAAACAAATGTCTGGTGACATTCAGACCTGAACTCTCGTGCCATCTTTGTGCACATATCTAGATCTATGTAGGTATGACGAAGAGAAAGACAATTTTAAAACACAACGTCGTCACTTTATTTTTATACACATTTGTTTCGCTTATTGAATTTTTCTTTGAAATAATCTTCTAGTGTGTTTTCAACCGCGTGTTCACCGCCTGTCAATGGGTTTCTTCTTGTTTTTCCCCCTCTTCTACCATTGTTTTAGCATGAATTATTTTTTTTTGTTTTCTTAAAGCCGTCTTACGTAGCGATGTACATATGTCGGTATATATCGCTGTTGTACAAGTTGTCGCCTAACACCTTGGAATTTAATTTTCTTTAGT
The DNA here is from genome assembly GCA_963583995.1 of Xylota segnis. Taxonomy (NCBI): domain Eukaryota; kingdom Metazoa; phylum Arthropoda; class Insecta; order Diptera; family Syrphidae; genus Xylota; species Xylota segnis. The sequence continues at coordinate 43,598,188 of OY757238.1, forward strand.
GACAACATTTAGATTGTTATCCTTAGAATGAATGGGAACAAAAGTGTCATACAAAGCGTAAGAAAAAAAGGATCAAAATCAAGCTGTTAACAAAAATCCGTACTCACAACTTAAGCACAAAAGAAAAACAAGATAAAAACAAAAAAATTGTTGAATAAATTTTGATTGAATGAAAACCGTTAAATACAGAATAAATTCAAAAAATGGCTGTAAACATTTTGGACGTCGATCATTTCGCTATAAGCGCCATTGTCACCGCAGTCATGCAAATCATATTTTTTATGATCAACTCGGCGTTCCATATGGACAAGCTAACAGATTTCGCCGGTGGAGTAAACTTTATAATAATAGCTCTCTTGACATTCTACTTGGGCCAAATCGACCGGCCCTCCAAGGTGAGTACATAAACTGCTGTTTATCATATTATAGTACTACCTGCATGTGGCTTTAGCTACACTGCAGCGTGTGCAATTTTAAGTTATTATTAACCTTTTCTTGTGTTCCTTTTATACACACACATACCTTTATGTATACATACACATAAATCAACGAGTACTTGTATCGAAAATCAATGAACCTAACCGTTAGCAGAGAATGGATAACCTCCTGACCGTAGCCTTGGAAAGCAATTTTCAAATTTTCAAATTCAAAAGGAACTAGGTACTCTATTAAGCTGGACAAATACTACTTGAATGCTTTGAAGGTTGTCTGGTGTAAAAAAGATATTAAGTTGTTGTTTTAAGGACTTTCTTTTTATTTTTTCTGTTTTGATGGAAACACTTTCTTTGTGGTCGATGGCCACTTATTCACTGATGAACTTCTTGAATTAACTTGGGGAATGTATACTTTCTCACTTTTGAAGTGATTTTTCTTTTTAATGTGACCGCACATGGGGTTCTCTTTCAATTCCCAATACCCCCTGTCTATAAACAGATAAATCTAATCGTAAACCGCGCGATAGACAACAAAACGATCAAACAAAAAGGAAAACGAAAAAACCCAAAATTTATTAGTTTTGAGGGAAATTATTTTGAAATCCGTGGCTCTAAAAATAAACAAAACACAATATATACGCGGATAATGAAGGAAAATATTTAAAATCAAAATAAATACAAGAAATCACTTTTACAGCATATTCATCTATTATACACACGGATGTGTGTGTCTACATTTTTATTTTTTGATTTTCTGAATGAATTAACATTTTGGATAATCTCTAATGTTAAGTTTTTTTTTAATGTTATTTTTGCTTTTAATTTAGCAAATTCTCTTGTGGGCAAAGATTTATCGATTGTTTATGAACTTTTGTATGTTTACTTTCAGTCGTATGACAGCCGTCAGTTGATGGTAACGATTTTTGTATGCCTTTGGGGCGCGAGGCTATCTGGATACCTGTTTTACAGAATAGTAAAAATAGGTCGTGACAAACAGTTCGAAGATACAAGGCGGAATATCATACGTTATGCGATATTTTGGACATTTCAGGTGAGACTATAAATTTAAAAAAACATTGCATTAGGCAAACCATAACGATTTTTATTATGATATACAGTTTTTACTGTCACTGGTCCCTTTGAAGGTTGAACCAATACCCGGGCTGTAAGGAAATGTGACCAAGGCCAACCCATTATCCATGTGCGAGATAATGGACCATACGTATCTGTCATGTGCATTTTATGGGTTTTAGGTTTACGTGTTGCGTTCTATTCCATTATTTTTCATAAAATTACGGAGAATTTTGTATGGGTTTTATGGTAATGCTGTGTAGAGAGGGTATATTCTAACCATCTGCTGTAAAAGGGTGGTACAGGACAGGGTGGAGAATTTAAACTATCACACTCGTTCATCGTTTCAAGGGAATCATTTTTAATAATATGATACAATTTAAAGCCTACGGTTATTTCTTTCCCTGCAAGGGTAATGAAAAATGTAATTACTTTAATGGTGTCTATAGAGAGTTTAGATGCTTTAATTTATTATTTATGTCGAATTAGGTGAAGGTGTGTATGTTAGGTAATAACTATTTAGCCAACTAATTTCTGGGTTTTGTTATTTTACCCCTACTGCGGCAAATGGAAGTCAGTGAAAATTTATAATACTTAGTGTATTCTAAGTGTAAGGTATTCTGGATGATGTAAATACATAACGAAAATTTCAATTTTATTGCCTTTGGTTCAGACCAACCTGTCCTCTTTGCGAAAAGTATTAGGTCTGTTCGCGTTCTTTCTGGACCAGAACGCGAAGAACAATTTTATTTATTAAGTACTGAGTATTGAACATAAACTTTGTTTAAAGGGTTTTGTTTTGTTTTAAGTTAATTAAAAGGCATAGAAAATACAGCAGACTTCGTAAGGTGAGAATTTTCTGTTCAAGGTTCTCCGGGATAAACCCAGAAACAGTCCAAAAAGTTTGTAATCATAGAGGAGCGAGATCGCAGGCTAACTCGTTTGTGCTTACAGAATTTCTGGCTTGAGTTGAGCCACGAGAGGGTACAATCAAGATGTCAGTATCTGAGTCGGTGGCGTTTGAGTAAACTATTTCTTCATACATTTTTCGATGCAAACATTTTCTATTTCCTTAACATTTAGCGAGGCTGCATCCCAGCCCATTTTTGCTTACGATGCACAGAAACAGAATTTCTGGCTTGAGTTGAGCCACGAGAGGGTACAATCAAGATGTCAGTATCTGAGTCGGTGGCGTATGCGTAACCAATTTTTCATATATTTTTCGATGCAAAAATTTTCTGTTCTTCTAAGACTTAGCGAGGTCGCAGCCTAGCTTGATTGTGCTTGCGATACACAGAAACAAAATTTCTGGCCTGGGTTGAGCCACGAGAGGGTACAATCAAGATTTCGGTATCTCAGTCGGTGGCATATGAATAACCCAGTCCTTCATACATTTTTCAGTGCAAAAATTTTCTATTTTTCTAAGACTCAGCGAGGCTCATTTGTGCTTGCGATGCACAGAAACAAAATTTCTAGTCTGAGTTGGGCCACGAGAGGGTACAATCAAGATGTCAGTATCTCTACCGATGGGGTCAAGGTGACCCATTTCTTCATACATTTTTCGATGCGAGAATTTTCTGTTTTTCTAAGACTCAGCGAGGCCGCAGCCAAGCTTGATTGTGTGAAACGGAAACAAAATTTCTGGCCTGAGTTGGGCCACGAGAGGGTAGAATCAAGATGTCAGTATCTGAGTCGGTGTTTGAGTAACGCAATCCTTCATACATTTTTCGATGCAAACATTTTCTATTTTCCCAGCACTTAGCGAGGCTGCAGCCCAGCTCGTTTTTGCTTATGATGCACAGAAACAGGATTTCTGGCTTAAGTTGGGCTACGAGAGGTAATATTGATACGTTAAGAGAGTTAGTTATGGTTTAAGAACTAATTGAACTTGGACATTATGTACATATGTACATATGTTACTCTATTTTTAATGAATGGCTCTAGAATTTGTTTTTGATCAATATGTGTCCTGCCACCACCACCACTGCCAATAAATGAACCAAGAAGGTTATATAACGGCAGTGTTTAGGGGTGCGATTCCTCAGGTGTTAAGTTTTGGGAGAGTCATCCTGAGACCAGTTGGATGAAAATATTTACATATGTCACTGTATAGTTTCCAGAAGTCCTAAAGACCTGTTGTTAAACATGACTCCTTGGAGAATATATACATATACCCTCATCTCGTCTGTCATTACTATTGTACTTCAAAGGATTTTTGGTTTTGTATATATTTGTTTATTTTTTGCGGGGTGAGACTTAAAAAAGAAAGTTCTGTAGCCGTAGGGTAGTTATTTATAATGACGGGATCGATATTTTAATTTATCGTTGGTGAAGTTGGGAAACAGAATTAGCTTCCCATGATTTATTTGTTTGGACTGGAAAAATACTTTCTTCATAGTGTGTTAAGGGTTTTCTAAATTTGGTAGCGAACTTAACAGTTTTCAAAATAATTATTTTGTCTGGAAAAATCGAGATATTTCATCTCGGAAATAAATTTCCATACATCCACACATTTCTATTTAAAAGCTTATTTAAGGACTAGCCTGCCCATAGTTACAGACAATCATTCTTGTTGTGCGAGTTAATATATTTTTCGCTAAGCATACCAACTATATTTTGTATGTTTTCAAAACGTGTCTAAGTTTTTTTAAACCAGTAGCCCTGGACTGGATGGAACCCATTTCATATTTTATCAAAAGGCGCCCACTTTTTTTCTATGCCCACATTTTTCAGTTTTATAAATTCAGGTCACCAGTCAGTCTAATACCCCTCTTAGTTTCTTTATAAAAACAACCCCATCTGGAGACACCCTGCATTCGCCAAACTCTTCATTGCAATGTTAAATATATAGTACCACTTTACGAGTTCACATCAAAGGATAGAAGGAGGAGTAAATTACCTACTCCTGCTCCAACGTTAAGGTTAATTTTGTTCTTCACTACCAATGCAGCGTTCGCGTAATTTTTAAATCTTCAGTAGCAAGTTCCCATTAATCTTGCGCATTTTTTTTTCTTTTATTTTCCCAACTAGAAAGTGAAACCATGCAATTCTCGTGATTAAGGCCAATTACATGCAATGCCTTTGATTTTTTGAAATTTTCTACTCACAACCTTACGACTTTTGGATGGTCTATAGGGAAGGGGGTAGTGCATTGTCGAAGAATATCTGACATGCACAAGAGTGTGTAATTACGCTGCGTTTTCAAGAAATCGTGTGGCGCCACTAAGGAGAATCCCCTTTTGTGTTATTCGCAGTGAAATTATGAAAGGTAAAACAGAAATACGGATTGAAACTTTCGACAGCTACTATCAGACACCTTTTGTAGATACTCATACAAATGTGTAAATATGTACGAACAAGTCGTACATCGATTGGATTTTAAATGCTGATGTTAAAATACTTGTGACTGGTAAATGGAAGCCTTGCCGGTGCACATCGAACATCGGATTGCATTGTTTTCATTGATTTGTTTTGCAGTTTATTTAGTAGTAACTTATTCATTGGCTAGATATAAATAACGTACATACGTTTGGCTCACCGATGACAAGATAAGGAAACCCTAATCGATGGGTTTTTCGTCGAGTCGAAAGAGACTATATTCGTACGAGTAGAGACATGTTTGATACGTATTGATTTCCTTCTTTGCATTAAACTAAAATGATTTTCTTTTCGTAAGCCAAAGTGGTGAATACATGGTCAAGCTTGCGGTTTGTTATTTGATATTTTTATTTATTTAAGAAGCTTTTACGTCTCGAAGAATTCCAAGAAAATTTAAGATTGCGTTACTTTCCAAATTGTTTACTTATGTTGAAATGTCTGCCCTTTGGGGATTTCACAAGGATGAATATTTACAGAAAAAAAACATCATAGGTTTCTGTGTTTAACATTTGTGAGGGACACTCCCATTGTTGTGACTTTATCTGTTCTTTTGAGTTGGGTCTTATGCGATGTTGGCAACGGCTTTGATTGATTGATGAATTCGAATACCGAGAAAAGTAATTCCATGGCTTCAAAGTTAAAACATGTAGATATGTATGTACAAAAGTAAATGACGAGATGAAAGAGTCTATAATTGCTTTGGATGAATCATCTTCAAAAGGTTCTTTTTCTTATTTTAATTATTTCGCTACTTTTTAGGTTTGACTTTGTAAAAATTTGTCTCATACATACAATGTTTTCTTTGAATCTAATTCTCGGTAACACCGGTGTTCCACGATGGGACCAATTAGTATCGAGCTTAGGGACAATTTTGATTTTCTATTATGAACAAGAATTTCCACGAAACTTTATAAAATGAATTCAATTGTTGCCCAATTGATGTCAGCAACATAGGAGGTCTTAGTCCTAGTCTTAGTTTTGGTATCCGAAAAACTTGGCATGATATTAGTAAAGCTCCTGCGACTCTACTACTTCATCAGGTTAAATAGTGAAAAATGTTAGAACTTTACGTTTGTGATCGAGTTCAGTAAGTTGTACAGGGTGACCAGAAAGATAGGCTGGTCCAATATGTGCAGCGTTACTTCACGAATGTTGGCCTCGAGTTCGTTCAAAATTGACCTAATATTAGCCAAATTTTACCTTCTCGACTTTGCGCGTTGCGTCGCTTGTATGGCATCGTACTCGTCTGAGAAGATGATTTTTTGGGCAAAATCCGGATCTCCGGCGAACATTTCCAGCTCCCAATTAGCGAATGGGCGTTGGCGATGTCTATGGTCGTCCGGCTTCAACTCTTATGTCAGCACAATCTCATACGGATGTAGGCCAAATTCAACCGCAAAATAAGCCAGGTTGACTCTCTGCGGATGCTCAATTCAGCTAATCGGTGCCGAATCAACATCTTTTTTTGTAGGTCTTTTTCGATACTTGCTGCTATGGCGGCACCAATAACTGTCTGGTTGGTGGTTTAAGATCCAAAAGAGTGTACACATGCTCAAATTTCCTGCACTGAAACCATGATGACCACCGACTTTTCAACGAAATTCGCGTTACGTACATATTTACAACGGAGCTGGAACTTCGATAGTATTTTTTTTAAAAATTTGCGCAACTTCGTCAAGAATATTTTCACAGCTGAATGTCATTGGTACCTTTGGCTATCTGGTCACCCTTTCCATATAAGTTTGGCCATTGGTTTTCGCCTAGGATTCATGAATATTTATTTAAGTTGATTGACTGCTACTGTTTGGTATGTATTTGAAAGAAAACATTTATCTGAATCCATCAATCTGTGAAACCTTCATCTCTGCATCATCGAACATTTTCAAATCAATTTAATAAATTTCTTTTCCTTTACATTACAGGCAGTGTGGGTGTATGTAGTGTCACTCCCCGTCATAATTATAAATTCTCCACGTCACTCACAGCCACATGCACCAAAGACTATGACAACCTTAGACTCGGCTGGTTCGGGAATGTTTGTTGTCGGTTTGTTAGCGGAAACATATGCTGATTTACAGAAATTTTCGTTTCGACAGGATCCAGCGAATCAAGGAAAGTTTTGCAATGATGGTAAGCACTTTTATAAAAATAAATTCTTCCGATTTTCTTGTTTAAATCAATTGGGTTGATTGAACGATTTGCAAATATGGTGGGCGTTCTTTCTCCAACATCACAATGGATGCTAAATAAAAGAAAAACAGCTTAAAGTTCAATTCTACATGCATTTGAAAGTAAATATAATTAAAATCGTTCACATTAAAAAGTCTAATATAATCATGACCAGCGAAAATTGATGGTCAATCGTTTGCAACCCAACCCAACACAAAGGCCTTGGTGCCTTTGTTTTTAAATGCACATCTTCACCGCAACCAATTTGTTTCGTAATTTCTTTTTAATTGGTGAAAGTCCCCAACAAACTCCCTATGCCTACCACTCATGTTTATTCATCTATTCCTAATTCGCCTACCGACGAACAGGCAAGGCACCAAGGCGTCCCCAATTAGAAAAAAAAAACGTCGCCAACCACCCTGTTGCTTTGGCTTTCTGACGACCAGGCTCAGCTTTGCAAGGCGAAATGAAATTTAATTAACTGTGAAATAGGCTATGTGATTAAAACTCATGGCCCTGCATGTATTCATATCGATTCGATTTTTGATTGAATTTAAATGTCATCATGCAGCAAAGCGTCAACCGTGTGTTGTCCTTAGAAGGAGCCATATAGCCGTACACATTCTGACACATATTGAAACCAGTTTTGGTGTATGTGTGCGATGTGGAGAATCCTTGTGCTTCTGGATAAATTTGCAGGATGATAATAACAATGTGCAAATGTGCTCCAAATTGCTTTGTATTCGTTTCAATTCACTCACCACCCTTGTAAGAGGATGACATGTGTCGTATTATGTGCATATATACATGCATATGTAGTGCATTCAAAGCTCATTTAATCCTGTTCCTCCTTCAGCCATATGTGCAGTGTGTATTTTTACCTGTTTCTTTCTTCCTGCAACTTAAAATATATAAACAAACTGAGTGACAACGTTCCTGTTGATGAAACAACTTAACCCGCACCACTACAGTTGACCTTCAATGTTTGTACACATATGTGCACACAATAGATGTAGATGTTGTGCTCATTAGAGCGCAATGCACGTGCAAATTAAAAGAATCATATGTCATGCAGCATCCGCATTGTTATTCATGAGTTATTTTTTATTTCTATTTTATTTCTAAAGGATTGTGGAGCATGTCAAGGCATCCGAACTACTTCGGTGAGGTGGTTATTTGGTGGGGAATTTTCGTTGTGTCGCTCAATGTCATTCATGGACCTGAATGGGTGGCTATAGCATCGCCAATTTTTACCACATTTATCATTCTCTTCCTCTCGGGAATTCCGCTAAGAGAACGTTCAGCGGATGAGAAATACAAAGAGTAAGGAGGTAATATATTCACTCGTAGATCAATTTGTAAAAAAAGAATTCTCTAAATCATTTACAGCCTGATGGAGTACCGAAAGTATAAGGCGTCCACGTCTCCTTTAATACCAATACCACCGTCAGTGTATGTCGAGGTGCCGAGTGCCTTGAAATTTATTCTATGTTGCGAATTCCCACTCTACGACACCATGGATATACAGAAGGATCTTAGCCCTTACTCCCTATCGATGGCACATTCACATTCGCACATATAGCAATCAGTTGCCCACAGTGGGAGTGGGCAACATAGCCAACTCACTGTGGGCCATCAGGTACAGGGATCCAGTGGTGGCTTACATCAGAATCAACATCAACATCATCATCACCATCATCATGGCCATCATGGTCATCATGGACATCATAGTCATAGTTATCCGCAAGACATTGAAAGTGGTGCCGTCGCCGGGGGTGTGAGTTCACGGAGCTCATATGTCAAAACAACAAGTAATCCGTATCAGAATGGTGGAAATTATATGAATACATATAGTTATGAGCATCGGGAGATAACCGACGACGAGGATGAAGATGATGATGATGGAATCATTTATATGCCTGGTCCATCAACGTCAAAGCAAGCTACGCATCATGTTGTCGAAAAGAAACCAATATCAGTATCGACAACAACACCCGTAGAGGTGATTGAGAGCAGCAGTCCTCTGGCGGTTTCAGAGACAACAGAGCTCCAATCCGAACCCATTCCTATAAAAAAAAGCGAAAGTTTTATCGCTAAAGTTGAGACCGAACAGTACGTCAATCCAGATGGCGCTTCAATTACAGTCACAACTATTTTGTGATTACTCTTTGTAGATATTTTATATAATTCTTTAAAAAATCAAAAATGTTCGAATGACTCAATTATTAGTTTTGTTTTTTTCAAGCCATATCTGCCATTCTATTTCATAATTGTTATTTAACTTGAAATCGTTATAGGAAAGAAATACAAAACATATTTAGTACTCAATGTTCTTAGAGAGTAAAACAAAGAAATTATTTACTAAGCGTGTACATTTGTATAGTGTGTAGTTCAAAATAATATTATTATATAGATTTATATCAGAGAAATCAAAATAGTTAACAAGGTATATACAGTTACAGTTAGGGGAAGAATAATGTCAAACATATTAAATTAGTTCTAGGTCTCGGTAGTGTTGTTTGTGTGAATACTCTGCTAGACTTTGGCAGCACTGCGCAGATAGTTAACGGCTATATTCAGCTGATGCGATTTTGATTGGAAAAAAACACGTTAGAGAGTTGTACGAAATGAAATATTTAACAAACCGGAGTCAAATGCTGTCTGGACAGAACTTAAAGTATATCAGGTATGCCAATTGCAGGCAAAATGAATTTAATTTTTTAAATCTAAAACATTGTAGCTAAGGTAATCTTCAAATTAATTTGATTGAGAATTATTTTTCTTTAGTGGTGAGGCGTCAATATACATATATTTTGTGTAACCTCTTCAACAACTTTTTTTTAGTTAAGTCTTTTTTGGTGACAATGTTGGCTGTTGTCGGAGACAGGGTTCCAAGTTGGATTTTAGCTGAAAAATTGTAGCTGAGACAATTTCCCGGGCTAAAAAGGTAGGAGACCATTCTTTCAACTTGCGAATCTAATCATTTCTTTGTAGAAGTTATTGATATCGTTGGGTCGCTGTAGAATAAGTTTATCCCAGTTTTAGTAGTATAAAAAAACGTCATGTACGTCCACCTATATATTGTGTTATTTCAAAGCGATTATTCGACTACGACTACCCTTTCATTGTTGAAATATACAGCGGACGGTATTGAAATTTGTATTAGTAAATAGAAAAGCACGGATGCTTGTGGATTATGATGTGGCGTAAAATAGGTATCGCATTTCCCATGTATGAGTTTTGAGATTTGCGCTATTTCGAACCGTATTTGCTACGCCGAGAGATGCTAGCAGGTAATAGCTGCCCCAGCTCTTGAACTTCTGAAACCTTCTGGAAATATGTCACCTGGTATTGATTTTGCATTCTTTTATACTATTGTACGTAGGATTAGTAATTTGTTCACAAAAACTGTAAATAAATTACTTTTGAGACTTCTATTACCTTGACCTATATTTTTAGATTCAATAAAGGTTTATGCTATGATGCTTGGGCTTATCATTATTTAGAGGGTAATAGTACTTTAAACGTTAATCAAATGGAAACATATCGTAGTTTCGAGTGATACTTTCAAAGAAAAAAAATCAACACTTGGACCAGGAAATAGTTACTTTATGTCTAAATAAAAACAAAATAGAAATATAACACAAAATAATTATAATGTATTGTTAAATTTTAAGTAAACTACTGCAATCAAAATTATGTAAATATTGTTATTATTTTAGCTAACCAAATGGTATGTGCCAATTCAATAGAATGCGTTATTTAAAAACTAAAATCTTTTTACTTATTATGCTCAGATAAGCATGCCTGGCTGATTGAGTTTTGTATTCCATTATTTTGACTTGCTTTAGTGGTCGATGGTAACAAAAGATTTTTCAAGGAATTACACTTTTCTTCTCAATGTGTTTTGAAATTCATGCAATCGTAAGTCCAAGGCATATTCTCGTCTCAATTGCAGTAACATCGTTAACAACTAAGCAATCTTAGTCATAACAAAGCAAGATTCATTTAATGTCTAGTTATTCTTTTGTTCTTCTAATTCATTTGACATAATTGAGTACACAGTGGATGTAAGAGTATGTAAACTTGGATCGCTGCTCAAAGGAGGCTATTACTTGCTGTATGTGGCATTTAATTTATTGGTAGTTGATTTAACTTTCGTTTAATTTGGTGCAAATAAAAGTGGGTGGCAAGGACGTAATTTTTAATTCTTTTAATAAAAACCTTTTAAATGAAATCAAACTAACAGGGGAAATAAAATTTGTTCATGCAGTAGGAACTCGAACATTTTAAAAAGCAATAATGTAAACAACTTTTAAAAGCTTTGTGTGAGAAATAACAACAAATAATCCCACCACTAAAAGTGTATATCTGACAAATTTATTGTTAGATGAATAACTAAAAAAAAACAATTGTTAACGGAAAACATTAGTAAGAACTTGCAGTTAACTATTCTTAAGTACAATTAGAACATATCCTTACAACAAGGGACAACCAATAAATCATTGAAAAGATTTATACAAATACATATTTTAAAATTTTATATATAAATAAATCAATGCGAATTATAATTAATTATAATAAACATACATATGTATATCCAAACAAAATTAAAGTTATACACATTTTGAATTTCCTTTAATTTCTTAGATAACATGTATGGATAAAAGTTATCATTGTTATGGATTTATTCAATTTCCAATCCTATATCTCATCTTGGTTATGCTAAATATATATGAAATATCAAATACTCGTGTCTAAGCCTTAAACTTAAAAGAATAAAACAAAAAAAAAAGAAATGATAACTCAGCTCAAAATCTCTATCAATTGAACCTTAGAGTGTACTTTTAATCTCTTAAGCAGAATCTAACCTAAGAAACGCCTTTATTGTATTCATTTGTAATTTCGAATTAATTCATTAATTTATTTATTAACCATTGTTACCATATTATAGATTAGTTTTAATAAGTATACGTATAGTTTTTGGGTGAAATAAATGAAGTTAGTGCTTTTAGTTTAGGTTTATTGTTCATTTTGACAAATCATTAAAAGACTTATAAAATTAATAAGTAAAACATTTGTTTTAAAATTAGTAAGAAAACAAAAATAAAAGCACTAATTTGTTTATACTTTTACCAACATTCTAGTAAAATACTGAAAAATATTATAAATGTATATAATTAGTTTTAACTTTATTCATAGAACTACGTTGTAATTATTTAATAAAACAAAAAATTAAGTTTTATGCATTAGTTTTCCTATGGTTTTAAAGCAACGAACTGATTGACAGAAAGTGAAGATATATTTACATACATATGTGTGTAGGTATCTATGCGTGTACATACGTATGTATGTAGAGAAGAAAATTTGATTTTGGTGATTTAAGTTCTGAATTTACAATTTTACTGTGGACACACAGGAGCCGAAACAAAGTCCAATGAACTTACCCTTTAGTACTTAGGTATCATCCAAGATTTATATCATTGCCTGATGAAACAAATTCTAGAAGATAGTGCGACTTCAATAGCCGGCTGACCACGAACTAGAAAAAAATACAATGAATCGTCTTTTGCCGAAGGATAAACTCGGTAGTGAATTAAGAGGATGCAACCAGTAAAATATCTGCTAAATTCTGACTCCCTAACTCATAGTCAAACTCGAAAGGAAACGCCATTAGGTTTACTGTTTGAATTTTTATGTTTGTTTCACTACAATGTTTACTAGAACACAAAACAGCAGCTCTAGACAATTACGTTCTCGGTGGCATTCTTGGAGCAGTGTCTCTACAAATAGACTGAGCAACAAACTCAATTAAAGTTCGCGTTGGTCTTCCTGACATTCCCTTACGAAGGTATGGGAAATCCGTTCCATTTGTGTACATTACGCTGGATGCATCCTGTATGTAAAAAAGTTCTGTGAAAAACCTAATCCAATTATTGAATAAAACTCTACTTACTATATGCATCCATTGGCCACATGGTACAAATTGGCGTAGGAATGCAGCAGCTTTACATGGATTTCCACCAGATCCAAAACCATAGTTTTGAACATCGCTCGATCTGCCACTAGTTACAAGTTTGTCATAATAGTTCCAAAGTGGTAATCTCCAAACTCGATCTCCCGTGTGGACGCTGGCATTTTTGATTTGTTGCCATAAAATTTCAGAATTTGTGAATACACCTGCCGCTGCTTCGTCTAATGTTTTTCGCATACCACCCGACGTTGTTCCAACGTCTACAATAAACTTTGGACAAAAGTTTTGTGCATATAGGAGAGCATCCGCCAATACCAAGACGTCTTCATGATCTGTCCCTTCTATTTGTATACTCTTTCCATTCATGCACTTAACAACGTCGCCAGGTCGAAAAGCATTACAGCCCATGACATTTTCACAAAGGGGTATGAGGGCCCGTAGGTTTATGGGCAGGCGCAACGCTGAAATTGCCTTGCACGTAGCTACTACAGTTGCAGCTCCTGTCATATCGCCTCGCATAACTTTCAATTCTTCTTTTTCTTTTAAATTTAGTCCTCCACAATCATAGGTAATACCTTGACCAATCAGAACGATAGGTCTGTCGTCCTTTGTGCCGCCATAATATGTTAACTCGAGAAAAATCGGTGGTTCACATGACGCCTTACCCACCGCTAAAAAGGCGTTCATCTGTTGACTCTCTGCCCAGCCCTCAACTTTAACTTCAACATTTACTCCTGACTTGCATAGCACTTCGACAACTTTCTCTGCAAAAGCAGTTGGTGTCAAATAATTTGATGGAGTCTCTTGCATTTGTCTGGCAAAATTTTGGGCTGCGGCCTTTTGTAGACCTATACGCCACCCGTCCAAATCACATATTTCATCCTTGTGAGTATGCAATTCTATATTTGGTATATCTTTACGTTTCTTTGAGTCTTTTAGCTCTTGATATGCCCAGATACCTAAAGCGGCTCCTTCAGCAGCGGATTCAGCGTGCCCAAAGCTTTCTACTTCGATACGATCGATACCCAATTTTCCAAGTTTCATGCAAGCCACAGATACACCATTTCTGATGGTTTCTTTGCGTCGATCGATCATTTCATACGAATCGTATCCTTGACATTCCTTTCCAAGTCCAACTATCGCTACAGCTGTGAAGAAGGGAACTCTTTCCGGTTCGATGCAGAAAAATATGCGTGTTTCGCCTCTTACTGGCATTGGACCAGACATCCGGATCACTTCCAGCAGTCTTCCATCTGTTTTATTAATATTATAACGCCAACCTGATGGTGTCATTATTCCACTATCGGCTTTGATTGCTGGATCAGCGTAAATACCCAGAACGAGACCCCTTAGTGCTGGTTCAGCACAAATTTCGGTAGTGGAAAGCTGCAACAAATGCGTAACGGCTTGATTGGAATAATTTTGGACACATGTTAAAACTCTCCTCACGGGCTTTAGTAAGCTAAAACTCAAATTAGTTAACATGGTGGCATGGTCAAAAGAAATTTATCTCGAAGAAAAAAAAAATATTCTTAATGAAAGTTTTCTTGCGAAATACTTTTTATAAAATATAATTTCGACTGGCCTACATTAAGTTACTAGGATTAATCAGAAAAACATGAAGTGTTTGTCTACTGTTTTCAGTTTTGTAAAGCAGCAGGATTCTAAGTGGAACCGGAAAGGAAGTTCTGGATTCAGTGCTTCGGGGACTAATCATATAAGGAAGTCAAACGATTTTGGTTTTTGCAGTTAAGGATGTGTTCATGGTCATATTGATTCGCTAATAGTGACTAATTACACAAGTACATACGGTTTAGCGAAATCGGTACGCTATGAGCACCTCCATATATACTTGTGTAATTGGTCGCTGGTAGCGAATCGCGCGATGCTTTGGAGCACATTCGCTTCACATTCCCTAGCCTAATGGGAATCTTTTTTGATCAGATCGAAGTTGGTGTATCTCGCTCGTTGTTGAATCTCTTTCTCCATAGCCCTTCCACGCAAAGGGACTGAACATTTTACGAAGAATCATTCTTTCGAAGCCTGTACCATGAACCATCCTGAAACATTCAAGGCTATCGTACTAATTCAATAAAAAAAATACAGTACATCACGACTATTCTAGTACGCCATCCGTTCTAGAAAGAATGTAGGTATAGAACTTTTAGAAATACCAACGCGTGTACATTCACGCGAAGAGGTGAGCGGAAAGAGTTCTTTTCTAAACGGTTGACAGTCCCTCGTCGTTGGTTTTATGTCGTCGATCTTACCTAGTAAACAACCTTAATTAAATAACAGTGTTTCGTCTGCCGTATCAGTTGTCGATAGAACATCTGGTATTTAATTGTCGATATTACTCTGTGGTAAGTAATCTGTGCAGCTTCTTGTAGTGGGTTTCTCACAGTTAGTGGTTAAGAATAATTAGTCCCTGTTAGTCGACTTAATAGTATAACTTAGACGGTTTTAATAGATGGTCGATCCTTTTAGTTTATTGTCCGTAATAAAATACTGTCTTCTAGCCGATCGTATGCTCTCCGGATTGATTAACAACCATTCGTCCTAAATGCTTTACAGTATGTACATATATCGTCCATCGATGGTATATAGTCTCTGCCAGTCAATCAGTTTTCAATGGTATTCCCTTATAAAAGGATCGCTGTTTCTGAAATTGATCGACAGTCCTTCCTACCTGATTCGTAGCTTCCTCCTCCCTCGCATGTGGTTGATTTGTTTGTTTTTATCGTGGTAATTAGTTGTGCTATTACACGGCATTAGACCAGTTCGTAATATGAAGGCGTCTGGCCAACAAGTTCTTCGGTTACAGTTGCACAAAACAAAAACACATTTATAAAAATTAAAAAGCAAGTATATTATCTCGTAATTAGTTTTGTTTGTTAAAAAGTGTTGTATGTGTTCTTATTCGATTTTTCAGTGTAAAAATATACATATGTACGCGGTATAGTCGTATCAAAATTCATACCTAAGAGCGATAGTTGGCCAAAAATGAGAATTTGATTTTTTTTTTTTTTCATATTGCTTAGAGGATATACTAGATACATTTGTACAATTGACAATGGATTTCTTGCAGTTTAGTCGCCCAGTGAAACCGCTCTGGATAAAACAATATTAATATCATAAGGAGGAAAGTTTTGTAAAAGTTTCACATTCGAACCGAAGTCATTCTCTAGTATTTGTTCGCGTAATATTCTACAGTAAGAAAAAACAAATCATTAAATGTGGACAGTTGCAGTAATATATCAACTTACATTATCATTGCACAGCACACCTTTATAAGAAAATCAAAACGATTTTCATCTGAAAACACCGAATCCCAAATACGTACAACATCTGGCAGTGGAAATTCTTGCGACAGTAAGAGAGTCAACCATCTGTTTGCGAAACAAAAAAAAAATAAATAATTTAAGTTTACGATGAGGGTGAAGGAAATACATACCTAAAGCTATAATATTGTGGATGTAATTCCTGCTCCTTAAGTCTTTCGTAAATAAGTGGATCCTTTTGCTTGAGCATTGTCGATAGCTTTGCCATCATATACTTTATTCCTCCCTCGGAGTCATCTAGAGTTTTAATGAAGAAATCACGTATTTCGCCCATAAGTGAAGTGAAACAAAAGAAACAGTCTGCTTCGGCATATCCTAAATGAGTTTGATTGAATTAGATGTATAAAATTTTCTGAAAGTTAGGTTGAACACACTTCGATATTCGATATCAGGATCTGACGCCATTACATAGTAAATTGGTCCGACTATCTCGTTCATTCCTTGGACATATCCCTGGCCGGGATTGAGTTTTGCATAAAGAAATAATATTCGTTGAACAACTTCCCAATGAGCTTCTTGACCTTCCTCCATAGCTGCGTAGTTTTCATTTGAACGTTTCGTGATAAGACTAATCTAAAACAGGTCAAGAGAATTGCATAAGTTTAATGTAGAAGTGAACTTTAAAAATTAATCATTCGTTAAAAAATCTACGACGGAACCCAGGTTCACATTTGGTGGTTGTTAGTAAACTGAAATTGTTGTACTTTGCTGTTTTTCTCCTGACTCCTTCGTTTGTTTACAAAAAACAGCCACTTATGACAATGGCAATGGTGCCGTCGAAGAAAGCTACAGGTATTCGAAATTAGGGAAAGATAACTATCAAAGTCTCAATTTATTGCATTACTCCCGGCGGGATTAATTTTGCTATATACGAGCATATAAGGAGATAATTCTTGGGTTTTAGTATTGGACTTTCTTAGAAAGTAAAGTAAACACTTTGGATTTCCAATTGAAGGCAGTCAACTCGATTTTCTACTTTTAAAGTAAACATCTACCTTCACTACTGTTCCCACTTTCGGTGAGCAATGCTACAATCCTCTGAATATGTGAAATAGCTCGAACTATGTACTGCTAGCACAGATTTACTTGCTTACGTATGCATATGCACATATAAATGTAGGTATATTGGAGGCCACTTACTTGCTGTTTAACCATCACGAGAGCATTATTAAAATGTGTATTATACGTTTAGTTAATTGCATACTATTGGAAATCATTTAAACTACCTTTGTCATGCCCAATCCTTTTCGCTCAACATTCGCCGAATTCAGCACAGAGGGTACTACACGTTGATGCAGTCTTCGTTCTCCTTTACTGTTGACCACAATCTCACACGGGTAGTCAGTTGGCTGTTGAAAAAATGATATGTCCGGACATAACCGACGGACGTCCTTGTCGATTTGCAACAAAAATTCGTTGTCATTGAAAAATGTATTCCACGCACTATCAGGACCTTCACTTAGCGGATGATCATGACACTCATTCAATTCTTTTAATCCTGGCGGAACAACTAACTCCTCAATAAATTGCCTATAAAGAGCTCTCTTCTTGGCCAAAGTTGCTGTCCATGTACTTTTTTTTGGTCCAAGATAACCTAGTAACAACTTCCAGCAAAGTGCTCGAAATCCATTGACATCCGGAATGCCTTAAAACAAACAAAAAATACACCCCCATTGGAATACTGGAGAGAGTTTATTTCAGTTCATTACCGTGAAAACACAAATTGTGCAGATTTTTCATATCCAATTCCTCTTGTGAGAGCGCATCTTCGAACTCTTTTACCCTAAAATTAGAACCACAAAAAAACACTTTGTTTATTTAATCAAATTTTTTGAATAATATTTCAGTACCTGGCTTTAAAAATGGACATTTGTCGTTCCTTGGTCGTCTTTTGTTGTCTTCTCGTATGAAAACACAAATATTTATCATTTTGGCAGTTCAACCAGCTGATTGTCATTTTGGTTTTTAACTTTTCGGATCGAACTCCGAACTACTGTTTG
This sequence comes from Xylota segnis, assembly GCA_963583995.1. Classification (NCBI taxonomy): domain Eukaryota; kingdom Metazoa; phylum Arthropoda; class Insecta; order Diptera; family Syrphidae; genus Xylota; species Xylota segnis. The sequence continues at coordinate 43,616,555 of OY757238.1, forward strand.
GAGAGTACTGGTGTGTCGCTGTTTCCGTCTAAATTTTTAAATTGAAAATCACGAATACGCCTTCGATGGAATGTGGCAGTTATTTATACTGTGGGCCAAATAAAATCCATTTTTTTTCTTCATAATATTGACACAGTGTCTACATTTAAATATTATCATTTAATATAGATACTTATTTACTAAACGGGCTCCTGACAGGCGTAGAGTGACACGGCGGCCCGGGCACGTTGCTTCCACTTGTCCAGACCAAGCGCTCTCGCGTCCGCGATAGCTTAGTGTTTAAAATGGAGGTTCGGTTTGCAATCATTCCATATACTTTACTTTTTTTACTTATAGAATTCTGAGATTCTCGAACTGAACAAGGGTAAGATTTGCAAACATACAAAGTCCTTTAGAGTAATAAAGCGTTTATTTATTTATTATGTCTTCAATTTCTTCCACAAGAAAGAGAGAAAGTTGCGAATGTAAAAAGTAAGAAGACTATGTCTTTCTCGAAGCCTAGGCAACCTTTAACTGTGACTGAACATTGCTTAAACTCAACCAAACGTGGGAAAATATTGGGAAAATTTGTTGAGGAAAAGGCGAAAATAATACCATAATGTCGTTTAGACAATCTGAGAACACTGTTTTCCAACTTCCATCCCTGGTCATGAAAATAATGAATAAAATTGTATTCAATAATATGAGTAATAAGTTTTCGAACGAATCTTATGTGAAACTTCAGACTCTACAGGCTGCTTGCATTATGGTCAATAAACCTGCACGTGGTAGACTATATTTATTCGTTGCCATTAAATTGCCTTCTTCTCTAATTTCCTGAGTAATAACTCTTTTTCGCTCGAAGAAAACAAAAGTGTTTCTTTCAGATTTGTAAGCACAATTTGTATCGCGCAACTATTTTCATTCAGGGTCATGCGGCTAATTTTCCCGTCAAAAACTAAACAAATAAATACACAATAAAGTATTGCCAGTAATTTGTTTCCGTGAGGTTGCCAAAATACCGAATGGAAGTACAGTATCGTTGCAATTTTTATTTGTTTTAACTTTACAAACTTTTATCTGATTTCACTTGAAGAACGTCAGTGGAGGAATCTAAATTTAAAATAAAATTCCTCCTGTTGTGTGTATGCCGTCTTGTTTGCGCTTTAATAAATTTTTACTTGAGATTTCCATTTCTTGTATAACGCTGGCGTACTGAGGATTTCGCTTTCATACATAAAAAAAAATTAAAAGATTGAATAACGAAGGAGGGGAATCCGGGGCACCGTCCTGAGAACACGTTAGTAGACTTTCCTGTGATCATAAAATTAACATAAGGCCTATGTGATTTTTCATTGAACCGCAGTGGCGTTGGGTTGTGCGCGTAATCGTTAGTGCGTGATTCACCTTGTGCTATTAAATTTTATATTATTTTTATTTTTCCATATACGTGGCGTTATGGTTTTGTATTATTTTTGATTTTTATAAATGAAAGGACCAAGGTATGTCGTCATTGTCATACGATCATTCACCTTTTCGGAAGAAAATATCATGTAATGGAGCAAAGGATAAACTACCAATGTCACACAAATGGGAATCCCCCAGGCGTAATCCCAAGAAACGCGTTCATTTTGTGGATGAGGTGAGATTGCATAGTTTTTTTCTACAAAGTGTAATTTATGTAGAACATGTGCAAATAATGATTTGTATGTTGAACCAATGTTTGGAAGAAAGTAAATGACCTGATTTTTCCTGCGGCTAAAACTGAATATGTTTTGACAACTTTGCGTTCTCGTTTAATTATGAATTTATTAATGAGTTGCTTTAAACTGTACACATGCACATGAAGTGGGTAGATAATAATGTGGTTTATGTATGTAGTGATGTAATTTTTAGAATTCATGTCGTGCTAAGGCTGTTAGATTATATTTGAAGCTGGAGATAGTATTTGCTGAACTTTATATCTTAATTATATTCAGTGTCGTTAATTTAGATTTATAAATGACGGTTTGGTGGGAATTTTCAAAAAAGTTTAATAGGATTAAATAAAAAAAATCATAAATTAGGCGATATCATAAACTTAAATTTAAAAACTGTCGCATGATGGAATATAAATTGCGAAAAAATCTGTTTTCACTATGTAAAGTGTTGAAAGTTTATTCCCGGTGACATTGGTGAATATTTTGAATTTTTGTGGGTAGAAAGTACATACTAAATGTACGTTTTTATTTTGTATTCTACGTTGACACTTATGATTGTTGAAAATGCAGGGGACTGTTCGGTCTCCACTAAAACGAATCTTTACCTTAGAAAGGTTTATTATAGGCTCCTCGCCATTGCACATGTGTACAAATGAGTCCAGAAAATTTTTCTGAATATTCTAAATATAATTACTGGAGAAAAACTGTTCTTCTGCCACTCTTCTTTTAGAGGGTGGTTTTGCAGTAAGATGACTATAATGTCGGTTTAGAGGGACACTGCAGTAACGTCCAACTCTCTGGCAGTAATTCTGATAAGCTACAACACCGGGTTTATATGTACTTATAGATATACGAGAATCCTGATCCCTATGATTTTATCCATAACCCATTCGTTTTAACATGCATCTCATTCACTGTCCAGCACATGTATCTTTGCACAGCCTTTTTAAAAACTAGAAGCCAGTATATGTCTAGAATACGATTTTCCTTAAAGGAGATGATGAAGTTGTGAAATACTCATTCTAGCAGTCTTCTGGAGCTTTACGTTCTCTTTGGCTAAATTCCTTCAATAACAATTCCTTTTTTTTTCCAAACCAGATTAACCTAACTTGAGAAATGATAGAAAGTTTTTCAAAGAAAACAACATTTAAGAGAAGAGGGGACCGTAAAAGATTTGCAAACTGCAGAAAGATAGTTAAGAATCCAAAAATGTATTCAAATTTTACATAGTTCTGTAGCTTATAGCTCACTGGATTCTCCACATAAGTAAGAGCAACAGAACAAAAACATTAACCCATTTTGAATACAACGTGTTTCCAACCATCAATAGTTCTTTTATTTCTATACGCACTTAATGTTTCCTCCATAATCATCGAAAGATGAGTAATACCCATGACTCGTAATAAAGTCTATCTGCAGTCGTTACTTTTACTTTTATATTCCTCTAAAAAGAAAACATCTTTGGATGGAGACTTCTTCACCGCTCTGATTGATATGGTTTTCATCTAAACAACTGGTCTAAAAAAAACTTGGCAGAACTTCATAACGTTTACGATGAAAGAGTGATATCATTTTGGGATGTGTTCTCTCCTCCCCCCGCCCATTTGATATACCTTCATAAAAGAAAAAAAAATTCCAAGAAAATAATGTTTATGTACTTGAGGCGAAGGAGTAATAAAAAAAAAGAAAGAAAACTCGGACAAATTTCATATCTTTAATAGGATTTCAGAATTTATTGCAGCATTACATCTGTTTGCCGATCGTCTCATACAAATGTTTATATAGTCATTCAGACTACTCGTATAGATTTCTGTACACTATCAAATGAGATGTTTCTTTTCTCGCAAATAAATTGGCAAACGATGTTTAAATTGAGAATAAACAAAACAGCCAAAAACACAGTAGAGGGTCATCGAAAGACGACAACTAATCGTAGATCAATCTACAAATTAGTTTAAACAACTTGTCCGAAATGTCTGAAGAATTTCCCAATTATAAATTGAACTGAAAACAATTGGTAATTGATCGAGGGAACTAAAATAGAACAAAACATACAGCCTAAAATGTAGGACAAATATTAACATACACCACTGTGAACCGTAGAGAGAAAAAAAAGAAAAAAAACTATTCGGCAATGAAAAGGATAGCAAAAGCACTAGGCGACGAAGAAGAAATTTAGGGAGATCATGTGAAATGAGAGGCAACAGTGTGGATATGCAAAAATCCGTATCGTATCGAAAACCAATGCTTGTTGTAGATTTAAAATTAGTATTTCAGCAGCATTCAGTTCGAACAAACCGTTAAAACCGTAAAGTGAACCGCCAGCTATAAGAATCATTATAGTGCGATAACAATTACTATATTTCGACTTTGAATCTGTGCACATATTTCGACAAGTGGGACGCGTTCCAGTGTTTTGTATCACAGTGTTAAGTGTTTAAGTGAGATTTAGTGGGTGATCGAGATAAGAGAAGGGCACACACTATGAGCCCTAAATTGCATGAGTTTGTGGTAATTCTTCAACGCGATGGACCGGATACTCCATGGGGTATCCGTTTAGTTGGCGGAAGTGATCTGGATACACCACTCATCATAACTAAAGTAATTTGCACATTGTAACCCGATACAGTAGGATTATAAAACATGCATTTCGCAACGGGCTAGGCATTAACAAAAGTCAGTGACAGTGGTTTTTCTTTTCTTTTCTTTTTTTTTTATGTTTGAAGACTCTAATTGTGCTTCGTGTAGCCACTCAAGAAATCGATGCCAAGTTTCCTCGATCCCATTGTTTTAAATTCTTTTTGGCACCAAATTTAATTGTTTTTGCGCGTCGCTTTTATCGTGCAAGATGCTGCATAATTACATGTATTTGCACTTATTTTATTGCATGTTAATCTACAGATACATTTCTATTTCCGGTAAAACATGCGTTGCAAACGATCTGTGTGCACTCTATGTGCAGTGTGCGTTTTTGTTTACACACCCTTACAAACGAGATCTATATTTGTAGTTCTATATTCGAAATGAAATAATTTAACTTATTTCGTTTGGTATGCCCTGATCCATGGCCTAGTTGGCGAAACAATGAAGGTCTTCGTTTCGGTGACAGATAATTTCGTAGATGTACGCACTCATATGTATGTTCGGTTTTAAAGCAATTAGTCAGATTTATGTCAATAGGTGATTTGGAGACAGCACCCCATGTTGTGTTGTCCATTATTTTGACAGGAACACATGTTTTCGTTCTCACATATCATAGTAATATCTTCTAGGGAACCATAAGAAAAAAACTTATACTTGTACTTGTCAGTTAACAATTGTTTGAAAAAAAGAAAATTTAATATTTCTATTTATTTTTTTTACACAAACGCAAAAATCTATTTTTACTTCTTAAATGATAAAACTATTTGTTAAATGATTCCCGCAAGCAATAAATTCATTATTTTTCTGTTCCAGTTCTTGTTTCTCTTATAAGATTCAAAATCTATGTTAAATTATTTTATATTCTTTAGATCGCAAATGTTTGTTTTTTTTTCAATTACAATCGTCCTTGACATTTGTGTTTAAACAACAATTCATTAATCAATTTAGGGTGATTTATTTTTAACACAGTTCATTTTCACCTGCCATACGATGCAATGAATCATATGCTAAATGAAACACTTTAATCTTTTGTAAGAGAAACTATTTTTTAATTGTATTTTTAGAAGAAAAGATCTGAAGAGGATTTATTTTTAAAAGAAGAAAAAATAGAGTATTGCGCAGAGTTAAATTATTAATTGCCACTTCCTACAAAAAATTAATATTATTTTAAATAAATTTCAAGCTTGTTGACATTTGGATATAATGACTTTGATTCATGATTTTTAATCATTCTTCGGCAATGTGACAATATGATTGGAATGAAAAAAAGATTATAATTAAAAATAATTAATATTTTGGTTGTTAAATTTGATTGGGTGTGGTTTAAGGATTTATTGTCATGGACGTAGAAAATGAAAGAATTTGGGGGTGAACGACATAAAGGAAAGTTCTATTTCCCGCTCATGGAATAAGCATATAAGCATTCCAAAAGGGTTAAAGATCTCTGTATGCCAAATACATTGAAATCACTTAATTAGAAGAGCATCCAAAAGGACATTACAAATACACTGACAATCCTATGTTGAAGACTTTTTCGAGGTTGTTCTGCAACAATAGGAGAGAGCAGATATGTGACGATATTGCATTTTAAGAGATATTTTCCAAGCTTGAACCCGGTACACCCCATTTCTTCCGAATTGTTAAATAGCGTCCAACTGAGTGCACCAAAGTTTAAATCATCCCCATTACGTTTTTGGTTAAGTTTTTTTGTAAAGTGTGGTCCATTTGACTCAAAACGCTAAGGGAGAGGAGATATAAGGCGATATTGCATTTGCAATGGATGACGCGACTTTTTCCATTTTTGACCGTGGTACCCCTCATTGCTCATGAAATACTAGATAGCGAGCAACTGAGTATACCAAAGTCTAAATCATCCCAGATACGTTTTTTTGGTTAAGTTTTTTGTGAAGTGTGGTCCATTTGACTCAAAACGCTAAGGGAGAGGAGATATAAGGCGATATTGCATTTGCAATGGATGACGCGACTTTTTCCATTTTTGACCGTGGTACCCCTCATTGCTCATGAAATACTAGATAGCGAGCAACTGAGTATACCAAAGTCTAAATCATCCCAGATACGTTTTTTTGGTTAAGTTTTTTGTGAAGTGTGGTCCATTTGACTCAAAACGCTAAGGGAGAGGAGATATAAGGCGATATTGCATTTGCAATGGATGACGCGACTTTTTCCCATTTTTGACCGTGGTACCCCTCATTGCTCATGAAATACTAGATAGCGAGCAACTGGGTACACCAAAGTCTAAATCATCCCCATTACGTTTTTGGTTAAGTTTTTTTGTAAAGTGTGGTCCATTTGACTCAAAACGCTAAGGGAGAGGAGATATAAGGCGATATTGCATTTGCAATGGATGAAGCGACTTTTTCCATTTTTGACCGTGGTACCCCTCATTGCTCATGAAATACTAGATAGCGAGCAACTGAGTACACCAAAGTCTAAATCATCCCCGTTACGTTTTTGGTTAAGTTTTTTGTAAAGTGTGGTCCATTTGACTCAAAACGCTAAGGGAGAGGAGATATAAGGCGATATTGCATTTGCAATGGATGAAGCGACTTTTTCCATTTTTGACCGTGGTACCCCTCATTGCTCATGAAATACTAGATAGCGAGCAACTGGGTACACCAAAGTCTAAATCATCCCCATTACGTTTTTGGTTAAGTTTTTTTGTAAAGTGTGGTCCATTTGACTCAAAACGCTAAGGGAGAGGAGATATAAGGCGATATTGCATTTGCAATGGATGACGCGACTTTTCCATTTTTGACCGTGGTACCCCTCATTGCTCATGAAATACTAGATAGCGAGCAACTGAGTACACCAAAGTCTAAATCAACCCCGTTACGTTTTTGGTTAAGTTTTTTGTAAAGTGTGGTCCATTTGACCCAAAATGCTAAGGGAGAGGAAATATGAGGCGATTTTGCATTTGCAATGGATGAAGCGACTTTTTCCATTTTTGACCGTGGTACCCCTCATTGCTCATGAAATACTAGATAGCGAGCAACTGAGTACACCAAAGTCTAAATCATCCCCGTTACGTTTTTGGTTAAGTTTTTTGTAAAGTGTGGTCCATTTGACCCAAAATGCTAAGGGAGAGGAAATATGAGGCGATTTTGCATTTGCAATGGATGAAGCGACTTTTTCCATTTTTGACCGTGGTACCCCTCATTGCTCATGAAATACTAGATAGCGAGCAACTGAGTACACCAAAGTCTAAATCATCCCCGTTACGTTTTTGGTTAAGTTTTTTGTAAAGTGTGGTCCATTTGACCCAAAATGCTAAGGGAGAGGAAATATGAGGCGATTTTGCATTTGCAATGGATGAAGCGACTTTTTCCATTTTTGACCGTGGTACCCCTCATTGCTCATGAAATACTAGATAGCGAGCAACTGGGTACACCAAAGTCTAAATCATCCCCATTACGTTTTTGGTTAAGTTTTTTTGTAAAGTGTGGTCCATTTGACTCAAAACGCTAAGGGAGAGGAGATATAAGGCGATATTGCATTTGCAATGGATGACGCGACTTTTCCATTTTTGACCGTGGTACCCCTCATTGCTCATGAAATACTAGATAGCGAGCAACTGAGTACACCAAAGTCTAAATCAACCCCGTTACGTTTTTGGTTAAGTTTTTTGTAAAGTGTGGTCCATTTGACCCAAAATGCTAAGGGAGAGGAAATATGAGGCGATTTTGCATTTGCAATGGATGAAGCGACTTTTTCCATTTTTGACCGTGGTACCCCTCATTGCTCATGAAATACTAGATAGCGAGCAACTGAGTACACCAAAGTCTAAATCATCCCCGTTACGTTTTTGGTTAAGTTTTTTGTAAAGTGTGGTCCATTTGACCCACAACGCTAAGGGAGAGGAGATATAAGGCGATATTGCATTTGCAATGGATGAAGCGACTTTTTCCATTTTTGACCGTGGTACCCCTCATTGCTGATGAAATACTAGATAGCGAGCAACTGAGTACACCAAAGTCTAAGTCATCCTCGTTACGTTTTTTGGTTAAGTTTTTTGGTTAAGTTTTTTGTAAAGTGTGGTCCATTTGACCCAAAACGCTAAGGGAGAGGAGATATGAGGCGATATTGCATTTGCATTGGATGAAGCGACTTTTTCCATTTTTGACCGTGGTACCCCTCATTGCTCATGAAATACTAGATAGCGAGCAACTGAGTACACCAAAGTCTAAGTCATCGTCGTTACGTTGTTTGGTTAAGTTTTTTGTAAAGTGTCGTCCATTTGACCCAAAACGCTAAGGGAGAGGAGATATGAGGCGATATTGCATTTGCATTGGATGAAACGACTTTTTCCATTTTGGACCGTGGTACCCTTCATTGCTCATGAAATACTAGATAGCGAGCAACTGAGTACGCCAAAGTCTAAATCATCCTACTTACGTTTCTTTGTTAAGTTTTTTGTGAAGTGTGGTGCATTCGACCCAAAACGCTAAGGGAGAGGAGATATGAGGCGATATTGCATTTGCATTGGATGAAGCGACTTTTTCCATTTTTGACCGTGGTACCCCTCATTGCTCATGAAATACTAGATAGCGAGCAACTGAGTACACCAAAGTCTAAGTCATCGTCGTTACGTTTTTTGGTTAAGTTTTTTGTAAAGTGTCGTCCATTTGACCAAAAACGTTGAAGAAGAGAAGATATGTGACGATATTGGATTTCAAGAGATATTTCCACGCTTGACCCCGGTACACCCCATTTCTCTCGAAATGTTAGGTAACGTCCAACTGAGTACACCAAAATCTACCATATCCTTGTGCTAATATCCTATCTCACGGAATATTGCCCAGCATTTTACATACCTTATTATTCGTTGCATCCATAAGATAAACAGAAAAATATATTTACTAAAACTGACGCCAATGGATTTATCATTCTAGGTCATTTGTCTACGTCTACTTCTGACAATAAACCCCCTCCCAAATACTTCTTGTTTCTATTGGCTGCGAATTTCGTACATAAATTGGCGACAAATCGAATATTTAAATGAAAGAGCAATTTTCAGTGGAATGTGATGAAATATTAGAATTTCTGCCCATAGTTCTGTTTCTCGTTTTGAAAAAGAATAACAACTGCAAGTTGCGTCAATAAATTTGCATAAAATTTATACAAACTATGCATGCCGTCGCGATATCATTTCCAATTAACCACGTACGATATGAATGAAGACACTTTTATTGCAAAGAATTTTATTTTCAAATTGGAAAGAATTCAATTTTGGAAAATGGCGCAATACTCAAATGATGCAATCGTTTATTTATTTAAAGTCTAAACTTTAAAGACAACACATTTATTGGATCGTAAGAGTATATTTTTATTTCTAAAATGCCTTCTGTGTATTCTCAAAATATGACGATTATTTGCCAGTCAGAATTTGTTAATAATTTTTGTTTTGTAGGTCCAATTGGGTAGCCCAGCTTATGGAGAAGTCCTGCGCGGTGATATTATTTCCAAAATTGGAGAGTATGATGCTCGAGACTTACGCCACTCCGATGCACAAATGCTTTTCCGTACGGCAGGAAATGATATAAGGATAGTCGTTCATAGGTGCGTTTAAATAACATTCATAGTGTGCATTAAATATACAAATTCTTTAACAGAGACAGCAAAATCGCATACACACAGGGTTTAAGTAATGAATCCTCAAGGTGTTCCTCAGCTGTTCCACCAGTTAGTCCGGCTAATGCAGGAAATACACCACATAGGTAAGATTTTCAAAGTAGAATCAAACCCAAATGTAAACATATTTCAATGTAAACATGGTTTCAGGGGTCCATCACCATTTCTGCCTGGTCCTGGACAGTATGAAAGGGCAATGCATTCACCTCTGAACACTCTGCCGCACACAGTATTTCCGAATTTGAATGAGTCTGGTGGTTATGTTGCACCATATCGTCCAGACTCACAAGCATCACAAAGATTTAGTCCAATGCCTACCAGAGATCATCAACAGGATGTAAAGGAAGAGCAAGCTGCCATTGTTAATCAGGTGAGTGCTTCTAGCTGTTAAAACATTGCATGCTTTTCTGCGCGAAGCCATCCCTCTGCTCCTAAAAGTATAAAACTTTGTAAAATTATCTACATTTTTATTTTGGCTAAAAATATACTTCTACGTTGAGCGTTCAAGATTTTCTGATGACTAGTTTAATTGATGAATACTTTGGTTATTTGGAGCGAAATAACGATGAATCATGTCGGCCCAGTTTGTGCTGAAATGTACATATTTCATAGAATGATACATTTTTTTTTTATAAGAGCAAGTATGTAGGTAAAGGAGGACTCATCAAATTTGTTTTTCAATGCGGTCAAGATGTTGCACTTAAATTTTGGCAATTAAGTTGTTATTTTTGAAAATCTTAATTTGATTATTTATTTGAATTAAAAAAATAAGTGTATCGTGGCGTTTTACGAAAAAAAAAAAATATTTCTGAGCGACTATGAGTTCACTGCGGATGTTTGAGAATATTGTGACGATCAGACTGCTCAATTAGTCGTATCTTGGTCGTATCTTGGTGGCCTCTGATCCTGCTGCTCAAGATAAGCGTTCTAGTGTTTAGAGAGAAAAACGAGTCAATGATCATTTAGACCAATAAATCTTATATACTAGAACTAAAGATCGACTTTCATCCGCCAGCCCATCCTCATACTTCCCAAGGACATGACAGGGGCTATTAAACGAAAGGGGACATGCGATCCGTGCATTTTCATGATACAATGAATCACATTTACATTGACGACGTGTGAAGGATTCATTTCAGTGGAGTGCATGACGGATTTCACGGTGTTCTTCGCTGTATGAAGTTTGAATTTTTTAAGGCGTTTCAAGGAGGTGGCTGATTGAAACTATAGTATGTTTAATTTATCTGAACTTCTGCATTTGCTTTTGTATCGACAGCACATGCTATGGTAGTACATATTTTACATACATACATACATATGTAGGTATACATATGTATGCAAACATATATTTTTCTGAATATACACCTTTTAGTTTTGAAATATTAACCAACATAAAATTCTTTAAAAATCGATTGGTATCTTATTAAGGATGGTATCGCGAAGACTGTTTTTTATTATTATCTAAATAAGAAATTGATGATATTCCTATATAGGCATGTGTGTAGGCCTTAAATAGCCTTATATGGTTTAAATCAAGCCTTCAAGACTTGCAATTTTCATGTGCTTTGCAATGTCAAAGTTTACGTTGGATTCTTATAGTGTATGTTCAATTGTGCAATTCGAATTCGTCTTCTAAATGTTATTCGTTTTGCAATTTGAATTAAAACTTGTTCATATACACAAAACTTGTGTTCTTTTCAGGCTGCATAACTGCTGCTGATCAGTGCACTATTGGCAATACTAAGCAAAATATTGAAGAGTTATAGGAAAATTGGTCTAAATTTGTATTCTACAAATATGTACGTTAACGGAGAACACCGATTTTTGTATATGTACATACATAGCAGAGCAATTTGTTATTTATTAAAATATCATACATATATAAATATTTTGTTTTTTTATAATTGGCAAAAATAAAATGAATTTTTTTAAAAATATTTATGTTCGTTAAAATTGACACATATTTTTGTTTCCATCTCTACATGCACGTCTAATTCAGTACCATCGTCATTTTATTCTCCTTGGAGTTTCGAGGAAAAACTACGGCTTTTTATTAAGATTCCTTTGAAATTCCTTTGTTAAGAGAGCACCCTGTAAAACATGATTATTCACCAACAAAAAGAGTAGGGGTGATAGGTAGATAGATAGTAAATTTGCAGAAACCTAGAAATTAATACAAAAAATAATATTTCCATGCAATGACTTTATTAGTATTTATGGTTCTTAAGGAGAACTTAAGGAGCCTGAATGAAAGAAGGGAAGAAGGTACCTTATTACTGTGTAATGTTGTAGGAAGACCAATTTCTTTTTGATTAAAGTTTATATTATTCCCCATATTTTAGCAAAATATTGGATCAATAGAGTACAAGTTCTGCTGTTTGACAAATTCAACGTCAGAGGATATTTGAGCTGATTTCACGGCCCCACTTCTCACGAACGTCTGACAAACATACGAAAGTAAAAGCTTCTCAAAACAAAAATTGCCCTTCGAACACAGGATTGAAAAGGAAGACCCCTATTTTAATCAGTGCTATGAATCTGAGGTGTTGCTAATCAGGTTTAAGTGTTACAATTACAAGTGCTTCACGATTTGTTAGATTTTTTGTTTGTTCCCAGCTGGAAATTGTCTCATGGTCATGGTCCAGACCATGTCTGGCATCCAGCCATAGCTAAATGAGTTGCCACTACACCACGGCCATGTACATGCTCGTATGTACACGTTTTGTGTCTCTAGGAGGCTTTTGTAAAATTGTCAAGATTCTAAAAATATCCAAGAAATTATAGATTGGTACGTACATACATATGCATGTATTATATACAAATTTTTAATTTCTGTTCTCATTAAAAAGAAATGATTGCAATTTAAAGCAATTGCATCAAATCAAAGATTTGACAAATTGGTCCTTCTAACTGCATGTACTATTTACCCCACTGTAAAATATTCGGTCAAGGGCGGACATAGCATAAATTCTAATAAGCGCTTGACCTAAGAATGAAAACTGTCGTTTATCGCTTTGAAAATCAAGGACAAGCATAATATCTCGCACATTCAAGAAAACGAAAATAAAATCAAGGTGGTTAAAATTTATATTTATGAACGGCGTGAGGCGGCAGACACCCTAGCGATACACAACAGCCTCTGTGAAACGCGGCGCCTGCCGCTTGCAGTGTCCTCACCCTCGTCACGAATGATTCCATTCCACTAGTGAGTCGTTCTTGTTGTTTTCGTATTTTTGTTTTTTTTGGAAAACACAACGTTTTTGGACGAAAATAACAACAGATTCTATGAGCTAGTAAGTTGTTGTTTAATTAATTTAACCTTGATACATCTCTTGTTTTGGAAATTTTACAGATTGTGGTAATCACTGTACCTATGGCCAATCCCTCAGGGCTAAAGGGCTGTCTTGCCATATCCCCAAACAGCAGGGCGCAGACTTCGTACTTCGTTCTATTTTCATTTAGCATTCAATAAAATTCTCCGTCAAGATCATTTTTTTTTTTGCTGTATATCTTCTCATGAAAAGAATGTACATGAAATATATTTTCCAAAATATCTACATAAACACTCAGATCAGCGGAGGAAAATTGTTTTTCTTCTGAACTCATGTGTGTGGGTTCACAAAGTAGGCAAATGTATGTATATACAAAACGCAGATACATATTCCTATAAGAAAAGGATGTGTATATGTTAATATTCCTATTTATATACAAATTCAATAATGATTTTTCGCTATTGGTGTAGGTTGTTGGAAGGTGATATGTTCCAACACCCCCTCTGTGGCCTCCCTAACGCCTATATTCAGTAATAAAAACAGAAAAAAAATTTCAAATATACCACGGAATGTTTTTTTTTCTACTTGAACAACAAGCAATACATTTCGTGATTCGTTTTAATATTCAGTTGCTTTCGGAAAATTGTATAATTAACATCATCTTCAGTGAATAATTCCACACGATCTCGACGTGAAATTTCTTAGCCAGCATCAGTAGCGAGCGAGAATTTCGAAAAAAACGATTAGCAGGTTTAACATACTATTTATTTCTATAGTGTAATTTTTCTTTGGATTTTGTGAATTATTTTTACAAATTAAAAAATTTATTTTCCAAATACATTCGTGTTTTAAAAGTGATTTGTTTTTTTTTTTGGATTTATTTTTGAAAGGACGTTTTTTGGTCAAAGCGAAAAAAATAAAATACAAACAAATTAAAAATGGAATACGTACAGTTTAAAAATGGTACTCCACACTACTACAGAGATGTTCCAGACTTCAATGAAGCCATCCAGTACCAAGTAAGGATTAACTTTCTTACCAATTTAAAACAAAAAAAACGCAACTATAGTGAATTCTCTTATAACGATTTTTAAAGAAGATTTTCAACTTAAAATAAAATTGTTTACATAACATTTATATAACACCTTCTTAGTGTGTTGGGAAAACATTACAGTGGATTTTTTTCTCTTGTTAGTTGTAAACATTAAAGAATGGATGCGAGAACATTCGTTCAGTAAACCACCATCGATGAGTAATCGTTCCAATTTGTTCGAAAAACAATTCGCCTCAGATGCTCTGCGCATGTCTAAAGTATTTGTGAAACTTAATAAGTTTACGTTATAAATTAATTATTTTTTTTTTGTTATTTTTATTGGAACCAGTGATGGCAGAAGCTCAAGAAAAAGATAGAACTCTGGATAGAGAAGATAAAGTTATGGGTTAGCTTGCCAAGAAAAATACTTTGTCTATACATGTTTGTTGATTTATGTGTTTAGGAATTCTTTATTTTAATGTTAATAAGCGGAAACAGTGACATTGATATGGTATGGTTAATTATAAAACACATTTGTGAAAAAGCTTCTTAGAGATCTGAATATTTCTTTTTCAAAGAAGAACTTTACTATTTGCGTCACTGTACTATAGCATGTACATACATATGTACATATGTATATGAATGGTAAACTTGATAGGGGTGTGAAGATCTTTATGCTTAAAGCCTAGAAATCTTATGTTTTTAAACAGCGGTGTATAAGTTGTTCGAAGTATTTTTAATTTTTGGATTATGCTTACCATTGAGCGCGTTTGGATTCTAATGCCTAACATAGAAATCTAGTTAGGTTTTACCTTGCTTTCCGAACAACAACCTATGGTAAAAAAAACGTACAGGGAAATCAAACAAATCCTTTGATAGAAGGTAGAATTTTTTGCCTAAAACCCTTTGCTAACTTAAACGGGAAAATATTTTATGATTTTGAAAGGTCACTTGTGACCGTCGACCCGTCTAATAGACTGATTATGCTTAGGGTGGAAGCATGGATTCCGGTTGGATTTAATGCCAAAATTGGGTTATGCTCGTTTTAATTTTACCTAACTACATAACTCAAGCGAAAAAAAATGCAAATATTCGATGCGGCAGGTTCGTACTATCTTCTCAATTTGGTACGGGGAGACTTACTTTACCTAGTAAAATAAGCTTTTACATAAAACTTGACTATAGTTGTCTATATATGTCCTTATACAGATACCCCTAGACTGGGTCGATAAGACTTGAACCTGGTGACAAACATGCCAGGTGATAATGATATACATAGTTACTAGAGAATACCATTTGGCCAGAGTGAATCACGTGAGATAAACGAGTGCGTTCTCGTTTGATCTATTTCCTTCTCTCTATTTCTATTACTAAACTTGTCTTATGTACAAATTTACTTCAAAAGAACTAATCGAGTGGGAATTGATCAAGAAGGATGCATGCAAGGATATGTATGTATGGATAAGAATAACATGGAAACATGAAAGATTTGAAAATGTTAACTTGTGGTTTGGTTCTAAATGGACTATCATATGGTTACCTGCAATGTATCGAAGCTATCTGTTTAGTAAATTTAACAAAGGCAAGTTGTCTTCTTCTATAGATAAGACAAGATCTTAAATGGACTCGAATGCCAAAAGTTGGCTGAGAATACTCGCAATTAAACAAACTATTATCTGATCTGTGGCCAGCTAGTCTGTTATGTCGTTTTTTTTCATTCCTCGTAAAAACAATATCACAAGGGCATCTGTATCTGATTTGAAACAATTGCGCATTTATTCAGAAATCACTTCTCCCCCAATTACAGCTCAAATATTAACATAAAACCTCATCGCAAAATACGAAAAGAATCACCATCTATCTCACCGTCAAGCGAATCAAGAAATAAATAACATTTGGCCCAAATAAAAGTGAATTTCTGTGGTCTGCCATCGTCAGGCGCGTGGATAACAATTGTTTATTTGTTATTTTAAGCCCGCTGACGACGTACGGCTGCTGAATTCCGAAAAAAACTATTTATACTTCCTCTGCTGTCCATCCGTTCGATCCAATGAAACATTCTAGATTTTCGAAACATTAACTTTTTCAAGGCGAATAAAAATAACTAATTAATATTTTATCATCCATTGGACTCCCTGCATATAGACTGCTCGAAGCTTCTGAAACATAAATGAAAAAGTAAAACCGCCCATGTAGTCGAAATGTAAAAAAAAAATAAATTTTATTCTTCTTTCATCTATCGTCCTAAACATGACGTGTCGTCTAATATTGACGCAATGAGTTGTTTGTCCTGTAGAGCTGCATTCACTTCTTCCTCGTCCCACTGCAGTTGCACCTTGTGGAGACGGGGCTCTTTGCGGCGGATGACTCGGATTATACCTCGCGTTTCGACGAGTGCGGCACATCCAACGAATTCAGCTTGATCCACTGCGAGGATGTTGCGCTTGGTACATACTCTTTTGTAGACGTCATGCAGGCGACCGATGGTAATGTCTTTGTTCTTTTCCTTTCTTAGCATCAGCATCAGGCAGCAAAGAAGAATTTTCTGTTGTAGGGGAAAGGATTCCTCGATGTCGTCGTTGAGATTTTGTGACGCACCGTAGACTTTGTTTAGAACGCTGATCACCTGAGTCACCTGAACTGGTTTCTGTTCAGGTTCTATCTCAGATTTAATTCCGAATTCGGTTAAATTCAACTGTCCGCCGACTTTCTTCTGCTGCTCAGCTATTTCGACCACACGGCGGCCGATGTCAAGAGCTCTCCGAACGTCTCCACTAATCGCTGAGACCTTTGCTGCCAGTAGTTGAATGGTGACCGGTGGGAATATGTCCAAGACTCCTGCTTCCTCCAGGCGTGACTTAAAAATGTCCACTATCTGCTGCTTGGTGTAGGGCGAGAAGTGCATAAGACGTGGTTTTAGATCACACTTTGAATTCAGTCTCATTAGCATTCGGTCGGTCAAATCCAGACTGTTGGCTATGCCGATTAGGATGATCTTTGAGCCGACTATTGATGGCCACTCGAATATGGTGTACAATACTGACTGCTTTTGGCCGCACAGCTGATCAATCTCATCCAAAACCATGAGAATCATTTTGTGATTAGCAGTCAGGTGTTTCTGGATAGCTGCCAAGTTATCTTTTTCAGTTCGTCCATTCACCTTGAGGTGCAGTTCGGCGCAGATTTTCTTGTAAATGCTACCGATTGTTGAGATCGATGTACAGTTGATGTAGACCTTCACAAACTTCTTAGAGAATTCCTCCGACTTTAGCAACTTTGACAGGCAAGCTGTTTTGCCCGTTCCCGGCTGCCCAGACACATACAGACTGCCCGACTTGGATTCCTCCAAGTGTTCCAATAGAAACTCACGCAGTTCCCCTAGTTCCTTTTCACGACCGGGAAGAAAGTTGGTCTCAGCACTGTTAAGCACCCTCCGTGCATTCTGGAATTTGTTTCGTTTTGCTTCCTTAATCACCTTTTCCTCATCGTCTGTTTTCTCACCATCAATACTGAGACGGTCAAGCAGTCTAGATGGACTGAATAATTCATTTTTCGAGGATCTTTGTACTCTACTCTGCTTTGGAGGCGATACGTCCACTGATTTGCTGTTATCCGGAGATGATTCGGTGTCAGATTCTATTACCCTTCGTTTGGATTCTCTTTTCTTTCTTGTCTTAGGTGTTTGTGAAGTGCAGTTCATGTCACGATTCTCGATCTCTTCGTCGTCACTATCGATGATAATGGTTTTCCTCCACTTGTCGGTGCTGGTCGATGGTGTTTTGCTTACGCTACTCAGTCTTGTTGATCTGCGGATTGTGGACATTTTTATAAAAACTATATTGTTTAGTTATTAGTTAAATAAGTTAGTTAGACTATAAGTCTGTTTTGAGTCAGTTTTAGGCGCGAAACTTGCCTTTAAAATCAATTGTCCTTCGGTGGCAGCTGATGGCGACGCATATGATTTTGACATTAGCCATTCGCAAGTAGGTAAGGTAGGGTGAATTGTTTGATTGCAAAGGGTAAGGGTACTAATACATTGGTGCTTATAGTACTTTAAAAGTTCGTAATAATCAACTGTTTAAATATTTTTAATAAATTATTAAAGGAAATGTGATACAAACTAATTACTCTTCAAAATCTGTAATATCTTATTGCAGATCATATTTTTAAGTTAATAGGTACTTCTTTAGCTACTCACCTTACTTTCTTCTTAAAACAACACAGAAACCATGTAATGCAAAATGTAAATGATTTTTAAACCCTGGGATACATATATTACCTACGTAATCGTATGCAATGCTTCTCCAATAAATGATCTAAACCCCTTTGTAAATTTTCAAAATTCCAACTAAAATATTCAATTCAATTTCGCGCTGAACATTTTTGAGGATTCAAATTACGTAAACATCTAAAAATAGTAAGAAGCTTCGGTAAATATTTTGGAAATGACTATTTCATTCAATTTTTCATTTTATTAGTTAACAAAAGGTTGTAAAAATTGTTAACATATGCTTGCATAATAAATTCAAATTCATAAAGTAAATTAAATATATTTTCTACTTGTTAGAATGGCATACAACTATGTATTTTGAATTTGATACGAAAATACTGAGAGTCTTTTTCTTTTATGACATGGGGGAAGATCATCTATTTTAAGATTGTATTGAGGGAGGGGCGAATCAAAAAAATAAAATTTAAATTTAGAAAGCTTTGGCAAACACGCGAATACTACTACATTCGCCGAATAAGTTTGTTTGTTGTCTGCCTGGTCCAAGGTTATATATAAAATTAAATTCAAATGACAAAAAGAAAATAAGAATATGTTATACAGGCATGCAATGATTAAGTTTTTGTTTTTGTTTTCTCTTTAGCCTTACCGAACAACTCCACTGGTTCTACCCGGTGCCAAAGTTAAGAAAGATGCTCCATCAACAGACTCTTACTTGAGACACTATCCAAATCCAGCTGTACGTGCACCACCTGGTCATGATTATAGTGATGTCTTGATGAAGCAACGTGTCGCCGACACAATGTTGCACAGAGTTGTTGGACAAGAAGCCGACACCGGAAGGGTGCGTAGGTAAATAATAAGCTCAAGAACATTTTTTTCACAGAAAATTGTGTTTAACTTTGAAGGTCTATCATAAACAATTCAACTCACCCATTGGCTTGTACTCAGATAGCAATATTGAAAACACAATCAGACAAACCGTTCCGTAAGTGTGAATATTTTTTTTACATACATATATAATCAATATAAGAGCTTACAATTTTTTTTTTTTTTTAAATTAAATTCAATTCAACTAGATTAGTAATGTTTAAGCTTGAGCTTTATACATTAATTGTATGGCTATTACGAGCTTGAGCTTAGGTAGCCTTTTTGTAGCCTAAAAATTAATATTTATGGTTTCGGTACTTAAACAAGCGCTAGAAAAAAAAAAATATATATAAAATATTTAAAACAAAAAACAAAAAAATCATTAGAGGAACTATTAATGACAATGTATGTTTTTTTTTGTTTCTCTTTCTAAATATATATTTATTCTTCTTTAAAAAATATGTATATTAATGTATGACAGAGAAAGGAGTAGTCCTTTACATCGTCCCTTGCCATCAAAGCTTGACCGGTAAAAATAATAAAATAAAACAAAATGTGTTTTTTCTTTGCTTTTTTTAGTTTTTTATTATTTTATTTTTTTGTTATCTTTTATCTCATGGATAGTTTTCTTTGAAACTCAAAAGCACCAACTAGTGTAGCAGTTTTTCTTTTGTTTTCTTTTAGTTTGAAAAACATTTTTTTCAATCACAATCTCCTTTTTAGTTATATTTTAGTAAATAATCCCGATCACAGATTTCGAACAAAAAAAAAGCTTCTTAACTATATTATCTGTAGCTGTAATCATTCGATTGGAATGCTTTTTCAATTTTTACAAGAACTCATTCCTACACAAATATCTTAATTTTTACACTCATGTTTTCAAAAATCCAAGCAAAATATACAGACAGATACATTTACACTCTCAAATGGTTATGTGGCATGTTGCACTCGTTTAAGTGTCAGAAAACCTTACAAATTTCTTGAAATGTTATCCTCATTTGTGTTCCCTTTCCGATTTGTAAATGTATTTGATGTGCTTTAGTCGTCGTGTTAATTTATGTAATTTTATTTAAATAAAGTTTTTATTTCAGTTAAATTCTAGGTTGATCAGAAAGGTTGATGTACAATCAAATTTTTATGCAAGAACGACCATTTCGAAAGGTTCTTTACAGAGATTTCGAAAGTCGTTTTAAAAAATGTCCAAATTTAGATTTCTTGGATACATATCCAAAATCAAATGATTCTACCATGAGAAAAAAAAAATGTGTTTAGCCAAGACTGCACTTTAATAGTTTGCTTGCACAATGCTTAAATAAGTATTTTAAGAGTAACTAGCCCTGACAATTCAAAGAGTCAAGGACAGTAAAAGTATTGCCCAAGGCTAAAACAACAATAATAAGATATAGCGTCGGTTGAGATATTTTTAGAAACGAATATTTCAACAGTTTGCTGACACCTTGAACGCGACATTTCATTCACCTAATGAAAAATTGTCAAGCTGTGACATTTATGACGGTCGTTAAGATTTTTTTTTTAAACAGACCTTGAAATATTCGTACATATTACAAGGGAGAAATAAATCTATTTGCGTCAAATCCCCATTGGTTCGAAATATAAAACCATCTGATCAATCTAAATATATTGATGTTGTAAGTGCTGCGTACTTGTTTAGGCTTTTGTTGCTCCTTGTGAGAAGGCAAGTTCCTTTTACTTGTTTTTGACAAACATATGTGTCAAAACATTGTATATACATACACATACGTATTTGTGGAAAATGTGTAAATGAACCTACACACCGTTAATTGTCAGTGCACTTAAATTTTGCTTGGATGCATCTCCAATCCCACAGACAATTTTATTTAGAAAAAGAACATTCAAATATTGTAAAGTGTTCCTCATTCACAAGGAAAACTCTATCATCGATAGCCGTCTTCTATATTTTATTGTTTTAATAACGAAAAAAAAAAGAGTAAGAATGAATTCAATAAAAACTAACTAATCTAGGAGAAGAATTGGATGTTATTTAACCAAAACTATAAATAGAAGTAGTTAAGTATAACTGAAAGAACATTGCTGCACAATTAATATTAGAATTTTCATCGATCTATCTTTCCTGGAACAAAAACATAAAATCCTGGAGCAACAAAAACAAAAACAACTACAAGAACAAGAACAACGACTTCAGCGTCAACAGCAACAACGCTTTCAACACCACTGAAAATAAAAAAAATATAAAAGTTATATACATATGCGAAAACGGAAAATCAAATTTCAAAAAAACCAAATACCAAAAACAACGATTTTTTCCATACTATACCCCTGAAAATAACAACCACTCGATAACACAACAAAACCCCCCAAAAACCCACAATTTTAATATATACTAGCGTTTTGTTAATTTACCTTTATTTAACCTTAAAAAAAAAAACAGAAAACAAAGTCCCATAGACGGAATAAAGGCTTAAATGCGATGCGCGTTTTGCTTACAAAATAATTCACTGGCATTATTTTGCTTAAACTAAGGCGTGTATTTTAAGTTGTAGTTGCTAAATTTTTTTAGTTTTTATTTATAGCTAACATACTTATGCCTAAAACCAAATTGTGATCAAGTTTAGTTTTTCTTATAATCTAAATGTGATAAGAAGTTCCTATGTACATAGAAAATTTTACGACCACCTATCTTTCTCATTGATAAATAAAAACACACACACAAAAAACCATAATTTAGACTAGAGATTTGAAATTCGCACTCTTCTCTCTCTCTCTCACTCTCAGTCATTGTATAACATTTTGTTTTTGTAACATTTTATACATCAACTTTTTTTTGAAACCTTAAAACAATTCTAACATATTGTGCACATTGTTTTTCTCTCTCTCTTTACTTTACGTTTGTTGACCATTTATGAAAACTGAAACAAAATAAAAAACAAAAAAATCTGAAAAAATATTTTTAAAATTGATCCTTCTAACCACAACAAAATCAACAACAAATCTGTAAAATAAACAACCAACATGGATGCTGAATTACGATGGACCATAACGATATGCAACTGAATTAAAATTTTCGAAAATCGAAACGAATACTTCGAATTCGAATTAAAAACAAAAAACAAAAAACTAATTACGAATAAATGACAGTTACAAGAATACGCTTGTATTTGATCCATCAAAAAGCGAAACATACAGAGCAATCCAAGAGGAAGGATATGGATACGGTGATAGAGTGGCGGAATTAGCGCATCCAGTGCAACCAAAGGTGTTCCATCCGAATAGAATGGTTCCGGGAAAGGTAAGATCGATGTGCCTAAATGTTGTTATACGCGTGTAGAACAAAATAAAAAAAAATTAAAATACCTGAATCTGATCTCCTTGTCATATTATTTTGACGTGTAATCTCATTTGTGATAAGTCATGTATAAAATTGTCCCGCAATGCATTGTTGTGTCTTTTATAATATATTTTCATTGCCATGTCTAAGTAGTGCCCAAATGTTAATAGCGACAACTAATACGTACATGCGAATCTATTCATTTATTTTCGTTTAAAAATTGTTTTTTTTTCGATAAACATTATTGATACATGTTTGAATCATTTTAGAAACCACCTTCCTCACCACACCCAGCGCCAGTTCCAAGTGCCTCGCCGTACCATGTAAGTATATAAAATTTGAATTAAAAATTTGATTAAAAATTGTTAGTGCTGTGAAAATGTCAAGTTTTACTTCCTTCTTAACTTCTGACCTACTTAGTACTGAAAAGAAACTCGAATTCCGTTCCCAATTTAAGATTAAGGCTCTCGGATTTGTGTGAAAAATATGGAAGCACGACATCATCTATTGTGAGATGGTAGATCCTGAATCCCATACGGATTTAATTCACCATTGTTTTCATTGCTAGCAGATTTCATAGCATATTTGACAAGTGCGAGTCTTTTCCTAAAAGACACCTTTCATAACGTCAATGCCTTAGCACTTACAGATGTCCTATCAAATCGTCTTACAATGCTTAAGAGTCGGCTTATAAAAGCTGAGTGGGACATCTGCTGGAAAAATCTATGTTTTATTGGAAATTCGAGGAATGCACGGTGATCACTAATCTAGATAACGTTGCCTTAGTATTTCAGGAAAAGTATTTCAGTTCTTTTAAAGAACTTTTACAAAGAAATCCAGTTCGAAAAATTTTGTTAGCGAAATAAAACATTTGGATCTTGTTTTCGACCGAACTTTTATCTTTCGATATTTATATTTAGGAAAGATCAACCTATAGTAGCATCTTTTGTTATGAAAAGATAGTTCATGTCGCAGCTATGTACCTGTATATGTAGATCCAGACATAAACTTAATTTGGATGCGATCGAGAAAACCAAATGGGATACGGTTTTGGTGTAACTTCAAGAGACCAAGAACTCGTCTTGCAATGCGTGAATTGCATGGTTTTCTATTAAAGTTATTATCATTTTCTTTCGGAATTCGAAATATTGAATATTCTTGAGCTGTTTCTCTTATGCCCTCCCAACATTTTGTAAGCACCAACGAATGTCTTGATCTACCTTCGTTACAATTTTTCCACCTATGCTTTCATCAGTCTCTGATCCACCCTTTTCAATTGCTTTGATCCATATTTACCATCTATAAGTATGCAACTGATCAAACCAATCTTAATCTCCCGAAGTCTCCTGCTACAAATCAGAAATTCTTATTTTTCTTGTCGTAGTTGAACGGGTTGTCGTAATCTATTTAAATCATTTCCAGTGATATAAGTTACTAAATATCAACATATCATATTCTTTGTTTCCATATTTTTAGGTGGTAAACTCACACGATGAAACTATCCGCCAAAGTGGCTCATTCAATCGCTTGATGTACAGCGTTCTAGGAACAACTGACTACTAATCTATAAAAAGAATTAAAAAAAAACAAAAAAAAAGATGAATTTAATTAAAAACAAATACAACTAACAATTTGAATTTCTATACAGTGGAGTAAATAATAAATGTTTTATCATAATACCGATGTGTTGAAATCCTAAAGTTAAAAAATAATTCATTGTATTAAAAAATTAAATTCGAAAATTACAAAAAAAAAGAGAACAAAAAATCTACTTTATAGAAAAATATACGAAATATTCTGTTTTTATTTTATTTTCTTTCTCATTTTGTTTTTTTTTTTTGTTTCATTTTAATCGAAACTCAGATATATATTATTTATTTTTGTATAATTTATACTTCGTAAAGTGTAATTTAAAATACAAAGAAAAGAAAATTTAAGTCCATTTATAATATTTATTAATTTGAGAAAAATAAAGCTTTATTTATATAATTTAATTGTTAAATTAGGTCTTTTGTTATGCAATATGTGACACGGAAAATGGGTGAAATCTAGTCAGAAAAAGAAAACGTCTAAATCGGCAGTAGATATATATATGTATGTATATATATTTGTTCTTTTGTTGAAGTCATGTATGTGCAAATATAACCATTCTCTCACACTGTTTTAAACAATATTATTATATATCTACAAGTTTCAATAAATTTTAACTAAAACAAGTTATCAAGTTTGTTTCTTTTTATTTCTACCATCCTTTACTAATATAAATACATTCTCTCTTACTAAAAACGCTAAATACATGACTAATTTGTGGGGATTTTAAGAGATTTTAAGATTTTAAAGTGTTTTGAATTCCTTTGGTCTGAAGAATTAGAGCCCATTGATTGCAAGAGGTATGTAGCTCTTGAACCCTTTTTATTGCTTTGTTGCGTCAGGTGTCAGACTAAGGCCTACTTTCCCTCGCAGTGTATCGGCTGAAGGAAGAATAACCAATAAATGAATAGGCTAATACCTAGATGTAGATGTACACACTGATCATCGTGTTAATTTTGGTGCACGTCAATGAGGATCCATTGTAATTGGATTTTTGCTCAGATTGCCACATCAATCTTTCGTCAGCACCTACGGACGATTGATTATTATCCAATTATACCAGAAATGTTATATAATATTTTTAAAGCCAATATCAATAAAATTAACTTTCGCGTAACTTCATAAGCCAGATTGATTATCACTACACCCCACAATGCAGCTGAAATTGAGGCATAACATAATTGGACTCATATTGGATACATCACGGCTTTGTTATAGGTTATATCAATCATTTCACAAGTCCGTGTAATACATTCACGCTATCCAGCTACCAAGAGACCAGACTTAACAAAGCAAAGGATTAAGTTTTAGTATCGATCATGTATCCGTCAATAGGACATGTGCAAAGCTCTCTTATAAATAAGTATACACCGACTTTATCCCAAAAAACAACATTAAACTTGTTTAGTTAATTTTATTTTAATTCTATAAATTTTCATAATTTATTTAAACTAAATTTACACACATATTTAAAAAAAATTAAAAAAATAAAGTTATTGGATTGCATTATCCGAAAAAGTTTGTCAGACTAAATTTTCGCATATTTTACGTAAGGCTCCATCGAACCCAATTGGTTTTCTTTACTTATTGTTGATATTGATGGAATTGTTGTGGTTGATATTGTTGTGCTTTAGTGTATTCTTGAGGTTTCAGCCCACCCTGTCCCTGGGGTTGACGCAGTAATTGTTGTGGTGCTGGTGTTGGAACTTTCACAACAATATCGGTTGGTTCTCGGATAACTTCAGCTTTGAAACCCTCCTTTGGATCGGCAGTGTATTTCACTGTACGAATAAAACCATCTGAATCGACCACCGAGTAACTGCCCTTGATTACCGAACCATCACGAACTTCTTTACGATTTTGGTAGTTGGTGAATTCGTCATCCTTAACATCGAATCCAAATTGGTAGGATGAATTGGACTGAAAGAAAAACGATAATAAAGAAAAAACCACTTAGTAACACACATTTGGAGTTAAATAAACAATTGTCCAACAAATGATCTGTGTAGACCGGTTAAAATCCTCTATAAGTGCTTCTGCGCGCACACGAATATCACGTTCAGTCCGATGCAATGGACAAACAGCACGTCAAACTGGTTTCAAGTGAAAGTAAATCAGATCAAATTTTTTTCTCTTTACCGGACCGTAGTCGTCGATGTTGGATTTTGTTATGCAATCGCAGTACGCATGATGAATTCAAATATGTATATCCTACGTGAGTGAGGTGGAAAGACACACCACCTGGAAGCGTTTTGAATTACGCAGATTGACTTAAATTGGCACTTTCTATTTGCCTCAGTTTAAAGTTTAAGGAACTCTAACTATAGACATGGCTACAGGGGCATTGTGCACTCCCACGAGTCCAAAACCAGTCACTCTGACAGAAGGTCACACAAATTGCATTTAAATTTTTGTTTTTGTTTTTTGTTTTTCACTTCTAAAGGGTGCGACGAGTCTTGAGGGAGGTCTCGACTGTCTGCATCAAAAGTAGGTTAAGGCAGTTCTTTGGGTTGGGCGATCGCAATCCTATGGTGAGAGGAAAAGTGAATCGAAACTGAAATGCTGTGATTGAGGTTTTATTTCTTCGGTTTTTCCCCCCACTGGTGCATGTTTGTGTTGGGTTGTGCAATTTGTCGTCTCGCCCAAATATAGTGCACGGCTTACGATCATGGACCGCAACCGCCACTAGACATTTGCAATTGAACTCCACTTTCATAATTAATGCGATCGCTTTGAGTTTACGCATATTTCCTACGCATACGATCGTTGTGCAACGATCTGCAATGCATGATTAAGTTCAACAAACTCGTTATGAGCTGGTTTTACCCTATACAGGGAGTTGGTATCTTTTAGTAAGACGTTATTTGGGTTCGTTGAAAGCTAAAGATAGAACCCGGTTTTTAGTTACAATTCGTTGATTAGAGGGTATTAGGTACATTGGAGACTTTGGCGATCGTTTGAATTTATTTCAGTTTAGCACTAATTGCAGAGTAAAGTGGGTAAACGATTTATCGAGATTGGTGGGAGATGACGGAAACACAAAGAATTGGGTGACAGGCTCTATCTTTTGCTAGATCATTTCTTGAGGAAAATGATGTATTAGCAGCATTTCTGAGAGAAATGTCTGTAGTTTGAGAAAAGTTTTGAGTTAAATTTCATGCTTTATTTGAAGGACCCACAAAAATTCAGCAATAAAAACCCACGTCTTACAGAGGTTATGGAAAGTTTTACAGAAGCCACATCATAAACTATGTATCTTCCTGTTATGCAAATTTTTTACTTCCACCATCATCACTACTTGTACATCGTATAGGTTTATTAACCTTGCACTTTCTTTAATCGTTCGTCTGCATATAAAACGAATAAAATTCAAATTTCCGGAAGGAAACTTTTTTAAACTATCCATCCATTGAGAGAGACATTCGATTCGCAGTCATCGTCGTCGCCGTCGCAGCGCCTGCAATATACATATGCGGTTACACTGCGCGCCTGCGCGTGAGCAAAGTTAATGGCCTTTGATTGCCACATTGAAAGCGCTATTAAATACCATGCACCGGAGTCTTTTTTTTCTTATTTTTTCGTCGATTCCATTTTCATGTCAGTTTCTTCTTTATGTCTATGGGATTCGATGAAGATTGTAAGATTGGACTTAAACTTCATTCCAATGCTGCCATTTGAAATGTTAAACTGTTCGGCGCGCAATGGGGATTGGGTTTGTTTTTTTTTTTGTTGTTAGCAAAATTTAACAATGTGATCGATGGCTCTGCTGAATAAACCGAACAATTTCGATTCGAAGTAACAGATAAATGTATCTGAAGATCTATGTTACATAGACATATGTAATGGTATGCATTGTTATGGGTTTTTTTTTTTATAGCAGACGGATATGACCTATGTATGAAGTGTGGTTACTAACAATTGTATTTCACGAATTGATTTGTAGGGCGTCTTGTCAAGGAGTGTTATGCCGTGGTATTCAAATACACGATGTTCTATTAAACTGAGAAACATGCCATCAAAAGTGACTCCAAATGGAGCGAAATGCTACTGCATCTCATGGATTCACAATATTTTTTGACTTTTAAAGGATGACCGGCGGAAATCAGGAAATTTTTTGATCAATTTTTGCACAAAATGTTTCCCCTATTTGCATAAAATAACTACTAGTCCTTACTAATTTAGCCAATTAACTTACATCATCATATTCATCCTCTTCTTGTTGCTGCTGCTGCTGTTGTTGCTTGAGCTTGGCGACTGGCGTTTGGTATTGTACCGCCTGTGGACGTGGACGTGGTGCCGGAGCTGGTTGCTGTTGCCTATACACCACTTGTTGAGGCTGTTGATACTGAACCTGATAATAAACCAAAGGTCATTAAATGCACAAATTTTATACTCCATGCATTTGAAAACTTACCTGTTGCTGTTGTGGTTGCTGTTGTTGTTGTTGTTGCTGCAGATAATCCCTAACCGATGGCGCTACATAGGCTTGTGAATTACGCTGCTGTTGCTGTGCTCGTATCTGGATGTAAGTACATTCTGTTAAGTATCAACCCCTATTTATGTTTTTCTTTCTATACAATACCTGCTCTTGTACATTATCCTTAACTCTGATTTGTTGTCCAGGACTCACATACTGTTGTTGTTGATCGGGATTTTGTTCATAAATAGGCGTGGCATCTGGATTACCACCAGATGCTTGTGCAGATATCTGTTGATAGTATTGTCGTAGGTATGCAGGATCAACTGCTTGTTGAGCTGTTACACTGACCCCCAAAAGGGCACTGAACACAACAATTACTGTTTGAAAGGAACGCATTTTTATTTTCTTAACACTGTTCTTCACCACTCACGCACACACAATCACTAGAGACGATTTTTAGGGTTTACAAATCGCTTCTTATTTTGAAGGAAAAAATACAATATCTATCCTACGGAGGTAGCTAACTTTTAAACCAACCACTATCGAATATGTCTCCCGACTAAAGCCACTCAGATGCGATCTGCAGCTTGAGTATTGGCCTTATATATGGGGGTTTCGATCGATTTGGTGAGACCCCCCATTTTCAATGTATCGGACCCAAGTGGTGGTAGGTTACCCAATGGGTAGGGGGTAATAAACCTACAAGTTTTTTTTCCCTGTACTTTCGTTTGTCTGCACGAGATATTGCGGGCCGTTGCTGCTCCAACTGACATGACGTCAGTTTCGGAGGCATGGCCTGACGTTATGGAAGTGGTGGCAATAGTAATCGCCATGTTCCCCTTTAAACTTTCTTTGGATTGTGGTTTTTCTGTGTTCTACAAAATTTAATACATACATAAATGAAAAAATGAAAAAAAAAATTGTTGGGGGAACCTATGCACATAGTATATCCAATCCATGTTCTTAACTGATTTGTAGGTTTGGGTGTCAATTTAGAAGACAATGGGCTGTACGAGGTGCGTTCGATGGTTACGCCATTGAATTTATTTTTATTATTATTTTTTTGTTTATTGTATAATTCCAGAGTATGTACATACATACTATATGTATGGTACGTGTGTACTGTGTACTTTTTTTCCACTCTTACGTATTGCGTTGACGTGACTCTTTAAAGATTCGGTTTTTGTTTGAACTCATTTGGATGTTATGAAAAGTTGAGCTGCATTACATCGTTTATGTTGGTATGTACATCAGGTGAAAGGCTAACAATTCTTTTGATAATGGAACACTGCACGGAAGGATTAATTTACACTGTGATACACAAGTAATTTAAATAAAATTGTGCAAACATTTTTAGCATTTTAAAATAGTAGGTACCTACGCCATGTACATACTCGTATAAGTATGTACAGCAGATACAAATATGGGCGATTCGAGTTTCAAGTTAGCTGAGCTGGCGTCTGAAGTGAGGATGAGGTGTTGATGGAAATTGGGTCGGCTGTTGAGTTATGCTGTAGGCATATGGCTAGAGTTGGAGGAAATCGAATACGTCAATGTTTGGATGTGGTTTTACGCCATTTGTGTGCGGTCGGCCGTTGTTGTAGTGACGGATTGCAGTCTGAACTGTTGAAGGATGTTATTGCGAAGGGCTGGAGAATCTCTCTTATAGCGATTGGTTGACCTTTCATTTGTGTTGCTGTTGTGCTGGTTAAGAGAAGTCTGCAGGCTTTAAACAAAAAATGAGGGCATGCAAAAATAACTTGTACCAAAGGTCTCTTGCTATTATGGACAAGAATTTTTTAGTGGGTTGATGCAGTGTCATTTGCAAAGTCCAGAAATGCACGTTTACATATAAAAAGTAAATGACGTATTCTTACTAAGCACAATTGAGAAGGCTCACAGCTAAAGCTAATGAAAAGGACCTTTCTATATCGCTGGCTGTGTTTGTGCTGAATAGGAAAATCGACGAAGATCGTAAAGACAGAATAGTCTATGTCATTCATCATGGAGTTAAAAGGAGCAATGACTAACACTTTGCAAGAGGCCGTAAAGTGTGAGTATATGAAACTGGAAATTGACTGTTGGGATTGGAATTGAATTGTTGCCGAAGAGTTGTTATTTTAATGGGTTTCCAAACTAATAACTAAGTTAGGTTAGATTTAAGGGGTTGTCAGCTTTCACTTGCACTCTTAGACAAGTAGCGAACAAACTTTATCGTGAAAGTATCAATGTAGTCGTACTAGACTTCACACCGAGGGCATAATTTTAAACATGGTCTAACCTTGTCCGTTGTTTCTTGCATAATTTGGCAAATTTTTGAGGGAGACTTTCTTATCTAAGCCTTATATAGAAATAACTCTGAGGAGATAAAGGTATTCCCAACATTATCTCTGTTTTTCTTAAAGTATGTGAGGATCTGCACATCTAAGACTCTTTACCGAATTTCACCTAAAAGAGTACTATGGCAAGGGATTTATTTAAAGACAGTATTTGAGGTTTTGGAACTGTAGGGACTCTGCTTTCAATGGAATTCGCAAAATTTATTCCAGATTTGTTTCAATTTTAGTTTTTAGTGTTCTTGCACTCATATGTCTGTGCCTAGTTTTACTCAAATTCTGACAACAAGAGGAAGTCTTCTTTCGAATTGTATTCATATGTATTCCGTCTGCTTATTTCTGCCTTTCCTTCCACCAAAGGTGGTGGCCAAATCATAAATGGTAAAACCCTGCTATTGGCACAAATCATGTTTATGGTCATTGGCATATTTCCGGCAGAGCAATTTTTAAAGACAAACACGATATAGCGTTCGCCTTGAGTTCATATCGTATCGGAAAAGAGTTTAGCGGTGTTGCATTCACTCAAAATATTTATTTATTAGTCTGTGAAAAAATGTTTGCGTGCAAATTATATGTAAATTAATTTGCACAATTGTTAGGAAGACACTGTGCAAGCAATCATAAGTTAGGTGGAAACTATCATGCACGTAAATAAGTTAGTTTTCCAATATTTTTATTCCTAATAAAATAAATTGCGAAAGATTATGTAAAACACGGACAATATCATGTTTCAATTGTAACACTACGAAATCGAATAAACAATTTTGCGTTAATGGTTGAGTGGTAAATTCTGTTTGATTAACGCCGACACGTAGTAATGAGGTGTAATATCGTGGAAAATCAGATATGCATGAAGTATTTTAATTGGTGGTATCTACAACTACTTATGTTGTTTTTTTACAAAACTATTTTTTAATACTCTCTTTTGAGGGTCTAGGCCTAGTTTATGCCTTCATACTGTGGCCAATTTTTATGTATCTTATGACTAGACAGATATAGTTTTTGTTTTTTATTTACCAGTCACTATTAGTTGGACTATAAAGACATGTAAGTGAGTCTACATAATTTCGAAGGTGTGGATGAACCATCTGCACTGAGAAGTGTAAACGTAGCTTTCACTCACAGTTCCGAAGTAATTGGTGCAAAAATAAGATTTATGAAGCGGTTTCTACTCGAAATGAAACAAAGTAATGAAATCTATTCAGCGGGAAACTCCGGATGAATTATGAGTTCAATGCGGATGAGACCTGTTACAAAGGATGATTGAATTCGAATCTGCATTCAAACTAGGCGGTATGAATTCATTTTGATTAAGGCCTTGGCTATTAAAGGAAACATTTGACGGCTATAAGACAAGAATTAGAGAATTATTCATAAAAGCTCAAATGCAAAAACAAACAACCAAAAAACCGAAACCAGAATATAATTTCATTCTCTGAAAGTGTGAGTACCTTACTCCTTCCAATATAATACTTTTGAGTGCAAATTTGTGACTAGATTCGAACATGGTTAACACATAAAACTACCCAATTCATACTTAATAACAACCACTAAATTAATGTAATCATCAATCAATTTTTTTCTACCTCCTACCATCATTATCCGCTCCATAATCCAAACTGTTGCTTACCAGTAGCGCACAACATCAATTTTATCTGATGCTATCCTTCGTCTAGTTTCATTCATTACATGTTTCTTTCTTTACCTTCCGAATAAGGCAATCCTTTCACATTTCCGAATATACTCGTACATACTGTGTATCCCACAGTAGACGGCTATCAACAATAACACAATGCACACAAAAAAATATAAAAAAGACTCCTATTCGCGTCTTCGTGGTCAACACACCGGTCAGACCGGTTTCGAAGCAATGTACAACACCAAACACCAACCATCATGCAATATTGCATAAATTAAAACAGAATTCAAAGTCCGAGCAATGGGAATAATATTTTATCATGCCCAGCAAGGACACATCCGAAAGGACCTCATCCATTCTATTATCTTCGTCTTGAACTGCCACTATGGGAAAAAGGGGTGAAAATCAGAGACACATCGCAATGAGGGCTTTATCTTATGGATATGCTTATGAGTGTATCTTCCAGATAAGTGACCCTTTTCTCAGAGAAAAAATTCAAAAATACTTTAAACCGGTTCTGGACATCTCAAATGAATGACCCTACGACTTGAGGACAATATTCAAATACAGGTAAGTGTATGCAATCACTTTCGTCCATAACTGTGTCGTCCCTTCGACCGAATGCATTTAAAGTAAAAGCAATTCCTACACACAAAGTCCGGTTTTTGGACAGTCACTGTCCCACTGAGTTATGCAAATCATCCTGACCTACTATGTGTGTCCTTCAACCCTTCACACAACGAACCCTTTCTCTTCATGACATCTTATAAGAGACAAGCAAGATATGGACAAGGACATCTTGGGTCATCATTAAAACTGGTTTCATTAGTGTGATCTTCGGAAATCGCTATGAAATGGGCTTTCTTCGTGCAGGATGACCTTTAAGGGGTGGAAGGGGTTTCATCAAAACCGGACTGGCCAGTTTTCGTGGGAAATTTTCAAGTCAAAGGACTTTGGTTTTGCTGGCTTAAGAATTCAATGTAATTTGTGTGACCTTACCTTTGAGATCAGATAATTACACAAGGGTTGAAGAATTGCATTGCTTAATCCTCTTGTAGTTCGTGTCTCCATTGGAGTGTTGTTTATTATCAACTTATGAGTTACATTATTGCATTTTACCATTTTGCATACAGACTGTGGTCTGCTGCGCGGTAATATTTAAAGAATCAAAAAAGTCACGTTCATCGTTGCCCTTCACAATGAAGTTAAAGAGCTCCTTGTGCCAGATCCCAGTAATGCTCACTATAGCCTCCTTTCCTGTCGGCCCAGATAACCTTGATAAAAAGAAATGGATATCATTAATTTAGGTGCAACGGAGACTATTTTCTTTATATAAATCTGCAAGTCATCCAGATAATTGACTTATTGAGAGTAAATAATAGAATTTATCAGTTGCGCCTCATTTGCATATTCAGTATGATCTTGGAATCATTCTTATTAATGATTCCATCAAAGTGAATGCACATACTTGTGAATTAGCATTTTATAACGATAAGTAGGCATAAGGCATATGCACCTTGTATGGTGCTGACGACATTGAACTTGTAATTCCATACTATTACTAGAGAGAAAGAGAGACTTCGTAGCAAAGGAAAAGAAAGTATTTAGTAAAAACTTATACAAAAACCTCATCGATTGGCGATAAGAGTATGCACATAAATAAACTCATAATCGTCGTAGTTGGCTAGTTCTCTGCAGGCAAAGTAAAAAGAAACTCAATGAGTAACTACGAGTAATCACCGGTCAATCATTCCTTTCTTTGTGCATCAATTACAAGTTAGTATACATATGTACATGGTTGATGTAATATGTAAGGTTGTTACTTAGGGCTCATAAGAGTTAAAGACAGATGACCAGACCAGAAATAAAAAGCACATTTTTGCAGGAACATGACAAAGTAACGCTAGTACAATGGTCGAGGTTCATATGTTTTTGGAAAATATCTCCGGTTGACCTAATTGTTGATTTAGTCTCGGTTGGTTTTCTGTACGAGAACACACTTAGACTAAAAGTATGTCGTTACTGTCAACTGGCAATGTGACAAGACGATATGTCACCAGTTTGCCACAAGTTTGTCACCAGATTGTTGAAAAGAACAACCCCCAGATGGAGCAAACGTTTTTTCGGACAGAACCAGGCAGGTGCAAGGGAGATTGAGGATTATTTTCTTCTCGTTTGACATGTCAGCCAACTACTCCAATGTTATATTTTGATGTAGAGAAGTGCTCTTTCTTGAAAGCTTGTTAGACTTCAGTACACGACTTAATTAATTCCATAGCTACATTGAATTTTGCCAGCCAAGAGGTCGAGAAGGAAATACATGTACAATATATGCGTTGCGTTGGAAATACTTTAAAAAATCGGGAGGAGTAATGCTTACATCACCAAAGGTCAAATATTGCATCTACACCAGATGATGTACAGTGTCGTTAGGAAAGGTGCACTATGTTGCCTATGTATCATCCTTAAGATTTTCTTGACAAATCATATTTTAAACCAGCACCTGTCCTGTTGGTAAATCAATGGAATCCGCTTATCCGATCAGAAAAAAGAACGGATTGTCAAAGGAAAGCAGACAAATTTAAGAGGACTATAAAGTCTGAGGAATGAGCTGAGGAGCGTTGCACAACTTTGAAGAAGTTGGTCCGCAGAAGTTATTGAAGTTATGTGACAGAAACTTAAGTAAAAGATGTATTTATTTATGTACTGATATATTGCTGAGATAAAAGAATGGGAATACGTGTTGTGAAAAAGAAAGTCCTTCTGGGTCTCCGGGAGTGTCTCATACGTATTTCTACGCAATAAAGACTTGGTACTCGTAAAGGGAACACGTTAGATCACACAAAACTTAGCTTAAACTGTGGCATAATTTATCTAAGGCCACAACAGAAAAAACATAAGGAAATATGTATATGTGCAGTTTGTTACAACCGTGAACCACAATAATTGCACTTCTTATCACTCAAAGAAAAAAAATATTCAAACCAAACTTACTTGTCCTTTGAATTGATTTTCATTTATTTTTGCAATCCTTTTCTCTGCAGTCTCCGGCCAATTCAACACATGACCAAACACCAAATCTTGTGGTGATTTCATCTTCAAGTAGATATCACTATTATTGAAAATATGAAACAGGTATGTATCTCAATCGTATCGAATAAACCAGACAATAATCTTACTGATAATGTCGAGTGACACCATTCATTTTACTTGGCACTCTATCCTGTTTGTCGATTGCATTTGTTTTCCCACTTAACATTGTATCTAGTTTCAAATTTCTCTCCTCAACTAAACCACTTTCCACATGTTTTCCACTTGAACTAGTTTGCTCCAAAGGTTGTACTTGTACATTTGTTGACAATTTGTATTCACCGGCTGTCGGACCATATTGTGCTCGGTTTTCGTCATGATAAATTTGGTGGCTTGTATGCACTGGAATGAGGTATTTAATTTTTCGCAAGTATCCTTGAAATTCATTTGGATTCACAATTTTGGAAGGATAGAAATTCCCTTCGTATCTGTACAACGAGAGATTTGGCGGAACTGTTGAAGCCTTGACGATATTATTTGCAAGAATGTCTTTACAGCACAATAAAACTGAAACAAGATGCACTTTGATTATTAAATTCATACTCTTGCCGAAGGTGTATGTTGCAGGGCACAATGAAAAAGTCCAACTGAAAAAGTGGTCGTTCCCATCATCTTATATCCCATTACTAGCAAATCAGTGGAGGATAGAAATGATCATAGCCAATGGTCCAAAGCGTTACTGGTTTTTGTTTAATTTCCGCATGGTCACGGTCTCAACACCTTGATTGGCAAACCTTCCACAAATCTGCATTTTAACGGACAAATTTCAATTACATAAGTACGAGTAAGCAGGAAAGTATTGTGGTCATAGTATATTCTGTGGATAGTTTCAATGGTTGTACATAAAACAGATTTCACAAAAACCCTCTTCGTGTAATTATTTCCAACTACCTAGGGTTCAAAACAATTACTCAATTCTGATTGGTGAAGAATTGCTTGCGGTTTCAACTTAAGAAGGACCATCACAAAACAACCCTCCGGAGAAATGATTACCAATGATGAGTACAACCCTAATGTGCTGTACATAGGTCCTTGTGTACCAACGAGCTGTGGAAGGAATTTAAGTTTTTAACTCGAAGACATTTCAATTCTCATTCAACTTCTGAAGTTGATACAAGAATAACCATAACCACTATACAAGACTGCTTACATTTATTTTAATATAATTAATATTATATATAATTCATTATAGAATTTACTGTGTTTTGCTTAAAAAAAAAAAACAAAAACAAATAATTAACACGATTTTATTTTTTTATTTTTAGTTGAAAGTGTTTAAATTTTTTATTTTATTTAGGTAAGTGTTGTATTTTGTTATTTTCTTGTTCTTGAAGTGATATTTACATTTGCTTGGTACTGTGTACACGTTTATTGGATTTGAGCTTAAGGCACGCGAAAGGGATATTTTATATCGTATACTCGTCGTTAATTTTACAAAGTAATTTTTATCCGAAACTACAGGTTTTTAAAGAGTTTCATCCTACTGCTCATACGTCTCAATAAATTATTCCAAATCAAGGATAACCCCTGAGGGTGTAGACTATAATATGAATTACAAATCTAAACAGATTTTAGGGTGCATGGATAGGCTGTTAAGAAATCGGTGCCTGTCGATCTTCCACTTCGTTATGTATTGTGCTGTAGTAACCTGGCTTCGGGTAGAGCCAGTTTAATTCAAGCTTAGAAGCTGCCGTGTAGGATTTATGGTCCTCCATCTTTTCTCAGGAATTCTAGTTTACCTATGTAGCTCAATAGGATTTTACTTTCCAAACTCTTCCACGCAATAAAAACTACGCTTTGCACCAATACTTCCACTTTTTCATTTGAAACCTGTACATCATCAAATCTGTACATCAGATTTTAGTGAATTTCTAATAAAATCGAGTTTTCTAAATTAATGGACATCTCATGAGCGTGGGATTATTCTACAATATTATTCTCAGATAACCTGTAAAATCCACTGGTTTCTAAGAGCCTAAGAGGACTTGACATACCTTCAAGTTAAACTAAGGGCACCTAGATTTATATCTGACTATCGCCACTCAGCAGGGACGCACTTAAACCAGAAGAAAGTTCATTGTGATACCACTGTGGAAAAAGCGGATTACATGGAAACTATCAACTTGCGATAGGAGGCTAGGTAACCGGTCTCGGTCTATACCCATGCCGAAGACGTATGTGTAAGCTATTTTACTTAAGTCTAGTCTGGCTAGATCGTTAAGAGCTGTGAAGAAGTAGTCGCCTAGGGCTTTCCTTCTCAGAAGCGATAGCGCAAAACAGGCCCATAGAAGATATAATATGGTTTTCTCCTCTCCCTCGTCCCTTCCTTCTGGCATGTCTGCCTACTTTCTTAAGTCCTAAAAATCAAATTGAATTTGAGTTAGTCAGAAACTATGGCCTTTTTTGATACTTTGGCGGTTCATTCTTGGTGCTATTTGGCCCACATCCATGCGTTTTTCTTAATCACTTCAAAGTGAAGTGACTTATTTCCAGGTTTATACCCTTGGGGATCTACTTTATTTAGTCGGCGTTGAATACTCTGCGTGGAGATATTAAGGCCAAATTTCTAGTTCAAATATTTTCTGAATTCATTGGTGAATCGATCGTGCTAGAACATTTTTCCAATCTTTTTTGGTCCTCCCGTCCCAGTTTGTATCTCTACAGTATCCGTCGATCTAAATTCCTCCAACAACAATCTCACGGTGGAGGCTCACAAGCCTGCGCAAAATTCCTCAACTGTTCACAAAACATTTGGACGCGGTGGTTTTTTCTTTTAAACAACTAAAGGAATAAATAGATCACAGAAAATCTCCAATCACCTTCTGGCAGAGGGTGTAGATAAATACAACAATTTGTTATAATAATTGTATCCCTTTATTCACGAAATACCCTTCCGTGTCGCATATTATTGTACTTTCAAAGATTAATGCATATTTATTCAAGTGTCCACGCTACATCTCTAACCATTCTTACAGAACTACCGCCCTCAGATTATAGTAATAAATTATCAAATACAATTCAGCACCATCGGCTAACACTAATCATTCATGTTGACATTATTCATGCGCATTTTGGCAAAGTCCTCAAACACAATATTATCATCATCGTCCTGATAGTGTCCCTTGTCGTAACGATGCTGTTCGATGGACTTCATTTTCTTCATTGCATTGACGCGTTTCTTTTCGACAGTTCCTACAAAAAGTTCAAAATGAATTATAGATCTAGAAATGAAGCTGTTTCCTTCATACCTGGAGCTGGTGTCAAAAGTTTGAATGGAACGTCAGTCTGAATTTCGCCTCCAAGTGTACCAAGATTTAGTTTAACTCGCAATGAGTACGATATCACAATACCAATGGCATCACCAGTTGATTTGCCTTCCTGCACCATGGTTGAGGAGGCCAAGTTAACGTCTTCATCCTTCAAGTGTCCATCGAGAGCGATACCTTTAGAGGGGAAGCATTAGTCACACACATTCGTTGTCTTATGAATTTCCCTTACCATGTCTATCTTTGTTGCTAGATGCCAATGGTACTAGATAGAATGTTTTTGTCAGATTAGCCCCGGGAGTGATGGGGCAACCCTCCTTCGTTTCTAATGATGAGACGTGTTTGCTGAATTGAGCATTAACCATTGTAATCTCAGTGTGCTGAATGACCATCACTTTGATGTTCTTCACTTGCTTCTTCGAATTGTTATTGACCTGCATGGTGGCCGCTACCTTCTCTCCATGATAGTAGATCTCCCTATCAAGTGTCACTTCCAAGCTAATCTTTCCATTGGAGAAGGTAAATCCCTTGCTAACCAATGAGCTGGGCAATCTCTGGCCACGAGTTGGTGGTGCGTACTGTAACTTCTTAATCACCAAACTGACCATACTCCTCTTATGCTGACGGTCATCCTCCGAATCGGCTACGTAAGCTCGAATTGTGTACTCTATTCCTAGTGGCTTACCCATGTCATCACCGCCCTCCTGTTGTAGTGTCACCGAGCTGGGTGAATTCGGTGGAAAATGGAATGTGAATGGAAAAGCATGGGAGCCTAGTTTGCGCACCAATTTCTCCTGCATTGGGGTCATTTCCATGCTGGTATTTACAACAGGAACAATCTGATCCTTGCATAGAATCATTTCTTTCGAAAACTTGACACCCATGACTTCATCTTCCTCCCGTCCATAACGGTAGGTCGTAACAAGTTGTCCGAATACTTTGCGATTTTTCAAGTAATCCGGATCCACAACGATAACTCCATCCACAGGATCAATGTAGTCCAAGTGATCGATGAAATCACGGCGACCCAGATAGAAGGTGACTTTTCCATTAGGAGTCGCTTTCTTGAATACCTTCACTGATACAACCATCTTGCTGCTGGACGTAACACTCGCGAATTAAAGTTTGACGAAACCCAGACGAGGTCTTGGGATTGTGTGTATAGTTGGTCTAATTGGATTGCGGATGGAATAGAATTGAAAGTTGAACCTGCGCGCTCGTCAGTTTTATTCGGACTAACTGTATCGTCTGCAATATTAGCAATGCAGCCGATTCGGGGTTGGACACTACCTTATATACCTTTAGCACTGAAAGGGTTTCTTTCCCCGATTGGGGGTGAAGCACACATCGTAAATTGGGGCTAAGTGGATTTGTCGCTGGCATAAGATATCGAACAATGACACACACAATGGTCAGCATGCAACGCAGTTGAAATGGTAATATCCTACTTATAGCATCCAAGCAATTGTGGTTTATTAACATTCGAATATTCCATAGTTTTAGTTTGGTAAGCAACGAAGTGGTTATGCACTGTCGTTAGAAGCAATTTGAAAAATAGAAGCCAAAAGGAAGAGCCAAATCACGTGTAACTTGGTTTAAGACTTCTTGGACGCTTTACCAGGTTATAATCATTGCTTGACCGTGCTTTTGTGCACTATTGGTTTGACAGCCATCAGGCAGAAGGAATAGATTTTCTATTTTGTGCTAAAGCGGAACACTAACTTGTGAACTCCTAGATTGATAGTCTTCAGTGTGAAACACAAAGCAACTGTTGGTTGTTTAGTTAAAAGTCTTTTTTGTTTCCCACAGTAACTCGTCAACTTGTCTGTTGTATTGTAGCCGAAACGCTTCTGTCTCGCCTATGACGTATTGTTAATTGAAAAGTCTAATGCTTGAACCACACCTGATATCGGAAAGGAAAGAAGACCATAAACGTCCTATATTCCCTTCCTGTAAAGGGACTCAGCTTCACAACTCATAAGGATTCAATGAGGGTGCTTGACTGATGTTTATTGCCGGCTCCATTGTTGTCAAGGATTCTAAGGATTATTGACTATCAACAAAAATACATAGTTGTCTACGGAGCAGTGTGACTGTCTTCTATGAATCTTGGAGCTATTTCATTTGCCATAATTT
Source organism: Xylota segnis (assembly GCA_963583995.1). Lineage (NCBI taxonomy): Eukaryota > Metazoa > Arthropoda > Insecta > Diptera > Syrphidae > Xylota > Xylota segnis. The sequence continues at coordinate 43,657,734 of OY757238.1, forward strand.
CAGCTTGGAACACACTTGCTTCTGGTAGTCGAAAAGATTCTTATTTTTGCCGTGAATCGTGATCCATAGATCTTTATCTGTGCTATTGAAAATTAAGAGGAGACAATATCTGTGTCGAATAGTTGAATTCTGGTTTTTAAAAAAGCTATCCTTGTATCCTATCCTATCCTATGTTGTTCAGAAAGAGTAATGTTTTTCGTTTTTAAAACCCATCGTGACTTCTAGTTATGTTGCCCAGTTGTTGCCCATCAGATAATAATTCATTGGCATAATCTTTAACTTTGCATAGGTTTCAAGAATCATTTCTGCTTTTTTGTGAAATCTAGAACCCGACCAGTACTTCTTATTTAATTGTGGAATCAAGGTTCACTTGTTAACACTAGTAGCAGTAGTATTTACCAAGTCTCATCGCAAGTTTGTCACCTTGTTTGCAGCGATTCACGAGTACGTGGAGACAACACCTAAGTCATTAATTGTCAATTAAATTTAATTTATTGACTTCAAAGAATTCTTTAATCGATGGACTGGCAGTCAATTCAATTCCCAGGTCAAGGACATTATAGCATCAGCAAAAAACCACTCCTAGGCCAATAGTATTGTAGCTTGTGGTATAATTTTCAGTATTGATTACTTAATCTACTTAATTCATTTCACTTAAGGCAGGTCAATATGATTTTGCATTCTGCATTGTGGTCATCCACCATTTCCGCGTTAATTTTATTATGTTCTTAGGTTTTCTTTAAATGCGAGGTTCCGCCTTCCAAAGCCTTAATAGCTTTAGCTTTTGATGCGTACATATGTTTGTCGAATGGAGAAGACGTATATAGATATGTAATTAATTTCTTCTATGGACTGCACTTGAGTTAATGATACAATCACCACATCAATGGCTTCTTGGGTGTACGGTGGTTGTTTTCTTTTGAATTTTACAACTAAAATCGATACAACACTACATATTGGATACTAGTGTGTAGCTATGGATACATAGATTGTTTGTTTTTATAGACAACCTTCGAATTATTGTCTTAATTTCAAATGGGGGAGAGACATAATTTGATATTGATATTGCATCACTTGTGTTTGGTGGGGTTTGCTTATGGCACTGTGCGGTTTCAGGCTAATCATGTCCACAAATCCTTGCGCACTTTGTATTTTTTTTTAAGACATCTTATGGTAGCGTTCATAGGGATGAGCTATTTATTGCAAAATCTCTGTCAAACGCTTCCTTCTCATCATCCAAAGAAGCTAACTGAAGAAGAGAAAATTGGGTACCTGTTAGATGGGCTTTCGAATGAATATAAGGATGTTGTGTCCAATATATGTATAAACATTGTTTTGCATCATTGTCAGACGTTTAAGTACGAATTAGACTGTCAGACAATTGTCAGTCCAGCTAGTTAACAATAACCTTTCAGAAATTAGGACAAAATTCAACAGGCAGCTTATTTACCAAAATTGTCAGCACATTTGTAGACCTGACAATAGTGTCACATTTGACAATCGTTTGAACATAGTTTTATTTTAAAAACACCGCCCTTAGTAAGGAAGTAATTCGGAGCAGATCTACGCATTGTTAGGTTATCCGCACACTCATAGCTGTAATTCAGCTCTCATAGGTTTTCATTCCAAAAGGCCCACTGATGATTTGATGGTACACCCAAACGTGGAACAATTCTCTGAATCCTTATGATGCATGTAAGATTGTTGCAGTTGTTATTTGTTATCTGCTACTTATAATCTAATACATTCATTCCTTGGCTGACGATGGTATCCTCAACTTCTAATATTTCTTCCCAGATTCACGTCCCTGCTCTTAGGCCATGGGACTGGGGTGATAGCTTATGTTAAGCTCATTAAATCTAGACCTTGGCAGTATAGCAAAAGAGTGAAGTTTAATGCTTCGAAAACCCAATGCTGTCTTCTGTGGCTTAAGAGTCCGAAATCACCAAAAATGTAATCACCCAAAAGTTGGGTTGAGAGAATGGGCTCCTGCCATTCTACCCGAGCCAGTCATTTGAGTGAAATGATTTTCCAAATTAATCAGAAAATTTACTCTCATCAATTATGCTGCAACAGTTTAAATTAGAAAGAAACCAAAAGATGGACTACCCTTAACTTTCATGTCAGATTTTGTCGAAATATTAAGAAACTTCTAGAGAACATATTTATTTTTTTATTTTATTAGTTTTTCTATAAACTTTAAAGACTATTGCATGCATTTTTTTTATAAATATTTTAAAAAGTAACCAGCATAACACAATTTGCATACATTTTGTAGAGATATTGTTATAATGTGGCCTCACCCAAAAAGTAATATCACTTAATTTCTCTGGCAATATTATGTTGCGTGTTTCTAGGCAAATAGCGTGAGACACTCACCCTCAAACTGTATACCCAACTCCGGTTTTAATATTTGATACGTGTTGATACCATTGCATACATTGTGGTGCAAAAGCTCATTTACTACACCAACCGAACACAGTTCATAGTTCGGACACATACCTCTTGAATCGGAAATAATGTTAAGTTTCTTCGCAGATTCCATACAGAATGTCGTCAACATTTATTACCCCCGATCGTCACGGCTACAACGTGAAATTCTCTCCATTTGACAGCAATCACTTGTTGTTGGCCACTAGCCAGCTATATGGCCTAGCCGGCGGTGGAACATTGTACCTGCTCGAACTGCGATCCGACACAGAGGTGGATGAGATTTGTAAATTTGAATGGTCCGATGGTCTGTTTGACGTCGCCTGGTGTCCGTATGTTGACAGTATAGCTGCAACAGCATCCGGTGATGGAACACTTCAAATCTGGAATCTCGAAGAAGCAGAGAAATCAACAACGCCAGTTGCAACCTTGCAGGAACATAAGAACGAGGTCTACAGCATCGATTGGGGTGAACAGTGGAACTATCATCACATTCTAAGCGCCAGCTGGGATGGATCGATCAAACTGTGGGATTCCAATCGGTTGAGCTCAGTGGCCACCTATGTGGGTCACTCTGATTTGATTTATTGTGCTAAATTTTCACCCCTTCTAGCGAATATCTTCTCAAGTGTAAGTACCGATGGACATTTGAACTTATGGAATTCTTTGGATTTTACAGGTAAACCGTTGATTAGTGTACCAGCGCATGCGGGAGAGGTGCTCACATGCGAATGGAGTAAGTTTGACAGGAATGTCTTAGTGACTGGAGGATCAGATGGCGTTGTCCGTGGCTGGGATTTGAGAAATCTGAGACAACACACTTTCGAGTTGTACAGCGGAGAGTATGCAGTGCGACGACTGGCTTTTTCACCGTCTTCCCCACTGGTCTTGGCTTCAGCGAATTATGACTTTACTACAAGGTAAGATCTGGTATTCCTATGTGCAATGAGGGTGATATCGAATTTGATGAATTGCAGGATTTGGGACCTTAGTCAGAAGCATGAGGCTATCGAAACGGTAGCAAAGCATACCGAGTTCGTCTATGGACTCGATTGGAATGCCAATAATCTTCATCAACTAGCCGACTGTGGATGGGACTCCGTTGTAAATGTCTACACTCCAGAGGCTCTGAAGAATAAAATTAGTATTTAGGCTTTTATGTGATATACATATGTAAAGGTATTTGTATTCAAATTGTGATTTCTTAGATGACATCAAATGCATTGTGATATAAGGTTGATTTAAATGTTAACCAGTATGTATATATGGAAATTATAAGGTTAAAATCGAATAGATGGATTTGGCTTTGATTTAATCCTCAAAACATAAAGGAATTATATTGTACTTGGCCACAAAACAGGGAAATGGGCTCAAAATGCTGTTTACTGATACCATTACAGTGTCGAGATCAGGAATGCGAATTAAAAGCGAATGGGTAATTGCTATGCACGTTGGATTTGAATGTTTGAGGATGATAGGAGGAAGAAGTAAATATAGAGTTTGGTAGAGGTTTGCACATTCTTTACTTCCCAGCAGAATCGTGTACTAGGGGGTCATAGGCTGCACCAAATCACAAAAGATTGGGATGAGCTCTGTGGATTTCTGATCAGACTAGATAGTGGGAATACTTTTCCTGTGTCCAAAGGCTTGGTCCAAAATCAAAGTCGGCGAACTCTTGACATTCAATAATCGTCAGGATAAGATTGGATGACCTGACATCGCTTCTTTTCTTGTGGATCAGGAAATCATATTCATAAGTATACGCTTGTCGGATTAACACTATTTCCTCTATCAACTTATCAACACATTCTTCAAATAGTTCCCCTGGTAAGATATACCGATATTCTTTTGACTATCATTGTCTAGGAATATTGGTTCTTAAAACAAGTTAAAAGAACTGATTGTATTGGTTGAAGCTGACCAAACTAAATTAGTTCAATCAAATTGTAACAATGTCTCCAAAATCGAAAAAAATAGCTTTTTTGCGTAAGTCAGTTCCAAAAAGTTTAAGAAAACCTCAGCTTATGGCAGGTTATTAAATCTCTGCCAGAGGAACAATCAATTTAATAAGTTGTTTGGACCTTTTTTTCGCTTTGGACTTTGCCACACATTACCTCCAAAATACCATTCAGCGAAAATCAAATACAGGATACACCGCTGGCCACACAAACTCCCAACTGTAGTGCTAAACTAACTACCAATTTGGTGCGAATCTTCACAGTTTCTAAAGCGTTTCCCAGAAATCCCTTGTGCACCTGGAATCTGGACCAAAAATAAATCCCACACGGTCACTCCACAAGCAAACACAAGCTATACATATGTTTGCCGGCTCAAGTAGCATCCAAAATAAATATTTGTTTTCGGATTGGATAATGCCTGACAACAAAGTGGCAGATTCAACACATCTAATTGGAGGGCTTCATCAGAAATTGCTATAATCCAAAAGGATGTACGATCGGAGTATCCAAACCTTAGTCGCATGTTACCTTGTAATTTGTTGGCTGAGCAAAGAGAAAGAAAAGTTGTTCGGCTGGACAACTTCCGAATGGGCGGACCCACCTTCTCTTCTGCTTATTGGATCACTCACACTCATCTTTAGGCTACTCGCACTCATAGTGCAAAATTTATAATTTAATTGCACACGCAGCTACTCGGTAATTTTGCAGTCGAACGTCATAATTAATTGTGCAAATTTTATTGCTGGCCCGCAACAGACGTGCCATGACGTTTATCGCAAATCGGCCGTCGCAGAACTCGCCCAGTTAGTGGGTTTCTGAGGAAATGCACAAACGAATGCTCAACTCATGCGGTTTTAAGGTAGCCTGCCATAATTCAGCCGTTGGCGTTTTTAAGCAAATTTACGAAACAAAAATATTAGCTCCCGAAGACCTTGGCGCTGAACAGGGACTACTGCGCGCTGGAGCACAATGCAGAAGCCATCGGAATTGTTTAATTCCTCACACTCTGCATCTGCGGCTCAATATTTTAAGTCCTTATTAAAATTCAAAGTTTATGATCCCGACTCGATGCCAGCCCACTCGACGTTCGCTCGCCGCCTTCGTGTACCAGGTTCAGACGAGTTCTCGCGAAATCTGTGAAAGGTCGTGGGGCTATGTTTGGCTGTTCATTTTATCTGTTGCTCGCATCCTCCACAAGACCAATGTGCGATTTTAATAAGCCCTTAGAGCCAAATTTTCCACATAGCTGGTGTTGCTAAGTGCCAAAAACTGTTAATGATTTCGTGGCCTTTGCAGTCTGCAGTGGTAGAACAGAAAAAAATATGAAATTCCATGCCACGATTGGAGTTTGATGATCGTTCCCAATGATCATCATCCTCGTTGTCTTGGTTTGTCGCTGGTGTTATCCCTCTTGCTTCTTTGCTACGTCCACGCCGGCCGCTGCCATGGCTTTAAAGGAGGCGTGCGACTGGTTATAATTCGTTTCGTTTAACAAAACAAAATCGGCGATTCATAATGGCAATGATCCGTCCCGTCTTCCGCAGAGCTTCTATAGAACTCCTCATCGGAGGAGGCCGGACTGTAAGGCGATTAAAATTAGAAGATATGAGAAAATATTGTGAAGTGATTTGGTGGTTTGGCTTTGGTTTTGGTGCTCTTCTTTGGTAATTTCTTTGGGTGCCGCCGCTGCTGTTCCTTTGCTTGGCTCTTAATCCAAATGATTGTAGTCAATTTTTTTTCTCATACTGTTGCTCCTTTATTTTTCTACTTAATGGAGATGGAGACGAAGGCTGGTGCAAGTTATCGATACACACGTCTGTCGAGTGGGGCCGAACCTCTCATTAGGACTTGGCAAATTATTATTTGCTATTTTTCGTGGATACACTCGGCTACCTTGTTTTCCTTTGTTGGTTTTTGGGTTTACTTAGCTTTACGAGATGGTTTTATGGCACTTCCGATGAGCCATTTAGAAAACAAATATTTATGCGCTGGCTGCCATTGTAATCTTCATATTTGGGAATAAGGAATTTTGGACATTATGTCACTCGGAAATGTTTTTAAAAAATGGCATGGGAATTACCCAGAATCAACTGATCATGTCACAAGACATACCAACGATAAGTTTGGCTAGTATCAGTACGTTGTCAAACCTAGCTGATCTGGATTACAAAAGAACTCCTAAAGAGACTTGCTTTGAGACATAGGTGGTTATTCTTTCTCCAGGAAACAAGACTATGTTTTCTCTGATTCACTGGCTGATCGGAGATGTAATGTGGAGTTAAAGATGGTGTCTTTGAACCCAATACCAAAGGTTCGGAATATTTGTCTTTTAAGGTAGTCACGAAACACTCCTCACTCAATACTATCGTCGAACTCAGTCCACCCAATTTCAGTCAAGATGATTCACTGTGGTACAATCCCTAGCCATACACAACTAGGTAAGACTTGATTGTATCCTTGGTCACCAGGGCAGGACATGATCAGATCCAACTTTGGGTTTCGAAATATATCCCTGGGCTTAGGAAATTTAAAAGATTAATTGAGGGATATCTCTATACAAGGATAATCTGAACATTGGTTATGAATTCATAAGCACGTTGCAGCCTAAATCAACATATTAATAAATTAAATGCGTGCTGAAGGACGATCCTGAAAACATTTTCTGTGAATGCCCGAGACTACATACCTTCCATCATGCATCCTTTGGTAGCTTTGGAAAACTCTGCTACCAGAAAATTTATTACTATTTATCATTACCCTCAAGTCGCAATCTCAGTCTGAAATGGGCCTTAGATAAACTACCCTTAATTTTGAGGTTAGAATAAAAATTCCGAGCCAGCGGTTCTGTTTCTGAGCATCTAAATGCTCGAAATGTGCGACTGGAGAATATACCGATATTCTGGGTATCCAGCTCTGTGAACTATACATAGACATTTTTTTCATACATTTTTTGGTTGAAAAATTTTCTGTTTCCAATCTGCATTTCGATGCAGCAGCTAAGCTAGTTTGTGCCTTAAATGCACAGAAACAGAACAACTGGCTCGAGATGCGTGATTGGAGGATATGGTGAGATGGTGGCTATCCAGATCTGTGGACTATACATAGCAATTTTTTCATACATTTTTTGGTTGAAAAATTTTCTGTTTCCAATCTGCATTTCTATGCAACAGCTATTCTAGTTTGTGCCTTAAATGCACAGAAAGAGAACCGCTAGCTCGAGATGCGTGATTGGAGGATATGGTGAGATGGTGGCTATCCAGATCTGTGGACTATACATAGCAATTTTTTTCATACATTTTTTGGTTGAAAAATTTTCTGTTTCCAATCTGCATTTCGATGCAGCAGCTATTCTAGTTTGTGCCTTAAATGCACAGAAACAGAACCGCTAGCTCGAGATGCGAGATTGGAGGATATGGTGAGATGGTGGCTATCCAGAACTGTGGACTATACATAGCAATTTTTTTCATACATTTTTTGGTTGAAAAATTTTCTGTTTCCAATCTGCATTTCGATGCAGCAGCTATTCTAGTTTGTGCCTTAAATGCACAGAAACAGAACCGCTAGCTCGAGATGCGAGATTGGAGGATATGGTGAGATGGTGGCTATCCAGAACTGTGGACTATACATAGCAATTTTTTTCATACATTTTTTGGTTGAAAAATTTTCTGTTTCCAATCTGCATTTCTATGCAACAGCTATAGTTTGTGCCTTAAATGCACAGAAAGAGAACCGCTAGCTCGAGATGCGTGATTGGAGGATATGGTGAGATGGTGGCTATCCAGATCTGTGGACTATACATAGCAATTTTTTTAATACATTTTTTGGTTGAAAAATTTTCTGTTTCCAATCTGCATTTCAAGGCAGCAGCTAAGCTAGTTTGTGCCTTAAATGCACAGAAACAGAACAACTGGCTCGAGATGCGTGATTGGAGGATATGGTGAGATGGTGGCTATCCAGATCTGTGGACTATACATAGCAATTTTTTTCATACATTTTTTGGTTGAAAAATTTTCTGTTTCCAATCTGCATTTCTATGCAGCAGCTATTCTAGTTTGTGCCTTAAATGCACAGAAACAGAACAACTGGCTCGAGATGCGTGATTGGAGGATATGGTGAGATGGTGGCTATCCAGATCTGTGGACTATACATAGCAATTTTTTCATACATTTTTTGGTTGAAAAATTTTCTGTTTCCAATCTGCATTTCTATGCAGCAGCTATTCTAGTTTGTGCCTTAAATGCACAGAAACAGAACCGCTAGCTCGAGATGCGAGATTGGAGGATATGGTGAGATGGTGGCTATCCAGATCTGTGGACTATACATAGCAATTTTTTACATACATTTTTTGGTTGAAAAATTTTCTGTTTCCAATCTGCATTTCGATGCAGCAGCTAAGCTAGTTATTTCCTTAAATGCACAGAAACAGAGCAACTGGTTCGGGATGCGTGATGGGAGGATATGGTGAGATGGTGACTATCCAGATCTGTGGACTAAACATAGCAATTTTTTTAATACATTTTTTGGTTGAAAAATTTTCTGTTTCCAATCTGCATTTCTATGCAGCAGCTATTCTAGTTTGTGCCTTAAATGCACAGAAACAGAACCGCTAGCTCGAGATGCGAGATTGGAGGATATGGTGAGATGGTGGCTATCCAGATCTGTGGACTATACTAGCAATTTTTTACATACATTTTTTGGTTGAAAAATTTTCTGTTTCCAATCTGCATTTCGATGCAGCAGCTATTCTAGTTTGTGCCTTAAATGCACAGAAACAGAACCGCTAGCTCGAGATGCGTGATTAGAGGATATGGTGAGATGGTGGCTATCCAGAACTGTGGACTATACATAGCATTTTTTTTCATACATTTTTTGGTTGAAAAATTTTCTGTTTCCAATCTGCATTTCGATGCAGCAGCTATTCTAGTTTGTGCCTTAAATGCACAGAAACAGAACCGCTAGCTCGAGATGCGTGATTGGAGGATATGGTGAGATGGTGGCTATCCAGATCTGTGGACTATACATAGCAATTTTTTTCATACATTTTTTGGTTGAAAAATTTTCTGTTTCCAATCTGCATTTCGATGCAACAACTAAGCTAGTTTGCGCCTGAAATGCACAGAAACAGAACCGCTAGCTCGAGATGCGAGATTGGAGGATATGGTGAGATGGTGGCTATCCAGATCTGTGGACTAAACAGAGCAATTTTTTTCATACATTTTTTGGTTGAAAAATTTTCTGTTTCCAATCTGCATTTCGATGCAGCAGCTAAGCTAGTTTGTGCCTTAAATGCACAGAAACAGAACCGCTAGCTCGAGATGCGTGATTGGAGGATATGGTGAGATGGTGGCTATCCAGATCTGTGGACTATACATAGCAATTTTTTTCATACATTTTTTAGTTGAAAAATTTTCTGTTTCCAATCTGCATTTTGATGGAGCAGCTAAGCTAGTTTGTGCCTTAAATGCACAGAAACAGAACTGCTGGCTCGAGATGCGAGATTGGAGGATATGGTGAGATGGTGGCTATCCAGATCTGTGGACTAAACAGAGCAATTTTTTTCATACATTTTTTGGTTGAAAAATTTTCTGTTTCCAATCTGCATTTCGATGCAGCAGCTATTGTAGTTTGTGCCTTAAATGCACAGAAACAGAACCGCTAGCTCGAGATGCGTGATTGGAGGATATGGTGAGATGGTGGCTATCCAGATCTGTGGACTATACATAGCAATTTTTTTCATACATTTTTTAGTTGAAAAATTTTCTGTTTCCAATCTGCATTTTGATGGAGCAGCTAAGCTAGTTTGTGCCTTAAATGCACAGAAACAGAACTGCTGGCTCGAGATGCGAGATTGGAGGATATGGTGAGATGGTGGCTGTCCAAATCTGTGGACTAAACAGAGCAATTTTTTTCATCCATTTTTTGGTTGAAAAATTTTCTGTTTCCAATCTGCATTTCGATGCAGCAGCTAAGCTAGTTTGTGCCTTAAATGCACAGAAACAGAACCGCTAGCTCGAGATGCGTGATTGGAGGATATGGTGAGATGGTGGCTATCCAGATCTGTGGACTAAACAGAGCAATTTTTTTCATACATTTTTTAGTTGAAAAATTTTCTGTTTCCAATCTGCATTTCGATGCATCAGCTAAGCTAGTTTGTGCCTTAAATGCACAGAAACAGAACCGCTAGCTCGAGATGCGTGATTGGAGGATATGGTGAGATAGTGGCTATCCAGATCTGTGGACTATACATATCAATTTTTTTCATACATTTTTTGGTTGAAAAATGTTCTGTTTCCAATCTGTATTTCGATGCAACAGCTAAGCTAGTTTGTGCCTTAAATGCACAGAAACAGAACCGCTAGCTCGAGATGCGAGATTGGAGGATATGGTGAGATGGTGGCTATCCAGATCTGTGGACTAAACAGAGCAATTTTTTTCATACATTTTTTGGTTGAAAAATTTTCTGTTTCCAATCTGCATTTCAAGGCAGCAGCTAAGCTAGTTTGTGCCTTAAATGGCACAATTGCGAGATTGGAGGATATGGTGAGATGGTGGCTATCCAGATCTGTGGACTAAACAGAGCAATTTTTTCATCCATTTTTTGGTTGAAAAATTTTCTGTTTCCAATCTGCATTTCGATGCAGCAGCTAAGCTAGTTTATTCCCTAAATGCACAGAAACAGAGCAACTGGTTCGGGATGCGAGATTGGAGGATATGGTGAGATGGTGGCTATCCAGATCTGTGGACTATACATAGCAATTTTTTTCATACATTTTTTGGTTGAAAAATTTTCTGTTTCCAATCTGCATTTCAAGGCAGCAGCTAAGCTAGTTTGTGCCTTAAATGCACAGAAACAGAACAACTGGCTCGAGATGCGTGATTGGAGGATATGGTGAGATAGTGGCTATCCAGATCTGTGGACTATACATAGCAATTTTTTTCATACATTTTTTGGTTGAAAAATATTCTGTTTCCAATCTGCATTTCAATGCAGCAGCTAAGCTAGTTATTTCCTTAAATGCACAGAAACAGAGCAACTGGTTCGGGATGCGTGATTGGAGGATATGGTGAGATGGTGACTATCCAGATCTGTGGACTAAACATAGCAATTTTTTTCATACATTTTTTGGTTGAAAAATTTTCTGTTTCCAATCTGCATTTCTATGCAACAGCTATAGTTTGTGCCTTAAATGCACAGAAAGAGAACCGCTAGCTCGAGATGCGTGATTGGAGGATATGGTGAGATGGTGGCTATCCAGATCTGTGGACTATACATAGCAATTTTTTTATCCATTTTTTGGTTGAAAAATTTTCTGTTTCCAATCTGCATTTCGATGCAGCAGCTAAGCCAGTTTGTGCCTTCAATGCACAGAAACAGAACTGCTGGCTCGAGATGCGAGATTGGAGGATATGGTGGCTGCCACCATCTCACCATATCCTCCAATCTCGCATCTCGAGCCAGCAGTTCTGTTTCTGTGCATTTAAGGCACAAACTAGCTTAGCTGCTGCATCGAAATGCAGATTGGAAACAGAAAATTTTTCATCCAAAAAATGGATGAAAAAAATTGCTATGTATAGTCCACCGATCTGGATAGCCACCATCTCACCATATCCTCCAATCTCGCATCTCGAGCCAGCAGTTCTGTTTGTGTGCATTTAAGGCACAAACTAGCTTAGCTGCTGCATCGAAATGCAGATTGGAAACAGAAAATTTTTCAACCAAAAAATGGATGAAAAAAATTGCTATGTATAGTCCACAGATTTGGACAGCCACCATCTGACCATATCCTCCAATCTCGCATCTCGAGCCAGCGGTTCTGTTTCTGTGCATTTAAGGCACAAACTAGCTTAGCTGCTGCATCGAAATGCAGATTGGAAACAGAAAATTTTTCAACCAAAAAATGGATGAAAAAAATTGCTATGTATAGTCCACAGATTTGGACAGCCACCATCTCACCATATCCTCCAATCTCGCATCTCGAGCCAGCAGTTCTGTTTCTGTGCATTGAAGGCACAAACTGGCTTAGCTGCTGCATCGAAATGCAGATTGGAAACAGAAAATTTTTCAACCAAAAAATGGATGAAAAAAATTGCTATGTATAGTCCACAGATCTGGATAGCCACCATTTCACCATATCCTCCAATCGCGCATCTCGGGCCAGCGGTTCTGTTTCTGTGCATTTAAGGCACAAACTAGCTTAGCTGCTGCATCGAAATGCAGATTGGAAACAGAAAATTTTTCAACCAAAAAATGGATGAAAAAAATTGCAATGTATAGTCCACAGATTTGGACAGCCACCATCTCACCATATTCTCCAATCTCGCATCTCGAGCCAGCGGTTCTGTTTCTGTGCATTTAAGGCACAAACTAGCTTAGCTGCTGCATCGAAATGCAGATTGGAAACAGAAAATTTTTCAACTAAAAAATGTATGAAAAAAATTGCTATGTATAGTCCACAGATCTGGATAGCCACCATCTCACCATATCCTCCAATCACGCATCTCGAGCTAGCGGTTCTGTTTCTGTGCATTTAAGGCACAAACTAGAATAGCTGCTGCATCGAAATGCAGATTGGAAACAGAAAATTTTTCAACCAAAAAATGCATGAAAAAAATTGCTATGTACAGTCCACAGATTTGGACAGCCACCATCTCACCATATCCTCCAATCTCGTATCTCGAGCCAGCAGTTCTGTTTCTGTGCATTTAAGGCACTAACTAGCTTAGCTGCTGCATCGAAATGCAGATTGGAAACAGAAAATTTTTCAACCAAAAAATGCATGAAAAAAATTGCTATGTACAGTCCACAGATTTGGACAGCCACCATCTCACCATATCCTCCAATCTCGCATCTCGAGCCAGCAGTTCTGTTTCTGTGCATTTAAGGCACAAACTAGCTTAGCTGCTGCATCGAAATGCAGATTGGAAACAGAAAATTTTTCAACCAAAAAATGGATGAAAAAAATTGCTATGTACAGTCCACAGATTTGGACAGCCACCATCTCACCATATCCTCCAAACTCGCATCTCGAGCCAGCAGTTCTGTTTCTGTGCATTTAAGGCACAAACTAGCTTAGCTGCTGCATCGAAATGCAGATTGGAAACAGAAAATTTTTCAACCAAAAAATGGATGAAAACAATTGCTATGTACAGTCCACAGATTTGGACAGCCACCATCTCACCATATCCTCCAATCTCGCATCTCGAGCCAGCAGTTCTGTTTCTGTGCATTTAAGGCACATACTAGCTTAGCTGCTCCATCAAAATAAAGATTGGAAACAGAAAATTTTTCAACCAAAAAATGGATGAAAAAAATTGCTATGTACAGTCCACAGATTTGGACAGCCACCATCTCACCATATCCTCCAATCTCGCATCTCGAGCCAGCAGTTCTGTTTCTGTGCATTTAAGGCACAAACTAGCTTAGCTGCTGCATCAAAATGCAGATTGGAAACAGAAAATTTTTCAACCAAAAAATCGATGAAAAAAATTGCTATGTACAGTCCACAGATTTGAACAGCCACCATCTCACCATATCCTCTAATCGCGCATCTCGAGCCAACGGTTCTGTTCCTGTGCATTTGAGGCACAAACTAGCTTAGGTGCTGCATCGAAATGCAGATTGGAAACAGAAAATTTTTCAACCAAAAAATGGATGAAAACAATTGCTATGTACAGTCCACAGATTTGGACAGCCACCATCTCACCATATCCTCCAATCTCGCATCTCGAGCCAGCAGTTCTGTTTCTGTGCATTTAAGGCACAAACTAGCTTAGCTGCTGCATCAAAATGCAGATTGGAAACAGAAAATTTTTCAACCAAAAAATCGATGAAAAAAATTGCTATGTACAGTCCACAGATTTGAACAGCCACCATCTCACCATATCCTCTAATCGCGCATCTCGAGCCAACGGTTCTGTTCCTGTGCATTTGAGGCACAAACTAGCTTAGGTGCTGCATCGAAATGAAGATTGGAAAGAGAAAATTTTTCAACCGAAAAATGTATGAAAAAAAGTGCTATGTATAGTCCACAGAACTGGATAGCCACCATCTCACCATATCCTCCAATCACGCATCTCGAGCTAGCGGTTCTGTTTCTGTGCATTTAAGGCACAAACTAGCTTAGCTGCTGCATCGAAATGCAGATTGGAAACAGAAAATTTTTCAACCGAAAAATGTATGAAAAAAAGTGCTATGTATAGTCCACAGATCTGGATAGCCACCATCTCACCATATCCTCCAATCACGCATCTCGAGCTAGCGGTTCTGTTTCTGTGCATTTAAGGCACAAACTAGCTTAGCTGCTGCATGGAAATGCAGATTGGAAACAGAAAATTTTTCAACCAAAAAATGGATGAAAAAAATTGCTATGTATAGTCCACAGATTTGGACAGCCACCATCTCACCATATCCTCCAATCTCGCATCTCGAGCTAGCAGTTCTGTTTCTGTGCATTTAAGGCACAAACTAGCATAGCTGCTGCATCGAAATGCAGATTGGAAACAGAAAATTTTTCATCCAAAAAATGAATGAAAAAAATTTCTATGTATAGTCCACAGATTTGGACAGCCACCATCTCACCATATCCTCCAATCTCGCATCTCGAGCCAGCAGTTCTGTTTCTGTGCATTTAAGGCACAAACTAGCTTAGCTGCTGCATCGAAATGCAGATTGGAAACAGAAAATTTTTCAACCAAAAAATGAATGAAAAAAAATGCTATGTATAGTCCACAGATTTGGACAGCCACCATCTCACCATATCCTCCAATCTCGCATCTCGAGCCAGCAGTTCTGTTTCTGTGCATTTAAGGCACAAACTAGCTTAGCTGCTGCATCGAAATGCAGATTGGAAACAGAAAATTTTTCAACCAAAAAATGAATGAAAAAAAATGCTATGTATAGTCCACAGATTTGGACAGCCACCATCTCACCATATCCTCCAATCTCGCATCTCGAGCCAGCAGTTCTGTTTCTGTGCATTTAAGGCACAAACTAGCTTAGCTGCTGCATCGAAATGCAGATTGGAAACAGAAAATTTTTCAACCAAAAAATGGATGAAAAAAATTGCTATGTATAGTCCACAGATTTGGACAGCCACCATCTCACCATATCCTCCAATCTCGCATCTCGAGCCAGCGGTTCTGTTTCTGTGCATTTAAGGCACAAACTGGCTTAGCTGCTGCATCGAAATGCAGATTGGAAACAGAAAATTTTTCAACCAAAAAATGTGTGAAAAAAATTGCTATGTATAGTCCACAGATCTGGATAGCCACCATCTCACCATATCCTCCAATCGCGCATCTCGAGCCAGCGGTTCTGTTTCTGTGCATTTAAGGCACAAACTAGCTTAGCTGCTGCATCGAAATGCAGATTGGAAACAGAAAATTTTTCAACCAAAAAATGGATGAAAAAAATTGCTATGTATAGTCCACAGATTTGGACAGCCACCATCTCACCATATCCTCCAATCTCGCATCTCGAGCCAGCAGTTCTGTTTCTGTGCATTTAAGGCACAAACTAGCTTAGCTGCTGCATCGAAATGCAGATTGGAAACAGAAAATTTTTCAACCAAAAAATGGATGAAAAAAATTGCTATGTATAGTCCACAGATTTGGACAGCCACCATCTCACCATATCCTCCAATCTCGCATCTCGAGCCAGCAGTTCTGTTTCTGTGCATTTAAGGCACAAACTAGCTTAGCTGCTGCATCGAAATGCAGATTGGAAACAGAAAATTTTTCAACCAAAAAATGGATGAAAAAAATTGCAATGTATAGTCCACAGATTTGGACAGCCACCATCTCACCATATTCTCCAATCTCGCATCTCGAGCCAGCGGTTCTGTTTCTGTGCATTTAAGGCACAAACTAGCTTAGCTGCTGCATCGAAATGCAGATTGGAAACAGAAAATTTTTCAACCAAAAAATGGATGAAAAAAATTGCTATGTATAGTCCACAGATTTGGACAGCCACCATCTCACCATATCCTCCAATCTCGCATCTCGAGCCAGCAGTTCTGTTTCTGTGCATTTAAGGCACAAACTAGCTTAGCTGCTGCATCGAAATGCAGATTGGAAACAGAAAATTTTTCAACCAAAAAATGTGTGAAAAAAATTGCTATGTATAGTCCACAGATCTGGATAGCCACCATTTCACCATATCCTCCAATCGCGCATCTCGAGCCAGCGGTTCTGTTTCTGTGCATTTAAGGCACAAACTAGCTTAGCTGCTGCATCGAAATGCAGATTGGAAACAGAAAATTTTTCAACCAAAAAATGGATGAAAAAAATTGCTATGTATATATAGTCCACAGATTTGGACAGCCACCATCTCACCATATCCTCCAATCTCGCATCTCGAGCCAGCAGTTCTGTTTCTGTGCATTTAAGGCACAAACTAGCTTAGCTGCTGCATCGAAATGCAGATTGGAAACAGAAAATTTTTCAACCAAAAAATGGATGAAAAAAATTGCTAGTTTAGTCCACAGATCTGGACAGCCACCATCTCACCATATCCTCCAATCTCGCATGTCGAGCCAGCGGTTCTGTTTCTGTGCATTTAAGGCACAAACTAGCTTAGCTGCTGCATCAAAATGCAGATTGGAAACAGAAAATTTTTCAACCAAAAAATGGATGAAAAAAATTGCTATGTATAGTCCACAGATCTGGATAGCCACCATTTCACCATATCCTCCAATCGCGCATCTCGAGCCAGCGGTTCTGTTTCTGTGCATTTAAGGCACAAACTAGCTTAGCTGCTGCATCGAAATGCAGATTGGAAACAGAAAATTTTTCAACCAAAAAATGTGTGAAAAAAATTGCTATGTATAGTCCACAGATCTGGATAGCCACCATTTCACCATATCCTCCAATCGCGCATCTCGAGCCAGCGGTTCTGTTTCTGTGCATTTAAGGCACAAACTAGCTTAGCTGCTGCATCGAAATGCAGATTGGAAACAGAAAATTTTTCAACCAAAAAATGGATGAAAAAAATTGCTATGTATATATAGTCCACAGATTTGGACAGCCACCATCTCACCATATCCTCCAATCTCGCATCTCGAGCCAGCAGTTCTGTTTCTGTGCATTGAAGGCACAAACTAGCTTAGCTGCTGCATCGAAATGCAGATTGGAAACAGAAAATTTTTCAACCAAAAAATGGATGAAAAAAATTGCTATGTATATATAGTCCACAGATTTGGACAGCCACCATCTCACCATATCCTCCAATCTCGCATCTCGAGCCAGCAGTTCTGTTTCTGTGCATTTAAGGCACAAACTAGCTTAGCTGCTGCATCGAAATGCAGATTGGAAACAGAAAATTTTTCAACCAAAAAATGGATGAAAAAAATTGCAATGTATAGTCCACAGATTTGGACAGCCACCATCTCACCATATTCTCCAATCTCGCATCTCGAGCCAGCGGTTCTGTTTCTGTGCATTTAAGGCACAAACTAGCTTAGCTGCTGCATCGAAATGCAGATTGGAAACAGAAAATTTTTCAACTAAAAAATGTGTGAAAAAAATTGCTATGTATAGTCCACAGATCTGGATAGCCACCATTTCACCATATCCTCCAATCGCGCATCTCGAGCCAGCGGTTCTGTTTCTGTGCATTTAAGGCACAAAGTAGCTTAGCTGCTGCATCGAAATGCAGATTGGAAACAGAAAATTTTTCAACCAAAAAATGGATGAAAAAAATTGCTATGTATAGTCCACAGATTTGGACAGCCACCATCTCACCATATCCTCCAATCTCGCATCTCGAGCCAGCAGTTCTGTTTCTGTGCATTGAAGGCACAAACTAGCTTAGCTGCTGCATCGAAATGCAGATTGGAAAAGAAAATTTTTCATCCAAAAAATGGATGAAAAAAATTGCTATGTATAGTCCACAGATTTGGACAGCCACCATCTCACCATATCCTCCAATCTCGCATCTCGAGCCAGCAGTTCTGTTTCTGTGCATTGAAGGCACAAACTAGCTTAGCTGCTGCATCGAAATGCAGATTGGAAACAGAAAATTTTTCAACCAAAAAATGGATGAAAAAAATTGCTATGTATATATAGTCCACAGATTTGGACAGCCACCATCTCACCATATCCTCCAATCTCGCGTCTCGAGCCAGCAGTTCTGTTTCTGTGCATTTAAGGCACAAACTAGCTAAGCCGCTGCATCGAAATGCAGATTGGAAACAGAAAATTTTTCAACCAAAAAATGTGTGAAAAAAAATGCTATGTATAGTCCACAGATCTGGATAGCCACCATCTGACCATATCCTCCAATCTCGCATCTCGAGCCAGCAGTTCTGTTTCTGTGCATTTAAGGCACAAACTAGCTTAGCTGCTGCATCGAAATGCAGATTGGAAACAGAAAATTTTTCAACCAAAAAATGGATGAAAAAAATTGCTATGTATAGTCCACAGATTTGGACAGCCACCATCTCACCATATCCTCCAATCTCGCATCTCGAGCCAGCAGTTCTGTTTCTGTGCATTGAAGGCACAAACTGGCTTAGCTGCTGCATCGAAATGCAGATTGGAAACAGAAAATTTTTCAACCAAAAAATGGATGAAAAAAATTGCTATGTATAGTCCACAGATTTGGACAGCCACCATCTGACCATATCCTCCAATCTCGCATCTCGAGCCAGCGGTTCTGTTTCTGTGCATTTAAGGCACAAACTAGCTTAGCTGCTGCATCGAAATGCAGATTGGAAACAGAAAATTTTTCAACCAAAAAATGGATGAAAAAAATTGCTATGTATAGTCCACAGATTTGGACAGCCACCATCTCACCATATCCTCCAATCTCGCATCTCGAGCCAGCAGTTCTGTTTCTGTGCATTGAAGGCACAAACTGGCTTAGCTGCTGCATCGAAATGCAGATTGGAAACAGAAAATTTTTCAACCAAAAAATGGATGAAAAAAATTGCTATGTATAGTCCACAGATCTGGATAGCCACCATTTCACCATATCCTCCAATCGCGCATCTCGAGCCAGCGGTTCTGTTTCTGTGCATTTAAGGCACAAACTAGCTTAGCTGCTGCATCGAAATGCAGATTGGAAACAGAAAATTTTTCAACCAAAAAATGGATGAAAAAAATTGCTATGTATAGTCCACAGATTTGGACAGCCACCATCTCACCATATCCTCCAATCTCGCATCTCGAGCCAGCAGTTCTGTTTCTGTGCATTTAAGGCACAAACTAGCTTAGCTGCTGCATCGAAATGCAGATTATAAACAGAAAATTTTTCAACCAAAAAATGGATGAAAAAAATTGCTATGTATAGTCCACAGATTTGGACAGCCACCATCTCACCATATCCTCCAATCTCGCATCTCGAGCCAGCAGTTCTGTTTCTGTGCATTTAAGGCACAAACTAGCTTAGCTGCTGCATCGAAATGCAGATTGGAAACAGAAAATTTTTCAACCAAAAAATGGATGAAAAAAATTGCAATGTATAGTCCACAGATTTGGACAGCCACCATCTCACCATATTCTCCAATCTCGCATCTCGAGCCAGCGGTTCTGTTTCTGTGCATTTAAGGCACAAACTAGCTTAGCTGCTGCATCGAAATGCAGATTGGAAACAGAAAATTTTTCAACCAAAAAATGGATGAAAAAAATTGCTATGTATAGTCCACAGATCTGGATAGCCACCATCTCACCATATCCTCCAATCTCGCATCTCGAGCCAGCAGTTCTGTTTCTGTGCATTGAAGGCACAAACTGGCTTAGCTGCTGCATCGAAATGCAGATTGGAAACAGAAAATTTTTCAACCAAAAAATGGATGAAAAAAATTGCTATGTATAGTCCACAGATTTGGACAGCCACCATCTCACCATATCCTCCAATCTCGCATCTCGAGCCAGCAGTTCTGTTTCTGTGCATTGAAGGCACAAACTAGCTTAGCTGCTGCATCGAAATGCAGATTGGAAACAGAAAATTTTTCAACCAAAAAATGGATGAAAAAAATTGCTATGTATAGTCCACAGATTTGGACAGCCACCATCTCACCATATCCTCCAATCTCGCATCTCGAGCCAGCAGTTCTGTTTCTGTGCATTGAAGGCACAAACTGGCTTAGCTGCTGCATCGAAATGCAGATTGGAAACAGAAAATTTTTCAACCAAAAAATGGATGAAAAAAATTGCTATGTACAGTCCACAGATTTGGACAGCCACCATCTCACCATATCCTCCAAACTCGCATCTCGAGCCAGCAGTTCTGTTTCTGTGCATTTAAGGCACAAACTAGCTTAGCTGCTGCATCGAAATGCAGATTGGAAACAGAAAATTTTTCAACCAAAAAATGGATGAAAACAATTGCTATGTACAGTCCACAGATTTGGACAGCCACCATCTCACCATATCCTCCAATCTCGCATCTCGAGCCAGCAGTTCTGTTTCTGTGCATTGAAGGCACAAACTAGCTTAGCTGCTGCATCGAAATGCAGATTGGAAACAGAAAATTTTTCAACCAAAAAATGGATGAAAAAAATTGCTATGTATAGTCCACAGATTTGGACAGCCACCATCTGACCATATCCTCCAATCTCGCATCTCGAGCCAGCGGTTCTGTTTCTGTGCATTTAAGGCACAAACTAGCTTAGCTGCTGCATCGAAATGCAGATTGGAAACAGAAAATTTTTCAACCAAAAAATGGATGAAAAAAATTGCTATGTATAGTCCACAGATTTGGACAGCCACCATCTCACCATATCCTCCAATCTCGCATCTCGAGCCAGCAGTTCTGTTTCTGTGCATTGAAGGCACAAACTGGCTTAGCTGCTGCATCGAAATGCAGATTGGAAACAGAAAATTTTTCAACCAAAAAATGGATGAAAAAAATTGCTATGTATAGTCCACAGATCTGGATAGCCACCATTTCACCATATCCTCCAATCGCGCATCTCGAGCCAGCGGTTCTGTTTCTGTGCATTTAAGGCACAAACTAGCTTAGCTGCTGCATCGAAATGCAGATTGGAAACAGAAAATTTTTCAACCAAAAAATGGATGAAAAAAATTGCTATGTATAGTCCACAGATTTGGACAGCCACCATCTCACCATATCCTCCAATCTCGCATCTCGAGCCAGCAGTTCTGTTTCTGTGCATTTAAGGCACAAACTAGCTTAGCTGCTGCATCGAAATGCAGATTATAAACAGAAAATTTTTCAACCAAAAAATGGATGAAAAAAATTGCTATGTATAGTCCACAGATTTGGACAGCCACCATCTCACCATATCCTCCAATCTCGCATCTCGAGCCAGCAGTTCTGTTTCTGTGCATTTAAGGCACAAACTAGCTTAGCTGCTGCATCGAAATGCAGATTGGAAACAGAAAATTTTTCAACCAAAAAATGGATGAAAAAAATTGCAATGTATAGTCCACAGATTTGGACAGCCACCATCTCACCATATTCTCCAATCTCGCATCTCGAGCCAGCGGTTCTGTTTCTGTGCATTTAAGGCACAAACTAGCTTAGCTGCTGCATCGAAATGCAGATTGGAAACAGAAAATTTTTCAACCAAAAAATGGATGAAAAAAATTGCTATGTATAGTCCACAGATCTGGATAGCCACCATCTCACCATATCCTCCAATCTCGCATCTCGAGCCAGCAGTTCTGTTTCTGTGCATTGAAGGCACAAACTGGCTTAGCTGCTGCATCGAAATGCAGATTGGAAACAGAAAATTTTTCAACCAAAAAATGGATGAAAAAAATTGCAATGTATAGTCCACAGATTTGGACAGCCACCATCTCACCATATCCTCCAATCTCGCATCTCGAGCCAGCAGTTCTGTTTCTGTGCATTGAAGGCACAAACTGGCTTAGCTGCTGCATCGAAATGCAGATTGGAAACAGAAAATTTTTCAACCAAAAAATGGATGAAAAAAATTGCTATGTATAGTCCACAGATTTGGACAGCCACCATCTCACCATATCCTCCAATCTCGCATCTCGAGCCAGCAGTTCTGTTTCTGTGCATTGAAGGCACAAACTGGCTTAGCTGCTGCATCGAAATGCAGATTGGAAACAGAAAATTTTTCAACCAAAAAATGGATGAAAAAAATTGCTATGTATAGTCCACAGATTTGGACAGCCACCATCTCACCATATCCTCCAATCTCGCATCTCGAGCCAGCAGTTCTGTTTCTGTGCATTGAAGGCACAAACTGGCTTAGCTGCTGCATCGAAATGCAGATTGGAAACAGAAAATTTTTCAACCAAAAAATGGATGAAAAAAATTGCAATGTATAGTCCACAGATTTGGACAGCCACCATCTCACCATATTCTCCAATCTCGCATCTCGAGCCAGCGGTTCTGTTTCTGTGCATTTAAGGCACAAACTAGCTTAGCTGCTGCATCGAAATGCAGATTGGAAACAGAAAATTTTTCAACCAAAAAATGGATGAAAAAAATTGCTATGTATAGTCCACAGATCTGGATAGCCACCATCTCACCATATCCTCCAATCTCGCATCTCGAGCCAGCAGTTCTGTTTCTGTGCATTGAAGGCACAAACTGGCTTAGCTGCTGCATCGAAATGCAGATTGGAAACAGAAAATTTTTCAACCAAAAAATGTGTGAAAAAAATTGCTATGTATAGTCCACAGATTTGGACAGCCACCATCTCACCATATCCTCCAATCTCGCATCTCGAGCCAGCAGTTCTGTTTCTGTGCATTGAAGGCACAAACTAGCTTAGCTGCTGCATCGAAATGCAGATTGGAAACAGAAAATTTTTCAACCAAAAAATGGATGAAAAAAATTGCTATGTATAGTCCACAGATTTGGACAGCCACCATCTCACCATATCCTCCAATCTCGCATCTCGAGCCAGCAGTTCTGTTTCTGTGCATTGAAGGCACAAACTGGCTTAGCTGCTGCATCGAAATGCAGATTGGAAACAGAAAATTTTTCAACCAAAAAATGGATGAAAAAAATTGCTATGTATAGTCCACAGATTTGGACAGCCACCATCTGACCATATCCTCCAATCTCGCATCTCGAGCCAGCGGTTCTGTTTCTGTGCATTTAAGGCACAAACTAGCTTAGCTGCTGCATCGAAATGCAGATTGGAAACAGAAAATTTTTCAACCAAAAAATGGATGAAAACAATTGCTATGTACAGTCCACAGATTTGGACAGCCACCATCTCACCATATCCTCCAATCTCGCATCTCGAGCCAGCAGTTCTGTTTCTGTGCATTGAAGGCACAAACTGGCTTAGCTGCTGCATCGAAATGCAGATTGGAAACAGAAAATTTTTCAACCAAAAAATGGATGAAAAAAATTGCTATGTATAGTCCACAGATTTGGACAGCCACCATCTCACCATATCCTCCAATCTCGCATCTCGAGCCAGCAGTTCTGTTTCTGTGCATTGAAGGCACAAACTAGCTTAGCTGCTGCATCGAAATGCAGATTGGAAACAGAAAATTTTTCAACCAAAAAATGGATGAAAAATATTGCTATGTATAGTCCACAGATTTGGACAGCCACCATCTCACCATATCCTCCAATCTCGCATCTCGAGCCAGCAGTTCTGTTTCTGTGCATTGAAGGCACAAACTGGCTTAGCTGCTGCATCGAAATGCAGATTGGAAACAGAAAATTTTTCAACCAAAAAATGGATGAAAAAAATTGCTATGTACAGTCCACAGATTTGGACAGCCACCATCTCACCATATCCTCCAAACTCGCATCTCGAGCCAGCAGTTCTGTTTCTGTGCATTTAAGGCACAAACTAGCTTAGCTGCTGCATCGAAATGCAGATTGGAAACAGAAAATTTTTCAACCAAAAAATGGATGAAAACAATTGCTATGTACAGTCCACAGATTTGGACAGCCACCATCTCACCATATCCTCCAATCTCGCATCTCGAGCCAGCAGTTCTGTTTCTGTGCATTTAAGGCACATACTAGCTTAGCTGCTCCATCAAAATGCAGATTGGAAACAGAAAATTTTTCAACCAAAAAATGGATGAAAAAAATTGCTATGTACAGTCCACAGATTTGGACAGCCACCATCTCACCATATCCTCCAATCTCGCATCTCGAGCCAGCAGTTCTGTTTCTGTGCATTTAAGGCACAAACTAGCTTAGCTGCTGCATCAAAATGCAGATTGGAAACAGAAAATTTTTCAACCAAAAAATCCATGAAAAAAATTGCTATGTACAGTCCACAGATTTGAACAGCCACCATCTCACCATATCCTCTAATCGCGCATCTCGAGCCAACGGTTCTGTTCCTGTGCATTTGAGGCACAAACTAGCTTAGGTGCTGCATCGAAATGAAGATTGGAAAGAGAAAATTTTTCAACCGAAAAATGTATGAAAAAAAGTGCTATGTATAGTCCACAGATCTGGATAGCCACCATCTCACCATATCCTCCAATCACGCATCTCGAGCTAGCGGTTCTGTTTCTGTGCATTTAAGGCACAAACTAGCTTAGCTGCTGCATCGAAATGCAGATTGGAAACAGAAAATTTTTCAACCGAAAAATGTATGAAAAAAAGTGCTATGTATAGTCCACAGATCTGGATAGCCACCATCTCACCATATCCTCCAATCACGCATCTCGAGCTAGCGGTTCTGTTTCTGTGCATTTAAGGCACAAACTAGCTTAGCTGCTGCATCGAAATGCAGATTGGAAACAGAAAATTTTTCAACCGAAAAATGTATGAAAAAAAGTGCTATGTATAGTCCACAGATCTGGATAGCCACCATCTCACCATATCCTCCAATCTCGCATCTCGAGCCAGCAGTTCTGTTTCTGTGCATTTAAGGCACAAACTAGCTTAGCTGCTGCATCGAAATGCAGATTGGAAACAGAAAATTTTTCAACCAAAAAATGAATGAAAAAAAATGCTATGTATAGTCCACAGATTTGGACAGCCACCATCTCACCATATCCTCCAATCTCGCATCTCGAGCCAGCAGTTCTGTTTCTGTGCATTGAAGGCACAAACTAGCTTAGCTGCTGCATCGAAATGCAGATTGGAAACAGAAAATTTTTCAACCAAAAAATGGATGAAAAAAATTGCTATGTATATATAGTCCACAGATTTGGACAGCCACCATCTCACCATATCCTCCAATCTCGCATCTCGAGCCAGCAGTTCTGTTTCTGTGCATTGAAGGCACAAACTAGCTTAGCTGCTGCATCGAAATGCAGATTGGAAACAGAAAATTTTTCAACCAAAAAATGGATGAAAAAAATTGCTATGTATAGTCCACAGATTTGGACAGCCACCATCTCACCATATCCTCCAATCTCGCATCTCGAGCCAGCGGTTCTGTTTCTGTGCATTTAAGGCACAAACTGGCTTAGCTGCTGCATCGAAATGCAGATTGGAAACAGAAAATTTTTCAACCAAAAAATGTGTGAAAAAAATTGCTATGTATAGTCCACAGATCTGGATAGCCACCATTTCACCATATCCTCCAATCGCGCATCTCGAGCCAGCGGTTCTGTTTCTGTGCATTTAAGGCACAAACTAGCTTAGCTGCTGCATCGAAATGCAGATTGGAAACAGAAAATTTTTCAACCAAAAAATGGATGAAAAAAAATGCTATGTATAGTCCACAGATTTGGACAGCCACCATCTCACCATATCCTCCAATCTCGCATCTCGAGCCAGCAGTTCTGTTTCTGTGCATTTAAGGCACAAACTAGCTTAGCTGCTGCATCGAAATGCAGATTGGAAACAGAAAATTTTTCAACCAAAAAATGGATGAAAAAAATTGCAATGTATAGTCCACAGATTTGGACAGCCACCATCTCACCATATCCTCCAATCTCGCATCTCGAGCCAGCAGTTCTGTTTCTGTGCATTTAAGGCACAAACTAGCTTAGCTGCTGCATCGAAATGCAGATTGGAAACAGAAAATTTTTCAACCAAAAAATGTGTGAAAAAAATTGCTAGTTTAGTCCACAGATCTGGACAGCCACCATCTCACCATATCCTCCAATCTCGCATGTCGAGCCAGCGGTTCTGTTTCTGTGCATTTAAGGCACAAACTAGCTTAGCTGCTGCATCGAAATGCAGATTGGAAACAGAAAATTTTTCAACCAAAAAATGGATGAAAAAAATTGCTAGTTTAGTCCACAGATCTGGACAGCCACCATCTCACCATATCCTCCAATCTCGCATGTCGAGCCAGCGGTTCTGTTTCTGTGCATTTAAGGCACAAACTAGCTTAGCTGCTGCATCAAAATGCAGATTGGAAACAGAAAATTTTTCAACCAAAAAATGGATGAAAAAAATTGCTATGTATAGTCCACAGATTTGGACAGCCACCATCTCACCATATCCTCCAATCTCGCATCTCGAGCCAGCAGTTCTGTTTCTGTGCATTTAAGGCACAAACTAGCTTAGCTGCTGCATCGAAATGCAGATTGGAAACAGAAAATTTTTCAACCAAAAAATGGATGAAAAAAATTGCTAGTTTAGTCCACAGATCTGGACAGCCACCATCTCACCATATCCTCCAATCTCGCATGTCGAGCCAGCGGTTCTGTTTCTGTGCATTTAAGGCACAAACTAGCTTAGCTGCTGCATCAAAATGCAGATTGGAAACAGAAAATTTTTCAACCAAAAAATGGATGAAAAAAATTGCTAGTTTAGTCCACAGATCTGGACAGCCACCATCTCACCATATCCTCCAATCTCGCATGTCGAGCCAGCGGTTCTGTTTCTGTGCATTTAAGGCACAAACTAGCTTAGCTGCTGCATCAAAATGCAGATTGGAAACAGAAAATTTTTCAACCAAAAAATGGATGAAAAAAATTGCTATGTATAGTCCACAGATTTGGACAGCCACCATCTCACCATATCCTCCAATCTCGCATCTCGAGCCAGCAGTTCTGTTTCTGTGCATTTAAGGCACAAACTAGCTTAGCTGCTGCATCGAAATGCAGATTGGAAACAGAAAATTTTTCAACCAAAAAATGGATGAAAAAAATTGCAATGTATAGTCCACAGATTTGGACAGCCACCATCTCACCATATTCTCCAATCTCGCATCTCGAGCCAGCGGTTCATTTTCTGTGCATTTAAGGCACAAACTAGCTTAGCTGCTGCATCGAAATGCAGATTGGAAACAGAAAATTTTTCAACCAAAAAATGGATGAAAAAAATTGCTATGTATAGTCCACAGATCTGGATAGCCACCATTTCACCATATCCTCCAATCGCGCATCTCGAGCCAGCGGTTCTGTTTCTGTGCATTTAAGGCACAAACTAGCTTAGCTGCTGCATCGAAATGCAGATTGGAAACAGAAAATTTTTCAACCAAAAAATGGATGAAAAAAATTGCTATGTATAGTCCACAGATTTGGACAGCCACCATCTCACCATATCCTCCAATCTCGCATCTCGAGCCAGCAGTTCTGTTTCTGTGCATTGAAGGCACAAACTAGCTTAGCTGCTGCATCGAAATGCAGATTGGAAACAGAAAATTTTTCAACCAAAAAATGGATGAAAAAAATTGCTATGTATATATAGTCCACAGATTTGGACAGCCACCATCTCACCATATCCTCCAATCTCGCATCTCGAGCCAGCAGTTCTGTTTCTGTGCATTTAAGGCACAAACTAGCTTAGCTGCTGCATCGAAATGCAGATTGGAAACAGAAAATTTTTCAACCAAAAAATGAATGAAAAAAAATGCTATGTATAGTCCACAGATTTGGACAGCCACCATCTCACCATATCCTCCAATCTCGCATCTCGAGCCAGCAGTTCTGTTTCTGTGCATTTAAGGCACAAACTAGCTTAGCTGCTGCATCGAAATGCAGATTGGAAACAGAAAATTTTTCAACCAAAAAATGAATGAAAAAAAATGCTATGTATAGTCCACAGATTTGGACAGCCACCATCTCACCATATCCTCCAATCTCGCATCTCGAGCCAGCAGTTCTGTTTCTGTGCATTTAAGGCACAAACTAGCATAGCTGCTGCATGGAAATGCAGATTGGAAACAGAAAATTTTTCATCCGAAAAATGAATGAAAAAAATTTCTATGTATAGTCCACAGATTTGGACAGCCACCATCTCACCATATCCTCCAATCTCGCATCTCGAGCCAGCGGTTCTGTTTCTGTGCATTTAAGGCACAAACTAGCTTAGCTGCTGCATCGAAATGCAGATTGGAAACAGAAAATTTTTCAACCAAAAAATGAATGAAAAAAAATGCTATGTATAGTCCATAGATTTGGACAGCCACCATCTCACCATATCCTCCAATCTCGCATCTCGAGCCAGCAGTTCTGTTTCTGTGCATTGAAGGCGCAAACTAGCTTAGCTGCTGCATCGAAATGCAGATTGGAAACAGAAAATTTTTCAACCAAAAAATGAATGAAAAAAAATGCTATGTATAGTCCACAGATTTGGACAGCCACCATCTCACCATATCCTCCAATCTCGCATCTCGAGCCAGCAGTTCTGTTTCTGTGCATTTAAGGCACAAACTAGCTTAGCTGCTGCATCGAAATGCAGATTGGAAACAGAAAATTTTTCAACCAAAAAATGAATGAAAAAAAATGCTATGTATAGTCCACAGATTTGGACAGCCACCATCTCACCATATCCTCCAATCTCGCATCTCGAGCCAGCAGTTCTGTTTCTGTGCATTGAAGGCACAAACTAGCTTAGCTGCTGCATCGAAATGCAGATTGGAAACAGAAAATTTTTCAACCAAAAAATGGATGAAAAAAATTGCTATGTATATATAGTCCACAGATCTGGACAGCCACCATCTCACCATATCCTCCAATCTCGCATGTCGAGCCAGCGGTTCTGTTTCTGTGCATTTAAGGCACAAACTAGCTTAGCTGCTGCATCGAAATGCAGATTGGAAACAGAAAATTTTTCAACCAAAAAATGGATGAAAAAAATTGCTATGTATAGTCCACAGATTTGGACAGCCACCATCTCACCATATCCTCCAATCTCGCATCTCGAGCCAGCGGTTCTGTTTCTGTGCATTTAAGGCACAAACTAGCTTAGCTGCTGCATCGAAATGCAGATTGGAAACAGAAAATTTTTCAACCAAAAAATGTGTGAAAAAAATTGCTATGTATAGTCCACAGATCTGGATAGCCACCATTTCACCATATCCTCCAATCGCGCATCTCGAGCCAGCGGTTCTGTTTCTGTGCATTTAAGGCACAAACTAGCTTAGCTGCTGCATCGAAATGCAGATTGGAAACAGAAAATTTTTCAACCAAAAAATGGATGAAAAAAATTGCTATGTATAGTCCACAGATTTGGACAGCCACCATCTCACCATATCCTCCAATCTCGCATGTCGAGCCAGCGGTTCTGTTTCTGTGCATTTAAGGCACAAACTAGCTTAGCTGCTGCATCGAAATGCAGATTGGAAACAGAAAATTTTTCAACCAAAAAATGTGTGAAAAAAATTGCTATGTATAGTCCACAGATCTGGATAGCCACCATTTCACCATATCCTCCAATCGCGCATCTCGAGCCAGCGGTTCTGTTTCTGTGCATTTAAGGCACAAACTAGCTTAGCTGCTGCATCGAAATGCAGATTGGAAACAGAAAATTTTTCAACCAAAAAATGGATGAAAAAAATTGCTATGTATAGTCCACAGATTTGGACAGCGACCATCTCACCATATCCTCCAATCTCGCATCTCGAGCCAGCAGTTCTGTTTCTGTGCATTGAAGGCACAAACTAGCTTAGCTGGTGCATCGAAATGCAGATTGGAAACAGAAAATTTTTCAACCAAAAAATGGATGAAAAAAATTGCTATGTATATATAGTCCACAGATTTGGACAGCCACCATCTCACCATATTCTCCAATCTCGCATCTCGAGCCAGCGGTTCTGTTTCTGTGCATTTAAGGCACAAACTAGCTTAGCTGCTGCATCGAAATGCAGATTGGAAACAGAAAATTTTTCAACCAAAAAATGTGTGGAAAAAATTGCTATGTATAGTCCACAGATTTGGACAGCCACCATCTGACCATATCCTCCAATCTCGCATCTCGAGCCAGCAGTTCTGTTTCTGTGCATTGAAGGCACAAACTAGCTTAGCTGCTGCATCGAAATGCAGATCGGAAACAGAAAATTTTTCAACCAAAAAATGGATGAAAAAAATTGCTATGTATAGTCCACAGATTTGGACAGCCACCATCTCACCATATCCTCCAATCTCGCATCTCGAGCCAGCAGTTCTGTTTCTGTGCATTGAAGGCACAAACTAGCTTAGCTGCTGCATCGAAATGCAGATTGGAAACAGAAAATTTTTCAACCAAAAAATGGATGAAAAAAATTGCTATGTATATATAGTCCACAGATTTGGACAGCCACCATCTCACCATATCCTCCAATCTCGCATCTCGAGCCAGCAGTTCTGTTTCTGTGCATTTAAGGCACAAACTAGCTAAGCTGCTGCATCGAAATGCAGATTGGAAACAGAAAATTTTTCAACCAAAAAATGTGTGAAAAAAAATGCTATGTATAGTCCACAGATCTGGATAGCCACCATCTGACCATATCCTCCAATCTCGCATCTCGAGCCAGCAGTTCTGTTTCTGTGCATTTAAGGCACAAACTAGCATAGCTGCTGCATGGAAATGCAGATTGGAAACAGAAAATTTTTCAACCAAAAAATGTGCGAAAAAAAATGCTATGTATAGTCCACAGATTTGGACAGCCACCATCTCACCATATCCTCCAATCTCGCATCTCGAGCCAGCAGTTCTGTTTCTGTGCATTTAAGGCACAAACTAGCTTAGCTGCTGCATCGAAATGCAGATTGGAAACAGAAAATTTTTCAACCAAAAAATGGATGAAAAAAATTGCTATGTATAGTCCACAGATTTGGACAGCCACCATCTCACCATATTCTCCAATCTCGCATCTCGAGCCAGCGGTTCTGTTTCTGTGCATTTAAGGCACAAACTAGCTTAGCTGCTGCATCGAAATGCAGATTGGAAACAGAAAATTTTTCAACCAAAAAATGGATGAAAAAAATTGCTATGTATAGTCCACAGATTTGGACAGCCACCATCTCACCATATTCTCCAATCTCGCATCTCGAGCCAGCGGTTCTGTTTCTGTGCATTTAAGGCACAAAGTAGCTTAGCTGCTGCATCGAAATGCAGATTGGAAACAGAAAATTTTTCAACCAAAAAATGGATGAAAAAAATTGCTATGTATAGTCCACAGATTTGGACAGCCACCATCTCACCATATCCTCCAATCTCGCATCTCGAGCCAGCAGTTCTGTTTCTGTGCATTGAAGGCACAAACTAGCTTAGCTGCTGCATCGAAATGCAGATTGGAAACAGAAAATTTTTCAACCAAAAAATGGATGAAAAAAATTGCTATGTATAGTCCACAGATTTGGACAGCCACCATCTCACCATATTCTCCAATCTCGCATCTCGAGCCAGCGGTTCTGTTTCTGTGCATTTAAGGCACAAAGTAGCTTAGCTGCTGCATCGAAATGCAGATTGGAAACAGAAAATTTTTCAACCAAAAAATGGATGAAAAAAATTGCTATGTATAGTCCACAGATTTGGACAGCCACCATCTCACCATATCCTCCAATCTCGCATCTCGAGCCAGCAGTTCTGTTTCTGTGCATTGAAGGCACAAACTAGCTTAGCTGCTGCATCGAAATGCAGATTGGAAACAGAAAATTTTTCAACCAAAAAATGGATGAAAAAAATTGCTATGTATAGTCCACAGATTTGGACAGCCACCATCTCACCATATTCTCCAATCTCGCATCTCGAGCCAGCGGTTCTGTTTCTGTGCATTTAAGGCACAAACTAGCTTAGCTGCTGCATCGAAATGCAGATTGGAAACAGAAAATTTTTCAACCAAAAAATGTGTGAAAAAAATTGCTATGTATAGTCCACAGATCTGGATAGCCACCATTTCACCATATCCTCCAATCGCGCATCTCGAGCCAGCGGTTCTGTTTCTGTGCATTTAAGGCACAAAGTAGCTTAGCTGCTGCATCGAAATGCAGATTGGAAACAGAAAATTTTTCAACCAAAAAATGGATGAAAAAAATTGCTATGTATAGTCCACAGATTTGGACAGCCACCATCTCACCATATCCTCCAATCTCGCATCTCGAGCCAGCAGTTCTGTTTCTGTGCATTTAAGGCACAAACTAGCTTAGCTGCTGCATCGAAATGCAGATTGGAAACAGAAAATTTTTCAACCAAAAAATGGATGAAAAAAATTGCTATGTATAGTCCACAGATTTGGACAGCCACCATCTCACCATATCCTCCAATCTCGCATCTCGAGCCAGCAGTTCTGTTTCTGTGCATTGAAGGCACAAACTGGCTTAGCTGCTGCATCGAAATGCAGATTGGAAACA
Organism: Xylota segnis; assembly: GCA_963583995.1. Taxonomy (NCBI): domain Eukaryota; kingdom Metazoa; phylum Arthropoda; class Insecta; order Diptera; family Syrphidae; genus Xylota; species Xylota segnis. Next base: position 43,690,505 of record OY757238.1, read on the forward strand.
GAAAATTTTTCACCCAAAAAATGGATGAAAAAAATTGCTATGTATAGTCCACAGATTTGGACAGCCACCATCTGACCATATCCTCCAATCTCGCATCTCGAGCCAGCGGTTCTGTTTCTGTGCATTTAAGGCACAAACTAGCTTAGCTGCTGCATCGAAATGCAGATTGGAAACAGAAAATTTTTCAACCAAAAAATGGATGAAAAAAATTGCTATGTATAGTCCACAGATTTGGACAGCCACCATCTCACCATATCCTCCAATCTCGCATCTCGAGCCAGCAGTTCTGTTTCTGTGCATTGAAGGCACAAACTGGCTTAGCTGCTGCATCGAAATGCAGATTGGAAACAGAAAATTTTTCAACCAAAAAATGGATGAAAAAAATTGCTATGTATAGTCCACAGATTTGGACAGCCACCATCTGACCATATCCTCCAATCTCGCATCTCGAGCCAGCGGTTCTGTTTCTGTGCATTTAAGGCACAAACTAGCTTAGCTGCTGCATCGAAATGCAGATTGGAAACAGAAAAATTTTCAACCAAAAAATGGATGAAAAAAATTGCTATGTATAGTCCACAGATTTGGACAGCCACCATCTCACCATATCCTCCAATCTCGCATCTCGAGCCAGCAGTTCTGTTTCTGTGCATTGAAGGCACAAACTGGCTTAGCTGCTGCATCGAAATGCAGATTGGAAACAGAAAATTTTTCAATCAAAAAATGGATGAAAAAAATTGCTATGTATAGTCCACAGATCTGGATAGCCACCATTTCACCATATCCTCCAATCGCGCATCTCGAGCCAGCGGTTCTGTTTCTGTGCATTTAAGGCACAAACTAGCTTAGCTGCTGCATCGAAATGCAGATTGGAAACAGAAAATTTTTCAACCAAAAAATGGATGAAAAAAATTGCTATGTATAGTCCACAGATTTGGACAGCCACCATCTCACCATATCCTCCAATCTCGCATCTCGAGCCAGCAGTTCTGTTTCTGTGCATTTAAGGCACAAACTAGCTTAGCTGCTGCATCGAAATGCAGATTGGAAACAGAAAATTTTTCAACCAAAAAATGGATGAAAAAAATTGCAATGTATAGTCCACAGATTTGGACAGCCACCATCTCACCATATTCTCCAATCTCGCATCTCGAGCCAGCGGTTCTGTTTCTGTGCATTTAAGGCACAAAGTAGCTTAGCTGCTGCATCGAAATGCAGATTGGAAACAGAAAATTTTTCAACCAAAAAATGTGTGAAAAAAATTGCTATGTATAGTCCACAGATCTGGATAGCCACCATTTCACCATATCCTCCAATCGCGCATCTCGAGCCAGCGGTTCTGTTTCTGTGCATTTAAGGCACAAACTAGCTTAGCTGCTGCATCGAAATGCAGATTGGAAACAGAAAATTTTTCAACCAAAAAATGGATGAAAAAAATTGCTATGTATAGTCCACAGATTTGGACAGCCACCATCTCACCATATCCTCCAATCTCGCATCTCGAGCCAGCAGTTCTGTTTCTGTGCATTGAAGGCACAAACTAGCTTAGCTGCTGCATCGAAATGCAGATTGGAAACAGAAAATTTTTCAACCAAAAAATGGATGAAAAAAATTGCTATGTATATATAGTCCACAGATTTGGACAGCCACCATCTCACCATATCCTCCAATCTCGCATCTCGAGCCAGCAGTTCTGTTTCTGTGCATTTAAGGCACAAACTAGCTTAGCTGCTGCATCGAAATGCAGATTGGAAACAGAAAATATTTCAACCAAAAAATGGATAAAAAAATTGCTAGTTTAGTCCACAGATCTGGACAGCCACCATCTCACCATATCCTCCAATTTCGCATGTCGAGCCAGCGGTTCTGTTTCTGTGCATTTAAGGCACAAACTAGCTTAGCTGCTGCATCGAAATGCAGATTGGAAACAGAAAATTTTTCAACCAAAAAATGGATGAAAAAAATTGCTATGTATAGTCCACAGATTTGGACAGCCACCATCTCACCATATTCTCCAATCTCGCATCTCGAGCCAGCGGTTCTGTTTCTGTGCATTTAAGGCACAAAGTAGCTTAGCTGCTGCATCGAAATGCAGATTGGAAACAGAAAATTTTTCAACCAAAAAATGGATGAAAAAAATTGCTATGTATAGTCCACAGATTTGGACAGCCACCATCTCACCATATCCTCCAATCTCGCATCTCGAGCCAGCAGTTCTGTTTCTGTGCATTGAAGGCACAAACTAGCTTAGCTGCTGCATCGAAATGCAGATTGGAAACAGAAAATTTTTCAACCAAAAAATGGATGAAAAAAATTGCTATGTATAGTCCACAGATTTGGACAGCCACCATCTCACCATATCCTCCAATCTCGCATCTCGAGCCAGCAGTTCTGTTTCTGTGCATTGAAGGCACAAACTAGCTTAGCTGCTGCATCGAAATGCAGATTGGAAACAGAAAATTTTTCAACCACAAAATGGATGAAAAAAATTGCTATGTATAGTCCACAGATTTGGACAGCCACCATCTCACCATATTCTCCAATCTCGCATCTCGAGCCAGCGGTTCTGTTTCTGTGCATTTAAGGCACAAACTAGCTTAGCTGCTGCATCGAAATGCAGATTGGAAACAGAAAATTTTTCAACCAAAAAATGTGTGAAAAAAATTGCTATGTATAGTCCACAGATCTGGATAGCCACCATTTCACCATATCCTCCAATCGCGCATCTCGAGCCAGCGGTTCTGTTTCTGTGCATTTAAGGCACAAAGTAGCTTAGCTGCTGCATCGAAATGCAGATTGGAAACAGAAAATTTTTCAACCAAAAAATGGATGAAAAAAATTGCTATGTATAGTCCACAGATTTGGACAGCCACCATCTCACCATATCCTCCAATCTCGCATCTCGAGCCAGCAGTTCTGTTTCTGTGCATTTAAGGCACAAACTAGCTTAGCTGCTGCATCGAAATGCAGATTGGAAACAGAAAATTTTTCAACCAAAAAATGGATGAAAAAAATTGCTATGTATAGTCCACAGATTTGGACAGCCACCATCTCACCATATCCTCCAATCTCGCATCTCGAGCCAGCAGTTCTGTTTCTGTGCATTTAAGGCACAAACTAGCTTAGCTGCTGCATCGAAATGCAGATTGGAGACAGAAAATATTTCAACCAAAAAATGGATAAAAAAATTGCTAGTTTAGTCCACAGATCTGGACAGCCACCATCTCACCATATCCTCCAATTTCGCATGTCGAGCCAGCGGTTCTGTTTCTGTGCATTTAAGGCACAAACTAGCTTAGCTGCTGCATCGAAATGCAGATTGGAAACAGAAAATTTTTCAACCAAAAAATGGATGCAAAAAATTGCTATGTATAGTCCACAGATTTGGATAGCCACCATCTCACCATATCCTCCAATCTCGCATCTCGAGCCAGCAGTTCTGTTTCTGTGCATTGAAGGCACAAACTAGCTTAGCTGCTGCATCGAAATGCAGATTGGAAACAGAAAATTTTTCAACCAAAAAATGGATGAAAAAAATTGCTATGTATAGTCCACAGATTTGGACAGCCACCATCTCACCATATTCTCCAATCTCGCATCTCGAGCCAGCGGTTCTGTTTCTGTGCATTTAAGGCACAAACTAGCTTAGCTGCTGCATCGAAATGCAGATTGGAAACAGAAAATTTTTCAACCAAAAAATGTGTGAAAAAAATTGCTATGTATAGTCCACAGATCTGGATAGCCACCATTTCACCATATCCTCCAATCGCGCATCTCGAGCCAGCGGTTCTGTTTCTGTGCATTTAAGGCACAAAGTAGCTTAGCTGCTGCATCGAAATGCAGATTGGAAACAGAAAATTTTTCAACCAAAAAATGGATGAAAAAAATTGCTATGTATAGTCCACAGATTTGGACAGCCACCATCTCACCATATCCTCCAATCTCGCATCTCGAGCCAGCAGTTCTGTTTCTGTGCATTTAAGGCACAAACTAGCTTAGCTGCTGCATCGAAATGCAGATTGGAAACAGAAAATTTTACAACCAAAAAATGGATGAAAAAAATTGCTATGTATAGTCCACAGATTTGGACAGCCACCATCTCACCATATCCTCCAATCTCGCATCTCGAGCCAGCAGTTCTGTTTCTGTGCATTTAAGGCACAAACTAGCTTAGCTGCTGCATCGAAATGCAGATTGGAAACAGAAAATTTTTCAACCAAAAAATGGATGAAAAAAATTGCTATGTATAGTCCACAGATTTGGACAGCCACCATCTCACCATATTCTCCAATCTCGCATCTCGAGCCAGCGGTTCTGTTTCTGTGCATTTAAGGCACAAACTAGCTTAGCTGCTGCATCGAAATGCAGATTGGAAACAGAAAATTTTTCAACCAAAAAATGTGTGAAAAAAATTGCTATGTATAGTCCACAGATCTGGATAGCCACCATTTCACCATATCCTCCAATCGCGCATCTCGAGCCAGCGGTTCTGTTTCTGTGCATTTAAGGCACAAAGTAACTTAGCTGCTGCATCGAAATGCAGATTGGAAACAGAAAATTTTTCAACCAAAAAATGGATGAAAAAAATTGCTATGTATAGTCCACAGATTTGGACAGCCACCATCTCACCATATCCTCCAATCTCGCATCTCGAGCCAGCAGTTCTGTTTCTGTGCATTTAAGGCACAAACTAGCTTAGCTGCTGCATCGAAATGCAGATTGGAAACAGAAAATTTTTCAACCAAAAAATGGATGAAAAAAATTGCTATGTATAGTCCACAGATTTGGACAGCCACCATCTCACCATATCCTCCAATCTCGCATCTCGAGCCAGCAGTTCTGTTTCTGTGCATTGAAGGCACAAACTGGCTTAGCTGCTGCATCGAAATGCAGATTGGAAACAGAAAATTTTTCAACCAAAAAATGTGTGAAAAAAATTGCTATGTATAGTCCACAGATCTGGATAGCCACCATTTCACCATATCCTCCAATCGCGCATCTCGAGCCAGCGGTTCTGTTTCTGTGCATTTAAGGCACAAAGTAGCTTAGCTGCTGCATCGAAATGCAGATTGGAAACAGAAAATATTTCAACCAAAAAATGGATAAAAAAATTGCTAGTTTAGTCCACAGATCTGGACAGCCACCATCTCACCATATCCTCCAATTTCGCATGTCGAGCCAGCGGTTCTGTTTCTGTGCATTTAAGGCACAAACTGGCTTAGCTGCTGCATCGAAATGCAGATTGGAAACAGAAAATTTTTCAACCAAAAAATGGATGAAAAAAATTGCTATGTATAGTCCACAGATTTGGACAGCCACCATCTCACCATATCCTCCAATCTCGCATCTCGAGCCAGCAGTTCTGTTTCTGTGCATTTAAGGCACAAACTAGCTTAGCTGCTGCATCGAAATGCAGATTGGAAACAGAAAATTTTTCAACCAAAAAATGGATGAAAAAAATTGCTATGTATAGTCCACAGATTTGGACAGCCACCATCTCACCATATCCTCCAATCTCGCATCTCGAGCCAGCAGTTCTGTTTCTGTGCATTTAAGGCACAAACTAGCTTAGCTGCTGCATCGAAATGCAGATTGGAGACAGAAAATATTTCAACCAAAAAATGGATAAAAAAATTGCTAGTTTAGTCCACAGATCTGGACAGCCACCATCTCACCATATCCTCCAATTTCGCATGTCGAGCCAGCGGTTCTGTTTCTGTGCATTTAAGGCACAAACTAGCTTAGCTGCTGCATCGAAATGCAGATTGGAAACAGAAAATTTTTCAACCAAAAAATGGATGCAAAAAATTGCTATGTATAGTCCACAGATTTGGACAGCCACCATCTCACCATATCCTCCAATCTCGCATCTCGAGCCAGCAGTTCTGTTTCTGTGCATTGAAGGCACAAACTAGCTTAGCTGCTGCATCGAAATGCAGATTGGAAACAGAAAATTTTTCAACCAAAAAATGGATGAAAAAAATTGCTATGTATAGTCCACAGATTTGGACAGCCACCATCTCACCATATCCTCCAATCTCGCATCTCGAGCCAGCAGTTCTGTTTCTGTGCATTGAAGGCACAAACTAGCTTAGCTGCTGCATCGAAATGCAGATTGGAAACAGAAAATTTTTCAACCAAAAAATGGATGAAAAAAATTGCTATGTATAGTCCACAGATTTGGACAGCCACCATCTCACCATATTCTCCAATCTCGCATCTCGAGCCAGCGGTTCTGTTTCTGTGCATTTAAGGCACAAACTAGCTTAGCTGCTGCATCGAAATGCAGATTGGAAACAGAAAATTTTTCAACCAAAAAATGTGTGAAAAAAATTGCTATGTATAGTCCACAGATCTGGATAGCCACCATTTCACCATATCCTCCAATCGCGCATCTCGAGCCAGCGGTTCTGTTTCTGTGCATTTAAGGCACAAAGTAGCTTAGCTGCTGCATCGAAATGCAGATTGGAAACAGAAAATTTTTCAACCAAAAAATGGATGAAAAAAATTGCTATGTATAGTCCACAGATTTGGACAGCCACCATCTCACCATATCCTCCAATCTCGCATCTCGAGCCAGCAGTTCTGTTTCTGTGCATTTAAGGCACAAACTAGCTTAGCTGCTGCATCGAAATGCAGATTGGAAACAGAAAATTTTACAACCAAAAAATGGATGAAAAAAATTGCTATGTATAGTCCACAGATTTGGACAGCCACCATCTCACCATATCCTCCAATCTCGCATCTCGAGCCAGCAGTTCTGTTTCTGTGCATTTAAGGCAGAAACTAGCTTAGCTGCTGCATCGAAATGCAGATTGGAAACAGAAAATTTTTCAACCAAAAAATGGATGAAAAAAATTGCTATGTATAGTCCACAGATTTGGACAGCCACCATCTCACCATATTCTCCAATCTCGCATCTCGAGCCAGCGGTTCTGTTTCTGTGCATTTAAGGCACAAACTAGCTTAGCTGCTGCATCGAAATGCAGATTGGAAACAGAAAATTTTTCAACCAAAAAATGTGTGAAAAAAATTGCTATGTATAGTCCACAGATCTGGATAGCCACCATTTCACCATATCCTCCAATCGCGCATCTCGAGCCAGCGGTTCTGTTTCTGTGCATTTAAGGCACAAAGTAGCTTAGCTGCTGCATCGAAATGCAGATTGGAAACAGAAAATTTTTCAACCAAAAAATGGATGAAAAAAATTGCTATGTATAGTCCACAGATTTGGACAGCCACCATCTCACCATATCCTCCAATCTCGCATCTCGAGCCAGCAGTTCTGTTTCTGTGCATTTAAGGCACAAACTAGCTTAGCTGCTGCATCGAAATGCAGATTGGAAACAGAAAATTTTTCAACCAAAAAATGGATGAAAAAAATTGCTATGTATAGTCCACAGATTTGGACAGCCACCATCTCACCATATCCTCCAATCTCGCATCTCGAGCCAGCAGTTCTGTTTCTGTGCATTGAAGGCACAAACTGGCTTAGCTGCTGCATCGAAATGCAGATTGGAAACAGAAAATTTTTCAACCAAAAAATGGATGAAAAAAATTGCTATGTATAGTCCACAGATTTGGACAGCCACCATCTTACCATATCCTCCAATCTCGCATCTCGAGCCAGCGGTTCTGTTTCTGTGCATTTAAGGCACAAACTAGCTTAGCTGCTGCATCGAAATGCAGATTGGAAACAGAAAATTTTTCAACCAAAAAATGGATGAAAAAAATTGCTATGTATAGTCCACAGATTTGGACAGCCACCATCTCACCATATCCTCCAATCTCGCATCTCGAGCCAGCGGTTCTGTTTCTGTGCATTTAAGGCACAAAGTAGCTTAGCTGCTGCATCGAAATGCAGATTGGAAACAGAAAATTTTTCAACCAAAAAATGGATGAAAAAAATTGCTATGTATAGTCCACAGATTTGGACAGCCACCATCTTACCATATCCTCCAATCTCGCATCTCGAGCCAGCGGTTCTGTTTCTGTGCATTTAAGGCACAAAGTAGCTTAGCTGCTGCATCGAAATGCAGATTGGAAACAGAAAATATTTCAACCAAAAAATGGATAAAAAAATTGCTAGTTTAGTCCACAGATCTGGACAGCCACCATCTCACCATATCCTCCAATTTCGCATGTCGAGCCAGCGGTTCTGTTTCTGTGCATTTAAGGCACAAAGTAGCTTAGCTGCTGCATCGAAATGCAGATTGGAAACAGAAAATTTTTCAACCAAAAAATGGATGAAAAAAATTGCTATGTATAGTCCACAGATTTGGACAGCCACCATCTTACCATATCCTCCAATCTCGCATCTCGAGCCAGCGGTTCTGTTTCTGTGCATTTAAGGCACAAAGTAGCTTAGCTGCTGCATCGAAATGCAGATTGGAAACAGAAAATATTTCAACCAAAAAATGGATAAAAAAATTGCTAGTTTAGTCCACAGATCTGGACAGCCACCATCTCACCATATCCTCCAATTTCGCATGTCGAGCCAGCGGTTCTGTTTCTGTGCATTTAAGGCACAAACTGGCTTAGCTGCTGCATCGAAATGCAGATTGGAAACAGAAAATTTTTCAACCAAAAAATGGATGAAAAAAATTGCTATGTATAGTCCACAGATTTGGACAGCCACCATCTCACCATATCCTCCAATCTCGCATCTCGAGCCAGCAGTTCTGTTTCTGTGCATTTAAGGCACAAACTAGCTTAGCTGCTGCATCGAAATGCAGATTGGAAACAGAAAATTTTTCAACCAAAAAATGGATGAAAAAAATTGCTATGTATAGTCCACAGATTTGGACAGCCACCATCTCACCATATCCTCCAATCTCGCATCTCGAGCCAGCAGTTCTGTTTCTGTGCATTGAAGGCACAAACTGGCTTAGCTGCTGCATCGAAATGCAGATTGGAAACAGAAAATTTTTCAACCAAAAAATGGATGAAAAAAATTGCTATGTATAGTCCACAGATCTGGATAGCCACCATTTCACCATATCCTCCAATCGCGCATCTCGAGCCAGCAGTTCTGTTTCTGTGCATTTAAGGCACAAACTAGCTTAGCTGCTGCATCGAAATGCAGATTGGAAACAGAAAATTTTTCAACCAAAAAATGGATGAAAAAAATTGCTATGTATAGTCCACAGATTTGGACAGCCACCATCTTACCATATCCTCCAATCTCGCATCTCGAGCCAGCGGTTCTGTTTCTGTGCATTTAAGGCACAAAGTAGCTTAGCTGCTGCATCGAAATGCAGATTGGAAACAGAAAATTTTTCAACCAAAAAATGGATGAAAAAAATTGCTATGTATAGTCCACAGATTTGGACAGCCACCATCTCACCATATCCTCCAATCTCGCATCTCGAGCCAGCAGTTCTGTTTCTGTGCATTTAAGGCACAAACTAGCTTAGCTGCTGCATCGAAATGCAGATTGGAAACAGAAAATTTTTCAACCAAAAAATGGATGAAAAAAATTGCTATGTATAGTCCACAGATTTGGACAGCCACCATCTCACCATATCCTCCAATCTCGCATCTCGAGCCAGCAGTTCTGTTTCTGTGCATTGAAGGCACAAACTGGCTTAGCTGCTGCATCGAAATGCAGATTGGAAACAGAAAATTTTTCAACCAAAAAATGGATGAAAAAAATTGCTATGTATAGTCCACAGATCTGGATAGCCACCATTTCACCATATCCTCCAATCGCGCATCTCGAGCCAGCGGTTCTGTTTCTGTGCATTTAAGGCACAAACTAGCTTAGCTGCTGCATCGAAATGCAGATTGGAAACAGAAAATATTTCAACCAAAAAATGGATAAAAAAATTGCTAGTTTAGTCCACAGATCTGGACAGCCACCATCTCACCATATCCTCCAATTTCGCATGTCGAGCCAGCGGTTCTGTTTCTGTGCATTTAAGGCACAAACTAGCTTAGCTGCTGCATCGAAATGCAGATTGGAAACAGAAAATTTTTCAACCAAAAAATGGATGAAAAAAATTGCTATGTATAGTCCACAGATTTGGACAGCCACCATCTCACCATATCCTCCAATCTCGCATCTCGAGCCAGCAGTTCTGTTTCTGTGCATTTAAGGCACAAACTAGCTTAGCTGCTGCATCGAAATGCAGATTGGAAACAGAAAATTTTTCAACCAAAAAATGGATGAAAAAAATTGCTATGTATAGTCCACAGATTTGGACAGCCACCATCTTACCATATCCTCCAATCTCGCATCTCGAGCCAGCGGTTCTGTTTCTGTGCATTTAAGGCACAAAGTAGCTTAGCTGCTGCATCGAAATGCAGATTGGAAACAGAAAATATTTCAACCAAAAAATGGATAAAAAAATTGCTAGTTTAGTCCACAGATCTGGACAGCCACCATCTCACCATATCCTCCAATTTCGCATGTCGAGCCAGCGGTTCTGTTTCTGTGCATTTAAGGCACAAAGTAGCTTAGCTGCTGCATCGAAATGCAGATTGGAAACAGAAAATTTTTCAACCAAAAAATGGATGAAAAAAATTGCTATGTATAGTCCACAGATTTGGACAGCCACCATCTCACCATATCCTCCAATCTCGCATCTCGAGCCAGCAGTTCTGTTTCTGTGCATTGAAGGCACAAACTGGCTTAGCTGCTGCATCGAAATGCAGATTGGAAACAGAAAATTTTTCAACCAAAAAATGGATGAAAAAAATTGCTATGTATAGTCCACAGATTTGGACAGCCACCATCTCACCATATCCTCCAATCTCGCATCTCGAGCCAGCAGTTCTGTTTCTGTGCATTTAAGGCACAAACTAGCTTAGCTGCTGCATCGAAATGCAGATTGGAAACAGAAAATTTTTCAACCAAAAAATGGATGAAAAAAATTGCTATGTATAGTCCACAGATTTGGACAGCCACCATCTTACCATATCCTCCAATCTCGCATCTCGAGCCAGCAGTTCTGTTTCTGTGCATTGAAGGCACAAACTGGCTTAGCTGCTGCATCGAAATGCAGATTGGAAACAGAAAATTTTTCAACCAAAAAATGGATGAAAAAAATTGCTATGTATAGTCCACAGATTTGGACAGCCACCATCTCACCATATCCTCCAATCTCGCATCTCGAGCCAGCAGTTCTGTTTCTGTGCATTTAAGGCACAAAGTAGCTTAGCTGCTGCATCGAAATGCAGATTGGAAACAGAAAATTTTTCAACCAAAAAATGGATGAAAAAAATTGCTATGTATAGTCCACAGATTTGGACAGCCACCATCTCACCATATCCTCCAATCTCGCATCTCGAGCCAGCAGTTCTGTTTCTGTGCATTGAAGGCACAAACTGGCTTAGCTGCTGCATCGAAATGCAGATTGGAAACAGAAAATTTTTCAACCAAAAAATGGATGAAAAAAATTGCTATGTATAGTCCACAGATTTGGACAGCCACCATCTCACCATATCCTCCAATCTCGCATCTCGAGCCAGCAGTTCTGTTTCTGTGCATTTAAGGCACAAACTAGCTTAGCTGCTGCATCGAAATGCAGATTGGAAACAGAAAATTTTTCAACCAAAAAATGGATGAAAAAAATTGCTATGTATAGTCCACAGATTTGGACAGCCACCATCTTACCATATCCTCCAATCTCGCATCTCGAGCCAGCGGTTCTGTTTCTGTGCATTTAAGGCACAAAGTAGCTTAGCTGCTGCATCGAAATGCAGATTGGAAACAGAAAATTTTTCAACCAAAAAATGGATGAAAAAAATTGCTATGTATAGTCCACAGATTTGGACAGCCACCATCTCACCATATCCTCCAATCTCGCATCTCGAGCCAGCAGTTCTGTTTCTGTGCATTTAAGGCACAAACTAGCTTAGCTGCTGCATCGAAATGCAGATTGGAAACAGAAAATTTTTCAACCAAAAAATGGATGAAAAAAATTGCTATGTATAGTCCACAGATTTGGACAGCCACCATCTCACCATATCCTCCAATCTCGCATCTCGAGCCAGCAGTTCTGTTTCTGTGCATTGAAGGCACAAACTGGCTTAGCTGCTGCATCGAAATGCAGATTGGAAACAGAAAATTTTTCAACCAAAAAATGGATGAAAAAAATTGCTATGTATAGTCCACAGATCTGGATAGCCACCATTTCACCATATCCTCCAATCGCGCATCTCGAGCCAGCGGTTCTGTTTCTGTGCATTTAAGGCACAAACTAGCTTAGCTGCTGCATCGAAATGCAGATTGGAAACAGAAAATATTTCAACCAAAAAATGGATAAAAAAATTGCTAGTTTAGTCCACAGATCTGGACAGCCACCATCTCACCATATCCTCCAATTTCGCATGTCGAGCCAGCGGTTCTGTTTCTGTGCATTTAAGGCACAAACTAGCTTAGCTGCTGCATCGAAATGCAGATTGGAAACAGAAAATTTTTCAACCAAAAAATGGATGAAAAAAATTGCTATGTATAGTCCACAGATTTGGACAGCCACCATCTCACCATATTCTCCAATCTCGCATCTCGAGCCAGCGGTTCTGTTTCTGTGCATTTAAGGCACAAAGTAGCTTAGCTGCTGCATCGAAATGCAGATTGGAAACAGAAAATTTTTCAACCAAAAAATGGATGAAAAAAATTGCTATGTATAGTCCACAGATTTGGACAGCCACCATCTCACCATATCCTCCAATCTCGCATCTCGAGCCAGCAGTTCTGTTTCTGTGCATTGAAGGCACAAACTAGCTTAGCTGCTGCATCGAAATGCAGATTGGAAACAGAAAATTTTTCAACCAAAAAATGGATGAAAAAAATTGCTATGTATAGTCCACAGATTTGGACAGCCACCATCTCACCATATCCTCCAATCTCGCATCTCGAGCCAGCAGTTCTGTTTCTGTGCATTGAAGGCACAAACTAGCTTAGCTGCTGCATCGAAATGCAGATTGGAAACAGAAAATTTTTCAACCAAAAAATGGATGAAAAAAATTGCTATGTATAGTCCACAGATTTGGACAGCCACCATCTCACCATATTCTCCAATCTCGCATCTCGAGCCAGCGGTTCTGTTTCTGTGCATTTAAGGCACAAACTAGCTTAGCTGCTGCATCGAAATGCAGATTGGAAACAGAAAATTTTTCAACCAAAAAATGTGTGAAAAAAATTGCTATGTATAGTCCACAGATCTGGATAGCCACCATTTCACCATATCCTCCAATCGCGCATCTCGAGCCAGCGGTTCTGTTTCTGTGCATTTAAGGCACAAAGTAGCTTAGCTGCTGCATCGAAATGCAGATTGGAAACAGAAAATTTTTCAACCAAAAAATGGATGAAAAAAATTGCTATGTATAGTCCACAGATTTGGACAGCCACCATCTCACCATATCCTCCAATCTCGCATCTCGAGCCAGCAGTTCTGTTTCTGTGCATTTAAGGCACAAACTAGCTTAGCTGCTGCATCGAAATGCAGATTGGAAACAGAAAATTTTTCAACCAAAAAATGGATGAAAAAAATTGCTATGTATAGTCCACAGATTTGGACAGCCACCATCTGACCATATCCTCCAATCTCGCATCTCGAGCCAGCGGTTCTGTTTCTGTGCATTTAAGGCACAAACTAGCTTAGCTGCTGCATCGAAATGCAGATTGGAAACAGAAAATTTTTCAACCAAAAAATGGATGAAAAAAATTGCTATGTATAGTCCACAGATTTGGACAGCCACCATCTCACCATATCCTCCAATCTCGCATCTCGAGCCAGCAGTTCTGTTTCTGTGCATTGAAGGCACAAACTGGCTTAGCTGCTGCATCAAAATGCAGATTGGAAACAGAAAATTTTTCAACCAAAAAATGGATGAAAAAAATTGCTATGTATAGTCCACAGATCTGGATAGCCACCATTTCACCATATCCTCCAATCGCGCATCTCGAGCCAGCGGTTCTGTTTCTGTGCATTTAAGGCACAAACTAGCTTAGCTGCTGCATCGAAATGCAGATTGGAAACAGAAAATTTTTCAACCAAAAAATGGATGAAAAAAATTGCTATGTATAGTCCACAGATTTGGACAGCCACCATCTCACCATATTCTCCAATCTCGCATCTCGAGCCAGCGGTTCTGTTTCTGTGCATTTAAGGCACAAACTAGCTTAGCTGCTGCATCGAAATGCAGATTGGAAACAGAAAATATTTCAACCAAAAAATGGATAAAAAAATTGCTAGTTTAGTCCACAGATCTGGACAGCCACCATCTCACCATATCCTCCAATTTCGCATGTCGAGCCAGCGGTTCTGTTTCTGTGCATTTAAGGCACAAAGTAGCTTAGCTGCTGCATCGAAATGCAGATTGGAAACAGAAAATTTTTCAACCAAAAAATGGATGAAAAAAATTGCTATGTATAGTCCACAGATTTGGACAGCCACCATCTCACCATATCCTCCAATCTCGCATCTCGAGCCAGCAGTTCTGTTTCTGTGCATTGAAGGCACAAACTGGCTTAGCTGCTGCATCGAAATGCAGATTGGAAACAGAAAATTTTTCAACCAAAAAATGGATGAAAAAAATTGCTATGTATAGTCCACAGATTTGGACAGCCACCATCTCACCATATCCTCCAATCTCGCATCTCGAGCCAGCAGTTCTGTTTCTGTGCATTTAAGGCACAAACTAGCTTAGCTGCTGCATCGAAATGCAGATTGGAAACAGAAAATTTTTCAACCAAAAAATGGATGAAAAAAATTGCTATGTATAGTCCACAGATTTGGACAGCCACCATCTTACCATATCCTCCAATCTCGCATCTCGAGCCAGCGGTTCTGTTTCTGTGCATTTAAGGCACAAAGTAGCTTAGCTGCTGCATCGAAATGCAGATTGGAAACAGAAAATTTTTCAACCAAAAAATGGATGAAAAAAATTGCTATGTATAGTCCACAGATTTGGACAGCCACCATCTCACCATATCCTCCAATCTCGCATCTCGAGCCAGCAGTTCTGTTTCTGTGCATTTAAGGCACAAACTAGCTTAGCTGCTGCATCGAAATGCAGATTGGAAACAGAAAATTTTTCAACCAAAAAATGGATGAAAAAAATTGCTATGTATAGTCCACAGATTTGGACAGCCACCATCTCACCATATCCTCCAATCTCGCATCTCGAGCCAGCAGTTCTGTTTCTGTGCATTGAAGGCACAAACTGGCTTAGCTGCTGCATCGAAATGCAGATTGGAAACAGAAAATTTTTCAACCAAAAAATGGATGAAAAAAATTGCTATGTATAGTCCACAGATCTGGATAGCCACCATTTCACCATATCCTCCAATCGCGCATCTCGAGCCAGCGGTTCTGTTTCTGTGCATTTAAGGCACAAACTAGCTTAGCTGCTGCATCGAAATGCAGATTGGAAACAGAAAATATTTCAACCAAAAAATGGATAAAAAAATTGCTAGTTTAGTCCACAGATCTGGACAGCCACCATCTCACCATATCCTCCAATTTCGCATGTCGAGCCAGCGGTTCTGTTTCTGTGCATTTAAGGCACAAACTAGCTTAGCTGCTGCATCGAAATGCAGATTGGAAACAGAAAATTTTTCAACCAAAAAATGGATGAAAAAAATTGCTATGTATAGTCCACAGATTTGGACAGCCACCATCTCACCATATTCTCCAATCTCGCATCTCGAGCCAGCGGTTCTGTTTCTGTGCATTTAAGGCACAAAGTAGCTTAGCTGCTGCATCGAAATGCAGATTGGAAACAGAAAATTTTTCAACCAAAAAATGGATGAAAAAAATTGCTATGTATAGTCCACAGATTTGGACAGCCACCATCTCACCATATCCTCCAATCTCGCATCTCGAGCCAGCAGTTCTGTTTCTGTGCATTGAAGGCACAAACTAGCTTAGCTGCTGCATCGAAATGCAGATTGGAAACAGAAAATTTTTCAACCAAAAAATGGATGAAAAAAATTGCTATGTATAGTCCACAGATTTGGACAGCCACCATCTCACCATATCCTCCAATCTCGCATCTCGAGCCAGCAGTTCTGTTTCTGTGCATTTAAGGCACAAACTAGCTTAGCTGCTGCATCGAAATGCAGATTGGAAACAGAAAATTTTTCAACCAAAAAATGGATGAAAAAAATTGCTATGTATAGTCCACAGATTTGGACAGCCACCATCTCACCATATTCTCCAATCTCGCATCTCGAGCCAGCGGTTCTGTTTCTGTGCATTTAAGGCACAAACTAGCTTAGCTGCTGCATCGAAATGCAGATTGGAAACAGAAAATTTTTCAACCAAAAAATGTGTGAAAAAAATTGCTATGTATAGTCCACAGATCTGGATAGCCACCATTTCACCATATCCTCCAATCGCGCATCTCGAGCCAGCGGTTCTGTTTCTGTGCATTTAAGGCACAAAGTAGCTTAGCTGCTGCATCGAAATGCAGATTGGAAACAGAAAATTTTTCAACCAAAAAATGGATGAAAAAAATTGCTATGTATAGTCCACAGATTTGGACAGCCACCATCTCACCATATCCTCCAATCTCGCATCTCGAGCCAGCAGTTCTGTTTCTGTGCATTTAAGGCACAAACTAGCTTAGCTGCTGCATCGAAATGCAGATTGGAAACAGAAAATTTTTCAACCAAAAAATGGATGAAAAAAATTGCTATGTATAGTCCACAGATTTGGACAGCCACCATCTGACCATATCCTCCAATCTCGCATCTCGAGCCAGCGGTTCTGTTTCTGTGCATTTAAGGCACAAACTAGCTTAGCTGCTGCATCGAAATGCAGATTGGAAACAGAAAATTTTTCAACCAAAAAATGGATGAAAAAAATTGCTATGTATAGTCCACAGATTTGGACAGCCACCATCTCACCATATCCTCCAATCTCGCATCTCGAGCCAGCAGTTCTGTTTCTGTGCATTGAAGGCACAAACTGGCTTAGCTGCTGCATCAAAATGCAGATTGGAAACAGAAAATTTTTCAACCAAAAAATGGATGAAAAAAATTGCTATGTATAGTCCACAGATCTGGATAGCCACCATTTCACCATATCCTCCAATCGCGCATCTCGAGCCAGCGGTTCTGTTTCTGTGCATTTAAGGCACAAACTAGCTTAGCTGCTGCATCGAAATGCAGATTGGAAACAGAAAATTTTTCAACCAAAAAATGGATGAAAAAAATTGCTATGTATAGTCCACAGATTTGGACAGCCACCATCTCACCATATCCTCCAATCTCGCATCTCGAGCCAGCAGTTCTGTTTCTGTGCATTTAAGGCACAAACTAGCTTAGCTGCTGCATCGAAATGCAGATTGGAAACAGAAAATTTTTCAACCAAAAAATGGATGAAAAAAATTGCAATGTATAGTCCACAGATTTGGACAGCCACCATCTCACCATATTCTCCAATCTCGCATCTCGAGCCAGCGGTTCTGTTTCTGTGCATTTAAGGCACAAAGTAGCTTAGCTGCTGCATCGAAATGCAGATTGGAAACAGAAAATTTTTCAACCAAAAAATGTGTGAAAAAAATTGCTATGTATAGTCCACAGATCTGGATAGCCACCATTTCACCATATCCTCCAATCGCGCATCTCGAGCCAGCGGTTCTGTTTCTGTGCATTTAAGGCACAAACTAGCTTAGCTGCTGCATCGAAATGCAGATTGGAAACAGAAAATTTTTCAACCAAAAAATGGATGAAAATAATTGCTATGTATAGTCCACAGATTTGGACAGCCACCATCTCACCATATCCTCCAATCTCGCATCTCGAGCCAGCAGTTCTGTTTCTGTGCATTGAAGGCACAAACTAGCTTAGCTGCTGCATCGAAATGCAGATTGGAAACAGAAAATTTTTCAACCAAAAAATGGATGAAAAAAATTGCTATGTATATATAGTCCACAGATTTGGACAGCCACCATCTCACCATATCCTCCAATCTCGCATCTCGAGCCAGCAGTTCTGTTTCTGTGCATTTAAGGCACAAACTAGCTTAGCTGCTGCATCGAAATGCAGATTGGAAACAGAAAATATTTCAACCAAAAAATGGATAAAAAAATTGCTAGTTTAGTCCACAGATCTGGACAGCCACCATCTCACCATATCCTCCAATTTCGCATGTCGAGCCAGCGGTTCTGTTTCTGTGCATTTAAGGCACAAACTAGCTTAGCTGCTGCATCAAAATGCAGATTGGAAACAGAAAATTTTTCAACCAAAAAATGGATGAAAAAAATTGCTATGTATAGTCCACAGATTTGGACAGCCACCATCTCACCATATCCTCCAATCTCGCATCTCGAGCCAGCTGTTCTGTTTCTGTGCATTTAAGGCACAAACTAACATAGCTGCTGCATGGAAATGCAGATTGGAAACAGAAAATTTTTCAAACAAAAAATGGATGAAAAAAATTGCAATGTATAGTCCACAGATTTGGATAGCCACCATCTCACCATATCTTCTAACCACGCATCTCGAGCCAGCGGTTCTGTTTCTGTGCATTTAAGGCACAAACTAACATAGCTGCTGCCTTGAAATGCAGATTGGAAACAGAAAATTTTTCAAACAAAAAATGGATGAAAAAAATTGCTATGTATAGTCCACCGATCTGGATAGCCACCATCTCACCATATCCTCCAATCTCGCATCTCGAGCCAGCGGTTCTGTTTCTGTGCATTTAAGGCACAAACTAGCTTAGCTGCTGCATCGAAATGCAGATTGGAAACAGAACATTTTTCAACCAAAAAATGGATGAAAAAAATTGCAATGTATAGTCCACAGATTTGGACAGCCACCATCTCACCATATCCTCCAATCTCGCATCTCGATCCAGCAGTTCTGTCTCTGTGCATTTAAGGCACAAACTAGCTTAGCTGCTGCATTGAAATGCAGATTGGAAACAGAAAATTTTTCAACCAAAAAATGGATGAAAAAAATTGCTATGTATAGTCCACAGATTTGGACAGCCACCATCTCACCATATCCTCCAATCTCGCATCTCGAGCCAGCAGTTCTGTTTCTGTGCATTGAAGGCACAAACTAGCTTAGCTGCTGCATCGAAATGCAGATTGGAAACAGAAAATTTTTCAACCAAAAAATGGATGAAAAAAATTGCTATGTATAGTCCACAGATTTGGACAGCCACCATCTCACCATATCCTCCAATCTCGCATCTCGAGCCAGCTGTTCTGTTTCTGTGCATTTAAGGCACAAACTAACATAGCTGCTGCATGGAAATGCAGATTGGAAACAGAAAATTTTTCAACCAAAAAATGGATGAAAAAAATTGCAATGTATAGTCCACCGATCTGGATAGCCACCATCTCACCATATCCTCCAATCTCGCATCTCGAGCCAGCGGTTCTGTTTCTGTGCATTTAAGGCACAAACTAGCTTAGCTGCTGCATCGAAATGCAGATTGGAAACAGAACATTTTTCAACCAAAAAATGGATGAAAAAAATTGCAATGTATAGTCCACAGATTTGGACAGCCACCATCTCACCATATCCTCCAATCTCGCATCTCGAGCCAGCAGTTCTGTTTCTGTGCATTTAAGGCACAAACTAGCTTAGCTGCTGCATTGAAATGCAGATTGGAAACAGAATATTTTTCAACCAAAAAATAGATGAAAAAAATTGCTATGTATAGTCCACAGATTTGGACAGCCACCATCTCACCATATCCTCCAATCTCGCATCTCGAGCCAGCAGTTCTGTTTCTGTGCATTTAAGGCACAAACTAGCTTAGCTGCTGCATCGAAATGCAGATTGGAAACAGAATATTTTTCAACCAAAAAATAGATGAAAAAAATTGCTATGTATAGTCCACAGATTTGGACAGCCACCATCTCACCATATCCTCCAATCTCGCATCTCGAGCCAGCAGTTCTGTTTCTGTGCATTTAAGGCACAAACTAGCTTAGCTGCTGCATCGAAATGCAGATTGGAAACAGAAAATTTTTCAACCAAAAAATGGATGAAAAAAATTGCTATGTACAGTCCACAGATTTGGACAGCCACCATCTCACCATATCCTCCAATCTCGCATCTCGAGCCAGCAGTTCTGTTTCTGTGCATTTAAGGCACAAACTAGCTTAGCTGCTGCCTCAAACTACAGATTGGAAACAGAAAATTTTTCAACCAAAAAATGGATGAAAAAAATTGCTATGTATAGTCCACAGATTTGGATAGCCACCATCTTACCATATCCTCCAATCGCGCATCTCGAGCCAGCGGTTCTGCTTCTGTGCATTTAAGGCAGAAACTAGCTTAGCTGCTGCATCGAAATGCAGATTGGAAACAGAAAATTTTTCAACCAAAAAATGCATGAAAAATATTGCTATGTATAGTCCACAGATTTGGACAGCCACCATCTCACCATATCCTCCAATCTCGCATCTCGAGCCAGCAGTTCTGTTTCTGTGCATTTAAGGCACAAACTAGCTTAGCTGCTGCATTGAAATGCAGATTGGAAACAGAATATTTTTCAACCAAAAAATAGATGAAAAAAATTGCTATGTATAGTCCACAGATTTGGACAGCCACCATCTCACCATATCCTCCAATCTCGCATCTCGAGCCAGCAGTTCTGTTTCTGTGCATTTAAGGCACAAACTAGCTTAGCTGCTGCATCGAAATGCAGATTGGAAACAGAAAATTTTTCAACCAAAAAATGGATGAAAAAAATTGCTATGTACAGTCCACAGATTTGGACAGCCACCATCTCACCATATCCTCCAATCTCGCATCTCGAGCCAGCAGTTCTGTTTCTGTGCATTTAAGGCACAAACTAGCTTAGCTGCTGCATTGAAATGCAGATTGGAAACAGAATATTTTTCAACCAAAAAATAGATGAAAAAAATTGCTATGTATAGTCCACAGATTTGGACAGCCACCATCTCACCATATCCTCCAATCTCGCATCTCGAGCCAGCAGTTCTGTTTCTGTGCATTTAAGGCACAAACTAGCTTAGCTGCTGCATCGAAATGCAGATTGGAAACAGAAAATTTTTCAACCAAAAAATGGATGAAAAAAATTGCTATGTACAGTCCACAGATTTGGACAGCCACCATCTCACCATATCCTCCAATCTCGCATCTCGAGCCAGCAGTTCTGTTTCTGTGCATTTAAGGCACAAACTAGCTTAGCTGCTGCATCGAAATGCAGATTGGAAACAGAAAAATTTTCAACCAAAGAATGGATGGAAAAAATTGCTATGTATAGTCCACAGATCTGGATAGCCACCATCTCACCATATCCTCCAATCACGCATCGCGAGCCAGTTGTTCTGTTTCTTTGCATTTAAGGCACAAACTAGCTTAGCTGCTGCATTGAAATGCAGATTGGAAACAGAAAATTTTTCAACCAAAAAATGGATGAAAAAAATTGCTATGTATAGTCCACAGATTTGGATAGCCACCATCTTACCATATCCTCCAATCGCGCATCTCGAGCCAGCGGTTCTGCGTCTGTGCATTTAAGGCAGAAACTAGCTTAGCTGCTGCATCGAAATGCAGATTGGAAACAGAAAATTTTTCAACCAAAAAATGGATGAAAAAAATTGCTATGTATAGTCCACAGATTTGGATAGCCACCATCTTACCATATCCTCTAATCGCGCATCTCGAGCCAGCGGTTCTGCTTCTGTGCATTTAAGGCACAAACTAGCTTAGCTGCTGCATCGAAATGCAGATTGGAAACAGAAAATTTTTCAACCAAAAAATGTATGAAAAAAATTGCTATGTTTAGTCCACAGATCTGGATAGCCACCATCTCACCATATCCTCCAATCACGCATCTCGAGCTAGCGGTTCTGTTTCTGTGCATTTAAGTCACAAACTAGCTTAGCTGCTGCCTCAAACTACAGATTGGAAACAGAAAATTTTTCAACAAAAAATGTATGAACAAAATTGCTATGTTTAGTCCACAGATCTGGATAGACACCATCTCACCATATCCTCCAATCACGCATCTCGAGCCAGTTGTTCTGTTTCTGTGCATTTAAGGCACAAACTAGAATAGCTGCTGCATAGAAATGCAGATTGGAAACAGAAAATTTTTCAACCAAAAAATGTATGAAAAAAATTGCTATGTTTAGTCCACAGATCTGTATAGCCACCATCTCACCATATCCTCCAATCACGCATCTCGAGCTAGCGGTTCTGTTTCTGTGCATTTAAGGCACAAACTAGCTTAGCTTCTGCCTCAAACTGCAGATTGGAAACAGAAAATTTTTCAACCAAAAAATGTATGAAAAAAATTGCTATGTTTAGTCCACAGATCTGGATAGCCACCATCTCACCATATCCTCCAATCGCGCATCTCGAGCCAGCGGTTCTGCTTCTGTGCATTTAAGGCAGAAACTAGCTTAGCTGCTGCATCGAAATGCAGATTGGAAACAGAAAATTTTTCAACCAAAAAATGGATGAAAAAAATTGCTATGTATAGTCCACAGATTTGGACAGCCACCATCTCACCATATCTTCTTACCACGCATCTCGAGCCAGCGGTTCTGTTTCTGTGCATTTAAGGCACAAACTAGCTTAGCTGCTGCATCGAAATGCAGATTGGAAACAGAAAATTTTTCAACCAAAAAATGTATGAAAAAAATTGCTATGTTTAGTCCACAGATCTGGATAGCCACCATCTCACCATATCCTCCAATCGCGCATCTCGAGCCAGCGGTTCTGCTTCTGTGCATTTAAGGCAGAAACTAGCTTAGCTGCTGCATCGAAATGCAGATTGGAAACAGAAAATTTTTCAACCAATAAATGGATGAAAAAAATTGCTATGTATAGTCCACAGATTTGGACAGCCACCATCTCACGATACTTTCTTACCACGCATCTCGAGCCAGCGGTTCTGCTTCTGTGCATTTAAGGCACAAACTAGCTTAGCTGCTGCATCGAAATGCAGATTGGAAACAGAAAATTTTTCAACCAAAAAATGGATGAAAAAAATTGCTATGTATAGTCCACAGATTTTGATAGCCACCATCTTACCATATCCTCCAATCGCGCATCTCGAGCCAGCGGTTCTGCTTCTGTGCATTTAAGGCACAAACTAGCTTAGCTGCTGCATCGAAATGCAGATTGGAAACAGAACATTTTTCATCCAAAAAATGGATGAAAAAAATTGCTATGTGTAGTCCACAGATTTGGAGAGCCACCATCTCACCATATCCTCCAATCGCGCATCTCGAGCCAGCGGTTCTGCTTCTGTGCATTTAAGGCAGAAACTAGCTTAGCTGCTGCATCGAAATGCAGATTGGAAACAGAAAATTTTTCAACCAAAAAATGGATGAAAAAAATTGCTATGTATAGTCCACAGATTTGGACAGCCACCATCTCACCATATCTTCTTACCACGCATCTCGAGCCAGCGGTTCTGTTTCTGTGCATTTAAGGCACAAACTAGCTTAGCTGCTGCATCGAAATGCAGATTGGAAACAGAAAATTTTTCAACCAAAAAATGGATGAAAAAAATTGCTATGTATAGTCCACAGATTTGGATAGCCACCATCTTACCATATCCTCCAATCGCGCATCTCGAGCCAGCGGTTCTGCTTCTGTGCATTTAAGGCACAAACTAGCTTAGCTGCTGCATCGAAATGCAGATTGGAAACAGAAAATTTTTCATCCAAAAAATGGATGAAAAAAATTGCTATGTGTAGTCCACAGATTTGGAGAGCCACCATCTCACCATATCCTCCAATCTCGCATCTCGAGATAGCAGTTCTGTTTCTGTGTATTTAAGGCACAAACTAGCTTAGCTGCTGTATCGAAATGCAGATTGGAAACAGAAAATTTTTCAACCAAAAAATGGATGAGAAAAATTGCTATGTATGATTTGGACAGCCACCATCTCACCATATCCTCCAATCTCGCATCTCGAGCCAGCGGTTCTGTTTCTGTGCATTTAAGGCACAAACTAGCTTAGCTGTTGCATCGAAATGCAGATTGGAAACAGAAAATTTTTCAACCATAGAATGGATGAAAAAAATTGCTATGTATAGTCCACCGATCTGGATAGCCACCATCTCACCATATCCTCCAATCACGCATCTCGAGCCAGCGGTTCTGTTTCTGTGCATTTAAGGCACAAACTAGCTTAGCTGCTGCATCGAAATGCAGATTGGAAACAGAAAATTTTTCAACCAAAAAATGGATGAAAAAAATTGCTATGTATAGTCCACAGATTTGGATAGCCACCATCTCACCATATCCTCCAATCGCGCATCTCGAGCCAGCGGTTCTGCTTCTGTGCATTTAAGGCAGAAACTAGCTTAGCTGCTGCATCGAAATGCAGATTGGAAACAGAAAATTTTTCATCCAAAAAATGGATGAAAAAAATTGCTATGTGTAGTCCGCAGATTTGGAGAGCCACCATCTCACCATATCCTCCAATCTCGCATCTCGAGCCAGCAGTTCTGTTTCTGTGCATTTAAGGCACAAACTAGCTTAGCTGCTGCATCGAAATGCAGATTGGAAACAGAAAATTTTTCAACCGAAAAATGTATGAAAAAAATTGCTATGTATAGTCCACTGATCTGGATAGCCACCATCTCACCATATCTTCTAACCACGCATCTCGAGCCAGCGGTTCTGTTTCTGTGCATTTAAGGCACAAACTAGCTTAGCTGTTGCATCGAAATGCAGATTGGAAACAGAAAATTTTTCAACCATAGAATGGATGGAAAAAATTGCTATGTATAGTCCACAGATCTGGATAGCCACCATCTCACCATATCCTCCAATCACGCATCTCGAGCCAGCGGTTCTGTTTCTGTGCATTTAAGGCACAAACTAGCTTAGCTGCTGCATCGAAATGCAGATTGGAAACAGAAAATTTTTCAACCAAAAAATGGATGAAAAAAATTGCTATGTATAGTCCACAGATTTGGATAGCCACCATCTCACCATATCCTCCAATCGCGCATCTCGAGCCAGCGGTTCTGCTTCTGTGCATTTAAGGCAGAAACTAGCTTAGCTGCTGCATCGAAATGCAGATTGGAAACAGAAAATTTTTCATCCAAAAAATGGATGAAAAAAATTGCTATGTGTAGTCCACAGATTTGGAGAGCCACCATCTCACCATATCCTCCAATCTCGCATCTCGAGCCAGCAGTTCTGTTTCTGTGCATTTAAGGCACAAACTAGCTTAGCTGCTGCATCGAAATGCAGATTGGAAACAGAAAATTTTTCATCCAAAAAATGGATGAAAAAAATTGCTATGTATGTATAGTCCACAGATTTGGACAGCCACCATCTCACCATATCTTCTTACAACGCATCTCGAGCCAGCGGTTCTGTTTCTGTGCATTTAAGGCACAAACTAGCTTAGCTGCTGCATCGAAATGCAGATTGGAAACAGAAAATTTTTCAACCAAAAAATGGATGAGAAAAATTGCTATGTACAGTCCACAGATTTGGACAGCCACCATCTCACCATATCCTCCAATCTCGCATCTCGAGCCAGCAGTTCTGTTTCTGTGCATTTAAGGCACAAACTAGCTTAGCTGTTGCATCGAAATGCAGATTGGAAACAGAAAATTTTTCAACCAAAAAATGGATGAGAAAAATTGCTATGTACAGTCCACAGATTTGGACAGCCACCATCTCACCATATCCTCCAATCTCGCATCTCGAGCCAGCAGTTCTGTTTCGGTGCATTTAAGGCACAAACCAGCTTAGCTGCTGCATCGAAATGCAGATTGGAAACAGAAAATTTTTCAACCAAAAAATGGATGAAAAAAATTGCTATGTATAGTCCACAGATTTGGACAGCCACCATCTCACCATATCCTCCAATCTCGCATCTCGAGCCAGCAGTTCTGTTTCGGTGCATTTAAGGCACAAACCAGCTTAGCTGCTGCATCGAAATGCAGATTGGAAACAGAAAATTTTTCAACCAAAGAATGGATGGAAAAAATTGCTACATATGTATAGTCCACAGATTTGGAGAGCCACCATCTCACCATATCTTCTAACCACGCATCTCGAGCCAGCGGTTCTGTTTCTGTGCGTTTAAGGCACAAACTAGCTTAGCTGCTGCATCGAAATGCAGATTGGAAACAGAAAATTTTTCATCCAAAAAATGGATGAAAAAAATTGCTATGTATAGTCCACAGATCTGGATAGCCACCATCTCACCATATCCTCCAATCACGCATCGCGAGCCAGTTGTTCTGTTTCTTTGCATTTAAGGCACAAACTAGCTTAGCTGCTGCATCGAAATGCAGATTGGAAACAGAAAATTTTTCAACCAAAAAATGGATGAAAAAAATTGCTATGTACAGTCCACAGATTTGGACAGCCACCATCTCACCATATCTTCTTACAACGCATCTCGAGCCAGCGGTTCTGTTTCTGTGCATTTAAGGCATAAACTAGCTTAGCTGCTGCATCGAAATGCAGATTGGAAACAGAAAATTTTTCAACCAAAAAATGGATGAAAAAAATTGCTACATATGTATAGTCCACAGATTTGGACAGCCACCATCTCACCATATTCTTACCACGCATCTCGAGCCAGCGGTTCTGTTTCTGTGCATTTAAGGCACAAACTAGCTTAGCTGCTGCATCGAAATGCAGATTGGAAACAGAAAATTTTTAAACCAAAAAATGGATGAAAAAAATTGCTATGTATAGTCCACAGATTTGGATAGCCACCATCTCACCATATCCTCCAATCTCGCATCTCGAGCCAGCAGTTCTGTTTCTGTGCATTTAAGGCACAAACTAGCTTAGCTGCTGCATCGAAATGCAGATTGGAAACAGAAAATTTTTAAACCAAAAAATGGATGAAAAAAATTGCTATGTATAGTCCACAGATTTGGATAGCCACCATCTCACCATATCCTCCAATCGCGCATCTCGAGCCAGCGGTTCTGCTTCTGTGCATTTAAGGCAGAAACTAGCTTAGCTGCTGCATCGAAATGCAGATTGGAAAAGAAAATTTTTCATCCAAAAAATGGATGAAAAAAATTGCTATGTATAGTCCACAGATTTGGATAGCCACCATCTCACCATATCCTCCAATCGCGCATCTCGAGCCAGCGGTTCTGCTTCTGTGCATTTAAGGCACAAACTAGCTTAGCTGCTGCATCGAAATGCAGATTGGAAACAGAAAATTTTTCAACCAAAAAATGGATGAAAAAAATTGCTATGTATAGTCCACAGATTTGGATAGCCACCATCTCACCATATCCTCCAATCACGCATCGCGAGCCAGTTGTTCTGTTTCTGTGCATTTAAGGCACAAACTAACATAGCTGCTGCCTTGAAATGCAGATTGGAAACAGAAAATTTTTCAAACAAAAAATGGATGAAAAAAATTACTATGTATAGTCCACCGATCTGGATAGCCACCATCTCACCATATCCTCCAATCACGCATCGCGAGCCAGTTGTTCTGTTTCTTTGCATTTAAGGCACAAACTAGCTTAGCTGCTGCATCGAAATGCAGATTGGAAACAGAAAATTTTTCAACCAAAAAATGCATGAAAAAAATTGCTATGTATAGTCCACAGATCTGGATAGTCACCATCTCACCATATCGTCCAATCACGCATCCCGAACCAGTTGCTCTGTTTCTGTGCATTTAAGGCACAAACTAGCTTAGCTGCTGCATCGAAATGCAGATTGGAAACAGAAAATTTTTCAACCGAAAAATGTATGAAAAAAATTGCTATGTATAGTCCACCGATCTGGATAGCCACCATCTCACCATATCCTCCAATCTCGCATCTCGAGCCAGCAGTTCTGTTTCTGTGCATTTAAGGCACAAACTAGCTTAGCTGCTGCATCGAAATGCAGATTGGAAACAGAAAATTTTTCATCCAAAAAATGGATGAAAAAAATTGCTATGTATAGTCCACCGATCTGGATAGCCACCATCTCACCATATCCTCCAATCTCGCATCTCGAGCCAGCAGTTCTGTTTCTGTGCATTTAAGGCACAAACTAGCTTAGCTGCTGCATCGAAATGCAGATTGGAAACAGAAAATTTTTCAACCAAAGAATGGATGGAAAAAATTGCTATGTATAGTCCACAGATCTGGATAGCCACCATCTCACCATATCCTCCAATCACGCATCGCGAGCCAGTTGTTCTGTTTCTTTGCATTTAAGGCACAAACTAGCTTAGCTGCTGCATCGAAATGCAGATTGGAAACAGAAAATTTTTCAACCAAAAAATGGATGAAAAAAATTGCTGTGTACAGTCCACAGATTTGGACAGCCACCATCTCACCATATCTTCTTACAACGCATCTCGAGCCAGCGGTTCTGTTTCTGTGCATTTAAGGCATAAACTAGCTTAGCTGCTGCATCGAAATGCAGATTGGAAACAGAAAATTTTTCAACCAAAAAATGGATGAAAAAAATTGCTACATATGTATAGTCCACAGATTTGGACAGCCACCATCTCACCATATTCTTACCACGCATCTCGAGCCAGCGGTTCTGTTTCTGTGCATTTAAGGCACAAACTAGCTTAGCTGCTGCATCGAAATGCAGATTGGAAACAGAAAATTTTTAAACCAAAAAATGGATGAAAAAAATTGCTATGTATAGTCCACAGATTTGGATAGCCACCATCTCACCATATCCTCCAATCTCGCATCTCGAGCCAGCAGTTCTGTTTCTGTGCATTTAAGGCACAAACTAGCTTAGCTGCTGCATCGAAATGCAGATTGGAAACAGAAAATTTTTCAACCAAAAAATGCATGAAAAAAATTGCTATGTATAGTCCACAGATCTGGATAGTCACCATCTCACCATCTCACCATATCGTCCAATCACGCATCCCGAACCAGTTGCTCTGTTTCTGTGCATTTAAGGCACAAACTAGCTTAGCTGCTGCATCGAAATGCAGATTGGAAACAGAAAATTTTTCAACCAAAGAATGGATGGAAAAAATTGCTATGTATAGTCCACAGATCTGGATAGCCACCATCTCACCATATCTTCTTACCACGCATCTCGAGCCAGCGGTTCTGTTTCTGTGCATTTAAGGCACAAACTAACATAGCTGCTGCCTTGAAATGCAGATTGGAAACAGAAAATTTTTCAAACAAAAAATGGATGAAAAAAATTACTATGTATAGTCCACCGATCTGGATAGCCACCATCTCACCATATCCTCCAATCACGCATCGCGAGCCAGTTGTTCTGTTTCTGTGCATTTAAGGCACAA
Organism: Xylota segnis; assembly: GCA_963583995.1. Classification (NCBI taxonomy): domain Eukaryota; kingdom Metazoa; phylum Arthropoda; class Insecta; order Diptera; family Syrphidae; genus Xylota; species Xylota segnis. The sequence goes on from OY757238.1 coordinate 43,719,685, forward strand.
ACTAACATAGCTGCTGCCTTGAAATGCAGATTGGAAACAGAAAATTTTTCAAACAATGGATGAAAAAAATTACTAGTATAGTCCACCGATCTGGATAGCCACCATTTCACCATATCCTCCAATCGCGCATCTCGAGCCAGCGGTTCTGTTTCTGTGCATTTAAGGCACAAACTAGTTTAGCTGCTGCCTTGAAATGCAGATTGGAAACAGAAAATTTTTCAACCAAAAAATGGATGAAAATAAAGTGCATGACTGGGTCGCACGTACTTGCACCGTAATGCTATAAGTGTATATTTTTATCAGCATTAAAGTCCAAGTCTTGCTCTTCCCAGTTAAGTAGGCGTGAGATTCCGCGTTTGATGGAATAATAGTCATAACATTGTAGGAGTTTACTCAATGTTTTGTTTTTATAAGAACGCCCTTAAAAAGTGGTAGTTTCCATATAGGGGCTGTGAGTGAACTATAGAAAATTTGAAGGCCTATTACTTTGCATAATTTTTTCTCAATTTTTTGACTTACATATAAAATTTTATCGAAATCGTTAGAGCCGTTTTCAAGAAAATCCATTTTAACTGAAATCGGCCTTAAGTAAACTACCCTTAATTTTAAGGTTAGAATTAAATTTCAAATTCCCTAGGGAATATCCCACAGACCCTACATATGAAGTTTGAAGTAAATCCGTCAAGTCGTTTAGGCTTCAGGCGCATATACAGACAGACAGACAGACAGACAGACAGACGGAATTGCCGGACATACTTTTTTGGACTTCTCCATCATAGTGATGTCAGGTTTGATTAAAATCTCGAGTTCGATTTTTTCCACCAAAGCAATACTTGCCCTATAAGTATAGGTGCAAGTAAAAAAGGAAATGATTTATCCTTTTTATTCCTTTTCGAAATAATTATTTTTACATCCTGATTCCCTGCTGTTCATGGGAATCGAAATTAATAGGAAGTTATCGGATCCGCCCATGCGGTCATTGTATAGTGACCCCTATGCAGTCAAACAAGTGGTCGAATGCGGAAATAAAAGAAAGCAGAACTGAGTGAAGACAAGTGAATGTGATGCAAGGTTTCATGGATACCCTCGATCATTAAATAAAATTAAATCCGATTGCGGTTCTATCACCTATTGACCAATGACCCATGCCATATGTGAAAGTGGTTGCTAATGACGCATCAAATGAAATGAAAAAACTGAAAAAAAAAATCAGAAACCGAATCGGGTGAAAGTTGGATAAATGCTCAGAGCCTTAGAGTCCAGTGAAAGGGTTATCGATCATCGACTCTGGACTATTGAAATGGCAGTTACGTCCAGTGCGCGTTACAAAATCAAAAAAAGACACTTAATGTCCCAAAGGACCTTCGCACGTTCTCTAAATCAATCATCTGTAAATAGGTCCGAGTGTATCGAAATACTGTCGGCAAAAATGCTAAGCAGCAACTACTTAGGGTTTACCGTAACAAATTTTTCGAAATTTCGCCCACTTCTTCGGTTCTCATCTTTCCAGGATTTAAGTATTTGACACGTACACGCACTTGCCGACCACGTTGCATTGTAGGCCACCGGACACAGCAGGCATCCGATGCGGCACAGACAATTCGATGATACCGCTTGTGATGTTCAAACTGAACCTCATGCTTTGAACAATTTCCACGCACAAGGCGTTGCCTCTTAATTGGTTTCTGGCTCATGTGTCTAAAGTGAATCCTAACACACTGAATCCCAACAAAGACTGAACTCCATTGAATTGAATACCCGAACCGGATAAGAAAGATAATACCGCGCACCGTATTTGTGAACTATTTTCTGAAGAAAATTTCAAATTTCGCACAACTTCTTCGAAAATAAATGTCAGATTACATAAAGCCTGCTAATTAATACAAAAGATTCCCGTTATAATCCTAGCCATGGACAGCCGCCGGGCCAGGCGGTTTAAATATCACACCAGCATCCAGAAATTAATTCGAAAGGCGTAATATTTTAGCGACTGGGTATCGGGTTTCTAAGCTCCAAAAGCGGAATGAATGCTCCTACTGATCTAGAAACCAAAAAGGCGACAAGTGTTTGCGTAAAATGCGTACACATTCGAACGGAGAGAGAGAGAGCTGGGGAACTGAGTGTGGGTTTGAATAGAGTCCTTTTTTTGGCGAAGGAACCGAAGGAACATCGTTATCATGATGTGAGCGGCTTGTCTGATCGTATCACGATCATCATCATGGATACGTACTTAATCGGCTTAATGTGGAGATCTTTTATTTATAACACTTGAACGGAAGGTACAGTGGTGATGGCGATGCGATGTGCTTGTCTTCATAATCAGGAAGCACGCACGAGGAGGCGAGGGACAACTATCTCTCTATCGCACTGAAAAAAAAGAAAATCTCTTTGATTTCGCTAAAATATATCTGCGGAATCCATTCACATTTCAAAAAGCGATAAAAATCTCTGCTGTGCAGGAAAAGGTATTATTTTTCAAGAGCGCACAGTCTCACTCGTGTGCTGGAGAACGAGGATAAATCATTGCCGAAACAAGGGAGCGTGTTGGGGTACTATACAACAGGATGAGATTTGGTATTATCTTCGTTTTTTTTCTTTCTTCTTTTGCAGACACACGTTGTGGTAAAATTATGTGTGCGTGCGCAGATCAAAAGTGAATTTTATTTATTTATTTATTGTGAAACAATTAACTGCGGGAAACAGTTTGTTTAAAAAGTGGCTTTAACTAGAAACATACATGGTTGCAAACAGGACTACATCGCAAATATTAGACGTGTTGGAAGAGAAAGCTGGTAGAGCCTTGTTTTGTAGAAATTAGTTGTTGTTAACATGATTTGATCTTTTACCAAACTGGAATCAAAAAGACACACAGCGAAGCCTTCCATTACTGTGTAGAGAAACAGCAAACGCTTCCCTACAATTTTTACTAAAGTTATGGTAAAAGCGGGACAGCCTTTTGGCTTATCAGACAGTGATGACCCCTTCAAGGAAACCACGTTGGCACTATACTACACTGCACTTCTACTGGTCTAGGATCTGTCTTGAAATATTCCAAGTAGAGAGATTTTTTCATAAATAGTTGGTTTTGCAAAAGGTGTCCAGTTTTGGAAAGAGTTTATATTTCAACACCATCCTATGGGTCGTACCCTGTCTGGCGAGCTGGTAAGTCTTGCAATGTTCTGCAAAGTTTTTGTGACCTGAGACCGGGTATAGGTAAATGCTCAGCTACTCAGTAATATACAGAAGAGACAAATGGCAGTTTAAAGCGGTCTTGAAATTAAAAACCACGATTCCTGACTGTTTGTGTAAATGTATTCTACCTCAGCTGGAACAAGGTTTCTTTGATCGCCAAGATTTTCGCCAGAAAAAAAATACAATGATCTTGTAGGCTCGATCATTTTTGGAGTCATCTGTGAAAAGTGAATTGAAAGGTCTTCAGGAGAGCGAACAGTGACCCATTCAATACGAGTAGAGAAGCTTGTAGTTCGTGTTTCTGTCATAAAATTTCATGAGATCTAGACCACCGTGAGGAGGCTTCGATTCGAATAGTCCCAATAGCAGTCAATTGCTTCCCAAGAATGTCTAAGGAGAAGGAGATTAGGTGGAACATAATATCCAGATTCACAGAAGCAGAAGTCTACCGAGGACGTATTTTAATGCAAATCTTTGCAGATCCGGCCACCGAACGATCAGAAGTAAAAAAGTAAATAACCACAAAAAAACATTATTTTTAAAAATTTGCTCAGGAACTAAATACTTAGCAGTTCTTCTAAATCACCACAAGCAAAAACACCAGTCGAAAAAAGAAGGCAGTAGTGAAACTGCAATCTCCTATTTGATATCTTAAACCACCTTTACGACAAGGCAGTTGACTATGTCTTTGGCCTCATATTTCTTTCCCTCTCTTGTTTATTTAGTAAAGATGGTCACCACTTCCTGGTATTAATTACTACTCACTTATTTGCAATTCATATTCGCTTTACCTGCCCGAGGTGTTCTCAAATACCGAGTTTCATTGCGGAGGGATAATTATTATTGCATAATTGCTACGCAATAAAACCTTTGTGTGCACTTACGTAACGCTGATCGGTATTTTTTCACCAGTGTTCGCAGTGACCCTGCTTTTTCCCAAATCCATCCCTGCCATTGTTCAGGGCGTATCATGCAAAAAATATTTTCCTTCAAGGATCTGCATATGTTTTGTAGTTTTTACAACTTTTTTGTTTGCTAAAAACATGAACAAATTTTTGCGAAAAAATACAAAATGAATTATGACCTGAACATCCGCCTGCCTGTCAATTCTCCGAATCGTATTTTGAAGAAAAAAGGAACACACCCACATCGCTCATAGTCGCTCTAATTTTGTGGACTAGTTTCTGTGTTTTATTAGAGCAAAAGGACATCTTTAAAAATGTTGATTTTTTACATTGTCCTTTGTGTTTGGCGCGCCTGCGAAACACTGTGCCTTTTATGGTCTGTTTGGTGTAGTCTCGTGCGGTCATTAACTTACACATCGACGTGTGTCTATAAAAAAATTGATTACTAACTACACTTTGGGGGGTGGATCATGGAAACAACAACGAAGAGCGCAAAAAGAAAAACACGCACAAACAAATAAATTTTCCAAATCCCACACACAAAATACGAGTACGTGTCTACGTCATTACCTTAGCCATTGGAATGCGAGGCACAAATAAACACTCGGCGAACATATTACGCGAACAGCCGAAAATAGCCTGTGAAGAGCTGCTTACTTGCAGCACTACCATCCTAGAGCATCCTCGCATAGCACTCACCACCACCACTAGCTCACCACCGCTGCGCCCTGCCCGCTCACATGCCGAGCCAAAAATACCCCCGTGCGTCTAAATTTAACGCGCGCCTAAGAATTAGACTAGATACATTTCATTCATGACACAAATTGCCCATGAGAATCCCAAAAATACATCAATATTATCCGAGAGGCACTCTAAATATAGATTGGCGTAATAGTGCGACTCTTACGCCGACGACCGACGGCCGACGGCCGACGACGGACGACCAACCGCCGCCGCCGCCGCCGATGAGGTGGAGGTGCGTCAATGAGCCTCGTGCTCGCTGAGACACGTAGGTGGTGGTGCTGCTGCTATGCTCGAACAATTTGGCGTTGGTTGGAGGCGATTAAAGCCCGAACTGCGCAAATTCACATGTGAATCGACTCACCAAATAGCTCCCCTGCCGCTATTGATGTTTAAAAAGAACAAACAAAAAAAAAAACACTCGCTGGTGGCCCAAACTCGCTGGATGCCTTTGGATCGCACAGATTTAAGTACAATAAAATGCTCCTACACACGAGGTTGGTTGAGCATTTTATTTTACTCCTCCGCAGTGCTAACGATTCATATGATCTTTTGATGATGGAAAATAGAAAATTAGGGTGATTCATGTAGATCAATGCAGAGACTAGGTGGAACGTGGAGCGAGGTGTTAATTCCCGTGGGAATGAGACTGAATTGATCAGCAATTCTATACTGTGTTGCTGTAGTGCTTACTTACGTCTTGATGTATTGACTGTATTGACTCGAAAACGAGCAGGTGCTCTGGCACATTTTCACCCCGCTTCAGGGTGACTAAATTTTTGGAGAGGAAGTCCAACATGCTCGCAGACATCTTCTGAAAAGATTCACGCTTTGACAGTTCGAACTCAAGAAAGTACGGATTGTTCGGCATCTATTGAATTGTTTTCTTTTGACAATCATGTTTCCGTCCGATGATTTTGCATTTTCTTTAAAATTGTATCTACGGCGAGTGCTGTCCATCATCAGACGTATGCCAAAATGTTTGACATTTATGAACGGTTATGACTTTGATCTGACAGGCATCCATCCTACTTCGTTTGACAAAAGATGCACAATTTACCAGATTTAAGGTTTTCAAACCTGTTCACACAGGATTGTCTGGATAAGAAATTTCGTCTTGACATCCGTGTTTCTCTTAAAGGTTATAAATTCCGAATGACTCATCATAGAATGAGAATTTCTTCAGATGGATTCCACCAGATGAAACTCGCTTCTAGACAATATATGGCAACGGATTTGGATCTTCCAACTTTACACGAATTTATGTATAAACGTGGTTTGAATCATTGTAACCTTGTCAATGTAATGAGCTGTTGAAAGCAAATATTCGAACGAATCATTCTTTCCTCGTATTTGTAGACTAAGTAGTTAGAAAAAAAAAGCACCGTTCGGGACTTTTTTCTTCGATTCTGTTGTTTAAAACAGCTCAGCCTAGATGACAAAACTTCTGACCTTTCTCGACTAAAAATTGTTATTTACTTGAACAGTGTAGTACTTGACTATTTCCAGCAAGTTAACGTCTGATAATTTACAGAAACAGTAGTGGTGATAATATACAACCGTGTAGGACGTCATCATTTTGAACTTTTAAGTCAAGGACTACATTGTAGCTCAAGGCTTTGATTTATCAACAGAGTTTGCATTTTGAACGAAAGCCATCCCAACCTTCTGAGTAAGATCTTTCAAAGTTATGGAGCAGAAGATCACTAGTACCTTGCAAGTGTCACCTGTTAAGATCAGATGCCATCTGCTGATAAGATCCACACACATAAGCTTTTACTTCAATCAAATTTACTACGACTTCTCTGGGTGTGGAGCAACTTATGGTTTGTTATCCTTACAAATTCGACCTCAAACATGGAACATTACTTTTCATGGCTACGCACTCGGCACTCTGAAATTTATGTTCCACATGCCTTCCATTTGACTTTACGTTGTATTTTTTATGGCTTACCGCGTTATGGTGAACTAAATTTCAATCCAGATCTTGGGATCCTTTTCCCAATAATGTATGCACTTCAAAATCATCTTAACAACTCGAAGATATACGCGAAACCTGCAACGCACTGCACTGCACTGCATTCGCTGATCAGTAGTGGGGCGGAGGAAACCAGTTGCGGCTTCCATCTCGGCACATATGGGACAATAAATTTTCGCATAAAGCACGCGGCTCGTCGTTAGCTCGTCAAAGGACAATGCACGTATAATGGTGCAGCAGTGAAATTCCATTCGGATTCCAGTTTTCTTAAATTTCTTCTTTTTTTTTTTGTTGTTTTGTGTGTGTACCGCAAATACTCACCTGGCGCAGGTAGGAGACAGACGAAGCAGGACCGCGTAAGCCACCGCGTCGGTCGCGATTAACCTTCAAAATAAATGCGATAAATGATTATAGTCGAACGACGACGACGCTCTTTGTCGTGCGTTGTTTTCACCGCTAAATTGGATCCAGCAGCAGCAGCAACAGCAGCGTGGTAGTGGAACATACACCTCCCCGACGACGCGTCGGTCGGATGCCCTCATGTATAAATGGAAGGCATGCGCAATTATCGACCCTTTCGCGTGCAACATGGATGATTGGACAGCAAAAGCCGTTAAGTACGAGTGTATTCCTTTCGAATGCTGGGAACGGTATGGGTCCGCCGCAGAAGGAAATTAATGTTCTTCGCACTTAAGTTCACGTCGAGATTACGATTGGCAAGATGCACCTGCCTCCATCGCGAAGGAGGTCATCAATTTGTAATATATATGCATGTGGAGGTTGTGTTCCACAAATCGAGGGTGGGTCATGCACGCAGGATATAGTTGAAGGCAATTAACAGCGCGCGAAGGCAAGTTGGACCTACAAGTTGCAAAAAAAACAAAAAAAACGAGTTCTGATGAGTTCATCAAGCTTTCTCTTGCTACAACACTGCCACATCCATTGTATGTAGTATCAATCATCTTTGTATCTCAATGTTAGGAGCTCCACAGCTCCTGCTCCATATGTGGATATGTGGGTATAATCAGAATGAGGTAAAATTACAGCCTTGTTGCGCCTGATTTAGTCCTAATGATACGTAATTTTGATTGGCGAACGTAATTTCGTTGTAGAATTTCGGCACCTTGTTTGCAGCGAATTCCTTCTTCGGCCCTCTTGGACACGTATATCATTCGCTACTCAAGCCGTTTCGTGCGCGTGTAGCGTCTTCCATTTCACTATGGGCACAATAACGAGAAAAGTGTGAGGTTTCTGCGCATTGTCATTGCCTGTGGGCACTCGGACCTCTATTGCTCATTCGGCTGTGATTGAAGCCGGGGACAGTCACGTATCTGGTGGATGTGAAAAATCACACATCTCGGGCATTCCAGGCGAGGTCTTAATTGCATCGTACAGCGCTGCTTAAAAACATATCTCCATGAAAAGACAGTAATTGGCCGGGCCGTGTGATTAATTCGTATCACAGTCATAAAGCGTAATTAGAATGCGATTACTGCGGACATATTTACCTGTAATTTGGTAGCAAATCGAGAACAGGACTTTTGATTGCCATGGGGCAGGCACAAGGTACTTTGTGCAGAGTTATTTACGCCGCATCAAATCTGGTCAAGTTTACGGTGTGTTGCAGGTGCTGTTGATGGAAGGAGCCTTGGGGGAAATTTATGTTAAATTTATTCTGCTCAGGTAATCTTTGGATAATCTTTGCTAAATTTGAGCTATTAGTACTTTTTTTTTCAGTAGGCTGACACACTTTTATTGTGATGTCGCATTAATGGCATGCGATACATTGTCATTGGGTCGTTAAGAGAATGCCTTGGGATTAGGTGCAAATGATTGTTTACACGAGGACTTAGGCATGAGATGCATGTACGTCAGGCATGTCTTGACCGATGCCTTTATACCTAACAAAAAATTTGATTTTCACATGCACGTGAAGCCGTTTATATGAGTGACACGCCCCCATTTTGGTGTAGTAATAACTTTTCACCATCAGAAGGTAGCCTCTTCGACTGTTGGACCTGGTTGGTAAATCTCGGTGATAGCGTAAATTCTTCTGCCAGACACAACAAGATGATTGTCAGGTCACCAATCTGTTCAGCTTCTGCAGTCTTAGGTGTTGAACTTTTGAGGAACAACCTGATAAACCATTGGAAACAGATATTTTAACTGTTATGGGGCTAAGGGAATGCAAGAAAGTAAGTTCGACAGGCAAAGTTCACAAGACTAATCAAACCAAAATACCTAACCTAGATTAGGAGACTATTAGAAGGCTAAAGAACTTTCGTACAGGAGGTGGGAGCCTGTAATAAACTGCGATAGCTACCAGATGGCTATTGATTCTGCTCTTGCTGGAGATTAAAATCCTCTGGAAATATCCCTCATGGTTAGTGAATGAAGGTATAATGCCATAGTGGTCTCGCTGTTCAGGCGCTCAAATATGGATCGTTTCATTGATTATTTCCAAACATTTGTCGTAAAACATCATAAGTTAACCACATGGCTTCGATGTGTCACTAGTTAGAGATTCGTTGTAAGTTATTAACCATCATTCCATCTTTCGTGTCTAGAAGTTTGTATGATTTTGTGATGTATTTTTGCAGTGCAAGATAATAATAGAGACCTGTTGTCGGCCAGAATATGGATTAATCTGGTCCATGACTGAGACCCGTTGCTAGATGAACAGTGTAAATATTCGTGATTTATGAATGGGTCGCTTAGTTCATCCGATCAACAACATTATTAAGTCTGTCAATAATAAGATCAGATAATTTAATTAGAGCTATTATTTTGCGGTTCGATTTTTATGTATCCTTTGAAAATAGCCAGCTTTGTAGCATACCTTTTGAGAACCACACGGCTTGTATTCCCTCTCGTTCAGTGCTTTTCCCTTGGGAAAAGCATTGTTTGTATATAAAAAACATAATAAGAAATTCCTATGTGTATACAAATCGTCGCTAAACATATTTGCATATAAAAGGAAAAAGATAAATGAGAATTCGCCAGGGTTCAAGACCACAACATTGATTTTTTCTTACGCGCTCCGTGGTTATGTTTACCCAAAAAAACGATCTAATTTGCATAACCGTCAATCACAGAACCCTTTCAGCCACCAATCACATCCATAAAGGATCACTTATTCATGATTCCTTAAATTGATTAATGACTCTGCGATCAAGTAGATTCCAATGCAAGTGGCAATAGTGAGGTAGTGATTATGAGCTTGCTGTCACCTTGTCGGGAAGGGTAACCATGTGATGGGTGATTGATGATTGATGATCTATTGCTTATAATCCTCCCCTTCTATCGTCGATATTGGCAATTTAAATATAATTTGTTTGTTCAACTAAATGTCCTTCAATGTGTACCCAAAAACTATTTATGAAAGGTCATTCCTGACACTGAATGCTTTATAAAGAATCCTTTATTAAGGATTTGAACAGTTTGCAAACAGGAAAAAAAAGGAAACAAGTTTTCGATTATATGAAGGGATTACCGCAAATTTACATTAATGACAAGTAGCCTCGTCTAAGTGAAAAAAAAAATCTGATCATTAGCCAACTTACCGCGTGCCCAAGAGCAACAAAGATGATGTCGGGATGCTGGACCTCAGTCGGATTTATCTCATGGTGTGTGAACAAAAGTATTCCTCCCCGGGAATATGGAGAAAACAAATTCGCAATCACACAATCAATTTCCTCGCAGTAATCCTCTTAAAAAATTTATTATCTAAATGGCCACAGCATCCAGTCAGTCCAGCATGCAGCGCATGGCAAATTATACCGGTTGTGGTCATTCGGATCACACTCCGAGTTTCCAAATGAGTTTTTTTTTCTCATCGGTATCGGTTCTACAGGTTATTAACAAAAGGTTTGGCAAACCAAATCGACAGGCACAACATGACGTCCGGATTGGTAGCATTGATCGGAGTCCAGCAGTGACACACTAAATTGATATGTATCGGCATTGTTCGGATGTGGAATCTATTAAATTTTGGCTTGCAATTCACCCTATTTGGGAGAAAATCCTGTTGATCTCGATGAAAGGATTCTTGATAAACCTGAAGCACGTGCAACCTTCTCTATAGACACATCAAGTGAGTGTCGTTTTGAAGGTCAATGAAAGCCTGTTGCATCTGTCTCCAAACTTTTTGGATTTGTATGCAAATTGCGATGACGAACCTTTTACCAAATGGATGGGAACTGTCAATGCAGACAGACGGTTGCTTTTGCTGCTGCTGCTGTTGCTGTTGCAAAAAGCACATTTATATGCAAATCTCATTCCCGAGGCGCTGAAGTCGTACGACTGACAGACAAGTGTGCCGCTCGCGAAAGAAGTCTTCCTTTCAAGATATCAAACTCCAAGAGCTATTAACGTTTTTAGACATCAACACACAAACACAAAACCACACACACACACATTCAGTGTCTATTGAACCTGATTTTGCATTCAATCTGTGCGCTGCGCTGACTGTGTCGCTTTAAATGAATGAATGGAATGGAACGTGCAGAAGGTGTTTAGAATTTGGCCATACTGCCATGCTCGGAGAATTCCAAGAAATTTCTGTGATGTCTTTATCATAACGCATGAGGTCGATCGCACAGCGACACCAGTCAGAGTCACCACACACCACAGTCACTCGGGGCATTAGCATAACAGAGCGGATGTGCATTTTTGAATAAAAAGGAGTTGGCGCAAATATTACGTTCGCGTCGTCGTCGGTCGGTCCCATCATCTACCGCCTTGCCATAGTAAATGACTTCGATGGAAAAAAGCGTGGCAAGCCATATAAGCGATAGAGTTTCCTGATAGACTGAGGTAATTTTAATTAAGTTGATAGAATGGCAATTTGGATGAAGTTGTGTAGGAGGGGTGCTGCTGGCTTCTAGAAAACCAACAGCAGAACAGAGAACAATTCGATCCTTGAACTTTTCCTGCTTATAACAGAGTGTCGAGGTGTCAGACTAGTAACCTTTCTTGGAAAGGGAATCTATTCATCAGTGCAGCACTAAAAACTGCTTCAACAGTTGTCCTAGACATGCTCCGCATCTAGACAGGTTCGCATTGATCCTTATCGAATCTTTAATTTGTTGGAAACCAGCACTTTACTGTAAGGCTAGCTGTTGACTCAAGCCCCTCAACGGTCTGAATCAATCATCATTTGACGTTCTACCCAATGAAGGCTATCCCTTTTGTTTGAGCCATCAAACATATTTTCGTTAACTAATTCGCCCCGTAAGTAGCAGTGGTTAAACTCTATAATCTTCCATCTGATGATCGTTCTCAGTCAATCCATATTCCCACATAATTCTACAGCAGTTCGATGTAAGTATATGTAGGTGACCCATTTCTCTGTTCGATTCAGAAATAAAATTTACATAATTATGTAGGCAGGTCTGAAATCATCCCAAAGCCTGCGTGTCTGGCCAGTGCCTACCATCTGTTATCCTTTTACGTTTTAATGAATCGTATTTCTGTTAATACACAAGTTCACCAGTTCACCACAAATGAGCACTAAGTGCTCAAGTTTAACACGCGAATTTTGATTTCGCAAACAATAGCCGGGGCAATTAACGAACAAGTTTCTGTTATTTCAGTTCGAAAAGGTTTTCTTTTTTTGTGTCCTTAAGTGGTATCCACATCCATATGTGTTCAAGGTCCAATTGAGAGATTTAAGATTTGAGATTGGAGTTGGATTAAATTGGCCTTACCCACTACCTGTGGTATGAAACATGTAAAAAAGTGATCCTGCCTATGTTGCACAGTGTAATACGTTTCCAATCTCTCACGCGATGTGAATGCATGATTTTGTGGTTAATCTTCTTTCGGCCACAGTTTTACTAAACACACGCACCCATCGAGCAGATGGTTATTTAATGATTGCTATCTCAGAATATGTATGACGCCAAGCACTTTAGAATACCACCCTGTAGATGTAGATTCGGTAGTTATTTGCTTTTCGACCAGGACAGGACAAAGCCCCGATTTAGCAATCCCACTCATGTTGTGATTGCAGTCGAAGGGCAAATTTATCTAAATATTTACAAAAAGGATATATGTATGTGTCGGGCTTCTGTTGATTTTCAAGAGATGATCTCGACGTTATCCTTTGGAAAAACACTTGAAAAAAGGACTGGAGTCAGGTTTTGTTTATCCAGTGGCGGACAATAGGAAGTGTGGCTGCCTATTCTTGGTCCACGCACTCAGCCAGAAATTGTGCATAAAATTAATTAACTTGTGGGAGTAACAGAAAGGATATTTATTTAAGAAAAAAAAACATAACTTAAACGTAAATGCTGACCGCACGCTAAAAGAAAGTCAAACACCACAATCGCCCTTAATGTTCGGAAGAAACAAACGAAACCGCCTTGTAATGGGTCACGACACAGGATAACTGACGACGTACTTTTATTTCTTGTTCAAAATCTGAACACGTTCAGACCATAATTAAGGTTCTGTCTTAAGAGTATTAATTATGTTGAACATTTAATAACCTTGCACCTCAAAAATGTTCGTATATTAATTAAAATTTAATAAAGATACAACCGCCCCAAAGTACACACGACCAGTCGTCCGTCTGTCCGAACTCCGATCAACGGGGATTTCGTGCAGATTATAAAAAAGCACGATTACCACTCATTTCCTGCTGTGTTCCTTTGAGGAATATTGAACAGGATTTTCCTGATGTAAATTATTAGGTTAAGCAATTAATCAAGATATACCATCCTACCTACCATCTGGAGGTTCGAATTCCTCAGACCTTTCGGGAGAACCGGCTGAAGACAGTTGTTGTTTCTATTCATTCGCCACATACCCTTTCTTTCTTTAGTGTCAACTCGACGAATTTCCATCATTAATCATCGCGCGGGGATGTGAAAATATTTCACTGATCCTGATATCGATCTGGCGCAATTTTATGCAAATTTGAATCACATTTCACCGGGATCGCTGCTGGCTTAATTGTGTGCGCCTTTGTGTGTTTGTTTTGCTGTCACTTGTCATGCAAATTAGGTTTTGCCACATTTATGACATCGCGATAATGGATTGTAATTGTGCAGATGATAATGGCTTTGATCCTGCGGTGATGAACAGATTGCATCGATTAATGTTAAATTTTATTATTCGAAAAATTTGACACATATCTTTGTTAAAAAAACAACAACGGAGTATCTCCATTATTCGTTTTGAAAGGTGCACCCCTCTTGATGTCTGCAAGAGCTAATCTGACGTTATGTATGACTGTCGTTAACAATGTTTTAGACTCTGGCATCCCTTAGTAATGTGCAAATTCAGATTGCTTCTGATGATACAAATGAACTCAGTAGAGTCAGAGAGATCCTGTCCAAGTCACCTACTGCACTTGGCTTTATAGAAAAACCTAATGAATACCACCTTTCTAGAAAGTCCAGCGGTGAATTCATGACCATCTGAGTTCAGAGATCTCGGATATGTCAGATACGTATGCAGTTTTCTTCTCCCGGGTGGACTATCTGTTGGTATCGATTTGAATCATATATTTTGACACTGACAGCTCTTATGCGCTAAAAAAAAAATTTACAGAAACTCAATATTATATTTTCGCGGTACAAAATGGATCGATTCACCTTTGTACAACGTTGGCAAATATTGCAAAGTTACCTTCATCACGTTAGACTCACCAGGCCGAGTTTTAGACTCGGGTTTGTGTCATACACTTGCAAGAGGCGGCGCAGTGAAAAAAAAAAAGTTGGTGTTGTCTGGGATTCGTCGAGGAGCGGAGTTTTAGGTTCGTACTATGCAACATAACCTAAAAAAACAGACGACCAACCAAAAATAACCTATTTTAAGTAAACTTGAGCACTTGAGCATTTATCTTACATCTTTGTTTGGTAGACTACAGTTTCAAAAACTTTTTTTCAATTGAGTTAAAAAAATACGAGTATATGTAAGGCTCTTTCCCAATCCTATACAGTTCAACGAGCAGTTCAGTACGCATCTAAAAAGTATGTACCTACACTAAACATGTACTTATGTATACCGCTCTGCACGAAACAATTTCAAATCTATTACATCGAGGTTAAGACGAACATTTCACCCGAATTTCTGGTTTCTATCGCGATGCTATACCGATGTGTCTACAGACCAAACACCCACTGCGTAACCAACAAATTGGCCACATTCATTATAGAAGATAATTTTTCTGTAAAAATCCTTCGTTCAAGGTCTTTCGCAGGAATGTGCAAACCAGAAGATTTTCGAAAAACAATCAGCAACAGTGTCTGTTTTCACGGTTGGTTAACTCACTACGTTGTCTGTGACTATGCAGATCCTGGAAATGTTTTTAAAAACATCACACACACATAGAATTTGCTTTTTGTAGAGAGTGTTCAAATCATGCCGCAAGTATCCTTCTTGCGGAGGACTCGGTCATGCACAAATAAATTAGTATCTGGATGTTTGCGTGTTAAAGATTCGAAAGAATTTGTGTTCCATGAACAAAGTGAGACATTTATACTCGCACAACTGAATTAATTTAGAATCTGAAACTTTTTAATTTTTTGCGGGTCTTCGCAAAATCGTTTGGCATGTGTGTCGGATAGATAACGTTAGACTGTACTATAGTACATAAACTGATGACCAATTTTCTAATTAAGTTTTTTTTTTTTTGGTTTTGTGACAAGCACGCTTTTTTGCTTTTTTTCCAAATGGGCTCGTCGTGTCAAGGTTAGACAGAAATACGATGGTGATGACGTTGAACTCAGAAACTTAGAAAAGTAAGTAAAGTATGTGTGCACTTATTTTGTCTAGCAACTGTCTAAGGAAATTTATATTATCAGCGGAGCTCAAAGTTTACGATTCGACTTTGCGTTAGGTTCTTCACGTAGACATGGGTAATATTTACGTCAGAGCTTAGCACCGCTGGAACAAGTGTCTTAGAACGGTGTGACCTTTCAAATGATTTATTGTCGAGGAGGAGTAGTAATTTTCGAGATTTAGCAGAGGGCGTCTCAGTGGCCTTTTGAAAGTATTTGGTTATCTCTGTTCTCTGTATGTTTCGTGCTATCCAAATGGTCTTCGCTCATATGTTATACGAATAGCTGGTGATGATGGAAAGATCGATGTTTTTTTCACCATAAATTCCAATGCTTTATGGTGAAACTATTTAAACCAACGAAGTTTTCTAATGGTACACCTGAAGGAAGCATAAAGGGATTCGGGGCATATTTTTTGTGGTCACATTAAAGTAAACTGACTGACGGGTTGCTTCCCTTAGGAGAGAAATATTAACATTTTAATTTCTGTAAAGAAGGATTCAGTGTTAAAGTCTTGGCGGACGACTTACTAGACCTATGTTTGCAGGTAAACTTCTTTACTGAATGAGAATAAGTGATTTTGCAGCTTTCAAGACAAGATAGTCAACCAATGCTACGGATTGCTGTCAGATGGAATGTATTTTTGTGTTGGGTTCCAGGCCATAAGGTTGTCCCGATGAACAATTGTTACATGAAGTCCCATATAAGGTTGAGGGACTCTGTTTTCGGTATTACACAGCAAAACTCCACAAACTAATAGTTTCAACTGTTAAAAACGGATCTGGCAACTTAAAAAAAAATAAAAATAACCTACATTCGGAAAGCCTTCAAGCAATGAATGAACCCCGAACTTATTCTTGACGTAAGCACATAACTATTTATTTAAGAAAAAAAATGTCTGAAAGATAAGTAAAATGAGCTAGTCGCATGTTCTACGAAATCGGGTGAACAGACATGATTGTTAGCCGTTAAGCACGTTCGCTTGTTGGGCGTGTGACAAAATGTTGTGATACGTGCGTGAAAGCAGTGCTTATACAACTTCTATATCAACTGGACTGAAATTGATTAAATGGATTTTGTGTCATCTGAGGCTAGCAATACATTTGGGGAATCCCAAATGGTTTAAAGATTGAAAGCAATACTTACAAAAGTGATAATGGCTCGGATGTCTTAAGTGTGTTTCCGCCTTTCTTAGTGGGCGGAAATCAAATGTCCGACTACCAAGAGGTTGAAGATCATAGTGTCAAACTGGAAAACGAGCTCGACCTATGAGGTGGCCTATCATTAAAAGATTTGCGTCAATTGGTTTTGATTTCTTCTGAGTAAACCGCGGATCATATGGGTCAGTGGCACTGTCATGTTCGATTATCATACATAACTGCTCTGAAGATATGTACATACTTGTGTATACGGCAATAGAATTTTCTTTAAAAAAAAACTGATGATCTGATGTCACAATATTATGTATGGCAGTTAGTCAGTAACGAAGTCCTCAACTCAGAAAATCTGTGGATAAGTTTTAGAAAATTGGATATCAGAACGAGTATGTTTTAAGCAAGGATCTTAAGATATGATTTGCGCTATTATTGGAACCTATTGTATCACTCGCCGTAACGATGAGTAGTTTCACTGATTCTGCTTCAATCAGTAGTCCTTAAGATTTAGGCAGCAATTGTATAGTCTCCTTGATATGAACTAATGTCCCTGGGCTTCATGCCATCTGCTTCCAAAAGCAACAAATTGACGTCTGTACCCATATCGCTTCGATGTCTGAACTAATTAACCATACATTTTCCAGTTAACATGTAAATTTAAATCAAACATTACGTAAGCCTGCAAATATACACATATCTGATAAGCCTTATATTCAAAACAGTTTATACAGTCACTAGATATACTTCTGCGAAAGAGTCTTAACTAGAAGTTGATGTCATCGACTCCAACTCAAAATTTTAGTCACTTTTTATCAGATTTTTTTAAAAACTCAAAATACTTTCACAAAAATTACCTTTTCACTATTTTTATAAACAAAAGTTGCTGCTTCTGGTTAAGCTATACTCGAACGCTACTTAACTCAACAATTATAGTTGAACTGTAGCAGTTTGTATCTCCAGTAAGTCAGCAGATTGCATTCACCTAATGAAAATAATTTCTAAAAAGGAAACCTTAAAAATAGCTGCTGAGAAAACTAGGAAAGCCTCGAATTAAAGAAAGAGTTGTTTCCACTCTGTCAAAAAACAAGCTTCAGTTCGACATCCTAATGCGTCAAGTAGAGCTCTCCGCTTTTTTTAACTTTTAAGTCAAAAGTGACAGGTGACAAGGTTGCATACTTTCATCTCGGTTTTTTTATTTTTGTCGTAATCAACGATATTTTTAATACAGCCTTGACGTAAAATATCGAACCTCAAACATCTCATACTGAAACATCGCAAATGAAAGCAGAAAACTTAACGGATTGGAAAGACGTGTTGCGGAACTTCGAACAGGATAGTTTTCCTATTAGGGCTGACGAAATTTGAAGAAGAGATTTATTAGTGCAGTAGTACGGTCAATATATCAGTACCAGAGTTACTTTTAGCCCAACTTCAGATAGTGACTTCAAATCAAGGTTTTGGTTATAAAGACATTACAAAACCCCTAGTTACCTTATCCGTGGTACAAGATGACAAGGTAAACTTAAAAATGACTAACTTAACAAAGAAATTAAGAGCAGTACTCAGACAGCAGGTTAAACTGCAAATAGTGTTCTTTGTTTAAGTAACCTTCACCTCAGCCAACAAGATCAATTGAGAAAAAAAAATTCCTCGAATTTGTGTCTTAAACAAATTTTAAGGACACAAAAGTGATCTAGTTTCTAGTGATCTAAATGTCTAACCCTTTTTCCTTAGCTCCCTAATTCCCTGAACACATTTTTCCTTTTTTTCCCAAAGGGTTAAAACAACCTTATAAAACAAGGAACAAAAAACAACCATAAAACGCAGAAAATTAAAAAAGAGAATAAGTAAACAAATATCCTTTGTAAAAACTGCTCTACTTCTTTCTCTGAATTCACTTTCGTTCGAAGTCCTTCCATAAACCTCTTGTTCGGTTCATAAATATTAATACTTTTACAGCCGCGAACTGGAAATTATGAACTCATTAACCCTTTCAATGAAATGTCACCGTGAGGGAAAGTGACACCGAACTAGAACACGGACACGGTGTGCTACAAATTAACTCAGAAACAAAAAGGGTTGAAAGTGAAGCTGAAAATGACGGTAATCGGTCATCTGTAGCACGATCTAAGGAACAATTTTCACACTTCAATAAAATATTTATTTCCATTTCACTTTCTAACCCTTTCGCATTAAAACTACTTCGAGTGAAGGATGAATTTACATAAAAAAATTACTACTTTCGCCATCGAAGGATTTCACGCATCAGGAAAAAAAAAATACAAAAAAACCTTGACATTAGCATGTCCTTGCGCATCAGTTGGAATTGGAAGAGAAAGTATTGTTATGCTCGAGCATACTAATGCAACATCCTTCTAAATGGCTTTATTACTTGTTTTCTCTAATTATGGTCAAACTCAATGGCATCGGTATTCGGTATTCGGTATTCAAAGCGAAAAGGATAACAACGCTGGATGGTAAGCCTTTGATCGT
Source organism: Xylota segnis (assembly GCA_963583995.1). Lineage (NCBI taxonomy): Eukaryota > Metazoa > Arthropoda > Insecta > Diptera > Syrphidae > Xylota > Xylota segnis. The sequence continues at coordinate 43,738,937 of OY757238.1, forward strand.
GCGGATACACATTTCGTGAAATTCCAAGTGAAAAGGATTACACGATCCATATATAATCGCAGGTATGTGTAGCAATTCACTGTCGCCAATAGCGACTTCCACTTAATCCTTTCCAAGGATAAGGCATTCTGTTTACATTTGTTTTGCTTCGAGGCGTGGTGTTTATTCTTAAAATCAAAATATTGGCAATCCCCTTTTAAATCGGCCGCGATGCGCATACATTTGGCAATAAAGGATATTTGCATGGGTGCCTAGTAGAAACTATCGAACAAAAGGACACAGCATTAGCAACCTTTGCTATGGTTTTATGACACCAAGTGTTACAAAATTCAACTGAACACCGATTACAGTGAAGGATGCAACGAGCATTGCATTGTAAGGCAAGGAGGTAATAATGAATGTGTTTTTCTTCTTTTTTTCGTGACTTTTTTACTCTGCGCGAAAAAAGGGACTTGCATTTTTATGGCAGGTTGACATTTTTTTAAGTCTTTTGCCGATGTCCTTGCAAATCCTTTATTATAAACTCATTGTGTGTCGCTTAGCCGGTGTGTTGTCCTGAAAGACGAGCCCTTTTTTTAAGAATGGCAGCAAAAATTATGTTGTGGTAATCTTAGGGTTTCGTCCCTTTTTTAAGGCATCATAAGATCCTTTGTGTTAAGTAATAAGTCAGTGGTTATATAAGTTCCGCAAATAATGATTTATCTTTTATTGCTCTAAGAATTTAAGCCTTTGGGTTAACTCTTTTAGTGGAAAATTTGAGAATTTGCAGAGTTCTTAGCATTTCTAAACGAGTTCCAGCGAAAAGGGGTAAGCAAGGGTTTTTGGCATGGCCTTTGCCAAATTGCTTGCACACAACGTCAAGGTCTTTTTCGCAGACCTTTTTTCACTTTCATCTGCCAGTAAATAACGATCCAATTTTTCACGTTTTGCCACAACAAAACAAACCACAATTGAATAGACCAAAAAATGCCCTAATTATAGCTCAAATGGCCTAAAAATTGAACCTCAGACCTCCGGTGGTGTGCACAAAAAAACATAAAGTAAAAAAACAAATATTTGCCTGGTGTTTTACGCTGACAGTAGTTCAATTGTCCGGCTTGTAAAAAATAATTAGGCCAAAAAATAAGAGCAGTAAATGCGTTCGAAAATCATCGAAAACAACATGAGGTGGTTCTTAGAAGACTCATGCTGTTTTTGGTGAGACTCGATTTTTTGGAAAACTCTGTCTTTATAGTTTTTTTCTTCTCGGTTCTTTCTCGCTGCAATAATGATAATAAAATATGACATCGATCATAAAACGATTCTTACGTAAGGTTCACCTTGAAACTATTTTCGCAAATCGGAACAATGAGGTCGGCAAATGTGATTTTTTGGGCACTTATCTAGGTCGATTTGCCTGAACGCGTTCTACTTGTAGATGTCTATGCAAAAATCACGTTTTACATAGAACTGTTCAACAAAAACAAAACAAAAAAAGAGAATTAAAAATTTCCCAATACCGCTGGTATGTTGTATTTCCGTAAGGACCTCTGTCATAATGAGAACTTATTGCGACACAATAAATATTGTTTTGTGTATTTTAAAAAGTGTGCCTAAACTAGTCGTTTGTTAGATGCGAAGTGACCTTTTTTCTGAATTCGCTTGAAAATACCAAAAACGGCCTCTTTTCTGCACAAGGATTTGGTTTGGTTTTAATTCTGGTTTTTATGGTTTTCATTCGTGAATATCGTTTCTTTTTAATGGGCAACAGTCGCAAATCGATTTAACACTTAAAGTGAGAAAATTAAAAGGTTTAAGGATGCCCGAGTAACACCTACTTACGGTTTTGCATACTTTTATTTTTTGTTAACAAAATTGCACCTTCCCAGAGGTGTTATTATGTCAGAAGAACAGAAGAACAGAAGGAATTTAATCCCTTTAAAAGGGACCAGTTAGTAATTGAACGATGTGGAGTTCTCGCCAGTTGGATGTGTAATCAGTGTAATAAGAGTTCGTTAACATGTTTCAAAGGAGTCATTTATGCTTGACTCGTTAATACATCATTTATCAAAGTGGAAAATGTATAAGAGTTGAGTTAAATCAAATGAATTCTGGGGAAAGAAAAATTGTAGGCTATCAGATGTCCTATCTTCTTTAAACTTGTGTAAAGGGTTTTAAATAGACATGCGGAATAGCTGAAGTATGTCCTTTAATGTTTCCCAAAAATAGTTTAAATGTTTTAACTACACCAAAATGTAGTTTTGGAAAAACTCAATACATCCAAACACAATAAAACCAAAGATTTTCCGCAGGAGGTACCTGCTTACAAGAGGTGAAACCATGGCAAAAAGTAGGCGTGATCACATTACGCTGGAACACTTTCCTTAGTTCTTGGGAATGATATTACGATGGCTGTGGATGGAATTTAAAAAATTTCACTGCTGTCACTTCTACTTGAAACACTACAGTGGGCCGGGAGTCGTGTGGTGATACAAATATCCAGTGTAGTGGAGTAAGCTTCCGAACGAACCTGTTTCAGAGGCTGTCTTAGATCCCTCTGTGTAAATGTCGGTCGCAGAAATCTATTTGGTGTTTGAACATTTTAGCATAAAAATATTGCAAAGGACCAACCTTCTACGATTTCGAACAACAAATATTGATATTGTTTCGAAAACTGACTTCTTTGACAGAAATGAGAGCTCAAGGCTACATTATGGACCAAATAGTCCAATTTTTTCCGTAAGGATATTCTACAATTCCCTTTTGAGTTATCCTCGCTCCAAATGTGATAAATTGGTTTGTTTTCATACCTATTACACCATAAATTGGACGATGGACTCTGTAAGATTATCCAATTGAGCTCTGATTTTGGAATAAAGACATATCTACATTTGTAAAGATCATGTTGATGTCATCTTGCAGATGTCAAGACGTGACAGGTCATCGTTAAAGGTTTCCCTTGTCAAAGTGGATGGTGAACGACAATTGGATAGAAGATTTGTTACTGGCTTTCGTTAGTACGTTTACCGTAGGTCTATATCCGATGGTGACGACCATAACCACCACATTGGAGCACCTCTAAATAAATGGGTCACGAAAGGCCGTGATACACATTTACATCCCGAAAATTGAAATGCCCGGAAATTACAATACTCACTTTTGAAGTTGACAGCTAAAATAATTCTCAAAAAAAACTCTTATTCACACTTGAGTTGATGTCACTGCCACTTGGTTGTTAATACCGAAAATACCTGAATGGTCAACTGACTGGTCGTCAGTTGTTCACTCAAAATAAAAAAAGACAACAACACACATTGAACTCAAAAAAAAAACATTGAAGAATTTTTCAAGGAAAAGTCGTGTACTGATTTCACTCATGATTTCCTGTTCGGTTTGTTTTCTTGAGATATCACGAAGCACTTCCACCATTGACATAACACGCCATTAGCTCGCGCGCGCTCCAAACTGAACCGACCCGACTCTTTTCTTGGCCTGGGCCTGGGATGACCAGTAGAGCTTAATCGTGTGGTGTTATCTTACTTCAAGGAACTCATGGCACTACCTACATACATATATATAATCGTGACTTACCAAAAAAACAAAAAATCATCCGTCTGTGTCTGTGAGAAATTAAAAAGAAACACATACAACAGGTAAACAGAAAAAGTGGTATAATCCAAGTGACGATGATCGGGCCATCTCACGACTGACATCGATCCGAGTCAAAATAAGCGTGCCAACGGCCACAAAGATACAAGTTCCATAGTACGACTGCAAGCTACTGACTTGGAGTGGATAATTTATGCAGCAGTTCATGGGATTGTTTTTTTGTATCTACTGGGCTTCCAGCGACAGTTTGGAGGAGAGAGCATTGCGTATAATACCACTGGCTGGCTGAATGGAATGGAATGATTGGTTTATCCAAGATTATCAGGGCCAAATTATATCATGGACACAGTGTATGGAGTGTAGTTCTCTGCAATGTGAGGACAGCGGAGGTAATGTGTGAGTGGAGTGCGTCCATGCAGTAGACTGGTCACGATTCTAGAAATGGATATTCGTAGGCCATAAGTATTTCTTTAGGAGTGAAGGTTGAATCATTTAAGGAACATGTCTGGATTGTCGTTTGCGATCCGCCTCATCGCAGTGGCATTTGTTATTAAGTATCGTTTACTGGTTAGAGATGAGTCTTCTGTGGACACATACTTGCAACCGAACAAGTAGTTTAAGGTTAGATTCCTTTAAGGAATCTTGTGCGAGATACTACGGGGAATAATACGAAGGGACCACAATTGTTCTACCACCCATAGAACTTCCACTCTCTCATTTTTAGTGTTTGTAGAAACCTCTGGACAAAGCATGGGAATGCTAGTCCTAAAAAGAAAAAATTTGGGGCTCTTCACGTAAACCATTATGGACCACAATCTTCTGGCGACTGTTACGTACAGGCGCCACAAAAAAGACCATCTCAGTTCCAACAGGAAACCAGTCCTCCGCGAACACCAATTCGTGTTCTGAGTCACTTGTATGTTTGGTCAGGGAGGTCGTTTAGCTAATCTAAATCAACAGACGAATGGGTAGACCATGGACCTATTGGTGATCCAAGTACTTACCCTTCTACTCCTACCTGCCTTAATTCACAGAAAGTATAGTCTTCATCTGATCTCAAGCTATCTTCCAATCCAAAAAATTGCTTTTTCTACCTTTCTCTACTAGCAACACTTCCACGGTCTGTTCAACTCCCTCTGCCGGAAAAACTATAAAACTCTACCCCTCCTGCCAAACAAAATACATACAAAACACACCACCGATTCTATAGTCTCCTGTTCGTTTCGAAGAATCTATATTATTTGCAATTTATTATTGGCACTGTCAAAGAATTGCAATAGCAACTAGTCAAAGTTACCCACACTTCCAATGCACATCCTTTGCACGTTGAAAGAAAAACCTTTAACATCGTCATCTCAACCGTAAAACAATAAAAACATCAACTCTCCGCAAACAGCACACGTTTTCCACTTACCCACCTACCTTCTACGCTACCTCATCTCACCTTGACGCATTGATACCTCTTTCAGCACAAATACAGAACTCTTTTCAGTGTAACTCTATCCCAGGATAGAGGTAGACACAGGATAACCCGTGTTAACCCTTAATAAAACCATAAAATCCTTCAATTTTAACTCACTAAAAAGGATAAGCAATATCTACAGTCAAAGGATACGAAAGTACAGCCTTTTCGTGTTTCTTTTCACCAACTCTCCCTTGGATGGATTGCTGAGAATTTGTCTTTGACTCATTAAGGCATTTTCGTCCTGCAAAATTGTGCAGTTTATCATTTTACGATGATTTGAGGATTTGCCAAAAATATTTTTCTTATTTCTGCATGCCTCTCAGCAATTAACCATTCAGGAGAGGTTCATTGTCATGCCAAGGATATTGCGTTTACCCGTTAGAAATGAACTCGGTACTGTTAGGGTTGATCATTGTGCTGGTGGGAGTATTCCTTGAAAACGGGAAACGGTGATCGTTTTTTACGTAAGTTTTTATTATCCTTTTACCGTAAAAAACGGTTTCTTGGCGAAATTGCGTAAAAACAAATTTCTTCTTTTACTCAATTCCTGGTAAACTACTCCTTCGCAGAAAGGATGACATTTGCTAAAAATTCCACATCTCACGGATCTACCTACAGGCGTTTCTCTCATCACCGCGGTAAAGGATTCACGAAGGAGTTATTCATGAATATTTCGTCTGTTCGTGCGCGCGAGAAAGGGGTTATACCTGTACACCGATGAAGGGTTCACAACTCGTTTTTATTGAGAGGCTTAACCCTACAACAAAGTGTACCTGTGAAAGCGCATAATGTTTCTGTTAATCCTTTTATGACAAACAAACATAAGAAAGATGATTTTTCCCCCGGTTTTATGGGTGTGTGGTTTTAGCCCTTTGATGCGCATGATCATCCCACTAATAAAACGAAAACCCCTTTTGTTTGGTGTGTGGCTAAAAGGATTGAATCCTTATGGGCATTGTGTTTGGCATCATGCTAACTCGGGCAAATGACCAGAAGTGCATAGTGTATGCTGACCAGACAGGAGCATGACTAAAACGATTACAATATTTCGCAAATGAAACATTTGCAATCCTTTCGCTTTCGGGGTAATGGATTAAAGTGTGTGAGTGCGAGAAAGGATTAAGCGGTTTTCGGGGTATTAAGGAAAATATTTGCAAACACAATTGACCTTTTCATGGTTTGGGTTGAACGGAATACACAGTACACACGTGTGGAAGTTAATTAAGTTTTGCAAAGTATGTACCTACAAAATGGATGGTAGTGTTTCTCCCATTTAGCCTTATCTTCGCACAAAGAATAATACTTATCTTCCTAGCGATGATTAATTGAAATAAGAAACAAAGGCTTTTCAAGGTAAAATTTCGTCTTCTTATGAAATTTTTGCGATAAAGTTTCAATGCAAATTTCAAAAACAAAAAAAAAAACCAAAATAGGCCACACGAATGAGTAATGAATACTATGCGATTGGATCACATCAGTTTTTTTTGGATAATTATGGATTTATCATGAATTTTTAATAATTTTTGCGTCTAATAATAGTTAGTGATCAATATTATGAAAAAGTGACGGGTTTTGATTTGGTCACTCTTTTGACAAGCTGTCATCTGGCTTGTCATGTGATTGTGTACGTAAGCGCCATACTAAAAATTGTTTCTGTCAAAAGGCAATGCAGCCATCACAAAGATTGACATGGAATTTGAGATAAAATTTAGAAAAATCAATGCTACTAGTCGGCAGAAGATTACCTTCGGATTGAAGTATGAAAATTTCATGGAAATTAATAATTTCAAAACAGAAGTTTCACAAATACTTGAACTGAAAAACTATGTGAAGATCTTACTCTCATGTTGCTTCTTACTTTTCGTCAGTTTATTGGTAGAAGAAGTAAATAGCAGATTCGCTTTGTTAGTAGATCTTGCATTTGAGACACCGCCGTCGTAGGGGATCGTAGTATCAATGACTCTTTGAATTGAAAAAAGGAGATTGACTTTCGCATTTAAATATCAAATATTAGATTCCTTATTGTACCATGGTCTAGTAACTAATTAATTGAGACCGTTGACGTCTACGAAGAACAGAGTAACTCCAAAAGGTTGCACGATGTTTTCTCTCGTATTTCTATGGATTACTTTCGTTTTAATGTGAGATCCTTGCAAATAAAAGGGAAAACATTTGTGTTTGGTAAGAACTTTTTTTCAAAAGATTGTGGCCACTCTGAATCATACGGAATGCAGAGTGAATTTAAGGAATGCTTTTGGTCACTTTTCTGAGAGGTCGATGGAAAGGATATTCCCAAGGGATTGCATATCTGGTTCAGCTGTGTTGAGTCTGTGGAAACTCTTTGAGTTTAGTGACAGCTTAGTATATTAAATGCAGAAACCTGTTTGGCTTACACTTTTTAAATCCTGCTTTTGGGAGCTCAAGGCAATGTTTGAACCTATGTTTTTTCGTTTTTTCTAGAGAAACTCTTGGAATAAATACATATACATACACACATACATATTTGGCATGTCAAGTCTGTGCAGCTCCAGAGTTGAGCTATTGATAGTTTAAACAGCGATTATTTGGGATGGAGGGTCTTTTGATCAAGTTTGGTACAAAATGCCGCTGTGAAGAAAGTTTTGTCACTCGAATTTTACATGTGACTTAAACCACCAACACCAAAGACTGAAATCAGCTAGATTTCTAAATATATGCATATGTACATATGTAATCGATGTAGAATCGATTATCACCTTTCCCAACCCTCAGTTCATGACATCATTCGTGCTTGAAAATACCTGCAAACTGTGACATAGTACACGTTCATAACCAATGGCATTGAAAATTCACCAGATTAGTCAAAATTAACCAGAACACCTAGTGCTTCCCAATCGCAATCACTGCGATTGACCTTCATATCGTCGAAAGTTAAATTGAATTGAAAAACCAGCTATTTCCTATCGTATTCCACCAAAACCCCCCTTAGGGCCAAAGACTTTGAATGACACTTTGTACTTGCATACGATATGACCACTCATTGATACTCGTATCTAGCTATTTGTCACGCCAGATTACGCCAACCAAGATTACTCGTGAACGTTCTTGCTCTACCACAACGTGCCTCCGATCGAGTATTGCGCAATACCTTGAAAAATTGCAGCGCCATAGGCCGCACAAGAAATTCTCTTTTGTGTGACCGTCATTCGTCACTCTGGAGAAAAATACGACCACCATAACATACTAGTGACTCATGTGAGTCACCAAGGGGAAATGTCAAGACCCATATAGTGCGCCACAACAATTCAGGATGACTAATCCTAAACACCTTCTGGTTCAAGGGATCCCTCTCTCTCTCTTAAACGCAATCTCAGTGAATATCTTGGATACATTTAGGAGTATCCAACTTCCAAAAAGCACTTGGACTGTGCATGTGAGTAATGTGACGAGCGCCAACGCCAAGGTTCGTTTGAATCATGCGACATACGATATGATAAGATAAAATACGTTCCGTTCATGATGACTAGACGGCTTTTGGCCGCTCAAAACAAATTATATACTCACTAGCGCTATTTTTGGCAGTAGTTGTTCGCCGAGTGGCTATTTTTAGGAACACCACGAAAGGACTCCACTGGTGTCTGACTCTATTTTTGTGCACCGCCACCGCATTCCTCTGCCAAAGGCACGCAAAAACAAACAACAACCCGAAGTCTAATCACGAGAACCTCAGCGTTATTTGTGATAAACAACGACCGCGAATGTGATGCGATTAAAAATATCTCATTGAAGTGGGCATACACACCATCCACCGCAGCCACCCCCAGCTCGATCAGCCATAAGGTGTTCTCCCTCCTGAGGCACCAAAATTGCGCGCATACACTATTTTGGCCACAACTTGGGCCACAATCTTAAACGTGCGCTAAAAATACATTTATTTTCAGAATAATTATATCCAACGCGAGTACATGTACACGAGCCGTGGTTGGGTGGTTGGAGGTTGCTTGGGTGGCTTCTATCGGTAACAACAACAGGATGCGCGTTGTGCGACAAACCAAGTGAAATGATGCTCAACGCTTAACAGTGCGCGATGGCAGCATCCAGGTAACTCTATCGTGTCGATGGCAATGAATTGCCCCCGCGATAAACTGGCAGATGTGGCGAAGGTGTAAATGGAAAACAAGTGTTGCGGGTGCCAAACAAAAAGCAAAAAAAAAAAAATACAAAAACGCTGCTGTGCTCCGCGGTATTTATAGAAGCAGCCGCGCTACTCTGCCAAAGGTAGTCGTAGTCGTGGCCGTCTTAGTCGCCGTAGCCGTTGCCGTCGCTGTTGCCGCAGTACTGTGCGCTCACGCTGATTGTGTGTCTAAGTGTGATTCGTTTGGCGGCCGCCCAAAATGCCGCTGCTGATGCCCACGTGAGAAATATTTTTATTGTTATTATACCTTGAATTGTTGCCTCAATTTCTCACATTCGACGCCGTAGCTGCTGCCGCCACCACATATCCTAAAAATACGCCACGCCATCGCCATCACCATCTCCTCCGTCGAGAGGAAAGAATTTCAATTTTCAAAAGCAAACCAAAAAAACAAAAAAAGATATTCTCACGAAAACAAGGTGCATGATTCACACACACCCAAAAAGCACACAAGATGGTGCCGGACCGGAGGTGGAGGATCAAATCCGACTAAATGGTTCCACATCCACACGCGACTTTTGTCGAAAGTGGAGAGCGTAAAGCAATTTGAAAATTTCTCGCTATTCTGCTGAGGTTGGGGAAAATATTTTTTTCATTTTGAAAAACATCTGAGGTAGGTTAACATTTTTTGTTTTTTTTTTTTTTTGCTTTGCTTTGGGAAATGTGAGGTAAGTGCTGGCGGAAGTAAATGATGTCTTTATTTATGGCGCTATCGTAGGTGTGCAGATATTTGGGAATTTGTTTTTCAAAACACTGCCTCTTTTGACCTTCAAATTTAAGATTTCAGAAACAAAATGAAACTGCTCCTGGTGATAGGTATTCATTCTAATGAAAAGAGGGGTATACCTATCAAGATTTTTTTTTTTCGTATATCAGGGAGACATCTTACCCGAGAAAGAGTTGAATTCATCGTTCATACCGAATCGAACATTTGATTAGAAAAAACTCACTTTCCTTACAAATAGGGAAAGCAAATGCCATCCCGTCGTGGGATGTAGCCTAGACATGTATAGGGAGTAGATGTCTTTATTTGCATGGCTTTTCTATCATTTTTTTGTATCTGTCAAATCCAATCTTTCGATCCGCGTTTACATGCAAAAACTGAATCCTGTGGAGTCAACTCAAATCCGGATTAAATCATCCATATTAACGTGGCAATTGGCAACTTGCTTACGAAATTATGCGCATAAAATGCGTATTCTCTCCAGGACAGGAATGCTAAAACTAGACATCAATCTGTGTTAGACATGGTCGCACCACATCAGTAGTGTTGGTTGTGTTGGCATGCTGGGAACATTGTCGCCGATCTACAGCGGCTGACGACGTCCACAGGAATCGTAGAAATATTTCGGGACAACCGTTCAACATAGATTGTGACGGCGAGTTACTGCTTACTCCCCACGGACTACCTATGAATATTTGAGAAGTTGCATTTACTACATGCTAGTTCTATGCCTGTCTGAAGACACATACCTGTTTACTACCACAATGGTTGGTCTAGTCTAATCGTGATTTCCATAGAATTCAACATTAGCATGCAAATTATTTCTACTTCTACAATCAGAGGTTGATTTAGCAAAGACATTTGATTACAAATGGTCTAATTTTCAATCAGCTAAACAGAAGCATATGACTCATTCAAAACCAAGATAGACTTGACAGAGCGCAAGTTATTTGGCGAATGCCAATAGCAATAGTTTCTAGTAACTACTTATGAACCCCCTAATGTCATTTTCAAGATATTTATTTAAGAATTCCAAATCGATACTCACTGTCGCATTGCAGTCAAACTCAGAATGATATACAAAATCTACACAAAGCTCACGACTTTGATGTCAGAGCACCATTCTTGAAATGATTGTGCATGTTTCTCGTTAACAAAGACAGCTTGATTAGAACCTGTGCATTTAGAAATAATAATTAAAAAATAATAATTTAAAACGCTGACTAACTCATTGAAAAAACTGCTGCTTTAATTATTTCATTAAGCAATTGCAAAGAGAGTCATACAAAATCCATTATGCAAGAAATCACCTTCTCCAGAAGAACTAAAGTGCAATAAACTCACATCAATGAATATCGCCCAGTATAGTCAATTTCCTTAGACTGTGTACCTACCTTCCAATAATTTATACATTTTCAACACTTCCTTTTTTTTTATTCACATTCTAATTTTACACAGACCGGCGCTCGGCTAATTACTATGCAAGTTAAAATGCCACACTCCGTCGTTGCCGTCGTCGAATGCGAAACGAGGCTTTAAACCTCAAGTCGCGTCAAACATTTGAAAATAGACGACTATAATCTTCTCATTTGCATTGCAAAAACCCACCGACACCTTTTGCCTATTAATGGCCATGTCTCTCCGTGTTAAATGTTGGCTGCGTGTGTCGATCTATTAAGCTCGTTGCAGTATTACCACCTCCCACGCTTAATTTGTAATGGGTCTACATTCGCCGATGAAAAATAACGTTGTAAACCTTATTCATTCATAGAAAATGCCCAAAACGATATCATTCCCAGTTCTATGGAAAAGAAAAAAAAAACTCAAATCAAATCCAAACGACCTTCATCTATAATTCCAGATCAAAACGGAACAAAGAAGAAAAAAATTGTTCATCCAAGAGTCAAAACAAAGCCACCACAATCCCACAACCCATACACCAGGAGGAATGGAGATGTGGCGTGGCACCAGACAAAACACATAGGAAGGGGGATCTCAGTCACTCTCCCTCTCGCTCTCTGCAGACGAAGAACAAAAAGTACCTGTTCAACAGAGATCCCGATTCCAACTATGCAGACTCATGACAAAAATTTCCCCTACCTACCTGAGAATTGATGATCATCACGATCGCATCCCCACTCCACATGCAAACAATTTTTTTTTGTGAAAAATCAAAATCACCGCCGCACACGACACGAAACGATCGTCGGCAACCCGAACCGAACCAGTGTGTTTGCAAAGCGAATCATCTTCCCCTTCTTCGTCCTTGCCTGTCATCGGCGTAACCAACCACCCTAACCTAACCAACACACGCATCCATATGTATGTATGTATGTATGTAGGCACTATAGGCAGCATCAGATATACGATCGATGGACAACCTTGCCCTGTGTACTTCCACTTTACTTGCCATTGCCGTTCGTCCGTCCTCATACAGTCACGTAGCGTTTCAATGAATCACGCTCCACCGACAACGACAACGACAACGAAAACGACGACCACCGAACCGACCGACCATACGCGGTGGGTAAAGTGTTTATCAACAATAGATTGCGTTCTGTCCAAGTATTAGTTCAGCAGAGAGCGCAACTAAATATGTATGTAAGTATCTGTGTGTGCAGCCAGCTGATTACAGTACAATTCGCCGTAAAACGCTATTCGTTTTGGTTCCCTGCCTGGCTGCCTGCTGGTCGTGTGGCTTGGCGAATGTACTTCCCAGCTCGTTGATCAACATCATTCAGTCGTCTTCTGAATTCCGAGCGGTAAACAGCAATATAAAAAGAACTTACATACTAATCCGCATCGCAGACATTTATCGCGTAGGTGAAGATACTTTCGCCGGCTAAAAATAAAAATCACCAGGAGATACTTTTAACATTCAGTTTATAGTGAAGAGCTCTCATTCGCTTATCGGACGTCGATCGTGGTACAACGCTCAGACAGCCACACGCCTTTCGGATTATAATTAGTATTCCCTAATCGTGGTGAATTCTTTTTTGAAAAGTTATTTCCGTTTTGTGGAAAAAAAAAACAAACAAACAAACAAAATATATAAAAGTGAAAAGTGATCAAACAAAACTTTAGTGAAAAAGATACAAAGTTTGAAAAAAAAAGAAAATAATTTTTTCGTGTCCCCTTGCCATATAATGGTTACTGGAGTTACCGCACCAACATCAACAATGACCGCCAACGTAATCGGATCCCAACCAACCATCAAGGATGCTCCAGTCAAAAGTGATCGTCGGGTATGTACCATACATAATATCTACTATGTGCAACTACTCTCCATAGTGTTATCCCACGGTGGTCCACCTACCCTTGCCCACTAGTTTCCGTCGTCGGGATTTCGGTGACAGCATGTTTTGCAAGCGCGTCGGTGTATCGTGTGCAACCAAATACGATCAACAGCTCAGACCCACATGGATGAGTTTTAGATCTCTCAGTCAACCTACAAATCTTTCCAATGGGGGGGCCTCCGCTCGCCCTAAAATGGTAAAATAGTAGAGAAACAGACAGCCGTCGTCACTAATGTCATCCGCCAACAACACAGTCACCTACTCACCGTAGTAGATCGGCCAGCCAAAAGTGATCGGCGCGTGGATACTTCACAATGTCTAATTAAACCAATTTGGCACGATCGGTTTTTTTTTAATTCAATTCGATGTGGATACCCCGCATTAGACTCTTATGTATGCAAGACGCGGAGGTGAGGCGAGTTAAGTGTTGGGTCTCTGAATAGCCGCCTCGTTGCTGGTCTCCGTGTGTGTCACCATTTAAGCTAAATTGCGCTTTTACCTGACGTGATCACCATCACCATGTGGGTAATTTTTTGGCGACGGCAAAAGTGAGGGCGTTTTTTACGTAGGTACCTCCTGCTTTTGGCTTGCAACTTTCCGGTGCGTGGATGTAGGTTGTATACACTCTCTATGGTCACACGACGACGGCGGGTCAGTGGCATTATTTTTTCGCGATGGTCATATGGTTTTATGATCACTAAGCTAAGCTGGAACGTGATGACGTTTCACATGACCTTGTCCAACCCGAACAACAAAAATGTGTCGTGTTAATTCGAATTCTTATCGATAGTTGGGTATTTGTTTTTTTTTTATCTATTTTTAGACACGCGCGTGTCTATTTTAGGAAAATCCGTTCTACCGTACTGCGGCAGGAAATATTTTTAGATTTATATCTCGTCGGTTTCGCTTATTATTTTTTTTGTATTGTGGGTATGTTCATCTCAAAAACAACGTAGCCGCGAGCGTTTAACATGGGGAAATAAAATAGCACGCGATCATTTAACGATCTATAGTAAGATACCTAGCTGGAATGTGGCCAAGTCGGTGATGGTATTTATTTTTGTCAAAGTTTTTATTCGAAAGTAAAATGTTATTAGTTGTGACAGGTTTTAGGGTTTTTTACAATCATACATCAAAAGTGGCACCTATCTAATTGGATACAAATTTTATTCTATTTACAGTCTAACAAACCGATCATGGAGAAAAGGCGCCGCGCGCGGATAAACAATTGCCTAAATGAGTTGAAAACTCTCATATTGGACGCCACAAAAAAAGACGTAAGTATTTTCAAAATACACCTTATTTTCATTTTTAAACATTCAAAACCAGTGTGGATTCTATACTCTAAATATTTACAATTTAGCAAAACCTATATGTCCACTTAAAACTCTATTTCTTGTAATCAAAGTTCTCCTAAAAACATGGTCGGCATGATCGATAAGTTTTCAGAAAAGATGAGTCCGCAAAATTAATTCATGACTCACAAACAATCACAATTCCTATGAAAACTTTGCCATACCGACTTTTTTCTATAAATAGTCCAGTTTACATCATTTTATCAATTTCAAAAGATCCACAAAATTCCGCATTTTTGAACACATGACGCAATATACTCACCTTATCTCTTTTTTTCTGTTTTCCTTCCAGCCAGCGCGTCATTCCAAGCTAGAAAAAGCAGACATCCTCGAAAAGACAGTAAAACATCTGCAAGAACTCCAACGTCAACAGGCCGCCCTAGCTCAAGCAGCCGATCCTAAAGTGATAAACAAATTCAAAGCCGGCTTCACTGACTGCGCCAATGAAGTGAATCGTTTCCCCGGCCTTGATCCCGTCGTAAAACGTCGCCTCCTCCAACATCTAAGTAATTGCATTAATGGCGTTAAATCTGAATTACATCATCATCGTCAATCGGTGGCATCTCAACAACCTCAATCACATATGCTGCCATCGCCACCCAGCTCACCGGAACAACAAGATCAACCAATGCACTCCTCCGCTCCACCACAAATAATTCACTCCGTCAATGGTGGATACTTCCTACCCAATGGCCTTCAAGTAATTCCAACAAAACTACCAAACGGTAGCATTGCCCTAGTCCTACCACAAACACTTCCCCAAAACAATCAACCGCCAATGCTAGTGCCCATACCGTCGCGTACAGCATCAACTGGATCGGCTTCATCGCATGCGTCATCCAGCTATGAACGTACACTATCGCCACCCACAAACATTCATTATGCGCCACCAAGTCCGGCGAATTCATACGAAGCCATGGACTGTAAGCCATCTGTCATTCATCATGCCGCCGCCGCCGCTGCGCATGCCCACCAGCAGCAGTATCAAGCGGCTCCACAATACAGCCCCGAGGCAGCACCACTCTCGTTAGTTGTGAAAAAAATCAAAGAAGAAGACCAACCATGGAGACCGTGGTGAGCGAAGTCACTGGAGGTCAGCTCAAGCAAAAACGCAACCAAATAAGGTGGAAAAATGCACACACACGCATCTATACAAAAACACATACACGCACATATAAGACTGAAATCGGAGTTACCCGATGGCGTATCACACAAAAGCGCAATTCGCTTAGTATTCGGAAGAGAAAAGGAAACTGGGAACAACAGCCCCGCCATGCTGACAACCATGATACGAGTCAAAAGCTATTTTTGGGGCTTAAACTCTAGAGAAAAACCGTTGTACCTCTGTGCTTAATTAAGTTAAAATCAAATCAAAAAATTTTTCTGACATTTTTTTATTACGGACAAAATGTTTTTCATGAAAAGTTCATCACTTACATTCTCATCTTCTTTACATTTTCATCGACTCTCACTGTTGACTGCTCAAAAGAACAGGTGTTCACGGCGAGTTCCGAAAATATAAATGAAGTTATCATGACATTTACTATTTCATATCTTTATTCTTCATGACAATTTCACAAAACGACCTAATCGGATGAGCACAGCAAATCTCAATGAACTGAATTAATCACTCATTTTCTTTACATTTTCACTCATTGCTCATCAAGAACAGTTCATGAAAACAATGAAAAACAATGAAAAAAAGGCAAAAATCCACTACCTCAGGCATAGAATTAAAAAAAAACAAAAAGCTCTGTGAAATAGGTACAAATTGCTGTGAATGTATTATGCAATTTCAAATTGAATTTAATGCACAAGTCATGTAAATAATTAAAAAAAAATACTAAATTTTAAGTTAAAAATTAAAAAACAAACAAAATACTTATACAAAAGGAAATGTTGACAATAAAATCCCTCAAGTCTTCCACTAGCATTACTACATACATATTTACATACTTCATATTGATGTTCTCAGTTAATATTGTATATTGTATATAAAACAAAAAAAAAACAAATATTAAATAATTTTTAATTTAACTATTTTCTATTATGCATTATTTATGACTTAGTTTTAAGAGAATTTAATTTAAAAACAAAAAGCAAAAACAAGCACAAAAACTAAAAAAACAAAAAAAAACAAAATATTAATAAAAAAAATAAAAGAAAAGCATATTTTACAAAATTTGAATCTGAGTCTTCTTATTTGAACGGCCTATCGCGCTTTGGATGGAGACGGGCATAACGACGACGACGTCGACGCACGATGAGACGACAGATTGTGAAAACAATACTCGTTTCGTACGTGTCGTGTTAACCTTATTTTGGACACGTGATTCGTTTTGTTGGAGGTTGCTGGGGTTGGGGTGCTTAGCGTTCATTTTGATGGTCAGTGTTAGAATTTGTTTTGTGATCCGGATTCACGTATCATCGCGTGACCTTCAATGGTTTTGTTTTTTATTTTCAATTAGGCGTCTTTTTTTTTTTTTTTTTTTGTTATTTTGCACATGAGGTCTGTTATCTAGAGATAGATACATAAATGTTTGTTGCACACGGTGGAAAGTTTGACTACTCGTAGAAATGGCTGATAAAACAAAAAAAAAAAGTGATTCTGATGGCTACTATGATAAGATATAAATGGTGACCCAATACTTGATGTTACTATCCGGCTGTGTGATGACGTCAGACTTCGTTTTTGGGTTTTCAATTTTCTAAGCATGGTGTGCGCAAAGCTTCCAGAATAGAAATTTTCGAAACAATTCCATTGGTCGTCGTGGGCATGGGTATTTAATGCAAACACTTTTAATATTTGTTGATTGATTACACCAGCGACCTTAGATAGTGGACGTATCAGGATGGGTGGTGCACGTGAGGATTGTAACGTTTGAACAGTTGGTGTGACTTAGTCATTGATATGGAGACTGCAAGTGGGCGGACGAATATTGATTTCACAAATTTGTGTTTTGATTAAGTTGTAATAGGGAAGTAAACAAGGTTTGTTTTTGAAAATATGGATGGGGAATATAAATATGGGGAAACACGTATTCGGGGGCAAGGAAATCCCTGACGAGAAAACCTAACCCCTGCTTCATATAGTGGACTTTCAGAAATTTCCCATTATGTTTCAGTACTACTTAGTCAAAAAAACACCTGTACCTGCCTGCCTAGATATAGTACCTACAGTAGACCCATTTTCCAGAACCACAAGTAACATGCTTTGACGGGTCTAAATAGTTTATTATCCTAGCTCGTATCTGCATAGACAAATACCAGCTATTAGACAACTGCAGCTACACACATATGTATCTGCCATGAAAGCACTCAAGTACTTGATGGCATTTTCGAGAGCAACAAGTTTTTACGAGTACGAGGTCATGGGAAAGCGAGTTCTAAAATAGTAGATAAAATTATGTTGAATCGAATCAATACATACTGCTTTCACTTGGTATTCTCCTCCATTATCCATATTAAATCTTATCGATCACCGAAAAGCAATCCATCGGGTACAGATCTCTGCTTCATCTAAGAAAGCTTCCGACATTATATATGGTGCACCCTATACAGGTTGGAGATATAGACTGCGCATGACATGAAGAACTTTATTGGACTTCAACAGTGAATCCAAAAACTCTGCTGGTTGAGAATCATGTACTGTCTGTGACTAATCCTTCATATGCATCCCTTTTAAGTAGATACAACCATAAACCTGTTCATAAACGATTTCCTTAGTCCAACTTGCTTAGAGTCTGTTGTTGGATAGTGACATCAAATTTGCAACTAGTCTCTATTTTAAATTTCAAAGTTAGTAGTAGTACCAACGTATTAACTGCTTCCTCCCGGGGTAACTCAATTCCCACCAGAAAACTACATAAGTTAGCATTTTACAACCTCTTATAATGTTACTCATAGTCCCTCGGTTTAATTAGTTTTAATGTACACAAGCTGCATATCCCAGTACTTCCTCGCGGAGCAATTGTGATAATTTTGTGAATGTGACTCACAGTCACTTACTCACTTAGTCATAGCCACTCGAGTTTTCACAAAATAACAATTCCGCTTATTTAGAGAATCGGAAAACAGTTTTCCCCTCATCTAATGATATTTAGCGAAACTATCGTGTTTATTATATGAAATTAAAATGTTTATTTTGTAAATTAAAAGTAAACTTTTTGATGTAAGGAAAACCATAACTTGGAAGCGGAAATACAAGCGATTGTACGGAACTGGCATACAATTTGTTTCAAAAATCTACAAAGGTGTCATTTTAAAGGGAGAACTTGTTTTGTTTGTTTGCATGATACAGCGAAGCAATTTTCAGGAGACATTATTTCGTTTGATTGTTTACTGTGAACAGTGAAGTGTCAGAGCGGAGTTATGAGATTATTGAAAGAGTACAGATACATCGATAACTATCTAACAGGGTTCGCCTTTCAGGATTAAAACTACTTTGTTTGTCTCGTGATTTCAAAGAAAGGGAGAGAACTCCCGACTCGTGTTGTAAATATGGAAACCTCCGAACCCTGCTTAGAATAATCACTGATTGATGCTTCTGTAGACAGAAGATTCGAAATGAAGAAGTTCTTAAGTATGCCAGGCTTTCTGAAGTGCAGAGAAATTCCGAGTTGATAGAACCCGCATAGAGTATAGTTCAGTCTTTTGAATCAAATCAAGGTTTTTTGGTCAACGATTTCACAAATAAAACAGAATTAAAAGTGACATACAGACAATAACTTTATAATTTTAAGCTATGCTAGGAAGATTGTCAGATCTGACAACGTTATTAGGTCTACAAATGTAAAATTTGTTCCAAATATCTGACAATGGTATGACCAACCAATTTTTGTCTGACAATATTGTAAGAAAGGCATTGTCCCACAATTTTCAGACAACTGTTACATCGCCAAATCATACTGACTTTATCAGGTATCTCCCAATCAGGTATCTCCCTGACGTTTAGAAAATTTGCAGACTCATTGGAAACTGTCAGATGAGCAAAGTCTACGGAATCTGACAAATGATTTTGTAAGAGGTTTTTTTCGTTTTCAGTGACATATTTTGGATGCGTCATACGTAAATTCGCTGCTGTATGCTGCTACTATATTTGTTTCAAGTTTTAAATGGTGTTGTGAAAATGAATAATGATAAGACAATCACTCATGAAGGAGAATTGGATTATCTGACGACGGGCTACCCAATCGCTCATCCGAACACCACGGCATTTGCGTGGCAATTTGTGTTTATCTTCCCTGCTTTCCAATCCGTAGGCGACGAATATCGTCGAAAACGCCAACTTTTGTTCAATTTCGATTAAAATTTTGCACTTTTTCAGACTTTTCGATCCAATCCGGGAAAAAAAAAAGTTCTGCAAAATGGTATGCGCCTGACAAGTGATTCCAGACTTTTCGAGAACTATCATCTACCAAGCGTGTGAAAAAACATTGTCAAACAATCGCCAGACAATTTCAAAATTAAGTGTCCTGTAAGAAAACGGTCAAGCAAATCAGTTCCTATCTAGTCCTATCCTAAACCTTGATTAAAATTGCATAAGACTGTCTTATAGTTCTAAAAAATTCTCGTGCTTTAGTCAGTGTGCCATCCTTCATTTCATTTAAACCTGATAGAGTTTTCGAAGTGTTTGAACTTTCAGGACATTTTAACAAACAGTATCTATTTACTGAGTCGATAAGGTAATATTTATAAACAAATAGCTCTACTCCCTCCATGAACTGATTCAAGTCGAAAAAAAATGTATATGTATTTCTCTCCAAGACTTCGGCTAAATGTCAACAATGTATTTTTTTAGGTCTAGATACGTTTCCAAGCCTAAAAAAATGCAAATCCTCCTCGGCGCCAGAAAGACAACCAATCAATCAATCTGGAGCTACTTTTCCATAGCCGTATTCAGCCCGAAGTCAAATACCGCTGATGATCAAATAAAGCAAAATGTACCCGAATAAATTAAGTCAAGATTTTGTCTACTGAAAGAACTCTCAAGCAAGTCATCAACACTCACGTGCTGAAAAATTCGCATTATCCGTCAGTAAAATCACAGATAATCTCGGATTAACTCCCTTTCTCTCTTGCGAACAGAATCGTACGATCGGCTTACACCTCATTACGCATTTTAGGACACATTCCCACCTCGAAAACACTGTCGCCAGACAGGATTCTAATCTTTAAGGTCCCAGCTCATTGCCCATAACCACTGCCAATGATTACGAGATAACAAGTGGGATTTCCAAAATTTCCAGAAAACATCGGATGCCTCAGGTATGTATAGTAACAACATCATCTTCATTCCTCTGCGGTCAAATTAAATCAATATTACGGAACTAAATCTCTTTCTAGAATAAAATTTAAATAGCCATTAAAAAGTTTGACGTCAAAATTCCAGCGAATCAGCACCGACAAAAAAAAACCTCAAACACTAAAGAAAAAGCAGACCAAAACAGACTAATAATTCATTCGAAGAAGAAGACGACGAAGCCAAACAACAACACCAACATGCACGCGTCAGAAATGTCAAAAAAAGATTGTTGTTGTTCCTCTGGATTCGATAATCGATCAATAAATTTCCATTTCGGGCGAGCTTTGACTTATCGCACACCGAATGACACTGACAGCTTCCTACGCGTAATGTATCTTCCTGTCAAGGGATTTGAAGTACGTACCGTGACTGCGACGTTAAAGCCCTCCCAAGATACCATGATCATCAACTAGACCTGGAATGTATACAAAAAGCGTAAGCGCAACGCAAAAACAAAAACAAATGAGTAACCACGCGTCGACTGGTTTTGAGAAATTGTTTAAACATTTTTTTTTTGTTGCTGTTGGCTTTTTTTTTGATTTGTTAATGCCGTTCGAGGCGATCATATGACAAGCAGGCACTTGGGGAATTCCAAGCCAGCATTGACATTAGCATAAGTATTAGAGTAGCGCGCTGCTGACTGCCAGAAAAGTTCATTTAAATTTGAAATTTGATTTTAATTTTGATTTTGAAGTTTTATGGTTCCCCTTCGTGGTGGCGCGGCTGTTAGCGCCGTGATTTGGATTTTACGGGGTATCATGGCTTTTGAGGGAATATGACATCCGTAAGAGAGCACGCGGCCTTGAGAAGCTCACATTTGCCTCGGCACACGATTTGACGTTCGCCTTGTGCAACCGAGTTCCGGCTGAGAAATTTTTGGCCGCCGTCATCGCCACCATCACCGCCATGACTACTGGTCACACTCAACAACACCCGTCGAACCGGCTGTTGACCAGCAGCAGTACCAGATTGTATAAATGTTTGTTGTTTGCTTTTGCGCGCTTAGCCAGTATATGGGTCATTGGACCCGTCCGAATTCAGTCAAATTCGCGACCTTGTTAGACCTTGATTGGATGTTTTAATTATCAATTTGTATACGTTCATCGTCCGCGCGCAAGCGTCGGAGTCTAGCGGAAAACTTGTCTTTCACAGCGTTTTTATTTTTTTGTTTGTTTATTGCAAAGCAGTCGCCAGAAGGAGTTGTACTGTGTAGAGGCTAGAGGGAGATAAGCAAAACGGTCTTGAATGTTCCATAGAATTGATTAAATATCGAATGAGGGTATTTTTTCGATTTCGATTTCGAAGTTTTGTTTTGCGGAAATACTTACCTTATCAGATACTTGAGGCGGAAATGTTTTTTTTTGTTTTTTTTTTTTTTTTTTCATTAATCGACACACAGGTCTTCTGAGGAAATGCTTGAGCTGGTCTATCTAATCTAACGTAACCCGTTTTGTGTTCGGATTCATTAGGGTCACAAGGTGAACCATGAGGTAGCTATGAAGCGACAACGAAAACCTTGCTGATTACATTCGGCGTATCGGTATCAGTATCAGAAGTTTCTAGGTCATTTAGAGTCTTGCAAAACAGGAAAAAACAATAAATCGTAGCTGTTACCTTGAGTCGGGTTGCTAACTTCTGAAGCTTCTTCAGTGTCCCGCGCTCCTCTCTGAGGCACGGCGAATATGAATTAATTTAGTCTAATTACCGTAAGATAAGGCAAAAAGGCTGTGTATTTCTTTAGATTACACCAGGCAGCCGTTCAGGGTGGACGGGCGGCAGATTTGACACAGCTCACGTACGCACATCGCTGTGTTTGTTGGCCCCGCCAGAAGCAACAACCACTTGGCGATATATTATACCCAAATCAATAAACAATTGCCATGTGATTTTATGTTTACAGAAAGCTGATGGGCAGCAGCAGGAGCAGCAGCAATCTCATTATGAGGTCATTACGGGCTTCTTATCAGTCGAGACATACTTGCAGGGAGCAAGCAAGTCTACACTTGTGTATGGGAATTTTTGTTTTTTTCCACAAACAAGGCTAGGGGAGCGTGTTATTTTGAGTGGGGTTGGGGAAATACATACGTACTGTGTATAGCACAAACGACGGCAACAACAGACCACGACTCATGACTGATAACGCGCGCTTACACACAATGCCGACAACTACACACAAATCGTGGAAATTTTTTTTCTTTCCCAAATGGAAAAGGCATCCGCCATGGCACACGCGAACGATTGCCAGATAATAAAGCCAAGCCACAGGCACAGAGGCTTGTCTCCGACAGTGACAATCCTCTTTTTGTGTCGATATGATAAACATGGCAAACGATATGTGGGTCATTATCTAAACTTGTTGTGCAGTTGGAATTTGGAACATACAGAGCGAAAAAAAACAAAAAAATGAATTTAATTTTAGAATTTTGGAGTAAATTTAGAGATAGCAAGCTGAAGGTGTTTTTCCAAAGTCTAAGCGAATAGGTTTTTTTTTTAAATTTTAATAGATGTTGGTACTATAATGTTGATAAGATAGAAATGGAACTCGTGTGAAGGCTGATGTAAGAATGTTTAGATATGTCTCTGTGATTGCTGAGCTTAGGTGATATTAAGAGTTTGGCTAACAAGCCATAAAGCATGCGGGTATCCTAGTCAATGCGATGTTTCGAAAAGACTACATGATAGTCATACCCTAATGTTGTCCTTTTACAGCGGCGCCATTATCAAGCTCTAAACCGACATTCTTAAAGCTGAAAAAGGAATAAAACATAGTCGGAAAACTTCACGAGGAAGACCACTATTAGTTTTCTGAATAAAAAAAAAACCACATTGGCATATCTCTGTACCGAGTCATATTCGGAAGCTTTGGACTTGCTGTTTACTATGGACCTTCGTGGTTGCTACCAATGAAATGATCGTACCCACCGACATTCCTCAAGACCGTGGCCTACATTCAAGCTATACTTGCCCACACTTTCGGCTACACGTAGCTTTAAAAGATATAAAGGACTGCACGAAAAAGTGAGTCACAAGGAGATAAAATTTGGGCCAACTAGACATCACTGTTAGATAAGTTTTAGATGAGCATAAGTCTCTCTGTTGACTTGGCAACAAAGGATCATTAAGAGACGAAGGGGATGTTTCCATTATCAATACTTTATTGGAACTGTTTTGGCCCTTAAGACCTGCCGCCTGAAACACTACTGGCTTTTAACTTTATTGATCTTAGCCTAGCTGCTGGAAGTTTTTCAGAGCACGTATTCTTGAACCTCTTGAAACAGAAGTTAAGTCTTCTTATCTTATACTATATCACAGAGTTTATGTGATATATTTATTTATTTGTATTTTTAGTTTTAAATATTTCTACACAATTTCGCTCAGCTTAATTCGAAACAACTGGTTTGAAACAATTATTCTTCACGAAGGTAGGTAAACTCCAATCCTTAATATTTTAGCTGGCGATAGTCATGTTTTGTCCTTATTTTATTGTATGTTCTTTGACTTGAGACCAATAGGTGTTGCCTATGTTGCAATAGTCGTGAATTCCTCTGCAACGACTTATAGAAAACAGTCTCTGTTCCGGAGTCAGTGATGGTTTCGCTTACGTGTTCGACCGACGCTGTTTTCACTAAACTATCCGCTGATGTCTAAGATATTTTAAGGTTAGTCTACGTCACTAACCTTTCAGCTGTTAATGCCAAAATTCTTCTGGTCTCGATCGCTTCCATTTTTCGATTAATCCTTTAAATTTGTACAAACTTTCGAATTACTGGTTCTGTTGTCTCTATACCTTTCCGTGGACATCGTGGTAACGTGCAAACCAGAAGTAGGCGTTAATCTTTTATTTGTGTTTTACAAACCTTCACAATACGGTTTTGCAAGGCGACGATCCATACAGAATTTTCGAGGGTATTAGCAGAAAAAAACTGAAGATTCAACATTGTATAGATGGGACCCCTAAATCAATCAAAGTGGAAGCGATTATTTGATTAACCCCAAACGTCAGGCACCTATAAACGTCTTCTTATCTTCAATCTTGTAGACAAGTTGCACTTAATTTGCAGAAATTTCCAGTCGACCAACTGCAAATTTAATAAAACGAGTTTAATACTCAGCTAATAGGTGATTAAAATTATATGACCAATAAATCAAGCAACTAGTTTTCGTTTAAAACTCTTTTCAAATCCGTTGTTTAGTACTTAAGCCGAACAATGCCACTTTAGTTAATATATGAAGAAAAAAAACCCCAATGGATATCCATTTTCACTTTTCGATATCAATGCTTCATAACAATAAAGTCCACCAGAAATTCCTTAGTAACATTCACAAAAAAAATTAATTTAAATCAATCAAAATTATGCAGATCAATTCGCACCGTTCCCCTGAAGATTAATTTAAGAAGACTTCTCGTAGGCATTTCATTAAGTGACATGATGTGTTAATATGTAAATTAAATTTCGATGGCTTGACCACCTTGATACAGTTTCTAGATGGTTGACAGGAAATAAATTGATAAGAATTCTCGCTCTGAAACGTATAAAAGTTAGCACGTTGCTTAGATGATCGGATTACAACATCTGGATGCTGTTGAGTTAGACACGTTGATGGAATACTGGTACTGATAATATCGCAAAATGGAAATTCAGGTATTGAGAGTTTGGAAGGAAAAATTGCTATGAATATGTACATACATACGTCAAAGGCTGACGTATGGCTACGTGTGGTATAGTTTAGCTTTGTCATTAAATTTGATGACTTTAAAATGGAGGCGGTTAAGTTTTGGGCGCCATTTTCTTCAAAGAATAAACTTTAATAACTTCAGGACATTTACATTGAATAATATGGATCACCGAATCGCTGTGGGCATATACGTAAGTACAATGAAAGGACACAAAGATCACATGAACAAGTTTACGGTTCCAACTAAAACTAGGAAACAAAGCAAATAGGCACCAGAATTATACAATAAATACGTCGTATGCGATTATGCTTCATATCTCCTCTCCCTTAGCGTTTTGGCTCAAATGGACCACACTTTACAAAAACTTAACCAAAAAACGTAACTGGGATGATTTAGACTTTGGTGTACTCAGTTGCTCGCTATCTAGTATTTTATGAGCAATGAGGGGTACCACGGTTAAAATTGGAAAAAGTTGCTTCATCCAATGCAAATGCAATATCGCCTCATATCTCCTCTCCCTTAGCTTTACAAAAAACTTAACCGAAAAACGTAAATCGGATGATTTGGACATTGGTGTACTTAGTTGCCTGCTATATAGCATTTGGGTAAAAGGGCCTAAACGTAGGATATGCTGCGAAAGCATAGTGATATTTGCGTCCGCCAAGAACAACTTCTTCTGGGACAAAGCCATGAAGAGTGTTTATATTTTAGAAAAGGTATTTTGTATCACAAAATTTACAGAGATACTAACCAGTTTCTTAAAACAGATCTCCCACCAATTCAAAGGTTAGCCTTGGATCAACCTTCATCAGGTGGTTCCACTACTAATTAAAAGTAAATGTGACATGCATATCTTCGAGGTGGAAAGGTGATTATCTGCCACTAATCTATCCTGACCTTTGCATCGCGCTAATTTCTTCCATTAGCAACTAATTTCCAATACTCTTCCCAGTCAGGTTAAAAAACCCCAAAAGACCTTGGAAAGTCTCAAAAACAATAATACCCCCTCAACATTGTTTTCACCAGATAAAAGCCAGGAAGTTTTTCTGTTTTTTAAAATTTTCGCATTGTAACTTTATCTCATAGTAATATTTCAGCGCCAAAAAAAAGTGTCATTGATGTTCCCCATATCAGTTTGGTTAATTTTAGTTCAATGTTTTCCACTCTAGTCGTATCACATGAAACCTCATTCTGTCATAACAAAATAAAATGAAAAAAAAAAGACTTTAACACTTGTTTTCAAGTTGATTGCTGATTACAGGTAAAGAACACGCTCGCGCACCTTTTGTATCACTCTTCCTGTGCACGACTCTGATAATAATCAAGCACACGCGACAGAACGTGAAACGTGAAAAAATATTCCATTACCATGTGACACACCAGTGGGTCATATATTTTTTGTTTTTTATCCTGAAGTCGGGTGCATAGGTACTTCCTGTTTCCAAAAGCGCAATCTCAATGCCGACATTAGAAGGACATTAGCAAAACGATCATGTCCTCGGAGGAAGTAACTCAATTTCACCACCTCGAGGCTAATTGACAAACCACAGCACGTACCGCATCGTGGTATGGTATCGTGCCACGAGTCAGGTAGACTCTTTCGAGCTACAATCGCGCCGGCTTATAAATCCAATTCAGCACTAATAGCCTGGTTATTTTTATATCTCGTATATCGCGCATTCGGCGACGTACACTAAATATCCAAAAATGCCATTCCATCAATTTCCTCGTGCATGTATTAATCGCCCTTAATTGAGCACCTACGAGTACCTACGTACGTATATTTTGATAACGTAGGCACATTATGCAAATTGGCGATCGCCAACGACTTGTATATAGCACGGGGCTATTTCCGTTTTGCTTAATATACATAAAAAGAAAATATTTCCGATTGTGTATAGTGTATAGTGCTGGCGGCGCGCGATGTTCTCTGGCCCACATTCTTATAGGTAGCCGCCGCCGAGAGCCAAGGGAGTTGGGGAACTACCACAGTCCGGGGGCTATCTGTTTACGTACTAATTAAAAAAGTAAATATTTGAAATTCACATGAAATGTAATATGATTTGTATATGTATCTACATATACTTAGGTATGAATTTTTTCTTCTTCTTTTTTTTTTTGCCAGTCTTTTGTTTTGTACTTTTTTTCTGTTGTTTTCGCTTCGTTTGAAAATAAGTGATAAAAATAAATTAATGCGCATTCACCTATTGTTTTACTAAAAATAAGAAAAAAAAAAAAACAAAATTAATTCTGAAAATCAGGAAAAAAGTGTAAAAATAAAAACATGTTGGTGTGGTGTTCGGTTGAAGGAATTTAACCGACTTCCGCTACTGTGATTGAGAGACTGATAAGTTTATATGAGTGTTTGGCTTTTGTTTTTGGCTGTAATTGCGTATCAGAAGATTGGTTAGAGTTGGTTAACGGAGATACCGAGACAGGTAATCTAGGGTAGGTCGTAAACTAAAAACAAAAAAATATTGTTTACTCGAAACTCACGTGATGTCGACTTATTTATTGCAAAATATGCGAAACCGGTCACGATTAATAAATAGAAATTTTGGATGTCAAATGCATTCGTCATTGGTGGTTGTCTAGGAACTTGAACCAAAAAAAACAAAAAAGAAGAAAAACACGTTCAGATAGTGTAGGTACTGCGTCTGGAAAAATTGAAAACCTAAATTATGCACGCACTGTGCGAAAGTCAGATGTGTAACGTACTTTGCGTATGAGTCACTGTTACTGTCTGGAAAAATACCCCTTAAGGGTGTATAATGAGGTTGATTACAGCGAAAAATACATACCATTTGCTTAAATAGTCCGCCTATTCTAGCTCAGAAAAGCTTGTACATGTGGCAATACTCGTGTCGTTTTAATTGATCGACTTTCGACTAAAAAATGTTTTTTTCCATGCTACTGATCTATCCACCTCTCAATGAGACATGAAAGACACGTGAAGAGACATGAAGATAGCCTATTGATACCGGGAGTCTATAGTGTACAGCTTGTACAACCCCCCTTTCACAAAGTGCGCTCATAGAGTCCAACTTCTCACAACCATTCTTCCACATGGAAGGAGTATATAACTTTTGTTGAGAAACTTTGTATGTCAGGAAGCTTGTCAGGCATTCCCGAGAAGTAACCTAACAACTACACCCGGGACTCTACAGGGTGATTATGTCTCTCGAAATAATGAAAAATTGTACCAAGTGCATCTTTTACAAACAACAACATTGGTTGGAATACGGAGACAATGTCGACTTGAAAGCACGTTCTCAGTGAGCCATTGCCATCAAGAGAAGGTTAAACACGTTGATCTTAAAGTGAAATGCTGTCGAGGTACAATTACGCATCTATCCACTACACTACACTATCCACTACAAACAAACATCGCTATGGTTAGACAGTTCAATCTGTGAAGGAATTAATACAAACTGCTGATCCTTCAGCATCAAAGTAAGTACATACATATATACATATAGAAACTGAGTTTTAAACTGATAATCCTACGAGATCAGCTCTTTTGAATCTTTGATCCCATTTGCAACGACATTTCAACGAATTTTCAAAAAGCCCACTGGGAACTATCACTTCAGTGTACTTTTGCCATTTTACGTTTTAGAACGCTCCAACTCGCAAACGCCAATATTTAAACATTGTCAACTTTACTATTCAACATGAACGCCATCTGACTGCCTGGAGGGAGTTTTAAATAACTAAGAACGAGTTTAGATTCATATGAGGCGTTCATGGAAAGTTCATTCAATCTTTTGAGAATCAACAAGGAAGATGATGGTTACTTCAATGTTAGAGCTGACTCAAGGGAATTATTGGACTAAAACGCTGGGTAATTTCCTTAGTCGAACAAAAGAAAAGCGCAGAGGTTTTTTTATGTATAAGCAGAGGTTTTTTTATGTACATTTGGGTATAAATTGCATCAAAAGGATGAGAGAAAGAATTTCGAATTAGAACCTGAAGTTATGCAAGTTTCGATAAATAGTTAAGCGTTATGCTACAGACAAATAGATAAAGTTAGGTAAATATGTGCCCATGTTGAGGTGAAATTATCAACGGTTTACTTAGACTAGAGTCCATTAAGCATAATTTTAAGACTTTTGAAATCCTTGTCTTTGACGGCTAAACTAATCCACCTACATACGTGTAAGAATCTCAAAAGTTTTTTTTACTTAATGTATTCTAGATCATCCAGCTCTGCAAGTGGCCACTTTTAGTGGCTAGTGCTGGACAATCACTTAGCCAGGGTTCATTTCCTCTTCCTCTATTCTCTGTTAGCCTATTCATTGGATTCGATGTCTATGTATATAATTTCACATTGGCCTCAGGGAGGACCTGCGAGAAGCTAAGATGTGACTAGTCCCACACGGACGGAGAGTAATATCAAGTTTCAGGAAACTAATACTTGCCCATTAAGTAGATGTATGTAGGAGCGCGTAAATATGATGATAAGTGTAAAAACGTTTTTGTGAACAGGGGATTGCCTGGCATATACAATTTATTAGACAATCACCTGGAAAAATGCAATAATTGTCTCTATAGGGGATGCTGAACGGATGTGCACGAAACCTTCCACATTTCTACAATGTTTCCACGTCCGGGTCATTAAACTGTTTCCCTCCCTCAATTATCTTGAAGCCATATCTCGCCATAAATAAATTTAATCTTTCATTTGAACGATATTTTTGTAATCTGAGTAAAGCTATATTTGTCTAGATTCTTGCCAAAAATCATAAGTTTTCGAACTCTGATTTCTTGGCATTGAATTTGTTTATTTTGATTTTTGCTGTTCGTTGACCGCACAGTACAGTACCGGCTGTTTGCTGTCCAGGGCCAAAGATCTAATTTCAAACACATAAATATTTTCGTAAACAATGTATAGTCGCATCGAATCGCATTTCCTCACTTCAATCAAAGCAGCAATGCGGATTCGAAAAATTCTACTAGACCATCGTGCTTTACCAATCTAAGCGATTAACAATTTGATTAATTGCGGTGACGCAAATGCGGCGATGCAAAGTGGATACACCTGCCTCAAGCAGGGACTCACGAGGCACTGTCGTCTCTATACATGTCAATCGGTTCAGAGTATTTGCCAGTGAAACCAAAAAGAACAAAAAAAACCACAGATGCCCCCCCCCCCCCCAAATTGTCTACCTTGCACACACTTCTACTGATAAGCTTATTGACTTGCGAGTGTCATTACTTAATGACGCAATAGAAACTTCCAGAAAACGAGGTGTGAACAACGTTGTGAATTTATTTACAGCTGAACGTACATATTTACAGAAAGTACGCCGCTGATGAAATCCGCTCACATGGTACTTAATTAACGCAACCAGATCTTCTGATTCATCGCAATTTATAGTTAATCGGTTGCGTGTTTGTGTGGCTTGGGGAAATAACAGTCACCTGTCACAAAGATCCTAATCAAACACCTTATCACAATGACATCACCGAACGTCACCGTTTCCCAGCATTTGCACCTATTCATCGTGAAAAAAGACCAACCACCACAGCTTGTGCTAAATCATTGTTCCGGCGAAATTCGAAATCAAATTAAGAAGTAGGTCCCATGACTCATGAATCCACTAATTAAGAGCCTCACAGACTCGCGTTGTGTCTATTTGCCCCGATTATCGCCAGCAGCGGCAACCGCTTGACCTTTGCATACTCCCCGCATTCCGATGGAAAAAAAACGTTGTTGTTTTGCTTGCTATAGTCGGGTGAGAGCGTTCGCAAGAAAAAAAAAACCAAAAGAAACACTAAACCAAATCGAACTGATAGCAATCTCGTGCGTCAGAGACTCGTCCGGACTTTGAGTTGCTCCAGCCCTATTGGCCTTTTAGAATAATAACCGTAAGGCAGCAGCAGCAGCAGCAGCACTGTTTTAGCCGTTATAGCCCACAAACGGTATCGGCGGACATTTGTCAACATTTGACACGATCGCCTGATAGGGCAGCCAACTCCCAGAATAACGCTTCTGATAAGACGTTCCAGCATTTTATATGTACAGGGGAGCTGGCTGACATTAGTGCCTATTTGCGAGACGGCACGTGCTTCTCAGTGCTCAGTGAGCTATTCTCAGACCTCGGCGGCGATAAGATAAAGTTCACTGGAGTCACACGCAAGTAGATAAGATTGCATGCTACCTGTTTGTGGAGACGGGACTAAGATGGTCAGGCAACAACCAACATCTAGCAACACAACAAAATTACTGACGTCAAGACTTATAGCCAACTTAACTTATTTGTCATGATAATGAACTAAACTGACAGATCACTCCATCCGTGCCAACAATAATGATCCATTCCATTCGACGACGGACGGCTGAGATGATCTATTTTTACGACGACCCGAC
This sequence comes from Xylota segnis, assembly GCA_963583995.1. NCBI lineage: Eukaryota > Metazoa > Arthropoda > Insecta > Diptera > Syrphidae > Xylota > Xylota segnis. The sequence goes on from OY757238.1 coordinate 43,770,894, forward strand.
GACTACATACTATCGTACTCGAACGGAGAGAAGATTTTTGCACAAAAATTTCCATTCGATTGTTGTCGTCACGTTGTGCGGCTTCGTCTGACTGATCGATGTTTGTCTGATTAATTAGAGGCCGATTCAAGCCTCCTGTACTACGATGTACCAAACACGCGTCCGAAGATGAATGGAAATTTTTCCACCACCCAGCGATAAATTAAGTTCGTTTATTAGCACTTTCGTAGAGTGTCACGCCAGCTAATGGCGCTGGCTCGGCAGCAGAGCACTACCAGCAACACCAGCACCAGAAGCAGCACCAAGCACGTAAGTGTGCTTTCATCGTTAAGTCACTCGACTTAGCAAGTAAGCAAGCGGTACGGTGTGCCTGGCCGGGCCTGTTGTTGTTTGTTGCTATGATTTTTATTTGCATTTTTATTGCATGGCTATGTGTTATGATTTTAGCTTTATTTATTGTTGTTGTCGTCGCCGTTGTCGTCGATGTCGCGGGCATGGGATACTATCACGTGTAGTCATGAGAAACTAAACAAAAATGTCGGAGTTTTGAACATAACAATGCGACGTCGATGGGAATACATTCATTTCGCGAACACGAATTATAATAATTATTGAGTTCTGAGAATTGGCTGTACTGTAACCAATCTATTGACGTTTTCAGAACCTCAAGCCACTAGGACGAAATCATATGAAAATGATTCACTTTTCAATGCGATGATGCAGTTTGAAGATACAAATGAATGAGTTATCTGAAAATGTACTCTAGACCCTTGCTCATGCACAGCGTAGATCTTGTGAGTCCACCCTGAAGACTCAGTATGAAGACTTCATTCGTACAATCGCAAGAAATATTGCGCACGCCTTTCTTGGACATGAATTAGCTTTTTTACTTTGTTGATGGGCATACCATGAACTCTTACTGTAGCTCTGAATGAATTTTCATCTCCCCCCGTCTTGTCAGTGAATGGACAGTCCACTGACGCTATGGGTTTTGTTCATGGTTTTGAATTTCAAAATCTTTCAGAATTTGAAATCATCATCTTTAAGATACAGAAAAGCCTATCAAGCAATGGGTTTTGCTCATGACTATGGAAGCTTGATTTTAAAGGGCACGTGGAAGCCATTGATGCTATGGGTTTTGTTCATGATTTTCACAGTATCTATCATCTTTCCGATACAACAGATCACAAAAAAAAAACCAGAAAAGAAATACCCAAACTTTATCAGTTTATCAAAAAGATTGCTTTTATCTTATTCTTCTACTTTTAGAACTCATCGGTAAACCATTTACAATAGTATCCGTTGAAGGTACTTAGTTTATTAATAGACCCGTGAAGAGTGTCTGGCTGAAACACGGTAGCCTTGGTTGAAAATTTCTAATAACTTTCTTTCAGTTAAAACCAGAAGAACCTTTACAAAGAGCGTCTAGCTGAACCATTTAGTAAAGATGTGAATGGTAAGCCAGGCTCTGACTGACCATGGCTTCATCAATATCAAAAAAAATTACACGCATCCCTTCAAGACTTGATGACGGGGTAGTATCATTCTGTACGGTTAGATCAAAAACAGAGTCAGGATCTATCGTCTTGCAGGCGAAGATCATGGCCATCAAGAAGGCCTTGTTGAGGCTGAAACATAATGTGATATCTAATCGGGATATCAAAATTTATGCGGATCCTTGGAACAGGATTTTAAATACATACTCCCGGCCTTGGTATTGTTTAATAGAGGCGCTTTGTTCGAGTTCGAGAGCCTTTCTGCACCTTCTCTCATAGCAGAATAGCTTAAAATGTCAGTGGCTTAGTCTAAGACTCCGGTACACTCACCTCTCTCGGAAGCAGAAATGCATGCAGAATGAAGTCATTTGAGTTAATGCCGCTCCTGATACAATACTTTATTGTCTTGTGTGTAGCATTTATTGCTGATTTTTATATCTTCTTTAAATCACTTAACAATTCGATCATAAATCAAACGAATACCCTGGCCGTTGTTTCGTTGAGCATTGCTTAAGAATTCTAAAAATAGTTACATGCATCGCATGGACAGTCGTTCCATAAAATACCTAAATTGATCCACCACTTTTAATTAGGACATCTCACTCTGACTTGGAATTCTTCTTGGAATCTAATGATCGGTTATCGCTTCAAAATCACAACGAAGCACAAGTCCCCCTATTAAGGGCGCAGATAACTCTCTTTGCCGCATCGCCCGGTGCCTCTGACCACCGACAGGGATTAATTGTTTGCATCCTCTCACATTTAAATATCTACCACCGGCGAACATTCATATAATGGACCCAAGCAGCCGAGTGCAGGCATCGTGCCTCTGCCATAACCATGGCCATGACTAAATCCACATGTTCCATCCGATGCCTTAATAACCAAAATAATAAAAATCCTCTCTAGACACGAGGAGTTCCACACTGAAAGCCAAGCCAACCGTACAGCAAATATTGACCGAAAAAAATAAAAAAAAAACACAGAAAAGATCTGCATCGACAACAAAGCCAAAACGACACGACACACAACGACGACGACGACGCATGGTTCCTTAATTAGTCTGGTGCTGCTGTTCTCGGGGAGGTTTGCGGGCGGTAGAGTGCAGATACCACACTACTCCACTCTCCATATGCCGAAATTGAGCAATTTGAAATTCAATCAGTAGCCCCTCCAATAAGGGCAAATTATAGCAATTCACTTGGCCACCACACAGCAAGAACGGATATCGTCGACTACGCCGACCGTCGTCGTCGTCGTCGCCGCCGTCGTTGTGGTCGTTCGTCCTACGTTTGTTGATAAGAGGGTTCGTCTGTCGGCTGGCCGACTGCAAAATGGAAATCACAGCCCACCACGCCTGTGCAGCATGCAAGAAGTTCTCCTCGCCATGTATCCCCGGTGGTCTTGAATTGTGGTCGCGGGGAATCCGGTAGGTTAGGTACAATAAAATGATTAATAGTTGGCTCTAAAATTTTTATAATTTCGGGGGTCCTACATACACACAGCAGCCCAGCCCGCACACACGAGTGTGTAAATTTCCCCCCAAGCCTTCAGATCAATTTCGCGCAATCGAGAGATATTTACATTTTACTTACTGGCGGTACGATGTGTTCTCTGCCAGGGATACAGATATGTACATCTCGGTCGAGCCAAACGAACCGAAATTGTGGACACTTTGCCGGTGGTCACATCCTCTGGTCTGTGACTCTTGAGAACTGTGTGTGTTCTGAGCGTGAAAAGCTTACGCTGATGTCATTGCAGTGTTTACCCGAAGGGCTTACAACAAGTCGATAGCAATCAGTACTGGTCCTCCTTCGTCTCACCGTCCGTCTTGAGGAGAAAACTGATAATTTTCTTTGTCAACTGTATTATTAGGTCAGGGAATCGAAATAGTTTATTGACATAATTAAGACATTAATATTGATTGAGGCTTGCAGCGCAAATACGAACCTTGAGCACACTTATAAAATTTTTAGTATCTGTGTTGGTGATTCCACTTCAAGTGAAGAGTAGTTCCTAAGAAATCGCTTGCATTGGATCACCCTAATAAAAAGTCAGGGCTAGTATGGTGATGTAACCCTTAGTGATCTAATCCTTATCGATACATATACTATATGGAACGTGCTTTCCTTAGTCTTTATGGGTAGCGAGATAGTCAAAGCAATAAAGTTGCAAGTAAAAGATCATAAACGTAGCAGCGCTTTCGAATACAGATAAGACTGTGTTACAGCATTCGTTTCACGAAACAAAGGGAAAAGCAGACGAAGAAACTACAAGTTTGTTAGAACATCTGATTCGTGGGAATAGAATAGAAGAAGCCAAATAAATGAGAGCGGTATGAGGTCTATAATATTTATTTCGATAAGAATAACCAGAATATTGCATTGATTGAACCTCCGATGTCCCTATGCAGTTCTTCAAACTTTATATTGAAAGAAATGACAGGAACCCTCCTCCAACCAACTTTAACGCTTTAGAATGCATCGATTAGCAAGACACTACCGCGAAAACTGGGATCTAAGTTCTGGTGGTATCATGTTCAAACAACTACCAAGGCTAAATGGCACTTCAACTCTCATCCGAGGCGAAATATCTTGGCGTCATTCTAGACTCCAAGTTGCCTTGATAAGGAATTTAGAAGAAAGAACAAAGCCTGTAACAGGGACTCTGACTGATTTGTCTGATGGATAGCATCTGATATAAGAAACACTGCAAAGTGCAAAGGTTGGAAGGACTCTGTAACGATTTTAAATTTTGGCAAAGCTGTCCAGAGTTTAATAGTGTAGACGATATAGGAATCACATGGAACAGGCTTTTACTCCGGACCACTGCAAAATCAGGAATCTTATAGGTTACCAGATGTATGGGGTGTGTTCTGCTGACAGATGCAAAAAGGACAGCCACATTTCTGCGTCCGATATAACTATCTACGTTGACATTCAAACAGCAAGTTGCATTTCTTTTGTTTTCTTCGTGAATTTGTCAGTTTTTACAATTTTCTTAACCCTTTTGTCAAGTGACAGCGATTGTCATTTCCGAACGTCAAAAAAATATCTAGAAATTTCCTGAAAATCCGAAAATGTGAATTACTGCAGCATGTCACCCTTTTTGCATTCCTCCTTATGTTTCGTGATTCGTGTGTGATTACTTCGTCAGTCCTGCTTCTCAAAGTACTACAAGTGACACTTTGGTGCAGATAAACTTGAAACTAGAGCTAGTAAACAAAAGGGCTATGTACCTGAACTGAAAACTTTTCCCATTACAGTTTTACTTTTGAATAATAGTTACCGGGCAGATATTCGCACAAAAAAAGTGATGAGACCTTGAGCCCCTGTTCACTAATCCAACGCACGAATCACTCAGCCATGGCATCCACTCTTTAGCCACATGATATTTTTTTTAAAACAACTCGGTGATGAGCATAATAATCTTGATTCTATGCTATGAATCGTTCTGAGCCAGCATGAACCATCTGTACATACAGTCTGTTTCGGGCATAGGCTCTAGTAGTAGACATACAACTAAAGTTAACTAAAATGTCAAAAAGTTCTTAGTTTGACGCAAGAAAACAAATTCTAGGCCCGCGATCTATACAATATTCTCTTTCAAGCATTCCAGGGCACTGCCTCAACCTTAAAGAGCCATTCTGCAAAAAAAAGTCGAAGAAATTGAAAGATGAAATAAGTTTTGTACTTTGTCATACAATCAGAGCTGTAAACATTGTCCCCTGACACTTTTAGTCACTGTCATCTGAAATTTACATGACATCATTCATATTACATATAATTCCTTCTGTCAAAACCCCATATTAAAATATTTCTTTCATTTGTTTAGAAAAATGTCCACCTAGTATTACATGTCAATCAACTATCAATCCATTTGCTGAATCTGCTTATCATGCTCATTGACAATCGAGAAGAAATCCATCTGAATCGAGTGATGCAACAAATCACGTTAAGACACTCTGTGCGTCATTAATCTATCACAATACTTCATACATACATAAACGTGTGTCTATATTTGAAACCAGTTCCCTTAGCACCTCGGTGTCATTTGTCTAACAAGCCATAAAACTTGCCAGTGCCAGTCAGCAATCGATCCCAGCGGAATTTCTAATTAAAATCTCCTCCACACAGGGGAGTTACCTACCTACCTATCTATGTACCTTTATTCTCGGACGTCAGAATCTCCCCAGCTTCACAAGAAACAACCCTGTGAGTTAAGATTATTGTCAAGTCATTTCCTGACTGGCATATTTGCAAATATGATTCCTCTTGGTAATTTTACCAGATGAGGGGGTTTTTGTCTGAGAAAAAAATCTTTTAATTCCCCTCCTGATTGATTTCCAAAAAACGCAGGACTTGCTCAAGACCAATTTATGAATATTTACAGCGAAAGTGACATTGACAGCTTCACCCAAAACGTTACGCTGAATATCTTAAGTTAAGCAACATTTTATTGGAAAGAAAGAAAGAAAAAGAAAACACTAAAAATTTATGATAATTATTTATGACATGGTAAACGCCCTTCTCAATACATGTACGACAATATACAGACAAGCTCATGGAGCTCATGAAAGGCGGCGGCTAATTGATATTAACTTGACGCTGGAAATTATGAAGATTATAAACATCATCGCGAATTCTCTGTCTAATTGAAATTCCAGCGCGAAACACCGACCATAAATTGAGCACCTCAATTGAGAGCACTTATCGGTTTATAAGACGAAAAAAGAAAAAAAAAACATAAATAATATAATTGCTTGGGAAAATGGCGATCTCCTCACCTGGATGCAGTTGCAGTTTGAGCATCCGTCGTCGTTGTTGCGGCGGTAATTGAATTTTTCACTATAAATCATCTCAAGCGAACGACTGACGATGACGACGACGACGACGACTACTGCTACGGTGGTGTTCAAGTGCGTCATCAGGTCGCCTGCAATCTTCAATTATCACAACCGGACTCTAATCAGGTTCCACGACAGAGCCCACCAGCCAGCCAGCAGCTAACCAGCTACGCGACGATATCAACGATCTCCTCAAGATGTAGAGAACGGCAGGCGCGTGCGGCGGTAAATTAAAATCTCATTTGTTTAATATGAATTTTTTTTTTTCTCCACACCATGTTGCCATGTAATAGGAGTGTAATCCGGCGGCGGTGGCGGCGACGACGAGTACCGCCACCGGTGGCCATTGAATGTGAAACTAACGACCAGTGGAAGTGTGGTGTAAAGGTTAGCACTCATTGTGTGGGGAAGAGAGTGTCAAGTAGATTTGATAAGAGTGTGGCACTTGAGTGACACGACTTGGATATTGACATTCTTATGAAGTCAATTGAATTATACGAGTATGTACATATTCTTTATTTATTTATTATTTTAATTTTGTAAATACATAATTATGTAAAACACATACATATGTATGTACATGTTTACATCTAAGGCCCTGTTCACACAGGATTGACGGACTGGATTTTTTTACATTAGCTTGTTCAGATAAATCTAAAAAAATCTAAAAATCTAGATTCTAGTAACATATCACCTCCCGCTTCCCCCCTCGGCTGTAAAATTTAAAAAAAATCCAGTCCGACAATCCAACAAGAGCTCGGTTGTGTTTTTTTAAATATGTACATGCAGTCTTTATTGATTATCTGGCACTTCTCAATAAAACTAACATTTACACCGAAAAGTCGTGCCTGAGGACGAAGATGGGGCTACGACGACCAGAATGAATGTTAGCATGGATTTTTAGTAAAACTCCTAAATTCAAAAAGGATTTCCGGAGAATCTTTGGCAGACCTACTTGTCCTACGGAACCATTAGAAGCCGTTTTTGGGCTGACATGAGCTGACATGAGCTGTCATGATGAATTATTAAGTTGGTTTGAAGTTCGAATCCCAGTCGGAACACCTACAAGTTTTTCCATGGCCCCACCTCTAGCGAACGTCTGACAAACATCCAAGAGTACAACTGTCATGAGAAAGCTTCTCAAATAGCAAGTTCGGACACGGCATTAAACAGTAGGCCTCTTCCATTCGTGTAAAGAATATAACACGCCCAACACGAATGGTTATGAGAAGCTGGGCCCTGGGTGCCATCGACCCGTTGAACCAAATATGTTTCTTTTTTTAGCTACAATACAAGTATAAACCAAGTGACCTGTTGGACACATGAAAATTATTGATTCAATCGAAAACAGTTATTATTTTATACTATGGCCGACACCATCAGATAGATCATTTGAACTAGAAATATTGCACCATGCATAGTGGTCTAATAGGGTTCCGACACTGGACCCTTGACTTCTGCTTTGGTTCACAGACCAGGTTTGAGTTAGATCTGCTGTCTTTGAAACCTTCATCAAACTCTCGAGGACTATGGGAATGTGCTCAGGATTTTCCAAACTCAACTTCACCTTAGTAAAAGTATTACGACCGCTTAGATTTTTTTAAGTGCTTTTATGACGCAGTACAATTGCTTGCCAGACATAACAGGGTGAAACTCGGATGGATCTCGGATGTACTGGCTCAGAATCTGCGTTCATTGAACCTGAACTTGTTGAACTCACAAAAATCTTTTTATACAAAGCGCGTTCCAAAGTAAACCAAATTGAATTATTTTTTCAAAAAAATCTCCTCAACGATTCGAACTGTCTTGAAACCTGTTGAAGTCTATACAAGCCTTTTGGGTGGCCTCTACGTCCACAAAACGCTTTTTTCTGAAAAGGTAAAAGTTCCACGCTGGCAAATCAATCGATTTTTTTGGCAAAAAATGGCCTCACTAGAAATACCTATTTTTGAAAAGTCCTGTTTACCTTGAAACGCACTTTCAGTAGTTCAAATGTTCGCTTAAAATCCAAAAAATTGAAACTTGTCCAATTTACCCCAAACATCTCGAATCTGAAGTCTGCTTTTGCTGAACTGTTAAGTGACCCAAGCAAGTTTATTGAAACCCCACTCAAAATTCAACTGCCACACCTTTTTTACATTTTTTGCAATAATCGCAACTTACCCATTTGTATTCCTTTTCCCGAATTAAGGTATCCTTCTTTCGCTTTTGTTGATTTCAGCTCGGCAACACTAATTTAATACTATTTATGTATGCCACTGCTATTAAAAGGTATATACCAAAACAAATTATATACATACATATGTAGGTATACTAATAATAAATAATTCTAAACAAACTATTCTGATTTATACTATCTACTTCACAGCAAATTCTCGAGTAATTTAGCTGAATATCAGTCTTCACGTCGACGCCATCGGGTGTTATTTTAAAAAGAGCCAAAGTACTTAAGACAACTTGACATTTCAATCGGGTTGAGGCCAATGTATTGACGCACATTCACTTTATTTTTCCCTGGTTTATCATCGAGCCGACACCTTTGGCATTGGACCTCACATCTTGTATTTAGCATATCTTTGCGGTTTGTTGACGGGAAAACAATGTCATTTGTTCAGTTCAAGGTCTTATTTCGTAGGATGTGTCACTAAATTCAACGATATCAGCGGAAATGGAACAGAAATGTATCACGAAGTGTTGCTATACTCGTACACTAAAGGGATGCAGCCTATGTACATCGTTCAGAATGATAAAATGTTCTGATAATAAGTCGGGGTGTCTACGAGCTAATTCGTATCTTAAACGCTATTAACGATGTCTTGACAACCATGACCCAATCTTTAAGTTCATTATATATATGCATTTGGCACAAAATTTCATTAAATCCAACGAATTCGATGTTATTCCCACCGATTTCAGTACAGTTCTCTACAAGATATCTCACCAATTAATCCTCTTTAAAGTGTGCGCCCTCGGCTTTGAACCCATAATGTTAAAATAGACATTTTCTTACCAAAAAATCATTCTTATAATGCCTTCGCTGCATTCTGTCTATAAACATTACCCTACACATAATTTCTAAAGCCCATTTCTTGCCCCAAGAATCTAGTTCCCTTCAACAGGAGCTCGATAGTTATTCCATCTAGAGTCTCTGAACTTACTTAGAGCTCAATTTTCCTAACACCAACCAAAAACTTTTTCACGTAAATACAGTCCAGTCAATGAACGTCGTTTTCTTTGTTGTGCCCTCCGACTATACTGGAACGACCCTCTTATCAAGACCACCTGAACCTCATGAACTTAAAAACCATTGAGGCTCACATGAACGTATTTGACATTCTCTTCGTCCATTGGCTATTCTTCGGTTGCGTTCATTTACAACAAAATTTTCTTCTACACTAAGCCTCATAGTTTAAGTTGCCCACGATGTTGCATGAAATTAAAGTCAAACTTTTCTTTTTTGACCTCAACTACAAAACGTCCCCGCTTGAGTTCAATCTCCTTCACCTTTCTACTTACCCAGAATTAATCGTAACCCTTAGTTTGTAAGAGAGTTTTCAAGACTTAGTTTTAGCTTACATTAGGCGAACATAAATAGGGATACAGAGATTCGAATATATCGTCATCCTAGAGCCGTAAAAACAACAACTACTGCGGGACTAGAGGTTGTTCTCAATCAGTTTCCGGTGGATATCTCCGTTCAAATGTCTGGAAAGTGCATCTATTACGGTCCTCTTGACATTAAACCTAGAAGACTTAGCTATCTGTTTCGAAATGCTGGACATATCTCGACGCCCAAATAGAAGAAGACTTATGTAAATGGACTACAGGACTTAGAATAAATATCCAGTGGGCAAGTTGAAGACACCTTGAAAACATCAAAACAATTTTATGGTTTGAAAGTTCCACAGCAAGAACTATATCTTCTGAACAAGAGCAAGGTTAACCAATGTATCTCCCCAGAGTCTAGCCCCGACCGAGTGTTGTGGATCACTTTCACCTTCTTAGGTGAAAATATGAATGTAGTCCATCACTTCTATTCAAAAATATGTACAAATATCCAAAGATCCCTGAAAAAATTTCGACAAAATCGAAAACATTTCCTTCACGGAAGTCAGGCCAGGCCACAGTCATGGCCCTTCCTCTCAAATAGCCTAACAGAGAATAATTTTCCTTCCGAAGAGAACATTATTATCGCTTTATGGTCATTAAATTCTTCCAACGTATTAATGTTAACATAAACTCTCAACACTTAAGCCCATACCATACCATCTGCCACCCAACTTCCTGTAGCGCAACTCCACGCCACCTTACATAATCCAAATACACTAGTACCGACAGTCATAGACAACACCATTAACCCACCCTACTAGACCTACTGTTGGGCAGCTACTACTACCAGCAGCACCACTCCAACGCATCGTGTCGTCGTCTCGCCGACTCCAATATTGAACCAGTTTTGGAATTCACGGCGAATTGAAATTGCCTTGCACTGGGGATCTTCCACTGAAGTGCTGAGTCGTGCCACCGCAAACAACGAACACAAAAAAACAAGTACTCTGTTGGCGCTGTTGTTTAATGGGCCGCGGCGCGTCTTATCAATGCCGTGCTGGTGGGTACACGCCGTCGCCGCTGGGGCATGTGACTCCCAAAGCCACCCGTCTGCCGTCCGCCCATCGCGCTAGAGAGAGAGGGTTGACGTGATGCCATTTGAGCACGTTTTGTTTACTTTGGTGAATAATATTAAGCATACAGGTACAAAAACGAAAACACAATAACAGCGCACAGCGAAAATGGAGAAAAAAACCTACCTACCTACCAAAAAAATAAATAAAAAATTATCGCGATAAAAAAATACAAAAATAAATAAATAACAAACCAGCATTAGTGCTCTAGTGTGTAGTGGCACACAAATGATCGCTCGATCGGCGCTCTTGCCTGCGCTGAGTGTGCTTCACGTGAAATTCGTAATCGGAGAAGGTCGCGTGTTGACAAGTGCCTCTGTGGTGTGTGAACGTCAAAGAAAAAAAAAAAAAAGTTCGAAAAACGACAGTCAGTCGTACCCACGATACGACTTTCTGATGGAGTTGTGCACGAAGGAGGTGTGAATCCAAACAGTGAACGGTCATATGTTACTTAGTTTTTATGGCCCCACAGATAATAGATACATACTATACTGGGCATAACTCCATGCCGTGATAAGCGTATCCACACCACACAAACCAGATAGTGGCGGCTATGGAGCATGTGCCGTGGAAACTTTTGACCTTAACTCATTGATCTAATTTTGGAATGACACGAGTTCTCGACGGAAGAAGATTGTGTCTGGTATGCAATTAAGTAGTAAATTATATTTTTGTGGTTATGATAATTAAATTTGTGTCAATGACGCACATCTCTGGGTTTTGCTGAGTTGTGATGAAAAGGGAAATTCCATTGGACAAAGAACAAAAGCGGCCGTAGAGGCGGAGGTTTGTATCAGAACAACGAATTGGATCGTTCTGTGGAGGTTAATGGAGATAGGTCAAGGGTTTTCATTTGACACTGGTCGGTTTGTTTTGTTGAATTATAAATAGTCAATGAAGTCTGAGACAGTATGGCTGGATGAAGTCTTGGTTTAGTCTGGGATACACACTGTTTAAGGTAGCACCTACATATCTGATATATTTTAGGACAAATAGATTGCTCTCTATTCAGCATTTCGTGAGGGGTACGATGGTCAAAAATGGAAAAAGTCGCTTCATTCACTTCAAATGCAATTTCGCCTCATATCTCCTCTCGCTTAGCGTTTTGGGTCAAATGGACCACACTTTACAAAAAACTTAACCAAAAAACGTAACAAGGATGATTTAGACTTTGGTGTACTCAGTTGCTCGCTATCTAGTATTTCATGAGCAATGAGGGGTACCACGGTCAAAAATGGAAAAAGTCACTTCACCCAATGCAAGTGCAATATCGCCTCATATCTCCTCTCCCTCAGCGTTTTGGGTCAAACGGACCACACTTTACAAAAAACTTAACCAAAAAATGTAACGGGGATGATTTAGACTTTGGTGTACCCAGTTGGTCGCTATCTAGTATTTTATGAGCAATGAGGGGTACCACGGTCAAAAATGGAAAAAGTCGCTTTATCCACTTCAAATGCAGTTTCGCCTCATATCTCCTCTCCCTCAGCGTTTTGGGTCAAATGGACCACACTTTACAAAAAACTTAACCAAAAAATGTAACGGGGATGATTTAGACTTTGGTGTACTCAGTTGCTCGCTATCTAGTATTTTAAGAGCAATGAGGGGTACCACGGTCAAAAATGGAAAAAGTCGCTTTATCCACTTCAAATGCAGTTTCGCCTCATATCTCCTCTCCCTCAGCGTTTTGGGTCAAATGGACCACACTTTACAAAAAACTTAACCAAAAAATGTAACGGGGATGATTTAGACTTTGTTGTACTCAGTTGCTCGCTATCTAGTATTTTATGAGCAATGAGGGGTACGATGGTCAAAAATGGAAAAGTCGCTTCATCCAAAGCAAATACAATATCGCCTCATATCTCCTCTCCCTTAGCGTTTTGGGTCAAATGGGCCACACTTTACAAAAAACTTAACCAAAAAATGTAACGGGGATGATTTAGACTTTGGTGTACCCAGTTGGTCGCTATCTAGTATTTTATGAGCAATGAGGGGTACCACGGTCAAAAATGGAAAAAGTCGCTTCACCCAATGCAAGTGCAATATCGCCTCATATCTCCTCTCCCTCAGCGTTTTGGGTCAAACGGACCACACTTTACAAAAAACTTAACCAAAAAATGTAACGGGGATGATTTAGACTTTGGTGTACCCAGTTGGTCGCTATCTAGTATTTTATGAGCAATGAGGGGTACCACGGTCAAAAATGGAAAAAGTCGCTTTATCCACTTCAAATGCAGTTTCGCCTCATTTCTCCTCTCCCTCAGCGTTTTGGGTCAAATGGACCACACTTTACAAAAAACTTAACCAAGAAATGTAACGGGGATGATTTAGACTTTGGTGTACTCAGTTGCTCGCTATCTAGTATTTTATGAGCAATGCTTTATCCACTTCAAATGCAGTTTCGCCTCATATCTCCTTATCGTTTTGGGTCAAATGGACCACACTTTACAAAAAACTTAACCAAAAAACGTAACAAGGATGATTTAGACTTTGGTGAGGGGTACCACGGACCACACTTTACAAAAACTTAACCAAAAAACGTATCGGGGATGATTTAGACTTTGGTGTACTCAGTTGCTCGCTATCTAGTATTTCATGAGCAATGAGGGGTACCACGGTCAAAAATGGAAAAAGTCGCTTCATCCACTTCAAATGCAATTTCGCCTCATATCTCCTCTCCCTTAGCGTTTTGGGTCAAATGGACCACACTTTACAAAAAACTTAACCAAAAAACGTATCGGGGATGATTTAGACTTCGGTGTACTCAGTTGCTCGCTATCTAGTATTTCATGAGCAATGAGGGGTACCACGGTCAAAAATGGAAAAAGTCGCTTTATCCACTTCAAATGCAGTTTCGCCTCATATCTCCTCTCCCTTATCGTTTTGGGTCAAATGGACCACACTTTACAAAAAACTTAACGAAAAATCGTAACAAGGATTATTTAGACTCAGTTTCTCGCTATCTAGTATTTCATGAGCAATGAGGGGTACCACGGTCAAAAATGGAAAAAGTCGCTTTATCCACTTCAAATGCAGTTTCGCCTCATATCTCCTCTCCCTCAGCGTTTTGGGTCAAATGGACCACACTTTACAAAAAACTTAACCAAAAATCGTAACAAGGATGATTTAGACTTTGGTGTACTCAGTTGCTCGCTATCTAGTATTTTATGAGCAATGAGGGGTACCACGGTCAAAAATGGAAAAAGTCGCTTTATCCACTTCAAATGCAATTTCGCCTCATATCTCCTCTCCCTCAGCGTTTTGGGTCAAATGGACCACACTTTACAAAAAACTTAACCAAAAAATGTAACGGGGATGATTTAGACTTTGGTGTACTCAGTTGCTCGCTATCTAGTATTTCATGAGCAATGAGGGGTACGATGGTCAAAAATGGAAAAAGTCGCTTTATCCACTTCAAATGCAGTTTCGCCTCATATCTCCTCTCGCTTAGCGTTTTGGGTCAAATGGACCACACTTTACAAAAAACTTAACCAAAAAACGTAACAAGGATGATTTAGACTTTGGTGTACTCAGTTTCTCGCTATCTAGTATTTCATGAGCAATGAGGGGTACCACGGTCAAAAATGGAAAAAGTCGCTTTATCCACTTCAAATGCAGTTTCGCCTCATATCTCCTCTCCCTCAGCGTTTTGGGTCAAATGGACCACACTTTACAAAAAACTTAACCAAAAAATGTAACGGGGATGATTTAGACTTTGGTGTACTCAGTTGCTCGCTATCTAGTATTTCATGAGCAATGAGGGGTACCACGGTCAAAAATGGAAAAAGTCGCTTTATCCACTTCAAATGCAATTTCGCCTCATATCTCCTCTCCCTCAGCGTTTTGGGTCAAATGGACCACACTTTACAAAAAACTTAACCAAAAAATGTAACGGGGATGATTTAGACTTTGGTGTACTCAGTTGCTCGCTATCTAGTATTTCATGAGCAATGAGGGGTACCACCATCAAAAATGCAAAAATTCTTAAGTAAAAGCGGTTATCTCTGTCTCATAAATATGATTCAAAGAACGACTTGCGTTCCCACTACCAATTTTTCAAAGATCTTTTGACCTTATCGACCTCTCTGAGTCAGCAGTAATATTCAAAAACCAGGTAAAGATCATATTTATCGTGAAAGCGTCATCGCTGATCTCATCTTGACATTCACAGAAGTAATCCGAATTAATTCAACCTAACACACCACATCGGTTCAACTAATGAACTGCGAAAGCCTTACACAATTTTGAATACGAAATTCGCTTGCTCCAACACACGCGCTCTCCTAGAGTATCAGCAGGTCAGAGAGGCTCATGTCAACCCGGAACCATTTCTAAATCAATGAATCACATTCCCAGACTTTAAACCCACACTTTCAACTTTCATAGTTTCCAAGCGAAATAAAATTAAATGTAGGCCATTAGAACGTTTCATTTCGCGGTTCGTGCAACTCTTTTCCTACGTCAATTATTTTCATTATCAACTTAATAGCAACAAATTTTTGAAACTTTGGCAAGAAAAAATAAAAACAGATTAAGAATTCCAATCTCGTCGCGCACACTTGCCATCGATGTGGGATCGGGTGCTTCTACAATTTCAACCTATTTATGTTGCGAATTTCTTAGAATCACCGATCACACGTTCCCAGTAAATATTATCCGATAAATATTTAACCAATTCGCATGGTTCAGTAGCACTTGTCGAATACGTGAAGTGGAATGTGTTGTGGTGTGGTGGATTTTATTTTTGAAATTTTTTCCTCTTTTTTTTCAAAAATAGACGGAAACACAACAAAGAAAACGTCACATCACACCATAACAGACAAGACCGTGTTATCTGAATGTTTCCCGAAAACGTCGGGTGATTGAGCAAATAAGTATAGGCACGAGTATGTGGATTTTTTTTTTGAAAGTAAACGTATATTTCTTGTGAAAATAAAAGAAAAAAGTATCTTATCTCCATTGAAGTGGGCATGTCAAGTGCGATATTATCAGCGCGTCCGCAAAGGAAATTCCAATTGTTTGCGGATACGTACTGCGTTTTAAGTTTTCTATTAGTCACAGGAAGGGCTTATTTATCACCTCATTATTCTGCGACTTGCAGTTGAAGTAATTTTGCAAGAGCACGCTCGTTACATGTTTCCCCTCCTGCGGTACGCATAGGAAATGGGAAACACATGCTCCAGACTGAATGTACTGATGAGGTCTTCTCTTCAACTGTGTCACCTTTCAATGGAATATTTGCAATCACTGATTTACATTTGAATGGTGGATAGCTTGCAACTCAAATGACAACCGTCTACGACAGTCAGGTGAATGCAAATTGGATATTAGGAACCTTTCAAAAGAACCCAGGTCTGAGTGGGAAACTGCAAAAATAAAATGCGTGGCTTTTAATACCTATAATGTCAGCAAACTATAATTCGAATACAGCAGCCATAACATCGTTCTTAAACTAGCATTGTTCTAGCTCTGACGATGCTAAAATTCACAGGGCAGGCTTGCTGGGAAAAAGTGAAAGTTCTACACGGGTAATGTGGTAATAGGCTCTCTAAGACCTAACAGACTAATCGCATGTGTAGTTGGAAAACTTGAGTTCCAAATCGGGTGACTATACTCCAAATGTAAAAAGAGCATATCACGGCAACAAGTCGCGCATAAAAAAAAAGAGTCACAGTCGGTGCTTGAGGACGTTATGTCGTTAAAGCATGGATTCTATCGAAAGCCGCTGGAAATATCCTCAGGAGTACCGTTTTTGGAGGAGGAGATTCAACAGAGAACTATACGATCCGAGATAGCTGGACATGTAGAGCGAATATTGACTCTTCCAACCTGGAGCGACAACGAAGTAGAGGCAAACCTCTGTTTAGATGGCGCTCACAACTAGACTAGCGCTAGGTTCACCCTAGAATTCGTAACTGTCTCGGCCAAGTCTATTGACAACAGACAAACTGCAACTTTTTCAAAACTACCAAACAAAAAAAAAGTCCAAAAAAGTATAAAAAGGATCACCCAAATAAAATGAAAAAAAAAAAACAGGATCCCGTCGAGCACGTGCTAATTGAAGAGTAAAAAATGGATCCACATGTCCAAGACATATTTCTTTTTAGTTTTTTTGGCCCATTCTGCCCAACTGTAAGTTGATATGTATAACCCGAAGGCAAGCCGAAAAGGATAACTGTAAGAGTAACGGAGACAATAGCAGCATAAACTAATTCGGTAGCAGTTACGTCGATTAGTATTAGCAGCAATTAGTCGAGATTCGGGAAAAGAACCCCAAGCTGATCCTTTCTTATTGGCCTTATGCCCCGTTTACCGTATTGACAATTTCATATGGAGTAAGCCAATAGGTGTCAAGGTGGATCATATGACAACGTATTGAAATTTTCCATTTCGTTGTTCTCTCCACAGAAAACGGTTCTTTGTTAGGGAATAACACACGCTGTTGAGGTTTTGGCCTTTTTTACCTTTTGCCTGATCTGAGAGTCCTTTTATTTCTTGTTAAGAGATTGCATGGGTAATTAAACTCTTCCAAATGTTGTAGAGTGCCCATTGTCGACTCGGTTGGAGACTGAAAAAAAGGAACGTATCGAATTTTCTGCTTTGTGTCTGAATTGAAGGTAATCTGAGTCGAGGTTTGTCAAATTATCGGTTCAACGAATCTTCTATCAGATGTTTAATAATGATTTACGATCGACAAATGAGTTTCGATGAATTTTTCTTTGTTTTTTTTTTTTTTTTGTATCAGCATTGATTAAAGCAATCAACTATTGTATTAGCCGTGTTTTTTAAACTTCCCCAACCAGTAGTTCATTTATTTCCCAGTATATACCCCAAGTCGGTACTCGTTCGTTTGATTTTAGTGGCGCGGCTATGTTCGTGAAGTGCACATTCCCTACGAAACCGACAATGACACCAACCTCAGAAAATAAAAAGCCTTGCCTTCAGCGCAATTTATTCATGAATTCTGGAAAAATTCCTAAAAAGTAGCTCTCCTGCTGGGAAATTCGCCTATACTGGCACTAAGTTCGAAGATTGGTTTTAGGTAATAGCATTCCTACGCGCGTCATAAATACATTTGGCAATACCGCGTCGAATTTTTACAACAAAACAAAAGAAAGAAAAATCCGTCCACTTGATTTATGCAAAGTCATTTAATAAATATTTCACTGGCTCGCGCTCACAGCGGGTCAGAGCTCTTGCGGCAGCAGTCAACATGATTAATACCTCAATTCATTTGTCTGTTTTTTTTTTGTTTCTCTGGATTTTCAAAATTCTTTGTTCATGTGAACGAAACAAAAAAAACAAAAAAAAGAAACCACTTCTTTGCGCAACTACCAGTGCTAATTGCTGCGTTAAGTTTCCCACTGAACAAAAACCGTATAGATCATGGATACATCGAGATAAAAAAAAATTAAAAACAAAAACGCAGCCTTCAGAAGTTGTACTATTAATGAAACTAATTGGGCGACGGCAAGAGAAGCATCGAATTTCACACTCATGCTCATCCTTAAAACCCTCCGTTCCAAACTACGAATTCATCCAAACTGCTGAGCGCGCAATTATGTGTGAAATATTACGAAGAAGTGTTAATGAGACGCGGAATGCAATGTAGTGCTCCTTTGGCCGGCTAAATTCAAACTCTCTCTCAGTATGCGGGCAATAGTGTCCCTTTGTGCCACAAAGATTGTATCCATGTGTGTATCTGTGCATGTAACTCTATCGCCTGCATAACAGAAGTCAGTGATACGACCGACACGTTTGACTATATGTCCATTCAAATCTGTAAAATTTCACTGCAAGATTACTTAATAAGGCGCATACGATGGCCAATGAGCCAGCCCTTGGTCTGCCACCAGTCATCCGAATCGGTCATAACCACCACACGGATCTTTGATTTGCAAATGCCGAACCAAGAAAGAAAAAAAACTGAAATATTACGATTTACTTTCGCAACTGCATCTGGGAGCCTGTCGATGGAACATTGAAAGTGTGCATCAGCGTGAACCAGCCAAACCACGTCAAAGGCTGCCGCTGTATACGCTTGATATATGAAGCGAGCCCACAATGCAGTTTTTGTTTTGTTTCTTTACTCCTTAATAAATTATTGTTATTTTTATTTTGTAAACCGCAGGAATTATAAAATTAAATTGTTGTATGATTTTCTTTTCACTTCACGATTTGACTTAAGTAAACAACAAAAAAACTGGAGTAAAGTTGAGAGTTTATTGTAAGGCTGAGGTATAGATATTGGATGAAACGGTTTGGAACCCTGCTGATTTGTTGCTCTGTAAGTTTCATTTATTCTTTCTGGAGGGTAAATATGCCAAGAAATTTGTACAAGAAGTGCATTACCCTTAATAGTACTCCTAGCTCACGAATTTGTGAAGATATGCTCTTAAGAATGCACTGCTTCTGTCAGTAGTACGTATCTGTCAAAAGAATTGTTGCAGACCATATTTTCTTTTCAACAATGCGTTTATATTAAAGTACTAAACATGTTTTAACAGCCTTATCTAAACGTCTTGCTTAAAAGACGAGAATAAGTAGCTATTAAGATATTTAGCCTTAAACTTGGTCCCTCTCATGTGTTTCAAAACGAGCCTAAGATCAAGGCACTGAAAGTGAATGTGTTTTTATGTTTTCAGCCTTCAGAAACCTTATTCATGAAATTGCATGTGGGATTTGATCCCAGTTCCTGTACTGGATTTTTTCTAGTTCCACATTGATAAATAGGGTCTCCGACTATCGAGATGTCATACAAATCCTGGGCCACGGCAATTGCGTAGTTCCTTGTAAAATTATGGCTAGCAAGTGTACCTAACAAGATTGACAGGGTTTTTCTGTCATTCGTTTCCTTGATATGTCGCATGTGGCTGTCATTTAGATCTTATGTCCTATTCGCTTGCTAAGATTTAAGAGCAATGGGTTAATCCATTAAATTGCTTGATTTAGGTCCAATGCAGAGTTTTTCTTTCAAAAGAGGAATGCGGTATCTATGGAAACAGAATCTCAATGGACTCTATATTCCCTTAAATATGAATTCAATTAAAAATACACCTTAATCCGAAAACAAGGTTTTCCACAGTCCACATGGATTACGCTCAAGGCCGCATATCGTGCTAGCTACAATCTTCCGTCTTACACTTTCCATCAAAACGTGTTAAAGCCCAAAGTGCATCCGTGTTATACAACCCTGGCTACAATGTGCCACCAACAGAAACACGTCGCGCCCAGAAAGATTTCAATCACTGGACCGTCAATCACACACGGACAATTTTACCATCAACATATATTCAGCAGATAAGAAAACATAAATCCAGCGGGGCGCAACAGTGCAGCAGCCTATGCGCCTGTGACGCACGATCGAAAGTGCCTGCTTATACACACACCCGTATAAATTGGTGCGCACAAGCCTAAATAACACACGAACTTAAGTGAAGACTAATTATTCCTGGGCAGAGCGAATTTGCCACCTCAAAAATGCATGCGGCGCAACGATTAATTACAACTGACGGTGGCATGCTTTTCGACCAATGCCTCCATTATTCGCGATCACCGCACGCTGGCCGGCCGACCAGCAGCCATGGTTGTATGTAGCTACACCAGCAGAGGCCAAAACGATCTTATTAAAGGCGACAGCACGCAACGCTACGTGTTGCCAAAGTTGTGTAGATCGTAAACTGCATTTGCTGTGTCCTTCAATTTCGCGATCGTATCTGAGAGATATTTTCTGATATACTTTCGGATTGGGATTTATATCATGCAAGAATGTTTTTTTCTTTTTTTTTTTCTTTGCACTTAGACTATGGCTCAACCCCGAGGGAGTTGTACATCAACTTCTGCTCCATCATTTGGGTGGACTGGTACGATGATGATTGTTAATTTTCGCTGATTCCTTTGACCCACTTCGATCAGGGTGTACCTGATCATGTACATGATGAACTCCTTTGTCAGAGCGTAATTGTTAGGGAAAATATTTAGTGTGACCGTCCTCGGGCTTGAGTGATCTGTTATTTCCTGGAAACCATGCGCTGTACACACACGTATCGGTTGTGTTGATTTAACTCCTAACTGGCGGCGGCAAAGGCGAAAAAAAAGGAAGCCGTCCATCCGCCTGGGTGCAAATACCGATTTCATGAGAAAAGTAAATAAAATCCTCTCAACACACCAAGCATACACACTTCTTATTCTTCTCCGGAGGCTCCTTGTAAATGCAACGACTACGGCCTTATTACCATTCCGCCGGGAGATGTGTGACTCAAACTCTAATTTGGTGAGTTTCGTTAACAAAAGAATTTAATTTTGTTTACTCAATAAATTAGGGAAAAAACCGGAGGAGGAGTATGTGGCCATGCCCAAGCATACAGTTTGGTGATGGCCTGGAGAAAGGACCATCAAGTGCCGCACGCCACGATTTATATTCCTGTACAGATGGAACGCGTTGGAACTGCAAACAATTACAGGTTAGGCCGATGAATGTATAATATTTGGTTTGAGTGTTCCTTAGTTTGAGTTTACTTTGAAGGACTACGGTTTGCATAGTCAGGCTTGCGAGGGGATATGCTGATACATTGCAGTTTCTTTGGATTTGGCTTATTTTCACAGCTTCCGGTCAGTCTGTTTACAATTTAACAGCGTATGTCATCTATGGATCCTCTTTCGAGGTCTGCTTGTTTGGCTAGGGTGCCTATTTCAAAGCATTTTGAAGAAAAGAAGGACGACTATGTTAACCTATGGAGGTCTAGGTAAATCTCCTCTGAAAATCAATTGCTACAATTCAATAGGGAAACAAGAAAAAATGATCATTTGAGCTCTCTTCAATCGACTTATCTTCTAAAAGTGTATCCGCAGAGTGATCCGGAAGTTCTTTTCAAAATTTAGACGTGAAACTTTATTCAGAATGGAGGCGTGGTAAAATCTTTCTTGACAATTGTAGGATTCGAGGCACACCAGATAAAGTATGATGTCCAGTGCCGTAGTGGGAGATGTACTTAGAAAAGCTGTACGCTGGACCTTACTTAGATAGTCCTGGCTTATAGGTTTTTCTAAGGCAGTCGACTAAATAATCACCCCTACGTGAGTATTACTCTAAAGATCGAGGTGTAAAACTAGTTTTTTTTTTTTGCCACTGGGCTCATTCTTGAGCCAGGACCCAGGTAGAACCCAAACTTTGCTTCATAGACCAAAAGAAACAGAGGTTTGTAAGAATCTGAATTAAACGAGGATTCTGGTTTGCGCTCGTTGACTCATAAATACCGCTGCGGACGTTACCCCCTAGGTTCTGCCTTTGAAAGGAGTTCAAAAAGGCGAAGAAGTTGATAAATTCATTGTTCAAATGTGTTGACAAACTTAATTAGGGCTACTACTACTAGATTTCCAAAGGATATCTTCGTAGTACTAGCGTCATAAGCTTCTGTCTCTTCTTTTCTTCAAAATTTTCTATTTCATCTGTCTTTCGCAAGACTTTGGTAACAAGTAAGACAAACACTTGGTCCGATAATTTTATTCGATAATTTAAAGACTTTTATACCGCTTTTGACCATTTATATCAGTGACTGTGAAAAGTTCATCAAGTAATTGTAATCCTACAATTCCATTTCCAGAAATCGGCCTAAGGCATTCCAAAAGACTTGGCTAATGATGCACTTACAATTAAAAGGATCCATGATCGTGTAGAGTTTTTGCATCTCAGTGTACAACGATACGATGACTGCAGATAAATCCGGCACGCTTTCTTGGAGTATCAGCAGGCACACTTGCGTCCTCTTTTGCCCATCACTGGGTGCAAGCAGTTAAATACAAATGTGAAGCACTGAGTTATGTAAGTCAATTTATCATTCTCAGTGCTACCTTGTATTTTACTTTACACCAAAATGATATGGTATCCACAAGAGGCACATACAGCGACCTCTACCGTGTCAATCAAATGCGAATAAAGACAGGCCCTAATTTGCTTTTTAAGACCACACCCCTTAGCAATTTGAAAACATCGCCAGAAAACCAAACAAAGATGAACATTTAAGTACACAATTTAGTAAGACGCTTGCGATCTTCAAATGTCTTCACTCAAGGCACCATGCAGTCTTTAAACCAATTTCGTTTCATCTTCCAACTTCCATACATGTACATATGTTGTATGGAATACCAACTTTGTATTTTCGATCAAGATAAACCCTCTAAATCGCTGGTACTCAAATAAATGACATCGCCTTTAGCGGCACACACACTTTTATTACCATCACGGCATGGACAGCCGTTAAACCAAAAGACCACCCATGTCGGACATTGGTCCCGAAGATGTTTCTGGCATTAATTTAAGAAGTCATTTGGCACGTGATGCCTTCTTTTTCGCTGAGCTGTCAAGAGAGGATGCGTTTTTTTGTTTTATGAGACTTTTGGGACCGCCGCCGCCATCGCCGCCGTCGCACACTTCTTTGGTTGGATTTTTACGATTTCATTTTGATGAATGAGCGCACATTACAATCGCTCACGCTTGCTGTGATCCAAGTCCAATTCCAACTCCAGCTCCAGCCTACATATGAGCACTCTCGTGGATTGTGATATGCTATCAGTAAAAAAAAAATAATAAAAAGAAACTTCGCCTTGTAACGACTTTGCTGACCCATTTGTCAGAGACACAGACGTGGCACGTTTGCGCACACGCACTGCACTCGACGCTAATGGGTCAATATGTAGTTCCGCCCACGGAACACTCGGACAGAGCATCCTTTTATTAATTAATTAGCCCAAGTACTGGTTTCGTGATTAATATGTTACCCGACGTGTGAGTTCCAGAGCAGAAGAGTCCCACAACTAATGACGAAGAATGGTGCACTTCTTTCGGCGACCTACCTGAAGCCATACCGTGATGAAGTGTTATTGATTGCGAAGTTTCCTGATTGATATATGCATGTACTGTGTGTGCATAACGTGAGAACTCACGCGGATACGGACGTGGAGGCGTCAAAAGGTTTTTTACTCGCAAAAATAAAAATAAGTAACCACAGGCATGCAGATTATGACACTAATTGCTTTCTGCGGTCAACGTTGCAACTTGGCGGTGCATACGTATGTCCGTATATTGGCAGGAAGGTCACTTGGCTCAATTTAAGAATACCTGAATAATTTATAGTCATACACGGACGCGGATGAGAACACGTCGTCGTATGGGGTGATAAAGGGCGTAGCACCCTAGCAAGTCTCTAGACCTTAATTCCTTTTTACGGTCATTTTAGTATCCATCATCGCGGATCAGTGAATCAGCTCTTCTCAGTGAACGATTTCGTTTCTATTCAGCGAAAGAGAAGAAAAAAAACACAAAAAGGCGCACACGAAAAGGAGAATATTCTCGTGAAATACACAAACGCACCCATAGTCGCGATCGCGAATCGTTCAGTCTGGTTGGCCACACTACGGACGGCGGCGGCGGCGGCACGATATAATGTATTAGTGTGGTCATCGGTGCATGAAGGACGGCTCCAAACGAAACCGAAAGATAAATTCACCGCGCACCACACCACATTTTATTTTTTCTGCTTTTTTTTGTAAGTTTTTTCGTTTAGCTCAATGAAAGCGCCAATTCAGTTTTGAGTTTGTACATATTTTTTTGCATGTTTGAGTAGGTGCATAACATTGTGTTAGTTGCATCTGTAAGGACGGAACGGGTTCACTGTATGAAAGCAATCCCTGCGATGACCCCTGCTATTAAATAAATTGTTTTGCAAAATAGAATGATGGTGTGATTTTTGTTTCCAGCTGCAGGAACACAGGATGAACTTCTGCCAGGATCATCGAACTTTTGGTTCCAGCTGACTGTTTTCAGTCAACCATTTAACAAAAGAACAAAGTTTTCAGATAAAGTTTTAAACCTCGTTCTTAAAAACTGATCGCTTGATCTATGATATTTGGAAACTCGACCTCGAAAATGAAACTTACTCGTATCCCACTCCTATATTCGAAGAAGACTGCGTAAGGGCGTCCAACAGACTCGGAAATAAAAAATCTTTGAAGATAAAGAGTGTGTTAACAAAAGTCTTAGACCCTGTTCGCAATGGACTGGCGTACTGGACTTTTTTTATATTAACGTCTTCAGATTGATAAAGATATGGCATTTCTAGAGACTTTTTCCCTTCTTGACCCAGGTTTACCCTATTTCTTCCCAAATGCCAAATACCGAGCAACGGAGTACACCAATGTCTAAATCATCCCCGTTACGTTTTTCGGTTAAGTTTTTTGTAAAGTGTGGTCCATTTGACCCAAAACGCTAGGGGAGAGGAGATATGAGGCGATATTGCATTTGCATTGGATGAAGTGACTTTTTCCATTTTTGACCGTGGTACCCCTCATTGCTCATGAAATACTAGATAGCGAGCAACTGAGTACACCAAAGTCTAAATGATCGAAGTTACGTTCTTTGGTTAAGTTTTTTGTACAATGTGGTCCATTTGACCCAAAACGCTAAAGGAGATGAGATATGCAACGATATTGCATTTCAAGAGACTTTTCCTATACTTGACCTGGGTACACCCCATTTCTTCCCACTATGTGTACCTACAAAATTTACGTTTTTTGTTCAGTTTCGTCCATTTTCAGCTCAAGAATTCTTAGATCTTCTGCAGACCGATCGAGTCCACTGAACAATGTGCATATCCGTTTGCAATACATCCTATCCTGTCTTGAGAAATCTACTGAACCATTAAGGAAACCAATTCTTCCACCGAATAGAGATGAAAATCACTTAAATGGCATCACTGCTCACAAAATGCTGCAAAAAAATATCTGCTTCTATGAGTATCTCATAAATGTGTGTACATATTTACCATGCACTCTAGCACACGTTTCTACTTATACTAACAGATCGGCAGCTTAATGTCGATCTTTACAGGTTCATGCAACCGGCACGCTTCAGTGTAAAGCGCCAAAGCACTGGAAATTAGAATATCTACTAGAAAACTATTAATAAAAGATACCGGTCGGTTGCATTCGGATACATACGGTTGCCTCACACCGCACTCGACTGACCGCGCGTGTAGCACTGCTACACACCAAATTCGGCAGAGTGTGTAACCGGCTTTTTCAACTCACCGATTGCGAATTACATTGCTTCCCCTCCTCTGGCCATAGATTCAGATGTTTGTTGTGTAGTAGATGGATCTCGTTGGGTGGTGGATGGTTGATGATTCATCCAGTTGGTCTCGGTTTGGTGAACTGAAGTCGCTACGTTTAATCTTTCGCATCAGCGATGTTTTGTAAATGGCACACACACTCCACACTCGGTCTGCTCCATTCCAATTGCCAATTGAGTAAGAGCCGGTGATATGTTGCTGACAACTAAGTCAGCAACGGCCCTAGCTACCGTCAGTGCACCGATCGTGGTTACTTTTCAAAACTACTTACGTTTGGTGGGATTGATTTTGTCAACACCCCAAAAATGATAAAGTGACTAGACAGGTCATTCGTACGGGCGACATGGAATGCCAGGAACACGTCATAAATCAGAAAGAAAAAGAAACATATTGACAATGCAATATGTGATGAACCCTAGATAAACAAGAATTGTGTGTGCAGTGCGTGTGCGACGCGGTGGTAGATCCATTAAATGGTCTGTCATCATTTTGTGGTTGGTCGGTGAACGAGACCACCACGAGTGGAATGTGTCTTCCTACACTCCCGGCAAGGATCAACAACGTAATCCAGAGGAATTTTTTGGGAAAATATTTTCCTCGATATCATTATCGCTATTACATCACTAACTGACCTAAAAATATTTGATGATGGAGGGATGACAATGGAGACAAACAAATTTATGAAGTTTGGCTTAAAGGATCAGGTTTTGGGATGTTATCAAGTGAGATACATCGTGTTTTGAGATGAGGCGTCTGGTTCTATGTAGTGCGGTGGGTCAAGTTTCTATTCCTTTAATGGTGCACAGTGGACAGGACAATTTTGCACGTACCTGCTACCTGACTTGGGGTTAGGTAGAAAAATAATGACAGTAGGATCAGCTACATAGCTTGAAATGATTAATTCTGATGAAGTAAGTACTTAGCAAAAAATGCTTTCATTATTAACGATAAATGGACATTCGTCTAACCGCGACCTTAAATGATCAAAACCTCAACATAGTAGACTAATATCCAAATGGAGCGAAATTTCCAAAGACGCTCTTATATCATCACAAGATAATATGAACTACAGACAAGGAATCAATACCCAGCATTAGATTTTCAAATGAACATTATTAGTTCTTCTATTACAATCTATAATGGAAAGTTCGAAATTAGAGTTGTGAAGATATCAAGTTCTTTACTAGCTTCAACCCAAACGTGCAAAGTCAAAATTTATCTGTCGATCAGAACTTCATTTTGAAAGAATAATTTATAAGAATGGATGCAGCCATCCTTTGTTTGATCATGAATTTCAAACCTTTTTCCCAAAATTTTAAAAAAGGATCTATAAGCTATTACAGAAGATTAACAATAAACTTAGTCAAATGTTTAACAACATAATTTAGATTATGCATCGCATAGCGAACACAGCCATCATCAACAAAACCATCATCTCTAAAACCACATCTCCGTTGTGTCTAGGATACCTTCAGATATAATGTACCCTCTCTAATCAGATTGCATATGTATGTACAAACGTTCGTTTAAACATCCTTAAAGAGCTCCCAATCCACAAATACTCTCCGGTTGAAACACTGCTCAGTTCCCAATTTGTCAAATCAAGCAATCACACGCGATTGATAATAGCCAACTTTTGCTTAGGGCTTTCCTTAACCTGAAAGCTGTAATTTGAAGTAACTCTTGTAAATAAATATTTTCACTTCTTACCAATAGCTGGCGTAATGTCGTTTTATCCTAAACGAAGGACACATGTGGGTACTGTGTGTTTGCTTAGTGTGCAAACTACTACTAAATGAGAATCGTTTCCCAGACAAAACCAAAGCTTTCTTCCATACTTACGATCACACCTCTTGCGGGCATCTGACATCATTCGGAACTATAACTCTTATGACTGGGAAAGGCTTAACTGACCAGGACACTTCCATTTGTGTGAGGAATTAAATGAAATATTTTGTTTTTTTTTATAGACAGATGTTAATTTGCTTACTGACCTCGACACCAATATCTCTGCCGCTGCTTACTGGCAACAACCGATGATGTCAATATCGTCTGTGTATCTCAGCTATTGGAGTTATAAACGACAATACCTTCCATATTAGCACCAGCCCTCCGAACTATACATTTAATGAAACACATTACCGTGCCGAAACCCGGTGCATGTCCGACCTCCACATCAGTGTTCTGCAGATCCTGAATGAGACCATCGCCTTGTGGAGATCCAGGCAATCCACGGTGCAGTGCATGGTCTCAATTCGAGAAATACCTCGATGACCTATGTAGATTGCCTTATAAGCTTAAAAAATTTTGTCTGTAGTCGACCTGTGGTGCAGAATGGCTTAAAATATTGTATTCTTTGAAAATAAGTTCGAAAACTTCCTCCTAAATGGGGGAGAAATCCACAAGTCCCTGTTTGTCGGTGATTTCATTTTCTTCACTATTTCGACCAGCTGGTGTTTCGGAATTAAAGCCTGCAGTAGCGTTTTTGTAAAAAGTCTGGATGCAGGCAGGTCTTAGAAGGACTTTACTAAATAATTGTCATTTAAACCCAAAGTGGCACAGATATACATGATTAACCTCTACTACAGTGATGAATAGAAAGTTCTTGAGGGACTAAAAATCAAGACGGTCCAGCAGTTCTTACAAGAATGCGTTGGAGGAAATTACAAGCCAGACCTTTGTCTTGTCTAAGAGGGGCATGCGTCATCATTATCTTTACACAGACGCACGAGGTCTGCGTCGGATGTCGGATTAATTTTAATTTACAAAAAGTAAATGATTTTTTTTTATTGTTTTCCCATTTCTGCCCAACCGAACACTAATGCACAATCAAGACGCGCGTGTTCCCAGTGGTCACTTGAACCAGGAACAGAACTGTATAATTTTTTGGGATACATGACCCAATGCAAATCGGTAATTTGGCTCCGAAAAAAACGAAGAAGTTTCTCCCCATCGTTGCACTGTGGATTCGCTTATCTCCGATCGAAAACGGATTAAAATTACGACACGACCATACGCCACTGATGCGTAAATTCAGCGAAAATGCCAAAACAAAAAAAAAAGTAAAAAAAAAAAAACAAAACCGCCGAGATGCACGAAACAAAATTATACTTGAATCCACGAATGGTCACCGGATCTCTGGAGAAACAGCAGTACAGTACTTGGCGGGCGACTATCGGAGATTCACAACAAAAACAAAAAAGAAAAGCCCCGAATGGATCTCACTGGTGCTGCAATTTTTTACGTCCAATTACAAACGCAGAAAAAAGGTTTCGTTAATTCCTGAGCCGATGGAGAGCGCAAAATCAAGATATTCCCAAGCAGGTCAGATTTAATGGCATCGCCGCGCCGGCCGCGGCCGCCGCGAAATACTTGCACACAGACGGGTGCGGTGGTGGAAATTTATAAGCACATTATCCTGGGAGCTGCCGCGAATAACTCTCTGGGCAGCGTGTTCCAATTTGATGTTACACAAGCCGCCCGTCATGTAGAGCCCCACCTGAGGCCTCTGTTTGCGTCTGGTGCACTTTCCACCTATGATCTCTGAGTTGTTGCTTTAGGTTGGGACACAGTTGCCTTGGTAGTTCTAATTGAATTTCTCTGGGGGCGACAGTCCTCGCACACAGCGAACACAGGTGATCATTTGATCGTCCCTTAGAGACCAACCCAAAAGCAAGCAACGAATAACTCAGCTGACCCTTTTTGGAGGTAACAGCTTTTCTTTTCTTTTTTTTTTCTTGTGGTTTGCCAATAATGCGGTGCCAACATTACTTGAAATTGCAACTCTGCGCAACGGGGTGTGGCTGGCGATTTCTTCAGGAGCACCTGAAGGTATTAGTGCGAGATCTCATCACCAATGGAATACGCAAACGATATGAGTTATATGTAGCGCTCTTGTAACATAAATACTATAATAACGTATGCTCTGATATTGGTGCTAGTGCGTTTGTTGAATTAGCCACACGATGAAAAGCGTTTCCCCAGGTCTGGTGAGAGAAAAGATTGTCCAGTAATTGACGGGTTAGAAATGAGGGTCAATTGGGAACAGAAAAAAGACATTAGCGAAGGTTTTACGCTAACCGCTGGTGGGCACTTGGCTTTCTTTGGTATTGCGCAGCTCGTTTGGCAACGAAAAGTAGGTGAGACTTATAAATATTTCGCCCTACAGGGCCTAACTTTTCACAACCAATCGCGTTGCGCGTGTTACATTCTTCACACGTTTTCCACTCAGTTCCCACTTATTTAGCATTTCGTGAGCGATGAAGGGTACCACGGTCAAAAATGGACAAAGTCGCTTCATCCAATGCAAATGCAAAATCGCCTCATATCTCCTCTCCCTTAGCGTTTTGGGTCAAATGGACCACACTTTACAAAAAAACTTAATCAAAAAACGTATCGGGGATGGTTTAGACTTTGGTGTACTCAGTTGCTCGCTATATAGTATTTCATGAGCAGCGTGGGGTACCACGGTCAAAAATGGAAAAAGTCGCTTCATCCACTTCAAATGCAATTTCGCCTCATATCTTCTCTCCCTTAGCGTTTTGGGTCAAATGGACCACACTTTACAAAAAACTTAACCAAAAAACGTAACAAGGAAGATTTAGACTTTGGTGTACTCAGTTGCTCGCTATCTAGTATTTCATGAGCAATGAGGGGTACCAAGGTCAAAAATGGAAAAAGACGCTTCATCCAATGCAAATGCAATATCGCCTCATATCTCCTCTCCCTTAGCGTTTTGGGTCAAATGGACCACACTTCACAAAAAAACTTAACCAAAAAACGTATCGGGGATGGTTTAGGCTCGCTATCTAGTATTTCATGAGCTTCATTCACTTCAAATGCAATTTCGCCTCATATCTCCTCTCCCTTAGCGTTTTGGGTCAAATGGACCACACTTCACAAAAAAACTTAACCAAAAAACGTATCGGGGATGGTTTAGACTTTGGTGTACTCAGTTGCTCGCTATCTAGTATTTCATGAGCAATGAGGGGTACCACGGTCAAAAATGGAAAAAGTCGCTTCATTCACTTCAAATGCAATTTCGCCTCATATCTCCTCTCCCTTAGCGTTTTGGGTCAAATGGACCACACTTTACAAAAAACTTAACCAAAAAACGTAACAAGGAAGATTTAGACTTTGGTGTACTCAGTTGCTCGCTATCTAGTATTTCATGAGCAATGACGGGTACCAAGGTCAAAAATGGAAAAAGACGCTTCATCCACTTCAAATGCAATTTCGCCTCATATCTCCTCTCCCTTAGCGTTTTGGGTCAAATGGACCACACTTTACAAAAAACTTAACCAAAAAATGTAACAAGGATGATTAAGACTTTGGTGTACTCAGTTGCTCGCTATCTAGTATTTCATGAGCAGAGCAGCGTGGGGTACCACGGTCAAAAATGGAAAAAGTCGCTTCATCCACTTCAAATGCAATTTCGCCTCATATCTCCTCTCCCTTAGCGTTTTGGGTCAAATGGACCACGCTTTACAAAAAAACTTAAGCAAAAAACGTATCGGGGATGGTTTAGACTTTGGTGTACTCAGTTGCTCGCTATCTAGTATTTCATGAGCAATGAGGGGTACCACGGTCAAAAATGGAAAAAGTCGCTTCATTCACTTCAAATGCAATTTCGCCTCATATCTCCTCTCCCTTAGCGTTTTGGGTCAAATGGACCACACTTTACAAAAAACTTAGCCAAAAAACGTAACAAGGAAGATTTAGACTTTGGTGTACTCAGTTGCTCGCTATCTAGTATTTCATGAGCAATGAGGGGTACCAAGGTCAAAAATGGAAAAAGACGCTTCATCCACTTCAAATGCAATTTCGCCTCATATCTCCTCTCCCTTAGCGTTTTGGGTCAAATGGACCACACTTTACAAAAAACTTAACCAAAAAATGTAACAAGGATGATTAAGACTTTGGTGTACTCAGTTGCTCGCTATCTAGTATTTCATGAGCAGCGTGGGGTACCACGGTCAAAAATGGAAAAAGTCGCTTCATCCACTTCAAATGCAATTTCGCCTCATATCTTCTCTCCCTTAGCGTTTTGGGTCAAATGGACCACACTTTACAAAAAACTTAACTAAAAAACGTATCGGGGATGATTTAGATTTTGGTGTACTCAGTTGCTCGCTATCTAGTATTTCATGAGTAATGAGGGGTACCATGGTCAAAAATGGAAAAAGTCGCTTCATCCACTTCAAATGCAATTTCGCCTCATATCTTCTCTCCCTTAGCGTTTTGGGTCAAATGGACCACACTCTACAAAAAACTTAACCAAAAAACGTATCGGGGATGATTTAGACTT
This sequence comes from Xylota segnis, assembly GCA_963583995.1. Taxonomy (NCBI): domain Eukaryota; kingdom Metazoa; phylum Arthropoda; class Insecta; order Diptera; family Syrphidae; genus Xylota; species Xylota segnis. The sequence continues at coordinate 43,803,350 of OY757238.1, forward strand.
TGGTGTACTCAGTTGCTCGCTATCTAGTATTTCATGAGCAATGAGGGGTACCAAGGTCAAAAATGGAAAAAGACGCTTCATCCACTTCAAATGCAATTTCGCCTCATATCTCCTCTCCCTTAGCGTTTTGGGTCAAATGGACCACACTTTACAAAAAACTTAACCAAAAAATGTAACAAGGATGATTAAGACTTTGGTGTACTCAGTTGCTCGCTATCTAGTATTTCATGAGCAGCGTGGGGTACCACGGTCAAAAATGGAAAAAGTCGCTTCATCCACTTCAAATGCAATTTCGCCTCATATCTTCTCTCCCTTAGCGTTTTGGGTCAAATGGACCACACTTTACAAAAAACTTAACTAAAAAACGTATCGGGGATGATTTAGATTTTGGTGTACTCAGTTGCTTGCTACCTAGTATTTCATGAGCAGCGTGGGGTACCACGGTCAAAAATGGAAAAAGTCGCTTCATCCAATGCAAATGCAATATCGCCTCATATCTCCTCTCCCTTAGCGTTTTGGGTCAAATGGACCACGCTTTACAAAAAAACTTAAGCAAAAAACGTATCGGGGATGGTTTAGACTTTGGTGTACTCAGTTGCTCGCTATCTAGTATTTCATGAGCAATGAGGGGTACCACGGTCAAAAATGGAAAAAGTCGCTTCATTCACTTCAAATGCAATTTCGCCTCATATCTCCTCTCCCTTAGCGTTTTGGGTCAAATGGACCACACTTTACAAAAAACTTAACCAAAAAACGTAACAAGAAAGATTTAGACTTTGGTGTACTCAGTTGCTCGCTATCTAGTATTTCATGAGCAATGAGGGGTACCACGGTCAAAAATGGAAAAAGTCGCTTCATCCACTTCAAATGCAATTTCGCCCATATCTCCTCTCCCTTAGCGTTTTGGGTCAAATGGACCACACTTTACAAAAAACTTAACTAAAAAACGTATCGGGGATGATTTAGACTTTGGTGTACTCAGTTGCTCGCTATCTAGTATTTCATGAGTAATGAGGGGTACCAAGGTCAAAAATGGAAAAAGACGCTTCATCCACTTCAAATGCAATTTCGCCTCATATCTCCTCTCCCTTAGCGTTTTGGGTCAAATGGACCACACTTTACAAAAAACTTAACCAAAAAATGTAACAAGGATGATTAAGACTTTGGTGTACTCAGTTGCTCGCTATCTAGTATTTCATGAGCAGCGTGGGGTACCACGGTCAAAAATGGAAAAAGTCGCTTCATCCACTTCAAATGCAATTTCGCCTCATATCTTCTCTCCCTTAGCGTTTTGGGTCAAATGGACCACACTTTACAAAAAACTTAACTAAAAAACGTATCGGGGATGATTTAGATTTTGGTGTACTCAGTTGCTTGCTACCTAGTATTTCATGAGCAGCGTGGGGTACCACGGTCAAAAATGGAAAAAGTCGCTTCATCCAATGCAAATGCAATATCGCCTCATATCTCCTCTCCCTTAGCGTTTTGGGTCAAATGGACCACGCTTTACAAAAAAACTTAAGCAAAAAACGTATCGGGGATGGTTTAGACTTTGGTGTACTCAGTTGCTCGCTATCTAGTATTTCATGAGCAATGAGGGGTACCACGGTCAAAAATGGAAAAAGTCGCTTCATTCACTTCAAATGCAATTTCGCCTCATATCTCCTCTCCCTTAGCGTTTTGGGTCAAATGGACCACACTTTACAAAAAACTTAACCAAAAAACGTAACAAGGAAGATTTAGACTTTGGTGTACTCAGTTGCTCGCTATCTAGTATTTCATGAGCAATGAGGGGTACCACGGTCAAAAATGGAAAAAGTCGCTTCATCCACTTCAAATGCAATTTCGCCTCATATCTCCTCTCCCTTAGCGTTTTGGGTCAAATGGACCACATTTTACAAAAAACTTAACCAAAAAATGTAACAAGGATGATTAAGACTTTGGTGTACTCAGTTGCTCGCTATCTAGTATTTCATGAGCAGCGTGGGGTACCACGGTCAAAAATGGAAAAAGTCGCTTCATCCACTTCAAATGCAATTTCGCCTCATATCTTCTCTCCCTTAGCGTTTTGGGTCAAATGGACCACACTTTACAAAAAACTTAACTAAAAAACGTATCGGGGATGATTTAGACTTTGGTGTACTCAGTTGCTCGCTATCTAGTATTTCATGAGTAATGAGGGGTACCATGGTCAAAAATGGAAAAAGTCGCTTCATCCACTTCAAATGCAATTTCGCCTCATATCTTCTCTCCCTTAGCGTTTTGGGTCAAATGGACCACACTTTACAAAAAACTTAACTAAAAAACGTATCGGGGATGATTTAGATTTTGGTGTACTCAGTTGCTTGCTACCTAGTATTTCATGAGCAGCGTGGGGTACCACGGTCAAAAATGGAAAAAGTCGCTTCATCCAATGCAAATGCAATATCGCCTCATATCTCCTCTCCCTTAGCGTTTTGGGTCAAATGGACCACACTTCACAAAAAAACTTAACCGAAAAACGTATCGGGGATGGTTTAGACTTTGGTGTACTCAGTTGCTCGCTATCTAGTATTTCATGAGCAATGAGGGGTACCACGGTCAAAAATGGAAAAAGTCGCTTCATTCACTTCAAATGCAATTTCGCCTCATATCTCCTCTCCCTTAGCGTTTTGGGTCAAATGGACCACACTTTACAAAAAACTTAACCAAAAAACGTAACAAGGAAGATTTAGACTTTGGTGTACTCAGTTGCTCGCTATCTAGTATTTCATGAGCAATGAGGGGTACCAAGGTCAAAAATGGAAAAAGACGCTTCATCCACTTCAAATGCAATTTCGCCTCATATCTCCTCTCCCTTAGCGTTTTGGGTCAAATGGACCACACTTTACAAAAAACTTAACCAAAAAATGTAACAAGGATGATTAAGACTTTGGTGTACTCAGTTGCTCGCTATCTAGTATTTCATGAGCAGCGTGGGGTACCACGGTCAAAAATGGAAAAAGTCGCTTCATCCACTTCAAATGCAATTTCGCCTCATATCTTCTCTCCCTTAGCGTTTTGGGTCAAATGGACCACACTTTAAAAAAAACTTAACTGAAAAACGTATCGGGGATGATTTAGATTTTGGTGTACTCAGTTGCTTGCTACCTAGTATTTCATGAGCAGCGTGGGGTACCACGGTCAAAAATGGAAAAAGTCGCTTCATCCAATGCAAATGCAATATCGCCTCATATCTCCTCTCCCTTAGCGTTTTGGGTCAAATGGACCACACTTCACAAAAAAACTTAACCGAAAAACGTATCGGGGATGGTTTAGACTTTGGTGTACTCAGTTGCTCGCTATCTAGTATTTCATGAGCAATGAGGGGTACCACGGTCAAAAATGGAAAAAGTCGCTTCATTCACTTCAAATGCAATTTCGCCTCATATCTCCTCTCCCTTAGCGTTTTGGGTCAAATGGACCACACTTTACAAAAAACTTAACCAAAAAACGTAACAAGGAAGATTTAGACTTTGGTGTACTCAGTTGCTCGCTATCTAGTATTTCATGAGCAATGAGGGGTACCAAGGTCAAAAATGGAAAAAGACGCTTCATCCACTTCAAATGCAATTTCGCCTCATATCTCCTCTCCCTTAGCGTTTTGGGTCAAATGGACCACACTTTACAAAAAACTTAACCAAAAAATGTAACAAGGATGATTAAGACTTTGGTGTACTCAGTTGCTCGCTATCTAGTATTTCATGAGCAGCGTGGGGTACCACGGTCAAAAATGGAAAAAGTCGCTTCATCCACTTCAAATGCAATTTCGCCTCATATCTTCTCTCCCTTAGCGTTTTGGGTCAAATGGACCACACTTTACAAAAAACTTAACCAAAAAACGTAACAAGGAAGATTTAGACTTTGGTGTACTCAGTTGCTCGCTATCTAGTATTTCATGAGCAATGAGGGGTACCACGGTCAAAAATGGAAAAAGTCGCTTCATCCACTTCAAATGCAATTTCGCCTCATATCTCCTCTCCCTTAGCGTTTTGGGTCAAATGGACCACGCTTTACAAAAAAACTTAAGCAAAAAACGTATCGGGGATGGTTTAGACTTTGGTGTACTCAGTTGCTCGCTATCTAGTATTTCATGAGCAATGAGGGGTACCACGGTCAAAAATGGAAAAAGTCGCTTCATTCACTTCAAATGCAATTTCGCCTCATATCTCCTCTCCCTTAGCGTTTTGGGTCAAATGGACCACACTTTACAAAAAACTTAACCAAAAAACGTAACAAGGAAGATTTAGACTTTGGTGTACTCAGTTGCTCGCTATCTAGTATTTCATGAGCAATGAGGGGTACCACGGTCAAAAATGGAAAAAGTCGCTTCATCCACTTCAAATGCAATTTCGCCTCATATCTCCTCTCCCTTAGCGTTTTGGGTCAAATGGACCACACTTTACAAAAAACTTAACCAAAAAATGTAACAAGGATGATTAAGACTTTGGTGTACTCAGTTGCTCGCTATCTAGTATTTCATGAGCAGCGTGGGGTACCACGGTCAAAAATGGAAAAAGTCGCTTCATCCACTTCAAATGCAATTTCGCCTCATATCTTCTCTCCCTTAGCGTTTTGGGTCAAATGGACCACACTTTACAAAAAACTTAACTAAAAAACGTATCGGGGATGATTTAGATTTTGGTGTACTCAGTTGCTTGCTACCTAGTATTTCATGAGCAGCGTGGGGTACCACGGTCAAAAATGGAAAAAGTCGCTTCATCCAATGCAAATGCAATATCGCCTCATATCTCCTCTCCCTTAGCGTTTTGGGTCAAATGGACCACACTTCACAAAAAAACTTAACCGAAAAACGTATCGGGGATGGTTTAGACTTTGGTGTACTCAGTTGCTCGCTATCTAGTATTTCATGAGCAATGAGGGGTACCACGGTCAAAAATGGAAAAAGTCGCTTCATTCACTTCAAATGCAATTTCGCCTCATATCTCCTCTCCCTTAGCGTTTTGGGTCAAATGGACCACACTTTACAAAAAACTTAACCAAAAAACGTAACAAGGAAGATTTAGACTTTGGTGTACTCAGTTGCTCGCTATCTAGTATTTCATGAGCAATGAGGGGTACCAAGGTCAAAAATGGAAAAAGACGCTTCATCCACTTCAAATGCAATTTCGCCTCATATCTCCTCTCCCTTAGCGTTTTGGGTCAAATGGACCACACTTTACAAAAAACTTAACCAAAAAATGTAACAAGGATGATTAAGACTTTGGTGTACTCAGTTGCTCGCTATCTAGTATTTCATGAGCAGCGTGGGGTACCACGGTCAAAAATGGAAAAAGTCGCTTCATCCACTTCAAATGCAATTTCGCCTCATATCTTCTCTCCCTTAGCGTTTTGGGTCAAATGGACCACACTTTACAAAAAACTTAACTAAAAAACGTATCGGGGATGATTTAGATTTTGGTGTACTCAGTTGCTCGCTATCTAGTATTTCATGAGTAATGAGGGGTACCATGGTCAAAAATGGAAAAAGTCGCTTCATCCACTTCAAATGCAATTTCGCCTCATATCTCCTCTCCCTTAGCGTTTTGGGTCAAATGGACCACACTTCACAAAAAAACTTAACCGAAAAACGTATCGGGGATGGTTTAGACTTTGGTGTACTCAGTTGCTCGCTATCTAGTATTTCATGAGCAATGAGGGGTACCACGGTCAAAAATGGAAAAAGTCGCTTCATTCATTTCAAATGCAATTTCGCCTCATATCTCCTCTCCCTTAGCGTTTTGGGTCAAATGGACCACACTTTACAAAAAACTTAACCAAAAAACGTAACAAGGAAGATTTAGACTTTGGTGTACTCAGTTGCTCGCTATATAGTATTTCATGAGCAATGAGGGGTACCAAGGTCAAAAATGGAAAAAGACGCTTCATCCACTTCAAATGCAATTTCGCCTCATATCTCCTCTCCCTTAGCGTTTTGGGTCAAATGGACCACACTTTACAAAAAACTTAACCAAAAAATGTAACAAGGATGATTAAGACTTTGGTGTACTCAGTTGCTCGCTATCTAGTATTTCATGAGCAGCGTGGGGTACCACGGTCAAAAATGGAAAAAGTCGCTTCATCCACTTCAAATGCAATTTCGCCTCATATCTTCTCTCCCTTAGCGTTTTGGGTCAAATGGACCACACTTTACAAAAAACTTAACTAAAAAACGTATCGGGGATGATTTAGATTTTGGTGTACTCAGTTGCTTGCTACCTAGTATTTCATGAGCAGCGTGGGGTACCACGGTCAAAAATGGAAAAAGTCGCTTCATCCACTTCAAATGCAATTTCGCCTCATATCTCCTCTCCCTTAGCGTTTTGGGTCAAATGGACCACACTTTACAAAAAACTTAACCAAAAAATGTAACAAGGATGATTAAGACTTTGGTGTACTCAGTTGCTCGCTATCTAGTATTTCATGAGCAGCGTGGGGTACCACGGTCAAAAATGGAAAAAGTCGCTTCATCCACTTCAAATGCAATTTCGCCTCATATCTTCTCTCCCTTAGCGTTTTGGGTCAAATGGACCACACTTTACAAAAAACTTAACTAAAAAACGTATCGGGGATGATTTAGATTTTGGTGTACTCAGTTGCTTGCTACCTAGTATTTCATGAGCAGCGTGGGGTACCACGGTCAAAAATGGAAAAAGTCGCTTCATCCAATGCAAATGCTATATCGCCTCATATCTCCTCTCCCTTAGCGTTTTGGGTCAAATGGACCACGCTTTACAAAAAAACTTAAGCAAAAAACGTATCGGGGATGGTTTAGACTTTGGTGTACTCAGTTGCTCGCTATCTAGTATTTCATGAGCAATGAGGGGTACCACGGTCAAAAATGGAAAAAGTCGCTTCATTCACTTCAAATGCAATTTCGCCCATATCTCCTCTCCCTTAGCGTTTTGGGTCAAATGGACCACACTTTACAAAAAACTTAACTAAAAAACGTATCGGGGATGATTTAGACTTTGGTGTACTCAGTTGCTCGCTATCTAGTATTTCATGAGTAATGAGGGGTACCAAGGTCAAAAATGGAAAAAGTCGCTTCATCCACTTCAAATGCAATTTCGCCCATATCTCCTCTCCCTTAGCGTTTTGGGTCAAATGGACCACACTTTACAAAAAACTTAACTAAAAAACGTATCGGGGATGATTTAGACTTTGGTGTACTCAGTTGCTCGCTATCTAGTATTTCATGAGCAATGAGGGGTACCACGGTCAAAAATGGAAAAAGTCGCTTCATCCACTTCAAATGCAATTTCGCCCATATCTCCTCTCCCTTAGCGTTTTGGGTCAAATGGACCACACTTTACAAAAAACTTAACTAAAAAACGTATCGGGGATGATTTAGACTTTGGTGTACTCAGTTGCTCGCTATCTAGTATTTCATGAGTAATGAGGGGTACCAAGGTCAAAAATGGAAAAAGACGCTTCATCCACTTCAAATGCAATTTCGCCTCATATCTCCTCTCCCTTAGCGTTTTGGGTCAAATGGACCACACTTTACAAAAAACTTAACCAAAAAATGTAACAAGGATGATTAAGACTTTGGTGTACTCAGTTGCTCGCTATCTAGTATTTCATGAGTAATGAGGGGTACCAAGGTCAAAAATGGAAAAAGACGCTTCATCCACTTCAAATGCAATTTCGCCCATATCTCCTCTCCCTTAGCGTTTTGGGTCAAATGGACCACACTTTACAAAAAACTTAACTAAAAAACGTATCGGGGATGATTTAGACTTTGGTGTACTCAGTTGCTCGCTATCTAGTATTTCATGAGCAGCGTGGGGTACCAAGGTCAAAAATGGAAAAAGACGCTTCATCCACTTCAAATGCAATTTCGCCTCATATCTTCTCTCCCTTAGCGTTTTGGGTCAAATGGACCACACTTTACAAAAAACTTAACTAAAAAACGTATCGGGGATGATTTAGATTTTGGTGTACTCAGTTGCTTGCTACCTAGTATTTCATGAGCAGCGTGGGGTACCACGGTCAAAAATGGAAAAAGTCGCTTCATCCAATGCAAATGCAATATCGCCTCATATCTCCTCTCCCTTAGCGTTTTGGGTCAAATGGACCACGCTTTACAAAAAAACTTAAGCAAAAAACGTATCGGGGATGGTTTAGACTTTGGTGTACTCAGTTGCTCGCTATCTAGTATTTCATGAGCAATGAGGGGTACCACGGTCAAAAATGGAAAAAGTCGCTTCATTCACTTCAAATGCAATTTCGCCTCATATCTCCTCTCCCTTAGCGTTTTGGGTCAAATGGACCACACTTTACAAAAAACTTAACCAAAAAACGTAACAAGGAAGATTTAGACTTTGGTGTACTCAGTTGCTCGCTATCTAGTATTTCATGAGCAATGAGGGGTACCACGGTCAAAAATGGAAAAAGTCGCTTCATCCACTTCAAATGCAATTTCGCCTCATATCTCCTCTCCCTTAGCGTTTTGGGTCAAATGGACCACACTTTACAAAAAACTTAACCAAAAAATGTAACAAGGATGATTAAGACTTTGGTGTACTCAGTTGCTCGCTATCTAGTATTTCATGAGCAGCGTGGGGTACCACGGTCAAAAATGGAAAAAGTCGCTTCATCCACTTCAAATGCAATTTCGCCTCATATCTTCTCTCCCTTAGCGTTTTGGGTCAAATGGACCACACTTTACAAAAAACTTAACTAAAAAACGTATCGAGGATGATTTAGACTTTGGTGTACTCAGTTGCTCGCTATCTAGTATTTCATGAGTAATGAGGGGTACCATGGTCAAAAATGGAAAAAGTCGCTTCATCCACTTCAAATGCAATTTCGCCTCATATCTTCTCTCCCTTAGCGTTTTGGGTCAAATGGACCACACTTTACAAAAAACTTAACTAAAAAACGTATCGGGGATGATTTAGATTTTGGTGTACTCAGTTGCTTGCTACCTAGTATTTCATGAGCAGCGTGGGGTACCACGGTCAAAAATGGAAAAAGTCGCTTCATCCAATGCAAATGCAATATCGCCTCATATCTCCTCTCCCTTAGCGTTTTGGGTCAAATGGACCACACTTCACAAAAAAACTTAACCGAAAAACGTATCGGGGATGGTTTAGACTTTGGTGTACTCAGTTGCTCGCTATCTAGTATTTCATGAGCAATGAGGGGTACCACGGTCAAAAATGGAAAAAGTCGCTTCATTCACTTCAAATGCAATTTCGCCTCATATCTCCTCTCCCTTAGCGTTTTGGATCAAATGGACCACACTTTACAAAAAACTTAACCAAAAAACGTAACAAGGAAGATTTAGACTTTGGTGTACTCAGTTGCTCGCTATCTAGTATTTCATGAGCAATGAGGGGTACCAAGGTCAAAAATGGAAAAAGACGCTTCATCCACTGCAAATGCAATTTCGCCTCATATCTCCTCTCCCTTAGCGTTTTGGGTCAAATGGACCACACTTTACAAAAAACTTAACCAAAAAATGTAACAAGGATGATTAAGACTTTGGTGTACTCAGTTGCTCGCTATCTAGTATTTCATGAGCAGCGTGGGGTACCACGGTCAAAAATGGAAAAAGTCGCTTCATCCACTTCAAATGCAATTTCGCCTCATATCTTCTCTCCCTTAGCGTTTTGGGTCAAATGGACCACACTTTACAAAAAACTTAACTAAAAAACGTATCGGGAATGATTTAGATTTTGGTGTACTCAGTTGCTTGCTACCTAGTATTTCATGAGCAGCGTGGGGTACCACGGTCAAAAATGGAAAAAGTCGCTTCATCCAATGCAAATGCAATATCGCCTCATATCTCCTCTCCCTTAGCGTTTTGGGTCAAATGGACCACGCTTTACAAAAAAACTTAAGCAAAAAACGTATCGGGGATGGTTTAGACTTTGGTGTACTCAGTTGCTCGCTATCTAGTATTTCATGAGCAATGAGGGGTACCACGGTCAAAAATGGAAAAAGTCGCTTCATTCACTTCAAATGCAATTTCGCCTCATATCTCCTCTCCCTTAGCGTTTTGGGTCAAATGGACCACACTTTACAAAAAACTTAACCAAAAAACGTAACAAGGAAGATTTAGACTTTGGTGTACTCAGTTGCTCGCTATCTAGTATTTCATGAGCAATGAGGGGTACCACGGTCAAAAATGGAAAAAGTCGCTTCATCCACTTCAAATGCAATTTCGCCTCATATCTCCTCTCCCTTAGCGTTTTGGGTCAAATGGACCACACTTTACAAAAAACTTAACTAAAAAACGTATCGGGGATGATTTAGACTTTGGTGTACTCAGTTGCTCGCTATCTAGTATTTCATGAGTAATGAGGGGTACCATGGTCAAAAATGGAAAAAGTCGCTTCATCCACTTCAAATGCAATTTCGCCTCATATCTTCTCTCCCTTAGCGTTTTGGGTCAAATGGACCACACTTTACAAAAAACTTAACTAAAAAACGTATCGGGGATGATTTAGATTTTGGTGTACTCAGTTGCTTGCTATCTAGTATTTCATGAGTAATGAGGGGTACCATGGTCAAAAATGGAAAAAGTCGCTTCATCCACTTCAAATGCAATTTCGCCTCATATCTTCTCTCCCTTAGCGTTTTGGGTCAAATGGACCACACTTTACAAAAAACTTAACTAAAAAACGTATCGGGGATGATTTAGATTTTGGTGTACTCAGTTGCTTGCTACCTAGTATTTCATGAGCAGCGTGGGGTACCACGGTCAAAAATGGAAAAAGTCGCTTCATCCACTTCAAATGCAATTTCGCCTCATATCTTCTCTCCCTTAGCGTTTTGGGTCAAATGGACCACACTTTACAAAAAACTTAACTAAAAAACGTATCGGGGATGATTTAGATTTTGGTGTACTCAGTTGCTTGCTACCTAGTATTTCATGAGCAGCGTGGGGTACCACGGTCAAAAATGGAAAAAGTCGCTTCATCCAATGCAAATGCAATATCGCCTCATATCTCCTCTCCCTTAGCGTTTTGGGTCAAATGGACCACACTTCACAAAAAAACTTAACCGAAAAACGTATCGGGGATGGTTTAGACATTGGTGTACTCAGTTGCTCGCTATCTAGTATTTCATGAGCAATGAGGGGTACCACGGTCAAAAATGGAAAAAGTCGCTTCATTCACTTCAAATGCAATTTCGCCTCATATCTCCTCTCCCTTAGCGTTTTGGGTCAAATGGACCACACTTTACAAAAAACTTAACCAAAAAACGTAACAAGGAAGATTTAGACTTTGGTGTACTCAGTTGCTCGCTATCTAGTATTTCATGAGCAATGAGGGGTACCAAGGTCAAAAATGGAAAAAGACGCTTCATCCACTGCAAATGCAATTTCGCCTCATATCTCCTCTCCCTTAGCGTTTTGGGTCAAATGGACCACACTTTACAAAAAACTTAACCAAAAAATGTAACAAGGATGATTAAGACTTTGGTGTACTCAGTTGCTCGCTATCTAGTATTTCATGAGCAGCGTGGGGTACCACGGTCAAAAATGGAAAAAGTCGCTTCATCCACTTCAAATGCAATTTCGCCTCATATCTTCTCTCCCTTAGCGTTTTGGGTCAAATGGACCACACTTTACAAAAAACTTAACTAAAAAACGTATCGGGAATGATTTAGATTTTGGTGTACTCAGTTGCTTGCTACCTAGTATTTCATGAGCAGCGTGGGGTACCACGGTCAAAAATGGAAAAAGTCGCTTCATCCAATGCAAATGCAATATCGCCTCATATCTCCTCTCCCTTAGCGTTTTGGGTCAAATGGACCACGCTTTACAAAAAAACTTAAGCAAAAAACGTATCGGGGATGGTTTAGACTTTGGTGTACTCAGTTGCTCGCTATCTAGTATTTCATGAGCAATGAGGGGTACCACGGTCAAAAATGGAAAAAGTCGCTTCATTCACTTCAAATGCAATTTCGCCTCATATCTCCTCTCCCTTAGCGTTTTGGGTCAAATGGACCACACTTTACAAAAAACTTAACCAAAAAACGTAACAAGGAAGATTTAGACTTTGGTGTACTCAGTTGCTCGCTATCTAGTATTTCATGAGCAATGAGGGGTACCACGGTCAAAAATGGAAAAAGTCGCTTCATCCACTTCAAATGCAATTTCGCCTCATATCTCCTCTCCCTTAGCGTTTTGGGTCAAATGGACCACACTTTACAAAAAACTTAACTAAAAAACGTATCGGGGATGATTTAGACTTTGGTGTACTCAGTTGCTCGCTATCTAGTATTTCATGAGTAATGAGGGGTACCATGGTCAAAAATGGAAAAAGTCGCTTCATCCACTTCAAATGCAATTTCGCCTCATATCTTCTCTCCCTTAGCGTTTTGGGTCAAATGGACCACACTTTACAAAAAACTTAACTAAAAAACGTATCGGGGATGATTTAGACTTTGGTGTACTCAGTTGCTCGCTATCTAGTATTTCATGAGCAATGAGGGGTACCACGGTCAAAAATGGAAAAAGTCGCTTCATCCACTTCAAATGCAATTTCGCCTCATATCTCCTCTCCCTTGGCGTTTTGGGTCAAATGGACCACACTTTACAAAAAACTTAACTAAAAAACGTATCGGGGTTGATTTAGACTTTGGTGTACTCAGTTGCTCGCTATCTAGTATTTCATGAGCAATGTGGGGTAACACGGTTAAAAATGGAAAAAGTTGCTTCATCCAATGCAAATGCAATATCGCCTCATATCTCCTCTCCCTTAGCGTTTTGGGTAAAATGGACCACAATTTACAAAAAACCTAACCAATAAACGTAACTGGGATGATTTAGACTTTGATGAACTGAGTTGCTCCCTACTTAGCGTTTCCTGAGCAACAAGGGGTACCACGGTCAGAAATGTAGGAAGCTCCACCTTTTGTCAGACTTTAAAGAAATCGAGTCAAATCCAGACTTATTGTCACTGACTCACTGAAAGTGGCACTCCTTTGGTTTGCCACTCACTGATCTTTTATCTAAAAGTGACAAACTTGACAGTTTCTTCATAACTTCCGGCCACTGGGGCACAAACCAAACGACCAAATTATATAATGTCCGATGGAAGATAACACCAGAAAAGCCTTACAGCATCTTCGCACATCCCTAATTAGCAGTGGTAAATTAAATCCATAAATGTTTATGACTCCAAAGAGAGAAACAACCAAACCAAAGTGCTTCCAAGAAGAAACTTCGTGTGGAAACATCATCGCGGACACTATGGCTCCCAGACTGAGGGTCAGTCTGGGTAATTCAACTAATTACCTCATTTATTGAATTCCATGACAACGTGAGGAGCACCCGGCGAAAAGGTTCTCGACATGTCTTTTGACATTGATTGCTGTAACAGCCTTTGTATTCTCCAGTGAATGTCACTGCTATTGAAAGGAGCCGGCTGCTGGCTAAGGCACTCTGAAGGGCAACCGCAATGCTCATTCCGAATGGAATTGTTTAAATCGGATGATTCCCTTGTATCAAGGCAGACATAAAAATCTGTAATGTCCTCCCTAAAACACACACCGCTATTGTGGAGAACATTAAAAATGTCGTCTTGTCGCTGCAGAATCTGTGTCAGGCTTACACGAAACGATGTATATCTTGCTTCGCCCGCATCGAAAGGTCCCCAACAAACCAATTTTATTTGGTTCCAAATGCTTTAAATTCCAGTTGGTGCTTAATTGAGGTTGGTCAGAAGAAGCGAGGCCCGTTGTGATACTTATGTCGTGGTGACATTTTTTCATGCAAACGGCTGGCGCGGCAGGCGTGCGTACAAGTCTCATTTTACTTGTTCCTCGTCCTTGCGGTCTGCCGCTTTGTTCGACAATTATGGCCAAAAGTAATTGATGAAGAGTTATTGCTACTGCATGTCAGTCGTTGCATTGTTTGGTTGTATAAAACATAATTGCGATACGTTTAAAGATCGACCTGGAGAAGATTTGTTGCAATTTGCTCATGCAAACCAATAAAAATCGTAAGTGCGCTTAAGCTGCATGCAGTGTTCAATGCATTTGTGTGAGGACCCGTCTATTCCTACTTTTTTTGGAAATGTAAATTAAGTGGTTTTGATGTAAGCGGGAAGATAATTCCAAGGCACTATGGTGTTATTATAGCCAATTACGTGTAATGATAAATTGGTTGTACTCACTACTTTGTATTAATTTTTAATAATAATTACGTTGGTGGTCCAAGCACGACGACACGCCTTTGGGCTATAATTGACAGCTGCTGCAGTTACAAATAACTGATTTGCGGAAAAGTTGAAACAGGAAAAAATTGTGCCACATTTGTCCAGCGCTGATGAAACAAGTCCAAGTCACTTAGGGTAGCCTTAACGTGTTGACTTCTTGTTAAAGACCAGATTTACTTGTACATGAAAAAGCAATAACTCGGTAAGTGGGGACAGGTCTCAATACTTTTGTGTTTTAATAAAGATCAGTAAGATCTATAAAGATCTGTAATTTATTCAATACTTTATACCTAATCCTATACTTCTCGCATCCAGTACACAAAGTTTCTTTCATTTTTCCTCTGACACATCCTCTTTTTATTTGCACATCTAACTGTTGGGTAAGTTTTGTTTTTTAAACTTGGCATCACTATGATGAGACAATTCGAGGGAAAATTAATTTTAAACCCATTTTAAGGATATTACTCTGCAGACTAATTTATTTTCTCAAAGGAAATGAGATTATAACGTTTACACATTGGCCAACACTTGAGTAATTTTGTAAACTGGCAATTAATGATCTTCCACAATCCCCATCTTCCTCCGACCTCTGATTAAATTTGAAAGACCAGCTGAAAATCACATCTATATTCCGCCCTTGCCTGTGCGCCAAAGCTAGTTAGTTTCAAAGTTAACATCTTACCCGCCTTCCATCAGACGGCTTCACTTTGAGCACTGTCCTAAAAACCCTTGTCACAATTACCGAATAACACTCGTGCCAACTTCATCACAACCACAATTAAGACAGCCTTCGAGACAAAATTTTAAGAAGAAGCCCAATTTTAAATAAACATTTCGTAGCGTAAATCTTACCATGTCGTTACATTATTTCAGAAAACAAGATAATGGCAAATAATGTTTACATGTAGCATCCCTTTTTAACAACCTCTGCAGCATCCTCTTAAACTGCTGGCAAGTAACCTTCTGCCAGGCATTTTCCTGGCAACAAAATTAAACATAATCGTACAATTTAGTGGACAAACACTGTGTCCCGTACAACAGCCATAACACTTACGTAAATCACTTCAAATTCATAAATATCACAGGACATGAGTTCGCACTCCACTTCGGGTCCGAATCGCAATTTACACTCTTGTTTGCCCGAAGATTAGCTTCCGAAAGAGCAGGACGCAATTAGACCAGCATTCGACAAGGTGCTAAAAGAAGACAATTTTGTTGTGATTGCCAAGTGTTGGCTTGAGATGCGACGACCGGTGCCCGAGGCTGTCTCCCTTGTTTTTTCGCGTTAATCAGAAAATTTTCAAAGAACATGCGCACCGTAATTGCCAACTATGTATGGGGCCTTCAACGGGCAACAAATCGCCCTTCTGTATTGCAATCTCACACTTTATCTCTCTCTCTTTCTCTCTCTTTCTGTACAGAAACAACAGCAAAACAGCAAAACACCACTAGCAACCAGGAGGTGTCGTGGTAAATTGCCCACTTATCAGGATACTTATTTAAAGTTATTATAATGTGCTTTCGAGGGCTTTGCTTGTCCAGTGTATATGACGCCTTAATGATCCACTAATGCGGGTAATGAATGAAGGCCAGGAGAGAACACGAAATGACGCTGTAATCAAAGTTTATTGTTTTAAATAACTGCGATGTAACGCAAAATAAAACGAAAGAAAGATATTGTAACTAGAAGTTATAAATTTGTTTCCCTCAACACCCAAAAGACTAAGGATTTCAAGACCTATTCGGGCTATGAGCTGGTACGTGCACAGTGCGACCACATATACTCGAAGGGTTGGCTATTCGTGACGAATACTCATTTTTATGGCAACTACTGTATCTGTAATCTGTTATTGGTTTTGGTAATAGCGCCCAGCTTTTATAAATATTTGCAGACAACAAGGGATATACCAAGGGCTTCCCATTGCGTAGAATCTTTAGAATTGGACATGTCACTCCTGGCGAGTTTCTCGACGTTACTATCACCCAAATATGATGGCCTAGCAACCAGTGAATGTTGAACTGTGCGTTGGGGTAAAAGACTTCATTGACTCTTGCCTCTCTGTCAATGAGGATACTGACGGTTACGACAATTTTGGAGGAGAAAAAGATTGAGCTTTACGGAAAAGAATCACAATTAACCCCACCTTTAATTTTCAAGCCATCTATGGGTATCAATACTCATTCAAAGGCTATGGTTAAATCTCAATTTCGGCTGGGTGTACTCAATATTTTCACGAAAAGTCCAGTTGATCGAGGAATGATTAAAGTGGTAGCCAGACCACTGCGATGACTTTTTTAAGAGAGTAGCTCTTACAGACACCAGCCCTTTACCAACAGCTTTATAAAAATAAAAACCGACATTTGTTTTGGTTGGTAGTTCTAGAAGACTGACTTTTCTTTTAGATTTCTACCAAACATAAGACCCAAGTAGTTGCCATTCACTCTTAAGGATGGACTAAGACCATCCTAGTAGGAGATTATTTTATAGTCGAACGGTATATCCACCTTTGACATTCTTCCCTCAATGTAAAAAAATGCTTTCATTACTCAAAAACGGACAAACTAAGGCTTAACCGATTGATTCATTTTTACACTAGGTATGTTGGGACATGGAGAGTATAGTCAGGGTATAGGTCTGGCTGGAAAGATACCCTTTCATTCCACATCTTCTAGAGGGTCTCTGTGAAGAAAGATATTCTCACCAGCATTCATATTCTAAATGTAACTAATTTAAAAAAAAAAGATATTCCAGATGAACTATAGCGGTCCGGGATCAACTTAAGAATGAACCCTATGGCTACGGTTAAGGTGTTGAACTACTGACCGTAAGGCTCAAGGTTCAATTGTAAAGCAAAACCAAAAAGCAAGCAGGTGGCTAACATCCGAGAGTATAATTGCCATGGAAATGGCAACAGTAGCACTACGATATTACGATAAGGTGAAATATCATAATGACAACATGACATAATGGTTAAAGAGCTCTGAAACTTTCTGTGTCGACCACGTAAATATGTACCTTCATCTCCTGTGGTATACAATAGAGAAATGAGTAGAGTGTCAGAGTGTCAGTTGGTATAGCTACAATTTGGATTCTGCTGGGATTCATTTCCAACAAATATTCTCAAAAAAACCAGGACATTCGACAATCCCTTGGAAACACCCCGCTTTTCTGACCACCTTCGCAGTCATAACGTCTGTAGTTGTAGTACTATTTTTACATAAAAAAAAACAAAGTATCCCCTACTAACCCATCAAGCACCACTGTGCGGAGATGCCCTTTCGCGTGTGCACAATTCTTTTTTTCTCTTCTCCAAGACCAAGTGGGGGAACTTATTTTTTTTTACTTCTCACGATCCCACATGACGATGAAACCATTAAACTCACTGCCAGTGGAAAACAAAACAAAATAGTGAATCCTCTTGCCAGCTCCTCCAATAGATTAATCCCACACATATAGGAAACACGTGTATTGATACATCCATGCAGTTCGTATGCACTCTGAGGGCATGTAGTGCACATCGCGTCTCTATACAAAAATAACCGGGCGCATGCATGTACAAGTCGTATGGTCGGGCCGACCCTGGTTGAACGTGAGGTCGGCGATGTGCATCTACGTGCGCATCTCGGAATTAATTTTATTTCACTTGCACGCGCTCATGTGTAAGATCACAGATTGTGCTGTGCTACCCCATAGAGAGGGCTGCCGTCGCGATGACACTTCAGTTTTTTAGAACTCCAGCGGATTCTATTTTCAGAGGCATGTTACATCATGTGTCCCAATCTGAAGGTCACCCATTATAGCAAGCACTTTTGGGCGAATTTAATCTATCAAATCTGACTTTTCAGAAACAAATTAATAAACAAGAAGAGATAACCCACCACCGCTGGAAAGGCAAAGGAGAAGAAAACAACGACAGCACAAATCCACACTATCTCGCACGAGCCTTGGGAACTTTCAATCGCGAGCCGTTCTCACGGCCTTTATATGACTTCTGGAATGAGAAGAAACCAAAAAAAAAACAAAACGAAAAATAAAAACAAAACAAAAAAGAAGGAAAACACAAAGAAGCAGAAAAAGAAAATTGCAGCAGATCGCACTGAAATCAAGGAGCACGATAGTCGAATGCCAGACTTTTTGCCCACGATACCACTCCAAAAGGTATAAGCGCGACAGGCACACGAAGCCTCGACTGTTCTCAATGATGCGGCTGCTGCCTGCTGCTTCTGCTGCTGCTGCTGATGATGATGATGATGTATAGATCCATTTAGAGTCCGGACGTCGATCGTCGTCGTAGTCGTCGTCGTCATCATCGCAAGGTAAAATGTGGCTCCTTCGCCAAGTCCAAAAGAACCTTTTTTTTCCCAAAATAGATCTTGAATTCCACCACCACTATCCCGTCACGAATCCATACCTGCACACAGTGTTCGCGAATGAATTGCAACGATCAGAACGATGATGATGGCACTCCGATGATGACGGCGATGAAGGTAAAGGCCTCAACTCACCGCACGGTCTGAGACAGCAGACAGGAGTCTCACGACTTGCCCAGGTCCACATCTATAAAAGGCAAAGCGATACACGGTGCATTGTTGAAGCGTGTGCGAGATAAATGACCGAACGAACCACCGATCGCGATCATGGATCGTGGCAAGAGATCCATATGCAACTACCAACCGAATCTGTATACCGATATGTATAGCTAGCTACTCATTGGATGGTAAAACGTGCATCATGGGACGTGCAAGCGCACCTCGGCGGCCTCAAGTATGACCAAGTACAGCACCAGCTAGCAGCACACAGACAGGATACTGCTTTGTCGCAAGCTGTTTTAGGTAAATCAAGAAGGGGCAACTTCACTTGAATAAAAGTGCCAAGAAGATGGTGGTACATTAATCCAGGATCCATATCTAGCCCGGGTATGTATATTTACTCTTTGGCTGTGCATGCCGCACACAACCAGTGAGTATCGTCTTGATTGCTTCATTTTTTCAGTCGGCTATCTATTTGTCTCTAAGACATCAATGGAGGCCATGTGAGTAGAGTTCCATGGTCATGAATTGCATCTACATGGGCTAAGAAAACTGTGTGTGTGTGTGTAAAGTGTTGTGACTCGAGGCCAACGTGGTGGCATGACTTTGAATGCAATTATTTGAGAAGTGAAGCAGCATCCGTCCTCACGTGTTATTGTGTCTACAGTCTGGAGGAGTCGCGAGAATGTTTGTCTCGAGAGTAATTTCATTGATCGTGCGCTTGATCGTAGATAGCGATCGCATTGAAAAAGCGTGGAAAGTTATCGAGTCTAATTCTATGGCAGAAGAAGTTAATACAAGCCGCTCACGATGGATCATACTTTGACAGCTATAAGATGTGGGAGTTAAATGGAATCAGTTTGGTACCGATGCTCTTTGAATTAGGTGAGGAGAGTTGAAGGGCGTTTTTTTTTTACATTTTGGCCCAAAATCTGCGGTAAGATCACCCGAATTTAAGGCCCATAGTTGAAAAAATACTGGGCGGAGCGATATCTTCAACCGAACTTGATATTTTTGCTCATGGCTTCGAAATCAAAAGCGAAAGTTATCGATTCCTTCATACCTGTCTCGGAATCTTTATTCTGATTAACCAAAATTTCAAATGACTCCTTGACAAAGTAATTTAAAATTCAATTGCATCGCTTCCGAATAGAATTCCGGATAAAATTTATTTAACTTAACAAATCAATTGCAAACCGACAGACATTGAATGAAGAGCGCGACACACTTTGAATATCAAAACATGACAAAACAGCAACGCAGTCATCATTTCGGTCGTAAGTCGGAAAATGACAGACGTGAACGAATTCACGTTCTCCATTTCATTTTAGTTTCATGAATGGCACAAGTGGACAAAAATACAAAACAAAACAAAAAAAAAACCAAAATCGGCATATGGACTATGAAGCCCCAGCCAACAGCTTACAAAGATTCGCAAATGGCACAAATTCGATCGCACAAGGAATCGTAACGTGGAGTTGGCTGTCGCCATCTTCGCCAACGAACAACGTATCGAATGAACAATTCAGCACGTGGATAAAAATGAGGGCGGAACGCTACCTCGCCGCATATATCAATTTCTTCAGAGCACCATCATCGCAGATGATAGATATTCCGATGATTTGCAAAGTATCAAAATTCAGATACTTTTTTACTCCGTCTGTTCTCGACGGCACGGTGTGTACTCCGAAATAGACTCAGATCTATAAATTTGGAGTGAATTTTTGGTCAGTTGCCCAATTGGGCATTGTGCCTTATGTTGGCCAAAAGCGGCGGACAGCCAAAAGCATAACGAAAAAAAAAAACTTAGTCAATGATGCTAATTGATTTGGGATTGTTCCCACTAAGAAAGGGCAGATGTTTGATATGAAAGCTTGATCTTGTCGGCATCGTCAAAGTCAATTTCAAGAGAAAACCCTAGCTAGGATTTCTAGGACATACGGTTCATAGCAAATTCACGGAATCGCATTCTCTTTGGTCTTTTCCGAAGAGTCGTAGTGTCCCTATGCCATGAGCAGGTGCCATAGTGGGTTGATTAAACGATCGAAAGAATTAGATGACGATTAGGAGTGGAACAACTTGTACTTGTACTTACTCCCTCATGGCACCTTGAAGTGATTGACAAAATCAAGGCATGTGAAGACAAGGGAAAGTGCACGAACTTAGGGTTAAATGATGAAACTAGAAGGAATAAACCCTAATCGTCGGAGGATTAAATATACAAGGCTGTTCAAGGAAAGCGAAAAATTTTGCAGATAAAGTCTGCAATTAGCGAGTATAATGAGAAAAAGTCTGTAGTCTGTAATGAAATGTGTAGACTTGGAATTAGAACAAGGACTTGGTAAGTGTCAAAGTCAAATCTTAAATAAAATGAAGTTAACGGCTCACAACCTTAGGTTATGTTAGGTTTACTCGACACTTCAAGCCATCGCTAGCACACTTAGACCAGTCTAGGTACGTTGTAATACGGCAAGGATCATATGATCCTCCATGCCCATTTTTTTTATAAGAATAGTTGGGTGATGGACTTTATTGTAGCCTCAAGAAGCACCGCGACCTCGTTGAGATCTTTTGTGCTATCCCCTTACAGATGGTTAGTGGGTTTGCCTACTAGCTGAAATCAAGTTCATTAATGAAGTTTAGGATTGTTTAAACTGAGAAGGAGGTGATATAAGAAGGCGATGTAAAGCCTTTGTGAAAGTGTTTGAGCTTGAGGGGACATACTGCTGTGCTTTTCATAAATGATCTCCAAAAAGATTTTAAAGAAGCCTGAATATAAGCTATGCGAAGACTATAATTTATTTCGCGCTGATGATGGAGACGTGCTTCAAACTATGGTCAAGAGATTGAAGTATTATTGCGATTGATCGAACATGGAAGTTAGCTCAGAAGAGGAGGTGTCCTATCCAGGAAAGGGTAGAAATATGAATTTCAAGTGCAGACTACTGACTTCGAAAATAATTTTTTGGAAACAACAACAGAGCCATAACATGTTATGCAGCTCGAGTTTGGAAATATTCATTGTTTTAAGAGGTGGACCAGCTACAATTCTAAATCTTCCTGACTTCACTTGCCCTCAAAACTAGACTGGAAAATGTTCACTTGTGGATCTGAGATACATTAATACGCACATAAAACTCTTTCTAAATACGAAGCTGTGAGGCTAGGAAGCTGTAAACCTTCAAAAAAGTAATTGACTCCACAAAAGAATAAATCATTCACTAGGATCGCAAGAATTCACCACTAAAACTTCCGACAGAAGTAAGTTCACTATTTTATTATTATTTTCCTACATTTTCTTGTATACACAACTTATTTTGAAATAAATTAAATTACAGCCTTTCAATGCACTCTGGACCTTGACAGAACCTTTAAAGACATTTTCCATAGCGTAACCTCCTTGTAACTACTTTGAAAGAAAAGAAACTCTATAGACACGAAACCCAACAGAGGTGTGTTACATTCCGACATCACTTTCTTGAAGATGCCACACTTAGAGTGGACATTAGTGAGGGTGTCTCTAACCGTAGAAGTCATATAAAAAAAGCAAACACTGATTCCATTCTAGTTTCATTCCCGCGATTCTTCAATTTCTGTTTGACATCCATAGACGGCAAATGCCTGGGCGAACACGCTATAGAAATC
Organism: Xylota segnis; assembly: GCA_963583995.1. NCBI lineage: Eukaryota > Metazoa > Arthropoda > Insecta > Diptera > Syrphidae > Xylota > Xylota segnis. The sequence goes on from OY757238.1 coordinate 43,825,723, forward strand.
CACTCGACTTACACATTCCTTATACGCACGCTTGCGCGACGCTATTCCGTGGGAAGTACTATACCAACACGTTGGTATGTGGCCAAGATTATTGTATTTGCTGATTGTTTGCTAAATGAATCATTGGATTTTGTTAAAAGAAAATGTTTTTGATTCTCAATTTTTTTCGCCTTAAATGCACGTTCGTAAATGATCAGATTAAGTAGTTGTTATGGAATTGTCATTTGGCCTTCGGACGTTATGATATGACACGCGAGAGTAAAAACAAAGAGTCTACAAGGGGGTTCACTCTTTGTGATATATTCTCAACAGTTTTAAAGTTTACGCTCATGTTGCCATACTTTTTGGCAGCTTTTGCTGATGGATTTGGCTAAGTGCAGTGGGAGTGGACTGAAGTTATTCCCTTAAAGAGAAGAAAGAGTGTGACTGTGAGTCAGACCCTCAGCTAAGGAAAAATTGTCCCAGATCTTCGGATCCCAGGTCATGATGGTATCTCTGCGAATAATATTTACAAGGAGATTTGTATGCAAAGCTCCGAAAGTGATTTCTATACAAAGCTCCGAGGGTGATTTCTCAGGACCTGAATCAACTTTCGAACTTTCCACGTCAATGCCTCTACAGTCTATTGGGTTTCTTACGAACAAGCAGACTATACGAGTGTTGTGCCACAACAGAATAGGGTTTAGACAACAACTGCGGCGCTTGTCCTTGCAATGATTACCCTGCATTTGTTCGAATCAGTTGAAAGATCTTCGGTTTCCGACACAATAAGCTCTTCATCTCTGAAAAATCAATGGCTTTCTTCAAAAAGTCGAAAAAAATTCCAGTAAAATGAGTAAAGTTATGAGTTAGCTACTAAAAAACACAAAAAAAGGAATAGGTGGCCATTGGTGTTACAATAAATCTTTAAGAAGAAAAGAAATATAGAAATCTTTAGGACATCCCTCCAGATTTAGATCCAAAGCTACTCGGTCAATTTTATTAAGCAAATGATTCCAAATAGTAACACAATCAATGTGACCATTAGTTTCTCACACAAATATTCTTCAGACCGCATTTGGGGTGACCAAACCTATCGACTATGAAACACACAACAGTGCAAAAGTACAGAAAGGTCATACAATCAAAAGTAATCACCTAAGGCGGATACAAAAACAAAAATCTACACAATCTCTTCTCCATAATCAATTTCAATTTCATCACATCCACGCTCGCACAGTTGCTTTCAAAAATAATATACTGCTTGACCCCCACCTAGAACTTTGAGCGTAAATCAAAAGACATTTCAGTCAAAATGTCAAGCCTCATGATCAAATGATCGACGCAAATTTTAATATCACACATTCACACCTATGCCTGCATGTATGCATGTATCTATGTATGAATGTATCTCGCTCGTGCGGCATCCCCCAATTTATCCGTTGCACCATACTCTAAACAAAATCGGCTTGTGCGGCAGTTGATTTCCATGTGGGAGATGGTGTACTGCATCCCGCGCTCCGTCAGAGTGATGATGGGCATGACGGCAATGACATCGCCTGGTGCAGCCAACTATTTACCCAATACCTCGTCTCAGGCAGCCAGCCATACTCCTCCTTAGCGATGTGTGTGAGCGTTGTTGTCATCGTTCGTCGGTCGCCGGTCGTCGAAGAGCAAACAGTCACATTTCAGTTTTATTAATTTCGGTCAGCCCCTCTCTCGCCTACCGTTGTCGTCTGTCCACCTACAGTTTCGTTTTCATAAGGTAACCAACCAGAAGGAGGAGATCTTTACTTGAACGGACTGATTGTCATGTCTTCACCATTTTATATAGCCTACATATATGCAGCTACATATGCATGTACATAAATGACAAAAGATATTAATAAAGAAGAATTGAAATTTGTGTTGAAGACAACTCTGCGGGTGGCTGCCTGTCATACCGGGGTCAGAAGTTAGCTAGAGCATCCGAATTGGGATGTCAAACAGGAGTTCAAATCGCGATTGTTTCGAGTTTTGAACAAATCAAATAAAAAATGGGAACTCGTGCTTTGTGGTCCAAAAAGGGGTCCAAAATTGATGGCGGTTTGGATGCTGACGAAAATTGATGAGTAATTTCGACAGTGACTGCTCGATTTGATGAGCGTTGGCGATGCCATTCCAATGAGTTTATTATTTAGACACATTGCCGGCGCGTCCTTAGTACGGATTTTTATCGTCGTCAACGAACAAGCGTTAAAGTGCTTGCGTAAGACGCGCATTCTGCGGGTTTTATTTTAAGACTCTCGCATTGGACGGACCTCTTCCGTGACTAAATTTGGTGTTGACGTTGGCGGCGAGTAATATTTAATCGTTTGATCATTTGGTCCGTTAAAAGATATCACATATCCAGCGGGGTTCGTTAATAATTTGTTTTGCTTTGAAGGATTAAATTTGGCGAAACGACGTCCAGTAATTGTAACAAACGGTTATGGAACATAGCAAGAATACAAAGTAAGTTTGCCCAGATTTCACATAAGAAGACGAATATGAAGAAGGGTTTGTAACCAGCTAATGCAATTCGGTGAGAGATCTATGGGACTAGAACGTGCCAGTTTGGCTACACTAAAATAAATCCTGGAAAAGGCGAAACTCACCATCTCTTCATCGACTTTAAAGACGCATATGACAGTATTCATCATCTTGAGCTCTAGAAGGCAATGACCTGAATCGAGATTCCAATTTGATGTTATGTGCAATTTGGGAATAGTTCCTCCGAACTATTGCAAACTTCTATCGGATTTCGGCAAGGAGATGCGCTTCCTTAATCTTGTGCTGGAACAGATAGTGCGCAGATCGGGTGCAAACAGGCACTATCTTCAACAAATCTGTCTAGCTGCTGGGATACACAGACGACATCGACAACATCGGTCGCTCCCAGCGACACCCGAAACTAGTTGGTCGTGAAGTAAGTGAGGATAAAGCCAAGTACCTGTTGTCAACTAACAAAGAAGCATCAGTCCACCGCCTAGAACAATACACCACTGTTGCCTACAATAAGTTAAGGAGTTTATCTTCCTTTGGTGGCGAAACAAATGGGTTCAAAGCTCCTAACTCGCAAAACGAAATGCATCCTCTACAAAACATTGATCCTGCCAGTTCTACTATAAGGAACCGAGTGCTGGACGATAAGCAGGAAAGCAGAGCAGATTTTGAAAATTTCGAGAATAAAATTCTTTATCAAATTTTCGGTCCCGAATGCGAGACGGACTCCTGCAAAGAGGATCTTCGAATTACAGCCCCTAGGTTCGAGACGACAAGGTAGACTGAACGTCCGTTTTAGGGAACAAGCTATCGCGGATGCTAGAGTGCTTGGTCTGGACAATTGTAAGCAGTGTGCCCGGGATCGATGTACATATCAAGAAAGGTATTCACCTTTCCCTTGAGAAAAGAGATCATATAAACCTAAAAGGACTCAGTATTGGAACTGGACTGAATGAGCAATTGATACTTGTCCCGCAAATCGATTTACTTTTGAATTCCTTGTGTACTTTGACGAGACAAACGCCAAAAATGCTGCAATCATAACAAACTTGACTTGGAGCGTTCGAAACCATCCAGTATCATCACATACCTTCTGGCGCAACTGACTTAAATAAGGTTATGTTCCGGATGCAAAAAGTTCAAATGCCGAAAAATAGAAGAGAAAGAGAAAAATATCGATGCGCCACCTCCAAGTTCGTTGACCTGCATCTAAACCAGATTTCATCTATTTAACGTCCCTCGATGACTTGCGTTTACCTCTTCGAATCTCTCCCTAGACTTTCTATTTGACTAGCAACGCAAGAAAGAAACCAAGAATTCAGTTTTTTTTTTTTATTTGCATATTTTTTTTTTTACAAAAAGAGGTTAACTAGTAATTTGGGCACCCAAGTCCCTGATATCAAAATAGTTTTCAATGCGAAAATAATGTAAATGATGTATACTGGAACCAAAAACCCATTGCAAGAAATTAAATCAAAAATCCACCTCACATCATACGGTCAATCCAATCGGACAAATGGGTGAGCTCATTGTTCTTGCCGGAACCTTCAAAGAACTGAATATTCTGACTGAGATGACCGAATTCAAAGTCACGTCCCTCTTTGCCCAGGAAAACAGCTTTATTCTCGGTGTCATCTACCGATTGTAGCTTACTCGTACGGGTCTTTCGAACTATGTTCCTAGAATGACATCCGATTAAATCAAAACTACGATCAAGTGATCTAAATTAATTACATTTCCTTCTCCAGCAGAGTCTTGATGACTTGAGCGCTCTTGGCCATTTCTTCGTCTTGCTTGTTGCAAAGAACCAATATCGAACATGGAGAAACGGCAGCATCTGATAGGATTGTGTACAGATAGCTAATAAAACCTAGAAATCATTAGAAACTCTCCCCCAGGAATGACCTTCAAACACAACTCACTCAGCTACATCTCTCACATCCTTCTGTATGCTAACCGAGTCTATGATGAAAATCACTCCTTTTGCTGTGTTCTTATACTGGTCAAAGAACTTGTCACGTACACGCTCATGACCCGGTATATCGACAACCCGGGCGGACAAACGTCCCGACTGATAGTCACCCACATTCTCCGATATCGAGGTGAAAGTCTCTGGAACCTTCGAGTAGAGGAGTTGTGTGAACACGACACTTTTGCCAGAATCACAAAGTCCAGTTAAAACAAAGTTGCTTCGAGACGTTGATCGCTTTTTATAGATGTAAAATATGACTGCAAACAGAATGTACATAGAAAGTTGTTAATTGCCATTGTAGACACAATTAATTTATGCACTTTTTTCATACCAAGGCACAGAAAACCAACCACCAATGCGATGATGATTTGGGGAAAATCAACTTCCGTGGGTCTCGTCGGATCTCCTCCATTTGTTTTTTTATTAATTTTGTCCATTTTTAGTTAAAATTTTCCAAATCAATTCGTTAATGTCGTTACTACCAATGCGTTGCAAACAAATATTTGGCAGGCAAATAAAACCAAATTTGACAAGTGATGACGGTACTTGCGTGTGGTTGACACGCAGTTGATTTTTGAAGACCTTTGGACAAAAATGATGCCAAATCTGTTTTTTTTTTTTTTTTGTTTTCTGTATATATTTATGGAAGCCAAGTGAAGTACACTAATTTTTATATTTAAAAAGTTGAAATATAATATTACTTTGAAAGGAAGTTCAAAGAGCTTTAAGTTTTGGGAGGAGTTGATTCAATAAAGGTTTATAGTTCATCTGTGCGTTGTAAATTGACAGTACCGAGCATAAAATGGTAGTAAATCGGTAAGCTTATTTCGAGTCAGTATACTCTGGGAAATCATTATGGAATATATCTTTCACATTATACAATTCAGTTTCCAAAATCAGAGACCAATCTGACAACGTAATAGAGCTGTCGGTGGCTATTGCTGGCTCAGTTGATTAAACTACAGTCTACGGGCTGTTGCTAAGTACTTATATTAACCGCTATAAAAGGGCAGAATGAAAGAGCAGAAAAAAAAGAACTAAGGAAAACGAAGTTCCATATTTAAACCAACAAGTAAAACCATGGTCATTCGTAGCCAATATCAAACAGTTCTGAATTTGGTATTTGTTGTCAAAGTCAAATGGTCAAAATATTGTGGCACCACTTGTCATATAAAATTCCTCAAGTTCACAACAAATTAATAAATAAGTAAAAATAAAAATAAAAACAAAAATGATCCAAAAACTTGATATGTCCCTTCGAAGTTTTTACATATACAATTCAAAACTATCCAAAAGGGAAGGAGAGGTAAATTCACAACTCAAGGTATTCTTTCCAAAGTCTTAAGAGATCTATTTCCCAAACAGGAAGAAAACAAAATTCTCTTCTACTTCCCCTCGGACATCGAACTAGATACCAAAATAAAGGATGTCGGCCTAAGTGAAGCGATCATCAAATTCTCTGGGTAAGTAGTTACTCTCAGCATGATTTGCTTCGTAAAGACCACGTTTTTCGTTTAAAGTACATTTTCATCAAACGATGGCTGTAAGGCACTTCATACGCAGAAGACAACGCAAATATTTTTCCAGCCCGAGAAGGACTACTGGATGGTTATGGTACGGAAAGCCTTATCATCATCATCTTCCTTTTAACTGAAATATGATTTGTTGTTCTATAGGTGCTGAATGTCCCCAAGGAAATAAAACTAAAGGATGGAATTGAAGTTGCCGACTATAGGGGCGGAGAAGTCCATGATAAAGTATTTCGAGCTGTGTTAGAGCAATGCTATCGAATGTTTCGTTTGTTTGCTGGGCTATTCACTACGAATTTAATCGGAGAGACAGAACTGGAACAAGCCAATTATTTGAGAAATAAACTAGAAATTTTCTTCTCAAAGGTGGGTACTGCATTTCATGCGTTTCATAAATGGTGACTACATATCCGGCTTCTTTTTAGTACTTGTTAACACTAAAATTACCAACCTGTGATATCCTAGATGCCCTTCGAACTATACAGTACATTCCATTGGGAAAGTCAATGTTTCTGCGGGTTCATAACTTTATCAATATGATTCAAGCGACGTTCCCCACTATCGAGAACACTGTGTTTCTTTATAACGAGCAAGTTGTTTGGTAAGATTTTCTGGCAAGTCGTGTCAAACTATTTAGTGATGTTTCTGTTTCGATTGTAGCTCGAAAATTGATCCACGTGATTTGTACTGTTTACATGAATACCTACTGGGAACGATCTTTCCAAAAGCAACTAATATTGAACTGAGCGGAGGTTCATTGCAACGATCGAGCAGCTTGGATGGCAATCGACATGGTTCATTCATTACTGGGCCGGAGAAGTCGGAAAATTTCGAGAATTCAGCAAAAGCTCCACGAGTTTCATTGGTGACCAACAACGGCAAACTCCGATGCTTGCATTTGATTATCTACCGTGCAATGAGTGCTACTTTGTGTTTATTTGTTGATGGTAGGTGCATTTGTGTTCCTTGTTATATATTTAACTTTCAAATAGTAGATCTTATCTGATCACTCTAGAATCCTTTATTAAGATTCAACGAATGCGAGAATCCCAGGTTTGTAAACAATCCAAACATTCCGCTTGCAAAACCGCCTTTGAGTTTCGCCCATTAAACGCTAAAAAATATCGATAAGCCTCCAGGTTTTGGATTACTTTCTCTCATTTTTTACGGGATTGTCACTATCTAGGCGCAAAAATCCGCTGTAAATCCTCCTTTCAGCGTATCGAACATTTTTCGATCACTCTCGCCTACGTGAACATTTCGTCAGATCACTTTGCGCTCCTTTACCTTACATTCAGCAGAAAGTCAAACGGCGCATAACCCTTCTTTGATTGGGAGTTCATCCATAACTCTGGTTTTGGATATCGCCCTCTCCTGTCTACTTTAGGCAAAGTACTCTGATCTTAGACATTGACTTAGCGTTCACAAACTTGGAGGTGAGAATCGTAGGTAATGTAAATCCGATGAAACTCTAGAGTGTACCTTGTCTAGTTCAACCGCCTTTCCTTTTTTTTTTTTGACAATTTAACCGAGTTACCATCTTCTTTGACTGTAACGTCTGTTATCGTCGCGGCAACGCTGACCGGGAAATAAAATTTCATGCAAAATCCCTCACCTGTGGCTTTGTCGTCCGTAAGTAGCTGTCTTTTGTTTATGATTCGGACCAACTTAATGCCTACTTGCCACCAATTATACTAACAGCAGCCATACTCTCAATACTTTCAGCTACCGTTACATTAACCGATGACTTCTTCTTCGAACTGCATTCCTTTATGGGACCACAACTATCAAGCATCGCCTCGGACATCGGAGAATCATTCACAATCAAAACACCAAATGCCGCTACAAACATGCAAATGGCCGACAGCTCCGATGGCCCCAAATTCCTTTTCATCAACGAACTAAGTTTAGTCCACTACGGAAATATCTATGCTGATCATAGGCGGCCCAAAAACTGTTCCATTCCGCCAAACGTTATGAATCTCATAGCCGATTTGCATGAAGAGAACACCACCGACAAACTGGAAGAAGTCCACATCAAGTGCACCAACGACTACTGGATAGTGAAGAAAAGTTCCAACTGGCGCCAATTTTATGTAATAATTTCGAACAACAAAGCCACTTTATTAGATATCACTAATGAAGCCAAAAAGATATTTGACCAAGAAATTACAAATGATGTATTTTTTGACAAATAAAAAGTATTATGATAAAGATAAACGGTGTTCTCCAATTGAAACGTTTCTCCCTCTTCCTTCTATTACCCTGTGAGCCAAATAAATCTCAAGCAATTATCGAATTTCCCACATCTGCATTGGAATCTGAAAAACCACTGCTCGATGTGACGTGCTTTTGCTTGATGATGTAAATTTTTCGATTCGACATGCACATAGTATAGCTGTGATCATCGTAAATTATTGAAATCTTCTCACAGCTACTCTTTGCCATGAAGTTTTCATCAACTCTAATTAAATCCACAATAATTAGTACCATTTGTTTGTGTAAAATAGATAGAACTTACGTTTCGGACATTTGAAGTAATCCCATGAAAATATTTGCGCTACGCTCATCGTTTTCCAAATCTCCACCAGACTCTAAGACAGCACCATCGTCCTTAAGAACCAAATATCCAATTTGATTACCGATTTTTTCCATATTTTTCAAGTAAATAAACAAAAACAGACAAGTTCTTTGTGCAGAAGACGATTAGTGAAATTTAACAAAACAGCTGATAGTAGGGCCTCCACCTTTCGCATTTTTGATGTATAAACAATCGGCGCTACCAACAAAACGGACCTGAAATCGCATTGCCAAATGTATAGAATCTTAGCAACTGCTAACTGAATACACAAAATTATCGGATCTTGAACGAAGACCTACATATTCTTTATGGAAAGCGAAATTATTATATTACTCGCCTACAATGAATAACCTTACATATTCTAGTTAAATATCCTTAGTAAGAAAGACATAAATTGTTAGAAATTATGTCTTTCATATTCTCTGTGCTTTGTTTTGTATTATTGCTTTCCAAATTCGTTACTTTGATTCTCTAGTTGACTCTTCCTAGTCTGAGAGCAATTTCTTATTGGTACGTACGTATACAAGAAAATAATCAAACAGAACTACTCCATCTGACACACTTCAAAACAAGCCAACCATCGTTATACGATAGAAAATTGGCATCACTGCCAATTAGAAAATCTTCACCATTTTGTAAAGTGCTCTTAAAACGACCGAATGGGTATGAACTAACGCTTAAGATTTCTTCAACAAATAAAATACATAAACTGTGCTAAAATCATAAGGATTATATTAAAAAAGTGTAAGTTAGTTCATAATACACTAGCTTGAGTAATAATTTTTTACCGTATACCGTGTTTTAATATGAAAAAGCTATATTGAAAATTTTGGGTCATCTACTCGCCACACCCTCAATAAGAAGAAAAAAAAATTCCCCGTGAATCTGTATAAAAGTGCATAAAACATAAAATTACTTAACTGGAATTCATGAAAGTGTTTAACAATTTTGTAAAATTTCGTTTTGGTAAAGATTTTTTGACTTATTCAGCAGTGAAGTTTGCAAAATTGCACAAAAAAAATTGTCTGAGGGAAATGGCGACGACGTCATCATCGGCAAAGTGAAATTTTTTTTTTTATTTTTTGCCATGGACTTCTGTGTACCTGTGTACAAATCGATAAAATGAGTAATATGACTTCATTTCTATTACTTAATATTGAAATTCTTGAGATTGTTGATAAAAGTTTGGGGATCTAATTAAAATTTGTAAAAAAAAAACGACTCACTGTTCAATTAATTGGTTTTGATGAGTTCAAAAGTGGGTTGTGGTCTGGAGAAATTCTTGGGGTACTTCGTAATGAGTCGCTTCCTCCCCCTGTGTGTTGATGTATGTTGTGTTTGTTGTGTGCTGCTTTTTACCATACACGACATGAGTACGAGAGGTAGAGAGCAGGGCGAATGGAAACGCGATGTTGGATGGATTACGTCATTCAGCTATTTTGGAGCTGATTTTACAATTAAATAGATATTTTTTCGTTTTCTGTTTTGTTTCTGTGTCACGTTAGCTAAAATCTTTGCAAATTTTCATTTGTAGCCAATAAGAACGAATATTTCGCTAAATTTTCGAGAAATTACCTTCCGTCTAATCTTGTAGCTTGGGAATTTGTGCATGTGATTAGAAGGGAAAATCAAATTTTACTGATCAAGGACTGGAAGGATAATCACTATTTTTGCACAATTTTGCTGTTAACATCTTACGGTGGCTTATTAGGGGTGATCCGCTCATAAGGAGTGGTTTTAGTGTTGTTGACTAAAGTTCAACATTTCTCACTGATATACTAAATGCACGTACATACCTATATGTAGATTCATAGATAAGTATACATGTCAGAATCAAGTATGTATTTACATGTACCATATACTTATGTGTGCTGCAGTGTAGGAGTGGGTTCTATAACTTAGGGTATCGGGTATTGGAATTGACCTGTTTACGACGATTTTTTTTGTTCTTTAATTCCACTTTCGAAAGCCCTACATCGTTTACCTTCTCCCCTTTATATGTTCATGCATTGCAAACGTGCTCTATCTTTTTGAACTATCAAATGAATCCATCCGCACTTAAGATGCATCAAATAAATAGCAATGCGTTACTGGGGGTTGAATATGACCTTCACGGAGCAAGTACAGTAAAATCTCCCATTGCGGACATCTCCCTTAAACCGGCACCATTGCTGTCCGCCTAAGCAAGATTTCACTCCTAATATGCTTAACGATCAATATAAGTTGATCGGCATTCATTTTTGATTTTTCTGGCTTTACAAAGCTCTAAAATATTAATGCAATGAATATCAAAGAGTTACATATCTGTTTCCACATGATTTGAATTCCCACAGCCCCACAATTCTCCAAAGGCATGAAACTTGCCGGCTTTCATGAAGAATCGTCATTTATTTATTTGGTTCACTTTACTTGGGTTATGAGTCGTACGTTTTATACCTAACCGGTGACTTAATTCACGAACATATGTACATATGTATGTACATACGAAAATGAGTGTATCAAAACGTTATGTCAATTTACAATTCGTACGTGGTAATTAAACATACTTTGGTTTCTGTTATTCATGCGGTAGCATCCAAAACGGGGGATGTTTTACTTATTCTTTGTTTGGTGAAACTTTTTTTATGGGGTATTTAGCTTTATGCTTCATTCATGTGCTCATCAGTATGAGAAATTAAATATTTGTTTATGATGTTAAATATGCGATTTTTGTCGATATTACGAATGGATATAGAATATATACAATAAATCAGCTGCACACAGCATTATTACTGGTGTCAATCCTCACATCAGAATTATTTGAAACAAATGCATATTTCTAAATTTCCATTGAATAAGAATAAGAAGTAAATACCCAAACTACAAACATTCAGTCCTCCAAATGCAAATCCATGTCTGTGTTATGTACTTCCAAATTCCTTGATAGAAAGAGGACAGAAGTGAAAAAAAATACCTACCTGTACACCGTATTTTCGCACCGTACTGTATATTTTCGCTAATGAATCTATGATCTAATTACTTCCATTCCACAATTTTTAATTTCATGTCCACACGTGTGGTCTACATTGCAAATTTTTGTCCCTCTGAACGTTTAGTAATTATTTGGAATTCAAAAACAAAAGTGCTTCCGCGGAGTGATGTTCAAAAATATGTAAATTCTAAGATTTGAAATTTAATTGAACTCGCAATTATTTTTTGTACAAGCAGAGCACCAAACGTACAAGCCTCCAAAAGAAAAAGAAAAAGAAAATTCGCTTTGATAACAAAAATATTTAGTATTGCGCGCGCGCGTGCGCAGAACGATGATGTCAAATTTTCAATTCTGCTCTTTTCTTTAAAACAAAACAAAAAAAAACATCAAATTTCAATCAAACCTGACGTCATTCTGCTTTTTTTTCTGTTTTTCTTCAGATCGTGCGAAGACAAAGCGAATTTTCTTTTAATTTTGGGACCCTCAATCAATAAAAATAACAATAAAACATGAAAAAACTTAATTAAAATGCAATAATCATATTTAAAAAAGACTTTAAAGACAATAAAAATGGCAGATCAACTTTTAAATGCAATAATAACGACAGAAGGGCCATTCCAACCGAGTTTCTCAGAATGGTTTCTTAAAAAATTCGAAAATGACTCGGTACACAATAACACAATAGCTTTGGAAGAATTTGGGATATTCTTTTTGAATTTTATCCGCCAACAGACGGAGGAATTTATGCGAACTGCTGGAACACCAAAATGTGTTAGCACACCGGTGAGTAACACAATCCTTCGGAAAGATACAAATGAAACAACATGCACACCAAAACGACTTTTCCCAAATAACTCGCAACAATTGACACCAGATGCACGAAATAGAGCTGACGACTCTTTGCAAATACGATCCACCCCGACAAGGAACACCTCACTGCTAAACGATAGCTTATACCAGCCTCATCACAAAGGTAATACATCAACACCGCATAAGAGTTTCAATAAGTCTGGACACAGCTCGAATGACTTTAATCGGAGCAGTAATAGTGGATTCTGTTTGGGAGATTTCATTGTCTCCAGTTCTAGGACGAGAAAGAAACAACAGAAGGATAGTTCTGCTAACGTCTCAGATGTCACTAATTCGGATCAAAAGAATAAGAAACCCGAGAAACCGAAAAAAAGAGTAGTGCCAACGCAGATCAGCAAATCATCTGTGGGAACGCCGACATCGTTTAGTAATCCAGCATTTAGTAGTGGAAATAATATTCCTAATATTTTCAAAGACGTCGAAATCGTTGATAAGGAAAAGTGCGCCGTCATGGAAGCAAGAAAGTCGCTAAAGACGAATATAATAGAAATCAGCAAAGAACTGGAAGAGCAGTATCGGCCGAAACTCATTAATCATAGCTTACGTGAGGCAGTAAAAAGAATGGAGAAACTTGATCTAGACGCTGAAGAATATCCTTTCAATGAAACAGAAACAAAGATAGACTTCAATAGGCTGACACATCGCAAGATCTTGGACCGTTTTGCGGAGATTTATTCGTTATTGATTGACGTGCACATCACCGCCAATGTTCTTAGCGAGTTATCGTACCTTCTTGGTATACTCAACACCGACAGTGGTTCATTTCAGAATTTAACTCCACAACAGTCAATTGATGTGGAATTTCAGTTGGACGAGAGGTTTAATGTGATCAATCGGCCGAATAATGAAGCATACACTGCTCTCAGAACCCTTACAAATTGCATTTATTTTGCTTTGGAAGTACTTAAACGACAGAAACATCTACTTGCCCTGTTGGATGTAAAAACTCTGCGGGTTGTGTTAAATAATGAACGGATCAGTGATCTTGCAGTGGATCTTAAGGAATTTCTGGAGCAAATCACACTTGAAAAGCAGCAATTAGAGACGACAAAGTCCTCGTACGAGGCTTCATTTCGTATCAGTAAGACATTCAATAATGTCTTTTATCAACAAGAGAACGACACAAGGAACAACTTTCCAACTGACAGGGAGTTCAGCTGTTTTAAGTCGCAACGTGACTTGTTTTATACGATTTTTAAGTGCTGGGATGCGAATCATCTTAGTCATACGTGGAATTTCAAAATGGAATTGTATTCAAAAATTCTAACGCTCTTCAATATCAGTGATCATCCGATTAACATGTCCCATTTGGCAAAGTTATTCGTATCACAGCTTTTGATTTCGTCAAATTACAGCGAGACATCGCCAACTGACATTGGAGTTGAGCTGAAAGCACATGTTGATCTGCAGAAATTCAGTAAACTTACCCAGAGATTGGTGGAGCCCAGTAACTTTAGCATTGACTATCAATTTCCAGCGAAGCAAGCGTTCTTTAAAGACTTTCTGTTGACCTCGTCCTGCGTCTCATTCAGCGAGCAAGTGAAAATTGCTCTTATCGCCGAATTACTGCAGTTCAATAGTTCAACGTTTGAGATCATAAATTTGACACCAAATGAAAATTATGACTTTGTAACGGAATATGTTGTTAGACCGGAAATTCTGTCTACAATGCAGGTGTTAGCTAAGTTTGTAGGTTTGCTGCAGACACAACCCTTCTTGTACACCCCAACGAATGGCTGTTCAAGCATTGATAAGAAGCAGATCGAGCTGAGAAACATGATGCACCCGAGTTTCGATATTATGGGATTGCTAAAGGTTGCAGTAACAGAAAGGAAACTGCTTATTACGATTCCTTGGATGGTGCAGTATCTAGCTATGTTGGATCATATTACTTTGCAGCTTGATTACTATAGAAACACGCTACACCTGCTCTACGAGTTGTATATCTGCTTAGGGAGTAAAGCTGATATTTTAAAGATGCGTCCAACTTCTGTATTCATACTGCGAACGTGCCTGGGATGGTTCTTCGAGGGAAATAATGTTGCAGAGTCTTACTATACATATAGACAAAACCGTACTATGTCATTGATTCAGCTAATCGAAATGAAGGAGATCTCCGTTTTTATACCTACCGCGTTGACGTCGGAATTACAGCATATTGACGAGAACCAGATGGTCGTAAAAAGTATCAAAACTGTGCCAGGGGAGGAGATGCTACTAGTTCTTGAACAATCCCCAAAGGAGATAGAAACTAACTATAATGAATTCGCACTAGAACGAGATATTGGTCAGTTCGACCCAATGCTGGAGTGCATTCTGAACGTAGCATGTCCATTTCTTTCGGAATTCCGTGTAGCGATCATGCCAGCAACATACTCAAAGTGTGTATCCCGCAGTGGACGATATCGCCATGTTACACCAATGATCTCAGAACTCACAAGCAGCCGGAGTCCAAAACAACAACCATATGATGATAGCCAAAGTAAACTTGTCGAAGCCTTCCTCCATTCTCAAAACTTATCCGTCCGTCGTATTATTGAATTTGTTATCGAGCGCACAACCTCGGCTGTCATCAAAGACGCTCAAATAGAGATTTTACTCCCATCGAAAGACAGCGCTAATAAGAAGGTTCAGGCAATCAAATCAACCGATTTACTAAAAGTGAAGAAAGAGGTTCTGCAAATCTATACTCAAGCAAATGAAAACGCAATGGCCAGATGGGACGCAGATCTGCCAAAAGTGATACAATCTCGAGTAGAAATGGCACTCGATGCCCTTTTGCCGCATGAAACACAAGACGCCGTTAAAAAAACTTGTCTTGCTTTGATCCGTCAGAAATGTCAGCTCAAAATTTCCGATTGGCGCACAACCAACCTGAAATATATCGACTTTTACGTAAAAGATGTCGATATAACTGTGGATAAGATTGTCAAATCGAACATCGTCAACAAGAAACTATTGTCCACCACTCTTGAAATACATGAAAATTCACCCTGTCTATCGGATGTCTTGGAAGATCTACAATTTTGGTTGCATGGCTCCTCAAAACGTCCCGAATTAGTGGAGTTGGGAAAAATTAAAATGTTCCTCGTAGAACTACGAAAAACCTTTATCAACATCTTACCACAGTCGTTCTACCGTATAATAGGCTCATCAATCGTACATCTAATGCAGAACCTAATCGAAAATCACAGTCATCTGGTGTCATCCGATTTAATTAGCAATTGTGTGGCGATATGGACATCTGACGGAATGCATGAATTTACGCAATGGCAAAGTAGTACACCTAAAGAAATCCAATCTAACGACAAGCAGAGCAGCGTAGAAGGAAACTTATTTTCATCTCTAATAACTACCTCATTCATGCGGTCTCTAAAGACAGATGAATCTTTTGATAAATTGGAACTTTTACTATTGAAATTAGTAGAGCATAATATCATAACTATCGACCATTTGAATGAGTTGTTTGTTCGGATATTTAAGGTGGAATGGAACGAGAAAGTCTTGAGTAGGATATCAACATTATTGCAGATTGTCTCCACGAGCAGGATGAAACCTACCGACGGTGATGGACGGTCAAATCTGTTCATGGAAGTTTTAGCGGATTTTTCTAGAGACGTAGACTTGTTTTAGAAAGTAATTTCTAGTTTTTTTTATTCACAATGTTTAATTAGGATTAAATGTGTTGAAAGTTTGTTAAGTATAAAGTAATTGATGTTCAAAAGTTAATTAAACGCGGTTTTATATAAAAAAAATATATGTTTTTTTTATTTTCAAGGAATGGCTTTGTAATATTACAGATCTCTTTTATTCGCTGTTCAGGATTCCACTCCTTAGGGTTGAAACATGTTCGCTCATACAGTGTTTTGATTGGAGCCTCATCGAAATGCAATCACATACTTGGGTTACGAAAGTCGTGAGTCGACAAGATGTAATTTAAATTTTAAGTTTTAAAATCCGAAGTTACATTGTACCTTCCGGAGCTCATGCGTTTCTGTGTTGTAAACAGGGACAAGGTTCTGATAAGTAAAAAGTAAAAAGCCTTCTGTTCAGTAAGTCAAAACATTCTTCTTAGAAATGAAGAAAAATGAACCCTTCGGTATACAACGTAATTAAAGCTTTAGAAGGGTATTGAACCAGAACCAATTAGAAAAAATCACGCATTATAACTCCTCATTGAGAAACAATTCATATGACCCTGATTAGACGTGTTGTGTCGTTAGCTTGTGAGTAAGAAGGGTGTCCTCTCTCTCTATCCCTCACTCTTCTTACCCACAAAACTCCCTGCACAACCGATTCAACACAACACGTCCAGTACAACAACACAAAACCAGTAACGAAAAAATAGTTCTCACATCTATGCATATTTCTAGTATCAATTGGAAGCTCGTACATTTGTTAATTTACAATTTCACAAACATATGTGCATAACACGCAAAGATGGGGTCTTCTAAGATAACTTACAGCACGTACACATGAATCAAAAGTGCGTTTTTATGGTTGCGATGCTTTGGTGGATAAAAAATGCACGAAAAACTCAAACCTAATTTAATAATTTAATGGTATTCAAGAGATCAGAAAGGGCATGAGATATTGAGTTATATATAAACGCACGAAGTGCAGGTAAATGTCTAGAATCTGGGTCAAAACTTAAAGTGTATGTAGCGCTTTCTGTATTTCGTTGTAATCAGATTTAAGATCTCATAACCTAGGGCATTTAAGCCTCGTTTTCCAATTTCACCAAATCAACGCTTAGATTTATATCTTTTAGCCACGAATAAGACAATTGTCAAAGTAAACACTTATTTTGGTTCATCTAATTGCTGTTAAACTTGTGTTGCTAACTGCCTTTGACGACCTCACTTTTACTGCCTTACACCCTGTTTATTCTAAGTAGGGTGGTAGTAAATCTTGTTTTTAGAGGCAATTAGGGGGAAATCCTTTCAATGAAATTAGTATTTTATATGATCAGGAAAACCACACCCCATCTGACGCCTTTAGAATAATTTGAAACTACTAAGGAAGCGCTAATAGTTACACTGTCATAGTCTACCCGATAAATAGAATCTAACCCGTTATCGACGTTAACGAGAACTATGTTATTTGAACAAGAATTTAATCAACCCCCACTTGTTAGTTTAAGAACCATGTACAAACAGAATATAATCGTACATGCAAACCGGTGCGGTGGATAAGATAACAGGCGGCAATGAAGCTTAAATTCAATTGAAACAATTTCAAATGTCACAGTCGTTGTACAGATAATAATAAGAGCACATTACGTCATGGTTGTTCCGCTTTTCTTTTTTTATTACTCTGGCGAATGAAACTTTTTGTACCCATTTAGCTTGGTCATACAATTAGCACTACACACAATCTGTTTAGCGATTATGTAACCGCTCGCAATTGAAAGTGACTCAAATTTTTAATCATTTTTTTTATTATTTATTTGTAGGTTGATAAGCGTTATATAAACTAAACAGTATTACAAAGAAGAAGAGCAAAACTAGGTGAGTTTTCTAATTAAATGTGCGAAATCTATCCAGTCTGATGCGTTTATTCATTTGTTTCAGAACATCTACACAAAATCATTCAAACAAAAATCCCATATAGTGTCAATTTAAGCGAGAATCGAACGAACGACAGTAGCGTCTAATAGGCAAACTCACACAATGGAGAACTTTACACCGAAGGAGGTGAAAATCCTCGAAACCGTCGAAGATATCCAAGAACGTCGTGAGCAGGTTCTCTCACGTTACAATGACTTCAAGATCGAAACCAGGCAAAAGCGTGAGAAGCTTGAAGATTCACGTCGCTTTCAGTATTTTAAGCGTGACGCCGATGAATTGGAAAGCTGGATCCATGAGAAATTACAGGCAGCAAGTGAGGAGAGCTATCGCGATCCAACGAACTTGCAGGCCAAGATTCAGAAGCATCAAGCCTTCGAAGCGGAAGTTTCAGCTCACAGCAATGCGATTGTGTCATTGGATAACACCGGTCAGGAGATGATCAATCAACAGCACTTTGCATCAGAGACTATTCAGAAGCGTTTAGATGAATTGCACCGCTTGTGGGAGTTGCTATTGAGCAGACTTGCCGAGAAGGGACAAAAATTGCAACAGGCACTCGTGTTGGTACAATTCCTTCGTCAGTGTGAGGAAGTTATGTTCTGGATTAAAGACAAGGAAGCATTCGTTACTGCTGATGAGTTTGGTCAAGATTTGGAGCACGTCGAGGTGTTACAGCGTAAATTTGACGAATTCCAAAAGGACATGGCTTCACAAGAGTATCGTGTGACAGAGGTCAACCAGTTGGCAGATAAGTTGATCCAAGACGGTCATCCAGAGCGCGATACAATTACAAAGAGGAAGGAAGAACTGAATGAGGCTTGGCAGAGGCTAAAACAATTAGCCATCGTAAGACAAGAAAAGCTCTTCGGTGCACATGAAATTCAACGTTTCAATCGCGATGCTGACGAAACTGTGGCATGGATTGCAGAGAAGGATGTGGTGTTGTCGTCAGATGACTACGGTCGCGATTTGGCCAGCGTTCAAACCTTGCAAAGGAAACATGAAGGTGTGGAACGTGATTTGGCTGCTTTGGAAGACAAGGTATCGACTTTGGGTGCTGAAGCTCAGCGGTTATGTTCTATCCACTCTGATCACAGTGATCAAATCCGCGATAAGCAGTCAGAGATTGCTGACTACTGGCAAAGTTTGACAGCTAAGGCTAGAGAGCGAAAGCAGAAGTTGGATGAATCATACTACTTGCATCGTTTCTTGGCCGATTTCCGTGATCTTGTTTCATGGATTAATGGAATGAAGGCTATAATCTCCGCCGATGAGTTGGCAAAGGATGTCGCTGGTGCTGAGGCGCTCTTGGAACGTCATCAAGAACACAAGGGGGAAATTGATGCCCGTGAAGATAGCTTCAAACTGACAACCGAATCAGGACAGAAGTTGCTTGAACGTGAGCACTACGCAGCCGCTGAGATTCAAGAGAAATTGGCAGCTTTGGAAAATGACAAAAGTTCTCTGTTGTCACTCTGGGAAGACCGTCGCATTCTCTACGAGCAGTGTATGGACTTGCAATTATTCTACCGTGACACTGAACAAGCTGATACTTGGATGGCCAGGCAAGAGGCTTTCTTGGCAAATGAGGATCTTGGAGATTCATTGGACTCCGTAGAGGCTTTGATCAAGAAACACGAAGACTTTGAGAAGAGTTTGGCTGCTCAAGAGGAAAAAATCAAAGCTCTAGACATCTTCGCAACAAAATTGATCGATGGTCAGCATTACGCTGCCGATGACGTTGCACAGCGTCGTCAAATGCTTCTCAATCGCAGGTCAGCCCTACAAGAGAAGTCCTCTAAACGCAGGCAATTGTTGGACGACTCCAATCGTTACCAGCAGTTCGAGAGAGATTGTGACGAAACCAAGGGTTGGATCAGCGAGAAACTTAAGTTCGCCACCGACGATAGCTATTTGGATCCGACAAATCTAAATGGAAAGATGCAGAAACATCAGAACTTTGAACATGAACTTAATGCCAATAAATCACGTATCGAGGATATCACAACTGTGGGCACAGAGCTTATTGAAAACAAGCATTATGCCGCTGATCAGATCAACACACGCATGCAAGAGGTTGTTGTGCTTTGGGAGACTTTAGTTCAAGCATCCGACAAAAAAGGCTGCAAATTACAGGAAGCCTGTCAGCAGCAACAATTCAATCGTACCATTGAAGACATTGAATTGTGGTTGAGCGAAATTGAAGGACAGTTGTTGTCAGAAGATCATGGCAAAGATTTGACTTCGGTGCAGAATTTGCAAAAGAAGCATGCTTTGTTGGAAGCCGATGTTATGGCTCATCAGGATCGTATTGAGAGTATTAAGGTGGCTGCTAATAAGTTCATTGAAGCAGGTCACTTTGACTCTGACAACATTAGGAATAAAGAATCAAACTTGACTGCACGTTACTCGGCTTTGGCAGCACCAATGGGTGAGCGTAAACAACATCTGTTGGACTCATTACAGGTTCAGCAATTGTTCAGAGATTTGGAAGATGAAGCTGCATGGATCCGCGAGAAGGAACCAATTGCTGCTTCAACAAACCGTGGCCGCGATCTGATTGGTGTTCAGAACCTTATCAAGAAGCATCAAGCTGTACTGGCTGAAATCAACAACCACGAAGCTCGATTGGTCAACGTGATCAGCTCGGGAGAAAATATGCTGAAGGATCAACCTTTTGCCAGCGATGACATTCGTCAAAGACTTGACACCCTGCAAGAGCAATGGAACTCCTTGAAAGAGAAGTCAAATCAGCGTAAACAAGACTTGGAAGATTCTCTGCAAGCTCATCAATACTTTGCCGACGCTAATGAAGCTGAATCGTGGATGCGCGAAAAGGAACCCATCGCAACCGGCAGCGATTATGGCAAGGATGAGGATTCATCTGAGGCTCTCCTCAAGAAACACGAAGCTTTAGTGTCCGACTTGGAGGCATTCGGCAATACCATCCAGGGTTTGCAAGAACAGGCAAAGAACTGTCGTCAGCAAGAGACTCCGGTTGTTGACATCACCGGCAAGGAATGTGTGGTTGCTCTCTATGACTATACTGAGAAGTCTCCCCGTGAGGTCTCGATGAAGAAGGGAGATGTCTTGACTCTTCTTAACTCAAACAACAAGGACTGGTGGAAAGTTGAGGTGAATGATCGTCAAGGTTTTGTGCCAGCTGCATACATCAAGAAAATCGAGGCTGGTCTTAGTGCAAGTCAGCAGAATCTCGTTGATAATCACTCGATTTCGAAGAGGCAGAATCAAATTAATTCTCAATACGACAACTTGTTGGCCTTGGCCCGAGAACGTCAAAACAAATTGAATGAAACTACAAAGGCGTACGTATTGGTTCGGGAAGCTGCTGACTTGGCTGCATGGATTAAGGACAAGGAGAACCATGCTCAGATTGCTGATGTTGTTGGCGAAGACCTAGAGGAAGTCGAAGTGCTTCAGAAGAAGTTTGACGATTTCAACGACGACCTTAAGGCCAACGAAGTGCGTTTGGCCAATATGAATGAAATCGCCGTCCAGCTTACATCGTTGGGACAAACCGAAGCTGCATTGAAGATCCAAACTCAAATGCAAGATTTGAATGACAAATGGACCAATTTGCAACAACTTACAGCCGAAAAGGCAAGTCAGTTGGGATCTGCTCATGAAGTACAACGTTTCCACCGTGACATTGATGAGACCAAGGATTGGATCGCTGAGAAAGAGAATGCTCTGAATAACGATGATCTTGGAAAAGATTTGCGTAGTGTGCAGACATTGCAGAGAAAGCACGAGGGAGTTGAACGTGATTTGGCCGCTTTACGCGATAAGATCCGTCAACTAGATGAAACCGCCAACCGTCTTATGCAATCTCATCCAGACACCGCAGACCAGACTTACACCAAGCAGAAAGAAATCAACGAGATGTGGGACCAAATCATTACCAAGGCAACCACACGCAAAGAGAAGCTCCTCGATTCCTATGACTTGCAACGTTTCCTCAGCGACTACCGTGACTTGTTGGCCTGGATTAACTCCATGATGGGCTTGGTAACCTCCGATGAACTAGCCAACGACGTAACCGGTGCAGAAGCTCTAATTGAACGCCATCAGGTAAAATTGAAATTTCTTTTACAAATCACTTGCATAATTGAAATCCCCATCCAAATGCTTTTACCCTAAGAAAAAACAAAAAAAAAGACAAACTTTGTTTCACCTGGACAATGAGAACATTTTGAAGTCAAATCTCATGTAATCCTTTTTTATTTTCTCTCTTTCCGTTTGTTTCGTTTTTTTATATTGCTTTTTCGTTCGTTTGTTGGATAAATCACATCACATTGCCACCACTCCCCTTCAAAAATAAAAACAAAAACAATATCTAGGGTCATCGCGCCGAAATTGAATTCCTCTATGGAATCAGTCTATTGCCAGAGGTAGATGAATAATAAAACGAATATTTTTTTTTTCTTCCAAAAACAAATTGCCACTCGACTTCTTCTCTTTAAAAGCAAATGTGTTTTTTGTTATTGTTTAACTTAATCAGTAATCAGCTTTTTATTTTTTATCAATCATATCTAATTGTGTTTTTTTGTCTTATTCGTTGTCCTAACAAAATTTTTGGTAAAACAAAAAAATCAAACGAAGAATGTGAACGCAGATCTTTTGATGAAATTTAATTAAAAAAAAAAACAAAATCAGCTAAACAACAACATAGTTAGATCATTTAGAGCTGTTACTAATTAAACATTGACAGAGGAGGTATTTGTTTATTCCTTCTTCCATCAGTATAACATCATTTCAACAACATTCTTAAAAAAAAAATAAACAAAAGCAACCAGTTTATGTTCACTTTTTTTAGATTGCATTTTGATGGAGATTATAGAGTTTAAGAAATAACTATTATATGTACAAGGATCTAAGTTTACAATAAGGAGGTGTGATGATCGGAATAGGAGATCATTACGTCGATCCGCCTGGTATCATAGTGCCGAACAACATTCATAGGAAAGATGCTTTTAATTAAGTCATTCAAATCATTGTGTGCTTGCAATAGCCTTCGCAAAAACTTAGTTCTTAAGTGTTTCATACTCAGTTTTTTCTGCTTATTGCTCGTCACTTGACATGTAATAGGTGCGAAGAAATTCATGGAGTTCAGCATATATTTTTTCTTCCGAAATTCTTTGTAGGGAAAGGGGTAAACTTTTCCTTATTAGTTAATGGTAGGAAACATAACTTGTTGATTTGTATTCTTTACTTTAAGTAGGAAGAAAGAATAGACTATTGGCTTGACCGGTTACCTTCATTTATATTTTAACAACAAGTTTTATTTACTAAAACTCCTCTTGTCTAGTCGTAGGATCACACTGATGATGAATAATACTTGAAGGATTTTAACTACAGAATTCCAAACCTGTTTTTCCATCTAGCACTGGCGAATCTGGTGAAGCAGAAAGCATTAAATAATATTAGTCCTGATGATCTTTAATAATGTCAGTGAAATATTCTCTTGGTGGAACTTATCCGTTCCGATTATGGTTGTTTTGTACATGTAAATGCAGTCAAAGTTGACTTTGTTTTGTTCATATACGCTGATTCGCACGTGGGGACGTATTATACTGATGGTGAATGTATTTTGGTGGATCAGATCGACTTGAAGCCGATGAATATCATCAACAGAGTTCTTTTACCCCTCAACATTTAATAATCAGCATGACCTACCGAACAAAGTCTATAAAATGCCGATATGCTTCCGAATTTGTTTTGATGATATTTTTCTCTTAAACAGAAACAAGTATGAATATACATATCTACGTACGTAAAAGATTTTCAATGGAACGAATTATGTATTAATTATTAGTCAGCGAATATATTTAGAATCGTGTTCTTCAATCTATGTATGCAATCGTTTGTCAGTCATTATCACATTTCTTTTGAAAGCCACTCTTCATTATTATGTATGTATATAACTTATTTTTTCACAAAAGATTAGCCTGTTGTATAAGAACAATGTAGACCTAGACCTACTTATGTATAATTGTGGTTAAGTTAGTTTTTGTATTTCTTCTTTTTTTTTTTGTGTAAAATTTAAGTACAAGCTAACGTGAGTCATTGCAAAACTGTGAGAAGCTTTAGTTTCTTCGTTCTTAACTAATAAAATGTTTTCGTTTAAAGTGAACATTTGTTAATCGTTTGCAATTCATTTGTAACAGCAACACATACACCATACACAACATTTGTATATTACAAACGCAGAATCATTCATACACTATTCAATCATGTATCAAAATCAACCGAGCAATCATTTATTCAAGCGCCTTCTGTTTCTGTGGTTCTGGACTAATCAACAATATGATTTTCAATGAGAAGTTTCCATTCTAATATTTTATTGTTTCATAGGAACATCGCACTGAAATCGATGCTCGGTCTGGAACCTTTGCCGCTTTCGAGCAATTCGGTAATGAATTGTTGCAGGCTAACCATTATGCTTCGCCTGAAATACGAGAGAAGATTGATGACTTGGCCAAGACAAGGGAAGGTCTAGAGAAGGCCTGGACCGAACGTCGTCTTCAATTGGAGCAAAACCTTGACTTGCAGTTGTATATGCGCGACTGTGAACAGGCTGAGAATTGGATGTCTGCTCGCGAGGCATTCTTAAATGCTGAAGAGGTCGATTCGAAGGGAGATAATGTTGAGGCTCTTATTAAGAAACACGAGGACTTTGACAAGGCGATTAATGGTCATGAGGAGAAGATTGCAGCCCTCCAAGTGTTGGCTGATACTCTGATTGCTCAAAATCATTATGCGTCGAATTTGATTGATGACAAGCGTAAGCAGGTATTGGAACGCTGGCGTCATTTGAAGGAAGGTCTGATTGAGAAACGTTCACGCTTGGGTGATGAACAGACCTTGCAACAGTTCTCTCGGGATGCTGATGAAATTGAGAATTGGATCGCGGAGAAACTTCAATTGGCCACCGAGGAGAGCTACAAGGATCCGGCTAATATTCAATCGAAACATCAAAAACATCAAGCCTTTGAAGCTGAATTGGCTGCTAACGCCGATCGTATACAGAGTGTTCTAGCCATGGGTGAAAATTTGATTGACAAGAAGCAATGCAGTGGCTCTGAAGATGCAGTTCAGAAACGTCTTACCCAGATTGCTGATCAGTGGGAATATCTCACCCACAAGACGACCGAAAAGTCGTTGAAACTGAAGGAAGCCAACAAGCAACGCACTTACATTGCAGCAGTGAAAGATTTGGACTTTTGGTTGGGTGAAGTTGAGAGCTTGTTGACAACTGAAGACGCTGGCAAAGACTTAGCTTCCGTTCAAAATCTCATGAAGAAGCACCAACTTGTCGAAGCTGATATCCTTGCTCATGAAGATCGTATCAAGGACATGAATAACCAAGCTGACTCTTTGGTTGACAGTGGTCAATTCGATAGTGCTGGAATCCAAGAGAAGCGTCAAAGTATTAACGAACGATATGAGCGCATCTGTAATTTGGCTGCTCATCGCCAAGCACGTTTGAACGAAGCGCTGACTTTGCATCAATTCTTCCGTGACATTGCCGACGAAGAAAGTTGGATTAAAGAAAAGAAGTTATTAGTTGGTTCCGATGATTATGGTCGCGATTTAACTGGTGTTCAGAATTTGAAGAAGAAACATAAGCGTCTCGAAGCTGAGTTGGCGTCACATGAACCAGCCATTCAAGCTGTGCAAGAGGCCGGAGAAAAACTCATGGACGTATCCAACTTGGGAGTACCAGAGATCGAACAAAGATTGAAGGCTCTCAATCAAGCTTGGGCTGAGCTTAAGAACTTGGCAGCAACTCGTGGCCAGAAACTTGATGAATCTCTGACTTATCAACAATTCTTAGCTCAAGTTGAAGAAGAGGAAGCTTGGATTACTGAAAAGCAACAACTGTTGTCTGTTGATGACTATGGTGATTCAATGGCAGCTGTTCAGGGTCTGTTAAAGAAACACGACGCATTCGAGACAGATTTCGCTGCCCATAAGGATCGCTGTTCGTTAATCTGCGAACAGGGATCAGATTTGGTTGAAGCTAAAAATCACCATGGAGACTCAATTGCCCAGAGATGTCAGCAACTTCGCACCAAATTGGAGAACCTCAATTCTCTGGCAGCTAGACGCAAAGGAGCACTTTTGGATAACTCAGCATATTTGCAGTTCATGTGGAAGGCTGACGTAGTCGAAAGTTGGATTGCCGACAAGGAGAACTACGTACGATCAGATGAGTACGGTCGTGACTTGTCTACTGTTCAAACGCTGTTGACAAAGCAAGAGACATTTGATGCTGGTATGTAATTAAATTTTTTTTTAGTTGTATCGTGTTTGTTCTAAACTTTTTCTTCTCTATTTCAGGTCTCAACGCCTTTGAACAGGAAGGCATTCACAACATTACAGCTCTTAAGGATCAGCTCATCAACGCCAATCACGCCCAGTCACCCGCAATTTTGAAACGCCACGAGGATGTCCTATCACGTTGGCAAAAACTCCGTGACGCATCAGAGACTCGTAAACAACGCCTGCTTGCCATGCAAGAGCAATTCCGTCAAATTGAAGAATTGTACTTGACATTCGCCAAGAAGGCTTCAGCATTCAATTCATGGTTCGAGAATGCCGAAGAGGATCTTACCGATCCAGTTCGTTGCAATTCAATCGAAGAAATTCGTGCTCTTCGTGAAGCTCATGCCCAATTCCAAGCGTCTCTCTCATCAGCCGAAGCCGATTTCAAAGCATTGGCTGCTCTCGATCAAAAGATTAAAAGTTTCAATGTTGGACCAAATCCGTACACCTGGTTCACCATGGAAGCACTTGAAGAAACATGGAGAAATCTACAGAAGATCATCGAAGAGCGTGACGGTGAGCTAGCTAAAGAAGCTAAACGACAAGAAGAGAACGATAAACTTCGAAAGGAGTTTGCCAAACATGCCAATCTCTTCCATCAATGGCTAACTGAAACAAGGTAAGTGCGGTCTTCCTTTTTTTTTTTTTTGTGAGACAAGAGACACATGTACTTATCATTTTATACTTTATTGAAAACTACATTCATTTCTAGATATTATATGCTGGGTTATAATGGTCAAGGGTAAAGAATTTTTGTTAACGAATAGAGTGGAGTTATTCGCAGTTTAACGTTTGACATTAATCGCCGAGCGAAATAATATTTAGGGAGCTTCTATTAACCTAGCGTGTGCGTGTGTTGTGTGTGAAAAATTTAAAACAAACTTAACTCTCACTATAATATTCTTGGGAGAACGTTGGGATGTAATTTTTCCAATAATTGCTATTCCTAGATGTTTTCTTTTCTGTCATTGCTACATCACACTTCTTAGTCACATGCTATGCCCATGTGACTGAAGCTAGTTTCCTATTGGCAATGACAAAAGCAGGCCATTAGGGTACACGTTTATAGTTGAGGGAATCGAATTTAGGTAAAGATAGGCGCAGCGACGATAGTAGTAATGCTTCCGTAGTCTGCTTTATGGTATCCTGAAGTAGATACATTGATTTGAATTAAAATAATAACCTAAATAATTCCGCAAATAAACATAAGAGTGTACAAATAAATGCATATGCAGTTAACCACCAAACACATCAATCAAGCTGTGCTGCTTTTCTTTTTTTATCTAACTAACGTTTAGTATCCTAGTTTTCTAATCTTAATTTTTTCTTTCACTAGAACATCTATGATGGAAGGATCTGGTTCTCTGGAACAACAACTGGAAGCCCTTCGTATCAAAGCATCTGAAGTTCGTGCACGTCGTGTCGATTTGAAGAAAATCGAGGAACTTGGTGCACTTCTAGAGGAACACTTAATTTTGGATAATCGTTACACAGAACACTCAACAGTCGGCTTGGCACAGCAATGGGATCAATTAGATCAGCTATCAATGAGAATGCAACACAATTTAGAACAACAAATTCAGGCTAGAAATCATTCGGGCGTATCAGAGGATTCACTCAAAGAATTCTCAATGATGTTCAAGCACTTTGACAAGGATAAAAGCGGTAAACTCAATCATCAAGAATTCAAATCCTGTCTGCGCGCTCTCGGTTACGATCTGCCCATGGTTGAAGAAGGGCAACCCGATCCAGAATTCGAGGCTATTTTAGATGTTGTCGACCCCAACCGCGATGGCTATGTATCACTTCAGGAATACATTGCATTTATGATTTCCAAGGAAACCGAGAATGTTCAAAGTTATGAAGAAATCGAAAATGCCTTCCGCGCTATTACTGCCTCCGATCGTCCCTACGTTACCAAGGAAGAGCTTTATTGCGTAAGTTTTTCATATCCACATATGAGAATCCAAGTTTTAACACGTTTTTTTTCGTATAGAACCTCACTAAGGATATGGCAGACTATTGTGTTCAACGTATGAAACCCTACAGTGACACCCGCTCTGGACAGTCGATTAAAGACGCCCTGGACTATATCGAATTCACTCGAACATTATTCCAAAATTAAGAGTTGCCCTGCGGGATGTCTTTGTTTTCCGTTTTTAAATCCTTATTTTATTTTAGAAATTAAGTATTTTACGAAGAGTCTTTATATATTTACAATATTTTAAACGCAATATGAATCCAAGGTTTTTTGAAACAAAAATATAAAAAAAATAAATTTAATTTCTTTTTACCATTACTTTACACATTTTCTAAGCTATATCTCATTTGATAACAATTAAGTGTGTGCCGACATTTTTCACCATTCTAATGCATTTACAAAGACTTTGCTGTTTTCCTTAGTTCGGCTAATAGCTTTTGTTTCATAGAAAATAGGATTAAATTTGATGTCATAGACAAAAACCAAAAAAACAAAAAAAAAATGAAAGAACTTTTTTCCAAAGCAAACCAGTGTTACTTCCTTCCGAAATTGAATGTTGAAAGTAGATTAGAAAAACAAGAAAAAAAAAAGAAAATACAATTTTTAAAATGTCTGTTATCAAAGAAAACAAAATAAAAAACCATTTACAAATGTTTTATAAATGAACACTAATCAGCAGCTTTTCCAACTATACATATTTAACTCTCTAAATTATCTATAAACAATTGCATAAATATTTATTTATAAACAAATCATAACGAATACTACTACTGGTCCTAACGGCCATCAATAGTTGGTCTTTTTACATATTAAACGACAGGCAGCATATATGAAGCTAGGCTTTTTTTCTTTTTTCAAATTATTTTTATTACAAACAAGAAATATATAATATATTTACACGTATATAATAGTAAATTATATATATTTAATGAGCAAAACAATAAAAACAAAACAAAAAAACTTTGATTCATGTCAAATAATTATAAATTATTGTTTTATTTGGTTGATCGGAGGAACTTTGACTCCGGTCAAAAGAGGCTTGGAATATATTGAATACTTGCTTTCTTTTCAAAAACGCGAATGAGGCTTGTAAACTCTGTTTAGCAAGCTTAATTTAAACTACTTGTGATCAGAAGTACTGAGCTTGGTTCATAAAATGCTTTACTTATCAAAGAAGCTGCAGACATATGTACCTTTCTTGATTGAATCCAAGTATAGGTTTATGAGAAGTGATAGATATGACTTCTGTTTCAAGGTACAGTGTCATCACAGTGAATACCAACCCATGTCGAATGAATTGGAATGAATTTCACATTACAGCATTTGCACGACAAATGAACCATAGGACAAAGACCACCTCTCAAGATGACCGGCTTTGGATTAAACCAGGAATGCAAAGCACAAACATTTCCCACCATTATTGAACTCATCAAGAAAATAATTGCCTGATACCGCTCTCTCCATTGGAAGATAAAAACAGTGACACAAAATGCATTCTGCTGCTTCGTCGTCTATGTTGAACTTTCGGTATTTCCATAGCAATGATGTGTCTTTTTAACTAAACAGTATCCAGGAGGAATATTTTATTTCTAATTGGCGAAGGAGATTTTTGACATAAATATTGCGTTGCTGCAGCATGGGTTTGCTGGAGTTGAAGATTTTTTGTGATGGAAATTACCCATAGTTTGTTTCTTTTTATTAACAATAAGAAGTTGGAGTTGCAGTTCTTATTGTATCCGTAATTCTTGAATGGTTGAATTCTTGCACCATATTCCCCAAAGCTGTATGTTGTCTAAGAAGCATTATAAAAAAAAACAAACTGTCCAAACGTTAACTAACGGTTTAGACTAATTGTAGAAGCAAGTAACACTTATTTGGATAAATGCCGAACACATCTTCGTAATACAAACCATAATAGTAACTCAATTTGCCTAATGCACATATGTACATTATATATATCTTCAAACTGTGTCCACAGATTTCACTCTCCATGTTCTAAACGTAAATTCCTTACATAACAGCTCTGAAATTCAAATGAAATAAAATACTTCTTCTACATCTTAACAGTATTTATTTCAAACAAGATTTACAAAATCATTCGCTGAACACTTTCCGAGTAAGCGGGGACATTCAACTTCTTTCCCAAAGTACCTTGATCTAACCACTCAAACTTTGTTTTAGTTGCCTTATCAATATTCCCCGACTTAAGTGTTGTTCTAAAGAAAAATACCTTCGCTCCAACACTCTCACCACGTACTGCGCTTGGATATTTGTACTTATAGAAACCACAAGGAGCATTTCCATAGAATGTCACCTCTAATTTATCGCCACAGTGTTCCTTTAGCACTCGTTCAGCGGTTTGTCGTAAAGTTTCGCCCTCCACACGGATTCCTTGTGGTAACAATAGAAAATTTTTATTACCCACTTTCTGTTCAACCAAAAGATATAGAGTATCTTCCAGTTGTCGATGGACAGATTGTAAATTTTTCGTTTTATCGTCAGCAGTTAGTCGAGATGCAAGTTGGAATTTCTTTGCTTCTTCGATGTAGGCGTCCTTGAGATCCTGTGCGGTCTGTTTTGATAACGTATCGTCGAACTCAATTTCTACATCACCCTTTTTTATTAGTTCGGCTTGGATCAGATCCTTTTCGTGTTGCATTTCATGGTTGGACTTTAAGCTGTTTTCAAATTCCACTTGCCAAAGGAGTTTTTGAAAATCCGTTTCGATTTGGTTGAGTGCTTTTGAAACTACAGGCAATCGCTCGACGAGCACACTCGCGTACAGATCCCATTTTTCCTTCGATTGAGGTTGAGTGGAGTATTTTGACGATCGAACAATAAAATTCGAAACGCAAGTTTTGGAGAGTTGACGCAGCATTTTCGTTTACCTATGGAATAAGTTCAATTCGCTGTTATAATAGTTTTATGTGAGAAATTATGAAATCAAAGAAAAATAATCGCACCCACCAGTGTGAAAAAAATCTTATTTTTCTAATGTCAAAGTGACAGTTGTCTATGGTAATGGAACTGTTTGATGGAAGCACTTTTTGTTAAGAAACTGGGGGATAGTCCGAATTGTTTAAAACTAATATTGTTTACTAAATTTAAGCAAATAGTAGGAAACCAAGAAAATAATTAATTTGAATACTATACCTTCTGTTTCAAAATACATTTACAAATGAGAGATATGAGATTGTTGTAATTATTATGATGATATTATGTACATTGTATACATGCTGTTGCACTCATATATTGAATGTATGCTTACGATTTACGAAATTTTAAGTTCTTTCTGAATGCATATACATACATTTCAAATTTAAATTATTGCATCCCTACTGCGCTTTTATATTTGACACCCTGCAACTGCGCATTGGCACTTGAATCATACACAAATGACTTCTACACTTCCTGTGTAAGAAAACCGCGATAGCCAACCAAAACACAGCATTTGTTTATTATTCTCGTAAGCATCCATTCGAACAAGTTGTCTGCGGGCGCTTTCTTTTTTTTGCGAATTAGCTAAATTAAGTTTATAAATTACTTAGGTGTATTCAAAATTAACTTGAAGATAAATTAATTTGACGGTTTCTTCATAATGGGCTGTACGGAGAGTAGAGATAGTGAGGGCAACTCCCGCCCCAAGTATAGGGTGTGTACCGATACCTTTTGGCTTGGCTTGTTCATTCTCTTTTGGCTTTTTCTGGTAAGTAATTCTAATCATGTTGATTAGGGCGAAAATTATACATCGCATCTAATTAGGTTAAGTGAAAGTGACTAATAACTTGGAGGATTGCGGAAATGCTTCGGATGAGATCATGCGTGTGGGGTGGGCATCATAGTCAGTTCTATTAGCACTGTGCATGTGCCAAGTTAAAAAAAACGAAAAGGTGATCTCATCCATCCTCCCATGAAGAACTCATGATTTTAATCTTTTGAATACAAATAAAATCGGATTTAATCCCATTTATAGATTGTGATTGCGATATTTTCATTTGTTTATGGAAATCCGTTGAGAATTATCAATGGCTATGATTCGTTTGGCAACACCTGTGGCATTAAGACCAATGAGCGGTATAAGGACTTTCCCCTCTCCGGCATGGATACATCGGATAAACCAGATTTGTTTTTCTTCGATGTGAAAGAACTGCGAAAAGCGCTCAAGATTTGCGTCAATAAATGTCCCCAGAGGAAGATAGAATCGCCGGCTGAGCTGTACAAGTACTACAAAGATGAGAAGACCCAACTCTGTCGGTATGACTTTAACATGAGCATTTTGAACATTAATTCACCGGTCGGCAACAAGAATTATTTCGATATATTGGGACCTTGTCCGAAGCTTCCGGTCAGTGAGAGGTATGTGAAGTAGAAACTGAATTTTTAGCACCATTACCCCATCCATTTGTGTGTCTCTTTGCAGCAATCCTGTGTTGCATAGATGTGTTCCAAAGGGCGGTGTGGAGAAGACAAAGGAAATATACTCACTCTTGAATTCATGGGACGTTGCTCAACAGTTTCTTGGAGATATTTACTCGACATGGCACTACATTGCTATACTTTGCGGACTCGCATTCCGTA
The DNA here is from genome assembly GCA_963583995.1 of Xylota segnis. Taxonomy (NCBI): domain Eukaryota; kingdom Metazoa; phylum Arthropoda; class Insecta; order Diptera; family Syrphidae; genus Xylota; species Xylota segnis. The sequence continues at coordinate 43,858,626 of OY757238.1, forward strand.
AGTGAAAGTTGTATCCATTCGTTTTTCTTTTAACCTAACATTTGTATTGTCTATTTTTAGTCATTTCAATTGCGCTCGTCATCATGATGCACTGGCTGACAAGAATTGTGTCTTGGTTGATATGCGTTCTTGTCATTGTCGCAAGTACGGCACTGTGTGCTGTCTTGTGGTATGCCTATTATTCTATAAAAAATAAGTCTGAAGTGAAAATTCACTATTCAATGCTAGAAGAGTATGTTAGGAACGAACAGGCGGTGTTTGTTTTGGCTATACTTGCTACCATTACAATGGTGGTGCTCATCGTTATAATCTATTTCTTGAAAAGTAAACTAGCTGGACTTGCAGCACTCTTCGAGGAAGCTGGAGTTTGTATGATTAACCTACCCGGATTGCTGGTTGCCCCATTGATTGCATTTGTTGTGCTTGCTCTGTTTCTAACTTTCTGGATTTATGTTGTCGTATGCATAGCGACAGCAAACTCTCCAGGAATGACAATGATGGATCCAAATGCGAATATCATACGCCACAATACAACTCTGGAGGGCGGAAGGAGCAACTCACAAGATGACTACAAATGTAAGTACTTAAGGGTTGTTATAGAATAATCGTACGCAACTCAAAAGGGCGATAGTCAAGTTCTCAGAGATCTGCTTGATGGTAATTCGACTTAAATAGATATTAATTCCCTAAGAGTTTAAAATGATTTTTTATTGTTACGGCATAATACGTTTATTATGTGTGTTAAACATTTGATACTGTTTACTTCAAGTACCCCCATCTAAAGTAACATCAAAATAGGAATGCAGTCTCTTTCAAGTGCTAAAAATAAATAAAGAGGGCTTAGGCACAAAATAAAGCCTACACCTCCTACCAAGTACAATGTCAACACGTATTTATTCTACGAAAACCTGTTAATCTAAGTCAATCATTTGAGTATCAATTACATTTTCATTGGTATCCATTCATAATTTCATTTGATGACACAAATCCACTTGAAATACAGAAGTAACCCTGAACTTTTCTTTGAAAAAACTAAAAGCATATCCAAAAGGCTTACTATAATGAATACGCCAATTACTTAACGTGGTTCTCTAAATAGATTGGAATGTTTTAATTCCCAGCATGTGCGGCAATTAAGATAAAAACATTTTAGAATTCATTAAGAATGTTGGAGCAAAGCCATTATGCTGACAAGTGCTACTTCTTGAGAGGGCCTGGGAAACATATGTCCACTCACAGAATCACACTGTCAATGTACACACATGGTGGAGCAATCTTTTATAAAATAAAAGATAGATGCTAAGCGTTGCTAGAGCAGAGATTGATATGATTATGCAGCTCTGATAAAAACCATTACCGAATAATTCCCCATAATGCGTCTCCGTATCTGCATGCGTTTGATAAATTTTTCATGTAACTTTTATCGTTATCTTTACAGCTCTTCTGAAAGTAGAATATGTTGAAGCCAAATGGATTCGCAGTATGTTCTGGATATACCTTGTGGGTCTTGTATGGACAACCGAATTTATATTCGCCTGTCAGCAGTTTGCCTTAGCTGCTGCTGTTGCATACTGGTACTTTAAGAAACCAACGAGCTCTCCCACATGGTATGCCGTTGGTAAATTACTCAAATATCACTTAGGCACTGTTGCAAAAGGCTCGTTCGTCATCACTCTTTTCAAGATCCCAAGACTGATTTTAACCTATTTGTACACAAAGTAAGTAAATTATATGAAATAACTCAATTTTAAATAACTAAACAAACACTTTATTATTTAGACTAAAGAAAGCTGAAGACAAAGGATCTGAATGTGCGATGTGTTGCCTTAAATGCTGCATATGTGGTTTTTGGTTGTTAGAAAAATTCATCAGATTCTTGAACCACAATGCTTACACTGTAGTCGCTATCGAATCGATTAACTTTTGTCCAGCTGCTGGAATTGTAAGATTTGATTTATAATTATGTACACATGTGATATGAAAATCTGTAATTTTAGGCATGGAATGCAATGGCAACGAATGCTCTTCAAGTTGCAACCATCAATAGTGTCGGCGATTTTATTTTGTTTTTAGGAAAACTAGTTGTAGCAGCTATTACATGCCTTGTGGGAATAATTTTGCTCAAAGATCGCGCCGATTTGAATTTCTACATTGCTCCAGTTATAATCATTACTGTGTTTGCATTTTTCATCGCACACATCATTCTATCATTATTTGAAGTAAGTCAGCTATTGCGTACTAAGGTCAGAGATAGATTGGATTTTTATTTTATTTTTTTTTTTGTAGATGGTTGTGGATACCTTGTTCCTTTGCGTTTGTGAAGATAAAACAATTAACGGTCGCGGCGGACGTTGGGCACAAGGAAATTTGGCTAAGCTCTTGGGCGAGGAACCACTTGGACCAGAAGAGGCACCCATTCAAGTTGTTGAAATGACTCCAATTAATAAGCAGCCATTCAGTTCTATTATGCCTACACCTACGTCATAGAGTCAATGGTATCTACATTAAGTTAACTCGCTCCAGTTAGGAATATGTTAAGCGTTTGCTGTCAGAACACTTTTCTAGATAGTCCATCCATTATCCGAGTGTTTAGTGTTACAATTTAATTTTTTTTACATCTTGATATTTAAGCACAATGTATTGCGCGTAACGTACAAACTTTCAAATTTTGTTTTACATGTTTAATTACATTTTACATACGTACATATATACATACATACATATAATCGCAAAAATATTTATAAATTATTTTCTTATAAGGAAATTCATTCAAATACATATGGTATGTATTTATTTGAAAGAAAAGTTGTTTTATTATTGACGGGCATCGACGCCGACTAGAATGCCCTTTAATTTCTCAAGAAATCTGAAGGCAGTCATCAGAGGATCAGCCTAACAACCTACAACGAGAAGACAAGAAAAAGTAAAGAGAGAGGGAAGACGACAAGCGTTAAAGTGCATGTAACAATTTGAACTAAAGAAAAACCGATGTTCTTCGCCTTAAATCTTCTATTCAGATTCACCCATGTGGGTCAAGAAACTAGCGAAAGGAGATATTTAGCGATAAAGCATAATTAATGAATCCTCATTCATTATTGTTTGAGATATATGAAACCATTGAAACCACCTAAAGACTACATTATTAGCTTCCGCTGCACTCCTTTAGTCGAACAGTAGAAGCACTAATTGAAATGTTCGGATCGTCACGAACAGACTGATTAACACTCTCCACTTTTTCTACCGTTCTTGATGATCTTGGTCGCTCTGATTTTGGTTTCTCCGGTGTTGTAATGGTCTCTTTAAACTGTTTGTCCCATTTGCGAATGAGAGGTATGTTTGGAGCATCATTTAAAAAAATATTGCAGAACATCCTACGCGATAGTTGCCGAATAGCGACTGAATTCCCCTAAAACAAGGCTTCTGATTGACATAGCCTCCGCTTCCCTCGGATTCGTTTCGTTCACGCAGTAAGGTAAACAAATATAAACTTTCTTTTGAGACACTTTGTACGAGGCTTAGATAAAAAAAAAACAGTTTCTTGAGTAGACATTTATTTAAAAATTGGGAAACTAAATTTAAACACTTGCATACATACATGTCATTTTCCATTGGTTTTACTTAAAAATTCACTCCTTCCTGACTCCGATGGAAGTATTTTGAAATTATCTTGCTGAACTGTATGTACATGTTGGTAAAATGAAATGCTGATGGAAACGATGAAACAATTTGATGGATTATTCTTTATAATTGTAATTTCTGGCGACTATTCTATTTTGGAGAGCACTCCGAAAGAAATAAGAAAGGGAAAAACACTCCCAAAAAGCTCACTCCGAACAGCCAATGGGAACATATTTGGGAGTATTTTTCCCTCCTCGGAGTACGGTCCGAGCACTCTTTCGCCCAATGGAAAACGACATTATTCATCATCATTATTTGCTTTCTTCGGTTGTTTTCCCTTGCTTTTCTTTTTTTCTATAACCTTTTGTACTCGTTTCAGTTGCTTCTCCTTAATCTTTTCCTCCAGTTTAGCTTTGACAGGTTTAGTTGTAACCTTTTTTTGTTTTTCTAAATAAAAGTGAAAAAAATTGGTGAAATAGAAACACGTACATAGCCGAAAAAAAAGAAACCCACCTGATAGCAGCTTAGCCGTTGCAATGGGATCCTTTGCCTCGAACAAATTCTCGTACTCATCTCCCACATACGCGTGCATTGGTTTCGTTGCTTCTTGATGCACTCTCTGTTCAACCCTGTTTATATACTTATCGCTGGCCGCCTTCTTCAATGATTGCCTCTGCTTCGACGGGCTGACATAATTGGGATTCTCCCAAATGGCATTTCCCGTGAATGAACCCTCAAATATTTTCACAGGATTCATTACAAAACGCGGACCGACCTCAGCCAAACCACCATCTTCGGAGAGAATTTGGAAATTTCTAAACCAGATTCGGTTGTCCAGGAATGTGAACGTAAACACATGATCTACGAAAGGCTGACTTTTGGGATGATAATTCGGAACACCGAATGTCTGAATGAATAGCTCTTTAAGCAGAGATAAATGTGGAATTTCATCGAATTTCTGATCGAAGGATAATAGAGGGCGGGCACCACGCAGACAATTGCCAGTCAATTTTAGTTCACCCATTGTGTGGATGTTTTCCACAAGGAATTTCGCCGACGGTCCCTTTGGAACATTCGAAACCCACATGTATAAATCACGTTTCCTCCTGCCTTCAAACAGAACCGACTTGTTGCAGTGCTTCATTTCACACATTTCATTCACAAGCGACAGAGTCTTGGAACGCTCCATTTTCGATTCAGCCCTGTGATGAGGCATCAGGGTTTTGATGTCACGCATTAGGTGACGATCTCTGTGATTGATACCCCGGGCGGCGAACACGAGTACACGCTGTTTGTTGGTCCATTTTTCCTGGTAATGAATACTTTTCGTGATTTTTGAAGTACACTCCAAAGATTTAACTTACCTTTTTGGGGATAGGATCATCGGACAATCTTTTAGCTGGAAGTGGGGCGTTTTCATCATGAGGTATTTCAACTGCTACAACCTTCTTTTTCTTTTGAAACTTTCTACCCATTTTTTGTTTTAAATAAAACTGTGTTCTCGGATCGTTTGAAAATACACGTGCTTTCAAGATGGCAGATAAATCTTAAATGACAGATGCCAAAGTGACAGCTCGCGTTCAGGAAGTTAGAATTGTAAACTGTGTTGTGCCGGCATAAAGAATTCGTTCACAAAGCAAATTGTAATAAAGTATTTGATGTATACAAACTTGAATGGAACATGCGTATAGCAAAAATGTTTCTATTTGAAACAAAATGGCCAATAATAAAAAACAATTATAGGCAATGAGTTCGAGGAGTAAATTAGACAAAACAAAATTTACGTGGACTTGTGTTTCAAAATGTTTCCTTTTTAGGTACTGAAAATATTTCAAGAAATATTTTATCAGACCCTGATTAGACGGCGATTGATCAATACATTTTGTTGTTATATTGTCGGTCCTCTCTCTATACCCATCACTCTTCTTACCCCCAATCGCTATTGTTACGCATCTGTATATTCACGTACCCTAAACGAAATCTGTATCATGAATACTTTGAGTACACCTTCTATATAATCCATTCGGGTTAGGCTACATCTTCATATGTTTCAGACGAACCCACTCTGGGACTGCTTCTGGCATTACACCAGGATCCCACTTTCTTATGCCTCTATGAGGTTTCCTTCTTGCTGGCCATTACTTTCAGTGGTAAAAACCTCTGGTATTTGTTAATATAATTCTGTCCTGAATGGCCTTTTCTCTCAAATTTCTTGATTCAGGCATCGAATGTACTCTCCTGAGTACGTGAATTGAATATTTTCTACAAAAATCTTGTCTAGAACCAACCAAGGCAAAATTCATTCTTTTTCGAATTGATGTTCATGGCTCACAACAATGTACAGAACCTTCTTAGCTACTTAAAATAAGAATAAGCTGTATAGTTCGTGGTTCGATTCCTTAGCAACTTCAATTTTTTTTGTTACATGGTCCTGCTTCTCGCGAACGCTAGGCAAACATTACAGAGCATAACTGTCATCCCAAACAAAAATATAACCCCCACATGACGAATGGTTGCGAAATGTTAGGCTCTGGGCTCCGGATGGACCTTTAGCGCAAAGTATTTGTATCTTTATTTCAAGCAAAATGTATGGCAACGTTGAACAAATAATTACTACAAGGGCAATGTAGATAATAAAAATATTATAACGCATTTTATGTCGTTTAACAGTTTTATTTAAATATAAGGTTGCTATCATATTCTTTTTTAAATAAAATTGTACATCATGCATAACACAAAAATCCTTCTAAGAACTTTTTAAGGCAAATTAAAACACATAGTACTCGTTTTTTTTTTTTAGATTTTTTGTTTTGTTTGGAAATTGCTGGGATATACAGTTTAGTTATTCTATTATTAATTTAAAAATATTTCATAGGCTTATATACGCTTAGGAAATACTTTATAATAAGTCCTGCTTTCTACGACTAAATCCTATGTGTTTTCTCTCATACGTTCCGTCATATTCTTCAGTTATCATGATCATCATGAATTTTTTATTTATTTATTTCTTGTTGCCAGTGTCGCCATAATTTGTTTGTTCAGCAGATACGATTAGCTAATAGCCCGTATTAGCTAACACTGTCTGACATCCATACATGTGTTTTGTGTTGGGTAAGAGTGTTTTTGTTGTTTGTATGGTAAAACATTAGCTGTTGCCCCCCCGGATTAAAAAAAAAAATAATAATAAAATCACAAAATCACTTTCCAAATTCTCATCATGGAATTGCGTCTCTGAATAAAAACACTTTCTTTCTTCTTCTATAAAAAAAATAAAATAAAACAAAGAAATAGTACCTATAATACAAATGAAAACAATTATTATCCTTGGTGAGGACATTTCATAGTACAAGACCTCTGTTGTGTGGGTAATTTAAGCAGCGCAATTATCCGCAACAGGGTGTACTCTGGCTAGTTGTCATTGCCGCGGTTGCATACTGGGCGGCTGTTCACGGTAAGCTTTCAGCTTTGTTTCCATAGCCTGTAAACAAAAATTTTAAGTTAAACCCATCAGTTTATCAGACGATAGCATCATTCTTAAGAAAGGTTAGTTCGACACACAATTTTTTCTTCGGTTAACAAGATGAGATTTGATGGTAAAATGTATAGAGTAAGAGTAGATAAGTAGGAGAAAATGCAAAGAAGTTATAGCAAACAAAAGTGGTTACATTATTCTGATCATCGGCGGTTGGGGGTGTTTGAACACCGCTGACACGCTGCGCAAACCGTTTAAAAATATTCGACCCGAAAGACTGGTTGGGGTTGGCTGAATCAAAACTCATACTCGTTCGACTGCTACTGCTCGTTATATTTACGAGACTGCTATCATGTTGAAGTGCGCGTTGTTCGCAAATACAACGAAACTTATCACAACGTGAACAAATAAGTGTTTTATCCAACTGAAAGAAAACATTTAAAATTTTGGGGAAGAAAAAATAAAGAGAAGAATAAGCGTGCAGGACACAAAACCAAACAAAAATATTAAATTAATCTCTTAAGGAAAATTAAAAAAAAAAAAAACAAAAACAATAAATCTTTAACAAATTTCCCATTGGTCTTCCTTTCTTGTACTATTTAACTCAGTTAGTCTTAGTCTTCGTTAGATTGTACTTACATTAAGCTTTCTTAACATATCAGCAACAATATTCAACGCTGTTGTGCGGGAACTCGCAGTCATGGCATTTCCATTCAGCAAATTGTCTGGATCTGAAAAAATATTTCTCAACATCATTCGTTTATAGCACACAAAGGATCTTTTTTGATATTATGTATGAACTCTATGTATAGTAGACGACGTGCACACGACATTTAAGTTAAAACATGAGAATTAACTCCTAAAGGATAGAGTTTTTGCATTTTATTTATCTTACGTGTGTGTATGATTGTGTGAATAATTTACAAGAGTATGTATTTGCATAAAAATATGAAGTAATACATGTTATGATTAAAAAAAGATGAAAAAAAAAAAATAATTTATAAATATATAAAATATGGTATGGGTATGTACACGAAATGAATTCAAATCACATGCGACATGACTTGGAGATCTTAAAGGCTCGTTTGGTTTGTTTTAATGATGAGATTATCTTACTTTTTAGAGAATTTTGATTATATTCATTTAGGGATGACTGGCTATTGCCTATGCCTATGGTGGCATTTGTAGGATTCGTTAGGTTCTCTGAATGGACTGAGTTCTCAGCAACGCCGTTGGGAGTATTACTGGGATATCGTGTTTTAACATTAAGTTCCTGTTTTAGATCTGTAAATAGGAAAACAAGTGATGTATTAGCAAGGAAGAATTTTTAGCAGATAGAAAGGGGTTAAGGGTTTAATTGCTACATGATAACTCTTTTGATTTATTTGGTTGGATTTTAGGATCTGCATCTTATGATACCCTAATAGACGTGCATCTTTATGTCACACATTGCGTCGGGCCACCAATTTCTCTTAGTCTACGTTCAATTGTAAATAAAAAAGAGAGCCGATAGTAGCGATTTTTTCTGTTAATAGCCATCTTCCACTGGTACTGGGTAGGTATTTCTGACTGCTTTCGACAGTGAGTAAAGCATCTGTGTATAATCTATTACGTTGTGAAGCAAGGAAGAATACGAAACTAAGATTTTATCCAGCGAATGAGTAAAGAAAGCATATAAGCAAGTCTTGAGGCCACATATTTTAATTATTGTCTCTGCTACACACCCATTTCACTATGAGTTCAAAAACGTAACGCACGACACAAGTAAACCAATTACAAATCAGTTTCTTATTAGGTATCGCAGAGGCTAAACTTTCGGGCCACTTTTCAAATGGCTTCTGTGGGAGCTATAAGAACGAATGATACCTTTGTACGACAAAATTGACTGGTTCATCGAGAGTCTCTATTGTCCGACGACCTTAGGTTCCCGTTGGTGAGTAGCCAAAATGGTAAGATTTATGGTAACAACAGGAACACCTCCTACTCGAAGTTTGTCAGCATTTCGCGAAGAGTTCCGGACAAGTTAAAACCGTATACCCAACGAAGAGACTAACCAGCCCCTTGGTTCCACAAAAATAAAATTAACTCCACGGAGAATACTACATCCTTTAACACGACACAAAATCACTTCCAAGTCACGATTTAAAATCAAACAAGAATTGATTGTCATAAAACATTCACAACTCTCAATCCCGACAGTTATGCGACAAACTTTTAGCAAGTTAATTGAGCCAGAAAAGAATATCGCATTTTATTTGCATGCACGGCCTCCATAAATAAATTCTTGACACATGTATCCATTACTTAACGATAGTTTGGGGAAAGCCCATTTATTATACTTAGGAGTATGTTCGTATATCGATTTTCAAAACACGCATGATACATCTGAAATGGGATGAGAACAATGACGAAACACTTTGATTTGGTATTCATACTAAAATATGAATAATGCCAACCTATTCGAAGATAAAACGCTTCGGGGTTTGGCGTATTATTTTCCAAACTATAAAAGAAAAGAAGATCTTAAGAACATATCGATCAAAAAGCGTGTCATATTCTTGTCCAAATTACATATCATTAGCATTCCATTAAATATTTTGGTATAGTAACCATATAGATGCTTAGAAACTCACACTACTTTTGATATGAGTAAGAGAATCAGAAAATCAATAGCCAAGGCATTTCCTTCGTCGCATTGCACAATTTCAACTTGACACTGAATAGTTTGGTACTGCATTATGGCGATTTACTATTCTGTGGGCGAAAATAATGGGGCGTATCACAAGTGTAGAACAATTGTGCTGCACGATTCGATCTTACACCTCAGCTATCATTCTTAAGTGTTGAACACTTTTTCGTTGATTTAATTCGACTTGTGGGGGATTATTTGTCACAAATCTTGATGTATCAAGTTTTGGGATGGACTAGTCAAAAACAAATCAAACATGAACCCTAGTCCTTGGCAGACAATAAGTAGGTATTATGCACAAACCGCCCTTTGAAATGTAAAGAGAGCATCTAATAAGCTCGAACAGAACTTTGTCGGGTTAGTTATTCACTGTCATTCCTAACTTGCAGTCGTTCGTGAACAGACCTCTATCCATCATGCTTAGGATTTTTAAGCCAAATGGTATCGGAAAATCAGTTTTAGGATTGAAACGTATTGGTCGTAAGGAAAATTATATTACCACCCGGGAACCAAAGAGTTGTTGATGCTATATGGCAAACGATAGTGATAGACAATAACGAAGATCATGGTCTAGGTGAACAACTAATCAACCTTCCCAGTTCATCCCAATGATAGTCTTATTGTTGGAAGTTTTTCCAACTTTCAATCACGTGTGTGAGGATTTTTTAAAATAAGTGAAAGCATTAGGCAGTGAATCTGGTAAAATATTTTAGTCAATACCGCAAGGACCGCTTTGCTATTCACTGCTTTCGTGAATTGACTTCGAGTCTCGTGCACCACAAACTGTTGGCTTTCTTTAGAAAAATTTTACTGTAAGCAGCATGTACTGTTCGGAATCTAAGGATGTTAACCCTGTAAGAGGCAGATTTTTCTTATAAATTAAAGGAAATCCGATTTGATCCATTGTGCTTCCAAGAAGATTTCCTTTTTTTTAATGCTATGGTACAAGGAACTGTGATTTTATTCGTTTCTTTCACGTGGCTTGCTATTCTTCATCCTGCCTAGTACGGGTAAAAGCAAACACACTAACCACTACACCACTGCAACCATGTAGGATGCAGATAGTAAGCAGATTCAGTTTATTTTACGTGGGGATGAAGGTAAACACCGTTCAGAATCGATATTTTGAGACTTTTGAAAAGTATTAACAAATTGTATGTGTATATCTCACCTCTCGTTTCATCCATCAGCCTTTGTAGCTTTTCTTGTAGCATCTCTTTCTCATCCACCTCCATTTCGAGCAGGGCATTCTTTTCGTATGCCTTGTCAAGCATCGCTTCGAAATCGGCTATACTCTCGTTTAGTATCCGATGAGCACGCTCGAGATCGTCGTTTTTCTGTTCCAATTGTTGCAGGTACTGCTTCATTGAATCTCGTTCGATTTTGACTGTTTCCAATTGTTTCTCCACATTTGCAAACTCGATTGTGTGAGAATCTAGTTTCATCTGTTCAGACCACCCGAAAGGAGGAAGATAACAAAAGAAAAAAGGACATTATGCAATCGAAACTTTACCACCCAAACACCCAAATACTTACTCTAAGGGACTCGTTTTCTTTTTCCAAATTTGTTACTTTTAACCTGAGATCTTTGATGGCATTCTGTTTCTGTTCAAGCGTTGCATCCATTTCTGCTTCCATTTGTCTGGACTGTTCAACATATTCATCGTATTCCTGCTTTACATCTGTCCATCTGCAAAAAAGGGTCATCCACATACAGTTTCGGAAGGGTAAAAGACAACAAAAAGAAGAAAAAAAATTTCTCTCCTCTTACTCTTTGTGGTAAAGTTTGGCCCTTTCCTTCCAGTATCTGCATTCGTCTTCGACACTATTGAACATCGGCGGAGAGTCCATTTGTAAAAGAAAATTTAGAACTTATATGCCTGAGGGCTAGTGGATGCCTATCCCAAGTCGATGGAGCACTATTTTAATTTGCCAGAAGGGAAAATACCATTTATTAACAGGTGACTACCATTCGGGGAAAAGGAAAATGTAATTTTTTTTTTGTTTTGCTGACAGATAGTGAAAATCAAGGAGAAATGAAATCATCGCATCACTTCGGTGGAAAATGCGTGCTTTACGATGCACAAAACAATTATCGATTGTTCTATCAGCAAATAGATCGAACGAAAACTCACCAGATTAATTGAATAAATATTTGTTAATTGACTTTATTTGGTTTCTCAAGACGTAACTTAAATTCGAAAAAGAAAATCTTTAAAAAAATCTTGTATGTTGTTTGGGATAAAATGCCATGGAAATGTCGTTGCCAGATGTAGTGCAATTCCGCAGCAATACAGCAGTTTGGCATCGAAATTGGGCGAGCTCTGTTCAAAAGTTATATGGAAGGCAGTAGCCAACTGGCATGTCACAGAAATGAGTTGTTTGAATTTGAACAAAGAAAACGGAATTTGTGTTTGACATGTTTTTTTCGCATTGATGAATAAAAAAAGGACCGTGATGGGGGAAAATTTAACTTTTCATTAGTGTTTAAGGAATTATTTATTTGTGTTCTATGCAGAAGCTCTGTAGGATTTTGCCATATTACTATTTTCAATGCAATTGGAAAAAAATAAAATATATTTTCTTTTAAACTGTTTCTTCCCTAAACAAACTCATATCCACACTGCCCATCAAAACGCCTAAGGGTCTGTGTAGGCATTACGTCTCATACACGGACATGTTCAACTGCTGCCTTGAAAGTCCAGAGGCTTATAATATCGAGTTTTGGATGGAAGAGTGCATTCGAAAATATCTGCCGTTCAATCTCCTGGGAAACTAGCCCTGTCTAGTTTCTAATATCCTTTCATTGACTCGAACCCTATGAACGAAATAAAGAATTAGCTTTCTGGTACTCGCAACCGGGATTAAGACATGACGACGAATTTGTCAATTTTAAAAAAAAGTTAACTAAAAAAGCAGAGATATCAAATATTCGATTCATTAAAATGTATAATTCTGACAGATTTTTTGTTTGGGTTAGAAATGCAGGTGTGCTGCAGTCTTTACAAGAAATTTGGTTCACAGCAGCATCCCAAATGCTTAGCATCTATTATATGCACATATCTGCTACTCAAGTACATAATAAAACATTAGCTCAGTTTCAGAATTTTCTCGATCAAATTATAACAGTAAAGAAATTTCAGCACATAATGCAATCCAGACCTAATAACCACGACAACTACGACATTTCATTCCTAGATGTCTCATCGCACTATTTGACATTTGTTTACTTCGTTTTATTCGTGTTGTTAGTGCTTTTCGTTTTTTCTTCCATTTCGCAAGTAATTAGATGTAAAAAGGTGAATTTTTTTTTATATTTTCCCTTGCAACTACCACCAAGTTAAATACAATTTATCTTTAAATTCCTTAAAAAATAATTCAACGATTCATTTTCTAAATTTTCTCCCTAAGCCCTCATTGTTGTCCGCACAAAGATTGTCAGCGAACACGAAAAAAAGGAAAAGAAAAAAAAAATACATTCCAATCTCCGGATCATCGAAGGGAGGATACAACAAAGAAAAAACGAAAAACCCCCCATAAACCCATTCGCCATTGTTACTGCATAAAAAAATCTTCAACTAAATACAATTTTTTTCTTCGAATCGGAAACGTTTATATTATCAAAACACAGCATTCGACAAAAGCAACTACGAAATAATGGCAGATGCGGAAAAGCAAACTTTGCTCCCGAAGCAGTATGAATCCGGTGAAATGTACACTACCGGCGAGGGGACAACTTCTGCAACCGAAAATCTAAATGCAGGTGCGTATTAGGAAAGAAAAAACAAAAATATATTTTTATTCCCTTTATTTGCATTGATTCTGGAGAGTAACTGTTGGGAATATTTGTTAACGAATTCAACTGGTTATTGAACTTCCATCGGTGAAACCCTTTAAGTGTTGATGTCGCTCATTTACTTTTGTTTGCCAATTAGCAGCCGCAATAGCAGTGGTAATCAAATTTTACTTTCCCCAGAGAGATACGTGTACGGTGCAGATTGATGTAATCCAAAATAATATCATATTCCATTCGGTGTCTCGTATTGATATCAGTGCGATGCGTTGTGTTGCCTTCACCGCCGCCCATGACTCATCGGCTGGCCACATTGATTTGTTTCACTTAATGCAGGCTATTTTCTAGGCATCATACTTGCCGCTGATAGTATTGTTCGTTTGTTGTTGTTTTTCTTTGCCTTGGTCTGTACTTTTGCTTCCAATCAGACTTAAGATAAGTGTGGTAATATATTTTTTGGTGATATACATATACATATCCAATCTTATCGAGTTCTTCCTGAGCCGTAAATAAACAAGACGCATGAACATAAATAAATGATAAAAGGAACCTACTCAACAGAGGCATTGAATGATTACAAAACAAAAGATGGTACTGTGACAGAGATGCTTCATTTAATTTCAGCAACATTGACATCAATTACAATCAGATATGAGCTCACGAAAGTATGACGATGTCTGGGTGCATAATTCGGGTGCATTGATCAGTTAGAAACTAAAGTAGTTTTCAAACGGTCAGTGAAGTGTCCTGCAATGAATCTCTATTACAAAAAAGGTACAAATCTGTTCAATCGGTTAAAGTTCAGTAGAGTTGCTTTTTCGGTTGTTTTGTTTGTTTTATATAAAAATCCGGTCCAATTCCGAATATTAAATGACGATTATCAGCAGAACAACATTGGATGGAAAGCATATTTGACATGATTCACTTGTGTCATTCGATTCTATCTCATTATATTCATATGTGCATACATACTATATATGACTATGTGCCGCTTGGGTATCATTTTACAAGAATCAGCTCCCTGAAGAAATGCAAGACGTGCAATTCTAAGAATGAAACCTAAGCCTGGCTCCATCATGCGTGTAAGACTAGTCAAATCACAGGTGCTACTATGCAATTCCTTTCAAGTGTTTTTAAGTGAATAAAATGATGTCACTTACTTTCGATCATCAAAGTAAAAAATTGTATTTCGCTTCATACAACCAAAAACACAAAATTATGCATGGGTCTGGCATTTTCTTAGGGGAAGTACCAATCACGTCGTATACAGGCTGGTCATTCTGCATTGTGTGTCTACTGCGTTGTTCTTCCGAGTTAGATATGAAGGCTCTCTAGGCCGGAGAGATAGTCACCATCCACTAGGACACTGCGACGTTGAATCTACTTCAAAGACTATGAACGCAAACGGGTCTGAATATTTTATGAAGAATTGGTCTCTGATCGACCGTGGATATCAGATCTTTCCATAGAATCCATGCTGGGATAGAATCTCTTTAGTTGTTCGGGTTAGGGTCTTACCTAGTACTCAGCCTACTTAGCCCAAAGAAGAGGGAATAGTAAGAGTTATTTTTTTTTTTTTTTTGGTGCCAAAGTAGACAAAGTTCTTTACTAGCTGAACGTTTTACCGTTCTACAGTGACGTTCTATTCAATTGGTCTATGTTGTGTGCACAGCGTTAGCCTCATTTCGACAGTAGTTGGAAATACTTTTGAAAAATAGTGCCTCCGATCGTTGTGAGTTTTGCACAACTTGTTCTTATCTTGAATTTTTGTTTGACATCACAAAAGCGCCCTTGATGCAGCAGCGAGTGAAGGTTTCAGACGATCACTGCTGAGATTTCATTAGTCATACATTCTTCCGGACAAGTCTAAGAAAGGAGTTGGTGTTGCTCTCTACCAGGTCATTTTCAGCTGCTTTGAATAGCTCCTTGCTATATGTTACAATATCTTCACTCCTTTTTGTCAAATGGTTGACTCGTCTCTAGAGGCTACTGTAGCGTTTTGTTGCCTTGGGACTTTATAGTAAAACATTGTTGTTTCTGAAATATAGTTTTTCTGTATCTTAGTCGTGTTCTTTTTCTTCTTTTCGAGAAGCCGATATCCCTCTCGTGTTTTCTGCTCGTTAAGCTTGGTTATGAGTATGAGCTACATACTTCGTTGTAGCGCTGCTTTTGTGTACCTTTGGTTGTGCTTCCAGGCGTTCTTCCCCAAAGTAAGGGTTTCTTGGTGGCGGTCGGGTAAGATGCAGCGTGTTGGTGGCGTTCCCACTGGTCATTGGCTTTTGATGATGGTGGCTTTGTTGGAACCATGAGTTCAAAGTTTGATATGATTATCTTGATCAAATAAGGCACACAAATCTACGTCATTTCCATTCATGCGAATTTTGCTCAGAAGCTTGAATCTTCTATGTACGTCTGAGTTTGTTCAATGAAATGAAATGGCTAACGTGGCGATGTTTGTTTACAAGAAAGCAGCCTATCCAAGAGCTATGTTTACAGGTCTTAACTCCGATCTTTGGCTGTTTACCGTGCAACTTCAAAACAATCATTTATTTGCTCAATACCATAGCACTTTCTATTTAGTGCTCAACACTCGTTATCAGATCAACTAATATACTTGGCATCATAATCCAAACGCCTGCGTTTTACACCAACACAACTGAGATTTTTATCAGGCAAAACAAAAGAGATAAGTCGTTAAATGCCGGCATAAAACCACCATAAAATGCCTTCATTTGTAAATAAATATATTACCTAACACCGCAACGAAGTAAAAAAAAAAATACATGTAGTACTCCATCTGCGTATGTTTTAATAACCCACCGGTGGGCGAGGAGATCGACTTAAGTTAAATATTGCTTCACAATTGTCTTGGTCAGTAGTATTTACTCTCACGTTATTGCTTTATCTGTCGTTCGCAACAATAATCGTGAATGATATTATTCATTATCACCCCTTCGGGCCAGAGGTGTCAGGTACAATTTGCGCATTAGTCACAAATTCTTTACCCTTCTCATATACTTTTTAAATGGTGACAAATTCAAATAAATATAATTGGGTATTATACAGTGACGTTCAAATGTGTGTACATACATATAATAAAGATTTTGTTTTAATATTTTTTAGGTGGCGTTTCCCAAACTGTGGTATCATCTGTTGGGCCAGATGAATTACCACCGCCATACCAACAGGCGACAAGTGGTGGCGTACCGATGGTCACATGCCGCGTATGTCAAAGTATGATTGACATATCAAACAAAAAGGAGCAACACGTCGTTAAATGTGGACAGTGCAATGAAGCAACTGTATGCACAGTGTATGAGCAAAGAAGTGTTATCAATTTCGTTTACATTTGACTTTTATGTATGCCGGATAGGATACAAATACAAATTCATTTAATAAGAAAATTGGTAACACTTCTTTCAAAACACACATTTTTTGTTCAAAAAGTACAAACGTAGTAATAAATGTCTTGTTTTAGCCGATACGCAATGCTCCACCCGGTAAGAAGTACGTTCGTTGCCCATGCAACTGTTTGTTGATATGCAAAAGCTCATCGCAACGGATTGCATGTCCAAGGCCTAATTGTAAAAGAATAATTAACCTGGCACCCAGCCCAGTTACACCTCCAGTGCCTGCTATGCCTGGTATGTGTCGTGTTACGTGTGGTCATTGTTCGGATACATTTTTGGTAAGATTTTTATTTTACAAAACAGTCCTTCCCTAACCCATTTCTCTTTGGTACAAAAGTTTAATACGTTCACCAATGCGTTGGCTCGTTGTCCACATTGCCGAAAAGTCTCATCAGTTGGATCGAAGTTTGCTTGCGGCCGTGGGGTGATCTTCTCCGTGCTGGGTTTGTTCTTCCTGATCGCTGGTATCGGAGTCACCGTTGGAACGTACAGATATGCCAAAGTAAGCTCCTTATTCATTAGCCATTATCTACAAAACTAAACTTTTATTTTTTCTTAGGATCACGGTGGAATTTTTGTTGCCTATATTGGCGCGTTCTTAATTGCTTCGTTTCTATTCGCTCGAGCGGTCTATTATTTCCGCCTTAAAGTTAGTGCCATAGACGGCCCAATGTAAAAGATTTAACCATTTTTTTTTATCATTCCTTTTTTGATATTACAAACAAGAAAAAAAAACTAAAATTCGAGAAAAAAAAAATAAACAAAACAATAAGCAGCAACAGTTGTAGTAACACGTACATAAATTAAACATAAAAAGAATATTTTTTCAACTCGTTTTTTTACAATAATTGTTGTTCGAGATGATAAATCTAAATCATGATAAATCAAAGGGAAACAAGATAAAATTAAAAGAAAAATGAAAAAAAAAAATCAAGTCTACCGTATAGAGCATGTGCCCAATATAATTTAGTACATTTTTTTTAGTTAAACAAATTGTTGTGTTGCTGTCGATAATGATTGCAGTTGCGATACGATTGGATGGGCAACGTTTTGTGTCGGCATTTGTTGTTCTGGTCATGTGCACCATGTTTCTGCGATTTCGATTATCGAATTTATAAATGTTTTAGTTCTCTATTTTGTTTTTTTTTTTTTACCTTGGTTGCGCCATTAGTTATGATTATGATGATGATAATGATGATGATGATGATTTGGCATGCAGAAGTGATGGGGGCTACCCTCTCTGTGTAACGAATGTTGTGTATTAGAAAACAAAAATCATTTTATAATTTATTTTTTCAAAACAAAAAAAAAAACATTTCATTTCCTCTATACACGCATACATATATTAAAATTTATAAATTTTCGGAACAAAAATAAAAAATATACAAGAAAATGGTTAAAATAATAATTTCATTAAACACACAGTACATAAGAATATATTTAGTGCCGGTTAGGAAAAGTATAATAAACACACATATACTAATGTAACAGTTCTTATACTAGTATGGGAGTATTTCATTACAGACAAAAATCAAGTAAATATATATTATATTATTGAAGTTATACACTTATAATATGAATAATGTAAATAAATTGAATAAACTTATAAAGAATTGTTTCTTTTATAAATAAATTCGATGTTGAGTTGGGTGGAGCTCTTGGGGGCTCTAGTATGAACAATTTTGGAGTACATTTTGTAAGGGTGGTTGCTGGCTGGACGGTGTTCCAGATCGCTTGTTGTAAGTATCATAAGATTTACATCACTTAAAGTACGGTTTTATTGTCCTTTTCCACAGAATACTTCCGAATTGTGTTCAACGTGGGGAAACTCGGCAGTCATTAGCAGAAAGTTATGCTGCGTTGTATACGCATTTCGAACAGAAAACTTAGGGAAAACGTCCATTGTTGTGAGATAAAACAGGGAGAGGCTCATCAACTTCTCACTGCGCCTTACAAATACAATAAAAAAAAGTTGATTCATCGAAATAAACGTCTCTACTAAGGACCAATCGTCAACAACAATGGAAAATTTTGTAAGCGAAAGTTTAGGCGAGTATGGAATAAGATGGCGCACTTTGTAAACCAACCCTACAAGCCTTGTACGTCTATTGACCAGTTCCAGCTTCAGAATAGTGAAATGCGGCATCGGAGGTAGACTATATGGTTATTATAACTTCTGTGGGTGAAGTGAAGTTTTGCATTTCATACATTATAAAGGTTCACTAGCGTCTAACCATTGATCATTGCTTAAGGTTATCCTACAGAATCGATTTTAAATGCAGGTAGCAAGCCTGTGGGCGCCGTGGCTCAGTGGTTAGTGTGTTGGACTATGGAGCAAGAGGTTCAAGGTTTGAATCCCAGGCGGGAACACCTAAAAGTTTTTCACGGCCCCACCTCGCGAGCGTCTGGCAAACATCCGAGAGTACAACTGTCCTGAGAAAGCTTCTCAAATAACAAATTGCCCTTCGGATACGGCATTAAACAGTAGGCCCCTTCCATTCGTGTAAAGAATATAACACGCACAACACGAATGGTTATGAGAAGCTAGACCCTGGGTCCCATCGACCTGTTGCGCCAAGTATTTATTTATTTTTAACAAGCCTGTTTAAAAACGACTCCGAGAAATACTCTCACATACAAACATTTGAGTATCAATTTGGTGTTCAAATGTTCAAACAAGCTACTTGTCCAAATATTTCAGTCTATTTCCGTGCCTCCCAGGACCTCAGAATGCAGAGACCTTCAGATATACTTAATTTCCTCAGGTGGTTTCTGAGTTTATAGTGTCCCGTCAAGAAGCCCGTTATTCCTGCTCATTTTGATACATGCTTCGAATCTTTTCCGGTTGTATTGCCCTAAAAGTTTCTTGGCTTCTCTCATACCCTGAGCGTTATTGCAGGCTCTTGCCCTACACTCCCTCTCTAGTTTCCTGCACTGTTCATGATCCCCTATTCCGCAGAATGGTTCAAGATCTGTAAAGGTGTCTGATGCCCCCAATGAATTGTACGTGATGCATACAAATAAAATAAAACAATATAAACGGTACATCAAAGTAGCGTTATCTGCACATTTATTTAAAAATAGTTCCTAAAATTAAAGCGATAATATAACATAAAGTTAAAGAAGGTGAACCTTCCAAATCTTACGTATAATTGATTGGAGGATTACTGTTGCTTGAGCTGTCGCCAGAACTTAAAGTTTCTGGGGTCTCCTCCTTAGCTTGAATACGAGATATACTTGGATCTTTTTTCTCTCTTTTCTCGCGATCCTTATCTTTGTTGTGCTTATGTTTATGCTTGTGTTTATGTTTCTTCTTGTCCTTCTTCTTCTTTTTCGTCTGAAAATATTATGTATGAATACATCTGAACAAATTTAGTAATTTTTTTGGTTACCTTTGAAGAATTATCTGATTTTGATTTGCTATCGTCTTCTTGTTTGAACATTCCAGGCTCAAACCCGACCGGGCCAGGTGTCGGAATTGCACCAGGTAAAGATATTGAGTTGTCCGAGTAATATTCAGTTTTTAACCTTTTCGTCTCTCCAAGAAATAACGCAGTGTCAACGGCAATGCAGGATTTGACGTCAATACCCTCAGCATCGTATGGTTCCACGTTGACCTCGTCTTGTTCTACTTTGATGGGAGGTTCTTCGAACGCTTCGGAAGCAGGCCTTTTAATGGCACTCACTGGTTCAGGTAGTTCCCGCGGGGAATCAAGGTCGAATGGTTTGATATCCAGATTAGATGATCGTGGTTTCGGTGCGGATTCCTTAACGAACTCCTTAAACATGCCGGAAACATCGGCAGATTGCAAGGAAACTGGTTTCTTAATGCCATACAAGGCGTAGTATAGATCCACCATGTCACATCGCAACTTGGTATCGTGAGAGAGATTGTTACTGTTGATAGGAAGTGGTTATACGATTGTGGTTTTAAAATCAAGATTGCTACGTACTTCATATTTCGCCAAATGCGTTCGACAAGTTCCGGCTTATCCAGGCGGCTTCTCTGCATCTTCGTGAAGGGTGGGTTCTCTATAAGGAGACGTGCCAAAGCATGGCGTGCTGCGGGATCTGGATCTGATTCCAGTAGCGTTATCAAATGATCGAGATCTTCCCAACGACCGTCAACTTTTACGAAGTCCACCAGGCATTCCATGGCAGCTATGCGAACATCGATGTATTGTCCATATGCTGCATAGCAGCGGTAAATTTTCGGCAAAGATGGAAGATGACCACATTTCTGTAGTTTTCTGATTACTTTGAGACATGACACCGAAACTGTGTATTTGTATGAGGGAAGATGTTTCTCTAGGTTAAGGAGACGTGTGACTTCTTCCAGCACCACTCTGCGAATTAAGTTTAATTTATTTATGTTGGTTGAGGCTTTAAGTTGAAACTCACTTGGCATCAGCAGAAAGATTTTCAGACGTAATAGGCGCTCCTCGAAGGACCACAGATACCACTGGAGTGATAGAGTTTCCCAGAGCGTCTACCAAAGCAGCTCGATAGTAATTATCGGAGTAATGGTTCCTTGTGTTGTCGTTATACTTGAATAGATCCAAAAGGAACCGAATTACCTCTGGTGGACAGATTCCATGCGAAGTGCGAAGTCCTGAAATAAATTGGTTTAACATCAAGCTAAGACCTCTTTTAGCTCCAAACTCACCTGACATTGCGACCGGTATGGTCTTCTGCAGGAAGTAGTGTTGGAAATTGGAGAAATTATTTTGCTTTATTATGTGCGGCGCACTAAAGGAGCCGAAGAACTTCCGAAATATGTTCAGCATAGCCGGTGGGCCATTCCATGATGTGACCATAGCATTTGCCACCTACAACAAAGTACATACCTCAATCAAAGTAGCGTAGAGAAACAAGTTTTTACCCACCTTTGTCAAACAATGAGCTGCTTCGCAGCGAACCTTAAAGAAACACCTTTCATTTTCGATTGTATCGGTGAGAGCCCGTCTAGTCGCCGAAGTTGGGTACTTTTCCAGCGCCTGAATCGCTTCAAATTGAGCTGTAACGTCCCTTTCGTGTCTAAGTTGGAATTGCCATTGAAAATCGGGCTGTTCAATATTTAAATCTCTTAATAGAATCATTTCAGGATCAAGCCGAATCCACAGCACCGGAGAGTCATCCATAGCCGACAAATCCATGTCAACTTCCTCGCCTGTGCAGAGGGGAATTTTCTTCTTTTTATTTCGGCGACTCTTTGAATGACACGTGATGTCCGCTCGTACAACAGTGTTTTCTATTTGCAGAGTGTGCTTAAAGGTTCCGTCTAACTCTTGTAGTTGCACCAACAACGGACCGTTGTATTTTTTCACGCCCTTCTGGCTCACAGAATCTTGTCGAACTTCTAACTCAATTGTGTTTCTCTTTCGATTGAATACCGAGGTGAGCGAGAACTTCGCATGACCTCCTGTTCGCACCCATTGGTCCATGAAAACCGACATATCCTTACCAGTTACGGTGAAGATAGCCTTGATAAAGATATTCGTGGAGATCAGCAGGTGATGCCACAGTCCATTCCCTATTTTGGTGCCCGCTGCGTTTGTAGCCAGAGCTAGTTGCTTATTGAACACTTGTAGCAGTAGCTCCTGGCCGATACGATCCTCCAACATTCGAATAACCAAGTGGGCCTTGCGCCGCATCGCCTCGACGTACTTTGGTGACACAGTGTGCAAGCTT
Source organism: Xylota segnis (assembly GCA_963583995.1). Classification (NCBI taxonomy): domain Eukaryota; kingdom Metazoa; phylum Arthropoda; class Insecta; order Diptera; family Syrphidae; genus Xylota; species Xylota segnis. The sequence goes on from OY757238.1 coordinate 43,881,299, forward strand.
TTGATGGGAAAATAATGCGGAACTTCCTGTGATTTGTTTGCCACATTGGCGGGATTCGACGTGGAAACTGGCAATGGAGCTGGTGGTTGACTACAATCTAAGATGATACCTCCATACTGCTCTTCATAGCGCACCACTGAGGCGAGTTCCTTTTGAATCCACTCGCGGTACTCGTTGTTACCGAAGCATTTTTTCGAGTACAACCCGCAGAGGTACTCTGCAATGCCTTTCGCCAGCCAAGTGTCTGACCACCGTTGCGTGGTAATGAAGCACCCAAAGAACTGTTCGGCTATTGCTTTCGTCATGGCCGTTCGAGTTCCGTACGTTTGATCAATGATCGCAATCGAGTGCAAGAGATGCGTGGAAACTATACTCAAAGTTGCGTAAGCGGCGATATTTACATCCGCTTCGTCAACGAACACTTGCTTGTAGCACGAGAACGGATACCGGGTCGACAGAGTTTCTTCGAAGAATTCAAACGCTTCGTGCATGTATCGCACGGAGTTCTTGAGCAGTGGCATCAGCTGCGGCAGGCAAAAATGAGTCACTTCATGCATATGCGGATCCACGTAGATCTCGAAAGGTCCGATGGCCAGTGCTATGTTCGGTGCACTCACTGGTGTTGTCAGCGAGTAGTGAAATGTTTTTCGTCTCAAGTCTGGAGTCATGACAACCTCCACCAACTCCCCACAGGAAACAGCAGTGAGGTGCTTGTCAACAGTGAATTCAAGTTTCCAAGTGCATGGATCGGCAAAGCTATCCACGCAAGGGAACCACAGACGAGTGGAGTTCTCATGTCCGTATGTAAACATGTGAGCTGAGTTGGGAGTCGGTGGCTGACCCTCTACTTCCGGAGGAATCACAAAATGAATTCCTCCCTGGGGGTTTTCAATGGAAAACTCAATGCCTATGCGTAGCCCACGACCCTCCTGAATCATATGGAAGCCATCCGGCGGAACTTCAACTATCAACTCGCCGGCATTAACATCGGGGTTTGTTTTCTGTGCGGCAGACAGGTGGTGCTTCGAAAAGGTCTCAAGAGATCGCCTACAAAACAAATACGATTACTAAATGAATTAGTATGCGACTTTTGTACCCACGTTTTGGTGTCCAACTGGCAGACATTCATAAACGGATCGAAGTACACGAATTTTGCTTCGCAAACATCGTTCAACACGACGCGATAGATTCGACATTGCTGTGAGTTCAGACGGATTATGTGCAGATTTTCCTTCGCCGGGACTATTGTTAGCTCAACGAAACCCTGGAAAACAATATGAATTCATTATCTTTTGTATCAGAAGATGATATACTTTGACTTACGATGATACTCTTGCGATCGAAGCTGATCCCGGTGAGGCTGACAATTTGGTGAGCTGTGCTGGCAGGAAAACAAAAAAAACATAAGTCTCGGTGTACTATTCATAATCAATGGAATACTTATAATTTAAATGGACGTGTGATCTCTGGTTTTTCGGGTTCCACTTTCATTTTAGTAGATTTTAATTGAATTCCTAGTTTTTTAGAAAAGAAAACAATCTAAGCACGGTGTTTACATGGCTTTAGCAAGTGAAAATTATGACGTTTTTGACAATGTATCTGAACAGTGGAGCCATGGAAAAGTGAATTCATCATTGAGGCTTGTGAAGGAAATGTAATCAAAAATGGTTGCATTCAGTGGAGCAAATGTCATAAATTCATGAATATTTTTTCAAAATGTTTACTAAAAATGTGTTTTGAAACTTTTGCTAAATGTTATCAGATACAAAGCCTACTTTTAAATTAACTTTGTTTTAGGAGTAAATTAATACACAACAATATATTTTTACTAATGTCATTTGACATATAGTTCTATAAACACATTAAATTAAAAGTTTCCATATTTTTGGGTAAAAATTCTAAAATGGCCGATGATGATATTCCCGTACCAAAAACATTTGAGGAACTATTTGTAATTTATTCGAATTATAAAATTGATCCACTCGATGTCGATAATGAAGTCTATGATGCGATTTTATTGACTCAAATTGATATTTGGCTGGAAAAGTCTCAGCTTTTAAAAACTCAATTTAGCTTAACGGATACTGGAATGGCCTGGATGAAGTTTAAGTACAAAATATCGAGAAAAAGCTGGATGAGTTAAAGTTTTTTTTTTTTTTTTTTTGAATTTGTTTCAGAAAATGGCGGCTGGATTATTACGAGTTCCTAGAGCTACTGAAGGAATTGTGTGCTGCTAAGGACTTAGACTTAGATGAAATTAAAGAACAAATGACTGAAGCAGGAGGACCAACATCAGACGCTGATCAAAATGTCGCTGTTAAATAGATAATCATTTAGTAAAGCAAATATATTGTATATACAAGGTGTATTTTAGAACTTTTCCGAGGGATAGGTATCTGGTTCTGGTCAAGCTTGGAGATTCACAGAGGAAGTGCGTTGTGTCTTTCGTCTCTGCGCTACTGATTCCCATTCTTTTTCTTGATTTGTAGCCTGTGAGGATACCAATGAGGAAAGTCAGCTGTGGTCTATTGAGTAAAATAATTTCTTTGGTCTGGAGGAGGAGAGTGCTAGTCCGAGGAGATTTTGAAATTAAAAGAAAAGACTAGCTAACTCCTTTCGTTTCCTTGCAAGCTCATTTGTCCCGGAATCCTACATAGCGATATCCTGTGTCTAGAGCTTGGGAATTTGAGTTCCTATTTACATACATCTCTTGGCCAGTTTTGAGTTGGATGTGGTAGAAGTGATAGCTTTGATGGCTTCTAAGTGCTTGTTAGAGCAAAATGACTCCTGCATATTTCGGTGATACCATATGTTGGGGTTCTCAGGTTTTTGGCTTTACAGTACCAAGACACTACCCATCCGTAAGCAAGAATAGGCCTAACGATGGCAGTGTATATCCAGTGGATAGCCGTCAAGTCTAGGAACCAATTTTCTACCGAAAATTCTGCTCCAAGCGAAGTGGTCAAACTCTACATAAAATCACACAGGTGAAGCTAGAGATACCCTTTGTTAGAAGGGGAAGTCCTTTTGTATGTCCTGTATGGTAGATTAGTAGATAAAGACAAACAATCGTTTAATGTACATTTTGTTTTTATTATAAATTATTTTCTAACAGAAAAAAAAAAACGTTACACGTGCTAGAAAGTATCTCCTTATTTACTGATATTTTTTCATTGCTTATAGGGTAGAGGATAACACCTAGGAAATGTCGAATCCGTTGTAAAATATAAATAACAAGTTAAACTAAACTGGAAAACTAAGTGTACAGCACAAGGAAAAATGTGCACTGTCCATCAATTACGACGATGGATTCTTTCCAGGAACAACTTCTTCGGCCTGCTCTCGTGGGTGACGTGGCTGTTGCTGTTGTCGTTCGTGGGGTAATGGTCTTAGGTAAGTGATAGATCCACCGGGCCCGGCATTACGCTGGGCATGACGATGAGGAATTTCAACATGCTGTCCTGGATATTCTGGATGTTGCTTGATGTACTGCTCGAATGGTACTGGAACTGGGACGGGTACAGCTTCGACTGGATATCCAGCATCGACGAGAGCTTGGAACTCAGCTTGACTGATGGGTTTACCATTTGGTGGTGGCAATCCCAATGGCTTTGGACTTCCCTGTAATTTGGACTTTTGAGATGGCTGTACGCCAGTACTTTGTGAAACGAAAATGCTGGACTGCGACGGAGCTGGTGATGGAATGGGATATTGATGGAATTCCGAAGGTGGCTGAGAAGGTTGTGGCTGTTGCTGTTGTTGGGCGGGTTCTGTGTAGTAGAATTGTACTGGTCCTAGGTTTTGTTTGACCTGAGGCTTTGACTTTTGACTTTGTTGTTTGACCCGGTACTGACTGCTAGATGAAGCGGATTTGCTTGGTTTCGTTGGGGACGATTCGATGACGTATTGTGGTTGAGATGTGGAGTAAGCATTTGGAACGTATTTCTTGTGTTGCTGGTGTTCATGAGAGATTGATGGAACTGTTGGTGATGGTTGGAATCCGCTGTATTGAACAACAGATGGGGCGAAGGAGTACTGACTTGCTTGGCCTTCAGTTGTTTGTGGTGATGGTGTCGTGGAGTAGGACTTTTGTTGCAGGAAGGGTGATCGACTGGAGAGAACGGCTGGTGGTTGGGAGTGGCGATATCCTGCTGGTCTGTTGGAGGCAAGTAACTTTTCAATTTCTTTTTCCAGGGAGGACTCAGCCAATGGATGATTGGGAAGTGTCCTGTAGCTTATGGCCGATGGACCGTGGTAGAAGTTAACTGCTTGTTCCCTGATTTGTGCCTGTTGTTGAGGTTGCGGCTGGACCCGAAGTTGCTGTGGCTGTTGACTGGGAAGCGGAAGGTACTGAGGCCCTTGATGAGGGGCCACTTGTTGTTGCTGACTGTAGCTGGCATATTCAGGGTTTTCTTCTACCTTGGAACGATAGCTACTAAGACCTTGCCGCTCTACTGGCATTGGACGACTCTGTGGACCCGCCTTAGGGTATGACGCTTCTTGTATCGCTCTTGCCTGCAATTCCTCTTCAATCAGCTTCAACAAGTGCTCTTCTTGAATAGATTGGAACTGTGGCTGCTGTTGATGTTGCTGCTGTTGTTGCTGATGCTGCTGCGGGATGTATGCCGATGGTCGGAATTGGACAGGACCTGGGTTAAGCTGAACTTGGGGTTGCGCTTGCGGTTGCAGTTGTTGTACATACTGCTCTTCGGCGGCATATTGCTGTTGTAGCTGGGCCGCTGAAGGCTTCTTTGGCACTGTATGTGATTTGCCCTCCGCAACAGCCTTGGCTTGATGATTCCGACTGATGTCTTGCAGATAGGCAAAGTGCTGAATCTATAAAAAGACAAGAAAATTGCTTATCAAAATGGAGACACAGTGCTGAGCTACTATCGTAAATCTTTCAATGCAGACAATGCGTGGGAAGAAAGTGGCTCAGATTGGGAAACACACACAAAAAATAAAGAAAAAAAAAAATTATAATAATTGCAGAGTAGGTACATGGTGTATGGAGTCTTTCTTCGCGTGCGCCATGGGAATCTCTCCTCATCGATTCACAGAGATGTGTGGTTGGGCAATGTAATTGCTAGGGAGCTGGCCAAAGAATAACAATGCGACTCTATTTCTATGCTGTGCGCTGACAGTCATGGCTGATGGATGTGAGTATGTTGTCGGTGATATTGCACAATGTAGGCGGCGAAGGTGGCTGCGTGTAATTAATAACCGAAACGATGTGAAACGAAAATTGTCACAGTTTCGTTGGCAACAGGGCAATGCGAAATTTATTAAAATTGTGGTAATGTCCAATGTAATGCTAATCTTGGCAAATTGGATCTCAGCGTTACACATGCGTTGTTGTATTTTACATAATTTCCTTATAAGCGGAACAATTACAAGTACAAGTATGTTAAATACAAGCAATGTTGCACAAGGTACAGCATGTGTAGTATAGGAATGATGTAGGTGAGGGATCCTTATCCCTCTTGGTAATCAGATCGAAAATCATGACTAGCTATTGTGGGGTTTATTAGTGGAGAGGAAATGGTGTCTTGAATTGGATTGGAGTCAGCGGTTGTCGGCGCTTAGGCATGGACACACTTAGATAACTGATCGAGTATGCAAAAGTTTCCTGGTTTTTCGCTACGAGAGAGTAAGAAATTTCCCCATGCTACGAATTTTAGTGCAGGAAATTTCTTTGCACTGATTTATGAAATGTATCAAATCTGTCAGATATCTGTACCAAATTCTTTGTTGTTTGTGTATTTGTATACATTTGCATTTGACGTTTAAAAAGTGGGTACATTTCGTAGGTTTCGCGTTCGTTTATTTTTTGGGATTTTACCTCTCTCTGAGAGAATTTTAACGTCACTCCTTGAAATTTCACAATCTACAAATTTTGATACAGAAAGTACGAGAACAGACCTAATATTCATAGCATAAGGCAAATTTCTAACTCTGTCGTAAGCACTTTGTTTCAAGAAAAACTACGAAACTTTTGCAGAAATTTGTAGAAATTCGTGAAAATCCCCGAACAGATCTAATATTAATTACCAGCTGCGACGTTCTGTTTGACAGCGAATGTCAATATAAATGCTAAATCCTTGTGAAGACACCTTCGGTTACGTCTCCACCAAAAATTAAATCGGGTATTTACCGAAGTGTCTCTAACTCATCACAGATCCTTAAAACCTTCGCATTTAATGGTCTCAATAGATTGCGGGCTCAGCAGTAATGAAACCAATTTGAAGGGCAGAATTCTATTTCGTAAATGAATCGTTCCCAGGGATTTCACTGCTAATATTTCAAGGACGAGTTAAAATTTACTCAAATAGTTCAGGTCTCGGCTAGCAGCACAAGGATTGTGTGTAATAGTTGGTCTAAGAGCTCTATTCCATTAGTTGTATCTTATTTCCAAAAGTTTTGCTTATTTCCAAATCCAATTCAGGACAAACACAAACATCCTGTTAGCAAAGATATACCTTTTCGTTAAAATTTGAACGCGATTACATAATTCAGTGATGTGTGTCCATAAAAGTTTTATTGAACTGAAGCCGATTCTTGAAATATGCCTCTGACTCATGCATCTGATATTACCAAAGCATTCGCGACCTTCTCTCCAAAAAAAAAAAAAAAGTAAGTATACGACACAGTACTCATACATAATTTTTTTCACCATACGATTTTTAAACTCATTGGAGTTTACCTACTTCACACGTTTATCATTAAACACAAATAATCACTTAAGGTTCTGCGTTTAGTTGGGTACTTCGCAATACCACTTAGAGATATGCATCTCTAACCAAATTTCCCATCCCCGTGTAATATGTCCACCACCTTGGTGCAAACATTTAAATTTACAAAAAAAAATAACAACAATACTTTGTTATGGGTATTCATAAGAAGCAAAGACTTAATGAGAGGCCATACCACGAATGAAAAAATGCTAAAGACATCCGCCAGCACTTAAGGTTGATGCCAATGGACCGAGGAATTCTACGGCTTACACCACCACCGCCACCCCTCTGCTGTGATAATCGAAGAAGAAACGTGAACTTCAAGTCACGACAGCGACCTCTTGAATAATCTTTTTATTTTTTTTTTCTTTTTCTGGTAGTAACTTATATTCCAGAATACCGTGGTGCCATTGCATTAACCTTTTGTCTTTTCACTTTCACAATACAAACAGCTCGACACGACTCAACGCGAGCCGCGTCGCATTGTCGATGTTTCCTGAATTATTATTAGTAAAAACAGAAATCATTATAAGTAGAAAAATAAATGCAAATATCGAGCGTGCTTTCTTCTCCGAAGGCAGATACATTTATGAAATGCACTCTGAGATAGATAATACCAGTCTTGGTTGGGTGAAGAAAGTGCAAGTGATTTGAATAGATGCAAATGTATCGAAAGTTATTTGAAAAGTAAAAAAACCGGAACCGGAAACCGGTTCAAAGAACATAAATAAAACTTTTCTTACCTCTTGACTTTGCTCCAGTTGTGGTCCTAGTGCTTGTAACTGCTGACTTTGTGGCCTACTCGTTGGTTGAAAGTTGCGTAACTGCTGTTCATGCGGCGATAATGGACGGATTAGAAAATGACCTGGCTTTGGGCCATAAATCGTTTCTTGCGGCTGTTCAGGATCATCGTGTTTTTCATTAGGATACGATGCCGTCTCACGTGAGCCTATTTGTCGTTTGTCCTTGGTGTCGGATGTTGCACTCTTTGTTTCCTCACCGGCGGAGACTTTAGATTGGTCCGCTTTTTTGTCGAGGCCGTATGCATTAAGAATGCCTATAAAAAGTGAAATAATAAACAGATTACCAAAGATTACAAAAAACAGCTTAAGAGAAATCGTAGCTCAGTAATGGGACCATAGTAATAAAATGAGAAGCCAGCCGACTTGCTGCAGCAGCAGCAACTAATTACTTTGTGCAATTAATGCCAGTGAATGGGATCTCACAAGTTTTACATACTTACACATATGTATTACACATTACTTGTGGTTTTTCTTTGAGTTACTTAGCTCGCTGGAGTCGTATGAAAATCAAGGCGGTTTTCCATGGCCGTGGTGGACCCTAATAAGTTGACGTATGCGGTTTATCGCGCCCTCTGAAACACGAATGAGTTGAAGGTTCTATTTCGGTTTATTTTACAAAAATATCAGATATACAGATGCACCACCGAGCTCTCTATTGATGAGTAAGTAGGTTGGTATCTTAAGGGAAAGCGGGGCTGCACAGCATTTCAACAGGAGTAAAATAATTGCAAATAAATTCGCAGAAATTCAATTGTCCTTTACTTGTGTGCTTCCCAAAGTCTTAACACAATAGGGAATCGTTCCATTAGATCAAGGTTGATCAGCAAATAAAGTCGATTTCAAGTCTCGGTGGATACATCTCAGTTCCGATAGTAACTGGCGAGATTTCAGTAATCCATTACAACTTAAAAATGTTTTACTTTTTCCCTAAAGTATCTTCAAAGCTTGAAAAGCTGAAAAACTGACCACTTTTGACCAAAGGCAGGTTCCTCCATCAGATTCATCTATAGCATCGAGAAGCCTCCAAACACCATGTACTAACTTTTTCACTTGGATCCAAATGCATTATATTATTATGTTTTCACTTTAAACAGGATGTGCGTTCTATTGTAAAAAACATTGATTTTGGTAAATACGACCAAGCACAAGCAACACCCTTTAAAACTTTTTCTCTTGATGATGAGAGCGATCGATGATTAGACAGTCCTCGAATTTTTGAAAGACTAGGCTTTGCTTCTTGAAAAATTACTCGAAAATCATTCGTTCATACAATAAGAGATTGCTTCCCTAATCGTCAATAGAAAATGAATTAGAACTCAGGGAAAATTTCAATCAATTTCGAAGGACTTTTTATGAAATAAAGGCATTGATTCAACAAGGAGAAATGATCTTTCCATTCTTAGAATAGAAAACTGAAAAATGTTCATACGCTTCTATAAGGCGTAAAACCGGATTCAGTTCAAGTTCTTTCCCGTTTGTACGTCATTGCCCACAAGATTCGAGAAAGTATTTCGGAGTCTCATTAGTCTCATTTCGATTTGAAATTTGCTTGGATTCGGATTCAAAGAGTCAAAAATTCCAATCCAATCTTGAAGCTATTTCTAACAGCTATTCCTTTGCTCAATGATCAGTTTTAGAACGGATGAAGCCTGAGTGCAGCATGAGAGACATTAAATTTTCCCCATCCTTCACGATCTAAAGCAAGATAATTCAAAGAACTGGTTCGCAATATTGCCATTTGACTTCCTCAGTAAACGGAATTAAATAGTAGGCAAATTTGGTATTTTTAAGATCAGTAAATCTAAAAACTTCAAAGAGTAACAACTTCGTGGTAAGCCACTAAGTGGACATGCTGACTCATTAGATTGTACTGTGTTGAATAGTTTAGCCTTATATTCGCGCTATTTAACAAATAAGTAAACAACAAACTAGAGCAACGAAGGAAGAAAATATTCTTTTAGGTACGTACTAGAGCAAGAACATAATTTGTCCTTAGATTCGTCTGCACGTACCTCTGTAAGAACTTTGCCACTTTTTTCTCACAATGACGATGAAATATGAATCACTGAAACAGTCGTCTCGAGGCAGTCCTTTCAAAAATCAACCGCATCTCTGTGCTTTAAACATATCTGCCTGCTAGTCATTGCTAGACAAAAAAAAAACCCAAGAACATAGTACCGTGAAGACGTTCCCACGTTGTACATAGTACACAGAGACTTTCATAGCACTACAGCCAATCAACTAGCCACCTTTGGCAATGTTTGAATGTCACGCCACCCACACTTAACAAACAATGAGACATCTAAGTATGTGAGTCAGATGGCTCTGGAGCTCATTTCCAGATCCGAGCTTGATGGGTGCCAAGCCTCTAAAGATCACGACCTTGTAGTTCACTAGAAAAAGATCATGTTCATTCCCATTTGAAAAAATATTGGATGAATCTACTTTTTACGATTTAATGAAAAATCTGGTTAACTAATTAGTGTCTGGAAGTATCCTGTAGTGTGGAATACGTACGTCTGTAGTAGATCTTAAAATCGTAAGTTTGAAGGAAACAATAATTGAAGAATTCGGATTACCCGTTTTTGAGAAAAGTTTGGGTTCGGAAAAAGAAGTAATACTGAATAACATGTCGTACAATGTAACATTTAGAATACAATTTAACTTTGTTGAACAAGAGAAGAAATTTGAATTCATATTCACTAGTTGAAGCTTCCGGTTCCGCTAATGTACTTTAAAAAGGGCTAAGTATCAATAAGTACATACGAATGTACATACGTACATTGTGGCAAAAACTCAAATCCCTTAAATCACTTTAAGAAAATCGGTAAAAGTGGGCGTGGTTTATTATATTATATTATTAAGTCTATCCCCGCCCTCTCACAGCGTATTTTCACTAATTTCTGAGAAAATTAACGAAATCCTATTCGAGTATGTAGAAGTTTTGTAGTTTTTCAGAAAAGAGATTACTTACGAGAAAGTAAGAAATTTCCCCATGCTTCGGATTTTAGTACAAGAAATCTGCTAAATCAGTCAAATCCCTAATTTTTTTTGATTTACTAAAGAAGAGAGTTCTTTTTTTTTGGACAAGTTGGATGGAACAGGGGGGCATTACTTTGTCGAATTTGTGATTCAAAACTTAATAAGCATGCGGTACGAAGTCAAGCCTATCAATAGGTGGTTCAAACGTTATAAGAATATTTAGAGACACTGGCTAAATTTTTATATATAGAGATGAAGGTTTATGTCCGATAGACCACATTAAAATTATCCAAAAAAAATTAAATAAAGAACATGAAATTTAGGTCTGAACACAAATATAATAGTTTATTTGAATTTATAACCGTGAGACCAATTCAATTCTTAGACTTACCTAAAATAAGGCAGCATACGAGTAGTGTTGTCTTCATAGTGCCTAATAAATTCCAATATTAGGAAGTTAACTTTTTCTTAAAGTTACTTTCTACAAGCTGATTACGAGTTATTTAACACACAACTTTTTTATTTACGAAACAATACACATTTTTGTTAAACTCTTTTTTATTTTGTTTTATTAATCCCTGTTGCACAATATCCTTTCGATTAAGATCCTCCGGGTAGATGCAGTATATTTTTTCCACACTAATTAATAATTTACAATTAACGAAGTAAGAAAAATACACTCTCTACACACGTTATATACAGATATAGGCGCCAAGAGATCTTAACAATTCACGTAACGTTTCGATGGAATAAATTTTCCGGACTTAAGACAACATGCCAAGAGAGGACGGATACTCTATGCGGCTCCAAACACGATTCTGTGGAATGAATCTATCTTGCACTGGCATTTATAAAAACTCACCACCGATGAGACCTTTTTGTTAGATTTAGTATGTGTTTTCCCTGGTTGTTTGTCTTTTTCTATTTTTATTTTTATTTTTGTTTTTCCCATACGGAAAGAGAAAGGCCATCTATGGTTGTGGTACTGATGGAGTTCCATCTACTTTATCCACGGAAGTGAGGAGGTGGGCATTGTGTATGTCTTGTGTTTAAATTTCCATTATATTTTTTTTTTTTCAGTCTTCTTTTCGGGGATATTGCATGATATGTATGTTATCCCGCGTCAATAGATTTTCCAATGAAGGTTCCGAAAATGAAGATTAATGTGTACAGGTCGAGTGTGGTGTAGCTCTAGTTTTAACTCCAAAAGTGGACACTATACTTGTGGTATTCTTTATGTTCAACTGGTTATCGATATGTAGGTTAAAATTTGGATTTTCTTCTTTGAAACACACGGAGATACTTGTAGTCTTAGCATGGAACTTTTGCATCTTGTTATAGCTGTGTGATGCTATACAATGGTTAGCTTGGTATCATGGTAGGTGTTTAATTGGCTGGAGAAAAACGAGTAACAAAAAAAAAAAAAAAACACACGAACTCCTGTAAAGTTTTATTGTCTGATCTCGTTATTTGGCGACGAGGAAAAAAATCTGAAGACGTAATCCATCGCATGTTGGAATGCTTTTGGCCGAGGAGAGAAGTTGTAAATTACCATGTTGGATTGTATTTGTGTGTGTTTGTATAATTTTGGATTTGTGCAACCCTAGGTAATGACAGGTACTGAGATCTGATAGGCTTTGAATAAGAATTTATTTGGAAACTCACAAGTAGTACAACATGGCGACCTTAACATTTGGATCAGCGATGTTTTTTTTTTTAAGATTTGAAATAATGCTACCGCGCAGTTTAGTCAGTGAAATTATGTTGTCATTTGAATTAAATTCACATAGTTTTGCTAAGACGATTCTTGTGGACGTTGGAATGTCGCTGTGATTTGTTCTTTAGACGGCACCCAGCAAAGAAATGTCAGGCCATGTTTTAGCTGAGGTTTCGAAATAGAAAAGGTTCCATAGAATATAATTCCCAATGTATTATTAAACTGAACTGGAAAATACTTTGTCCACGTTTTGGTAAGAACTCAGCTGAAGAAAAATTGGAAGTGATTCACACAAACGATAGCCAAGGTCTAGGCTGAAGAATTGTGAAAAATTCAAGGCTCAGTCTTTGCAATGTTGGAACGAACACGCGGACTAATTGTCATCTGGTTGAAAATTCTGATTAATTAAGAAGCTATTCAGATTCCAACTATTGAAAAGACTGGATCAGCTAACAAAATGATGGAGAACGTTCTGAGTAAATATCAACGAAATGAATGCGTTCAATACTTCCAACTTGGAAGACGACTCGCATGATCTAGAAAATATTGATCCTACCAGTTCTGCTATGTGTCGAAAGCGTGTCGATAAGTAGGTTAGCAGATACGCTAACACTTTCGAGCGGAAATATCTTCATTAAATATTCGTATTCATTGTATGTGAGGAGGACGAATGGAGTAGAAGATACAACCGTGAGCTCTATAAGCTATATCAGGATGTGAATGTAGTCCAAATAGTCAACACCGTCATATAGGCACCATCGAGAGGATTCTTCGAATCATAACCCCCAGTTTCTTGACTTCTTGGTGTAGACCGATTCACGACACCTGGAATCGAAGAAAGGGGAAGGATGTCGTTCTCACTCAGAAACTCTGTATTTTTTCATTTGGCAAATTGCGGTCAAATTTTGCTTTGACAAAATCTGATTTATCGATATCATGTCGTCAACCATATGAGTTAACTTATTGTTAAATGAATACTCGACTACGAGTTCCATTTGTCTAACATTTAAGCCAAGCTAATTGTCCAAAATATATGAGCGTCTAAAGCCATTTAGCAATGAGTGCAGTACATTAGACAAAGTAATCATAATCACTAAGGACGCGTATAAGTTCATTTAATGCCAGTCTACATATGTCCAGTTTAAGAATCGTATATAAAAGCAATTCCAATTGATTGGTACTATGCTAGACGACGCTATCACATCATCATCGCAGCCAGGCATCACACTCCAGGTACTTACATATGTCTGGCTAACCACATAAAGAAATATGAAACAATGATACAATAAAAAATCATATGATTTTCCTGCACGACATCGCAAGGTTCCGCGCCAGCAATTCCAGATTAGCAGATTTTTCCAGCAATTCCATTCATCCGTGCTCCAACTATTTGGGTTTCTCAAAGACAACTGAAGTGAATCCAACACATAATAGGAAACGCTATCAACAAAATATTATTGTGAACATTTGCAGACACAATACGAGGACATAACATTTTCAAAATTAGATCGCGGAAGTACATATTATTGTTTCGCTGTTTACACAGCACCCAACTTCCGTAAGTCGATCTTGCGATTAAGAACACCTAAATCTACTTAAATACTCACTATTCTCCCTCAATCAAACTGGGCCAGTGATTTCAAATGGGAAAACTCGAAAGCCAAACTATAAATCATTTCGATTTTCCGCTTACTGAATTCCGCCACCCAATTTGTGTCATGCCAGCCAGCTAGCCACCTCGCTACCATTGATGTGATTTGTTCGCAAAAGATCGTTTTGAGTATCCGCCACCTGGTGGCTGCTACTCCGGCCAAATGCATTTTTTTTCTGTATTTAAATAAAAGACCTTCAGAATCCCCCATTGCGATGTGAGCTCGCTGTAGGAAATAAAGGAGCAATCACAGTCAGAGAAATACGGACTGCAAAATAATGACAGCACTGGATTACTGATCGAATTTTTTTTTATTAACAGAATCCGTGGAGACAGAAGCGGATTTCACGAAATACTTTGTGAGATGTTATGTCATTAATTACAAATGAGATACAAAGATACATTACTTATGTATGTACTTCGGAGGATGAATTAGAAGAGCTAACTGGGTGTGTCGAATGCGGTAAGAGTCTGTTTTTTATTCATGGCCAACTATTGGATTGGTAATTAATTATGGCAGCGATAATAATAGGAGATTAATGAAATTATAGTTGTAAATGGTTGTAGATTTTAGATATGATTTGGACATGTCTACGGGTATATGGGTGATTTAGCAAACAAAGGGATGTTAATGTTGTTTGTAACAAATCTACAAAAACTGAGCTGCTGTACAAATTACGAAAAAATTGTATCAGCATTGCCTGACAAAACATTCACTTTCTTATTTTCGAAATCAGTTGATTTACAGCAAAGTCTAAACTAATATTTGCAATTGTTATAGAAAACATTGTAACTTAAAAAATAAACATATTTGCAATAGTTGGTAGTCAAAACCGACTGCTTAAATGATGCGTTTGATCTTGAACACCAAGTTTGTAGCTAGTAATGTCAAATTTCCAATTCATTCGGATTCTGTGATACAGTTTCGAAATTCGTAGAAAAACTTATACAACGACAGAATATGTGATAGATGTGATAGTCAAACACTGTCAGTTTATTACGTTGACTTGACATTTTCGATTTTAGTGATCCTTCTAGTTTAGATGGCGCTGCAATTATCAAGTTTTCTGGAGAGACTTCTTGGTTGATATTCAGCCTCACCTCGGGGATTATAGTGCCACCTAAGGAACAGATTGCCACTAATCGTTCAATCGGTAGACGTTTCTTTCTAAGAATGTATCTTGGCCTGTCACTATCTCAGTCAGTCACGATTATCAATAACTTCTATGTGCTTTGTAACATTGTCAGATGAGACATAGATTAAGGTTCCCGATCCGATTGTTCCTATTACGGAAAGTGACATTTATGAATTCACTCAACCTTAATGCATTGCCCACCTTTTCAAGTAAAGAGAGGAAAATCCTTTTGATAAAGAAACCTTTGTAACCAAGTACATAATGTGAAAGGAAGTATCGCTTTGCCTGGTTGTCTGTTCAAATGGTCCGAAACTCATTGAAAGATTTTAATGCGCTTTTCACTCTCCTAAAAATATTCCAAAGGAAGTTAAGGCGAAGAAAACTGTATACTATCTCGTGCGAGACTGTGGACTAATTGGAGAAAAAAATGTAGGTACGAAAAATGAAAGGCACAGCCAAAGTTATGCATATAGGTACATATGAGATACTTAATCGAAACAAAAACCATTTAAGAGGAGTGCATAACCAATTAACTAAAGTTGACTGCGCTAAAAAAATGCGTCTACCTCTGCAGTATGCTGTGGTTACTTACCAGTGCTGGAATGTACGTACATACCTACTTACATATTAATGCCAATCGGTCTTGCGTTGAAAGGAGAGCAGCAGAGTGGACGTTACAGATTTCGAAATGAACGCTAGCTAATAAAAGCAAGTCAAGTCCAGAAAGTGATGGCTGGAAGTTTACAGAAATTATGGTATTTTGTTTTTTTTTGCGTTTCGTGAAGGGATCAAAGTAATGGTTTAACCAGTGCAGTTAATTTTTATAGACAAAAATAAAATTCGATCACACATCATATTTATTTGAAGCATATTGTCCAGTTGAGGTACATGACTGGTAAGGTAAGGTAATGAGGCTACATAAAGCGAGCATAAATCTCTGAATGTGTGCCAATAAATGTGCATTTGATAGTACATTCTCAAAAGAATAGGACAATAGAACTGTGTAACACTAAAAGACAAAGTGGCCATAAATCCTGTGTAACTTGTACTAATAAAAGCTTAGACATCAGAGGTGTTGAATTGATTGCCATTAAAAATTTATAGTGATGGTAGTACCAATTGAGACTAATAATGGTAATAAAGTGATTGATATTCAGACGCTATTGGTGCCACAACACACTTCACGAGTACGTTGCAGGGGTCTGGGATAAACAAATGGTAGAATTGACTGTGAAAACTATGTAGACTTTATATAAATCCATTTTATTTTAGATTACACGTCGTTTCAGTTGGTTTTGAACAAAATTCGATTCTATGATGAATATTGTATGTACGTATGTATGTATGTGTAAGCCAATATTGCATCGAAGTTTGTAAAGGTTGCTATTGTGGAAGATAACGATGTATCTGCGACCTTTGACTGTGCAGATTCGAGCCCTAGGACTCAGATTCAAGGAATATTGACTCACTTACCCTAGATGCAGCTTGAAAGCAGACGCTGAATCCGACTGACAAAAAAATTTGGAAAAATCAAGAATTTATAAGGATTGGAGTCTTTAAAGACTGTATGCTTGGTCATACAAGATCATGTTGGTCCTGTGACCATGATATTATCCAACAGAATTCAAAGTTCAGTCTTGTGACCAAATTCAGAGAATAATACTTCTGTTGGCTTCGGAGTTACAAGATCAATTTCTAAACTTTATTTCCTGCTCATCAGAAGGTTCATTTTTCTCACGGAAAGAACATATATATGCATCTTACCTGTATTCATCTTACCAAATTCAACTGATAAGTTTCACCAGAATGCCATAGTACCTTGATAAGTCCGTTTGTGTTTCTTCGAATCGTGTCCTGACAATACTGTGTCAGTAATTGTCGATCCACCCAGTACTATGTAATAAACTTTCAAATCTTTCGAGCTACTGCCAACATTCAAAATGTAGTCTGTACCGACTTATCAAATGAAAATTACACCTTTCACAATACAAATTACCAGCTGTACCTCCTCATCCAGCTACTGTAATCATTTTACTACTTCCATCCAAAAAAAAAAAAAACAAAACACAAAAACAAGATACATTTTTTCGTGGTACCTAGACCTACCATACATACATGTTTGTCTTAAGTCAAGAGAACTCTTACGTGAGACCCCAAATTGTAATAAATTATTGCTACCGTTGAATAAGTCACACAGTGGGTACATCTTTCGCAATCCGCAATCCATCTCCTTACGGCCGCGACGGTGCGGCGGCGCTGACTGACAAACCCATGAATTTTGCACATTAATCTCATGAAACGACGACCGATTTATTAGCATCCGAACGAAATTAAGATACAAAGTTGATAAAAATTCTGCATTTTCTTATTCGAGCCAAACGAATGGGGGTCAATTAACTCACCTGGGCGGGTAATATCATCCGGCCGACCGACCTGAGCCGCGTTGAAAATAATCACTTTACATGCAATGGAATTGTAATTATTATTACGGTGGTTTCTTTTTACTTTTTTTTCTGTTTTAATTACCAGATTGTCAGATTGAGAAACTAAGTTGAAACTCTGATAACCTTATGTGCATTGACAGCGCCATCTAAAGTAGGGATAGACAACATAAGTACATCGCCACCGGTTCGACGGAATCAGCAGTCAATCTTCACGAAATCAGAAATATTTACAGCAATTAAAAAAATACTCGCAAAGTGATGGTAATTACTTAATAAGCCGTGACTTTTCCAAGATTTAATGGAGTCTAACACCAATCACTTGGTCGTGATGGCAGCGCACCACCTGGATGAGGTCAAACAAAACAGATACAGATATTTAAATTTGAAGGAACCCAAAGAAGGAAGCCATGTTTGTTTTTGATCTCTTTCTGTTCGCCCGGAAGCGGAATGCCAAAACCATGGTAATTGTGGGCGAACACGTAATTCCGCCAAACGAGAGTAACATAATTAAAAACGAAAATGAGAAATATTTCAAATCATCAAATGTGCATCAGCCAGCCACAACATTCATCATTAGCTTACATAATTAGTTTTATTTGTTTCTTTTTATTGTATTCGATTGGCTTGGGCCGCCATTGTGCGGTTCACGATGCATGATTATAACCAGATAAGAGTTTTCATTATAATAGTGTATTATTTAATTATATATCTATAGGTAAAGAAATAATTTCTAGCGGTTGTGTGAAGTAATTTCTTAATTTTTTTGTAAGAAAACATTTTTTTTTATTGGTTTTGAATGTATTATTTAATAGCTGAACGTGTTCAAGAAACTGAAGCGTGAATTTTGTCATGCATATTTGTTCAAAGTAAATGCATTAAACTGGTTGTCTATCTGTCAGATGATGACAGAATATAAATATAATTTGGAAAGTAATGTGCGTTTTCAACCGTTACCTGCTTACATAAGCTATGTATGTTTCCGATGGGTCTTTGGGCATAAACATTCTCTATAGCATGATTATTTATTGTTTTATTTTTATGAAACTAATAACTTGGGTAATGTCTTTTAAATGGCATGGCATGGTATCGGAGTAGTCGAATAGAGATTAATATTTACCTGTGGTAACACTCCAGAACTCCAGACGAAATATAAAAGTATAACAATCGTGCGTTAAATGGTAGTATGTTGAACAGAATAGTAGATCCTTTAGAAAAGCATAAATGTGGAGAGTTAGGATCCCTCTGAACGAAATGCAAAAGGTTTGGGGTTTAAAAGAGAACAGACATCGAACTTCTAAATACGATTATTTTAAGTCCTTGCCTTTCGCATTCCATGCTCTATACTAAACACTCTATGTACGTGTTCCTAAAACTACACCATGCATGTGGAGACTAGAAAATGTATCCAAATTCGGAGACCCTTTCCAAAGGCAACAAATTTGATCATAAATGTTTTATTTTAAGACTATCAGTGGCTTTATGTTATTTTTTTCTCTGTTTCCGATGATCAGTTGGTTAGTTTCGCCTTCTGAATCTGATCCATCTCCAAGCAATTCATGCTGTCCTTCTAAGTCTATCATTCTCTCAACAGATAGCTCCTCATCGCTCAGTCGCAGGTCTTACAAGGTATCCACTCCAGTCTGCTTTGCAAGTAACGACAAGTTTTCTGGACTTCAGGAGTGTCGATAATGTCTTGCCGTTTTTTATATCACACCAGGATATATGGATATGCTTTATTGCATTCCCAGGTACGTACGGCAAAACTTTTGAAGAGTGAGTTTTTTAGGTCCATCTGCAGCTTCTAGGAGTATGGGAAAAGTTTGCCATAGTTTCATACATTTTATGAAACCCTTTTAGTCCATTGACTGAGTTTTTGCGAGTGAACCAAGATTGGGAAGTTCGTGCTATTTGAATTTTGCGTTACATGAGTTTTTGACGAATCACATAAAACTAGATCGTGTAAAGCAAAATTGGGGCCGCGTATGTAGAGGGTTGGGGTATTTGGGGAGGGTGCAACATAATACACACGATGATCATTATTTTCGAAATCGATCGTGAGTATCATTATTGCACTCTATAACTCTATGGAGGAAATCATCCATTGAACAAAGAAAGTTTAACAAAAACCCATCTCTTGCATTTATTGAAAACACACAAATCTGTCTGAAATTGACTACTTGACTCTATCGGTTTGTGGATCACACTTGCCTTTATAAGCTGTCGGTACTGCAAAGGTGGGTCAGCTTACATACATATGGATGATTTAATCCGGAGGTACATATTATGACTCAAATGGTTTGGTCCGCATAGATTGTTTATTCGATCTTCGAAGAATGTAGATTCTTTCGAGATTTATTGAAAAGGGACTAAATATCAGCTCCAGGTTAAGTAGAAGTGAAATTCTTTAAGCAAACATTTCAATTAGAATTTTAAGTTTATGTCAGGAAACTTGAAATCTCCGACTTGAAATCTACATCAAACACATTATCGTCGAATTTTCTACAAGATCTTATGATCACATGAACATTTTATATTCGATCACGTTCAAAATAATTTTCAGAAATAATTTTACACTTGACTTTCTGCATGTAATAATCTAGGAAATAGGTGTTGGGATGAACAAATTCTTATACTGCAAGTCCTGCAAAAAATTCTTCAGCAGGGTGACCATTTATAAAAAGCCGTCGTTCAGTGAAGGCTGCACACAAAAGTCAGATTATGAGCACTAAAAATTCAGCTTTCGAATGTATTCAGAAATGGAAAGGCATGATACGAGTAGTATGATACAATGAGCCCGAAGGAAGTATTATAGATTGCACACTAATAACAACTTAACTCATTATAGAGTGCAATATGAAAAGTACCCTTGCGAAATTTCCTGGTTTTATAATCACTCGGAGTTTAACAAATTTAAATCACATTTCTAATTTTAATGATCCAATGATTCGTCACCATTGGCTTTCAAAAGACGGAAAATTATTTTCCTACTAAAAGGAAACATTCAAACTATCCATCGAGATAGGTGAGCTGTGTGTAGCTAAGTTCGACTGTTTATTTTCTCCCAAGGCTTGACTCTATTAACCAAATGGCACGAAAGGGAACTGCGCTGCGATTGTTTGTCGATTTGACGTTCGAGTGTTGCTCAATTAGATTGCACCTTCCGCATTGTGTGCGATGGTAAGTTTGGAAATTTATTTTTTCTTCACTTTCCGCAGTAGACGTTAGTGGTTACAAATAGATGCATGAATGTACGTAGAAAACAGGTAATAGCTAATCAATTAGTTCAAGACTATAAGTGCCATTGAACTTTGTTCGAATGAGCTGTTGAAGCTGTGATAATGGAGTTGTGTTTAACGCCCCGATAATACCATTGGCAAAGAAAGTCGTTTCTTTGCGTTTGCCTATATAAAAACAATAAAATCACGTTCAAGAGCTATTGGATTCATGAATGGATAATGAGTGGAGTAGAGTCAATTTTTTACTGACTCTGTTAGGCGTTACGATTGCTAGTTATAGCACGATTAGTCTCTCGTCTGGATTATACAAATCAGTGAACCAAAGATATGATTTATTACGACGATACAGCTGATAATGGTTGCCGTATTCGGAAATTCATGAGGCGGAATTTCTTGAGGCCCAGTTTTAATGTTAGGGAAAAGTGGTACGTCCTAGTTATGCATTACGTCCAACAGTAAAGGGTTAATTTTGAATTGTCAGGCAGTATTTTTTGAATTGAATAAAATTTATTATTGAAGTTCCGGTATTGGGCCACGCTAAATGATCAGTGATCAGTCCAGCATTATTTGGTGGTGTGTTTCATTGGTGATAGAAGCAAACAAAACTGTTTGGATTTGGTGACTTTTCGTAGATTTTCGTGAAATTTCGTTGTTTTGGAAGAGTACGCGAACAGACCTATTAAGACAGCGTAGAAGCCCCCTGCTTGGAGCGAGATTCATTTCTGAAAGTATCTGTTCTTAACCAGAAACGTTTATATAGAGATACAATAAGGTAAGGTTTATCTACGAAAACGTAAAGATCGAAGATCATTAGAAGATTTATCGAATCGGTTTGCTTAAACTTGATTTTTCTCGGGAAGGAAATACAAAACGTGGTCCAACAAACCTTACTTCCAATCAGATCAACACAGTTTCCAACTTTATACATAAATCACTTTGCTCTGGCAGCAGGCTTGAGATTCAGTTTTTTAATGGGAATTCATAGACTCCTGGCGGACCACAGCTATTATCGAAAAAAGAAATGTTTAGTACATACACAAATGGATTCAGGGTTTCCAGTATTTTCAGCTTCCACTTGAATGATTTCAAATCAGTTTGACTTTGTTTCAGTAATCTGCAATGATACACCATCAAGCTAAACTGTGGTGGATTGCAGGCCATCCAATTGTTAGGGACTGATATCTCAGCAGAAATGTGTGTTGATTCGTTCTATGGATTCGAATCCTTTTGCATAATCAGATGGGAATGAAACGTGGAAATATGGCCTCAGACAGGCTAAAAAGGCCAAAAGATCTAGTAAGAAAGAGCAGAAATGAAATGAGGACTCTTTGGACCTGACTTACTGGTCACTGATTCGAAAAGGATCGGGGGCAATCCAAATCATTCGAACTCAGAATCTTTTAACAACACCTTCCATATTCCTTCCTTTCGTCTCCACGACAAGATCTATGGCAGACTAGGTCTGGGATCAGTAAAATAAATCACGAGTTGGCTAAATTTTACCCTAACACGTGTCTTAGTATTGCGATCAACAAATGGACCCTGTTACAGGTTAATTGTTCATTACAAATAAATAATAAATGTTGCACCCGGCAGAGTTAAGCTCTTTGAACGAGAAAATTACACATGTACGAGTGTGGACACGATTCCACCTCCTTTACAGAATTTTTTTTTTCCAATTTTCTAAAAGGTTTCATCAGATCACCCAAGTTCCATGGTAAAGAACAAATTGAAAACGAGCGTCGTCAAGCCCGCCACAGCACACTAGCCCCCATGTATTGTTCCCAGATGCCAAGGCATCCAATTGTCGTGTGCGCGATTCCTCATTCTCATCGCAATTATGCAATCACGCGCGGGGACAATTACCCACAGTACAGCATCAGCCGCAGTGTACGAGTACCAGCCGCATTTCTGGTTTCTGCATTTGGCTAACTATTACGAGTACACTCTGGTCACTGCAGTCATGTATCTCTTGGTGCTGGTGCATGACAGTTTTGGCCTTTAGAATGGTTGTCTTCCAGCGTCTTCGTTTGTTTGCGACATAGCGTTCGGCATCCACTGTACACGGGTTATGGATGCTTTTCGCAGCGACATGGTCATTATGTTTTAGATACAAATAAATTTATTATTTAATTCGTCAGAGGACTACTGTTTGGGGTTATACTTTCACTTTTACGCATCATTTTCTTCTCATCATTCATATTGTTATGATTATGGCATGGCCTAAGTATCTATTTGGAGAAGAAAAAATCTTATTTACATCTTTAAGATATTTTCCTTGCGATTTATAGTTGCATTGTTTGCTAATAGATGTTATTGTTGGCGATTAACTTTTGCTGGTGTTGCAGTTTGCTTTTTTTTCGCCTAGAGCTTCACACTGACGTTGTCACTGTTGTGTGGTACTTTTGCTGAAATGCCAAGGTGGTTCATCTCCATAGAGCTATGGCTAAGTTCTTTTTTTTCCTTTGTGTTCAGCTTCTTCGTTCGAGATGTAAGATGTAAATGAGACGTTTTTGCTTTATGCACATTTTTACTTTGAGCGATGATAGACGAGTCTGAAAAAAAAAAAAAAAAAAATAGAAGCCTCTAATGTAGGGAAAGCGAAGTTCAAGACTCTTTTTCCCGAAGGTTCGTTTCTACTAAGTAGACACCTTTTTACGGCGTAAATACACATAAATGCAGATATTATCTTTGCTGGTAATAAGCGTCTTTGAGGCATCGGAATAATTTTTTCTTCTGAAGGTTGGTCTTACCTAGAGATAAACTATTTATAATAGCTATCCCTGGTCTTACCTTTTCCTAGGTCATGTGCTGCAGTGGTTTTCATATTTCCGATATATGTCTACCTAGGGCAATTAACAGGCTTAGTCCTCTTGGAATTTTGGAGTAGAAAATGGGCTAAAATGGCCAGGTACGTTGACTGGCTAAAGACTGGTTGTTTAGATTTAGATCATTGAAACCATGTTATCCTCACTGATATGTGCATCCGTCAGCGGTTTAAAAGGGAATACCCGCCAGGTGAAGGGATAGAAGCCATCTAGTCTACTTTTGGTGGTGTTAAGTATCTACAGCTAAACTAATATTATGTGATTCAACAGACAGACACATAGTCGGTAGCCCTGGGAAGATGACTATACATCGATAGTAGGTGTTATTAGGATATTACGATAATACGATAGTACTCACTAGTACGGATTGACGAATGAAAACAGTACAAAGATCCCACTGCAGTGACTCCACCTGGAAGGAGCGCGCCAGAACCTATATCTAATAGTATAGCGTGTGACATAAGAAGCGCAACTGGTTACAGAAGTCGAAGTTAAGTGCTAAGCAAGCTATTGAACTTGCTCTTGCTGGAGACTGGAACTTTCGGAAAATGTGTATATGGAGGTCGTGTCCATGATGTTTTTCAGAACATCTGCCGCATCGGTCTACCAGTTTTGGATTGACCATTGTTATAAAGTCCAATCGCTCGTTTCTAAAAGTTGTCTAGTAGTAGTACCTTAATAATGTTTTCAAGGCCCAATAATAGAAGAATATACTCAGACATCGGTCTGGTGCATGATTTGCATAAAAGAAGGTATGCATCGACATGAGGCATCTGTTTCCTGTAAACAAGTAACAGTGAATGTTTCATCTGAATAGAGATACGGTCACAACGTTAGATTACTTGGTATTCGTTTGGCGCTGGATCCTATCCATTTCACTAAGTGAATAAAATATAGTTCAGATTCCCTTCTGTATGGGGTCAGAGTTTATTTCAAATTTCTACTGTCAGAGACACGATTTTAGGTATCCAATTAAAGTTGACCAAGTAAATGTATCAATGGCTTGGCTCGGTTCCAGAAAGTCCAAATTTCCAATTAAAATTTAATTTCCTGAAAAAGACAGTCACTTAGCCAAGTAATATGTGTATTTAGCTCCCATTTCCACAAACCATATGGGCGAACATCGTGATGTGAAAACGCTTTATACTGCCCAATTGGCAGAATGCCCTTTACGGTGAATTTCACATTTCACATCTGCACCTCGATGATGGTGAATGGAAAATCTAATGTTAAGTGGCAAATTATTAAATTGTCTGTGAAGGTATTGTCGGGTTTTGTGAAAAGTGAGAGGACAGTAGCACACACCAGGTGGACACAGGAGCCAATGTTCGATTTACTTTACATTGTTTTGGCATGAGTTGGAATCAGTTATGCAATGCAACGAGGAATATGAGGCAAACCCAGTTGGGATTGCAGCCAGAGGCAATGAATAAAACACATTAATTTGTTAACTGTCTTCCTTAGCAGAAGAGTTGAAATAATTGTTTATTTCTACTGCTAGTACTACTTTAAGTTTCCTAAAGCAATCTTTATACATTTTTATTTTTTTTTTTTTTAAAAAAGGTCTTAATCTTAATAATCGATTTATTCTGCTGTTACAGCTGCTGCTTTCTTGTCCTTGTCCTTAGAGGCTGGACTGGCCTTAACCGCTGCCTTGGTCTCCAGCTTCTCCTTCTTTACCTTCACTACCGGGGTGGTTGAGACTTCTTTCTTGGGTTTCTCTTCTTCAACTGCAACCGGGGTAGGTGTGGATTCATCCTTCTTGCCATTCACTTCCTTGTTCGGCTTGGATTTTTCACTAAACAGAATAAGTGTTTTAGCAAGTGGACAGGTAACACATCTCGTTATGAATTACCTTTCAATGTCAATATTAAGAACAGACTCGTCCTCCTCTTCTTCTTCTTCTTCGTCGTTTTCGTCTGGACCGACTTCACGTAGCAAATCACCCAAATCTTTGTCAACATCTTCCCAGAGTTTATCCTCGCCAGTGTCCTCTGTGTCTTCAGCTCCATCGGTTTTCTTCTCAGGCTCAGTTGATTCTTTCTTTTGTTTGTGATCCTTCTTTTCGGCACGTTCGGCCTTGGCCTGGAGACTTTCATCCTCCCTGTGCCGTAAGAACGCCTTTAAGTGACTGCGTGAGCCACAATGCTGTTTAATGTATGCCTCCTCGTCTTCCTTGACACCGTTGTAGGTTCGACATAGTTCGCAATAGAACGCTTCGACCTTCTTGATGTATTGAGAACCAACTGGCACTTTCTCCTTGTTGGGCAAAGATGGATCATCGTTTAAATGATTTTCGAGATCTTCATCGTCGAGATCGTCAATTTCACCAACCGAATCGACAGTCATAAAGTTCTTTAGGTCGACTTCTTTTTCTTCATCGCCACTGACGTCGCTACTAGCTTCATTGCTACGTGCTTTACGCTAGAAGTTCATAAAAATAAATAAATTAGGATCGTCACGTGTAATAGAAGGAAAGTCGAACTTACCCTTATGTGCTCCAAGGAGCAACGATGTGCCTCGTATAGCATCGGGCTTTTGAAGGCCAAATGGCATGTCTGACAGTATGGCATCAGGAATTTCTTCATGTCCTTATGATGTTCGGATAGCTGATGCTTGGCCTTCGGCTGACGATAATTCAAACGGCATAGAAGACAGAACTGTGGCTTTACTTCATCCAAATCTTCCTTGGATTTCTCTTCAATGTCACGCTGTGCATTGCGCTGTTGGGTGCGCATACGAGCAAGGGTCACACGTTGACGGATGGCCACACGGCGCATTGCCATCTTGTGCATTCGTGAATACAAATGACTGGTGTACTCCTATTGATGGGATAGGAAAAATGTAAGTCATGCTTAGCGGAAAATTCAAATGTTTGGGGGTTCAGGGATTCAGAGAAAAACAGAAGAGATACACAAAAAAGTTGGTTGGAAATACTTGAGGAATGTTTTTCGCGATAATAGAGGTAGATACCAGAAAATGCGAATGAACTGACCTCCAGTATTGATCAACGTTTGGGATCTGTGAATCGCGGACAAGAATATAGTTGATTCGAAGACAATACGTTTAAACAATTACAAGAACGTTGTCTTAGGAGTTTGGTATAGTTGAGCAAGAAACGAATTCTCAAAGAAAAGTACTTGATGTAGAATCAATCAGGGAGTAAAAGAGTAGATAAAGAGACTTCCGAGTTCACTTCGAAAGATAGAATAAAAAACAAACTGCCACTTACCTTGAAAGTAACACAATTCATACGGCATTGAACACACATCAGCTTGATGAACTTCGGCCTTCTTGGGGGACTCTTGCTGGCGCGCTTGCGACGACTCTCCTTGCTGCTGTCTTCCTTGCGATCCTTGTCCTTCTTCTCTTTCGATGCGTCCTTACCCTCTTTAGGATCTTCAGCAGTACCATCAGTGCTCTTTGCTACCGATGTATTCTTACCTTCCTTGGTTTCGTCGTCATCTTCTCCCTCGACGCCATCTTCATCCATTGCCTCTGTATCCTCCTTTTTGACTGCTTTTTTATCCTCATTCTCATCATCCTTATCTGACTCTTCACCATCCTTACCAGCTTCGTCACCGGCTTCATCATCACCTACAGCTTCTTTCTTTAAGGACGAAACAGATGATTTGGGTTTCTTTTTCTCGCGTTTTTCTTTCGCTTTGCCAGAATCCTCATCTGCGTCTTCTTCTTCTTCTTCTTCCTCGTCTTCTTCGACCTCCTCCTCTTCATCTTCTTCCTCCTCTTCGTTGTCTGATTTTTTATCGCCACCGCGAGACTTGCTGCGGCCGCTCGGGCTCTCAGACGAACGAGGACCTTTGCGTTTGCGCAACGAACTAAGTAATAGGATACATTGGAAATGTGAGAAACAAATTTGGATTTTTTTTTTTTGATTTGATTTTTTATCGAGAAATTCATCTAAATTCAGCTAGAGAGAGCTAGAAGAGAGCACAATCTAAATTCACAAATACATAAACAATAGTGTTATGCGCGTGTCCATCGTTTTGCCGAGGCAGCACACATAATCGGAATCATCATCAAATCATCAAATGTTGATGAAATTTTTTATTTAAAGCTTAAAGCGATTTGAACCACCAACCACCAAGGGTATTCGGTTTGGACACTTGCGCTATGCTTTTGAGAGGACAACGACGACGACGACGACGACGACTCGCATGCACTGCTGACGTGGCGGCACTTGGGCAGCTCTTGTCAGTAGTGGTGTATGGTCGGTCATTGTTTAGTCTTTGGGGATTTCGCATGTGTGCTGTGATACACGTACGTTTTGAGTCTAGAAATGTTTTTGTTAAATTTTCGGAATTTTGTTTTTTATGTTTACCTCGTTAATCGGGCGATTTTAATCAATCGCGCACGATCTCTTTGCCGGGCCAGGAGTAGTTTCCTTCGCATGATTCTCATATCCGTTGATTCTTTGCGTATTACGCGCATGCCTCCTCGGGCGGTTCCTGTTCCGCGTACACGGCTAACTGTGCCACTGCCGCGTGGACGTACCACATAGCTGCTGCGTATCGGCCGCTTTGGGGGCCCCATCGAATCGTTTGTGGCCGCATGCCTTCTACCGGCAGAGTCCTCTCTTTGGCCACGATGGTACGTGGAAGAGGATCCACGTGCCTGATAGTTGCCACTGGGCGAACTCATGCGATTGCGACTTGTGTCGTTGCGGTTGCGATACGATGACGTTGATGCATAGTTTGAGCTTATCCTTGAGTCCTGTGTGACAAAGGGGAGGAGGAAATGTTTGTTTGTTTGTTTTTCATTCAGTTTCGCACTTGTTTCATGAGAGAGATTAGATAATTTTTTTTTATTTTTATTTTTTGGTAATAGAGAGGATGAAATATTTGTCTGCTTAATATCGTTAACTATAGGCGGCGCGCGCACATCCAATCAGTAATTGAGAATTCAACTCCTAAATATGTGGAAAATTGTCTTATAGTAGTAAAGTGTGCAGACGATGCTTTACATTTCACATTTACAGCGCAGCGTGCTCTTTCTGAGTTAGCGCAGTCGAGCAGTTTATAGAAGGTATACATTTTGGAATTACAATACAGAAACATGACTTGAAAAGGGCTTCAAACGCTTTGGACTTTATATGTATGTTTTTGGGACTGATTTGCGTTCTGCGTTTGTCAGTCGTATCTATAGTTTTTTTTTTATTATAATTTTTTGATGCTGTTTTGCATTTATTTTGCTTACACCTTTGCTAGATAAAACTCAATAAAGTTAAGGATTCCTGAGGATCCTTTTCACTTTTGCTCAATCAAAGCATTTTCAGAGTTTTTTGGCTCTAATTATACTTTTACTTTTTTTTATAGTCTATTTGTGTAAACATCAAAATAAAGTTATTATAAAATAATTGTTTATGCTTTTTGAGCTAAGAAAATTATAAGGTTATGTTGTGAAGCAATATGGGAAATGAGATGTTTAGTGAAACTTTCATGCTTACCTCTTGACGTGGACGCTTACGGTCATCGGAACGGTCACGCGAAGTATCCTGGAAAGAAGAGATGTTTGATATTAGCTGGATGTGTTAGTGGATATTTCAAATTCGAATGATAGGAAGGGAATTCTGAATGACTGTTTCTTTTAACATGAAGCTTTACCTTCACGAAAGATCTGATTCGCATAGGAGGAGAAAGAGATAAGCCCTACGTGGTGCCATATATTCGACAAGCCAAGTTTGGTCTTGTCTGCGAATACATTGAGTTACGAATGATATAGAAGTGAACACTAGAAGCAGACAAAGGTCAGCAAAAGGAACGTATTTTGATCATTTACTCAATTCTTGCTTGTCAGACGCTTGTGAGGGTTGATTCTTGAAACCAACTATTTGGTGTTGACTAGAGCTCGAGCTTCGAACTCCTCACTCAGTAATCCAAAGCACTAACCACTGAGCAATGGCGTCCAGTCGCTATACATCATGAGGTCCTTTGTGGAATCCTATTGCCGGATGGTAGTGATGGGAACAATTTTTCTCTGCCTGACAAATTTTAGTATTGGACCGATTTCTTAAGATGCGAGGTTTGTTTGTCCTTGAGCCTTGCCGTCAAGAATAAGATTTCCAAGTATACTAGCGGGGTGTTGAATTGGGAAACATGCGTTGCGGTGTCTCAATGTTTCAGTTGTATTCTTTCCCATTATCATGATATTGAAATCTCTAGTGAATAGGACAAGTTCTGCTTTATTTGGATTTGCTTCTAGTCCATCTATAACGAGCACCTGACATACAACTGGTTATAGCGTGGCTGCCGAAGCCAAGTAAACGTGGCAGTTTGACAAAACAGTATACTGTTCGCGCGCTCATTCAAGACTCCAAGTTACCTCGGAAAATAAATGTTGAAGAGCAAAGAAAGGAATCAATGCTCTCTACTCCTGTAAGAGGTTCTTTGGAAGAAGATGTAGAATGCAATCACACAGTATTCACTGGATATACAAAGCAATTATCAGACTTTTGTACCACTTGGTATAAAGAAACGAACCTCCTACATAGGGAGCGTAGTGAGAAGCGCACCAGAAGACTTGTTCATAAAAGATCAGGTCGAAAAGAAGCTCGCAGATTGAGAGACTCGGAATGGTTCGTAAATGAAGGGTAGAGTCTACGGATACATGCAGAAGATGCAGAGATGAACTCAATCTAACAGCGGCCTTGCAAACAAGATGCCTACGCACCCTAATGCGTATTTTCTTTGCAAACACCAGACTACGTACCAAATTGGTATTTACGCTCATATAAGTATGTAAATGTTTGCATTTGTTTGAGGTTATGTTTTTAGGCGCCATATGCATAATAGTATAGGCTTTCACGAAATGGTGGAGTTTCTAAGAGAAATACAATAAAACGATGCAACCACCAGTTATGAGCTTCTAATGCATAACATGTGCCCCGTGCACCGGCATAATTGAAGTCACATTCCACACAAACAGAACTGCTTTCAGTCACTGCTCCATGGCAGCACGTCCACACTGCGCATCACCCAAACAAAATAAATTTGGGTCGTGCGAATCTGTCTGGGGGAAATGGTGATGCATTCCTTAAAGACGAACGCTCCATAAATTTTAAGCCATTAAAACTGAAAATTTAACACCAATGGATTCTCTATTGAATGTACATTTTTGCTTTCCCATTCAAAATATTTTTCAAGTTTTTTTTATCAAAAACAGAAAAAAAAAACCAACTTACCCTGTAGGATCGCTTGCCATCGTGACGATTGTCATAGCGCGACTGGAATTTATCTCTGCTCCTCGATTCATAGCTGTTGTATCCCGAATTGTAACGAGAATTGCCGCCTCTGTAGCCGGTCTCATGGAAGTCAGGTTTTCGCGAACCACCCATGCGGTTATAAGTGGAGCCCGACGATCGGTACGAATTGCCCCGTCCGCCTCCGCGACTGCTATATCCACGCCCACGAACCATAACGTTTTATCTACAAAGGAAAAAAAAAAAAAACAAAAACATTTTGCAATGCCACTCAATTCCAAAATTAGATTTTCTTCCTTCACACTCCACTCCATTTTCTAACCAAATTCCCTGATCAAAGGGAGGAAAATACTTAAAAAAATCAATTTAAACTCACATTTCAGGGAAATAAATACGTCGAATATATCACTAAGTTACTGCTAAGGATTGTTGAAACTAATTTAATATTGTATTTTATGACCTTTTTATGAAAATGCAGAAATTTCTTGATGAACACTGGTTATCTGCTACAGAAATTTTTCACACAAATGGCGTCGATTGGATGAATGGAAAGAAATTAACGTACATGTACAAGCCGGCTGCGAAAAATATAATGATGGCGGCTTGTCGCTAGTTTTTATACCAGAGACTGTCAAACTTATATGGTAATGTAATTTGAACAAAGTAGGTAATGTAGTGTCGTTGTTCAAACATATTTCATTTCTTTTTTATGTTTCCTGTAATAATATTAACAAACTGAATAAAAACAAAAAAATAAGTTTTTTCTTTTTGAAAACTTCGAGTTCTTGTTATTTTGGAGACCAAGGGAAGGTTTTAAAACCCAAAAGCAGTTATCCGATGTTGTTTTGCTATATTTCTTTAGTGAAACGATATTATTTCAGTTCTTTTTGGAAAAAATTTCTTTCGACATTTAAGTTTTTTCCATTATTTTGTGAAGATGATATCGGTCAACTGAGCGCCAAGATTGTTGATCGCCAATTAGGGTCTTTTAATACATTTTCAATCATTTTACCAAAAATTTAAAGCAATAAGTCCTCGGACACTTGTCGGATATTCGCTTTAAGAACTTCCAGAGAATGTGGCTTCTTCTTATAGACCCGTGGCTTTAAAAAATCACAAAAAAGGAAGTCTGGAATGGTTAACTCGATTTTGCTGGCCATTGCAAGTCGCTAAATGAAAAATATAAGGCGAACCGAAAAACTAACCTTCGAAATGTGCTTGAGGGAACTGTCTGTGCTTGCACCGTCAGAACGAGTCCTACGAGAACTTCCTTGTCTTTTCTGTCACGTGTTGTTTCAATCTCTTTGAATTGAGACAGACAGCAAATTTTTTTCTTGGAGCTAGTTGAAGCACTTCCATAAGGCAATTACTTCGTCGTCTCACAAAGTCTGACATACAGTGATCTGGGTAATGTTGAGATTGACTTTTTCAGAGCACTGGTCTCGGAGTTGTTTGGGTAAAACTGAGCTGAAGTTGATATTTGCATGAGTAAATGAGTAAGGTTTAGGTTCGAGGAGTGATTAGGGTAATAATTGGACTACAAATTCCGAGAAGGTTTGAGGTGTAAGGCTGACATATAAGGGAAGCAGATGAAATACAATCTCTCATGCTGTATAAGGAGTAGTTCTTAGTGCACAACTGATAGAGAAACATTCAGATCCTTTCTAATTGCGTAAAGTGTGTGGGTTTATCAAGAGCGAACCTTAAGCTCTTTAACTAGACGACTAGTTGGACATAACGAAACAGAAGTGGAATTCTCTAAGGTGATAGTTGATAGCCAAAGTTGGTGATCACAGCTCTCCATAAAACGATCGCACAAAAAGGTTAGCAAAAATGTGATGATCACGCTGATGGTGATCAGAGAGAGTAAAAGAAATCATTGTGATTGCCAAGAATCAACTATCAGCTTAGAGAATTCCACTCGTGAATTTTTATTCTGAGGCAACTATTCTGCTGTTAAGCATCAGAATTGTCCTTCAAAGTTCTTTGCATCGTTCCTATGAATACATGGAAAACCCCTTAGTAGGCAATCGCTGAAGATTACGGGTAGGTACTGCTAAAAGGTACCTTCGTTTTGTTGTAACATGACCAACAGATTTCCGAAATCCGGTTCACTTCAGGAGATATGTGGCAGCTACTACCATAGTACTTTTGGTTCCTACAAACCTTGAAGCTCTATCCATGAGTCATTAGACTTTTGATGTAGGGTCCTCATAAGTCATGCGGGTTCGTCTAGGGATTCTCTCAAATTTCGTGGAAAGCACAATAGGAATAAAAAGAGGGTAACTCCAATTACGGCTCGGAACCGTCGATGGGGAAGTCTTAAGGAATGACTTGGGGAAAGCTAATTTCAAGGTAATCAATTATCCGTACCACAACTTGCAGATGATTCTTTGTCTGCCTTCAGTGAATGAACCAAAACTTTGAACATTTCATCTTCAAATTAAAACGATTGGATGGGGAATTAAAATCCGTAATTATGTAGGGTACTTCTCTATGAACTCTGTGCTCCTTTGACAGCTCATGTGAAAGTATTTTTGTGTGTTTGGGGTTTTTTTCCTTTTGAAGAATAAACTTTTTAGCGCGCATTAACTCACATAACGGAATACTTTTCGAAACTATGTAGATTCTTCATGTTAATTTCCTTTTGTAACGAACATCGACATAAAGTTAGGAAGCATCTGCAACTTCTCCATCCATTTGGTATCCAAAAAGCGAATCACTCCGAGCGGAAACTCTATTCAACAAAACTTCTCATCATACCTACGTACATATGTATGTGTGCGGTTTGATGGTGTGTTCATTACGAAAAAGTTCTCCCGTCCCGGAACGACCAAAATCGTGAGTAAATCACCGTGAAAGTATCCCCATACTATGACATTAAGGAATATAAGGAATTCCATTATGCCCTAGCCCTGGCAACAATGTGCCGCTAACAAGGCATTCAAGGTGGAATTACCCTCTGGCGGAATACATAATGCGCTGCCACCTTGAAGAATTTGCCACACCATAATCGTATGTAGCATCTCCACCAGGTGTCGGCACATGTGCAATAATTAATATAATTATTGTTGTAATAAAATACACAGCCACTGATCCCACAGGACCCAACAATGATGACGACGACGACGACTACGACGACGAGAGCTGTGGCGGCGGTAACGGCTGCTGCTACCCATGTCACAGTCAGAAACCACACATCTAATAACTACCCACATGCAGGGTCTTCTAAAATATTGGCCACCCACTGAGCAGCAGGAGAGCGCCCATAGATTACTCCTTTCCTTTAGTTATCCTGCAGCAGCATATACATTCATATGGTTGCGATTGCGAGACGGGGGGCGGCGGGAAGCTAGAATCTCGGCAAAAAGGTGGAGAATGCGAAGCATGTCAGCGTTTACAGCATACCGAACATCGTGCTGTTTTTCCATCCTGCCTGGCATTCCTGAACCAACACCATAAACAATAGTTGGGATACGCAAGGAATGGCAAGGAATTCACAGAGAAAAGAAAATAATACTTGTCTGATCTGAATGGAGAATTAGATGAGGTGGCTATGGAGAGGCGGTGTGTTCCGTTCCGACGCACGCAGTGCTGCAGAAGAAGGGACCCACTCGTCGTTCTCATCGTCATCGTCGTCGACGACGACGTTCTGAATGCCAAGGAGGCTTCATTTCGTATTCAGTTAGCAGTGGCGAAAAGAATTCAATGATTTCAGTTTCCTTCGTACATACCGTAGTGGAGTGGAAATCCTTATTAAAACGTCAGTTTGGTTGCGTTTGTATGTGCGGCAAGGCATTTCCTTTATTTATTTTTTTTTTTTTGGAAAAGTAGTTTGGCAGACGGAGCAGATTTTTCTTGAGTGGCTGGCTGACTGACGGACTGGTGTGGTCGGTTGTTTGGTGGACTATGGCCTGCGATCAGTCAAAGGGATTCCTGTCGATTTCCGCAGCATCCCCAATTTGACTTTGAAGTTATTCGTGTGCGCCCTCTTATCTGGAGGGTGAATTGAAATATATTCCAATTTGGCCATTGTCGACGACTGAAGTGGGACTGCTCGCCTTTGAAAGGTGAATGTGGTTGTTCAAGTTCAACCAAGAAGTGCTTAACCTATGACCGGATGAATGGTGATTGTGGTTCGGTTAGTCGGAAAGAGAAATTGTATTTTATTCCTTAAGTAGAGGGTCTATCGAATTATTTTGTGAAAATTTATGTAAGGATCATGTTGCTGAAGTGGATGTGCGAGATGAAATGGGAATTATTAAGGAACGTGCCGGGTTGATCGGTGATGTGCCACATAACGTTGGTTCTTTTATGGGTCAGATGATAAATTAGGGAGATGGTACTACCTTTATGATTTTAACTTGTTCTCCAACATCTTGGAAACCTTGATCTGTAAATTTGGTTCTTTTTCCTGGTAGTATCCTACTGCCGCTTTGTATATTGATAGATGTAACACATGGTGTCTGGATCCCGCACCGTATACTTTGCGACTTTGAAGCCCACACTAGAACACTAGTGCAACAAGTTGAAGATTTAGTCTGCACGAGACTCAGGCTCATTGACTTTTCGGTAGAATGTTGCATCGTGCTGCTATTGATGCAAAATAGGTCCAGTATCCTTAAGGCCAGCTAAGTACCGAAACATATGCACCTCTTCATAGAAATCGACTCTAACACCGAAAATTCTGCTTAAACTGTCTAGTTAGCGAAGTGTAACCATTTTGGTATGAGTAGGCAAAGCACATATCCAATTGAAGTAGGTTTACAGAGCCATTAACCATGTAGCAATGGTTTAATAGTTGCTTGTATCCTGAACTTTTCGGTCAGATTACCTTCAACGACATCCTCCAAAGTGTTGAAGAGAACAGAAAAAGTCCGATAATGCACAGCCTAGATCTGGCTCCTCTTTGGTTCAGAAAAAGCAGTGATAACTTATCGGTGATATAGGTCGTATCGTCCTGGAAGTGAACTGGAATTGAATCCTACCGTTCTCTGATATATTGCAGGGTAAAGCAAATGGTACACAAATTGCCTAAGCTGGTTGGAGGATATTTAAATAAGTATTTAAGGCTTCTAGCCTGGGATATCTGGCTGCCAAGAAGACTGACATGAATCGACTTTTCAACGAGTATGCTTAACAGAGACATCGCCACCAAAGTTTGATATGGAGTCATGCATAGGAATAGAATTTTCTTCACTGAAATGAAAGCGAAAACCTAAACAAGCTCAACCCAGATAGAGTCAAGATTGTATAATATCCGGAATCCTGATCCCTTCAGTCTGTTTTGCCTCCGAACTATTGCAGTAGAGATTCAAGAATGTCACTTAAGATGGACCAGAGGATCCCGATGAAGGTCATCTAAATTTTAGTTATGCTTGCATGATGCTGATGATTCAAAGGATGTTTAAATGGGTCTTGCAACCATCGGACATACTTAGTATAACGCAGCTGGTTTCACGCCCCATGCCTTACTAGGTAAAACGGATCTTCAAATGTTTGTTTCAAATACTTTGATCCTTGGGGCTTTGAACTTAGGAATTACTCTTAGTGGATACGATCAGTTTCGCCTTCAGGTCTTCGAAGAAATTTCATCCAAGCATTCGTGATGTGCATTGTTAAGGACAGCTTCATTGAGAGTTTTTCTTTAATGAGCTGAGTTTCATGTCCCACTCGTGCAGTGTTTCCTCCAGAATATCTCTGGTTGAAGCAATCTTAATAGTGCAAGAGAAGTATACCTCGAGCGATCACTTTACATTTTACGCGCAGGAGGTGTAGAACCCCCCTACATTCAAAGGATATAAACAGATCCTTTGTCGAAATGGTGCAGATTAATCCAAACCAGTTTACCCCAATTCGTTTATTTTATAAATTCACAGACTCCTTCTCACCCAAGGCATCGACACCTGGATTTAGAAATACCTGTCTCACATTACTTGTGAAAGCAAATCACCAGGAATACCTTGGCAGTTCTCTGCTGAACAAAATATCTGAGCAACATTAATTGCAAAAACAAACGCATACTTGCATTTAAACGCACACTTAAGCTCTAAAGACACAACAATTACGCGCACCAATTGCAACAACCAGATCCAGGGAGTGCTGCTCCTTCTGCTCCTTGTGAGTTCGGAAGCAAACCAAAGCGAAAAAAAAGAGAAAAACAAAAACACAGGAAAAAGACGACAACACCATGAGGATAGCGACGATGACTGCCGAAGACGCAGCCGGGCGGCACTCAGGGAGGGTAACAGTACTGGAGCGCAATCCAAATTAATTCCACCCTCGTTTGTAACTTTGATGGGAAACGAATTCAATTTACTTTTTATCACGAGCAGAAAGATAAACATTTACCTTCGAGGGTCTTTGGGGTTAGGTACCCAGGTTAGGGGTACGAACGACGAAGACGACGAAGTACGAGGGGTGTATGTATGCTCTCCGTCTGTGGGGGAGACGACACTCCCGCATCGTTCCTGTGGTGCGTCTTTGGAAATGATTATCTCAAATTTGTTTGAATTACAGAGCTGCTAACGAATTTCGCTTGAGCGACTTCACAGGTTAAATTAACTTTGAGTCCTTGGGATTGGTGTGTGCCCTTTTTTTGTTGTTGCTGTTGTTGTTGTTGTTTAGTTGCTCTGGTGTTCCTTTCCATTCGCTTCTGCTTATTTACGACAAGGAGCAGGATTATATTTTGGTTGACACGACAATGTCAGTGATGTGGTTGGTACCATTTCCTGTGCGCTAGGATCTGTAATCAAATTGGCGGGAAATCCCGGTTTTCATGAATATGTAGTTGAAACAATGCCGGCGGCAGGATTTGTTCTGAACGGTGGTTTCATGGTTTCTGGTTTTGATAATAATAACAAGGAAGTGGGGGAGGGTTAAGCTGTTGCCTGGCACAGGATAGGAAAGTTAACTCCCCAACGGCGATTGTTGTTACATTTGGCTGAGTAGGCAATTATATGAGACAAACATGTTACGCGTCGTCGTCATAGTCGTCTCTTTCGAGGACGGGGGCAAGTCGACCTTGTTCGACATCATTGAGAAGGCTCAACTCGAAACCATATTGCTAGATAGTTATCTTGATGGCAGTTGAAGCAGGAAGATTAATAGGAAATATATTGGGCGTATCTGCTGCGAAGGATATGTTTAACGTGTTTAGTCGAATTTGCCGCAAGCTTACTGTGACGTATGGGGAACTTAGTGAGCGGAGATCTGTGGTAATGTGATTATGCAAACTTATTTCTGGCCCCACGAGGGATAAAATTAAGAGTTTATGTCAGAAACTGAAGAAGGTTTATGCTATGTACCTTTCTTTTGTGGGAAATAGGATATTTATACCTAAAACAGCTACAAGTTCTAGTGAAAGTATTACATCTTCAGAAGGACAAGTCATATTTTTCTTCAAAGCAATAAATATACAACTAACAGGCATAATAAATCTAACAAAATGAGTTAAAAAAGTAAATGAGTCACAGCAAGCAAGACGTGTCTTAACCAAAATAAGTCCTAAATCCTCCTTGCAGCATATACGGACTTAACCCACACGTAAATCACTTTCAAACTTCATAATGTACACAATTTTCACCCCACTTACCCCATTCGTATCCGCAAAAATGGAACAAAACAACAAAAAAGAAACTTAAATGTGATGAGAGAGAGAGAGAGAAACTTTACGATGCAACTACAAAAGCACGTACATAACAACAGTAACAGCAATCCTTGGTCCTTTTTCGTTCTTTTAGTCTTCAAACTGAATGCTATGGCACAACATCAACAGACAGAGCATATGGAACTTGTCGACAAATCCTTGCCCCTGGTGGTGTTTAAAGTGGAAACTTTCTTTTTTTTGTTCCCCTCCCGAATAAGCCATTATTCAAAGCGATTTTGAAAATCTCCAACATACTCTGCCAAACAAAATCTTACTTACAGAGCTGTTGTAGATATAAATTTATAAATTCACGCTGTTCGTTGGTCCTCGTTGAAGGGAAGAACACAATTATTACATGAATATTCAAAGGATGCAATATTTCTTCATCCGTTGCTGTCGTAATCGTCGTTTGTTGGTTCATGTTTATAACTATTGGTCCTGTTGGGTTACTTACTTATTTTAATACTTTCCGAACTCCTTGTGCTGTTTACTCTTGGGTTTGTTTACAATATCACGATTAAATTATCTTGTCAGCCAAAGGAATTGCAGGAAGGATCATACACCTAAGACAACAATGTCCTGGTGAAGCAAAAGAAGTCTGGAATTCGATTACCTCTCCGACCACATTAAAATTACAAAAGGTGGCTGTTTGGAATGTTGTTTTTTCAATACACTGGTTTGAGGAAAGGGAAACTGTGTTGACTTGGTGCACTCAGTTGCTCGCTATTTAGTATTTCATGAGCAATGAGGGATACCAGGGTCAAAACTGGAAAAAGTCCCCTCACCCAATGCAAATGCAATATCGCCACATATCTCCTCTTCCTTGTATTTTTGGGTCAAATGAACGAAATTGAACAAATAAACCTAACCAAAAAACGTTTATCGTATGATCTACACTTCGGTATACTCAGTTGATAGCTATTTAGCGTTTTGGGAAAAATTGGGTTGTATGTGGAACAATGACGGAAAAAGTCTCTTGACATGCAATATCGCCACATATCTCCCCTTCCGTGTCCTTTTCAGTTAAATGAACGAAACTGAACAAAAAACTTGACCAAAAAACGTTTGTCGTATGATCTACACTTTGGTGTACTCAGTTGATAGCTATTTAGCGTTTTGGGAAAAAAATGGGTTGTATGTGGATCAAGGACGGAAAAAGTCCCTTGACATGCAATATCGCCACATATCTCCCCTTCCGTGTCCTTTTGGGTCAAATGAACGAAACTGAACAAAAACTTGACCAAAAAACGTTTATCGTATGATCTACACTTGCGTGTACTCAGTTGATAGCTATTTAGCGTTTTGGGAAAAATTGGGTTGTATGTGGAACAATGACGGAAAAAGTCTCTTGACATGCAATATCGCCACATATCTCCCCTTCCGTGTCCTTTTCAGTTAAATGAACGAAACTGAACAAAAAACTTGACCAAAAAACGTTTGTCGTATGATCTACACTTTGGTGTACTCAGTTGATAGCTATTTAGCGTTTTGGGAAAAAAATGGGTTGTATGTGGATCAAGGACGGAAAAAGTCCCTTGACATGCAATATCGCCACATATCTCCCCTTCCGTGTCCTTTTGGGTCAAATGAACGAAACTGAACAAAAAACTTGACCAAAAAACGTTTATCGTATGATCTACACTTCGGTATACTCAGTTGATAGCTATTTAGCGTTTTGGGAAAAATTGGGTTGTATGTGGAACAATGACGGAAAAAGTCTCTTGACATGCAATATCGCCACATATCTCCCCTTCCGTGTCCTTTTGGGTCAAATGAACGAAACTGAACAAAAACTTGACCAAAAAACGTTTATCGTATGATCTACACTTGCGTGTACTCAGTTGATAGCTATTTAGCGTTTTGGGAAAAATTGGGTTGTATGTGGATCAAGGACGGAAAAAGTCTCTTGACATG
The DNA here is from genome assembly GCA_963583995.1 of Xylota segnis. Taxonomy (NCBI): domain Eukaryota; kingdom Metazoa; phylum Arthropoda; class Insecta; order Diptera; family Syrphidae; genus Xylota; species Xylota segnis. Next base: position 43,921,611 of record OY757238.1, read on the forward strand.
CAATATCGCCACATATCTCCCCTTCCGTGTCCTTTTCGGTTAAATGAACGAAACTGAACAAAAAACTTGACCAAAAAACGTTTATCGTATGATCTACACTTCGGTATACTCAGTTGATAGCTATTTAGCGTTTTGGGAAAAATTGGGTTGTATGTGGAACAATGACGGAAAAAGTCTCTTCACATGCAATATCCCCACATATCTCCCCTTCCGTGTCCTTTTCAGTTAAATTAACGAAACTGAACAAAAAACTTGACCAAAAAACGTTTGTCGTATGATCTACACTTTGGTGTACTCAGTTGATAGCTATTTAGCGTTTTGGGAAAAAAATGGGTTGTATGTGGATCAAGGACGGAAAAAGTCTCTTGACATGCAATATCGCCACATATCTCCCCTTCCGTGTCCTTTTCGGTTAAATTAACGAAACTGAACAAAAAACTTGACCAAAAAACGTTTATCGTATGATCTACACTTCGGTATACTCAGTTGATAGCTATTTAGCGTTTTAGGAAAAATTGGGTTGTATGTGGAACAATGACGGAAAAAGTCTCTTCACATGCAATATCCCCACATATCTCCCCTTCCGTGTCCTTTTCAGTTAAATTAACGAAACTGAACAAAAAACTTGACCAAAAAACGTTTGTCGTATGATCTACACTTTGGTGTACTCAGTTGATAGCTATTTAGCGTTTTGGGAAAAAAATGGGTTGTATGTGGATCAAGGACGGAAAAAGTCTCTTGACATGCAATATCGCCACATATCTCCCCTTCCGTGTCCTTTTCGGTTAAATTAACGAAACTGAACAAAAAACTTGACCAAAAAACGTTTATCGTATGATCTACACTTCGGTATACTCAGTTGATAGCTATTTAGCGTTTTAGGAAAAATTGGGTTGTATGTGGAACAATGACGGAAAAAGTCTCTTGACATGCAATATCGCCACATATCTCCCCTTCCGTGTCCTTTTCAGTTAAATGAACGAAACTGAACAAAAAACTTGACCAAAAAACGTTTATCGTATGATCTAGACTTCGGTATACTCAGTTGATAGCTATTTAGCGTTTTGGGAAAAATTGGGTTGTATGTGGAACAATGACGGAAAAGTCTCTTCACATGCAATATCGCCACATATCTCCCCTTCCGTGTCCTTTTGGGTCAAATGAACGAAACTGAACAAAAAACTTGACCAAAAAACGTTTATCGTATGATCTACACTTTGGTGTACTCAGTTGATAGCTCTTAAGCATTTTGGGAAGAAATGGGTTGTATGTGGATCAAGGATGGAAAAAGTCTCTTGACATGCAATATCGCCACATATCTCCCCTTCCGTGTCCTTTTAGGTCAAATGAACGAAACTGAACAAAAAACTTGACCAAAAAACGTTTATCGTATGATCTAGACTTCGTTATACTCAGTTGATAGCTATTTAGCGTTTTGGGAAAAATTGGGTTGTATGTGGAACAATGACGGAAAAAGTCTCTTGACATGCAATATCGCCACATATCTCCCCTTCCGTGTCCTTTTGGGTCAAATGAACGAAACTGAACAAAAAACTTGACCAAAAAACGTTTATCGTATGATCTACACTTCGGTATACTCAGTTGATAGCTATTTAGCGTTTTGGGAAAAATTGGGTTGTATGTGGAACAATGACGGAAAAAGTCTCTTGACATGCAATATCGCCACATATCTCCCCTACCGTGTCCTTTTGGGTCAAATGAACGAAACTGAACAAAAAACTTGACCAATAAACGTTTATCGTATGATCTAGACTTTGGTGTACTTAGTTGGTGGCTATCTTGTATTTCGTGAGCAATGAGTGGTACCGCGGTCAAAAGTTGAAAAATTGTCTTGATCCTATATTTGAGGTAAGTCATGTACCATTTCAAGGTATGTTGATCCATAAGAAGAGAGTGCTCATGGGATGTATTCAAGCTCAAAGATCCCGGTTAGGTTAAGGCAGTAACTCCCCAAATCCTTTCTGTAAGAAATAATCTTACAGTATATCTCCTCAAATCCCCTGACAATATAAGACCTGGGACGCTGAGAAATACCACTCCCAAGGCATTTTCATACCCGGACTACACTCTGCCCCGTTTTTATCTCAGGAAGTATAAATCTCCACTATCTACAACCCGTTTAAAGTGAATTTAAATTTTAAACCACCATTACGCTGTCAAATTCATTGCACTCTCCTATTTAGCGTTTTTAAGCTCTGTGCATGGCTCTTGTTGTTTGCAATCACATCCACCCAGAGTCATAATTTAAAATTATGCGCAAAAAAAAGGACGTCCATGTCATAATTAATGAACATACACAATGCACCTGGGCACCAAAAATGAGCGAAGCGAAAGAAAAAAGAAGAAAAAAAAAATTATTAATTCTCACATGACCTACTTCCATACATGCAACAACACATAACGCCCAGGATATGTGCTTTCTGATGCAAATGATGTGCACCAGCACACGTGTGCTCGTGCCTGTCCCGAAAAATATGGATGGCCCCACCGCAGCCAAGGACTAATTCGCCGAAAAACACAATGCAACCGACAAAACAAAAGGCCTAACCACGTAGAACAAATTCGTCCGCCTAATGCTAATACGGATGCCGCACGCCCCATGATGCATCAAAAATCGAATTTTTGTGCGTATCCTGAAAATAATTTAATGCAAACACACATGTAAAACACTAATAGTAATCGATGGCGATTTACATTCGTGTGCGTGGGTGGGTGTGCCACAGCCACCCTCAATTATCAACAAAAACAAGTGCATTTGCATTCGGATGAATATTGTAGGCCATGCAGAGCCGCACAGCACCCGAGAGCGAGAGGGAGAGTCCGAAAGAGAGAGAGAGAGAGTGAGCAAATCTGTACACCACATACTGGTGTGCACTCCGAAGTGCTCCATATATCCACATATGTATGTGTGCAGTGTCCGACCGAAGTCCTCTTGCGCTAAAGTTAAAATCCATCCAGCCAACGCCCCTCTTAACACGAGATATTTAAAAGCAAACGAATTGTGTATAAATTGCACACAAAGGGGGACACCCATCGGTCCCCAGCAACCGCTTCAACCCGATCGCTGTACGCAGCAGGAAACAGCAGGAGCAGCACATACCATCCACCACCAGGCAAGCCAATTCAACTGGGCCCGGCTATTCCGGCCGCACAGCATACACAGCACACATTCATCGGCTGTCCTCCGTCATCGTCCTGCGATGGTGCTATTTGCCCATTGCGTATCATAACATAACTTTTGTGTGCGAGTACAGGCCTGGTCCAGAAATTCCTGGGAAATTGCTGGATTTACGCATGTAGGTCAATATTGATTCTTTCACTCAAACTATAATCACATATGCTCCATTAATGGCCAGTCGAGCACAGGGAGTCCTGTGCTGTGCTCACCCCCCTTCCACGCCCCATTGTGTGTGAGTTTCTCTCACGCTCTCAGAGTGTTCATCCATCATCGTCAACGACAACGGCATCATCATCATCATCATCACAAACACCTTTGGTATGAGCCGGACCGAAATCAGGTGACGAAATTATTCATCTATTGTTGTGGCGGTCCTTGCTTATGGGGTGTGTGCACACACAGTGTAGTCATGGTGATGCAACGAATCACAAAAAATACGATACGATGCATCGAATCCCTTTTTCCCGTTTTAGGGAGGATTGAAATATTTAAGAAAAGCTTAGTCATCGTTCGGCCAATTTAATGTTGCAAGGCAATTCAGCGTAAGGTCCGTGTGTCTGTTTAATTTAATCGGACAATTACATGGCATCAAACGAAGTGAAATGTGTTCATCGGCTGTGGGGGGGCGCCTCACCAGCACTGGACTGGCTGGTTGTATCACTAGGCTCGGTGAGGATGGAGGCATTTATATGTCAGCCTGTTATTAGTGAATTTTGCATGACAAGAGACAGGACCAAAATCAACGAAAGAGAGACGGAGGGAGAGCGAGAGCAGGCGCGCGGGCTGGAGTGAGTTCGGTACTCGTAATCTGCGTTCGTAGTTGGGATTTATGGTTAAATTCGATTGTAGATATGTTGCGCGGTACGGTACGGTAGGTATGTGCCAGGATTACGTGAGCATGTTTTAAAGAGTCCTCGAATGAATGGCTTAATTCCAGGGATTTTACAATTTGTGCTTCTAGGTTAGATGGTGTTACTTTGTTCGAATCCCCAATTGACAGAGTTTGCAGGAGGACATCACCAAATTCATGGGAATTAGATGAAGTTACTGAGAAATTTCATGGCAGACCGAACATCATTGTTTGAAGTTCGTCTAAATATCGATTTTCTACATTATCCCGCTCTAGAAGATCTAAGCCTCCAACACTTCCGCTACACAGATGAATTAACAGAATCGGAAGTAGGAAGAGGTATCGTGGAGATTTTGGTTATAAAGGAAACCTTCTTATGGCTGAGATGTAATGCGATGTCTAATGGAGATGTCACCATTTTTACTGACAGACATCCAGCTATGAAATCTTTGGAATCTTTCAGAGTTAATTTAGAAACTGGCTAACATTTTTGTATGTCTCTTAATGTGAGTGTCACGACACTGAAAAATTCCAGAGAATCGAATGGATGACACACGCAAGAACAGGATGACCATATCGAATAGACTCATATCCGCATGTCTCTTGGTACAGTTCACCTGCTACTTAGATTTGCTATTACGTGCTTTCTCTCTAAGGTTTCAAGTCTGCTATCCGCCATATAAATGCTGGCGCCTCCAAGGCCAATTACTTACGTCCCTGCTCGCCGAGGGTGGAACTGCAGAGGCAAAGTAAGTTAAGCTTATTAGACTCCAAAAATACTGCAAAATGTCTAGGATTCCTCTAACGATGCAAGAATTCATTTACCCCTTTCCGATCTGGTAATGTTATGCAAGGCATAGATCCACCCCAAACTCTAGTACAACACTCATGTCTGCTCCGGTTCACCTAAAACCATTTTCTAACTTTTAGATAGAATCATCGTGACTTAACAAGAATAGCTGAGTTAGCTAATTTGCTCGAACATTTACTGTCTTTCCCTGTTTTATCGTTTTTTGTGACAAACAGTGTTTCAGCGAAATTGCCAGTATTATCACTTCGTCCTTCAACAAAATTTCAGCCCTATATGTAAGTGCTTTGTTGTGGCAAATACCTTAGGCTTCACCTCTGACTTCATGTAAAAAAAAAAAAACTTTGTCGCCTCTTTAAAGGATACCTCAACGTGAACAGTCCATTGACGGTTCAAAAATGCGAAATAGGGTGAGACGTGGAAGTTTTCTACTCTTTTTGGTCGTACTGCTTCTTGAGTTCATTCCGGAGCCCACCACCATAAATATCTAGAAAATAACATTGGGATTGTGCCAGTGGATCAGGTTTCTCCAGTATAAAAGCGATCGAGCTAAGCAACGATTTATTCACATAAGGGAGTCCTAGATAGTCCATAATTATATGATCGAGTACCATATTCAGGCTATTAAATGAACCGTAAGTTCTAAGATAGACCATTTCAAGCTATCAGCTCATAGGAATCAAAATATACTGAGGGCAGTAAATAGCCTTAGCAATGGATCTGGAAAGAAAGTGCAAACAATAACCGGTATACAGAATACCACGTTTCCATCAACAAAATGGACAAGGACATCAGATAGTCGAGATTGACAGGATAATCCGTTAAACTTTGGCTTATATTGGAAAACTTTAACACATCCCTGTGCCAAAATAAGTCTCGATATATAGGACATAAACTCCCAGCCTTAACAAAGGAAAGTGCACATATTTTCGGCCTAATACAAAGTGCAATGTAAGAAATCGGTTTACAGCACAGAGTGGGAACAAAGTCTCTCAGCTGGACACATACAAGATGGAGAGACGACATCAAAAAACTTGAATGCTATCTGGCAGGATAAAAAGCCCATTTAGAAGAGTACTATGCCCAGCAATGAACAACAAAAAGAGTCAGATTGGATTATAAATCCACAAAACTCAGGTCGAAAGGCAAACTGAAAAACCCTCTCTAAGTTCCTTTTTGGATTCCTCTGAACTAATTTGACTTGTTTGCTTTGTTTTCATAAATCGAAGACTGCCCATAAACCTAGGATTAAACTTTAAATGGCAGTCCACACACAATCTCATATCAACTACCTGTTTTGTCCGCAGCTTTAATATTCTCTTTAATAGATATTCCGCTGCATGAAAGCAAAATAATTACTGTGATTCCTTTTCGATGTACCAACAAAGGAAAACAAAAAAGAAGGAACATAGAGAACACACGAAAGCATTTGCCATGAATTCACTCTCCCCATGGGACCTATTAAACAAATGAAACATCTTCCAAGAACTCTCATCGACATTATGTCCGATTGACTTGACATGAACTTCCTTGCCATTCGTACCACCCACCGAAGTATCTCCCCATTGATAAATCATTAATATTAATCGCTTGATGTACGATCAAGATGATGACTTCTCTCTCGATATATGTATGTCCTTCTTTCATTTTCATTTCTCGATTGAAGGCCAAAATTATGTTTCGTCCTTTGTTTCTATTTTCTCCGATACATCATCTTCATCTCTAGTCAAAGGGAATCACACAAAATAGAAAATCGGGAAAAAAACTGAAAACAAAAACCCATGAGAGGAGGAAATATACAAACAAATGTGAAGTGAATAAAAAAAAAATTAATGATTTCACATATCCTTTAAGGATCATACGGCATACGCCAACGCCCGCCGTGAAACATGGTCTACGAACAAACACACACACTTGACAAGGATATCATAATTATTGCCATAGTGCCTCTTTATTTTTGTGCTGCTGCTGCTGCTTCTGCTGTCGTTGTTGTTGTTGTTGCTGTTGTTGTTATCCTGGCTGACTAATATGTCTAAAAGCATAGATTCATTTGTTGACATCCAAAACGTGGGATGTGTATATTTCTCCGCTTACCCCCTCCGTTTCTCTGCCTGCAGGGATTCGCCGTTTTTTGTTTTTTTCTTTATTTTTATTTTTTTTTGCATTTTAAGGACTCTTCGTCCTCTTTTGTGTTTAGTATTGGGGGATGTGTTTTCTTTATAATGTCCTTCAAGTGCTTGGTTCCGTCATGTGTAAATAATGTCGCTGTTGTTCTTCACACAGCAGTGTTGCTGTTCTGTTGCTCCACATTAAGGATGAGGCAAAGCACAACAAAAAAAAGAATGCCTTCCCTTGCTACGCGCAATCAGGATACGTATTGTGTGTCGGGGGCACTCACATAAACGCCTCCTTTCTGGTTGCGAGATATAAATTTCGAGAGGCAGAGATAAAAATCTTTACAAACAGGTCATACAGATTCTTCGCCCTCCTGTGTGCCGGGGGGCAGGCTAAAAATTCACACATCCTTTTTTTTTTTTTTGTTTTTTGAATATTGTTAATGCAAATTCGAGAAAAAAAAGGATATAACACGAGACGATGGGTGACGACGGTGGATTCGCCTTCAACTGTAATGAAAGTGTTTTGCATATCACGAAGGTAGACGGCGACAACTACATACATCCCCTACATCTCTGCCCCCCAACAACAAGCCGTATAAGGATAACACAACCGACATCATATTTACGCGAAGGAATAAAAAGCTACAGAGCTCAGGACTCGTATTCTTGCCCCTAAGTTGCATTTTAATGATGAAAGACGGAGTGGAATCCTCATAACTCACACATATGCACATACATTCATATGTGGGAAGAGAGTTCAGCACCCAGAGTCAGTAGCCTTTGTCATTAAAGGTGACGACATGTTTCAAGTTTCATGCTCAAGACGAGGGTTGGTTGGTCGCCACTACCACCATCATCAGCACCACCGCCACCAACACCACTACCACTACCACCCTTCAGGGCAGGTGGAAGGAATCACCACGATGCGAATTGAGTCCTGTTTCTCTTTTTTTTTTTTTTTTTTCATTTTTGAGTGGTCCGGAAACGAAGGCTATTAAATTGGAACACGACCTCGGTTAAGTGTGCGTCATGGGTTAAGAGCACAGAAGGGGTCAGTGCTGTTATTTTTTGTTTTATACACTTTTCATAAATTTTTTTTTCTCGTGTTTGCTTTCATGTTAGGAGAGGCAAACAAATGCGAATGAACGAAAGACATCTCGTAAATTATTTTTATCCTTTTTTGTATTTCTTGTATTTCGTTGGTGGTTCCTGAAAGTGTTATGTTTTGTGATTAAATTAATGAGCACACGGACCGCTTCAGACAAACGTCGGTAATTGTGGTTCTAATTGCGATTTATTTAGTGCAACATTGAAACAAATGGAATATTGTTCTCAAGAGGGTGTCGCCGTGCGCGTGGGTGCAGTAGCGCGGCGCTATGGTTGGCTTGGCTTTGTGTGACTTTGAATTATGGTGTTGGTTGCATTAAAGGGCGCGAGCTTGTAATGAGTATGTAGCACGGGATTCGTAAAAGGACAAGCATCTCCGGTGTCCTTTTGATGGAAAAATAAATAAGTTGTAGCATTGAAGTTGTGTGAAGGAGCTCTGAAGGAAACTTTCATCCACATGTGCATAGTACGTCATTGAGATGCTCTTTAGGATGGATTCTTGGCTAAATCTGGTAATGGACATTTTCTCGAAGAGCAACCTCTGTCACATTATAAATGTATAAAGAGTAAACAATGTCTGTTCCTTTGGTTTTCAACACTCTTCAAACCATTTCTCGCCTTCACTTGGGCGGCGATTTATAGCTTATTTTGGGAACCAAATTATGACTTTTTTGATGTATCCCTCGTGGCCCGTATTATTCTGTGTGATGGCTATCAAGGGGATTAAACTAAGATGATGTTGTCCACGCTGGACACAAAGCTGATGAAAGTTAGCTGCTTTGGTGGATTCCATATTTTATCAGCTGCCACTGCGAGAGTCCAGCCTCACAACCACAATTTTCCATGCTAATACAGGGTGACCAGATAAGAACGGTAGGAAAAAAAATTTAAATAAAACAACAACGGTGTGAGATATAAAATTGATTCTATCTTTATTTTGAAGTCACATTCATGCCCTTATGTCTGGGTAGCATATCATTAATAGACGCTTCGGCTTTGCTGGCAATGCTTCAATCGGTCGGTCTAATTCTTGATGACTTGGTCCAATATGTGCGACGTTATTACGGCCTCGAGCTCATCTAAAGTGGTTGGCGTAGACTAGTCCTAGACAAAATAATAGAGTGGTGTCAAGTCGCATAATCGTGGCGGCATGATCTGGTCACAGAAAGTCAGTTAACACTGCTCTATGTGTCTCCTTCCTCATTTCGAAAGAAATAACGTGCGATGATGCCTGCTAATATATCTGTTGAGACTAAAATGGGCCTCGTCCGGGAACATGATTTTTTGGCCAAAATCCGGATCTCCGGTCAACATTTCCAGCACCTAGTTAGTGAACTCACGGCGTTGACTATGGTCGTCCGGCTTCAGTTCAATTGACTCTCTGGCGGTGCCCAATTCAGCTAATCAGCGCCGAAGCGTCATTTCAGAATCTTCTTCGATACTGACGGCTATGTTTTCTTCATTTAGCACTAATCTCTGTCTGGTTGGTGGCTTAAACTTTTCCACGGTGTGACGAATTGCCTGCACACTGAAGCCATGATAACGAACGACCTCACGACGAAATTCACGTTGCGTTGTTACACCTGAACCGGAATTTCGATAATATGTAGTTTCTGCACGCTCAGCAAAAGTGAATGATGCATGATAGAATAGCAAACCTTATTAAATATTTTGACAGCTGAATATCGTTGGTAGCCCTGACAGGTGCTGAAATATAACAATTGGAAAACGTATCACTGCTATCTGGTCACCAATTAAAACAGTAAAAAGTGTTTAATATTTGACAAGACAGGTCTATGGGATCCTAGCTCCTCTCAACCATTCATGCTGTGCGTGAGGAGGTAGGATATGGAGGGGGCTCACTCTTATTTGAGAAGTTTTCTCATGACAGTTGAACGCTCAGATGTTTGACAAACGCTCGCAAGAGTTGGGGTCATGAAAGAACTTTTAGGTTTTGTCTATTCATTGAATCTGAAAGCAAGGGCTCCGTAGTCCTACACACTGACCACTTGAGCCCTCTAAACAGTATTCAGAGAAACTTGCCTGGATAGGTTTTCGGTTAGCTTTACTAAATTCTATTTTCATTATTCGTGAAGGAAGGGTAGCCCGCTTATACGTCACAGACAGTGAGAGGGGTGAACAATATGAGACCTAGTTTGAACACTTGCGGTACTCCAAAGAGAACTGCCTTATGCTCGGGTTTGGATGCTCTTCCTTCTTTTGATCTTTATAATAAGGTCGAGGACAAATAAAAATTCGACAAAATTCGATCAAGATTGGACTTACAGTGGAACGGTGTGCATTACTGTCGATTTCCACTGCTCTGCGTTCGAAGGAAGGTCTTCCTTCTACAAGGACTTCCTACGAAATTAAATTCAATTCGATTCGACTTAATGACTTACCTTTCCTTTCAATATTTGAAGGCTTTCAATCCGATTTTCACTCGTATTCCTATCACTTATCTCCAAGGACACTAAAATAACCGAAAAACTATCATTTTTATATCTTCTGAATAGTCCTAAGCTCATAGTAATGTTATTTCCCTTTGCTGCTAGGAGTGAACAACATCGTTCGGTTGTTAAGGCCTTAAGGACGAGAAAAAGGACTGCAAATAAGTGATTCCCTCGAATCGGTTCTCTATTTTACATTTTTTGATTATTTTCCAATGTAATCGCATAAATTCTCACAACAACAGAAGCACTTTATTGTCGCCGGCACCCACACACAGCATCAGCAACGATATATTCTTTTCAATTTTATTCCTTACGCACATATAGTTTTTGCCATAAAGTCAATAGCTTTTTATTATTCTGCCGAAATTGAATTCAAACACTCATATGTCATAACCAGAGAAAGAGAATGTGGATGTGGATAGCGACGGCCCAATAGCCGCCCACAAATCCTTCCGAATGCGAATGCACAAACGTCTAAACAACACCTTGCGTGTGTACACACCCATACATACATATATAGCGTTCCTAAGTTATGTAGGTATATCCTTCAATCTGAACCCCTACAAGTTGTATTGTGGGTGACGATGCTGATGCTGTTGTATTGTTGCGGTAGCGTATATTAGGATCATTCCAGGAGCAAACATTGTTCGGAGAAAATTGAATTTTTTTTCCTCTTTTTTTTCGGTGAAACATGAAAATGAAAATAAGCTGGGTACAAAGAAAAAAAAAAAATGAAGGAGCCAGGAGGAGTAAGCAAAATAAGATTACAAAATAAAGTGAAAACGAAATAAATGACACCCACCACCCGCAGCGGGTGTTCACAGTGTTCACACACATATATCCTGCAGTAATGATATTTCCAGGTACGCAAGCAACGCTGTTGGAGAGGTAACTTTTTATTGCTTCTTACCTTTGTTAATCATAACCTTAGTAGTTATGTAAACTCGGGAATGCTTTGCCATTGTGGTGTGATTCAGTTTCTCTCGGGCTTCTTTAAATCTAACCTTGCTGAGCTTACAAAAGATTGTTCTTTTGCTGGGGGTGTAGGGTGGGGAGTACCTCCTCAAATACGTACGTACATATATGCATGTGGGTAGACGCACTAATCTTTGGTTGGTTTGTTTTCACTTTTTAAAACGATGGATGAACATCTCAGGGCAACATTAACCCTCACATTGTTACGGGAGCAAAACCTTTGTTACCGAGTAGTACAGTATGGCTGACAAGGTAGGAATGGCTTTAGCTTGAATTGGTGAAGCCACGAGATGGGCAATCATATAGTCCTTACTGGACCTTCAACTATTGCCAATCAGCTCAACAAGTTCTATGCGTCTGAACGAGGTTATCAAAAGGTTGAGTAAATGGCTGAAAGTATCAGCTCGTACTTACAAATTTCTACTTACAACAGGATTACAAGGAAAATGCATTTTGCCTTCAAAAGATCAGTACTAACTTCAGCGAGGAATAGTCTTGGAAACCTTGCTTGTGCTGAGGTTAATGAAATACTTATACGAGCTTAGAGTCCTGTCATTAATTTTTTTTTTTGGTATATAGATGTTAAAGTTCCGGATATGGATTAAAAAGCAAATTAGAGCTACATTCAATATCAACTGTCAAAGGTGGCCAGGAAAAGAAAATTTTTAAGAAAAAAGGTCTGCAAATCTGAAACTCAGTGGCAGGGATATTTAGGCAGATGTCGGCTAGAATCCATTCCTCACTTTTTATGCAACTGTCCAGCAAAAACTAAAAAGGACGAATTTCATTGCAAAACTGCAGAATTTAAGAAACACTGAGCTTAACAAACTTTTGAGATTGTTATACGTATCTGCGTTGTTCGATGACTAAAATTCAGAACCTTATGAGATGCTTGCTAGGAAAGTAGGTTGAATTTCTTTTAAGGACTAATCATATTCAGAGACGGGCAGGTAAATAGAACTTGCCTCAGAACTTAGATCATATAAAGTTCATTATCAAGATCTACATTTGTGTAACCAACGTAAAGCCCTTGCAATCTTTGGTTAGTGTCCCATTGAATAATTACTAGATCCTGGGTATTCCAAATTCTCCTCCTCGGCTCCTTGTTTTGCCCAAACTATACCAAGAGCCATCCAATTAAACGAAACCTGTCCGATGTGTTGCCAACCACACTATACAGAAAAACATTAAAGCGACGTGTTAAAGGCTTAATTCCTGTGTCTTCGTGTAATGAAGAACTGCATCCACGTTGGCAGCAGTATAGAAAGTGTGAGTGGCGAACGTTGAAAATCATTTCATTTACCTTCAAGGATTTTCTGTGGTCTTTGATTAAAAATCTACAACAAAACGTTCAACAGCACAACTAAAAATAAAGAAAAGGTTAAACCACACTTTAAATGTGACCCCTTTCTGTGTGTATAGTTAGTTTTGCCAGCACCTTGTGCTTCGCCCCATAGCTGGGTGGAATCTCTTCCTATCCTAGGAACAACACAATGTTCCATCGTGTCGTTGTCGTCGTCCCCCTTTTTTTATGTTTGTACATATATTTGCTTTAGCATACGAAAAGTATGTGAAGCCCTACATTACTTTGGTGTCGCATATTAGGTTACCTCCTTTGGCTTGCCTAGGAGGAGAGCAAAAATTTCAGTAGCGTACAATTCGAAGAATTTATAAAGTTGTTTTATGCCTCCTCGATGGTGGCCACAATATTGTTGTTGCAGCATACCACCGTATGCTAAAGGATATTCAGTGGTCTTCGTTGGTTCGAAACCCCAAAGTTCACAGGCAGTTGACATTGATGCCAATCCTTATTTCCTTCCTCTGCCTTCTTAGTACGTTTTTTTTTGTTGTTTTATTTACTTTTATTACATTTTCTTTTGTTTACATATACATACACACATGTAGGGTATGTACGGCATGGATACGGTAGCAGCGCTTGTTCTTAATTGATTTTCCCTTTCGCTCTCTGATTCAATTTGCAGCCATGGGAATCCTTTTAGTGTACAATTTTGCACAGACATGAATATCCTTTGAAACGAACTCACACAGGCATAGCCATGCATGAATCATCTGCATGTTTTATGACACGGTTGGCAGTGGCAATATATTTTACTTTGGTTTTAATTTAAATAAAAAATACTCGCATCAAGGAAAAACTGACGAAGAAAAAAAAAACGAAAAATAAGAGAAGAGACGACCACCAGCCAGCAGGAGCAAATGAAAACCAGAAGACCATGGAGGAACGCTATTCCTTTGTGTTTATCTCCTTAAACGGAGAAATGTACCTGTAACGACGGGGGGTAAGGAAGATGCCTGGTTTTTATATTTAACGGCTTCTTTGGCTGTTTCACAGTCATCTGTGTATTGCGCTGCTCCCACTATCACCCTTTGAAGGATTTAAATGAATCCTCCATGGATGGCGGTTGGAATGGGCACACATTTATAACAATATATGATTTTTTTTCCATCAACCCTATATTTACCCAGACACAGTTTCACTGTAGGTGGGTGTGTATAAAGAATCTGGATGCTGTCATGTTTCGGGGCAGATACAACTGAAACAAATGAAAGTTGTATGTTTTACTCTCGTCCTGTGTGCCTGGTTGGATACATTTTTATATCCTTCCATGGAAAACACCTGTACTTGTATCCGTACTTAGTGCTGGTTTACTGTAACTCTTTGCAGGACAAGAGAGATCTAGGGAAAGAATAAAACTTGTATGTTTTTAAGCAATTGTGAAGTGGATACATCATCTAGTGTCCTTTAACATTTCCGACAAACTGGAACAAATCCCGGAACGAATGGACGAGACGGATACAGATACCATGCACTGCGACCGCAGATTTTTCGATGTTGTTCTTCGGTTTAATTTTCTCTTTAGTTTCGAAAGGATCGATATTTTTGTTTCATACTTTCATACTGCGGTGTGGTGTCAGTTTATGGTGACAGCACAATTTTTATTGCAAGTGTATCGTAAAACATACTATTTAATTTTTGAGGGCAAACAAGAAAAAAGAAAAACGTTTACCCTGCCACCTATGGGCACTTAGATAATGGACTTGTCAGTTTATGTCAGCTGATATGGGTCTAATTTCTAAACGGGTCGCTGTATGTCATAACCGTTTTATGGTTTTACTCTCGTAGATAAGTAATTAGTATGAATAAGCGCGCGTGAATAAGATGAAATATTCTGACATAAAGATTACAATGAATAACTGATTTTAATGTAAATTTTAAAAGGGTGTTCCAAAGTAGGTTTAGTCGTGTTTTAGTTCCACCACGTGGTGGTGGTGTTCTGCGAATGCTGATGAATAATTTAAGGCCAATTTTGGGGTTCTCTCTGGATAGGGGATATGGAGTAGTAGCACGGAAATAATATGTGTTTACCGAGTGTGGGCGAAATTCAATCTTTCTCTTCCAACTATGATCTAAAGTTTGGGTGATTAGATCAAGAGGTGAGGCTCTGAATTCAATCAAGCTTCCAATGGAATTCCTTCATACAAGTTCATGAAGGTTTCTGGAAATGGATAGGTATGCGAATTGTAAAGTGCGCTTACATTTGTAATATCGAGACGGAGTTTAGCTTTTTTGAGCTATGTTCAAACGATTGTCAGATCTGACAATATTGTCAGGTGACAATTGCTACAAATGAGCTGACAAATTGACAGTTAACTTGACGGTTGTTCGAAGTTTGTTCCAATATTTGATGAATTTATTGTCAAATAGTTGGTCTGACAATTGTCTGGCTATGTTTTTTTCTTCCAATATTGTCAGATCCATTGACAGATGTTGTCAGACTCATAGCATTTTGAATTAAAAAATCGGGGAAAGTGTGAAATTCAAACAAAAAGAAACACTTATGACGGCCTTGGTAGCGTACGCATTGGAAAGCAGAATTGCCATGCAAAAGCTTACTATTTGAATGAAAATCAAACTTAAAACGAAAGTGGTATTTCGGAGGAAGCAGCTGTCAAAACATATCACTCAAGGCAACAAAAAATCTTGCAGCAAACTGTCAGATGTCATAAGGTTCGCACATCTAACAATTTGTAATGAGTCTGCAAATGTCCTAAACGTCTGACAATGGTATGGCAATGATACGTAAGAGTGTTTACACGATTGAAAGGAATATGACAAATTTCTTGTTAGATGTCGGTTTGGCAATTGTTTGACAGTGCTTTTCTTACAATAGTGTCAAAAATTGGGGACTAATTTTTCTTTAGTAGAACTGTATCTTCTGTCAAGAAGAAGTTTTTAAAAATTCATTACTATAAAAGCTACGTCAGGATTAGATACAGGTATTCTGCACTGCAACTATAAGATATTTTAGTCAGTTAATAATACTTTTATTTCATAAAGCTTTTTGCCAAGGACATGCTTTCAAAACCTAGCTCGATGTGGGTTTAAATTTTCCACTTATTATATCCATACAAGATATTGTAAGGCTGGGTTGGTATCTTTCTTTTTCGACGTCCAATCAATACTTAAGGACGTGATAATACAAGACCATAGAAATTCGTCTCAGCTCAACTGAAGAAAACAGAAACAACTGACTCAACTGCGGGTCAAATTCCCATATCCCACTAAGTTTCCAAGGTACTCAATATGCTTAAAGAGTTTGGTTAGAAAGTTCTCGAAGAAATCTCTTAAGTATAAGTTGCTAAGTTTATTTTCATCTGCATGGCCTTCTTATTGCCTTCTTTTTCTAATCACTTGCAAGTGCAAAGAGGTGGTAGATCTTATATTTTCTCCATTACCACCATTGCAGATGACCTCATTGCACAGGCTAACACGAAATTCTCTTTTGCCATTAATGACTGGGTCCTTGCAACCCAAGCCACTGTTACATACATAGGTGTACTTGCCAGGCAATTTTCTTCGGAGATTATGTTTCTCAAAGTCCTGATTTATTCTGGCTTTACTCCAATCCAATTAATAAAACCAATATCGATTGAGAGAGAATTTGACAACTTATTACCCCATCGACTCGTTCGATTTAAGTGCACATTTTGCGACACAAACTTGCATCGCTTTAAAGGCCAACTGCATTAGAAAAGGGTAGGTACTCCAAAATAAACTGCAACATTTCATGCCCAAATATAGGTCATGTTACCCTGGCTTGGCCAAGGTGTAGTTACATCTTTATCAAAATTATACACACCCATAAATCGAGGCTCGCATATTGCATTGTGCTATGAACTAAATCCACGTTGTTGTGTTTTTTTTTTTTGCAAACTAGGCCATCAAGCTCATTCATTCGTAAGTTTAGCAAAACTTTACTCTCCCGTTCACCTTAAAACTTCTTGTTTCGCATTGTTCCGCTGAATGGTCGAAAGGATTACCTCTTTAATGGATTAGCATCGTGTAGTTGGAAATTTTCTGTATATCCCTGCCCGCAGCACTTATTTTCCCATCATTCCCGTTGCAGTCAGCCTTGGCTGATGTGCAAAGTTAATTAACTTAATTAGTCCGAAATGTGAGCAGGTGTACCCATGGAAATTTTAATCCATTAAAATTTCTTTCATTTTTAGTTCATACGATGCAGCACACAATGCATTTGTCATTTTGTCACAACGGACAGTAATTAGCCCGAAATGATGAATGGCTTCGAGGAAGGCTTAACCGAGAGAAAAAGAAATCAGTTAACCTCCCCGAAAAGAGGGATAATTATCCTTTTTATTTTGGGAAAATCAAACTCTGTTCCACCTCAAATAACAGAAAAAAAAACACCACCCACGAACTCCACTGGCAATAAGAACAGTTCCTGAAGCAAAATGTGTGCCTAATCGCTGGGAAAATTCCCCAACGCGTCAAACCTTAAATAACACGTCGTGTGTGCTTGTGGATGTGCCACGGTTTAATGACACCTTCCCGAGCACGCACACTCATACACCCTCAGCCACGCCGCATAAATTTTATCCGCTGCTTATAAAGTTAAGTAACACCTTAACCACCAACAGCAGCAGCAGCACCAGGCAGCAGGCATGAGGCAGCAGCAGCAGCACCCCCATCACCATTAGCATCTGCAAAACGAAAGGCACACACACAGAACAAAGCCATAACCAGGAATGTCGTCGCGCCGGGAACGGCAAGCTCCAATCTTATTACCGTTGTATTTACGTAAAATATGAACAGCTTTAGTGGTACATCTCTTCAACTTATTCGCACCCGACTCCGACTGACTGAAGACGGTCGGTGGTTGATTCGGGCCAGAACTGAGAATGTGCACATCTTGAATGGAGGGCGGCGGGGGTTAATGGTGGAATCTCTCACGTTGCTGGTCGGTTAAATTGGAATTTTAATTACCTTTTCCATAATGTATATGAATTTATAAATTTACCGTGGCACACACTATTCCGAGAACAAGGCGCTCCACGGCACAAAGGACTCTCACGACGACGCCGACACCGACGACACCCTACACGACGAGACGGAGAACAAGGAGGTCGAGAAGTCATCTTTTACTTGGGTTGGAATTCCGATGTCGTGCACTTAGGGTGACAAGGAACACCTTGTCTTCCGCACCGAAAACGACGACGATGACGACGACGACTGGTTGGGCTATTGTGTGTGCCAGCAGGAGCGCGCACGGAGTATTTCAGGAAATGAGCTTTGCTATTTTGCGAACGAGCAACGCGAAATTAGCACTATTCTTCGTCGTGGCGTCTTCGACAGTGTTCGTGGTGATGTTGGTGGTGGTACGGCGCAGCAACAGAGGTTTTTGGCTGAAGTGAAAACATGAAATCTTTGTAAGGATTCAGAAAACAGGAATGGAAGGCAAGAGGACTTCGTACAATGCACAATTTGCATATCAACAAGTATGCGAGTTCTCAGACTGTGCTTGTGGGGAAATTGGATTTGAATAAGTCGAGATTTGATTTTTGGGGAACTTTCAATAAACGGAAAATATGAGGAGAGTATCGTGGCCTTGTCACTTCATATAGTGAAGGATTTGTCAAGAACATGCCATTGATATTTAAATACGTTAAAGCAGTTGGCTTTGAGAAGCCCATTTGCTTGTACAACGTACAGAGCATTGTAATTGATGACACCCATGTGGGTTTTTTTGAGTTTCCATTTCTGACCCCAAATTCCACAATCTTTCTTGTCCAAGAAAGGATTCATCGCTTAAGATGATGAGTAGATTATATGTGGAGAGATTATAAACGTGTAAAGCTGCCAAAGTCATGACTGAGTGCCCATGCCACCATCGAGCAAAGAGAGCACTTTAACACTTGCCCGGGATAGAAAGAAACCCTAGAGCACTTCCGCTGACTTAGTTATCTTAGATGCTACATTTTCAAAAAAATCATGAAGCTTATTGCGACCAACTCTCCATCCCCAAATCAAATCCGTTTTCACATACACCTCATCCTGTTTTTTTCTTTTCTCTTCTATACACCAGGTAGAATATTTTCTTATCTTCCCTAATCGGCCAAACTGCCCTACGGGCGCAAAACCGCCATTACTTTCGATTCAAAATTCAACGACACACCGTTCATACCAACCAACAGAATCATCACCCATGAGGCATTCAAATTTGAATATTTTTGTTCCAATTTTAGGCTTTCTGTTTACGTATATTCAAATGACACCAATTTCTGTACAAATTTTGTGTTCAGCGTTATTTGGAAACAAAAATTCACGATTTATGGTGAAACCTGCACTTACCTAAAATTTTGAGAATCAAAAAGTAGGCACGAAAGTCTATCCGCAGATCAGCGAATGCCAAGGCGAACACTTTCCAATTTTGACATTTCGTGTGCAAAAATCAGCAAACTGTTAATTTTTTTTACAAAAAATGATTCCCCTTCCCTTGACAACGTTTGATCTGTCAAAGGTTAAACCTCGCTTTGCCAGTTCTTTTACATTTTTGATATGATGATCACAGCTTTCATCACAGCAATCCACAGGACAACCTGGTCTAATGTTTTTTTTGGTTCTAAGGGTTGTACATAGAAAGTGTTCAAGCTCCCTTTAGCCTTTAATAAACGACAGCCTTTAATAAACATAATCCAGCTTAGAGAATCGGAGGCCTTAGTTTCAATGGTTCAATTCATTCAAATTAAGGCTGTGATTTGACATTTTATAGGACTTTTTGTATCAGTTTCTCCTGTTTGCGTGGTAAAAGTTTTGGTATAGTTTTTTAATTATTGTTGCGTCTATTATGTATGAGGATAGGATGATGTACTTTGTGGGTTAATTGGTTTTGCTAAATCAAACATGGAGCGCTTGGAGTAAGCTCTAGGTAAACCCTTAGTAAACTCTAAGTTTTTTTTTTTCACTCCCATCATTATATCCTGGTCGTAGCACCAATAATTATGTAACCACACGAAATACGCAACTTTTTGCATACCTATAATCCTCCAAATACTCGATCCCCTAATCGCCCATCAAATCAACGACATGCACCTCCCTCGCAACATTATATGTACGTTTCAATAATTGACAATTATTATTTGTGCAAATATTGTAAAAATACACTACCACCATCATCAGGGCGCATAATGGGACCGCAATATCCAATCAGCATATGAATCCCCAATCGAAAATGTTAATTTATCTACTAATTAATGCCATCTGCCAGTGCTACTGTTACTGCTTCATGTTGCATACAGTCTCCACTCCTCGAAACAAATCCTCTGCAAAATATCAAACATCGCCTTGGGAGCGACCGAACGAGTTGGGCGCTCTGGTCTGGGGGTAGATACGGGCGCATAGTGTTACAATTTTTTCCCCTCACTCTGTTTCTCTGGTACAAAAAAAATGAAACAGTTGAAAATTATCCTCGGAAAAATGACCCAGTGGGACGTAGCTCCCAAACCCAGCTCAATACATATGTATATACACCACCATTGAGTTGATATTAAGGATCAACTAAGCCACCCCGACCGACACCCACGCCCATTTCGTCCTTAACTAACTATTCAGTACTCAGAGGGTTGCAATTGCAACTTTACTGCAGGAACGTGCATTAATGAGCTGAAATCGTATGCGTTGGTGGAATCCTTCACACACAACCGTTGAATAGATGATGAATAGGTTTCCCGCTTTACTAACACATACACAGTGGGATGTATTCCTTCTCGTCAAATTTATAAATCCTCATCAAGGATCGTTCGGTTTTTTTTCTATATTCTTATCTAGCACGTTTCGTTTACGGTCTATCATAATCCACGCTGATATCTGACCACACACATACTGAAGAACTGCGATTCAGGAGGCAAAGAGAGCTTAACGTGCACACATACCCATTCTCTCTGCGTATTTTAATAGAGTTGCCGACCTGCATTACATACTCTTGTATGGATGCAACGCGCTGAGTGTCAGATTTGATGACGAACGATGGTGGTAACTACTACACGTCATCATCATCATCATCATCATCGTTTGGTGGGTGGATGGTATGCACCGGAAAAGGCAATGGGAGCGCCGGTTTGTCCTTCGTTCATTCAAAGAAACCACCATACAACCACTAATAGAGAAAAATCATTCACTGACGACGACAGTTCGGGAGAACACGTTGAACCCAACCAGAAAAAAAAAACAAAAAAAAAATGAAAGCCTCTAACAAAATGTCACATTCTAGGCAAAACCTAGGCACTTTTGGCGCACTTTTCTTTCGACGCACCACCCATCCATCCGCACTGTCTGAAGAGAGCGTGAGAGCGCAAAACAATACTTAAAACATGGCCAACATGAATTATTTTCACCACACCACTACTATTGCAATGTTTGTGTTGTATTTGAATAGAAAAAATACACTCTCTGTGTGAGATTTTATTTCCCTATTAGACAGACATATCCTTTTTCCTGTATTCATCATAACCATACTCAATTTCGCACACAATCAGGCTCAGAATAATGGTGGATTCGGCGCACAACACCCCAAACAACCCCACCATACAATGCACACACAATGCACTTTTGTGGGTGGATGGTGTTGGAATCCTTTGCTGCATCATCAACCACACACATTACCGAGAAAAGACAACCAAATCTCATGTGCTCCGTTTCGTTTCGAGTCAGTTGTTGAGGAAAGTTCGAAGGATACGCATTTGGAAATGCCGCTACGGAAACGACGGTTATAACACAGTGAAAGAGAGTCTGTCAAAAGAGAAGTGAAATAGAAAGGAACACCACCCTTCTCTCTGTGCCAAACGTATAACTTTAACCAACACTTAAGAAAAAGCACATTGAATACCTAATTTGCATAAGGAAACCGCCAAATTTTCCAACGAAATACCAGCGTCTTATATCCTTCTCGTGTTCTAAAAACGTGCGTTTCTCTTGTGTTTTGATTCGAGTTCATTTTTTCGCCTTAAATTTCCCGTGGTTTTTGGGACAAAATTTTGTACGTGGCTGGTGTTTTTTTTTTGTGTTTTCTTTTCTTGTATCCTTTTCGTGGTGTGTCGGTTTATTTTGTCGCCGTTGTCATCGTCATCGTCGTCGTCGTCGGTGTGAGAAGTGTGAAGAGGAGGATTACACATCCTTTTATTGGTCAGAAATTTTTGTTGAAATTTATTCGAAAATCTCTTGGGTCAAGTGAGGTCGACCCATCTATCTTTGCACAGCTTTTATAATTTCGTTGTGGGAGAGTGTGTGTGTGTGGTTTTTCATTTCATCGCAAACAAAAAAGGATCAAAAAATTTCCAATAAAAGTTCGAAACAAACGGAAAAGAAAATTGTGCATCGTTTTACTGTCAAACATTCAGTCAAAAAACATGTGGATTAGTTGCCATGTAGTTGCCATAATGATTTTGTCAAATATCGGTATGTATTGGTATCCACAGAATATATACACAAGTCCTTGCCAAAAATAAACCCATAAAATCCCTCTCTGTATACGTGTGTGAGTGCGGGTGGACGTTTTCTTCCTTCACCTTGCATTCACATCTCCTTACATTCGATGGTGTTTACTTTATCTTGAGAATGTGAGAGTTTTATTGTTTACAAAATATTAAAGATACATTTTTGGATACTGGGGGGGATAAAACCATTTGGAAGCGTCGAAAGTAAACAGCGCGTCGCTCCCTCCATTTGCCTAAAGCCGGTGTTTCATATTTTTTTCTTGCTTCTCCTTTTTTTCTTGCTGGAAAAAAAAGAAAAATGTTAAAATTATGAACCATTTTAGATTTGTTTTCTTTTTGAGCTTTGTATTATACCCAATGGAAATCCAAAAAGAATTTTATTATGTGACATTTATTTTTTTTTTTCGTCTTCTTCTGTCGGCAGAGATACATCGGCTTTGAGATACATTCGTCTACATACAAATATACATATTCGTATTCCCAAAACTGTGCGTACGAGTGTACTCGTATCCTGGGTTGACGATAAGCAATAATAACAATAATCTTTGAAATTATGTTTTTGATTGTTAGGGGATTTCCACCAAAGGCGAATGGTGATGTCAGTCAGTCGTGAAGGAAAAAAAATTTACATACACATGCATATACTTGTATTTATGGGAGATTTGTTTGCGCCCCCAATGTCCTTTATGCCAGTGAATAGGCTTTAATTTTGTTTCCCTTTGATGGGTTCGAGTGATAACATTTTCGGGGTTGAAGGAAATGTGGAGCACCCACAGCTTACTGTCGCATATACAGGACCCTGAGAGCGATTATATTTGGTTGGATTTAATTGACTGGAAGATTGGTGAACATTGTGAACATTTGAGTTTTTTTTTGTACTTTTTTGAGTGCCTATGGTATAATCATTGTGGGATGTAATGGGTATTTTTTTTTCCTTTTCTGTGGAATGGTTTGGATATTCAGATGGCAAATTGTGGTTTGAATGGTCTATTGAATGAGTTTGACGATGACATTTGAGTAAAAAGGGCACTCAGAAGGACGTGGGACCAATAATTGAAAGTATCCTTCATATTTCTGGCCATCATTATTATTATTATTGCTGATAAGGTTAAAGTTCTTTCGCTTTTGGTATCGCAAGGACTTATCATTAACTTAATGGCGTAAAAAAGTAAAAAAGGAATCAAAGGTATGATGCGACGTTGTCGAGTTTAACTATCTGCTAAATCTTAGGAGTAAAGTTTAGGGACGGTGTTTTGCGAAGTAAGATTTAACATGGAGAGGACTTTTGAATTCTCCAGACATAAGAAAAAGTTCTTTTCATTTATCGAGAGTTCTCGATCATGATCAAGTTAGTGAAGGTCCCCTTCTTATTATAGGTAGGCGTCATCGGATTATAACACAATCCCTCAGACTTACATATGTATGTATGTCGAAAACAAAGGATTTTCGTTAGGTTCCTATCGTTGTTTCTCTGCCAAGGACAAAGAATATTTTCAACCAATTTTAAGCATTTTTAAGACTCTATGCTTTAGGGCTGTACTTACTTATTTCAGACTCAGCGAACGGCGACCTTTTGACTTCTGTTGAGGCTACTTTGTTTGAGACAAAATCGTTATAGGCGATGCAGTAACCACGGGTATCTCTGGATTTTTCACAAATTTAGTCCACACTTAGCCCAAAATTCATTTCACCGGTTCTGCGCAACAAATCTCTGAGTTCGGCCATTTATTTGACTACCGTCGGCTCACACAATTACAATTATTTAAATGGAATTTTTAAAAAAATTAGGCATTGTGAGTTTAGTATAAATCCTCGCTAGCTTGTCTTAATCTTTTACAGGCATTCGGTTCTAAATACCTGTACTGCTTCAAAGTGCGAAATGTTAGCCGATTGCAATAATTCCTGACCGAAAACACTATTGATAGGAGTAATCAAGTTATTTTTTAAAGCTTTCAGCCATTAACAGAATACAGCGATTGAGTAGAGTGGTCTTTCTGAGGTATGTTCAGAGGTATGGTTTGGTTATGGACAGGTGTGTGTCGGCAAAATTTATGAATCCCCTTATCAAAAGTAAAATAAGACCTGGAAACAAAAATAATGACACAAAAACATGTTGTGTTTCTGATTGGGTTGTTGTATGCTTAATAAAATGGAGGAGATCCGATATCTGGAAGCCTTCAAGTTGTGGGGTGTTTGTCCTTTTATCCTAGGAGCTTAAGTGCCATCTTTTCTCGTTTCCGCATCTTCTGGATATATCATTGGTGCAGTGTTTCCTATTTCAGAGGATTGATTTAGTGTTAGAAGGCTCTTTTTTTCTTTTCACCTTATTTCGGCCTCAATGTACGAGAGGTAGAATAGCTGTCTTTAGATAAGCAGGATAAGCTTTTTTTGTTATGTTCAGAGGTTTGCTTTCTTGTGGATCTGGTTTAAAATTGTGTTTAAAAACCTAAAAAGGAGATTTTGAGCTTCTAAATTGAATAGCTTGTGTACTTATATTCTGCATCCTCCTATGGGTCCTAAGGCATCAATAATGCCTAGGTGCTATCGCGCATTTTCTGCCAATATATGTACCTCAATTTCTTCCAACTCAGCTCAGCTCATGTTGTATAAGCCTTTTAGTCTAGGTTAGCAATTAAGGGTTCTATAAAACAAGCTTGAATAGAAGACATTCACGGAGGTTGTTTCTGATACAATCCTTTCTGTAAACGAGTTATTTAAAAAAGTTTATTACTTAAGTGTTAAAGATGAGTGGAAGCCCAAGAATATTGAGTAAGAGTCAGTTGCAATCTCCGTGTTTTTGAAAACAGATTCATTATTAGAAAGAAGAGGAAATCTCAGGTTCTAAGTGCCCAATTTCTAGTTGGGTAAGAGGTTGAAGCTTATAGCGTTTATTGCAGTATATTGTTCAACCACGATCTGAGTTGAAGGATATTTTAAGACTGATTCCATAGCTTCGGGGCAGATCATCTGTAATACCAGAGAAATCATACTTGAAAATCATTCTTTGAGTTTGTGAAAGGGTCTAAGTAACCCCATACAAGAAGAAAAATTATTAGACCACGAAAATTCTCTAAGTCCAGATGTATTGGCTAATATGGCTTTAAAAAGTGTGTCAACAGCTTGACTCAACCGTTCACTCTGTTTCAGTAGCCCTACAGGCGAGCGCTTGATTCCCTTAAGGTAGACACCTCGTTCCTTTCTTTGCTGTTCCATTGTATAATCGAAGACCTTACGCTGATGACATGAAATTGCTGCCAAGAAACATTTTAACATCGCAAATTACAGACAGTTTCTCATATCGATCTGTAGAACATTTCTGAAGAATATCTTGCTGCGTTCCAAAGTAAAAAAAAATGTTTACCAAAACCGATTTATTTTATTCAAAATTTGTAGTCAATACAGTGATTTGCACTGTCTAAAAGTATTTCGAATCAGTTTTTTAAATCTTCTGCTGGTATTACCTTCAAGGTGTCGGTGCAAGGCTTCTACGTCCTCAAAATATTTTCTTCTCATCGGCAAATGCATTTTTCCAACAAGATAATAGTTGGGCGGTCTCAAATGTACCTGATACGAGGAGCGATTAATAGTAAAAATGCAGTTTTAGTCAAAAGATGGCCTCACTGAAAAAACCGAGGACGCACTTTCCATTTGTTCAAAAAGTTCGGTAAAAATGTAAAAAAATTGATGTTTCTGAAACCACGATCGTTTTTAAATAAAAAATCAGCATCATGAACTTGATTGAAAAGTTTTTGCAAAAGTTTTACTAACAGCAGAGAACTGCTGTTTCCCTCCTAAAATATCCTTCAGAATCAGACTGCTCGACTATGCTTCATAATTTTATTATTCTTTTTTTTGTGTTGTTTAACGTTAAATTTAAATGAAATACAAAATCAGTGCGATAATTATAACAGACGAAATTTATATTGGTGTTAAATAAAAAGTCCAAGATTACAAGGGAATAATTTGAATTTTTAACGAACTCCAAAGTTAGGTAAAGTAATTTACAAGAGGGTGTCTCAACGCTGAATACCTGTAGAACTGTCTGTGTTTAAATTTGTCTTCAGACAAGAATAATTCTCAGAATATTCAAATGCTAATTGAATTTAAAAGCTAATCACCGGTTAAGGAGAGAGGGAAATTTAAATTCGCAGAAATTGTGCCGAGAAATACTTTCTATTTTTGGAGTTGTGGTCGCAAATACCGAACCAATATAAAATGTTTGTTCATAGAAGAAGTTTTTTTGCATGGAATGTTTATGTAATAGGATCAGGAAAAGTAAAGTGGAAAATATCTGTCAATTAATCACTTAGACCAAGAAGTATGTATAATAATAGATAACCAGGTTACCAACACAGGGAACCTACATATATGGAAACTTTCCAAATGGGACAGGAGGCAAGCAACCAGGCATTGAATCAGTTGGATCTCCGTTTTATTTTTCTTAAATCTAGTTTAGCAAGTAAGTAATCGCTTAGAATTTTCCTTCTGAAACCCGATAGGGCAGATGTGTCACGGCTTCCTTCTCTCGGACTCAACGGAAATCGTTGAAAGGAGCACCATATCTTCTAGGATGCCTGGGTACCAGATACCTACACCTTTCTTT
Organism: Xylota segnis; assembly: GCA_963583995.1. Lineage (NCBI taxonomy): Eukaryota > Metazoa > Arthropoda > Insecta > Diptera > Syrphidae > Xylota > Xylota segnis. The sequence goes on from OY757238.1 coordinate 43,948,535, forward strand.
CTTAGATTTCCTAACTGACAATTGGAATTCTAAACTGATTTGTTTAGAAGAGTGGCCGGGGAGTGGTGTGATGATACAAATATCTTATGTACTGGAATGATCTCTGTCGCACATTCCCTTGAGAGGAATCTGAGGATATCTTCATCCGCATTATACCGAGTCCACGCTTCAGCGCCATAAAGTAGGACTGGGATGATCAAGGATTTATGTATATAGAGTCTCCTTAGCTCTTCAGGATAGTGCTCTACTACTCAATTGTCTTAGAGTCCATATAGAAAACAGAGTGTTATGGTCGTTTTGGATGTTTACGTGAACCATATTTTCACGAGTCAGTTGGAAAGGTTCCCTGAGCCGTAATGCTGTTTTAGCCAGTATCAGCTTCTCAAAAATACTTCTGGGAAGCAGATACACAGCAGGATAGTCTTTGAACCCTTTTCCGTATTGCTTTTCTTTTCCTGTCCTTTCTAGTACTGCATACATAAGAATGTGTCTGACTGCTTTTAATATCTAGTGAGCAATCCGGGGCTAGAGAACCCATTACATGAACAGATAGCAATCGAGACCTTCCGTGCATTGTCTCAAATATTCAAAGTAAGTTTTTCTGTCGTGCCATTAGCCACAATGTTAGTGGCAGATGGATAAATCTGCTTTAAGCATTTGCTCGAGCCTTCAAGTCAAGAAGTGTTGTTGAAAGCTTAAATATCAGAGAATATGGTGTCCATAGTAAAAACGTTTGTTCCTAAAAGATTTCTCGATGATTTCCATTTAAGTGTTCAGAGGAGTATCTACGTATTTTCCCTTGTGATATGCGTGTTCTGGCTCCAATAGGAAATTACTACTTTTGTAAGTCTGTTTTAGTGTGGATGTCGAAAAGGCTTTCAAGAGTCTTTAATGGAAAGGAGGATAAGTCAGACATACAGATATACATTTACTATACATGGAACTACCAGAATGGATCATTAGCAGTTTTTAAACAGTTTGTCTGTAAATATCAATTCCTTGACAGTTCGTTAGACAAATCTCCTAATCGGATGGACTCACTTCAGTTGGAGCATAGTTGACCCTTTACTCGAGAGCCAATCTGGTGAACGTAATTTAGTTGATGTGACTTACATAAATCCACATCTTCTTCCAAATAGAACCAAGTATCTGTCCTCCCTTTCAGCTTATCACCCATCACTGCATAACCGACAGGACCATTATTTCAAATAGCATCATTTTCCTCCTTTTTTCGATTATCACTTCAACGTTTCAGCATGACCAACTCCCCGTACTGCAACAGGCAAAGTCAAGCATTTACCTAATCAACTCCTGCAAAGGTAACATCATAAACCTTTTCCCTACCTCTCGACTCGTTGATATTGAGTTTTCATCCTGCATAATTCCTTTCCCGGTTGATTGTGACCTCGAATTCCCAATGGGGTCGCTCTCACAGAGCACAGAGCACACAGCACACAACACATAACGAAATATCAAAATACCCTTCAGTATGTTTTATGATAGGAAAAAGAAAATCACTTTCTATCCCCCGGTACCACTTAACCGTACACTAAGCCAGAGGATACGCATAAAATATTCCTACCCAAGCATTTACACAATCCGATGCCTGAAACAATATCCTGATGCTTTCATTATTCTTTCATGTATTCATTTTATTTGACGAATATGAAATGAAATCGAAATCTGATAATCAACATACCATGTTCATTTTTCTTTTTGATTACATTCTCCCTTTAGCCGGCCCATCCTTCGAAAATAAAACTGAATATCCAATTATTAATGTATTCAACGGAAATCCAGAAGAAAAGCAATCACTACCCGCCGAGATAAATTGATAAAGCTACATGAGTGCGCACAACACGTTCCCAAGATCCTACAGTCTAGATTATCTAGGGAGTACGATTTCGGTGCCTTTTTTTTCTGTTTCGCTTTCGTCCTGATTGATTGTCTGAACACGATTCCTGACAGGGCTGCCACGAGAAACAAGAACCTCATCATAATTGTGTCACACTGTTTTGTTCGGGACTTAAACGGCTTTCATTTTTATCAATCAAAGGGAATTATCTGCTCTGCTACATACAATTTTGTTTCTGGAAGGAGTCGCAGGATATGAATCGAATCGAACTAACCGAAGACATGAAACTTTTAAACTTCAGTTCAAAGTTTTACGTAAAACTTTCGTCATGAAACAAGCCACACGTACCTATAAGGAGGATGTCAATTGTAGGAGTGTTGTACTCGTACAGCGGTTTTCAAGTGTTCGGAGATACAATTTAAGACTGATGATGGTCGTATCTTTTGCAAGTGTAATTAAATTGAAAGATATTCCATTCCAACTGTGAAGAAAGTTTCGAACATGACCATGACCAATGTGCAATGGTTTGACAAATTGTGTACAACTCTGCAATGAGGGGGGCCATTTGTTTTGAGGAGGTCGCTGAGCTGCTCTGCCCTTAACAAGTGAAACCAATGTGTTCGTGTAATCCTTTCACTTGATTACAACTATTGTCGTCATGTGCTCATAGTTACCAACAGTCTTGGGGCTACTCTCGAAGAAATCATTTCAATTACATTGTGCATTGGTTGTGCTCTGGATCCTCTGCTTATGGAGTAATTAATGATTTAGTTTGATAAATCTGTGGGAGGGACTTATCCTGGGGTTCGGAGACAATGGATTTAGTTTTGACTTGAAATTGATGCCGATGGTTTATGTAACTAATTACCATTTGAAGTAATCATTTTGCTGTGGATTAGTTGGTCGATGTTTTGGGATTTATTCATAACCCATGTATGTTGCACTCACATCACTTAGATGGGAACAGCCCTTTTGGGTTCCAATAGATCGTAAGGAATTGGTTTTTCTCCTTGCATCATACAGGAAGGATTTATATGTGGAGCATTGCTTCGGTAAGTGTAATTCGCAGTCTGAATCGTTTTACAATTTCCAAATACCTATGCTTTTGAAAAATCGAAAGTGTAGAACCAAGACCACACGAACTTTAGTAATGGAACTCGTATTAATCTGAGCAATCACCTAGATGCACTGGCTAACACCAACATCAACTATGCTGTATATCAACCTCTCGCTGATTCCAAGGGTAGATTCATAAAAAGTTTCTAGATTCATGTGGTATCTTGATGTACTTTAACTGGCCTAAGTGTAGTGGCTAATGTTCCTATGTGTAGGCCTGCACTGCTTGGCATCCTATTCCCAAATAAGCCTTTAAATGCAACGAGCACCTGTTTCCAGACTAAGTGACATGACTTGAATTGAGTTACGGGAAGGTGGGTTCAAAATATCAGAATCTGGTTCGGTGGCGTATGTGTAACAAATTTTTTCATACATTTGGCGGTGAAATTTTTTTATTTTTTCCGCACATAGCAGGCCAGCGGCTAAGCTCGTTTGTGCCTACGACGTACAGAAACAGGATATCTGGCTTACAATGAGCCACGAGAAGGTAGAACTAAGATGAGTGTGGTCGCTTACGTCACGGAAACCTACCTACCTCATACAGAAGACTGTCTCTACCGACGTTCCTTTGCAGTCTCCATAGCGCGATACCAATAAAAGTTTAGTTTAAAACATGTTTATAAGGGGAGAAAGAGATTTGACTGCCGAAAAGTAATTTTAGAACAAAGAGTAAGAGTCCTTCGAGATCTAGACTTATAGCCAAGGTTAGGCACTTTTAAGATACCACCTATATACTTTCTGACTCCCAACCAAACCATGTTCAAACCCAGGGCAGTTATTTACAATCTATATTTAGACGTCTGGCATCAGTGCTCAAAGGACCGGAATGGAAGTGTTGTGTACGTGTAGAAGTGCGGATCTCTGAAACAAATTGTATCCCAGAATCTCACTACTCGTCTCCCAAGGCCCTTAAGACTGCAACCACTAACAAATCTGTAATTTAATGACTTCTTTGACCAAAGACCAAACTCACTCGACTGTAATAGCTTCTTAAAGCATCCAATTATGTACGTCAGGTGAAAATGTCATGTTCATCATTTACAAACGTCAATAATGTCAATTGAACTGTCAAAAAAAGCAACTACATACATACATGGGTAAGTGATTGCTTTCATGTCGTGTAAACATTTGACGTACATAGGTAACATTTCAAATAAACCTTAAACACCTTGACAGCACCTTTGACACCTCATTTGTATGTATAGGTAATATTTTCCTTCAATCACAAGAAGCTGTCTTTTAATGGTCAGCGACAATGTTTACTTGACATTTGGCCTTTGGAATTTTCCAAGTCCCCAACCCACTCCACAAATATTGGTCAAGACGAGAAAGAAATTCCAAGTTAAAACCCATGAAGCAAGTAGTCCACTCCAAAAGTCGTTCCTTCTACGAAATATGTCAATAAGCTCGCACAAATAAGCTGAAATACAGAACACTTACGAAGCCGTACAAGGACTCCTCGAAGAGTTGCTCTCCCATTCATGGCTCGAGCCAAAGAACATTACGCTACCGTGTACACTGTAACCCAATCGAATGCTTGAGCCAACAATACGCAAAGTGCGCCTTCATCTTTCTTCCACCGCGGGAGTTTTGGGAGGGTGGGCGCTTGGGTTTGTTCTTGCCTGGGAGTACATTGAATCCAATGTGCCTTAAGTCAATTGTGTCCGACAAACAAAATCCGAGTTCCCCATCGATTCTACTCTCACAATCTGGAAATTTTATCCCAACAGCATCAAGGAGAAAGAAAAAAACATAGATTGCTGCATTTATAGCCTCTAGGATGCGAGTAGGGCGGCTGGGTGGTTTGGTGGTTGCTCCTTTACTCTGACCGAATTCGTGTGTAAGCCGGTATTCCGTAGTACACTACGAAATGAGGGTTACAAATACACTACTAATATAATGGCAAATTTAAAACACACATCTACCGGCACACACACACGAAATAAATTTACGAGACAAGCCCAAGGAAGAAGGATGCTGGATTGTCGGAGAAAAAAAAAGAAAGAAAGTCGCAATGGATGGAGGGAAACCAAAGGAAGCGGAAGTACACACAGAAAGAGTTCTTCACTTTCAGCTGCTACTGATGCTAGTGGTACTGCCGCTGCCACTGGCTCATTTGAGGGGTGTGTAGAGGCTTCTGGTGTCCTGGTATGGGGACACAAAATATGTGGGGCGTAGGGGTGTATACTAGCTTCTGAGTGGCGGCAATGGCGGCGGTACACAGATGGATGGATTGTTTTAGGTAAAGAAAAACACCCATGAAAGTCTGCAACAAAAAAAAAACAATAATTGCTGAGGGAGGTTGTAGCTGCAGGATATAAGAGCTGTTCTAGAGGGCATAATTGCTACTACTACAACCCGAAGCATTTATGCAATGACAAGCACAGCAGTAAGAACACAACGACAGAGAAGCAGTAGCAGTGTGTACAACAATGAATGGGAACTTTGTATATCATTTTTACGGTCATTCGTCACCATGAATTGTTTCGTTCAGGATTCCTCCTCCTCCACTCGATTGTAGCTTCTTGCTCCTCTTGGGCACTCCTAAAGAATGTTGTTCAGAGTCAAATGCAGCATACGAGTGTACACAGGAAGATGAGAATGGGAATGGGGGGCTTGGTTTTTATTTTATTTTATTTTGGGTGTGGGTATGATGTATGTTACACTGAGCGACGATTGTCTTAGGTCATCTGGTATATTTGTGAAAACGTTAAATTGATAAAAAGGTTAAGGAATGGATAAGTGCAGCTGACTATATTCTATATGATAAGCATTGCTAAAAAATAGCTAGAGAACATTTTTCACCAATTTTTAATGAAACATTGATTCCTTACCGGTTATTCGGTTCGATCTTCGAGGTTGGCGAATGGATATTACATCGAACCTCAATACAATGCATGTATGGATTGAAGAAAAATTCACAAATTGGAATTAAGTGAGAGTTATGTGTAGTATGGATTGAAAGACAAGGCCTGTATATGTCGCATTGGTCCCTTCTTGTTCCCCTATTCCTTGACCAAGTTGACAAATGTTGATTTTAGCTTTTTATGTCTCCTGTCTCTTTAGTCCAAGTTCCACAATGTCTTTCATCAGTTGTTTCTTTTGTACCCTAATAGGCCTGCTAAGTGGTCCTGTTTACTTTGGAAAATCAAGCTTTGTCAATAATAGTTAAACATAGTCATTTCTGACAGAATTGAGAATTGAGAATACTTGAAATGCCACCTTTTGACTTGACTGTGGTGCCCTATCAGCTTAGAGAGTAATGTACTCAATTTTGGGTGGACAGTGACTCTTCTTTTGTAGCAGTAAGAATGTAGTAGTCCTTCTCAAAGTCTTTGTAGGATTCGACATATGGATGCAGGTCGCCATTCTACTGAAATAAATGGCTATGTATCTACAAAGTACAGATTAGTGTTGATGCTGATTCGTAGTAGTCATTTTAGTATCAAAATGCAGTGGATAACCAGGATCCATACAGTCCCCTATTTCTATCATAATTTGTCTTCCTCATATTTTAAGCTCAATTCTCTCTTTCATGTCATACTTCTAAAAAAACTTCGAGTTGAAAATAGTTCTAAGGAGAGTTTCAGATCTTTTTTCAAGTTTTGAGTTTTAGTCTCTATCTGCATTCTTTCGCTCTTTCCATAGCTACACTCTAAGATTGCAGCTTTATGCAAAAAGCCAAGCATTGTTATGAAATTGTCTCTCACTGTATTCGATGGCAAATGCAACCGAACCACGTTTCATCGATGACGTGTGCAGCTCACTCGAGTGGTCTTCATCGTCATAATCATCAGCATCATCATAATCATCATCATCATCCCCATCGTCATCATCTTGTTCGTTCACTCGACGACGTGTAGTAAGATGTTGTAGCAATTTCGTCCTTACGTATCCGCACACATCAACGACCCACCCACACAGGCACTTGTGCCTTAAAGTGCACTTGATAACAATGTTTCCCTGATTTTCATCCCCATCTTGGGTGCATTAAAGCTAATATTGTTCTGCAGTCATTAATGCAGCCTCTGCACAGATTGCATTTCCGGCTTTGTATGCTTTAATGTATCTCGAACTGAAATAAACTTCCGTTTGCTAACCGAATCACTTTCTTAATTTTTATCCTTATGCTTATGCGTGTGTTTATGTTTTTTTTTTTTTTTTTTTTCTTGTTGCAGATATAATTTTGTCTGAAGTATTTGAGACACATCTGCGTGGTCCGGGGTTTGTGATGGAACCACCCGGTCGTTTGGAATTCTCAAATTCATCAGGTGGATGGCTGGATTGTTCGGCATCGGGTAGTCCGCAACCTGTGATAGACTGGGTCACTGTGGATGGGTCACCAGTGGCCGATATAAGCGGTGTTCGACGTGTGCTTAGGAACGGAACTTTAGTGCTGTTGCCGTTCCCTGCTGCTGCCTATCGACAGGATATTCATAATACAATCTACAGATGTGTGGCGTCAAATAACGTCGGCCGAATTATATCGAGGGATGTTCAAGTTAGAGCCGGTAAGTTAATTTGATTATACACATACCTACATACATACATACATTGTAAATGTTATCTTCTCCCTTTCGTTATTATTCTCGTTCGGTGAATGAAGAATTAAAGAACAGGCGAGGATGGAAGAATGGCGGTGTGGTGGATTACTGCGTTAGAGTAATGAGTTTCATTTCTGGAAATGAGTTGATTTGCATTTTGCGAAGGATCTCATTTTCAAGGGAACGGAGACAGGAAGGCGTGTAATGAGGGAACACGAAATGGGGAGAAATAATGTTTCGCCGTTACTGCTATTGCTATTGCTGTGTGTAACAAAGTCAATTGTAGTCTTTGTGTTTCTAATTTCAACAATCTTATGTTTAAGGGTTTGGATTTTATACAATTTTTTGTTCTGAGATGAGTGTAAAGTGGGATGTTTATGGTATACGCTTCGTTCACTCTGTTGGTTCCTTTGAATTGAAAGGAAAAAGGTAAAAAAGAGGTTTAAAAACTTTGAACATAACAATATGCCCGGTCAAACGATAATGTTCCCCCCATTCATGTGAAAGTGTACACGGGGAGTCCTATTTTTCGAATGCATTTTGGAATTAAAAATTCAGATAGTCTATTCCCAAGAGGATGCAGTGTTTCCGTGGATGCACAGCGAATGGCCAATCTACTGGCTACTATCCAAGAAAAGCCATAGTATGAACTCATCAAAAGAGGGGTATGTAATCTCCTAGTCCAGGATATCGAAAACTCTGGTGACAGGGTTTAATCAAAACAATTAGAAAAGCCTAGTTACCGGTATTCAAAAAGTAGTAGATCTGCTTGACAATAATTCCTAGACAAAAAGAAAGGCGAAATCCAGTTTTTAATTATGATAAAGTACAAAACAGAAGTCTATGCTAAAGAGATTACAAAATCAGAAGACGAAAGAGACTATCATTTAATTGTCTTCGAAACCCGGTTTATAATATCCATCAGTCGAAACTTTACAAACCAATTGTGATCACGAGGAAACTTCTACGGTGAGGGTTATGGTTATTCGTAAAACACGAAGTGATCTACACACCTCTTGAAAGCATTTCCGAAATTGATTGGCATTTCGGTAATGAGACAGGAGGAGGTAGTGTTGAAAATCAATGACTATAACCACTGTTCAGTTAATAGACCATGGACCCGGGAACTAGGTTAACCCAATTCTATTCTAACCAGGAAATAGACTGTACGATGTCGAAGTAGCACTTGACTGCAACTTAAGTTCACAGAATAAGCAATTAGTGAGTGCTGCTTCTCCATCTGAAAGGAAGTAAATTGTATCTCAATTCCGTAGATAATAATGGGTTTCTTCTTTAGGGAGTCCTGTCCTTTGTCTAATGCTTACAAGCCTCATATTTTCCGTATAACATGTGTACAATTCTTTCCTTTGAAAGCCGTGGCTATTAGATTTAGTTGGCTCAACAAACTTTTAGCCTGGTTTGAGTATCAAGGTCACATTTACTTCACTGTACGTCGATAAGGTACACGCATTCATCCAAAGGTAACACTTGTTACTAGTAAGCGCCACACAGAAACCAAACACATTATCTGGAACTTCACTGCATCTAGTTTCCTTGGATCCTCATGAAATCTTCTTGGTTTTCCCAAATTCTTCTTTAAGAATGTAATCCCTTCCTCCTTGGAATATATAATTCAGGGCCTACGAGAGTTTCTGATCCGTTTTTTCTCTTTACACAGTCGTCCATTTCATTACTCTCTATTCCCAACTGGCCAGTTGGTCACCTTGTTTGTTCCACCCAGTTCCTTTAGTTTAGCAGTTATCCTCACACGTCTTTATATTTGATGACATACTTCTGATAAACGCATTATCTAAGTGAAATCTAATATTCTTGTTATGCTCTCCAGGTCAAAACAAATCTACTCTACCTGTGTAAAGTCTTGTACCTCCTATCTAATTCCAGTTACAAAGATGGGGATATTACCTGCCTTAAAAATATAAAGAGGAGAGAATAAAATTACCTCTAACCAAGACTCATCCCTGGTATAAATAGCAGTGCTCCACTAAATGACATCAGTCGCAAACAAATGCTCCAACAAAGTGACAACAGTCAATAGAATTTTTGAAGATGAGGTAGAGATTGAGAGCATATGTATGTCCTAGTAGAACCGATAGTCTGAACAGTATTAGGACAATAGACTGAGCTAAAGTAGTCGGTAAAAAGAAACCAACAGATACTGAAATTTTCGAAGCCACCCTAACCTAACCTAACCTAACCAGTCTTGACCTATTTACTCACAAAAACATTCACTCACACCTATGTTTGTATGAATCTGTGATTTACTATCTAATTTACTTTATTGACATCAGACTTCATTGCCCAAAATTGGTTGAAATCGTGCTACTATGTGCGACTATCCATCGCTGTCCTGTCTGAAAAATTCCTCTTAAATCCTTCAAAAACATTTTATTCTCATGAGTATGCCAATCCATGCATAAGTTACATGGAATTTCGAGCTCTTTTCCTCCATTCCACCATACGTCATTCACTTCCTGGTTCAAGTTTCGTCTAGAAAAAGTATCACTTTAAAGGTCTCCCCCAGATAAGAAAAATAAGGAAGAAATCTGATGCAGCAAGCTGCTCCTCTCCATAATTACTTCCTATTATTCCACTGAACACCGCCAGCTTTCTCTCTCTCAGTGTATGCATAATGCCATAGTTTCTGCAGTGTTACATCTTCCTCTTACCAGCAACCGTTTTGTAGAGTCCTTTCTCTCTCGCTTGTCGGTTTTCCCATTAAAGTGTCAAGTGCGGATAGGACTTTGCCCGACTAAAAATTTCAATATCGAATCATCCTGCTTCGCCACCTACACCACCATCAACCCCATCCTCATCATCATCATCATCATCATCATCATCGGATATTCATGGCATAATTATAATCTTAAAATCTGGGCACACTTAATATTCTGCTCATTCACCCATGGCGAGAGATTTACCACCCCCAGGACATGACTATCTCCTACGGACTGTCGTCGTCGTCGTAGTCGTCGTCGCCTAAAAAGGGTGCACATAGCCCGACACATACTTAAAATATGTAAAATTATGACATTAAGTATTCAGCCACACGAGTCATTTTTGCGGCGAAATTTCTCGCCGCAAAAAGGACACGACACGCGGCATAAGAAAAAATCCTTAAAAATAAAAAAAATAAATTAATAATTTTTTCCTTTAATTTGCGCGTCTGTACTTACAGTGGTGGCACAAGCGTACAAAGTGGATGTCGAAGTGTTATCAGCTTCGAGAGGCTGCACCGCCATCCTGCGATGTGTGGTGCCAACCTTTGTCAAGGAACTAGTTCGAGTGGTCTCCTGGGTTCATGAACCTGCAATCTACATCTACCCGTCGCTTCAAGGAGGTACGTACTCGTATACACTGCATTTAGTTGTGTTGTATCGTGTGTCCTGTGTTTGTTAACTTTGGAACCGCACCAGGACTTGGTCGATTTTTTGTTTTATTTTTATTGCAAATAAAATGAACACCATATATCTATTTTATCCTGTTAATAAATTAATACCAGTAATAAACACGGTTTAGTTAGGATACACAGTGCACACGAACGTACTTTGGTATATTTGTTGGCAGGATATGGTAGTGTCCTGCTGCACACTCACTAATGTCGAGGATTTGTTACTAATGGAGACGATTTACTGTATGTTCCACAGATGGGAAGTTCCATTTATTGCCCACCGGCGAATTGCTCATACATAATCTACAGGATAGTGATGAATCACAATCGTTTCGGTGCCGGAGCATGCACCGGCTTACTAGACAGGTTGTGGTTAGTTCACCTACCAGGCTCCGGATTAATGGTAAGTAACTTTAATCATAAAATGTGAATAATATGGTATTTGTCTGCCCGGCGGGCGGTCTAGAGTGCTGCTTTGGACCGATTTGAGTTACAAATTAGATTGCAGGCGATTATGTGCAGGATGTGTATGTTACTATAAATCTGTGTATGTTTTAGAGCACATTTAAGGTAATAAATTCCAAAAACCAGGTCAACACTGTTGGTGGGTAGTTGTTGTTTCTTTTTGTTGAGACTATCTACACAAACATGGTCATTTGAAGCATCCATGTGGGTTGGGTGTTCTTTCAAAAGCATACTACAGATGAGCACCAAGATACAATCCCAACATTCGCACATAATTGGCTTTCTATTGACTGACAAGTTAAATCAACCCACTGGTCAAATCATCTCATAACTCGAAATCACAGATAATCACATCAGGGATTTGCTTCCGCTTGAGTTGTGTTTCCTTGGGGAGATGAAGGATCGTTTAGAAACGGGGATAGGAGGCATGAAACTAAGTAGGTTACCAGATTGATTGATTTCGTGAGGTGAATTCATTTAGATATCGATCGATTTGGAGTTAATATATCTTGTGTTCCGATTAATAAACCACAAACAAATGTCTAAATAAAGGACTATCAGACGAGAAGCGAATAAAACAAACAAATGGGGGTCTTTATGGAAGTGGAAAAGTTGCAGTGATGTTTACTTTAGCAGAAGATAAATGTATGCAGGATGGGTGTAGGATGGTTTTATGAGAAATAATTGATACCTGCAGGAGAGATTTTCTGATTTTTCAGATCTTGATCATAGTCAACCTAGAGACCCCTACTCACTAACGAGCAGTATTGCAGCCAGAGACGAGTAGACGTTCGAGTGTATTCTTTAAAGTTTTACGATCGTTAACGACTCTGGTAAAGGAGGAGTTTAAGGTCTAACGGGAACAGCATTCGACTTAGAATGCATCCACAATGAACCCCAGCTTCTAGTTTCCTTGTTTACCAAATTTTCAGAGATATTTACTCATATGCCACCGAACCAGATACCAATCACTCCGTATTACCATCTCGTGCCACACTCGAAACCCAGATATTCTGTTTCTGTGCATACCAAGCTCAAATCAGCTTTACTAACGCCTTGCCATCTTCCTTGTGGAAACAAAAAAATTTTTACCCAAAAAAATGGTTACGCCTACTCCACCGAACCAGATACCTACCTCTTGGTCCTACCTTCTCGTGGCACAATACTAGCCAGATGTTCTATTTCTGTGCGTCCTAAGCACAAACCAGGTTCAGGGATGCCTCGCCAAGGATAATGGAAACAAAAAATTTTTCACCCAAAACATGTGTGAAAATATGGTTACGCATACGCCACTGAACCAGATACCTACCTCTTGGTATTGCCTCCTCGTGGCACAATTCTAGCCAGATGTTCTATTTCTGTGCGTCCTAAGCACAAACCAGGTTCAGGGATGCCTCGCCAAGGATAAAGGAAACAAAAAATGGTTACGCATACGCCACCGAACCAGATACCTACCTCTTGGTATTGCTTCCTCGTGGCACAATTCTTGCCAGATATTCTGTTGTTGTGCATCCCAAGCTACGTCCTTTTCATCAAGCGCTAAAATTTGCTTCTATTTGTTTTGTTGTGTCCAGAATTGGTACATCCTGTTCGGATCTATTTCTTGGTAACTTGTCCGCCAGCTTGTCTCCTAGTATACGATAACGTTGGGCGCCACTCATCGCGTCTTTCATTGAATCGAATTTGACGTAAACGTAGATGAGAAGGTCTTCATGACGGACTGCCATTTGGTGCAACATCAGTTCGAAGATATTTTTTAAAGTTGTCTCATGCTGTCGCATGCAAAGCCAGTGACTATTCACCCAGAAACCCAGCTCTTTACCCAGCTTAAAGTTTTAAACACTCCTTTGCCGTCCTACATCTGTCTATCACTGGAGATACATACTCGTATTTGTACATGTCATCATTCTTCTTCATCAGATTTTACCAAAACTCCACTTTGTACTCTTCCTATTTACTTTGACCGTTTTCGGTTAGGATTTATGTTCCATTCACTGGAGAAAGGTATCATATTTCAGCATTTAGGATTAAATTGAATCCATTTCCAAAATTTTCAGTCAACAGGACTACCACCCCTCCGTCATCCTTCTGCGTCTAAGTAGACAATATTAAATTACTCTCCTGTCATGGCAGGCAGCAGTAGGAGTCCCACTCGTGCATTGAATAATTGCGGTGTGGTCATGTTAAATGTTTGCGCAACACTCGAAAACTACATTTCCCTATCTAGACGACACGGGTATTAATTGTATGCGAGCACTTGGGAGATGCATTAAAGTGCTGTCGAGTGTATGTTCTACCACGTTCGTCGTAGTCGTCGTCGTTGTCATCTTTTCACGTCAAGAGAATTTCGTACATTGTTTTCGTAAGGCGCGTGCTTACCGCCCCCGGGTTTGTTATGATGCATTGTCTTCACACAATTGGTATGCCTTCTTTGCAATCTTGAGAGCTAGGCATGCGAATTGTACATTTGTAAGGGAAACCATCTGAAATCACCTCACCGGTATCCTTGTGTGTTACACAATGAATGGTGATAAAATTAAATTTCACAAAAATTCCTCATTCATTGTTTGTTTGGATTTCTTTGCAGCACATCGTGGGATAATATCACCCAGTGTTGTTGAACACACCTCACATGTAGCTGTATCCCAGGACGAAGGTGCTGTTCTACTGTGTGTAGCGCAAGGATGCCCATCGCCCGAATACAGGTAAGTCAGTTGAATTTAAATAAAATTGCTGTTCTAGGTAAAAATTAAAGGAATTAAGGTCCTTTTCGAAAACTTTATTCGACTACAGTCCAGTCTATGATGAGAATCTGGCCGAAGCCAGTAGTATGTCCATCAGAGCAGGGTCGTATGACCCAGTCCAACCAAGACAAGACTGTTTTCCAAGCTTAGTGCAGAATGAAGTCACATATAGCCCGAACGCTCTTACATCGAAGAGACCACGCACAACATAGAAATGACTTTTCATAGCCCTGTAGGTTCAAAGAACTTGTTTCGGTGGAAGACAAACCTACTACTTTTGCTAATTGTAGTTCCTTAGCCAGGATCAGTCGTCCCATAAAGATATCTGTCACAGTTTAGCAGTGACTGAGTCAGAAAGGCGACAGTCGTCATTCTTGTTTAGAGAACACCTTAACCTACCTCGTTGTTAGTTTTTGATCCATCGATGTAAAAGTGAATCGACTTTGTCTGTAAGATATACATTTTCCTCTCAGAATGACCAAACTTATCTACCGAAAGCTCATTTGAAATTAAAGAATAGAAGTGTGGTCCTGCACCACGAATCGGAGTGCAATGGACCTTTTCTGGTTTGTTTGCATCCTCACCTAGGGTCGGTCTAATCCAACCAACCAACAAAGAGTGGCGAAGACCTTCAAACCATTTGCCTGTCACGCGGAGGGTGTCAAACGAAGCGTTGGACTTTGCTTAGATAATTTCGGCTTAAAGTTTTATTTAAGGCTGTCCACCATCCGACTTATAACCGAGATGTAGAACCAACGAGGTCGTATGTCAAATTTGTTCATCTTTTAGAATAAATAGTCCTAGACAGTGTGAACCAACTGCTTCATGCAAAAGAAGCAAAGTCTTGCAACCCAGGCCCATAAGAGGCTACAATATACTCTCGCACAACACTCTGTGAATATTTTTTCCTTCATTAGTATGTTCACTGAGGTAAGATATTCCACCGAAAATGTCCTTCAAATAAATATATCCCCATTGGGGCCTGTATTGGAGGCACTTTCATTGATTATCGATGAAAAAAAAAAAAAAATGTAAGGATGTAATAAAATCGCCGATCTGTTGCCACCACATAAAAATAACGAAAAAAAGGACACGTACCCAGGTACATACACAATTTTATATTTTATGTGTGAATTGATTGATATTCCTGCTGCGCGGAGCTATTTTGCGACCCATTTTGTTGGTTTTATTTTTTTAATTTATTTTATATATCATCCTTTGTAAGTCGCCTGAAAACATTGAAATCAAAAGAAGAGAAACAGAGAGAGAGAGGAAGACACATGAAGGAGGAAAAAAAATAAACGCGCGGTTCCAGGTTAATCAAACGCTTCAATAAATACAATCCACCAATCCACCGGATCTGTTTCCATTTTTTTTGTTTGCTCCTGCACTTCCCATTTCATATTCCATTCATAGGGCGACTTTACCACCTACCGCTAGGGCAGGTGTATAGTATAGGCTTTCCCACGTAATTACTAGGAAACCCGACAGCGAAAATTTGGAAATGAAGGTGGGCTTCTGAATGGGGGGAGGACACGTACGCTCATTGAATGCCTATTGAATTAAATATAGAGCACAGCTGAAGGATGAAAACGTTCCAGGACGTCACGGCTGTAGTGCAGGTGGGTCTGTGTACGCGGATGACCAAAATGTGAGTGTGTATTTATATTCATTATTAATTTTATTATTATTTGTATTTTTACTTCGTCTTCCCCCCCCATCCCCAGTCATCAGCTTGGTATTCTGGCTCAGTTCCAGAGGATCAAAACGTTTGTCAATAAAGAATTATTTTTTCTCTCAATTTTTGTGTTTTTTTTTTCGTATTTCGATTGGATTAAGAGCATGGACGGACGGATGGGGTGGGTACACACCCATCACCATGCACCTGTCGCTATGGATTTAATTTTAAGCATTATTTGATTGCACAAGAGAGTACTTGTGCTGCTTCCATGTGGGCAGGAGGATGGGATAACGATTGAATATTAATTAATGCTTTATCGATATTGAATATTGAAAAAAAGAAGTCAGAAATGGTTTTTGAAAGAAATGTTGGGAAAGGTTAGGTAGACTCTCTGTCTAAGCTGGACACAGGTCAATCAGTTGGTATGGTGTTCGCCTCCCAAAGTACAATGGACTGGGTGTCTCTGATCATTTGAGGGACGATGAAGTACTTTCAGGAGAAAATTATGTATGATAGTTCTGGTGGTTGGAATCTAGTCCCTCTTGACCACTTAGAAACTGCTTGTGATATTCCTGTGGCTTAGAAGCTAGCTATTAGCTATTTGCATGAAGAAGGCCTCTAAGGAGAACTCCAATCTTCCTGAAATTCAAAGTCTTTCCAACAGTCGTCTTACATCTATGCGCTGTCTTTCATCTACCTATGCAGGCACACCTCTGTCGCATACCTTATTTCAATTATTCCCGGCTCTCAAGCACTTTTATAAACCTAAAACCTTATTGCACCACTAATGTCACGCCTATATTCTAGAAAATACAATAGGATTGTTGTATGGATACAACTCCCTTTTCAAAGATCTCAGAATGTCTAATTCGATCAGTCTTTCCAAGCTGACTTCCTGGCAGTACAACAGCTGCTTAACATGCAATATTGGCACCGCAAAACGTACGGGCTCTTCTGTGTTCTCAGACACAAAGGTGTACCAAGAAGTAAAAAGCTGACAAGAAAAGGAACTAAACGAGCCAGACTGAACTGTATTCAAGTCCCACAAATCCCAAAAAAAATGTAGAAAATCTTACAAATGAGCAGAGGATTCGCGTCCCCACTTGTAGGTGTAATTTTTGGACAAACCCTGCTGAAATATTATACAAGGAAGCTGGAACTTAGCGCATTCCATCTGTGCAGAGATTTTGGTGATGAGGATGTGTCATATTAGAAACAGAACAGACTTAAAAAAATGCTCTGACTACTCTTTTAAAGACTTGCAGAGTTCAGGGTGGCTTGAAGATCCATAGATTCCGTAGTACAGGAGTCAGGACCCATATGACATTCAAAGGACCTACAATGGTCTAGGTTTGACTAACGTTTCAATCCATTAACATAGCCTTATCTTTTTGTAAAAATATAGCTTAACGTAGGTACTCCTTAAGTTTTGTCCAAATCCTTAATCTGATGCGTATTTTCAAGCAATATACCAATTTTTTCTAGCCGACTTTTCAAATCGACTAATTAAGCCCATATTCTGGCCAGCAATGTCTTCCAGTCCCAACCCTCAAGTACAGAAAGGAGGTGGGGACTTGTAATGCCAACTTCAGTCAGGCTGGAGAAGGTTCTTTTCAGTTATAGTACAAAACAGGAGAGACACAAAGTGTGAAAATATTAAACTCCCAAGGGTTTCATCGCAAGGAGATGTGAGATGGAGTCGCAAATGTAGCTCCGACTATACACTCCGAGATGGGAATAGCCTATCAAGGATCAGAAGATGTTACATCCCACATAGTGATGTAAGGTGTGAAGAAAAAGTACATAAAAGGATAAATGGGACAGAAAAGAGAGGTACATTTTCATCTTTGAAAAAAAAGGGGGTCATACCCTCTCAAAGGTGTCCCAATGGTATAACCATCTTATCAGCAAGAATATTCTGCTTTCTAAGCTCGCTGTAGATAAGTAAATCCATTTACTGGTGAGTCTTCTTGAGGTAAATTGTGAGGTTATTATCCGTCCATCCCGATGGTCCAAGCTTTACATCTTCACCGAATCCCCTGAACGATATAAATTAACTTTACGACTTTCAATCAAATTTAATTTTACTCCGCCATCGCTCACTGTCCTATTTCGTCACAGACAATTCCTTGTGCCTAATCATCCGGCCTAAGTAAGTCATTCGTTCTGCGATTCATAAATTTTACAGAATCTACATTTTTTTTTACTCAAAGCGATGGAAAAAGAGGAACAGAGACAAAAAGCAAACGCACAAGTTTATTGCAAATCCATCATAAAATTTTATTGAATTATCTGCCAGTGATTAAATGTACAGTGGAGCAGGAGGATCCATCATTTTAGCTCACAAATTGATTCCATCCACACCACACATACACAGGATTTCTATCCATTTCCTCTGTTTTTTTTTTTTGTTGGTATCCCCATTCCATAGTGAATCAGATTTTGTCTCTTCTTACGCTAGGAGAGACAGACAGGAGTGAATGTGTTCTCTTTCAACAAGAAAACGAAAAAAAGGAAGAAAATCCTCCACAACATTGAAGAGGCGAAAATATATCGCTCATTATTCTTTGTGTGCCCCGTTTCTCGCTCTTTATGAAATGAAGTTATGCATCAGCACGTTTGAAATTTAACACACACATACCCCCTCTCCGGCCGTATCCGATTGTGGTGGGGAGTTATCGCCCAGCCACCCACTACCCAGTACCCACTACCCATGTGTGTTTTACAACATTATCCTGGCGGGTTTGGTGTAAAGTTGTGCTCACGTAAAAGGCATAGGGGTGCTTTGTCATGCCTTTTTATGTTCTCCTTCCTCGCCATCCCTCCTTTCCTTTTGTTTAAAATCGTTGTTCAGTTGATGTTTTTTTTTTGGTTTTTTGTTTTGTTCTCTCTCTTTCTCTCTCTCGTTTTTCATTATTATTATTTGTCCCATGACATTCACATACTTTACTTGGCTACATATTTAAACACTTTGGCGTTTTCTACAACATCATCATCATCATCGTCGTCGTCGTCGTCGTCATCTACACCCACTCGGTTTGGTTGTGTTGCTGCATAGGTATACACATACAGACACAAGTGTCCTTACAGCAAATATGAGATGTAAAAAGCAGAGAAATCTGTAATATGCCTCAACATTACCACATGACTGCACATGACAGAGAACCTCTACGCTAAAGGCTTCGGTTGTAAAAGGCTTCGAGAAAAAAAAAACGGATATATGCTTTCCCCAGGAGGGATTCCACACTCTGGGCCTGCCTGCCACTCTAATACTCGTCGCATTTTTGATTTTTGTTCACATTTACACATTTAAAAAAGAGGGCAACAACAAAAAAAAAAAAAAAAACAAAATATTATAAACATCAACACAAACTAATATACAGCACACATACCCGCAGATAGTGATCTACTTCGGTGGATGGAATGGCATGGTTTGCATCCTTTTCCTCGCTCCTCCGTTCAGGTGGTTGAATAAAGGAAAAAAAAAAGTGGGTATAACATATAATTTAACGCTGTATAAATTTATAAGAGCGGATTGAGGATGACAGGATATTTTTTATATCCTCTCTCACACACATGCAGCACATAGCAACCGGGGTGTGTTATTCGGGATCAGGACTCCTTTAAAAGTTTTGCACGCCAAATGGTGTATTCATCAATTTCCTCGTCAATGATTGAGACGAGGTTCTGGCGATATATTGATACACATCTGTGTATGTGTGTGTGTGTATAATGCTATCCGCATGCGGAATATCCTATTTAAGAAGATGGTGGTCGTGGTCCTTCCTAAAATGAATTTGTATTTTAAATGCCTCTTTACTCCTAGAAAGATGCGGATTTTTCTGGAACAGATGCTCGGGTTTTCTTTTCCTCCCATGAGTGCCAGAGGGAAAGGGGCTAGAAATTTGTCCAGCAGGCACGTTTCTTCGAATTCACGACTCAAATAATAGAAAAACATGATAAATTTCGGTTCGTCTTTCAAGGTTCTATCGATATTAATGGGAAAGTCTGTAATGCTCAGCTTAGTCAGTAAATTTCTTTGAGCTTGTGTCCCACTGCTAACTTTTGACGAAAGTGACTGTGATCAGAGGGAGGTGAAACTACTTCGATCAGGAATCAGTAGATCTATGGAAAATATAAATCGCTTGGCTTACCGTAGTTAGGAGGGCAGAACAGCTCTAGCATGAGCCAAGACATAGCGAACAGTCAGCAGACATGTTTCATGATTGTAAGGAAATCCATGGATCATAACAGAATTCTGGAAAGATCAGCTAGTACTACCGGGTTCATAGATGACTTTTGCAACTCTGTTAGATAACATTCCGAAGCGTTAACGAATCTATGCAAGTTTCGTAAGGACTCGTCAGATAGTTGTCTATGTGACGAGTGCTGGTCAGTGATAGAGGAAGTGTGGAGTATCCTCATGCACATCCTAGGCAACCTCTACATAGGTCGTCCGTCGTATGATATTTCGATAAATTATTTTCAGAAATTACACCTACAAGTGGGGACATTTGTAAGAATCTCTCGGATTGTTTTGTTCGTTGTAGAGTGGCCACATTTTCCTGGTTGTGACACAGGACTCAAGCATGGTTCATCTCTTAGTAGCTGCTACTAGTGATTCTTCCCAATCGCTTGTCTAAGACTACATGGTTCGATTTTGAGTGTAGCAATTGCCTTAGTTTCTTTCCGTTTCTCGGTCCGGGTTCCAGCAGAGTGAAAAAATAGGTAACATTAGCGTGTGGTAGTGCCACCATTGTACCTTGTTTACTAGCTCTTGTCACTACCAGGATCTCTGCTTAGAAAACGCTGCTGTAGTCACGGTATCTGATCGAATTAGACATTTCAAGAACTTTGGAAAACCCATCAATGTACTGGCAAATTGTCTTATAAAGGCCAGATAGGGAACTGTGTAGTGCGTGCATACTGTCAGACTGAGATTGCAGCTTCTGGAACACTATTTGCGACGAATTCTTGTACGTAAGGGTCTGCAAGTTTTACGTTGGGTACTATTATTGCCAAAATGGTTTCAACACAGACAATTCTGTGAATCCTGGTCATAGTCTGAAGTTTGGTTATGTACATTGGTTTCTTTGCTCTTTCCTCTATGATAAGGTTCCAGTTCTGTTTCCTATCCAAGATGACTCCCGAGATATTTGACTTATTCGGAATTTTTAGCAGAGCCCTCTCAATTGATGGAAATACTTGTTGGACTTAAGGGTTTGGCTATAGGAACAAGGTTTCATTAACATTTAGAATTGTCTGAGAGCCGAGACTCTTCCTAGTCATTGAAAGAAGTTTCTGGTCCTATTAAGACGGATTCTATGCTAGTCCTAGCTAGTTTACCAGTAGTTTACAACAACACAAGGTATTTTAAGGCGGAATGCATTTAATTCAGAAAGAAGCATTGCCATAGTTCACTTTGGAGGCTTACTGAGGATCTGGAGCTATGATTGATTTTTCGTTGTCGCGCTTCCTTTATGGTCCTGCAGTTTAGTAATATCAAAGGAAGGAACTAAAAAAAACCCAGTATTTTACAGAACGCAGTTTCACAAATGCACAATGCAGCAATCAGGATGTCCTCCTTCAAGGCACTAACCACTAAAATTTCTAAGGGCTGACACACATCGCTTCACTAAATTCTACGGTCATTCCCTCCCATTTTCTCGGTCTTCCCACCTCGCTGACTCCTTAGACATGCGGCATCTACCTCTCTGTGTGTTCGTGTGCACTCATAAAGAAAACAATCACAATTACCGTCTTGAATTCAATTCATGCAGTATGGTTACATCTGTGGCTTATTGCAACGACTCCACTACTTTGTTTCAATTTCGCAAATAATTGTGGATGCGGTCATGTGTCATGTGCTGGGAATTTCGCTCGAGTCCTTTTTGTTAAGCACGTGCACCCAAGTACCCACCTTCACTAATAACACGCGCACCGCCTCTGCCTTCCGGCCAGACCATACCAGGTTAACACCAAAGCAACCAAACCCCCAGTATATGATCTTCTAATTTATTTGCTTCACACTGTGTAACCATTTTCCAAAGTCTAGTGTACAAATGGCTTTTATTACACATCGGCAAGATGTTTTATTAAAATTAGTGAGAAACAGGTCCTTTCAACCTCTTGCCGGTGGTGGTGGTGCGTACATATCGAGATTTCAAATGGGTGTGGGTAGGGTCTAGGTAATTATGAGCATTTCGTGTTATAGATACAAATATGGATGTATCTTTTTCCATAGAATAGGGACTCTCATTAGGGGGTTTCCGTTTAATGTTACCGTATTTTGAGAGAAGGAATTTTGTAAATTTTTTTGGTTATAAAATGATGGTACTGCTTGGGTGGGGGGTTAAGGCTATGCACAATGGGTATTAATCCCTTGGGTTGTGTCTTATCAAATTTTATGTTTTATGGAAGACATTTATTACCCCACTCGTGGCATAGTGTAACATATGTCATTAGATGTGAAAGGGAGACTAATGAATGCGAGGATATGTTGATCCCTCCACATACATGCAGAGGGCTGGTTGATTAATTGTAATGGGATATGTTAGGCTGAAGGTTTTATGTTTTAATCAGTTTTTCAGAAGGAATTTATTTTTGGTTTGGGTTAATAGACGCAAAATATTAAATGAGTCGGGAGAGAGGTTCATTTGAATCAGCAAGTTTTATTGCGGACCAGGTTGATCTGATTGAATCTTTTATCCTTTCTGACAAAGTAGTTGTACAGCTTGAAGAATTTGCTTCGCTTGTGTATTTTTATAGCACCTTATGACACTGGGGAAGACCCATTATTATAATACTCGGTTGGCAATGCTCTCGTTTACATTCTCAATCTTTGGATGTCTGGAAATCAATTCTTTTTTGATCAATGAAGTGTTCATACGTAGCTCGGCAACTAGCAAAAACTAAAAGACTTTTGTGATGCAAAACTTGGAGGCAATAGCCTTCTCTTCTGTTGTCAACTTCTCTTGGACGTAGAAAGAACTAATTGCAGAGTGGTTATCCAAAGGTATCCTCCAATCCGCTCTCCTTCGGCTCACTAGAAGGGTCTTAAACTACAAACTAGGGATTGACTCCCTCAAAATAGAACTTGTTATCTTCACGAGGAAATATAAAAAACCCTTTCAACTCATTCTTCTACCTAAGGTGCAGAGATCTGCATCAGTGGTGCACTGAGAACTTCTTCCTCAGCAGTGCTGGGACTTACAGTCTGACTCAAAGCTATGAATGCTGCTCCTTGATCATTGATCTCCTCAATTTTACCCAAAAAAACACTGAATACATCCCTCTGACCCTATTATTGGACCAAAACTTTCCTACAAGTATTCCCTCTCCTGAGAGCAGTTAGGTTCATTTCTATATGAACGACTGATGAAGTCTTCCTCTGCCTTCCACTTTCACTGACAGATAAATGCCAATTAAATCC
Organism: Xylota segnis; assembly: GCA_963583995.1. NCBI lineage: Eukaryota > Metazoa > Arthropoda > Insecta > Diptera > Syrphidae > Xylota > Xylota segnis. The sequence continues at coordinate 43,971,781 of OY757238.1, forward strand.
CTGGAATCGTGCTCTTTCACATTAAAGACCTCTTGGATTCGGAGACTGGCTGTCCTGGAGAAGACTGAGGAGTTCAACATTCACCTATGCTGGGTACATGCTGTCGATGTCGCCCGAGGCTTTTAGTAAAACCAACTGTAGCTGGCAAAATTTCTCTATTTTCAACATTCCAAGACAGATTTGGCCTGGACTTGATATGATTCTGGGTGTTCTCACTGGAGACTGTCTGATAGGCCGAAATGCCAAAAGACGAGGCCTCTATTCACATGACTTCTGCAGGAAGAAAGAAACCATTTTTCACCTCCCATCTACGTGCCCAGCTGTCTCCCAAAAGACAACTTCATGTTGCAGGACAACCTAAGTGAACTGTCATCGCTAGAATACATGGGCTTCCTTGACTTTATTAAAAGCACAGGTTGGTTTAATTAGCCAAATGGTGCGGTGCATGGCATCACAATGGACCTTTACCTAGATCTACAGGCTATATGGGAAGAGACTTTCTCAAGAATATCCATAAAATTTCGTTAAGTTAAAGTTAAAAACAGAAAAAGAAACTTATCCGCAACCAATTTAATGTTTCCATTCGACCGTGAACACGGCCAAGACCTAGATGCAGTCGAAAGGATACAAATTTCTACAATTTTGTGCTCTGTTCAAAAATCCCATAGGCACAAATGCGTTTATATGGGAGAAGAATACGTTTTTAATCGAAAAGCAAAAGACAACAGGGCCGCCCTTGTCCGTGCACTCAATGCTTTAATTTTTTTTATTTTTTTTGTTTGTTTTGTTTTGTTATTTAAAAAAACCAAACCCCTCGAGAAAAAAAAACCGAAACAAAACAGAAATAATGGGAATCCCATTTTATCCTTTTAACTGTAGGAGGATAGGCATAAAAACGCAAACAAAGGAGCAGATATCTGCTCCCATCAACAGATACATATCACCATGGCAGAGAGCACCCCCGAACGTACTTCGAAACTAACAATAAAAATTCATAATTTAGCTTTCTTTTTTTATGCGGTTTCAATGGTGTTGGTTAAAGGTGGCAGGGCTTGATGGCTCTGCGGAGTGTGGACCCACATTTGGGTTGATACGTGGTGACGTTCGGTTCGTTCGACGAATCGGGGACTAAAAGCCGCGGAACCTCGCCTCTCTGAATATTAATACTCGGTGAGTGTGTGTGTAACACACGCACATGTGATAAAAATTCATCCATATATGAGGGAACGTGATGTGAAGAATATCACCCTGGTATCCCACCCCCTCGTAGTGTCTCTCCTTAATGCGAATCCATAGTTGGCGTACACAAGCAACAATGAGCTGAGAGCACGCAGAGAAACAGAAACAACAACAACGATACTCCGCTGCTCCTGCGGATGATGGAGATGCTGATGATAATTATGATGATGAAATATAAGCAAAAGGAAAAAAGAAAAACCCTCGCAACACATACACACAGAGTGTACATAGACACACCAAGAGTAATTAATGACAATGATTATGAGTTTTTGTCCGTGGTCCTGGCAAATCCTTGCGAGGGGAGACTGGTGCAGCTGCTCCCGTCGTCATCGTCGTCGTCGCCGCCGCCATCTGGTATCTAGACAGGCAAGTTGCAATGTTGCACAGCTACTACAATGAACAACTACTATTACTACTACTTTTCTACTAGCAGCTAGTTGTATGTGGTGATAGCCCGAGTCCCCGCTGGCAGGCAGGGGTGCTCGCAAATCATGGCTCTGGAGTTGGATATTCCTTTGCGCTGTCTATCTCTCTCTCACTCCGTGCTTTTTATTTATATGCCATTTTTCATTTCAATCCTTTACCACCCGTTCGTCTGCATACCAACTTTGTGGGGAGCTCCTTTAAAGGATTTTATTTTTATTTTTATGTTTTTTCTTCCTTTTTTTTTTTTTTTAATTCATCGTCTGCATGTAGGTTGTTGGTATCCGTATCATCACGATGATGGTGAAGTTCGGTTCGGTTTGGTTTGGTATGGTTTGGTTATTACCTTTTACGCGAATGAGGGAAAGAATTCTCTCAACATAAAATTATTGCTATAATTAAAAAAAAGCATACACACAGTCGTAGGTACATAAATATTAAACGTGCGGTGGTAGTTGTACCCGTCGTAGTTTTAAAGGACACTCCAGCGTATAATGTATTAAAGGATTGAAATGAATACCAGCAAAGCAGTCAACAGTATAGGGGCACTGTACGAGTATAATATGTGTGATGCCAATGGAGTTGGGTTGGAGTAAAGCCGCGGAAGCTTTATATTAATTTGCGGTCCTCGACGGGACCATAATTATTTCTAATGCGACGGATAGTACGTTTGAAGTCTTTCATAGTTTTGTTCTGTCTGCGTGGACCCTGTGTGCTTTTTGTTAGAAGAGTGCTTTACAACTAAGACTTTGTCGGCCGCAAACGATTTAAAAGGGACCGCATTGTAGGTACTCGAAAAGTCCAACGAAATAGGGCAGGAAAATTATGTAAATGCGTTTAGAATGTCTCAAGTTTTAACTTCTCTTTGATTGAGGACCATTTCAACCAGACACATGCTTCTTAATTCCATAGAAAGAAGTTTTTGCCATCGCTTTGGTACTAAAACTGTGAGGAATTCTGTCGATGATAAGGTGGTTAGACGTCGAAGTTGCTAACTATGTAAGCAGTATTCTGCTAACTAGTGAGAGACGTCTTCACTTTCAGTGACAAATCATTACAATCAATCCAGTCATTCATACGGATAATGATTACCTTGAAGCGGTCGTAGTTAGCTAGGTCCCTAGACCTAGGGAAAGAATTATTGGTAGATGTCCCACTACCCATGTAAGGATGAAAATTCCAATAGGACTTTCAGGTCAAATGGACTTCATCAAGAAGATACTGTCTCTTTGACCAACCGCACGGTACCATGTTTCATAGCAAAGAAGCTTAAGCGAAGAATGAGCTCACTTGCATATCAGGTAAGGAAACCAGGCACACTGCTATGAAATCTATTTAACCGGCTTGTTCCACATCAAATGTCTAGAACTTCGCAATTGTCTTTGGAAAATGGCTACAAAAACAAATATCTGGTGCCAAGGATTCACACGGGACGTGGGGCCAGCTTTCCGCAACCATTTGTATGATAAATGTTATATAGTTCACAAGAATAAAAGGAACCGTATTTGGAAGTCAAGTTTGATTTTTACAAGCTTTTGTACGACGGTCATACTTTTGGATGTTTGTCAGATGCTTGCGAGATCTCGGACTTTAACCTTGAGCCCCTCTCTCAATAGTCTGAACCTCTAACCACTGGTGCATAGACACTTCCAGGATGATGGCATCCCTAAACATAGTACTATCTCAGTGTATCTCCCAGAAAATGAAAACCTTGCCACTCTTGTCGCTAAATGGAAATAATTACTCCAAACATGCTAAGAGACCCACCTTAGGTGCAAAAATGTCTTCGAGTGTCATCTCATTAAACAGGTCTAGATGGTTTTTCCCAGAATTGACACAATCCACGGAACTCAATAAAAGGCCCTCCTTTTCGAGGAAACCTAAATAAACCAACACCCAACCACCCACCTGATGTAACTACATGTCTAGACTATAAACCGAAGTAGCTAAGGTTCGATGGTGTCAAGCTTCATTTGTTTCCGTTTCACCAAACGTGCCAAATGAACAGTACCCACTGCTGTGAACTTGAATGGGTTTCAATTCCATTCGTTTTCCCCGCACAAACAAGGATCTCTAAATATTCAACGCGTGATGCTTCGGCCTTCCGGCTGGCCCAAAAGAAAAACCTCCTCATATACACTATAGGCTAAAATTTTCCTCAAAGGAGATGGACAATGAAAAACGCAGCAAAAAAAATTCATTAACTTCTGGCCAAATCCCTTGGGATCAATCGTGGCGCTACCTCCCTCTAAATAGAAAAAAGGTTAGGAATCACAGCCGTCGGTCGGTTTGAAATGAAGGGATGATATTTGTGTTGTCAACAGTAGGGGTGCGATTAACGCTTTAAGATTGCCAAAGAAAAGTAAAGAAAACTTGTTCCTATCGAATCGTTGTACTTGTGTCGTTGTCGTTCCCTGAAAGGACCGACCATAGCCATCGCCTTTGGTCGGGGTGTTGTTGGTTTAGGGCCATTTCAAAGGCGACGAAAAGTTGAAAATTTTCCACCATTATCGTCACTTTTGAAAGTTTTTTCTTCTCTTCTTTTTGCTTCTCTCGCTCTCTTTCGATTTTATTTCATTTCCTTATTTATATTGCTAGCCACCCTGAGGGGGTTCCTTTCCGCTGATGTTATCCCTTTTGGCCAACCAAACATCTATCCGCAACTGGACTTTTCATCGAAAAAAAAAAACTACACATTCTAAGACCAGAATTTTTGTGTTGAGTTAACACTTTTTTTTCAGAACCCTTGGGATGAGATATAATCCATCATCGCATTTAACATGGCTCGGTGGGGGAATGAGAGATGGCGGCCGGCGTCTTCAATTTGTTGTCGGCTGACCCTTAAACAACTTTTGAAGAGAATTATGGACGAAATGTCTAGTTTGGGGTCAAATGAAATGGGCCTGGGTTTCAAGATGAATGCTTTCGTTTGAAATAAGTGTGCGGATAGAATATTTTTTTTATTTTTATTGAATTGGAATATTTTTTGGGGTCGTTTATTACAGACGAAGGATGTATGTCCTTTGAGAGGGATATGTGTGTGAAATGTGATACTAATGAAGGCGTATCAATTCAATTAGATTATTGGGTGACAGTGTACGTTAAAGGAGGGGAAATTAATTTATATGAGTGACTCCCTTGGAAGGGTGTCCTGTGTAGGTTTGAATATTTAAATTGTGGCGTTTGCACAATACCTCCGGCTGACATAGTTCCGGATGTTTTCTTTATTTGTGGAAGGCGTGTTCCTTTTCCATGAAAGTGGTTGTATATCGCAGCCTAGTTTGTAAACCCACTTTGGTTTGTTCAAAGCTGTTGTAGGAGTGGTTTTCCCTTTATTGTTGTGGTGTCCTGAATCATCAAGGTTGGACTATGCAGATAATTTTGTTTGGGATTACCCAGTTCTTGTTAAGGGATCTGCTGGCTATTGGAGAATAGGCCAAGGTGTTGCGATTTAATTTGGAACTGTGCTGGGGGTAAAAACTTGTTAATGACTTTTGGTTGTCGTCGAAGTATCGCATGCCTTTTGTCAGGAGATACCCTGCCGCACTCGTAGCATGAAGGACTCTTTTACCTTATCATCGTTTGTCCCATACGACAGAATTTACAGAGATGAACTATCCTGAGCCATGCCTAGCTTTGGTGTCTCTGTTTGGCAGAGAGACATTTGATGTCAAAAAGGAGTCTAGACAACGTGACGAGCAGTCATGTGATGTTCTCAATATGTGATGTGTGAAACTCACAAGAAGGTACAATCTTTCCAAAGTCTGTGGATCTGGAGACAGTGGGCTTTCACCATGGAATAGATATGGCGATAAATGAGGTCAAAACTAAGTATATGGTGGCAGCAAAAACGGACGCACAACAACGGACAGAGCATCATAATTGACAGGTAGTAAGGGACTTGGCAGTATCTCGACTTTGCTACAAATTCTAGCAGTGAAATCTTAGCTGAAATGAAACAAAGAATAACACCTGCCAATAGTTGACTGAGAAGGGCATTGAGTAGTAGAGTCCTATCCCGAACAACTAAGTGCTTTATGCCACTAATGCTTGGTCTGTGCCTGAACTGACTGAAGACATCCTCTGTCGGTTCGAGAGAAAGATTTTTCGGCCCCATTTGCGTTGAGGAAGAGATCCAACGACGAACTATGCGTCAAGATTTACTGAGACCTTGACCTGGTCGAAAAGTGTTCATTGATCATCTAACAAGGATAACCAAGGTGGAGCGGATTGATACGAATATTTGGGCTTGAAGAATGTTCGAATCTAAAAAGACAACGCAGGATAGAAAGCCTCGTCTTAGGTGGCGTACATATGTAGATAGAAGAGGAGCCTCTACAGATTTGGATTGCCCAACCGTGGTAACCGAAGAAGTTTGTCAGTGAAACTCCAGGTTTACCCCGAACGGTAGGGCCACTCAAGTAAGTCAGTATGTCAACGTTAAGCACAAATTTAAAACTTCATCCAGCTAGTGCCTGTGTAAAGGTTGAAGTTTTCCTTTTGTAAGGACCCATGTATGTACAAATTTCGGTTACGAATATTTATGCAACAGGATCTGGTAAAAAAAAAGAAACTTTTTCCTAGAACGAACCTGACGTAAACCCTTAAACTGGTTTAAGTTACATACCAACCAGACGTAACTATTTTTCCGAATCAAATTTAAACGAAACCTCGCTGAGACTTTGTGTTTCGCATTGTGTTCGCTTTGAATTGACGCAATCATTCGTTAGAGAAGCATTTTCCTTTCAATTTTTCCAAGAAATCCTTTTTTTTTGTTCCTTACGGATTTCTTTCTTTATTTTTTTTTTTGTGTAACAGAAGTACCAGTGCATTCACCTGCACATTTTACTCGTAGTAATTTTCAATAGAGTTGCAAAATCCCGAGAAGAAGAGGTGAGCTGAAATAAAAATTTTCGAAAAAAAGGATATAAATCTTTGAATGGAGAATAACGAATGCTTGACTCGGCGGTACGTGTAAGGAAACGGTTGACTGTTTCCATTTGACACGTTTGCCTGATCACACTCTTTTGTGTGGGATGACATTCTAAGGTACGTACGTGTACGGTTCACGTGAATTTGCACTTAAAAAACGTGAAATAATGATGATGATGAAGCGGAGACTATTTGACGTCCGAAGGTAATGCTGGACTGCACCCTCATGTGTGTTAGGAACGTAGATTTGTGTGAGTGGATCAAATGTGGAAACTTTCTGGCAAGGTGGCGACAAGTTGGTCGAATGTTTTGTTTGTCCTTGTCGGCATGGTCCTGTTGTCACCCAAATCAAATAATTCGCCTGAAAAAGGTCGATGGTTACGAGAGCACGAATAGATTTGTTCGCAACTGATTCAATGGATGGAAGGGTACCAGATCACAGAACCGAAAAACTGTTTCGAAGGAGGGTTTTCCAGAATGCCGTGAACGTTATACAGGATACTCAATGCTTTGAAGGAAAACAGAAAGCGGGAAACTTCGAACAAGGGTGACTTGATAATGACTTTTTTGTCAACCCAGTTATGACTATGCATGGCAGCTTGTTCAAAGTTAAGCTCAAATTTTGAAATCGAGAACAGGAAAAACTCCCTCGGGTCTTAAGAAAAACATCGCAAAAAGACATGGTCAGAAAGGCAAGAGTATCATACCAGAAAACGATCCTGCTTGAAAAGAAAATACCCTACGCAGTCTCCCTGGTCAAGGATATCAAAGAGTTTTGCAAAAGAGACAACTTATTGATGTTTTCTGGGAAAGTCAACCAACTCCCACCTTGGAATCACAGGGAGGAATAGAAAAGTTATATGTGTTGCATTAAAGTATGAAGAATCGAAGCTCAATGACGGGACTATAGGCTCTATATGTCATATTTTCAAGAAAGCCATTTCTTTGTTTGGTAAGGCATATCCCTACTTAATGTTCCATATGCTCAAGGGCGGTTGTATTAGAACTCTATGGAACAAGACAATTGGAAACAGCGTGCTCGGGATATCGGCGATAGTGGAAGGATGAGTAAGTTAGGTATATGCATATATAATACATATTTTACACTAAGCTGTACATCTCTCTAGTTCTATTCAGTTTAAACGAACTTAACCTTCAAATTCCTAGCTACGTAAAAAGGGAGACCTATATAACTTGTGCGCTTAACTTGATCTCCAATCCTAGCCTTATTGTACTTAGAACATATTGATAAATCGGGAAATCGACACCCTTTAAGCCTGTATCACAATTCACAAATCTCAGGACACACAGCTCGGTGCGGTCTTAGTGCTCTTTGAAGAAACCCCATTGGGCGTCCAATAAATATTAAATGTTTGACAATTCTATTCCCTTCTTCTTCCCATAAGTAAACATTTATTTTAAAACCCCCTTTTCTATGTTTCTTTGCAGTTGGTATACGCACAACGGCCCGGGGCCATTACCAGTCCTAACCGGCCCAAGAATTCGCCTGCTCGGTCCAATACTGGCCGTAGAAGCAGTAACAGCTGAAGATTCTGGTGTTTACAAATGTACCGCCGGCAATGTGGGCGGTGAAGCGAGTGCCGAACTTCGTCTAACAGTAGCCACGCCAGTGCAAGTAGAGATCTCCCCCAACGTCCTAAGCGTACACATGGGAGGCACAGCAGAATTTCGTTGCATTGTCACGAGCAATGGCAGTCCGGTGGGTATGCAAAATATCCTGTGGTACAAGGATGGACGGCAATTGCCCTCATCGGGACGCGTCGAAGATACCCTATTGGTATCAAGAGTCAGCCGTGAAAACAAGGGAATGTATCAATGTGTGGTACGTCGACCGGAGGGTGATACCTTCCAGGCATCGGCAGAACTTCAACTCGGAGGTAATTATGTGCACAAGAACCCCCCTCTCGTCCTGATATGGTTGTATATGTGGCAATGTAAATAGTTCAAGTCCATTAAATTGAGGTTTTATTCTTAGTACTAAGTGATGTGCGAATTACGAAGGATTTCAATAGAAATCTCTCTCTAGCTCTATCTCTCTCTCTCTCTGTGCCTGTACTGACCATAATACAGCAACACAGAAGACGATGATGACGATGATGATGATGACGGCAATGACGATGACGAAGGAAGAGTAGTAGAACGACGATGTTGTAATCTACAATAGCAAGCAATTTATTGCAAATCCCTAAATAATAAGGCCTGTCAGTTTCAATATTCTCCTCATTCATCACATTCAACATGAATCCCAGGCTCCGAAACGCCCTCACACCTCGCTTGATCCTCTTCATCCGGCAGATGTCGGACCCGGCACTGACAGTGAACTTCGATACTGCTGTCGCTCAATGGATACATAGATAAACCGGTACATTATGTAAGCTCTGATAGAAATTAACATTTGATAAAGGATGTGCAAGCCAATTTGGGGGCCAAAAAGGACTCGGTAGAAGAGGGTGAAAAAAAAATCACAAGAAATCAAATTTCCCAGTGAAATCAATCTATGAATTGAAAGGTAGCGAGCTTAAGGATACGGGCAAGGACGTTGATTGTGTGTTTTTTGTTTTTTGTTTTGCTTGTACTCTGCACATTCCTGCAAACTGACTGTAACAACGGTGTGTGCTCGTTTTTATAAGTCGTGGATGTGCACACAGGTATGTGTTTCAATGTTCGACCTCGTTTGACTCCTTCTGTTGTCTGTCAGATTGCTGGACAAGGAACAGAAGGAAACATAAAAAAAAAAAAATAAAAAAATCAGACCTGTACTCGGTGTTGATTTTGCAGAGACCGAACGAGAGAGTGAGAGAGATTGAGAAATGGGTATTTCTACAGAAGTTTGGACGGCTAGCACGTGGGAATTGTTTGCAGTAGCATGGGGCAACATGGTTGGGTGAACAAGGTTATCCTGACAGTCTGCTTGAAATTTTCTTCTGGAAAAATTATCATTTTTTGCATTCATTTCATTTTTTGTTTGGGACGTTTTCCTGGAAAGGAGAATTATTCGGTTATTGAAATTGAAAATGGAATTATGTTGAAACATCTGGAATGGGCTTGGTGTCCTGGAAGTAAGGAAACGCCATGCTGAGTTCTGTGTCAGGAAGTTCAGCCTTCGTTGTGGGAAGGAGAGTGGAGAATTCACGTTTAGCTTACCCACAGTGGACAAGGAGCAGCTGAGGTATCCAATTTCATATTAAGCGCGTGTATGCCCATAATTAGGTCTCTACCAACCACTACCAACAGGGTGTCAGCCCTTGGTAGAGTCGTATAAATCATTCAGTTATCAAAAGTACAAAAAACAAGTCATTTGTGTATCAACGGTCCAAAAACTACTTAATTCCAGTGTGTCGATCCGTCCTAAAGCCTTCTCAAATTAATCAACGTTCTCCTCACTATACACCGAATGATCATACCTGTCTACAGAGAACAGGACAATGATGTCCGCTTGATTAATCAATTCATAGACGTTTTCCAAAACCGGGTTGTCAATCTAGGGATACTTTTCTTACTGTAGGCAAAAACTACGGTGATCCCGTCGGGGATATCAGCATTTTCACTGATCATCAAGTGACTATAAAATTTTTGGAATCGTTCTCTTTCAGATCAACTGGTGTTTGTTTCTCTCGAAGTCAATGGAATAGTTCAATATTTACATTTGTTAGGTGCTAGGGCTAAGAAGAGATTCCAGGCTTCCAAAGCTGAGGAGATCAAGACAAGTCTGGCCTAAGCTGGATCAGAAATCCAGTACCAGATTGAATACACTAAAGCGACGATCTTAATTTATTAGCCTAAGAGCGTATGCCTCTATCTAGAGGGTTTTCTAGAGGCACGTCCATTCGACTGGAAGCAAAGTGACGAACTTAAGAATTATTTAGGGAATTTGTGTTGAATTGAGTAGGGTCTTTAGGGTATTCTAACTTTCCAGACTTAATACATTTCTCTGATCAGTCGTCTTGGTCCTGGTGGATTGATTTTTTTGGCAATGCAAGGCATTTGTTTAGTTTGCCTGCTTCTTGAAAAGATATGTCAGGAATATATTTATTTATAAGGAATCCAATTGTTGTTTGAACTTCTGATCGTGAAAGACTCAATAGCTGAAGATTTGACAGAACAACCCCGGTAGTATATGAAAAACATCCATGCAGCTAAAACCCTTCTTTCGAGCTTGGTCCAAAAGGAACCATCATCATTTGTAGGCAATTATCAGACCACTTTCAATAATAAGTCCTTTTGTTTGCTATAAACATACTATGTTTCAGAAATTACAAAAAAAAATGTTACGTATACGCCACCGAACTACATACAAATATGTAGTCATCTGCAGCCAAACAAAAACTGCTTCATTTAGAAACATGAGCTTCTCTTGATTGTGATTTATTAGTCCAAGAGCGTCTGCCTCTATTTATTAATAACCATTATAGCCTTAATTAGAAACAAGACCATGTACAGTTGAAATAGGCGATCTCTAGAATTGATGGAAAAGGAAGTCTAACATCAATGTCATCAATGTCTCATCTCATCTAAAGCCCTTTCAGTGTCTTCGATTTCGAAAATATTTACGCTGCGCTGCCATTAATGTTGCATTTCGGATAGAACGTGCATCCTCAAATCTATTTCGTTTCATCAAGAATGAAGACCGATAAAAATTCTTTCCAAGATGTCTCCTTACACTTTTCCTTGTTCATTATCCGTTCCTTAACTTTCATGAAACGTTCATCATTCTCTGAAAGAACTGTCCCGCTTCCTTAGAAAATCGTGATGTTGGGATTTGTAGTTCAGAAAGTGAAGAAAAATATCTTCTGTTTCGATGGAAATGATTGGCGACATACAAAAGTTGAGGTATTCCTACATTACCTTGTATGACAGTGAAAAACTCTCAATGAATACTTACGTTCCACAAATTGCCTGCTATTCGTTTATATCCTATTGAAAGTGTTCCATTGTGGCGGGATCTGGGAGCATATATAACTTAGGTTAGGTGTGTTCAAAACTGAATCAATTTGACTTAAAATTAAGAACTAAAGCACATAGTTCCCATTTTTTTTGCCTCAGACTCTCAAAAGTTTCCTACTTGAAAATACATTACAAAATAAAAGACTTGTCTTCCTGTAACATCCAATATCTGGCAAGTTTCACACATGTAGTAGACAATTAAATCTAATAACCCTTTCCGTCCCATTAACGCCGGCGAAATCATTTCCGGCTAAAACAACTATTGCTTCGAATTTGATTCCAATCTTTTCTGTGTTTAATTAACAGTAGAATCGTCCTCCCAATATAGTCGTACCTTTATTTGCCGGTGATTGCACTCTCTTCCCAACAATCGTTTGTGATGTCACAAAGGAGGAAAATTCCTCGCACCCACCTGCTCCCCACCCTCGATGACTAATAAAATCTATTCAGGGAGATAATTGAAAGTCTTCATAAGTCCCAGCACGTTTGGATCCCTTGGGAAATAATTTTAAAAACTTTCCCTCTATATAGATTAGCAATTTGCACGTGCGGCATATCTGCCTAACCCCAGCGACTGCCATGCCATCGTGCCACCCTTTTTGACTTTCAATTGCCACGTACGTATGTATGTAGGTACATATTTATTTAAAAAAAAAATAACAGAAACCAAACCCCCTCGCGCTATGTACAAGTCCTAGCCGATACAATCTGTGGGTATGGGTTAAAGTCAATTACAAAGGGGAAGGATTCTAGGTACTATTAGTCAATTTTACCAGTTTGTTAGCTCTTAACTGAACCGTGAACTGATGGACGATTGGTTAATTGATTGATTCTGATGAATAGGTTGTGGTAGGTTCAAGTTGAATATGCATCGAATGAAAGGTCATTAGCCTGTGCGCGATAAAAGGGGAGCAAATAAGAGGAGTTTACTCCTTTTTAAATATTTTTTTTAAAAAAAAAAGTTAATTTCCATCGAAAGAGGGTTTTCAGCGTGTCCATTCGACTGGAAGCAAAGTGACGGATTTAAGAATTATTTATGGAATTTGTGTTGAATTGAGTAGGGTCGATGCCTGTCTTTAGGGTATTCTAACTTATCCAGACTTTATACATTTCTGTGATCAGTCGTCCTGGTCCTGCTTGATTTTGAGATTTTGACAAGGCAAGCTAATTATTTCTATTTAGTCAAAATCAATCAGATACAAATGTATGTATGTCCTAGACGATTTGGAAGCATTTGTTTAGTTTGGCTAGATCTAACGAAGTCATGTCAATTGTTGTTAGAACTTTTGACCGTGAAAGACACAAACACTGAGGATTTGATCCATCATCTCCGCGTAACATGCTGAGCAGAACAGACCCGGCTGTACTCAAAAAGCATCCATGCAGCTGAAACAGGCACTTCTTGCGAGCTTGGTCCAAACGGTACTATCTCCTGTATGCAGAACTCCATGTAGGCATCATAGCATCCCCTTCAGTGAAAATTTGTTTTTTGTTATAAACATATGTTCCAGAAATTAAAAAAAAAAAAATGTTACGTATACGCCACCGAACTATGTAGGTAATCATCTGTACTTTCGAATAGACTTTGTCTTTTCGCCACAAATACCTGCGCGCAAATGTTTTGGTAAAGAAAACTATGTTTAGGGCTCGAAGTTGAAGTTTAAATTTGAACTGTAGACGCCATCACTTATCCAATTTTGGCAACAGTCCTAATGGAATAAGAGGGAAAAGAATATACTACGAACTCCAGCCTATAGGCTATCGAAGTCACTATCAAGAGTGGTAGAATGAAAGTAATTCGTTATCTTTGCGTAAGCCATGATTTTTAGTCTGCAGTTCTAGAAGCCACAACTGTGTTCTTCAGCTGATCTTCAGCTATTGATCTCCTTCAAGTGAATGGATTCCATTGCATAGTATACTTATTAGTATTCCCAGTTTAGTTAGTGGAAAATAAACCGTCGGATCATCGATTTTTTCAAGTTTTTTTTGAACTTGTTCAGATTTTTCCTTGCACTAGGCTGTCCAAGTCTCGATTTCTGTCGGAGAAATAGTCACATGTATTTTTTTACTAATTTTCTTTAGGGACTTAATGTTGCTTGTTAGTTAGACTACGAGCCAACATAAAACTTAGAAAACGAGAGCCGAGTATTACTCTGTAATACGTACGGTGCGGTATTTAAAGAGAGTATGGAAGTCATCCGTCACGAGTACAGGGGGAAAGGCGACTAAGTCTTGACCACTCATCATTAAAAATAGCGAATAGGCGGTATGCTCCGTTTCACGAAACTGAGATATTTACATATCTATTACATATCTGCATTTACATACATTCTTCTATATAATATTATAGACTCGTATAGAAGAATGTATGTAAATGCCATTCAATACAGTCCACTCTGACTCTGATTTGATATTTGAATACCTGTTGAAGGTAGGAGGAGAAAAACTGAACGTTTTCTCAAAGCTGATCTTGAGGGCATCCCAGATTCGCATTAAACGCATTCCGACCCCTAAACTCTTTAACACAAAATCATAAGGAATATATTTTATCTACCCATGAGTTTATTTAAGAGTAAGGGGTCCTTGCTAAAACTCAGCAGAATTGATATATTGGTATATTGGTGCCATGCATCCGCAGCCAAGAAGGGACTTTTAGTTTTAGAATCCAACTGTCCTTCGTAGTTAATTAGAAATTAGTCACGCGGTGTAGAAGACTAAAAGAATTGAAAGGTGTTCGACTCTATAAGAACGTATGAATCCCTGTGTGTGATGGGGTTGGATTGCAAACAACTTTCTCTACACCACACAAACCTTTAACCAAAAAAATGTATTCACTTTCTTTCCAAACTTGTAAAAATTTCCCCAGTACATGTCTACCATGAATAAAAGTTAAAAATATAAATTCACCGGAACTACAAGTAGTGTTCAATTCACGTTCTAAGTTAAAAGCTAATTACTCTCAAACTCGACGATAATCTGGCCTTTACGTTTCTTACGGAATTTCATTGCAAATTACATAAAACGCCCCCAAGATCTAACCCACATTTTTTTATATCCAATTAAAGTTATTTTGCCTTAGAGAACGAAATAAATCTAAAAACCGACCGCCGGCCAACAAGATGAACAAGAAAACAGAAGCTCACCAGCTTATTCTTATCTGTGTTCAACTGCGTCCTGCTCTTGCACTTTCCCGGTGTACAAAGTTCCACTACTTGTCAAGAAGTTAATTAAAAGTTATTTCGAATTTCATGCCTCAAATGATTTCAACAGATTGCATCGCACCGCGTACCATGAAAAACTTTAACAATTTGTCTTTTCAAAGGGAAAACTACAAAAAAAAATACAAATTAAAAGGAGCAAGGAATAGAAAAAATCCGCTTTCTTTGCAGGCTCCTCGTACTGGCCGCACTTCATTAATCACCAGCAGTTGGACACGAAAAATATGCACACAAACCAAACTGAGAGCGGCTCCATAGCCAACGCCATAGCCAACAACATTAGCAACCAACCAATAGTCCATTACAGAAAGTTAGTCGAGGACCGGTCTTTTCCAGGCAACAACGCCAACGGGGCGAATACGCAACTTTAATTGAATTAAGTCCATTACTGCGTGCACAAACTCAATTAGAGTTGATAGCAAGCAACGGTCCGGCGGCGCGCATGTAGTATGTCCTTTTAGCTCGTTATCAGCCATTGGACTTTATCAGTTCTGCCTTTAATTTCAAATTATCTTCGCAGTTGGTACCATCATCATCCTGGAGTATAGACGTATTTTTTTTTTTTTATTCCAACTCACTATGGCAATTATATTTTATGTAAAATGAAAAAAAAAGGCGAAATGAAATATTTTAACGCATTTAAACATTCATTTACAGATGCTCCACCAGTGCTGCTGTACAGCTTCATCGAGCAGACCCTTCAGCCAGGACCGGCAGTTAGTTTGAAATGTTCAGCAGCCGGAAATCCAACGCCACAAATTTCATGGACATTGGATGGATTTCCGCTCCCATCGAATGGAAGGTAATTGAACTCGAAATGCACAACATATCCTCCTACATCCTCCCCCCTCGTTCCGCCTGTCATTACAATCGAATTTATAGTTGTAGATACACAAATACAAACACAAACACACACACACAAATGCAAAGTGAAGGAGGAGCAAAATGAAAGCAAAAAACTTGCTTCGCATACAAATTCATAACAAATCCCCAATGAAACACACAAAAACAAAAATAATTTTAATTAAAACTTATCCCTGAGTAGAAGTAAACGAGGTAATTAAAAAGTGTAAGTACCTTCATTCCATTGCGCCCCGCTTCTCGACTCGATGGTGGGCTGGATGCATTGGCATGGTACTGGTACGAGTACTGTGACTGGTACTCCCCATCAGCGTCGTTGTATAATGTATCTGCTACCCTTTCTATCTGCATGCCAATGGAGTTGGGTGGGTTGGGTAGTCAGTCGGCTGGTAGAGTGGAATAAGGAATAAAAAAAAAAAAAAAAAACCTCCTCTTGACGGCTGACTGTGTTGGTCGGTGTTGGTCTCGTTCGGTTGTGTTGTGTGTGCTTGATTATTCATTCATTTCATTTCATTTTATTTCATTTCGCTAGCTTTAGTCTAGCTTTGGAATCATTTATAGAAAAAGGAAGTACACCACCACCACCACCACCAGCAGCACCATCACCACCCACTCCGATGTTCGTCTATCTGCGTTTTTGTTTGTGCATCGGTGATATCTGTGTGTGAAGGTATTTGTAGTTTGTTTTTTATATTTTTTGTTGTTGTTGTAGAGAAACAGCATACAAAGAAGAGAAGAGAAAAATCCTTGTGTACAGATGATTTTCCGTAACAGATTTTTCATTCAACATCAGCCGTCGGTTATGGCTTTTATTTTGTTTTCTCTTGTTTTATGGTGAAGTTTGGATTTTTTTCTATTTTTGTCTCCACACTTTTCAACTTGGGTTTCGTTTCATTTCGAAATCCTACCACTCCATTGCAGAAGTGGATGGATGGGTATTTTTCAGCTTCGATTGATATCCAAAGTTAAGCAAATAAAATAGTTGACTATAGTGAGCGGAGAATATACAAATTTTTTGTTCGTCCTTTCTATGTTGCTTGAGTTGTGAGTGCCGGTAAATAGTTGTGCAGGGTGGTGCAAAACTCAGCAAGGGATTATTTAAAAAAGTCAATTTGTCCTCGCTGTTGTTATTTTTTACGGGACTACAGGAGGGAAATTTTTCGAATGATGTAGAAAAAAAAAAAAAAAAATGTTACGTATACGCCCTACCGTTGACAAGTTGGATTTACCAAATAGGAGTGTAAAGGTTAGGTTAGGTTCAAGTGGCTGCTTGTATTTTGAGCGTAGACACAATCACCGCGGATGTAAGGGCTTCGATTCGATACCACTTATATGGGTTACTGATGAAAGACTAACATGGTGCGTTCTAAGGTAAACAGGACTTTTAAAAATGAGAACAATAAAAAGGTTTTTTGGCACTATCGATTCATTTTATTTACTTTCAACGCAAAACAGCGATTTACACAGCCTAGAAGAATGTCAAGTGAGTACTTTAGATTCAGCGATGTCCTCAGGATGTCGGTACTATTTTTAATTGCACCTATACCTATAGGGCAAGAATTGCTTTCGTGAAAAAAATCGAACTCGAGATTTTAATCAAACCTGACAATTCCGGCAATTCCGTCTGTCTGTCTGTCTGTCTGTCTGTCTGTCTGTCTGTATATGCGACTGCAGCTTAAACGGCTGGATGGAATTGCTTCAAACTTCATATCTGTGGTCTGTGTGATAATCCCTAGAGGCGAAATCGGAATTTTCATTCTAAACTCAAAATTAAGGGTAGTTTACTTAAGGCCGATTTCAGTTAAAATTGATTTTCTCGAAAACGGCTCTAACGATTTTGATTAAACTTCATATTTCAATTAGTCTAGTCAATTGCAACCAGATGATGTATCGTGCTGCTTACCAAAATTGGCAGCAATGGTACTTTACTTATAGCCAATTTGGCGAAAAGTCAATTTGCGAGAAAACGGCTTCTACTATTTAGTTCAAATTTCATATTCGGACTAGTACGAGGTAATGCAACACAATGGCGTACTACGTTTTGGTCTGAGTATGATATAACGGTACTTACGACCAAGGTGACTAAAAGCCGATTTGCTTAAAAGTGCCTTCAACTATTTTATTTAGATTTTGACATTTGATTAAACATCTCAAATTCTATCCGGAACTGTATCATATTTTTGGCCAAAAGTTAGTATAACGGTATTTTTCGCGAAATCGAGCAGTTGGAGCCAATTTATTCGAAAACGGCTCCAACGATTTTTATTAAATTTTATATTAGAATACGCCTTTTTAAAACCTATAAGACGGCATACCACGTTTTTGGTTAAAACTGCCTAAAATTCCACTTTCCTTACAACCAGCTTAACAAAAACACGATTTTCATGTCATTATTAGCCAAACATGACATTTATCCCTACTTCTTCCTACTGAACCGATTTTCAAAATTATATACCAAAAAATTTTCCTAGAACACAGCGTTGTCATGGAAACGTTTTTTCCTTACGATACAGCTTTTGATTGGTGCGCACGTGCTACTGGATTTGTCTGAAATTCATTTTCATTGGTTAAAAGGCACACAGAGAGAAAGAAAATATTGTTACATTTTCAGGGACTTACTTTGGCATATTCACCGGAGTTCAAAGGCAATGAATTTGAGTGAAACTGAAGAAAATTTAACGACGATGCTTAATTTTCAAGAGCCTTATCAAATCTTACAGATGATATCTGACGTTTTTGGTCAATCTGCTTAGAACGATGGTTTACTTATAGTCAACTTACATATGCTTACCTACATATTTTATTTATTTTTACCTCAAATACACACAAGAATTTGAGACATAGGTGCAAATTTGTCCAGAGTCGTGCACTTTATTTCATACAATTTTTGGTTGAAAAATTTTCTGTTTCCAATCTGCATTTCGAAGCAGTAGCTAAGCTAGTTTGTGCTTTAAATGCACAGAAATGGAACAGCTGGCTCGAGATGCGCGATTGGAGGATATATCGAGATGGTGGCTATCCAGATCTGTGGACTATACATAGCAATTTTTTTCATACAATTTTTGGTTGAAAAATTTTCTGTTTCCAATCTGCATTTCGAAGCAGTAGCTAAGCTAGTTTGTGCTTTAAATGCACAGAAATGGAACAGCTGGCTCGAGATGCGCGATTGGAGGATATATCGAGATGGTGGCTATCCAGATCTGTGGACTATACATAGCAATTTTTTTCATACAATTTTTGGTTGAAAAATTTTCTGTTTCCAATCTGCATTTCGAAGCAGTAGCTAAGCTAGTTTGTGCTTTAAATGCACAGAAATGGAACAGCTGGCTCGAGATGCGCGATTGGAGGATATATCGAGATGGTGGCTATCCAGATCTGTGGACTATACATAGCAATTTTTTTCATACATTTTTTGGTTGAAAAATTTTCTGTTTTCAATCTGCATTTCGATGCAGCAGCTAAACTAGTTTGTGCTTTAAATGCACAGAAATGGAACAGCTGGCTCGAGATGAGCGACTGGAGAATATATCGAGATGGTGGCTATCCAGATTTGTGGACTATACATAGCAATTTTTTTCACACATTTTTTGGTTGCAAAATGTTCTGCTTTCAATCTGCATTTCGATGCAGCAGCTAAACTAGTTTGTGCTTTAAATGCACAGAAATGGAACAGCTGGCTCGAGAAGCGCGATTGGAGAATATATCGAGATGGTGGCTATCCAGATCTGTGGATTATACATAGCAATTTTTTTCATACATTTTTTGGTTGAAAAATTTTCTGTTTCCAATATGCATTTCGATGCAGCAGCGAAGCTAGTTTGTGCTTTAAATGCACAGAAACAGAGCCGCTGGCTGGAGATGCGCGATTGGAGGACATATCGAGATGGTGGCTATCCAGATCTGTGGACTATACATAGCAATTTTTTTCATACATTTTTTGGTTGAAAAATTTTCTTTCCAATCTGCATTTCGATGCAGCAGCAAAGCTAGTTTGTGCCTTAAATGCACAGAAACAGAATAGCTGACTCGAGATGCGCTACTGGAGAATATATCCAGATGGTGGCTATCCAGATTTGTGGACTGTAAATAACAATTTTTTTCATACATTTTTTGGTTCAAAAATTTTCTGTTTCCAACCTGCATTTCGATGCAGCAGCTAAGCTAGTTTGTGCTTTAAATGCACAGAAATGGAACAGCTGGCTCGAGATGCGCGACTGGAGAATATATCGAAATGGTGGCTATCCAGATCTGTGGACCATACAAAGCCTTTTTTTCATACATTTTTTGGTTGGAAAATTTTCTGTTTCCAATCTGCATTTAGATGCAGCAGCGAAGCTAGTTTGTGCTTTGCACAGAAACAGAACCGCTGGCTGGAGATGCGCGATTGGAGGATATATCGAGATGGTGGCTATCCAGATCTGTGGACTAAGTTAGTTTGTGCTTTAAATGCACAGAAAAGGAACAGCAGGCTCGAGATGAGCGATTGGAGGATATAGTGAGATTCTGGGTTTTCAGTTCTGTGGACTATACATAGCAATTTTTTTCATACATTTTTTGGTTGAAAAATTTTTTGTTTCCAATCTGCATTTCGATGCAGCAGCTAAGTTAGTTTGTGCTTTAAATGCACAGAAAAGGAACAGCAGGCTCGAGATGAGCGATTGGAGGATATAGTGAGATTCTGGGTTTTCAGTTCTGTGGACTATACATAGCAATTTTTTTCATACATTTTTTGGTTGAAAAATTTTCTGCTTCCAATCTGCATTTCGATGCAGCAGCTAAGTTAGTCTGTGCCTTAAATGCACAGAAACAGAACCGCTGGCTTGAGATGCGCTACTGGAGAATATATCGAGATGGTGGCTATCCAGATCTGTGGACTATACATAGCAATTTTTTTCATACATTTTTTTGTTGAAAAATTGTATGTTTCCTATCTGCATTTAGATGCAGCAGCTAAGTTAGTTTGTGCCTTAAATGCACAGAAATGGAACAGCTGGTTCGAGATGAGCGATTGGAGGATATAGTGAGATTCTGGGTTTTCAGTTCTGTGGACTATACATAGCAATTTTTTTCATACATTTTTTTGTTGAAAAATTTTCTGTTTCCTATCTGCATTTCGATGCAGCAGCTAAGTTAGTTTGTGCTCTAAATGCACAGAAATGGAACAGCTGGCTCGAGATGAGCGATTGGAGGATATAGTGAGATTCTGGGTTTTCAGTTCTGTGGACTATACATAGCAATTTTTTTCATACATTTTTTGGTTGAAAAATTTTCAGTTTCCAATCTGCATTTCGATAGAGCTGCTTGGCTAGTTTCTGCCTTAAATGCACAGAAATGAAACAGCTGGCTTGAGATGCGCTACTGGAGAATATATCGAGATGGTGGCTATCCAGATCTGTGGACTATACATAGCAATTTTTTTCATACATTTTTTTGTTGAAAAATTGTATGTTTCCTATCTGCATTTCGATGCAGCAGCTAAGTTAGTTTGTGCCTTAAATGCACAGAAATGGAACAGCTGGTTCGAGATGAGCGATTGGAGGATATAGTGAGATTCTGGGTTTTCAGTTCTGTGGACTATACACAGCAATTTTTTTCATACATTTTTTGATTGAAAAATTTTCTGTTTCCAATCTGCATTTCGATGCAGCAGCGAAGTTAGTTTGTGCCTTAAATGCACAGAAACAGAACCGCTGGCTCGAGATGCGCTACTGGAGAATATATCGAGATTGTGGCTATCCAGATCTGTGGACTATACATAGCAATCTTTTACATACATATTTTGTTGAAAAATTTTCTGTTTCCAACCTGCATTTCGATGCAGCAGCTAAGTTAGTTTGTGCTTTAAATGCACAGAAATGGAACAGCTGGCTCGAGATGAGCGATTGGAGGATATAGTGAGATTCTGGGTTTTCAGTTCTGTGGACAGCAATTTTTTTCATACATTTTTTGATTGAAAAATTTTCTGTTTCCAACCTGCATTTCGATGCAGCAGCTAAGTTAGTTTGTGCTTTAAATGCACAGAAATGGAACAGCTGGCTCGAGATGAGCGATTGGAGGATATAGTGAGATTCTGGGTTTTCAGTTCTGTGGACAGCAATTTTTTTCATACATTTTTTGGTTGAAAAATTTTCAGTTTCCAATCTGCATTTCGATAGAGCTGCTTGGCTAGTTTCTGCCTTAAATGCACAGAAATGGAACAGCTGGCTTGAGATGCGCTACTGGAGAATATATCGAGATGGTGGCTATCCAGATCTGTGGACTATACATAGCAATTTTTTTCATACATTTTTTTGTTGAAAAATTGTATGTTTCCTATCTGCATTTCGATGCAGCAGCTAAGTTAGTTTGTGCCTTAAATGCACAGAAATGGAACAGCTGGTTCGAGATGAGCGATTGGAGGATATAGTGAGATTCTGGGTTTTCAGTTCTGTGGACTATACACAGCAATTTTTTTCATACATTTTTTGATTGAAAAATTTTCTGTTTCCAATCTGCATTTCGATGCAGCAGCGAAGTTAGTTTGTGCCTTAAATGCACAGAAACAGAACCGCTGGCTCGAGATGCGCTACTGGAGAATATATCGAGATTGTGGCTATCCAGATCTGTGGACTATACATAGCAATTTTTTACATACATATTTTGTTGAAAAATTTTCTGTTTCCAACCTGCATTTCGATGCAGCAGCTAAGTTAGTTTGTGCTTTAAATGCACAGAAATGGAACAGCTGGCTCGAGATGAGCGATTGGAGGATATAGTGAGATTCTGGGTTTTCAGTTCTGTGGACAGCAATTTTTTTCATACATTTTTTGATTGAAAAATTTTCTGTTTCCAACCTGCATTTCGATGCAGCAGCTAAGTTAGTTTGTGCTTTAAATGCACAGAAATGGAACAGCTGGCTCGAGATGCGCGACTGGAGAATATATCGAAATGGTGGCTATCCAGATCTGTGGACTATACAAAGCCTTTTTTCATACATTTTTTGGTTGAAAAATTTTCAGTTTCCAATCTGCATTTCGATAGAGCTGCTTGGCTAGTTTCTGCCTTAAATGCACAGAAATGGAACAGCTGGCTTGAGATGCGCTACTGGAGAATATATCGAGATGGTGGCTATCCAGATCTGTGGACTATACATAGCAATTTTTTCATACATTTTTTGATTGAAAAATTTTCTGTCTTCAATGTGCATTTCGATGCAGCAGCGAAGCTAGTTTGTGCTTTGCACAGAAACAGAACCGCTGGCTGGAGATGCGCGATTGGAGGATATATCGAGATGGTGGCTATCCAGATCTGTGGACTATACATAGCAATTTATTCATACATTTTTTGATTGAAAAATTTTCTGTGTCCAATGTGCATTTCGATGCAGCAGCGAAGCTAGTTTGTGCTTTGCACAGAAACAGAACCGCTGGCTGGAGATGCGCGATTGGAGGATATATCGAGATGGTGGCTATCCAGATCTGTGGACTAAGTTAGTTTGTGCTTTAAATGCACAGAAAAGGAACAGCAGGCTCGTGATGAGCGATTGGAGGATATAGTGAGATTCTGGGTTTTCAGTTCTGTGGACTATACATAGCAATTTTTTTCATACATTTTTTGATTGAAAAATTTTCTGTTTCCTATCTGCATTTCGATGCAGCAGCTAAGTTAGTTTGTGCCTTAAATGCACAGAAATGGAACAGCTGGCTCGAGATGAGCGATTGGAGGATATAGTGAGATTCTGGGTTTTCAGTTCTGTGGACAGCAATTTTTTTCATACATTTTTTGATTGAAAAATTTTCTGTTTCCAATCTGCATTTCGATGCAGCAGCTAAGTTAGTTTGTGCCTTAAATGCACAGAAACAGAACCGCTGGCTTGAGATGCGCTACTGGAGAATATATCGAGATGGTGGCTATCCAGTTCTGTGGACTATACATAGCAATTTTTTTCATACATTTTTTGATTGAAAAATTTTCTGTTTCCAATCTGCATTTCGATGCAGCAGCTAAGTTAGTTTGTGCCTTAAATGAACAGAAACAGAACCGCTGGCTCGAGATGCGCTGCTGGAGAATATATCGAGATGGTGGCTATCCAGATCTGTGGACTATACAAAGCCTTTTTTCATACATTTTTTGGTTGAAAAATTTTCAGTTTCCAATCTGCATTTCGATGCAGCTGCTTGGCTAGTTTCTGCCTTAAATGCACAGAAATGGAACAGCTGGCTTGAGATGCGCTACTGGAGAATATATCGAGATGGTGGCTATCCAGATCTGTGGACTATACATAGCAATTTTTTTCATACATTTTTTGATTGAAAAATTTTCTGTTTCCAATCTGCATTTCGATGCAGCAGCTAAGTTAGTTTGTGCCTTAAATGCACAGAAACAGAACCGCTGGCTTGAGATGCGCTACTGGAGAATATATCGAGATGGTGGCTATCCAGTTCTGTGGACAATACATAGCAATTTTTTTCATACATTTTTTGATTGAAAAATTTTCTGTTTCCAATCTGCATTTCGATGCAGCAGCTAAGTTAGTTTGTGCTCTAAATGCACAGAAATGGAACAGCTGGCTCGAGATGAGCGATTGGAGGATATAGTGAGATTCTGGGTTTTCAGTTCTGTGGACTATACATAGCAATTTTTTTCATACATTTTTTGGTTGAAAAATTTTCTGTTTCCAACCTGCATTTCGATGCAGCAGCTAAGCTAGTTTGTGCTTTAAATGCACAGAAATGGAACAGCTGGCTCGAGATGCGCGACTGGAGAATATATCGAAATGGTGGCTATCCAGATCTGTGGACTATACAAAGCCTTTTTTCATACATTTTTTGGTTGAAAAATTTTCAGTTTCCAATCTGCATTTCGATAGAGCTGCTTGGCTAGTTTCTGCCTTAAATGCACAGAAATGGAACAGCTGGCTTGAGATGCGCTACTGGAGAATATATCGAGATGGTGGCTATCCAGATCTGTGGACTATACATAGCAATTTTTTCATACATTTTTTGATTGAAAAATTTTCTGTCTTCAATGTGCATTTCGATGCAGCAGCGAAGCTAGTTTGTGCTTTGCACAGAAACAGAACCGCTGGCTGGAGATGCGCGATTGGAGGATATATCGAGATGGTGGCTATCCAGATCTGTGGACTATACATAGCAATTTATTCATACATTTTTTGATTGAAAAATTTTCTGTCTCCAATGTGCATTTCGATGCAGCAGCGAAGCTAGTTTGTGCTTTGCACAGAAACAGAACCGCTGGCTGGAGATGCGCGATTGGAGGATATATCGAGATGGTGGCTATCCAGATCTGTGGACTAAGTTAGTTTGTGCTTTAAATGCACAGAAAAGGAACAGCAGGCTCGTGATGAGCGATTGGAGGATATAGTGAGATTCTGGGTTTTCAGTTCTGTGGACTATACATAGCAATTTTTTTCATACATTTTTTGATTGAAAAATTTTCTGTTTCCTATCTGCATTTCGATGCAGCAGCTAAGTTAGTTTGTGCCTTAAATGCACAGAAATGGAACAGCTGGCTCGAGATGAGCGATTGGAGGATATAGTGAGATTCTGGGTTTTCAGTTCTGTGGACAGCAATTTTTTTCATACATTTTTTGATTGAAAAATTTTCTGTTTCCAATCTGCATTTCGATGCAGCAGCTAAGTTAGTTTGTGCCTTAAATGCACAGAAACAGAACCGCTGGCTTGAGATGCGCTACTGGAGAATATATCGAGATGGTGGCTATCCAGTTCTGTGGACTATACATAGCAATTTTTTTCATACATTTTTTGATTGAAAAATTTTCTGTTTCCAATCTGCATTTCGATGCAGCAGCTAAGTTAGTTTGTGCCTTAAATGAACAGAAACAGAACCGCTGGCTCGAGATGCGCTGCTGGAGAATATATCGAGATGGTGGCTATCCAGATCTGTGGACTATACAAAGCCTTTTTTCATACATTTTTTGGTTGAAAAATTTTCAGTTTCCAATCTGCATTTCGATGCAGCTGCTTGGCTAGTTTCTGCCTTAAATGCACAGAAATGGAACAGCTGGCTTGAGATGCGCTACTGGAGAATATATCGAGATGGTGGCTATCCAGATCTGTGGACTATACATAGCAATTTTTTTCATACATTTTTTGATTGAAAAATTTTCTGTTTCCAATCTGCATTTCGATGCAGCAGCTAAGTTAGTTTGTGCCTTAAATGCACAGAAACAGAACCGCTGGCTTGAGATGCGCTACTGGAGAATATATCGAGATGGTGGCTATCCAGTTCTGTGGACAATACATAGCAATTTTTTTCATACATTTTTTTGTTTAAAAATTTTCTGTTTCCAACCTGCATTTCGATGCAGCAGCTAAGTTAGTTTGTGCCTTTAATGCACAGAAACAGAACCGCTGGCTTGAGATGCGCTACTGGAGAATATGTCGAGATGGTGGCTATCCAGATCTGTGGACTGTACATAGCAATTTTTTTCACACATTTTTTGATTGATAAATTTTCTGTTTCCAGTCTGCATTTCGATGCAGCAGCTTAGTTAGTTTGTGCCTTAAATGCGCAGAAACAGAACCGCTGGCTCGAGATGCGCTACTGGAGAATATATCGAGATGGTGGCTATCCAGATCTGTGGACTATACATAGCAATTTTTTTCATACATTTTTTTGTTGAAAAATTGTATGTTTCCTATCTGCATTTCGATGCAGCAGCTAAGTTAGTTTGTGCCTTAAATGCACAGAAATGGAACAGCTGGTTCGAGATGAGCGATTGGAGGATATAGTGAGATTCTGGGTTTTCAGTTCTGTGGACTATACACACCAATTTTTTTCATACATTTTTTGATTGAAAAATTTTCTGTTTCCAATCTGCATTTCGATGCAGCAGCTAAGTTAGTTTGTGCCTTAAATGCACAGAAATGGAACAGCTGGCTCGAGATGAGCGACTGGAGGATATAGTGAGATTCTGGGTTTTCAGTTCTGTGGACAGCAATTTTTTTCATACATTTTTTGATTGAAAAATTTTCTGTTTCCAATCTGCATTTCGATGCAGCAGCTAAGTTAGTTTGTGCCTTAAATGCACAGAAACAGAACCGCTGGCTTGAGATGCGCTACTGGAGAATATATCGAGATGGTGGCTATCCAGTTCTGTGGACTATACATAGCAATTTTTTTCATACATTTTTTGATTGAAAAATTTTCTGTTTCCAATCTGCATTTCGATGCAGCAGCTAAGTTAGTTTGTGCCTTAAATGAACAGAAACAGAACCGCTGGCTCGAGATGCGCTGCTGAAGAATATATCGAGATGGTGGCTATCCAGATCTGTGGACTATACAAAGCCTTTTTTCATACATTTTTTGGTTGAAAAATTTTCAGTTTCCAATCTGCATTTCGATGCAGCTGCTTGGCTAGTTTCTGCCTTAAATGCACAGAAATGGAACAGCTGGCTTGAGATGCGCTACTGGAGAATATATCGAGATGGTGGCTATCCAGATCTGTGGACAATACATAGCAATTTTTTTCATACATTTTTTGATTGAAAAATATTCTGTTTCCAATCTGCATTTCGATGCAGCAGCTAAGTTAGTTTGTGCCTTAAATGCACAGAAACAGAACCGCTGGCTTGAGATGCGCTACTGGAGAATATATCGAGATGGTGGCTATCCAGTTCTGTGGACAATACATAGCAATTTTTTTCATACATTTTTTTGTTTAAAAATTTTCTGTTTCCAACCTACATTTCGATGCAGCAGCTAAGTTAGTTTGTGCCTTTAATGCACAGAAACAGAACCGCTGGCTTGAGATGCGCTACTGGAGAATATGTCGAGATGGTGGCTATCCAGATCTGTGGACTGTACATAGCAATTTTTTTCATACATTTTTTGGTTGAAAAATTTTCTGTTTCCAATCTGCATTTCGATGCAGCAGCTAAGTTAGTTTGTGCCTTAAATGCACAGAAACAGAACCTCTGGCTCGAGATGCGCTACTGGAGAATATATCGAGAAGGTGGCTATCCAGATCTGTGGACTATACATAGCAATTTTTTTCACACATTTTTTGATTGATAAATTTTCTGTTTCCAGTCTGCATTTCGATGCAGCAGCTAAGTTAGTTTGTGCCTTAAATGCGCAGAAACAGAACCGCTGGCTCGAGATGCGCTACTGGAGAATATATCGAGAAGGTGGCTATCCAGATCTGTGGACTATACATAGCAATTTTTTTCACACATTTTTTGATTGATAAATTTTCTGTTTCCAGTCTGCATTTCGATGCAGCAGCTAAGTTAGTTTGTGCCTTAAATGCGCAGAAACAGAACCGCTGGCTCGAGATGCGCTACTGGAGAATATATCGAGAAGGTGGCTATCCAGATCTGTGGACTATACATAGCAATTTTTTTCACACATTTTTTGATTGATAAATTTTCTGTTTCCAGTCTGCATTTCGATGCAGCAGCTTAGTTAGTTTGTGCCTTAAATGCGCAGAAACAGAACCGCTGGCTCGAGATGCGCTACTGGAGAATATATCGAGATGGTGGCTATCCAGATCTGTGGACTATACATAGCAATTTTTTTCATACATTTTTTTGTTGAAAAATTGTATGTTTCCTATCTGCATTTCGATGCAGCAGCTAAGTTAGTTTGTGCCTTAAATGCACAGAAATGGAACAGCTGGTTCGAGATGAGCGATTGGAGGATATAGTGAGATTCTGGGTTTTCAGTTCTGTGGACTATACACACCAATTTTTTTCATACATTTTTTGATTGAAAAATTTTCTGTTTCCTATCTGCATTTCGATGCAGCAGCTAAGTTAGTTTGTGCCTTAAATGCACAGAAATGGAACAGCTGGCTCGAGATGAGCGACTGGAGGATATAGTGAGATTCTGGGTTTTCAGTTCTGTGGACAGCAATTTTTTTCATACATTTTTTGATTGAAAAATTTTCTGTTTCCAATCTGCATTTCGATGCAGCAGCTAAGTTAGTTTGTGCCTTAAATGCACAGAAACAGAACCGCTGGCTTGAGATGCGCTACTGGAGAATATATCGAGATGGTGGCTATCCAGTTCTGTGGACTATACATAGCAATTTTTTTCATACATTTTTTGATTGAAAAATTTTCTGTTTCCAATCTGCATTTCGATGCAGCAGCTAAGTTAGTTTGTGCCTTAAATGAACAGAAACAGAACCGCTGGCTCGAGATGCGCTGCTGAAGAATATATCGAGATGGTGGCTATCCAGATCTGTGGACTATACAAAGCCTTTTTTCATACATTTTTTGGTTGAAAAATTTTCAGTTTCCAATCTGCATTTCGATGCAGCTGCTTGGCTAGTTTCTGCCTTAAATGCACAGAAATGGAACAGCTGGCTTGAGATGCGCTACTGGAGAATATATCGAGATGGTGGCTATCCAGATCTGTGGACAATACATAGCAATTTTTTTCATACATTTTTTGATTGAAAAATTTTCTGTTTCCAATCTGCATTTCGATGCAGCAGCTAAGTTAGTTTGTGCCTTAAATGCACAGAAACAGAACCGCTGGCTTGAGATGCGCTACTGGAGAATATATCGAGATGGTGGCTATCCAGTTCTGTGGACAATACATAGCAATTTTTTTCATACATTTTTTTGTTTAAAAATTTTCTGTTTCCAACCTGCATTTCGATGCAGCAGCTAAGTTAGTTTGTGCCTTTAATGCACAGAAACAGAACCGCTGGCTTGAGATGCGCTACTGGAGAATATGTCGAGATGGTGGCTATCCAGATCTGTGGACTGTACATAGCAATTTTTTTCATACATTTTTTGGTTGAAAAATTTTCTGTTTCCAATCTGCATTTCGATGCAGCAGCTAAGTTAGTTTGTGCCTTAAATGCACAGAAACAGAACCTCTGGCTCGAGATGCGCTACTGGAGAATATATCGAGAAGGTGGCTATCCAGATCTGTGGACTATACATAGCAATTTTTTTCACACATTTTTTGATTGATAAATTTTCTGTTTCCAGTCTGCATTTCGATGCAGCAGCTAAGTTAGTTTGTGCCTTAAATGCGCAGAAACAGAACCGCTGGCTCGAGATGCGCTACTGGAGAATATATCGAGATTCTGGCTATCCAGATCTGTGGACTATACATAGCAATTTTTTTCATACATTTTTTGGTTGAAAAATTTTCTGTTTCCAATCTGCATTTCGATGCAGCAGCTAAGTTAGTTTGTGCCTTAAATGCACAGAAACAGAACCTCTGGCTCGAGATGCGCTACTGGAGAATATATCGAGAAGGTGGCTATCCAGATCTGTGGACTATACATAGCAATTTTTTTCATACATTTTTTGGTTGAAAAATTTTTTGTTTCCAATCTGCATTTCGATGCAGCAGCTAAGTTAGTTTGTGCCTTAAATGCACAGAAACAGAACCTCTGGCTCGAGATGCGCTACTGGAGAATATATCGAGATGGTGGCTATCCAGATCTGTGGACTATACATAGCAATTTTTTTCATACATTTTTTGGTTGAAAAATTTTCTGTTTCCAATCTGCATTTCGATGCAGCAGCTAAGTTAGTTTGTGCCTTAAATGCGCAGAAACAGAACCGCTGGCTCGAGATGCGCTACTGGAGAATATATCGAGATTGTGGCTATCCAGATCTGTGGACTATACATAACAATTTTTTTCATACATTTTTTGGTTGAAAAATTTTCTGTTTCCAATCTGCATTTCGATGCAGCAGCTAAGTTAGTTTGTGCCTTAAATGCACAGAAACAGAACCGCTGGCTCGAGATGCGCTACTGGAGAATATATCGAGATGGTGGCTATCCAGATCTGTGGACTATACATAGCAATTTTTTTCATACATTTTTTGGTTGAAAAATTTTCTGTTTCCAATCTGCATTTCGATGCAGCAGCTAAGTTAGTTTGTGCCTTAAATGCACAGAAACAGAACCTCTGGCTCGAGATGCGCTACTGGAGAATATATCGAGATGGTGGCTATCCAGATCTGTGGACTATACATAGCAATTTTTTTCATACATTTTTTGGTTGAAAAATTTTCTGTTTCCAATCTGCATTTCGATGCAGCAGCTAAGTTAGTTTGTGCCTTAAATGCGCAGAAACAGAACCGCTGGCTCGAGATGCGCTACTGGAGAATATATCGAGATTGTGGCTATCCAGATCTGTGGACTATACATAACAATTTTTTTCATACATTTTTTGGTTGAAAAATTTTCTGTTTCCAATCTGCATTTCGATGCAGCAGCTAAGTTAGTTTGTGCCTTAAATGCACAGAAACAGAACCTCTGGCTCGAGATGCGCTACTGGAGAATATATCGAGATGGTGGCTATCCAGATCTGTGGACTATACATAGCAATTTTTTTCATACATTTTTTGGTTGAAAAATTTTTTGTTTCCAATCTGCATTTCGATGCAGCAGCTAAGTTAGTTTGTGCCTTAAATGCACAGAAACAGAACCTCTGGCTCGAGATGCGCTACTGGAGAATATATCGAGATGGTGGCTATCCAGATCTGTGGACTATACATAGCAATTTTTTCCATACATTTTTTTGTTTAAAAATTTTCTGTTTCCAACCTGCATTTCGATGCAGCAGCTAAGTTAGTTTGTGCCTTTAATGCACAGAAACAGAACCGCTGGCTTGAGATGCGCTACTGGAGAATATGTCGAGATGGTGGCTATCCAGATCTGTGGACTGTACATAGCAATTTTTTTCACACATTTTTTGATTGATAAATTTTCTGTTTCCAGTCTGCATTTCGATGCAGCAGCTAAGTTAGTTTGTGCCTTAAATGCGCAGAAACAGAACCGCTGGCTCGAGATGCGCTACTGGAGAATATATCGAGATTGTGGCTATCCAGATCTGTGGACTATACATAGCAATTTTTTTCATACATTTTTTGGTTGAAAATTTTTCTGTTTCCAACCTGCATTTCGATGCAGCAGCTAAGTTAGTTTGTGCCTTAAATGCACAGAAACAGAACCTCTGGCTCGAGATGCGCTACTGGAGAATATATCGAGATGGTGGCTATCCAGATCTGTGGACTATACATAGCAATTTTTTTCATACATTTTTTGGTTGAAAAATTTTCTGTTTCCAATCTGCATTTCGATGCAGCAGCTAAGTTAGTTTGTGCCTTAAATGCGCAGAAACAGAACCGCTGGCTCGAGATGCGCTACTGGAGAATATATCGAGATTGTGGCTATCCAGATCTGTGGACTGTACATAGCAATTTTTTTCACACATTTTTTGATTGATAAATTTTCTGTTTCCAGTCTGCATTTCGATGCAGCAGCTAAGTTAGTTTGTGCCTTAAATGCGCAGAAACAGAACCGCTGGCTCGAGATGCGCTACTGGAGAATATATCGAGATTGTGGCTATCCAGATCTGTGGACTATACATAGCAATTTTTTTCATACATTTTTTGGTTGAAAATTTTTCTGTTTCCAACCTGCATTTCGATGCAGCAGCTAAGTTAGTTTGTGCC
The DNA here is from genome assembly GCA_963583995.1 of Xylota segnis. Taxonomy (NCBI): domain Eukaryota; kingdom Metazoa; phylum Arthropoda; class Insecta; order Diptera; family Syrphidae; genus Xylota; species Xylota segnis. The sequence goes on from OY757238.1 coordinate 44,003,876, forward strand.
TTAAATGCACAGAAACAGAACCTCTGGCTCGAGATGCGCTACTGGAGAATATATCGAGATGGTGGCTATCCAGATCTGTGGACTATACATAGCAATTTTTTTCATACATTTTTTGGTTGAAAAATTTTCTGTTTCCAATCTGCATTTCGATGCAGCAGCTAAGTTAGTTTGTGCCTTAAATGCGCAGAAACAGAACCGCTGGCTCGAGATGCGCTACTGGAGAATATATCGAGATTGTGGCTATCCAGATCTGTGGACTGTACATAGCAATTTTTTTCACACATTTTTTGATTGATAAATTTTCTGTTTCCAGTCTGCATTTCGATGCAGCAGCTAAGTTAGTTTGTGCCTTAAATGCGCAGAAACAGAACCGCTGGCTCGAGATGCGCTACTGGAGAATATATCGAGATTGTGGCTATCCAGATCTGTGGACTATACATAGCAATTTTTTTCATACATTTTTTGGTTGAAAAATTTTCTGTTTCCAATCTGCATTTCGATGCAGCAGCTAAGTTAGTTTGTGCCTTAAATGCGCAGAAACAGAACCGCTGGCTCGAGATGCGCTACTGGAGAATATATCGAGATTGTGGCTATCCAGATCTGTGGACTATACATAACAATTTTTTCCATACATTTTTTTGTTTAAAAATTTTCTGTTTCCAACCTGCATTTCGATGCAGCAGCTAAGTTAGTTTGTGCCTTTAATGCACAGAAACAGAACCGCTGGCTTGAGATGCGCTACTGGAGAATATGTCGAGATGGTGGCTATCCAGATCTGTGGACTGTACATAGCAATTTTTTTCACACATTTTTTGATTGATAAATTTTCTGTTTCCAGTCTGCATTTCGATGCAGCAGCTAAGTTAGTTTGTGCCTTAAATGCGCAGAAACAGAACCGCTGGCTCGAGATGCGCTACTGGAGAATATATCGAGATTGTGGCTATCCAGATCTGTGGACTATACATAGCAATTTTTTTCATACATTTTTTGGTTGAAAATTTTTCTGTTTCCAACCTGCATTTCGATGCAGCAGCTAAGTTAGTTTGTGCCTTAAATGCACAGAAACAGAACCTCTGGCTCGAGATGCGCTACTGGAGAATATATCGAGATGGTGGCTATCCAGATCTGTGGACTATACATAGCAATTTTTTTCATACATTTTTTGGTTGAAAAATTTTCTGTTTCCAATCTGCATTTCGATGCAGCAGCTAAGTTAGTTTGTGCCTTAAATGCGCAGAAACAGAACCGCTGGCTCGAGATGCGCTACTGGAGAATATATCGAGATTGTGGCTATCCAGATCTGTGGACTATACATAACAATTTTTTTCATACATTTTTTGGTTGAAAAATTTTCTGTTTCCAATCTGCATTTCGATGCAGCAGCTAAGTTAGTTTGTGCCTTAAATGCGCAGAAACAGAACCGCTGGCTCGAGATGCGCTACTGGAGAATATATCGAGATGGTGGCTATCCAGATCTGTGGACTATACATAGCAATTTTTTCCATACATTTTTTTGTTTAAAAATTTTCTGTTTCCAACCTGCATTTCGATGCAGCAGCTAAGTTAGTTTGTGCCTTTAATGCACAGAAACAGAACCGCTGGCTTGAGATGCGCTACTGGAGAATATGTCGAGATGGTGGCTATCCAGATCTGTGGACTGTACATAGCAATTTTTTTCACACATTTTTTGATTGATAAATTTTCTGTTTCCAGTCTGCATTTCGATGCAGCAGCTAAGTTAGTTTGTGCCTTAAATGCGCAGAAACAGAACCGCTGGCTCGAGATGCGCTACTGGAGAATATATCGAGATTGTGGCTATCCAGATCTGTGGACTATACATAGCAATTTTTTTCATACATTTTTTGGTTGAAAATTTTTCTGTTTCCAATCTGCATTTCGATGCAGCAGCTAAGTTAGTTTGTGCCTTAAATGCACAGAAACAGAACCTCTGGCTCGAGATGCGCTACTGGAGAATATATCGAGATTTTGGCTATCCAGATCTGTGGACTATACATAGCAATTTTTTTCATACATTTTTTGGTTGAAAAATTTTCTGTTTCCAATCTGCATTTCGATGCAGCAGCTAAGTTAGTTTGTGCCTTAAATGCGCAGAAACAGAACCGCTGGCTCGAGATGCGCTACTGGAGAATATATCGAGATGGTGGCTATCCAGATCTGTGGACTATACATAGTAATTTTTTCATACATTTTTTGGTTGAAAAATTTTCTGTTTCCAATCTGCATTTCGATGCAGCAGCTAAGTTAGTTTGTGCCTTAAATGCACAGAAACAGAACCGCTGGCTCGAGATGCGCTACTGGAGAATATATCGAGATTTTGGCTATCCAGATCTGTGGACTATACATAGCAATTTTTTTCATACATTTTTTGGTTGAAAAATTTTCTGCTTCCAATCTGCATTTCGATGCAGCAGCTAAGTTAGTTTGTGCCTTAAATGCACAGAAACAGAACCGCTGGCTCGAGATGCGCTACTGGATAATATATCGAGATTGTGGCTATCCAGATCTGTATACATAGCAATTTCTTTCATACATTTTTTGATTGAAAAATTTTCTGTTTCCAATCTGCATTTCGATGCAGCAGCGAAGTTAGTTTGTGCCTTAAATGCACAGAAACAGAACCGCTCTCTCGAGATGCGCTACTCTAGAATATATCGAGATTGTGGCTATCCAGATCTGTGGACTATACATAGCAATTTTTTCATACATTTTTTGATTGAAAAATTTTCTGTCTCCAATGTGCATTTCGATGCAGCAGCGAAGCTAGTTTGTGCTTTGCACAGAAACAGAACCGCTGGCTGGAGATGCGCGATTGGAGGATATATCGAGATGGTGGCTATCCAGATCTGTGGACTAAGTTAGTTTGTGCTTTAAATGCACAGAAAAGGAACAGCAGGCTCGAGATGAGCGATTGGAGGATATAGTGAGATTCTGGGTTTTCAGTTCTGTGGACTATACATAGCAATTTTTTTCATACATTTTTTGGTTGAAAAATTTTTTGTTTCCAATCTGCATTTCGATGCAGCAGCTAAGTTAGTTTGTGCCTTAAATGCACAGAAACAGAACCTCTGGCTCGAGATGCGCTACTGGAGAATATATCGAGATGGTGGCTATCCAGATCTGTGGACTATACATAGCAATTTTTTTCATACATTTTTTGGTTGAAGAATTTTCTGTTTCCAATCTGCATTTCGATGCAGCAGCTAAGTTAGTTTGTGCCTTAAATGCGCAGAAACAGAACCGCTGGCTCCAGATGCGCTACTGGAGAATATATCGAGATTGTGGCTATCCAGATCTGTGGACTATACATAGCAATTTTTTTCATACATTTTTTGGTTGAAAAATTTTCTGTTTCCAATCTGCATTTCGATGCAGCAGCTAAGTTAGTTTGTGCCTTAAATGCACAGAAACAGAACCGCTGGCTCGAGATGCGCTACTGGAGAATATATCGAGATTTTGGCTATCCAGATCTGTGGACTATACAAAGCAATTTTTTTCATACATTTTTTGGTTGAAAAATTTTTTGTTTCCAATCTGCATTTCGATGCAGCAGCTAAATTAGTTTGTGCTTTAAATGCACAGAAATGGAACAGCTGGCTCGAGATGAGCGATTGGAGGATATAGTGAGATTCTGGGTTTTCAGTTCTGTGGACTATACATAGCAATTTTTTTCATACATTTTTTGGTTGAAAAATTTTCTGTTTCCAATCTGCATTTCGATGCAGCAGCTAAGTTAGTTTGTGCCTTAAATGCGCAGAAACAGAACCGCTGGCTCGAGATGCGCTACTGGAGAATATATCGAGATTGTGGCTATCCAGATCTGTGGACTATACATAGCAATTTTTTCCATACATTTTTTTGTTTAAAAATTTTCTGTTTCCAACCTGCATTTCGATGCAGCAGCTAAGTTAGTTTGTGCCTTTAATGCACAGAAACAGAACCGCTGGCTTGAGATGCGCTACTGGAGAATATGTCGAGATGGTGGCTATCCAGATCTGTGGACTGTACATAGCAATTTTTTTCACACATTTTTTGATTGATAAATTTTCTGTTTCCAGTCTGCATTTCGATGCAGCAGCTAAGTTAGTTTGTGCCTTAAATGCGCAGAAACAGAACCGCCGGCTCGAGATGCGCTACTGGAGAATATATCGAGATTGTGGCTATCCAGATCTGTGGACTATACATAGCAATTTTTTTCATACATTTTTTGGTTGAAAAATTTTCTGTTTCCAATCTGCATTTCGATGCAGCAGCTAAGTTAGTTTGTGCCTTAAATGCGCAGAAACAGAACCGCTGGCTCGAGATGCGCTACTGGAGAATATATCGAGATTGTGGCTATCCAGATCTGTGGACTATACATAGTAATTTTTTTCATACATTTTTTGGTTGAAAAATTTTCTGTTTCCAATCTGCATATCGATGCAGCAGCTAAGTTAGTTTGTGCCTTAAATGCACAGAAACAGAACCTCTGGCTCGAGATGCGCTACTGGAGAATAGATCGAGATTTTGGCTATCCAGATCTGTGGACTATACAAAGTAATTTTTTTCATACATTTTTTGATTGAAAAATTTTTTGTTTCCAATTTGCATTTCGATGCAGCAGCTAAATTAGTTTGTGCTTTAAATGCACAGAAATGGAACAGCTGGCTCGAGATGAGCGATTGGAGGATAAAGTGAGATTCTGGGTTTTCAGTTCTGTGGACTATACATAGCAATTTTTTTCATACATTTTTTGGTTGAAAAATTTTCTGTTTCCAATCTGCATTTCGATGCAGCAGCTAAGTTAGTTTGTGCCTTAAATGCACAGAAACAGAACCTCTGGCTCGAGATGCGCTACTGGAGAATATATCGAAATTTTGGCTATCCAGATCTGTGGACTATACATAGCAATTTTTTTCATACATTTTTTGGTTGAAAAATTTTCTGTTTCCAATCTGCATTTCGATGCAGCAGCTATGTTAGTCTGTGCCTTAAATGCGCAGAAACAGAACCGCTGGCTCGAGATGCGCTACTGGAGAATATATCGAAATTTTGGCTATCCAGATCTGTGGACTATACATAGCAATTTTTTTCATACATTTTTTGGTTGAAAAATTTTCTGTTTCCAATCTGCATTTCGATGCAGCAGCTAAGTTAGTTTGTGCCTTAAATGCGCAGAAACAGAACCGCTGGCTCGAGATGCGCTACTGGAGAATATATCGAGATTGTGGCTATCCAGATCTGTGGACTATACATAGCAATTTTTTTCATACATTTTTTGGTTGAAAAATTTTCTGTTTCCAATCTGCATTTCGATGCAGCAGCTAAGTTAGTTTGTGCCTTAAATGCACAGAAACAGAACCTCTGGCTCGAGATGCGCTACTGGAGAATATATCGAGATTGTGGCTATCCAGATCTGTGGACTATACATAGCAATTTTTTTCATACATTTTTTGGTTGAAAAATTTTCTGTTTCCAATCTGCATTTCGATGCAGCAGCTAAGTTAGTTTGTGCCTTAAATGCACAGAAACAGAACCGCTGGCTCGAGATGCGCTACTGGAGAATATATCGAGATTTTGGCTATCCAGATCTGTGGACTATACAAAGCAATTTTTTTCATACATTTTTTGGTTGAAAAATTTTTTGTTTCCAATCTGCATTTCGATGCAGCAGCTAAATTAGTTTGTGCTTTAAATGCACAGAAATGGAACAGCTGGCTCGAGATGAGCAATTGGAGGATATAGTGAGATTCTGGGTTTTCAGTTCTGTGGACTATACATAGCAATTTTTTTCATACATTTTTTGGTTGAAAAATTTTCTGTTTCCAATCTGCATTTCGATGCAGCAGCTAAGTTAGTTTGTGCCTTAAATGCGCAGAAACAGAACCGCTGGCTCGAGATGCGCTACTGGAGAATATATCGAGATTGTGGCTATCCAGATCTGTGGACTATACATAGCAATTTTTTTCATACATTTTTTGGTTGAAAAATTTTCTGTTTCCAATCTGCATTTCGATGCAGCAGCTAAGTTAGTTTGTGCCTTAAATGCACAGAAACAGAACCTCTGGCTCGAGATGCGCTACTGGAGAATATATCGAGATTTTGGCTATCCAGATCTGTGGACTATACATAGCACATTTTTTGGTTGAAAAATTTTCTGTTTCCAATCTGCATTTCGATGCAGCAGCTAAGTAAGTTTGTGCCTTAAATGCGCAGAAACAGAACCGCTGGCTCGAGATGCGCTACTGGAGAATATATCGAGATTGTGGCTATCCAGATCTGTGGACTATACATAGCAATTTTTTTCATACATTTTTTGGTTGAAAAATTTTCTGTTTCCAACCTGCATTTCGATGCAGCAGCTAAGTTAGTTTGTGCCTTTAATGCACAGAAACAGAACCGCTGGCTTGAGATGCGCTACTGGAGAATATGTCGAGATGATGGCTATCCAGATCTGTGGACTATACATAGCAATTTTTTTCATACATTTTTTGGTTGAAAAATTTTCTGTTTCCAATCTGCATTTCGATGCAGCAGCTAAGTTAGTTTGTGCCTTAAATGTACAGAAACAGAACCTCTGGCTCGAGATGCGCTACTGGAGAATATATCGAGATTTTGGCTATCCAGATCTGTGGACTATACATAGCAATTTTTTTCATACATTTTTTGGTTGAAACATTTTCTGCTTCCAATCTGCATTTCGATGCAGCAGCTAAGTTAGTTTGTGCCTTAAATGCGCAGAAACAGAACCGCTGGCTCGAGATGCGCTACTGGAGAATATATCGAGATTTTGGCTATCCAGATCTGTGGACATTTACATAGCAATTTTTTTCATACATTTTTTGGTTGAAAAATTTTCTGTTTCCAATCTGCATTTCGATGCAGCAGCTAAGTTAGTTTGTGCCTTAAATGCGCAGAAACAGAACCGCTGGCTCGAGATGCGCTACTGGAGAATATATCGAGATTGTGGCTATCCAGATCTGTGGACTATACATAGCAATTTTTTTCATACATTTTTTGGTTCAAAAATTTTCTGTTTCCAATCTGCATTTCGATGCAGCAGCTAAGTTAGTTTGTGCCTTAAATGCACAGAAACAGAACCGCTGGCTCGAGATGCGCTACTGGAGAATATATCGAGATGGTGGCTATCCAGATCTGTGGACTCATAGCAATTTTTTTCATACATTTTTTGATTGATAAATTTTCTGTTTCCAGTCTGCATTTCGATGCAGCAGCTAAGTTAGTTTGTGCCTTAAATGCGCAGAAACAGAACCGCTGGCTCGAGATGCGCTACTGGAGAATATATCGAGATTGTGGCTATCCAGATCTGTGGACTATACATAGCAATTTTTTTCATACATTTTTTGGTTGAAAAATTTTCTGTTTCCAATCTGCATTTCGATGCAGCAGCTAAGTTAGTTTGTGCCTTAAATGCGCAGAAACAGAACCGCTATCTCGAGATGCGCTACTGGAGAATATATCGAGATTGTGGCTATCCAGATCTGTGGACTATACATAGCAATTTTTTTCATACATTTTTTGGTTGAAAAATTTTCTGTTTCCAATCTGCATTTCGATGCAGCAGCTAAGTTAGTTTGTGCCTTAAATGCGCAGAAACAGAACCGCTGGCTCGAGATGCGCTACTGGAGAATATATCGAGATTTTGGCTATCCAGATCTGTGGACTATACATAGCAATTTTTTTCATACATTTTTTGGTTGAAAAATTTTCTGTTTCCAATCTGCATCTCGATGCAGCAGCTAAGTTAGTTTGTGCCTTTAATGCACAGAAACAGAACCGCTGGCTTGAGATGCGCTACTGGAGAATATGTCGAGATGGTGGCTATCCAGATCTGTGGACTGTACATAGCAATTTTTTTCATACATTTTTTGATTGATAAATTTTCTGTTTCCAGTCTGCATTTCGATGCAGCAGCTAAGTTAGTTTGTGCCTTAAATGCGCAGAAACAGAACCGCTGGCTCGAGATGCGCTACTGGAGAATATATCGAGATTGTGGCTATCCAGATCTGTGGACTATACATAGCAATTTATTTCATACATTTTTTGGTTGAAAAATTTTCTGTTTCCAATCGGCATTTCGATGCAGCAGCTAAGTTAGTTTGTGCCTTTAATGCACAGAAACAGAACCGCTGGCTTGAGATGCGCTACTGGAGAATATGTCGAGATGGTGGCTATCCAGATCTGTGGACTATACATAGCAATTTTTTTCATACATTTTTTGGTTGAAAAATTTTCTGTTTCCCATCTGCATTTCGATGCAGCAGCTAAGTTAGTTTGTGCCTTAAATGCACAGAAACAGAACCTCTGGCTCGAGATGCGCTACTGGAGAATATATCGAGATGGTGGCTATCCAGATCTGTGGACTATACATAGCAATTTTTTTCATACATTTTTTGGTTGAAAAATTTTCTGTTTCCCATCTGCATTTCGATGCAGCAGCTAAGTTAGTTTGTGCCTTAAATGCGCAGAAACAGAACCGCTGGCTCGAGATGCGCTACTGGAGAATATATCGAGATGGTGGCTATCCAGATCTGTGGACTATACATAGCAATTTTTTTCATACATTTTTTGGTTGAAAAATTTTCTGTTTCCAATCGGCATTTCGATGCAGCAGCTAAGTTAGTTTGTGCCTTTAATGCACAGAAACAGAACCGCTGGCTTGAGATGCGCTACTGGAGAATATGTCGAGATGGTGGCTATCCAGATCTGTGGACTATACATAGCAATTTTTTTCATACATTTTTTGGTTGAAAAATTTTCTGTTTCCCATCTGCATTTCGATGCAGCAGCTAAGTTAGTTTGTGCCTTAAATGCACAGAAACAGAACCTCTGGCTCGAGATGCGCTACTGGAGAATATATCGAGATGGTGGCTATTCAGATCTGTGGACTATACATAGCAATTTTTTTCATACATTTTTTGGTTGAAAAATTTTCTGTTTCCCATCTGCATTTCGATGCAGCAGCTAAGTTAGTTTGTGCCTTAAATGCGCAGAAACAGAACCGCTGGCTCGAGATGCGCTACTGGAGAATATATCGAGATTGTGGCTATCCAGATCTGTGGACTATACATAGCAATTTTTTTCATACATTTTTTGGTTGAAAAATTTTCTGTTTCCAATCGGCATTTCGATGCAGCAGCTAAGTTAGTTTGTGCCTTTAATGCACAGAAACAGAACCGCTGGCTTGAGATGCGCTACTGGAGAATATGTCGAGATGGTGGCTATCCAGATCTGTGGACTATACATAGCAATTTTTTTCATACATTTTTTGGTTCAAAAATTTTCTGTTTCCAATCTGCATTTCGATGCAGCAGCTAAGTTAGTTTGTGCCTTAAATGCGCAGAAACAGAACCGCTGGCTCGAGATGCGCTACTGGAGAATATATCGAGATGGTGGCTATCCAGATCTGTGGACTATACATAGCAATTTTTTTCATACATTTTTTGGTTCAAAAATTTTCTGTTTCCAATCTGCATTTCGATGCAGCAGCTAAGTTAGTTTGTGCCTTAAATGCGCAGAAACAGAACCGCTGGCTCGAGATGCGCTACTGGAGAATATATCGAGATTGTGGCTATCCAGATCTGTGGACTGTACATAGCAATTTTTTTCATACATTTTTTGGTTGAAAAATTTTCTGTTTCCAATCGGCATTTCGATGCAGCAGCTAAGTTAGTTTGTGCCTTAAATGCGCAGAAACAGAACCGCTGGCTCGAGATGCGCTACTGGAGAATATATCGAGATTGTGGCTATCCAGATCTGTGGACTGTACATAGCAATTTTTTTCATACATTTTTTGGTTGAAAAATTTTCTGTTTCCAATCGGCATTTCGATGCAGCAGCTAAGTTAGTTTGTGCCTTTAATGCACAGAAACAGAACCGCTGGCTTGAGATGCGCTACTGGAGAATATGTCGAGATGGTGGCTATCCAGATCTGTGGACTATACATAGCAATTTTTTTCATACATTTTTTGGTTGAAAAATTTTCTGTTTCCCATCTGCATTTCGATGCAGCAGCTAAGTTAGTTTGTGCCTTAAATGCACAGAAACAGAACCGCTGGCTCGAGATGCGCTACTGGAGAATATGTCGAGATGGTGGCTATCCAGATCTGTGGACTATACATAGCAATTTTTTTCATACATTTTTCGGTTGAAAAATTTTCTGTTTCCCATCTGCATTTCGATGCAGCAGCTAAGTTAGTTTGTGCCTTAAATGCACAGAAACAGAACCGCTGGCTCGAGATGCGCTACTGGAGAATATATCGAGATTGTGGCTATCCAGATCTGTGGACTATACATAGCAATTTTTTTCATACATTTTTTGGTTGAAAAATTTTCTGTTTCCAATCTGCATTTCGATGCAGCAGCTAAGTTAGTTTGTGCCTTAAATGCGCAGAAACAGAACCGCTGGCTCGAGATGCGCTACTGGAGAATATATCGAGATTGTGGCTATCCAGATCTGTGGACTATACATAGCAATTTTTTTCATACATTTTTTGGTTGAAAAATTTTCTGTTTCCAATCTGCATTTCGATGCAGCAGCTAAGTTAGTTTGTGCCTTTAATGCACAGAAACAGAACCGCTGGCTTGAGATGCGCTACTGGAGAATATGTCGAGATGGTGGCTATCCAGATCTGTGGACTGTACATAGCAATTTTTTTCATACATTTTTTGATTGATAAATTTTCTGTTTCCAGTCTGCATTTCGATGCAGCAGCTAAGTTAGTTTGTGCCTTAAATGCGCAGAAACAGAACCGCTGGCTCAAGATGCGCTACTGGAGAATATATCGAGATTGTGGCTATCCAGATCTGTGGACTATACATAGCAATTTTTTTCATACATTTTTTGGTTGAAAAATTTTCTGTTTCCAATCTGCATTTCGATGCAGCAGCTAAGTTAGTTTGTGCCTTAAATGCGCAGAAACAGAACCGCTATCTCGAGATGCGCTACTGGAGAATATATCGAGATTGTGGCTATCCAGATCTGTGGACTATACATAGCAATTTTTTTCATACATTTTTTGGTTGAAAAATTTTCTGTTTCCAATCTGCATTTCGATGCAGCAGCTAAGTTAGTTTGTGCCTTAAATGCACAGAAACAGAACCTCTGGCTCGAGATGCGCTACTGGAGAATATATCGAGATGGTGGCTATCCAGATCTGTGGACTATACATAGCAATTTTTTTCATACATTTTTTGGTTGAAAAATTTTCTGTTTCCCATCTGCATTTCGATGCAGCAGCTAAGTTAGTTTGTGCCTTAAATGCGCAGAAACAGAACCGCTGGCTCGAGATGCGCTACTGGAGAATATATCGAGATTGTGGCTATCCAGATCTGTGGACTATACATAGCAATTTTTTTCATACATTTTTTGGTTGAAAAATTTTCTGTTTCCAATCTGCATTTCGATGCAGCAGCTAAGTTAGTTTGTGCCTTAAATGCGCAGAAACAGAACCGCTGGCTCGAGATGCGCTACTGGAGAATATATCGAGATTGTGGCTATCCAGATCTGTGGACTATACATAGCAATTTTTTTCATACATTTTTTGGTTGAAAAATTTTCTGTTTCCAATCTGCATTTCGATGCAGCAGCTAAGTTAGTTTGTGCCTTAAATGCACAGAAACAGAACCGCTGGCTCGAGATGCGCTACTGGAGAATATATCGAGATGGTGGCTATCCAGATCTGTGGACTCATAGCAATTTTTTTCATACATTTTTTGATTGATAAATTTTCTGTTTCCAGTCTGCATTTCGATGCAGCAGCTAAGTTAGTTTGTGCCTTAAATGCGCAGAAACAGAACCGCTGGCTCGAGATGCGCTACTGGAGAATATATCGAGATTGTGGCTATCCAGATCTGTGGACTATACATAGCAATTTTTTTCATACATTTTTTGGTTGAAAAATTTTCTGTTTCCAATCTGCATTTCGATGCAGCAGCTAAGTTAGTTTGTGCCTTAAATGCGCAGAAACAGAACCGCTATCTCGAGATGCGCTACTGGAGAATATATCGAGATTGTGGCTATCCAGATCTGTGGACTATACATAGCAATTTTTTTCATACATTTTTTGGTTGAAAAATTTTCTGTTTCCAATCTGCATTTCGATGCAGCAGCTAAGTTAGTTTGTGCCTTAAATGCGCAGAAACAGAACCGCTGGCTCGAGATGCGCTACTGGAGAATATATCGAGATTTTGGCTATCCAGATCTGTGGACTATACATAGCAATTTTTTTCATACATTTTTTGGTTGAAAAATTTTCTGTTTCCAATCTGCATCTCGATGCAGCAGCTAAGTTAGTTTGTGCCTTTAATGCACAGAAACAGAACCGCTGGCTTGAGATGCGCTACTGGAGAATATGTCGAGATGGTGGCTATCCAGATCTGTGGACTGTACATAGCAATTTTTTTCATACATTTTTTGATTGATAAATTTTCTGTTTCCAGTCTGCATTTCGATGCAGCAGCTAAGTTAGTTTGTGCCTTAAATGCGCAGAAACAGAACCGCTGGCTCGAGATGCGCTACTGGAGAATATATCGAGATTGTGGCTATCCAGATCTGTGGACTATACATAGCAATTTATTTCATACATTTTTTGGTTGAAAAATTTTCTGTTTCCAATCGGCATTTCGATGCAGCAGCTAAGTTAGTTTGTGCCTTTAATGCACAGAAACAGAACCGCTGGCTTGAGATGCGCTACTGGAGAATATGTCGAGATGGTGGCTATCCAGATCTGTGGACTATACATAGCAATTTTTTTCATACATTTTTTGGTTGAAAAATTTTCTGTTTCCCATCTGCATTTCGATGCAGCAGCTAAGTTAGTTTGTGCCTTAAATGCACAGAAACAGAACCTCTGGCTCGAGATGCGCTACTGGAGAATATATCGAGATGGTGGCTATCCAGATCTGTGGACTATACATAGCAATTTTTTTCATACATTTTTTGGTTGAAAAATTTTCTGTTTCCCATCTGCATTTCGATGCAGCAGCTAAGTTAGTTTGTGCCTTAAATGCGCAGAAACAGAACCGCTGGCTCGAGATGCGCTACTGGAGAATATATCGAGATGGTGGCTATCCAGATCTGTGGACTATACATAGCAATTTTTTTCATACATTTTTTGGTTGAAAAATTTTCTGTTTCCAATCGGCATTTCGATGCAGCAGCTAAGTTAGTTTGTGCCTTTAATGCACAGAAACAGAACCGCTGGCTTGAGATGCGCTACTGGAGAATATGTCGAGATGGTGGCTATCCAGATCTGTGGACTATACATAGCAATTTTTTTCATACATTTTTTGGTTGAAAAATTTTCTGTTTCCCATCTGCATTTCGATGCAGCAGCTAAGTTAGTTTGTGCCTTAAATGCACAGAAACAGAACCTCTGGCTCGAGATGCGCTACTGGAGAATATATCGAGATGGTGGCTATTCAGATCTGTGGACTATACATAGCAATTTTTTTCATACATTTTTTGGTTGAAAAATTTTCTGTTTCCAATCGGCATTTCGATGCAGCAGCTAAGTTAGTTTGTGCCTTTAATGCACAGAAACAGAACCGCTGGCTTGAGATGCGCTACTGGAGAATATGTCGAGATGGTGGCTATCCAGATCTGTGGACTATACATAGCAATTTTTTTCATACATTTTTTGGTTCAAAAATTTTCTGTTTCCAATCTGCATTTCGATGCAGCAGCTAAGTTAGTTTGTGCCTTAAATGCGCAGAAACAGAACCGCTGGCTCGAGATGCGCTACTGGAGAATATATCGAGATGGTGGCTATCCAGATCTGTGGACTATACATAGCAATTTTTTTCATACATTTTTTGGTTCAAAAATTTTCTGTTTCCAGTCTGCATTTCGATGCAGCAGCTAAGTTAGTTTGTGCCTTAAATGCGCAGAAACAGAACCGCTGGCTCGAGATGCGCTACTGGAGAATATATCGAGATTGTGGCTATCCAGATCTGTGGACTATACATAGCAATTTTTTTCATACATTTTTTGGTTGAAAAATTTTCTGTTTCCAATCGGCATTTCGATGCAGCAGCTAAGTTAGTTTGTGCCTTTAATGCACAGAAACAGAACCGCTGGCTTGAGATGCGCTACTGGAGAATATGTCGAGATGGTGGCTATCCAGATCTGTGGACTATACATAGCAATTTTTTTCATACATTTTTTGGTTCAAAAATTTTCTGTTTCCAATCTGCATTTCGATGCAGCAGCTAAGTTAGTTTGTGCCTTAAATGCGCAGAAACAGAACCGCTGGCTCGAGATGCGCTACTGGAGAATATATCGAGATGGTGGCTATCCAGATCTGTGGACTATACATAGCAATTTTTTTCATACATTTTTTGGTTCAAAAATTTTCTGTTTCCAATCTGCATTTCGATGCAGCAGCTAAGTTAGTTTGTGCCTTAAATGCGCAGAAACAGAACCGCTGGCTCGAGATGCGCTACTGGAGAATATATCGAGATTGTGGCTATCCAGATCTGTGGACTGTACATAGCAATTTTTTTCATACATTTTTTGGTTGAAAAATTTTCTGTTTCCAATCGGCATTTCGATGCAGCAGCTAAGTTAGTTTGTGCCTTAAATGCGCAGAAACAGAACCGCTGGCTCGAGATGCGCTACTGGAGAATATATCGAGATTGTGGCTATCCAGATCTGTGGACTGTACATAGCAATTTTTTTCATACATTTTTTGGTTGAAAAATTTTCTGTTTCCAATCGGCATTTCGATGCAGCAGCTAAGTTAGTTTGTGCCTTTAATGCACAGAAACAGAACCGCTGGCTTGAGATGCGCTACTGGAGAATATGTCGAGATGGTGGCTATCCAGATCTGTGGACTATACATAGCAATTTTTTTCATACATTTTTTGGTTGAAAAATTTTCTGTTTCCCATCTGCATTTCGATGCAGCAGCTAAGTTAGTTTGTGCCTTAAATGCACAGAAACAGAACCGCTGGCTCGAGATGCGCTACTGGAGAATATGTCGAGATGGTGGCTATCCAGATCTGTGGACTATACATAGCAATTTTTTTCATACATTTTTCGGTTGAAAAATTTTCTGTTTCCCATCTGCATTTCGATGCAGCAGCTAAGTTAGTTTGTGCCTTAAATGCACAGAAACAGAACCGCTGGCTCGAGATGCGCTACTGGAGAATATATCGAGATTGTGGCTATCCAGATCTGTGGACTATACATAGCAATTTTTTTCATACATTTTTTGGTTGAAAAATTTTCTGTTTCCAATCTGCATTTCGATGCAGCAGCTAAGTTAGTTTGTGCCTTAAATGCGCAGAAACAGAACCGCTGGCTCGAGATGCGCTACTGGAGAATATATCGAGATTGTGGCTATCCAGATCTGTGGACTATACATAGCAATTTTTTTCATACATTTTTTGGTTGAAAAATTTTCTGTTTCCAATCTGCATTTCGATGCAGCAGCTAAGTTAGTTTGTGCCTTTAATGCACAGAAACAGAACCGCTGGCTTGAGATGCGCTACTGGAGAATATGTCGAGATGGTGGCTATCCAGATCTGTGGACTGTACATAGCAATTTTTTTCATACATTTTTTGATTGATAAATTTTCTGTTTCCAGTCTGCATTTCGATGCAGCAGCTAAGTTAGTTTGTGCCTTAAATGCGCAGAAACAGAACCGCTGGCTCAAGATGCGCTACTGGAGAATATATCGAGATTGTGGCTATCCAGATCTGTGGACTATACATAGCAATTTTTTTCATACATTTTTTGGTTGAAAAATTTTCTGTTTCCAATCTGCATTTCGATGCAGCAGCTAAGTTAGTTTGTGCCTTAAATGCGCAGAAACAGAACCGCTATCTCGAGATGCGCTACTGGAGAATATATCGAGATTGTGGCTATCCAGATCTGTGGACTATACATAGCAATTTTTTTCATACATTTTTTGGTTGAAAAATTTTCTGTTTCCAATCTGCATTTCGATGCAGCAGCTAAGTTAGTTTGTGCCTTAAATGCACAGAAACAGAACCTCTGGCTCGAGATGCGCTACTGGAGAATATATCGAGATGGTGGCTATCCAGATCTGTGGACTATACATAGCAATTTTTTTCATACATTTTTTGGTTGAAAAATTTTCTGTTTCCCATCTGCATTTCGATGCAGCAGCTAAGTTAGTTTGTGCCTTAAATGCGCAGAAACAGAACCGCTGGCTCGAGATGCGCTACTGGAGAATATATCGAGATTGTGGCTATCCAGATCTGTGGACTATACATAGCAATTTTTTTCATACATTTTTTGGTTGAAAAATTTTCTGTTTCCAATCTGCATTTCGATGCAGCAGCTAAGTTAGTTTGTGCCTTAAATGCGCAGAAACAGAACCGCTGGCTCGAGATGCGCTACTGGAGAATATATCGAGATTGTGGCTATCCAGATCTGTGGACTATACATAGCAATTTTTTTCATACATTTTTTGGTTGAAAAATTTTCTGTTTCCAATCTGCATTTCGATGCAGCAGCTAAGTTAGTTTGTGCCTTAAATGCACAGAAACAGAACCGCTGGCTCGAGATGCGCTACTGGAGAATATATCGAGATGGTGGCTATCCAGATCTGTGGACTCATAGCAATTTTTTTCATACATTTTTTGATTGATAAATTTTCTGTTTCCAGTCTGCATTTCGATGCAGCAGCTAAGTTAGTTTGTGCCTTAAATGCGCAGAAACAGAACCGCTGGCTCGAGATGCGCTACTGGAGAATATATCGAGATTGTGGCTATCCAGATCTGTGGACTATACATAGCAATTTTTTTCATACATTTTTTGGTTGAAAAATTTTCTGTTTCCAATCTGCATTTCGATGCAGCAGCTAAGTTAGTTTGTGCCTTAAATGCGCAGAAACAGAACCGCTATCTCGAGATGCGCTACTGGAGAATATATCGAGATTGTGGCTATCCAGATCTGTGGACTATACATAGCAATTTTTTTCATACATTTTTTGGTTGAAAAATTTTCTGTTTCCAATCTGCATTTCGATGCAGCAGCTAAGTTAGTTTGTGCCTTAAATGCGCAGAAACAGAACCGCTGGCTCGAGATGCGCTACTGGAGAATATATCGAGATTTTGGCTATCCAGATCTGTGGACTATACATAGCAATTTTTTTCATACATTTTTTGGTTGAAAAATTTTCTGTTTCCAATCTGCATCTCGATGCAGCAGCTAAGTTAGTTTGTGCCTTTAATGCACAGAAACAGAACCGCTGGCTTGAGATGCGCTACTGGAGAATATGTCGAGATGGTGGCTATCCAGATCTGTGGACTGTACATAGCAATTTTTTTCATACATTTTTTGATTGATAAATTTTCTGTTTCCAGTCTGCATTTCGATGCAGCAGCTAAGTTAGTTTGTGCCTTAAATGCGCAGAAACAGAACCGCTGGCTCGAGATGCGCTACTGGAGAATATATCGAGATTGTGGCTATCCAGATCTGTGGACTATACATAGCAATTTATTTCATACATTTTTTGGTTGAAAAATTTTCTGTTTCCAATCGGCATTTCGATGCAGCAGCTAAGTTAGTTTGTGCCTTTAATGCACAGAAACAGAACCGCTGGCTTGAGATGCGCTACTGGAGAATATATCGAGATGGTGGCTATCCAGATCTGTGGACTATACATAGCAATTTTTTTCATACATTTTTTGGTTGAAAAATTTTCTGTTTCCCATCTGCATTTCGATGCAGCAGCTAAGTTAGTTTGTGCCTTAAATGCACAGAAACAGAACCTCTGGCTCGAGATGCGCTACTGGAGAATATATCGAGATGGTGGCTATCCAGATCTGTGGACTATACATAGCAATTTTTTTCATACATTTTTTGGTTGAAAAATTTTCTGTTTCCCATCTGCATTTCGATGCAGCAGCTAAGTTAGTTTGTGCCTTAAATGCGCAGAAACAGAACCGCTGGCTCGAGATGCGCTACTGGAGAATATATCGAGATGGTGGCTATCCAGATCTGTGGACTATACATAGCAATTTTTTTCATACATTTTTTGGTTGAAAAATTTTCTGTTTCCAATCGGCATTTCGATGCAGCAGCTAAGTTAGTTTGTGCCTTTAATGCACAGAAACAGAACCGCTGGCTTGAGATGCGCTACTGGAGAATATGTCGAGATGGTGGCTATCCAGATCTGTGGACTATACATAGCAATTTTTTTCATACATTTTTTGGTTGAAAAATTTTCTGTTTCCCATCTGCATTTCGATGCAGCAGCTAAGTTAGTTTGTGCCTTAAATGCACAGAAACAGAACCTCTGGCTCGAGATGCGCTACTGGAGAATATATCGAGATGGTGGCTATTCAGATCTGTGGACTATACATAGCAATTTTTTTCATACATTTTTTGGTTGAAAAATTTTCTGTTTCCCATCTGCATTTCGATGCAGCAGCTAAGTTAGTTTGTGCCTTAAATGCGCAGAAACAGAACCGCTGGCTCGAGATGCGCTACTGGAGAATATATCGAGATTGTGGCTATCCAGATCTGTGGACTATACATAGCAATTTTTTTCATACATTTTTTGGTTGAAAAATTTTCTGTTTCCAATCGGCATTTCGATGCAGCAGCTAAGTTAGTTTGTGCCTTTAATGCACAGAAACAGAACCGCTGGCTTGAGATGCGCTACTGGAGAATATGTCGAGATGGTGGCTATCCAGATCTGTGGACTATACATAGCAATTTTTTTCATACATTTTTTGGTTCAAAAATTTTCTGTTTCCAATCTGCATTTCGATGCAGCAGCTAAGTTAGTTTGTGCCTTAAATGCGCAGAAACAGAACCGCTGGCTCGAGATGCGCTACTGGAGAATATATCGAGATGGTGGCTATCCAGATCTGTGGACTATACATAGCAATTTTTTTCATACATTTTTTGGTTCAAAAATTTTCTGTTTCCAATCTGCATTTCGATGCAGCAGCTAAGTTAGTTTGTGCCTTAAATGCGCAGAAACAGAACCGCTGGCTCGAGATGCGCTACTGGAGAATATATCGAGATTGTGGCTATCCAGATCTGTGGACTGTACATAGCAATTTTTTTCATACATTTTTTGGTTGAAAAATTTTCTGTTTCCAATCGGCATTTCGATGCAGCAGCTAAGTTAGTTTGTGCCTTAAATGCGCAGAAACAGAACCGCTGGCTCGAGATGCGCTACTGGAGAATATATCGAGATTGTGGCTATCCAGATCTGTGGACTGTACATAGCAATTTTTTTCATACATTTTTTGGTTGAAAAATTTTCTGTTTCCAATCGGCATTTCGATGCAGCAGCTAAGTTAGTTTGTGCCTTTAATGCACAGAAACAGAACCGCTGGCTTGAGATGCGCTACTGGAGAATATGTCGAGATGGTGGCTATCCAGATCTGTGGACTATACATAGCAATTTTTTTCATACATTTTTTGGTTGAAAAATTTTCTGTTTCCCATCTGCATTTCGATGCAGCAGCTAAGTTAGTTTGTGCCTTAAATGCACAGAAACAGAACCGCTGGCTCGAGATGCGCTACTGGAGAATATGTCGAGATGGTGGCTATCCAGATCTGTGGACTATACATAGCAATTTTTTTCATACATTTTTCGGTTGAAAAATTTTCTGTTTCCCATCTGCATTTCGATGCAGCAGCTAAGTTAGTTTGTGCCTTAAATGCACAGAAACAGAACCGCTGGCTCGAGATGCGCTACTGGAGAATATATCGAGATTGTGGCTATCCAGATCTGTGGACTATACATAGCAATTTTTTTCATACATTTTTTGGTTGAAAAATTTTCTGTTTCCAATCTGCATTTCGATGCAGCAGCTAAGTTAGTTTGTGCCTTAAATGCGCAGAAACAGAACCGCTGGCTCGAGATGCGCTACTGGAGAATATATCGAGATTGTGGCTATCCAGATCTGTGGACTATACATAGCAATTTTTTTCATACATTTTTTGGTTGAAAAATTTTCTGTTTCCAATCTGCATTTCGATGCAGCAGCTAAGTTAGTTTGTGCCTTTAATGCACAGAAACAGAACCGCTGGCTTGAGATGCGCTACTGGAGAATATGTCGAGATGGTGGCTATCCAGATCTGTGGACTGTACATAGCAATTTTTTTCATACATTTTTTGATTGATAAATTTTCTGTTTCCAGTCTGCATTTCGATGCAGCAGCTAAGTTAGTTTGTGCCTTAAATGCGCAGAAACAGAACCGCTGGCTCGAGATGCGCTACTGGAGAATATATCGAGATTGTGGCTATCCAGATCTGTGGACTATACATAGCAATTTATTTCATACATTTTTTGGTTGAAAAATTTTCTGTTTCCAATCGGCATTTCGATGCAGCAGCTAAGTTAGTTTGTGCCTTTAATGCACAGAAACAGAACCGCTGGCTTGAGATGCGCTACTGGAGAATATGTCGAGATGGTGGCTATCCAGATCTGTGGACTATACATAGCAATTTTTTTCATACATTTTTTGGTTGAAAAATTTTCTGTTTCCCATCTGCATTTCGATGCAGCAGCTAAGTTAGTTTGTGCCTTAAATGCACAGAAACAGAACCTCTGGCTCGAGATGCGCTACTGGAGAATATGTCGAGATGGTGGCTATCCAGATCTGTGGACTATACATAGCAATTTTTTTCATACATTTTTTGGTTGAAAAATTTTCTGTTTCCCATCTGCATTTCGATGCAGCAGCTAAGTTAGTTTGTGCCTTAAATTCACAGAAACAGAACCTCTGGCTCGAGATGCGCTACTGGAGAATATATCGAGATGGTGGCTATCCAGATCTGTGGACTATACATAGCAATTTTTTTCATACATTTTTTGGTTGAAAAATTTTCTGTTTCCCATCTGCATTTCGATGCAGCAGCTAAGTTAGTTTGTGCCTTAAATGCGCAGAAACAGAACCGCTGGCTCGAGATGCGCTACTGGAGAATATATCGAGATTGTGGCTATCCAGATCTGTGGACTATACATAGCAATTTTTTTCATACATTTTTTGGTTGAAAAATTTTCTGTTTCCAATCGGCATTTCGATGCAGCAGCTAAGTTAGTTTGTGCCTTTAATGCACAGAAACAGAACCGCTGGCTTGAGATGCGCTACTGGAGAATATGTCGAGATGGTGGCTATCCAGATCTGTGGACTATACATAGCAATTTTTTTCATACATTTTTTGGTTGAAAAATTTTCTGTTTCCCATCTGCATTTCGATGCAGCAGCTAAGTTAGTTTGTGCCTTAAATGCGCAGAAACAGAACCGCTGGCTCGAGATGCGCTACTGGAGAATATATCGAGATGGTGGCTATCCAGATCTGTGGACTATACATAGCAATTTTTTTCATACATTTTTTGGTTGAAAAATTTTCTGTTTCCCATCTGCATTTCGATGCAGCAGCTAAGTTAGTTTGTGCCTTAAATGCACAGAAACAGAACCTCTGGCTCGAGATGCGCTACTGGAGAATATATCGAGATGGTGGCTATCCAGATCTGTGGACTATACATAGCAATTTTTTTCATACATTTTTTGGTTGAAAAATTTTCTGTTTCCCATCTGCATTTCGATGCAGCAGCTAAGTTAGTTTGTGCCTTAAATGCGCAGAAACAGAACCGCTGGCTCGAGATGCGCTACTGGAGAATATATCGAGATGGTGGCTATCCAGATCTGTGGACTATACATAGCAATTTTTTTCATACATTTTTTGGTTGAAAAATTTTCTGTTTCCAATCGGCATTTCGATGCAGCAGCTAAGTTAGTTTGTGCCTTTAATGCACAGAAACAGAACCGCTGGCTCGAGATGCGCTACTGGAGAATATGTCGAGATGGTGGCTATCCAGATCTGTGGACTATACATAGCAATTTTTTTCATACATTTTTTGGTTGAAAAATTTTCTGTTTCCCATCTGCATTTCGATGCAGCAGCTAAGTTAGTTTGTGCCTTAAATGCGCAGAAACAGAACCGCTGGCTCGAGATGCGCTACTGGAGAATATATCGAGATGGTGGCTATCCAGATCTGTGGACTATACATAGCAATTTTTTTCATACATTTTTTGGTTGAAAAATTTTCTGTTTCCCATCTGCATTTCGATGCAGCAGCTAAGTTAGTTTGTGCCTTAAATGCGCAGAAACAGAACCGCTGGCTCGAGATGCGCTACTGGAGAATATATCGAGATGGTGGCTATCCAGATCTGTGGACTATACATAGCAATTTTTTTCATACATTTTTTGGTTGAAAAATTTTCTGTTTCCCATCTGCATTTCGATGCAGCAGCTAAGTTAGTTTGTGCCTTAAATGCACAGAAACAGAACCTCTGGCTCGAGATGCGCTACTGGAGAATATATCGAGATGGTGGCTATCCAGATCTGTGGACTATACATAGCAATTTTTTTCATACATTTTTTGGTTGAAAAATTTTCTGTTTCCCATCTGCATTTCGATGCAGCAGCTAAGTTAGTTTGTGCCTTAAATGCGCAGAAACAGAACCGCTGGCTCGAGATGCGCTACTGGAGAATATATCGAGATTGTGGCTATCCAGATCTGTGGACTATACATAGCAATTTTTTTCATACATTTTTTGGTTGAAAAATTTTCTGTTTCCAATCTGCATTTCGATGCAGCAGCTAAGTTAGTTTGTGCCTTAAGTGCACAGAAACAGAACCGCTGGCTCGAGATGAGCGATTGGAGGATGTAGTGAGATTCTGGGTTTTCAGTTCTGTGGACTATACATAGCAATTTTTTTCATACATTTTTTGGTTGAAAAATTTTCTGTTTCCAGTCTGCATTTCGATGCAGCAGCTAAGCTAGTTTGTACTTTAAATGCACAGAAATGGAACAGCTGGCTCGAGATGAGCGATTGGAGGATATGGTGAGATTTTGGCTATCCAGATCTGTGGACTATACATAGCAATTTTTTTCATTCATTTTTTGGTTGAAAAATTTTCTGTCTCCAATCTGCATTTCGATGCAGCAGCTAAGCTAGTTTGTGGTTAAAATGCACAGAAAAGGAATAGCTGGCCCGAGATGCGCTACTGGAGAATATATCGAGACAGTGGCTATCCAGATCTGTGGACTATACATAGCAATTTTTTTCATACATTTTTTGGTTGAAAAATTTTCTGTTTCCAATCGGCATTTCGATGCAGCAGCTAAGTTAGTTTGTGCCTTTAATGCACAGAAACAGAACCGCTGGCTTGAGATGCGCTACTGGAGAATATGTCGAGATGGTGGCTATCCAGATCTGTGGACTATACATAGCAATTTTTTTCATACATTTTTTGGTTGAAAAATTTTCTGTTTCCCATCTGCATTTCGATGCAGCAGCTAAGTTAGTTTGTGCCTTAAATGCACAGAAACAGAACCGCTGGCTCGAGATGCGCTACTGGAGAATATGTCGAGATGGTGGCTGTCCAGATCTGTGGACTATACATAGCAATTTTTTTCATACATTTATTGGTTGAAAAATTTTCTGTTTCCCATCTGCATTTCGATGCAGCAGCTAAGTTAGTTTGTGCCTTAAATGCACAGAAACAGAACCGCTGGCTCGAGATGCGCTACTGGAGAATATATCGAGATTGTGGCTAACCAGATCTGTGGACTATACATAGCAATTTTTTTCATACATTTTTTGGTTGAAAAATTTTCTGTTTCCAATCTGCATTTCGATGCAGCAGCTAAGTTAGTTTGTGCCTTAAATGCACAGAAACAGAACCGTTGGGTCGAGATGCGCTACTGGAGAATATATCGAGATTTTGGCTATCCAGTTCTGTGGACTATACAAAGCAATTTTTTTCATACATTTTTTGGTTGAAAAATTTTCTGTTTCCAATCTGCATTTCGATGCAGCAGCTAAGTTAGTTTGTGCCTTATATGCACAGAAACAGAACCTCTGGCTCGAGATGCGCTACTGGAGAATATATCGAGATGGTGGCTATCCAGATCTGTGGACTATACATAGCAATTTTTTTCATACATTTTTTGGTTGAAAAATTTTCTGTTTCCAATCGGCATTTCGATGCAGCAGCTAAGTTAGTTTGTGCCGTTAATGCACAGAAACAGAACCGCTGGCTTGAGATGCGCTACTGGAGAATATGTCGAGATGGTGGCTATCCAGATCTGTGGACTATACATAGCAATTTTTTTCATACATTTTTTGGTTGAAAAATTTTCTGTTTCCCATCTGCATTTCGATGCAGCAGCTAAGTTAGTTTGTGCCTTAAATGCACAGAAACAGAACCTCTGGCTCGAGATGCGCTACTGGAGAATATATCCAGATGGTGGCTATCCAGATCTGTGGACTATACATAGCAATTTTTTTCATACATTTTTTGGTTGAAAAATTTTCTGTTTCCCATCTGCATTTCGATGCAGCAGCTAAGTTAGTTTGTGCCTTAAATGCGCAGAAACAGAACCGCTGGCTCGAGATGCGCTACTGGAGAATATATCGAGATTGTGGCTATCCAGATCTGTGGACTATACATAGCAATTTTTTTCATACATTTTTTGGTTGAAAAATTTTCTGTTTCCAATCGGCATTTCGATGCAGCAGCTAAGTTACTTTGTGCCTTTAATGCACAGAAACAGAACCGCTGGCTTGAGATGCGCTACTGGAGAATATGTCGAGATGGTGGCTATCCAGATCTGTGGACTATACATAGCAATTTTTTTCATACATTATTTGGTTGAAAAATTTTCTGTTTCCCATCTGCATTTCGATGCAGCAGCTAAGTTAGTTTGTGCCTTAAAAGCACAGAAACAGAACCTCTGGCTCGAGATGCGCTACTGGAGAATATATCGAGATGGTGGCTATCCAGATCTGTGGACTGTACATAGCAATTTTTTTCATACATTTTTTGGTTGAAAAATTTTCTGTTTCCAATCTGCATTTCGATGCAGCAGCTAAGTTAGTTTGTGCCTTAAATGCGCAGAAACAGAACCGCTGGCTCGAGATGCGCTACTGGAGAATATATCGAGATTGTGGCTATCCAGATCTGTGGACTGTACATAGCAATTTTTTTCATACATTTTTTGGTTGAAAAATTTTCTGTTTCCAATCGGCATTTCGATGCAGCAGCTAAGTTAGTTTGTGCCTTTAATGCACAGAAACAGAACCGCTGGCTTGAGATGCGCTACTGGAGAATATGTCGAGATGGTGGCTATCCAGATCTGTGGACTATACATAGCAATTTTTTTCATCCATTTTTTGGTTGAAAAATTTTCTGTTTCCCATCTGCATTTCGATGCAGCAGCTAAGTTAGTTTGTGCCTTAAATGCACAGAAACAGAACCGCTGGCTCGAGATGCGCTACTGGAGAATATGTCGAGATTGTGGCTATCCAGATCTGTGGACTATACATAGCAATTTTTTTCATACATTTTTTGGTTCAAAAATTTTCTGTTTCCAATCTGCATTTCGATGCAGCAGCTAAGTTAGTTTGTGCCTTAAATGCGCAGAAACAGAACCGCTGGCTCGAGATGCGCTACTGGAGAATATATCGAGATTGTGGCTATCCAGATCTGTGGACTGTACATAGCAATTTTTTTCATACATTTTTTGGTTGAAAAATTTTCTGTTTCCAATCGGCATTTCGATGCAGCAGCTAAGTTAGTTTGTGCCTTAAATGCGCAGAAACAGAACCGCTGGCTCGAGATGCACTACTGGAGAATATATCGAGATTGTGGCTATCCAGATCTGTGGACTATACATAGCAATTTTTTTCATACATTTTTTGGTTGAAAAATTTTCTGTTTCCAATCGGCATTTCGATGCAGCAGCTAAGTTAGTTTGTGCCTTTAATGCACAGAAACAGAACCGCTGGCTTGAGATGCGCTACTGGAGAATATGTCGAGATGGTGGCTATCCAGATCTGTGGACTATACATAGCAATTTTTTTCATACATTTTTTGGTTGAAAAATTTTCTGTTTCCCATCTGCATTTCGATGCAGCAGCTAAGTTAGTTTGTGCCTTAAATGCACAGAAACAGAACCGCTGGCTCGAGATGCGCTACTGGAGAATATGTCGAGATGGTGGCTATCCAGATCTGTGGACTATACATAGCAATTTTTTTCATACATTTTTTGGTTGAAAAATTTTCTGTTTCCCATC
Organism: Xylota segnis; assembly: GCA_963583995.1. Lineage (NCBI taxonomy): Eukaryota > Metazoa > Arthropoda > Insecta > Diptera > Syrphidae > Xylota > Xylota segnis. Next base: position 44,029,984 of record OY757238.1, read on the forward strand.
TGCATTTCGATGCAGCAGCTAAGTTAGTTTGTGCCTTAAATGCACAGAAACAGAACCGCTGGCTCGAGATGCGCTACTGGAGAATATATCGAGATTGTGGCTATCCAGATCTGTGGACTATACATAGCAATTTTTTTCATACATTTTTTGGTTGAAAAATTTTCTGTTTCCAATCTGCATTTCGATGCAGCAGCTAAGTTAGTTTGTGCCTTAAATGCACAGAAACAGAACCGTTGGCTCGAGATGCGCTACTGGAGAATATATCGAGATTTTGGCTATCCAGTTCTGTGGACTATACAAAGCAATTTTTTTCATACATTTTTTGGTTGAAAAATTTTCTGTTTCCAATCTGCATTTCGATGCAGCAGCTAAGTTAGTTTGTGCTTTAAATGCACAGAAACAGAACCGCTGGCTCGAGATGAGCGATTGGAGGATGTAGTGAGATTCTGGGTTTTCAGTTCTGTGGACTATACATAGCAATTTTTTTCATACATTTTTTGGTTGAAAAATTTTCTGTTTCCAATCTGCATTTCGATGCAGCAGCTAAGTTAGTTTGTGCTTTAAATGCACAGAAATGGAACAGCTGGCTCGAGATTCGCGATTGGAGGATATAGTGAAATTCTGGGTATTCAGTTCTGTGGACTATACAAAGCAATTTTTTTCATACATTTTTTGGTTGAAAAATTTTCTGTTTCCAATCTGCATTTCGATGCAGCAGCTAAGTTAGTTTGTGCTTTAAATGCACAGAAATGGAACAACTGGCTCGAGATTCGCGATTGGAGGATATAGTGAGATTCTGGGTATTCAGTTCTGTGGACTATACAAAGCAATTTTTTTCATACATTTTTTGGTTGAAAAATTTTCTGTTTCCAATCAGCATTTTGATGCAGCAGCTAAGTTAGTTTGTGCCTTAAATGCACAGAAACAGAACCGCTGGCTCGAGATGTGCTCCTGGAGAATGTATCGAGATTTTGGCTATCCAGATCTGTGGACTATACAAAGCAATTTTTTTCATACATTTTTTGGTTGAAAATTTTCTGTTTCCAATCTGCGTTTCGATGCAGCAGCTAAGCAAGTTTGTGCTTTAAATGCACAGAAATGGAACAGCTGGCTCGAGATGCGCGATTGGAGGATATAGTGAGATTCTGGGTATTCAGTTCTGTGGACTATACAAAGCAATTTTTTTCATACATTTTTTCGTTGAAAATTTTCTGTTTCCAATCTGCATTTCGATGCAGCAGCTAAGCTAGTTTGTGCTTTAAATGCACAGATATGGAACAGCTGGCACGAGATGTGCGATTGGAGGATATAGTGAGATTCTGGGTATTCAGTTCTGTGGACTATACAAAGCAATTTTTTTCATACATTTTTTGGTTGAAAAATTTTCTGTTTCCAATCTGCATTTCGATGCAGCAGCTAAGTTAGTTTGTGCCTTAAATGCACAGAAACAGAACCGCTGGCTCGAGATGTGCTCCTGGAGAATGTATCGAGATTTTGGCTATCCAGATCTGTGGACTATACATAGCAATTTTTTTCATACATTTTTTCGTTGAAAAATTTTCTGTTTCCAATCAGCATTTTGATGCAGCAGCTAAGTTAGTTTGTGCCTCAAATGCACAGAAACAGAACCGTTGGCTCGAGATGCGCTACTGGAGAATATATCGAGATTTTGGCTATCCAGATCTGTGGACTATACAAAGCAATTTTTTTCATACATTTTTTGGTTGAAAATTTTCTGTTTCCAATCTGCATTTCTATGCAGCAGCTAAGCTAGTTTGTGCCTTAATTGCACAGTAACAGAACCGCTGGCTCGAGATGCGCTACTGGAGAATATATCGAGATGGTGGCTATCCAGATCTGTGGACTATACAAAGCAATTTTTTTCATACATTTTTTGGTTGAAAATTTTCTGTTTCCAATCTGCGTTTCGATGCAGCAGCTAAGCTAGTTTGTGCTTTAATAGCACAGAAATGGAACAGCTGGCACGAGATGTGCGATTGGAGGATATAGTGAGATTCTGGGTATTCAGTTCTGTGGACTATACAAAGCAATTTTTTTCATACATTTTTTGGTTGAAAAATTTTCTGTTTCCAATCAGCATTTTGATGCAGCAGCTAAGTTAGTTTGTGCCTTAAATGCACAGAAACAGAACCGTTGGCTCGAGATGCGCTACTGGAGAATATATCGAGATTTTGGCTATCCAGATCTGTGGACTATACAAAGCAATTTTTTTCATACATTTTTTGGTTGAAAATTTTCTGTTTCCAATCTGCGATTCGATGCAGCAGCTAAGCTAGTTTGTGCTTTAATAGCACAGAAATGGAACAGCTGGCTCGAGATTCGCGATTGGAGGATATTGTGAGATTCTGAGTATTCAGTTCTGTGGACTATACAAAGCAATTTTTTTTCATACATTTTTTGGTTGAAAAATTTTCTGTTTCCAATCAGCATTTTGATGCAGCAGCTAAGTTAGTTTGCGCCTTAAATGCACAGAAACAGAACCGTTGGCTCGAGATGCGCTACTGGAGAATATATCGAGATTGTGGCTATCCAGATCTGTGGACTATACAAAGCAATTTTTTTTCATACATTTTTTGGTTGAAAATTTTCTGTTTCCAATCTGCATTTCTATGCAGCAGCTAAGCTAGTTTGTGCCTTAATTGCACAGTAGCAGAACCGCTGGCTCGAGATGCGCTACTGGAGAATATACCGAGATGGTGGCTATCCAGATCTGTGGACTATACATAGCAATTTTTTTCATACATTTTTTGGTTGAAAAATTTTCTGTTTCCAATCTTCTTTTCGATGCAGCAGCTAAGTTAGTTTGTGCCTTAAGTGCACAGAAACAGAACCGCTGGCTCGAGATTCGCTACTGGAGAATATATCGAGATTTTGGCTATCCAGATCTGTGGACTATACATAGCAATTTTTTTCATACATTTTTTGGTTGAAAAATTTTCTGTTTCCAATCAGCATTTTGATGCAGCAGCTAAGTTAGTTTGTGCCTTAAATGCACAGAAACAGAACCGTTGGCTCGAGATGCGCTACTGGAGAATATATCGAGATTTTGGCTATCCAGATCTGTGGACTATACATAGCAATTTTTTTCATACATTTTTTGGTTGAAAAATTTTCTGTCTCCAATCTGCATTTCGATGCAGCAGCTAAGCTAGTTTGTGATTTAAATGCACAGAAAAGGAACAGCTGGCTCGAGATGCGCGGCTGGAGAATATATCGAGATTTTGGCTATCCAGATCTGTGGACTATACATAGCAATTTTTTTCATACATTTTTTGGTTGAAAAATTTTCTGTTTCCAATCAGCATTTTGATGCAGCAGCTAAGTTAGTTTGTGCCTTAAATGCACAGAAACAGAACCGTTGGCTCGAGATGCGCTACTGGAGAATATATCGAGATTTTGGCTATCCAGATCTGTGGACTATACATAGCAATTTTTTTCATACATTTTTTGGTTGAAAAATTTTCTGTCTCCAATCTGCATTTCGATGCAGCAGCTAAGCTAGTTTGTGATTTAAATGCACAGAAAAGGAACAGCTGGCTCGAGATGCGCGGCTGGAGAATATATCGAGATTTTGGCTATCCAGATCTGTGGACTATACATAGCAATTTTTTTCATACATTTTTTGGTTGAAAAATTTTCTGTCTCCAATCTGCATTTCGATGCAACAGCTAAGCTAGTTTGTACTTTAAATGCACAGAAATGGAACAGCTGGCTCGAGATGAGCGATTGGAGGATATAGTGAGATTCTGGGTTTTCAGTTCTGTGGACTATACATAGCAATTTTTTTCATACATTTTTTGGTTGAAAAATTTTCTGTTTCCAGTCTGCATTTCGATGCAGCAGCTAAGCTAGTTTGTACTTTAAATGCACAGAAATGGAACAGCTGGCTCGAGATGGGCGATTGGAGGATATAGTGAGATTCTGGGTTTTCAGTTCTGTGGACTATACATAGCAATTTTTTTCATACATTTTTTGGTTGAAAAATTTTCTGTTTCCAATCTGCATTTCGATGCAGCAGCTAAGTTAGTTTGTGCCTTAAGTGCACAGAAACAGAACCGTTGGCTCGAGATGCGCTACTGGAGAATATATCGAGATTTTGGCTATCCAGATCTGTGGACTATACATAGCAATTTTTTTCATACATTTTTTGGTTGAAAAATTTTCTGTCTCCAATCTGCATTTCGATGCAGCAGCTAAGCTAGTTTGTGATTTAAATGCACAGAAAAGGAACAGCTGGCTCGAGATGCGCGGCTGGAGAATATATCGAGATTTTGGCTATCCAGATCTGTGGACTATACATAGCAATTTTTTTCATACATTTTTTGGTTGAAAAATTTTCTGTCTCCAATCTGCATTTCGATGCAACAGCTAAGCTAGTTTGTACTTTAAATGCACAGAAATGGAACAGCTGGCTCGAGATGAGCGATTGGAGGATATAGTGAGATTCTGGGTTTTCAGTTCTGTGGACTATACATAGCAATTTTTTTCATACATTTTTTGGTTGAAAAATTTTCTGTTTCCAGTCTGCATTTCGATGCAGCAGCTAAGCTAGTTTGTACTTTAAATGCACAGAAATGGAACAGCTGGCTCGAGATGGGCGATTGGAGGATATAGTGAGATTCTGGGTTTTCAGTTCTGTGGACTATACATAGCAATTTTTTTCATACATTTTTTGGTTGAAAAATTTTCTGTTTCCAATCTGCATTTCGATGCAGCAGCTAAGTTAGTTTGTGCCTTAAGTGCACAGAAACAGAACCGCTGGCTCGAGATTCGCTACTGGAGAATATATCGAGATTTTGGCTCTCCAGATCTGTGGACTATACATAACAATTTTTTTCATACATTTTTTGGTTGAAAAATTTTCTGTCTCCAATCTGCATTTCGATGCAGCAGCTAAGCTAGTTTGTACTTTAAATGCACAGAAATGGAACAGCTGGCTCGAGATGGGCGATTGGAGGATATAGTGAGATTCTGGGTTTTCAGTTCTGTGGACTATACATAGCAATTTTTTTCATACATTTTTTGGTTGAAAAATTTTCTGTTTCCAATCTGCATTTCGATGCAGCAGCTAAGTTAGTTTGTGCCTTAAGTGCACAGAAACAGAACCGCTGGCTCGAGATTCGCTACTGGAGAATATATCGAGATTTTGGCTCTCCAGATCTGTGGACTATACATAACAATTTTTTTCATACATTTTTTGGTTGAAAAATTTTCTGTCTCCAATCTGCATTTCGATGCAGCAGCTAAGTTAGTTTGTGCCTTAAGTGCACAGAAACAGAACCGCTGGCTCGAGATGAGCGATTGGAGGATGTAGTGAGATTCTGGGTTTTCAGTTCTGTGGACTATACATAGCAATTTTTTTCATACATTTTTTGGTTGAAAAATTTTCTGTCTCCAATCTGCATTTCGATGCAGCAGCTAAGTTAGTTTGTGCCTTAAATGCACAGAAACAGAACCGCTGGCTCGAGATGCGCTACTGGAGAATATATCGAGATGGTGGCTATCCAGATCTGTATACTATACATAGCAATTTTTTTCATACATTTTTTTGTTGAAAAATTTTCTGTTTCCAATCTGCATTTCGATGCAGCAGCTAAGTTAGTTTGTGCCTTAAGTGCACAGAAACAGAACCGCTGGCTCGAGATGAGCGATTGGAGGATGTAGTGAGATTCTGGGTTTTCAGTTCTGTGGACTATACATAGCAATTTTTTTCATACATTTTTTGGTTGAAAAATTTTCTGTTTCCAGTCTGCATTTCGATGCAGCAGCTAAGCTAGTTTGTACTTTAAATGCACAGAAATGGAACAGCTGGCTCGAGATGAGCGATTGGAGGATATGGTGAGATTTTGGCTATCCAGATCTGTGGACTATACATAGCAATTTTTTTCATTCATTTTTTGGTTGAAAAATTTTCTGTCTCCAATCTGCATTTCGATGCAGCAGCTAAGCTAGTTTGTGGTTAAAATGCACAGAAAAGGAATAGCTGGCCCGAGATGCGCTACTGGAGAATATATCGAGACAGTGGCTATCCAGATCTGTGGACTATACATAGCAATTTTTTTCATACATTTTTTGGTTGAAAAATTTTCTGTTTCCAATCTGCATTTCGATGCAGCAACTAAGTTAGTTTGTGCCTTAAGTGCACAGAAACAGAACCGCTGGCTCGAGATGCGCTACTGCAGATTATATCGAGATTTTGGCTATCCAGATCTGTGGACTATACATAGCAATTTTTTTCATACATTTTTTGGTTGAAAAATTTTCTGTCTCCAATCTGCATTTCGATGCAGCAGCTAAGTTAGTTTGTGCCTTAAGTGCACAGAAACAGAACCGCTGGCTCGAGATGCGCTACTGGAGATTATATCGAAATGGTGGCTATCCAGATCTGTGGACTATACATAGCAATTTTTTTCATACATTTTTTGGTTGAAAAATTTTCTGTCTCCAATCTGCATTTCGATGCAGCAGCTAAGCTAGTTTGTACTTTAAATGCACAGAAATGGAACAGCTGGCTCGAGATGAGCGATTGGAGGATATAGTGAGATTCTGGGTTTTCAGTTCTGTGGACTATACATAGCAATTTTTTTCATACATTTTTTGGTTGAAAAATTTTCTGTCTCCAATCTGCATTTCGATGCAGCAGCTAAGTTACTTTGTGCCTTAAGTGCACAGAAACAGAACCGCTGGCTCGAGATGAGCGATTGGAGGATATAGTGAGATTCTGTGTTTTCAGTTCTGTGGACTCTACATAGAAATTTTTTTCATACATTTTTTGGTTGAAAAATATTCTGTCTCCAATCTGCATTTCGATGAAGCAGCTAAGCTAGTTTGTGATTTAAATGCACAGAAAAGGAACAGCTGGCTCGAGATGCGCGGCTGGAGAATATATCGAGATTTTGGCTATCCAGATCAGTGGACTACACATAGCAATTTTTTTCATACATTTTTTGGTTGAAAAATTTTCTGTTTCCAATCTGCATTTCGATGCAGCAGCTAAGTTAGTTTGTGCCTTAAGTGCACAGAAACAGAACCGCTGGCTCGAGATGCGCTACTGGAGAATATATCGAAATGGTGGCTATCCAGATCTGTGGACTATACATAGCAATTTTTTTCATACATTTTTTGGTTGAAAAATTTTCTGTCTCCAATCTGCATTTCGATGCAGCAGCTAAGCTAGTTTGTACTTTAAATGCACAGAAATGGAACAGCTGGCTCGAGATGCGCGACTGGAGAATGTATCGAGATGGTGGCTATCCAGATCTGTGGACTACACATAGCAATTTTTTTCATACATTTTTTGTTTGAAAAATTTTCTGTTTCCAATCTTCTTTTCGATGCAGCAGCTGTGCCTTAAATGCACAGAAACAGAACCGCTGGCTCGAGATGCACTACTGGAGAATATATCGAGATTTTGGCTATCCAGATCAGTGGACTACACATAGCAATTTTTTTCATACATTTTTTGGTTGAAAAATTTTCTGTTTCCAATCTGCATTTCGATGCAGCAGCTAAGTTAGTTTGTGCCTTAAGTGCACAGAAACAGAACCTCTGGCTCGAGATGCGCTACTGGAGAATATATCGAAATGGTGGCTATCCAGATCTGTGGACTATACATAGCAATTTTTTTCATACATTTTTTGGTTGAAAAATTTTCTGTCTCCAATCTGCATTTCGATGCAGCAGCTAAGCTAGTTTGTACTTTAAATGCACAGAAATGGAACAGCTGGCTCGAGATGCGCGACTGGAGAATGTATCGAGATGGTGGCTATCCAGATCTGTGGACTACACATAGCAATTTTTTTCATACATTTTTTGGTTGAAAAATTTTCTGTTTCCAATCTACATTTCGATGCAGCAGCTAAGTTAGTTTGTGCCTTAAGTGCACAGAAACAGAACCGCTGGCTCGAGATGCGCTACTGCAGATTATATCGAGATTTTGGCTATCCAGATCTGTGGACTATACAAAGCAATTTTTTTCATACATTTTTTGGTTGAAAAATTTTCTGTTTCCAATCTGCATTTCGATGCAGCAGCTAAGTTAGTTTGCGCCTTAAGTGCACAGAAACAGATCCGCTGGCTCGAGATGCGCTACTGGAGAATATATCGAAATTGTGGCTATCCAGATCTGTGGACTGTACATAGCAATTTTTTTCATACATTTTTTGGTTGAAAAATTTTCTGTTTCCAATCTGCATTTCGATGCAGCAGCTAAGTTAGTTTGTGCCTTAAATGCACAGTAACAGAACCGTTGGCTCGAGATGCGCTACTGGAGAATATATCGAGATTTTGGCTAACCAGATCTGTGGACTATATGTACATAGCAATTTTTTTCATACATTTTTTGGTTGAAAAATTTTCTGTTTCCAATCTGCATTTCGATGCAGCAGCTAAGTTAGTTTGTGCCTTAAATGCACAGAAACAGAACCGCTGGCTCGAGATGCGCTACTGGAGAATATATCGAGATTTTGGCTATCCAGATCTGTGGACTATACATAGCAATTTTTTTCATACATTTTTTGGTTGAAAAATGTTCTGTCTCCAATCTGCATTTCGATGCAGCAGCTAAGCTAGTTTGTGCTTTAAATGCACAGAAATGGAACAGCTGGCTCGAGATGCGCGACTGGAGAATGTATCGAGATGGTGGCTATCCAGATCTGTGGAGTATATATAGCAATTTTTACTTGCACCTACTTATACTAATAGGGCAAGTATTGCTCTCGTGAAAAAAAAACGAACTCGAGATTTTAATCAAACCTGACATTACTATGATGAAGAAGTCCAAAAAAGAATGTCCGGCAATTCCGTCTGTCTGCCGTCTGACGTCTGACGGCTGGACAGATTTGCTTCATATATAGGGTCTGTGGGATATTCCCTAGAGGCAAATTCGGAATTTTTTATTCCAAGCTCAAAATTAAGAGTAGTTTACTTAATACCAATTTCAACTAAAATTTATTTTCTCGAAAACGGCGATCATGAATTTCGGTTGGCCCACAAGTTCCTCATGATTTATGTCCTTACACAAACATACTGTCACTTCAAATGCAATAACTTCGAGTCTATTCATCCAAATCTCAAGAAATTTTAGTTTTAGATAGATCGCACATATCTACCTGCGTAATTGCCAATAGATAGATGGCTTCACTAGAAATACCTATTCTTCAAAATTTCGGTTTACTGTGGTCAGCGTCTTGCATGTCTCCGAAAATAGAATTACCGCACAGAATTTTAAGATTGAGTATCACAATCTATTGAGTATAAATTCTTTTGTGGCATTCCCTTCGAGGTGCTGTGTACCTTTGCCTACAAGTTAAAATTAATTTCAGGAGGCAGTGATATCAGAAGACGAGGTAAAGGCTTTGTGAAAGTGTACCTACTAATATTTGCAACAAATGTGTTCGGTAGTTTCAATGTCCTTAGTATGAGTCAGACTGGTTAATACCAATTTTCTTGCAGTAATATGTGAGAGTGCAACGACTTTCTTAGTCTGTAGAGGTACTATTCGATATTCATCCACATATGATCCACATTCAGTATTAAATGAATCGAATCTGAGCCTCAGTGGTTTGGAAGTAGATGTGTTAGTCGATACTATTTATGAAAATTTCTCCGTGTAGATAGTGTAATTATTGATCATTATTCCTGCGGAGGATACCATTCTCTGGTTTTTTTTTTCACTTTTTTTATAAGCCCTTGAGCCACTGCGCACACCATTTTCTGGGCTATTTATCAATACTATCCTCGATAGGCTTAAGACTTTAACTTATGTAAGCCGCTGACGTCAAATCCATCGGAATATGAATATAAGTGACAGCATGGTATTGTCAATAATAATGTCACTTCTGAGACTTTTAACTATCACTTTGGTCTTCAGAATTATATTCTAATACTCTGCAGGTAAGTATTAGCCTGAAAGATTCACATTTATTTTTTCTCATAAACCCTTACTTACTCTATTTCTATGTTTCAGTCCGAAAAAATAGATATTAGTGTCAGTTAGTCTTCCTGTTATTGGATTCTGATGGGATATCACTAGGAGAAGTAAGGTCAAGGCGGGCGAAGTCTCTCTCCATCTGAAAGCCTCGATGAAGACTTTTTGAACAATTCTTTATAGGTTGTAATTGTGCATTTTACATCAATATTTCTTGCCAAAGTATGAACATTTAATTGACTTTTCTGGCCTAAAACAACACGAGCCAATCAAGTTATGGCGAAAGAGTTGAGGCAATATACCCAGCAGGCTTATCGAATGTTAATATGCACTCTTCCTTTTGGTCACGTAGAAGAAGTCTTTGATTTTGGTTGAGGTGGACTGGTTCATTCTGTTTTACAGCCATCGCCACCTTTATACAGTTTACATACAAGGATTTCTTAAATAGATTTTTTTGTTCCCGGTACACATTTTGATGGTAAATAGTTCCTTTCAGTTGATCGATTGGGTTTACTCTGCTTTATACTACAACCTAAAGGATCTGCTGATTGCCTAGGATCTTTTGGTTAAAAAATGTTCTACAATGTTTAGAACTTCTTTATTCTATGGTTGTTGTTGTTCATATTTACTATAAAATGAATAAAATGTCATAAACTCGATAAGTATCTAAAATAACTTCCAAATAGTCAAACTTTTTTCGAAATGCCCTGTGTCTTGCATTAGAATTTATAATGAGGTCTTGCTTGGACGTAAAGCGGAAACAATTTTGTGTGCGCAAAGGACACGATGCAGATTCCATTAATTGATTATTTAGCAGCAGTCTACTGATGAGTGGAATCGCTAAAAGAGTTTCTGTAGCGCAGTGCTGCTTTTAAATATTATAGTGATTCAATCCTTGTCCCTTCTTCAAAAATACATTCACGAACGATTTACATACATTCCCGATTCATTCGTATTCAAGTCGAGTGAGAATACCTTCATAACCAAGCATTAGATACTCTTACATGTACGCTACATCAAGACTTAAGTTTATTATGATCCTTTGCACATGTCGTAATGGAGAAGCGTGAAGTGCCTATGGAAGACCATCTACACACAGCACAGATCCTCTACACTTACATGCTCGATAGTGTGTAAAAATTTCAAATGGAACTTATTCTACTTGTATGTCTACATTAAGGACAAATTGAACATCATTAATTCCCCAAGACGAAGCTATCCCTTAATAGTGTCCTAGTGAAACCAACACATCTGGTGGACCACAAAGTGTCCAATAAATTCAAGTTGTCAACCCAAATAGGACGAGTTAAACACCCACGCGAACTTTGTTTCATATGATAAATTTCCATGAAATGGTTGCCAATACTTTCCCCATTCTGTTTGGTGTTACACAGGACATCACACAGAGTGAACCACATCGTGTGTGACAAATGTCCTTAAACAATAATTCAGTGTTCCTCCAGAGGAGCTTTCAGTTTTATTTCTTTTTTTTTTTCCTTCTTGCTGGTGTTGTGGAGAGATAATTTTTGTTAGTAAAGTTGCATGCCCACATATTTGCGGTGACAGAATAAAAGAAAAGGAGAAACACACATAGAAAACAAAAAAAAACGAATAGAAAGTGGAAAAAAAAGGATATGTGGGATGAATGTGGGTAAACACAAATGTCCTCGTACTCACAAATCGTACTCGTGCACATATCCTTCATCTGTGGGAAGAATATTCAATTTGTCGCTCATGCATAAAACAAACGAAAGTGGAAAATGGCGGGAAACGTCCGCCAGGATGTACGTTCGTTTCGTACTACGTGGTGTTTCGATTGTACGTAGTGGCACCGTTTTTTTTTTTTTTTACAGTGTGTGTTCTCGTTTTGAGTTTCCTTTTTTTTTGTAAAGGACTTATATATATTTTTCAAACTGTTACTTAACTGCTTTTTACCCATGCGGTGTATGAATCTTTTAGGAGATTTTGTGAATTTCTTTTTTGCAGGGATATTCCAGTGCGTTATCCTTGCTGGTGTCGTTGGTTTTCTGTTTTTTTTTGATTTGTCTTTCTGGCATTTCTTGTGCTCATCATGAGATAAGTTGGTGTTTTGAGATTTTCCTCTTTTTTTTCCTACGTGAGCGAAATGCGGTATTTCTTGCAAGTTGTTTTGGTAAGGGGTGCGACACAAGAGGACGGTTGGGAATCCTTTTGCAGGTAGAAAATCAGATGAAGGGAGAAATAAATTTTCTTCATTTTGGACATGAGAATGTAAAATTTCAGAACTAGGACGTTTGTTGGTTTTTGTTTATTCACATCAAAGCGTGAAGGAATGTTTTATGTAGGAGATAAGGGACATACTTAGGTTAATTGCTAACTGGTGGGAGTAGATGCCTGGAATAGATTAATTTGGGTTACACAACCGGATTTCACCAGTCCAATTGTGGATCGTGTGGAAGATTACATGGTTACGTGCATCGTGATTAAGGTAAACGTACCTAAATACCTACATTGTTAAGCTTTTTTTCCTGCAGGTAGATGAAGTTGTTTTTTTGAATTAAAGAATTCAAGTTAGAATGTTTAGTGGTTGTCTTAGTACAATGTATTGTCCTTTTTTCAACTTCTACATCAAGTATGCAAACATTGTCCAAACGTTGCCGTTCATTTATGTAATTTCTCTATTGGCTGAAGTGTGTCAACGATGTTCAATGTAAATTGTCAAGAACTTCAAATACCTACGTATTACGACAAATTTATAACTTTTTATACAGGCTTAACAGCCCTTCACCTATTTTTTAAATCCAGCTAAATCTACTCAGCACAGCCAGATGGGTTTTATAGCCATAATCGGGTACATCGCTCAGTTCTAAGAAACTAGTCCCATTTTATGGAAGAAACCCACCAGGATCATTAGGCAGATTTCTACACTTTATGTAGTTTTTTCGATAGATACCTCGAGGTACATACTACGTACTATCAGGTCCTTTTCTATAGGCGATAATAGGGTCAATAAGACTGGCCAGTCAGGCTATATTTGAGTACCATTAGATAAAATACTGGTTGTTTATGTATCTCCCTAACTTTCCTACTTTGTCATATATTTCCTGGAAGAAATCCACTGCGCCGTTTAATGTTCACTCTGTTAATTTGATAAAAATTTAAATTCGTCCTTCTTCCTTAACCTTTCGTAGGCTTTCTAGCTAAACAAATACCCCAGACGAGAGAATGAAAATTCCAGCAATATGAAAACATACTCACAGTCTTAGTTTAAAATCCCTCTTTCATGAAACCAAAGTGATGTAGTCACCTGCTTAGCTTAAATGTAAATTTGCCAATAAAACTCATACCAGGATGTCTCAAAAAAAAGAAAAAAAAATGTTACAACAACAATAAAAAACAGACATAAATCCCAGCAGGACAGCACAGTATCTTCCCTAAATGTAAACAGAATTATAAAACTCTTCGTAAATATGCAATCTAAAGAAACCCTATGAATAGCTTTAAAAACAGACTAAACAGTTTGTGAACATATACCCCCCCGAGAGCAATGTACTTTAAATCCTCGTGAGAATTTAAGGCGAATAAACGTGAACATTTTGGGGCTCAGATCAAATGGTTTATTGACAAATAATAAATTGAATTATTTTTGGTAAAATGAGTGGGTTTTTGCTTTAAATGGAACATTTGATGAGGAACTGTATCTGTTGGATATCCTTTGATATCGCAGCAGACTTGTTCCTATTTGGCACAGGCAGATAGGTAAATGGCATCCAACCGAACTTATTGCCGTGTTTGTGCGTAGAAATGTACACACGACATGCTGGAAGACCTTTTGTTAAAAATAAGGCAAGGATATGCTTCAAAACTTGGCGCAAGATATGCTGTACTCTGCTTGGTAGATGGGATTCTTCCATTCAACAGGTGAAGTGTCCTGTTTTTGTCTTAGTAAAGGTTGGAATATTATGCCAAAGTTTTACCCTCCATTAGTTCGATCGAATTGGATATCGTTGCGATCATACTCGTACATAGTCCATTTTTCATATCAGTCATCAGAACTACTTTTCCATAGTATACCATGAAGGTCTCGTCAATAACGAGATATCAGGCTTCAGGAATCGTTACAAATTTAGATTAGGTTAGTTATATGTGTACTTTAGCTGGGAGTCCATTCAAAATAAGTGAAAACCCTGAGAACCTAAACATTCACCATTAACCAGATTGGTATGTAAATCCCTGCAGTATTTTTAGGTCAATATTGCATAGATCATCCATCTACCAAAACTTACAATTTTTTAATAGGTCTGGGCAAGATGAACAGATGAATAGAATTTCTTCTTCGTCCCAGCAGCTTCCGCAAAAATAATTATGAATCTATCCGTGCAACCATGGTTAATCGATCTTATAGTGGCCGGTCAGTAATACGAGTGTCCTTGGGGCTTATATTCAGTAGATTGATGGATCTCTACTTATCGTAGACCAGCCACAACGATCTATAGGGCATGTACTCGGCACCAGTGTTTGACAGCTTTTTCGATAGACTCTTTGCTTACTTCCCTATCCAATGTACTAAACTGGAGCTTCAAAGTTTTTTTTTTGTCTCCGGGGACCCTCACAATTCCCGGTATCCAGCATCGTGTTTCCTTATTGACTGTTGATATCTCAAAGAATTTCTTCCCCCTTCTTTGAAAGCCTTCCAAATCTCAAGTTTAGGTAATTGGTAGATTTAAAGATTCACTCTGTTTAAACCTATTTCAATGGGCCCACATACATTTGTATGTAGCTCTAGATGCACCTATTGGATGGCCACTTGAAATTAGTTTTTTGTGTTTTGAACCATGGATGTTATTAGTTTAAGCCTTCATGACACTATAATTGGTCTTTGCGTTGTACTCCTCCTCTGAAAATTTATAAAAACCCTTGCAAATCTTAATCTAGGATTATGTTCCTCTCTCACATACATCATTCCCATAAATCAGGCTCTATATTACCGTGTTTCCTGTATTGATCCGCAATTCATATTCCTCCTTATCTCCTTAACGATTCCGATAAATAATTTTTAAAACGGAAAGATAATCCGAGTCCCCAATTAAAAGAAAAAAAACACACACAACAAACCTCTTCATCTTAGCATTATCCAAACCAAGGTCATCTGGAAATCCATTTCTCGAAATTCCTTATCTGGGATTATTTACAAAAACGACTCCAACTCTGTCATAAATAATTTTTTAATCACACTACACACACAAAGCATTTGGTCGGCTGTATCGTTCCCTCAAGCATTGATGGCAGAATGCCACTCGTTCCACTGTTGCCTCTTGGGATATAACTTGTCCAATAACATAAACTTTTGGGAAAAGTTTATCTCGAAAATCTATTGAAATCGGAATTTAATGAAAACTCCTAAAGTTTCTTTGCCCCTTTGCCTTGTTACATTTCGCCGTTAAACCGCAAAAATGGAGTCTAGTTAATCGGACCAAAGCAGTTGCTTTTGAAATAAGCAGTTTTTGAGTTCGTCTTGTGCTTGCCGTTGGTTCCTTAAATTAGCATCATTGGTGGTGTATACTGTGTTTGTGTATGTATTCGTGATTCGTGAATTCAGTAGATGAAAACAGCAACCGGAAATGTTGCCTTCACAACACAATTGTCGAATATATACTTCCGTTGACGTTGTCGTCGCTGCTGCTGCTGTTGCTGTTGCTGTTGGTTAAAAGATTTATCGCAGTCATTTGGAAAACATTTGTCTTGTGAAGTGTATTCAATTTGAGGACACATCGTAAATGGGTAAAGTTTCCTTAAAACATATCGCCGACATCGGCAGGCAGCATTGCAAGGAGAGAGGGAAAGAAGGCATTCACTTCGGATGACTACATTTGTAAACACTTTTGAGACACCTTTCCGATACGGAATGAGGAAACTTTATTTTTCGTTGTGTAGTCGTCCATATTATACGCACACACGAATACGAACATAAGTTTAGTAGGAAAGTTTGAGCAAAATATTGACAACTACGATGGCAACGAGAGGAAATAATAAACATCCTTTCTCGGAGTGAGGGTGTGTTTGTGTTCGGGGAGAGATAGAGGAGGAGAAAGTTGTCCGTATCCTTTGGCATCCAGCTCCGGCAGCCGGGGCTGACTGCTTGTGCTTGGCTAACAAGTTTTGAACACTTGACATTTATTCGATTTGAACACTCAATAGAAGTTAATGTGATTTCGATGCGGTGTACTCGACTCAGTTATGATTAATTTCGCAGTCGTTTGGATAAGGTAATTTTATTGTTTTTGCTAGGAGAAGTTGTTGCCAGGATATTGTACTTTGAGTTCCGTTTATTGAGTGTCGTTCACAGTGACAGTCACACAGTCACATAGTCTAGAGGGAACAGTTCACTCGAAGTGTGAAAGTTAAGGTATAACTTGTGATGTTTTCCTCGTACTATGGGATACGTAACGAAACTTCATTTGAAAGCATTTAGGAAGCCAACTTGACGGATTCGGAAGGTGGATTATGTTCGAGCTTTCACCGAGTAGCGCACAGATGCTTTATATATTTTATATTCGATTCCCCTGTTAGTACCTTGGCGATATTATTTGATTATTTGGCCTATGTTCGATTAACATGCAAGGAATATATCGAGATTTTTTGCTTTATTTTTTTTTCACTAACTTATGGACCTCCAAATCAGCACCATATATGTAGGTTTGAATGCTGATTCTAAGCAGTTTGTCAGGTTTTCTGCATTCAATACCTTCTTGAAAACCTTAATTGAGAAATATCACACAACTTGCTCAAACCTTTCTTTAGTGCGAGGAAGATTAGGAAGGTTCGTATCCTACTCGCCCTATAAGTCTCTTTATAACTGGGGCATTTAGCAAATCTTGATATTTATATGTCAGCTTTAGAGGGAAAGCCAATTGTTTGAATTCATTGAAGAATCTTCGGATTCTCTGGAGCTGAACGAGACCAAATTTCTTCGTATCCTTGTGTCTAATTGGTAAGTCTACCTTGGTATACTAAACCGCCATCATAAAAGACTATACAGTCGAGATCCAAATTTGGCCGCACATAGAAGATCCCTTAGTCCAAATTGGCTTTTCTCTGATAGCACCCAAGTTCAATCTACAATATTTGTAATCAGTCTCGTTACGCGGATAATCTCAAAGTCCTGAATAGGTTTCGAGAAGCAGCTGCAAGTTAAGACCGTACACAATACAGGACGAAAAGACGAGAATAGACCGAATGAATTATTATCATGAAAATTTCCAACTAAAGTAGACATGCTACTCCGACACATATGTATGTATCTCCTCTTTTTTTTGGTTAAATGAACGAATGGTATGGCTCGAAGATTCCTGCCAATATATTCGCATCTGCTAGAAAACAATATTTTCTGTTTCTGCGAATTCTAACCAAAAACTAGCTTTACTGATGACTCGCCAGGCAGGGTGGAGACAGAAAATTTTTCAATCTAAAAATTTTGAAAAAATGGTTACGTATACGCCACCGAACTAGGTACCCACTTTTTAGTTCTACCTTCTCGAGGCACAACTCAAGCCAGATATTTTATTTCTGTGTCTTATAAGCACGAAGTGAGTTACTTTAACAATGCAAATCGGATGTTTTAGACTTTAGTGCACTCAGTTGCCAGCGATTTAGCATTTGAGAAGAATTATTACAGACTTTTTTTCTACTTCTGCTACTTTCTTCTAGTTTTTCAATATTAGCAGGCAGAGAGTTAACTACTTTGCTGATCCAATTCCTCACTTCTTCACTCAATCAGATTATAGAATATATGTACATTCAGAACTGAATCGAAAGTCAAGGCATTCTGCAGACTAAACAATAAAATCTGGTTAACCCTACATATTCTGTCGAATACTTGTGGTTAACCCTCCTTTATATTTTTCTGCAAAGCCCCTAAAGCTTCATTCCTAATGTCCTCGCTGAATTAAATATCTCCCACAACACCATTTAAAGCAATAAAATGAGAAAAAAGTCTAAAAGGATAATGGTAATGGCTTCTATATTTTTCCAAGCATGCTTCAAGCGTACGCTGAACCCTAACACACTTGACTTCTAACCTTCTCATTTGAGTATCGTTAACCATTTTAAATCCCATATATGTGCGCTCCCCAATGTTGTATAAAAATAAATCCTCCAATTAAACTCATCATATACAAAGAAGTATGTATGTATCTGAAAGAACCTCTTCGCTGAAGCACAAAACCAAAAATAAAAAAAACAATTTAATCAACACGCATTTGTCCTAATAACCATTTCGTAAATTTTAATTGAAACAGAAACATCTTCAAACACAGATTTGAGTTACAAGTGTCTCTAAATAAAAGAACAAAGCACAAAAAAAATGTAAAAAAATAAAACTTTTCCATTTCCAAATGGGAGAGATAAACTTTTTAAAGTACTCTCCTCCAATATTATGTAGGACCAGCCAAAGTCATTGGGCCCCAGATGTCATTGCCCCCTTGGGTCCTTAGATCAAATGAAAATTGACTTAGCTCGCAAAAAAACACACGCTAGCCGTTCATAGCTACAATCATATACACGCTTCATTTCATGATTTGCATAAAATTAAAACTAACAGAAAACTATATAACAAAACAAAAAAAAAGCAAAAAACAAAGTTAAATCCCTGCGGTGATTTCCCAACTGAAACAATTACAGGGAGCACCAGCATGAAGCACAACAATGCCTCGAGGGGGAGAAAATCACCAATTTGAAGAATTCCCTTGGAAAAATATTAAAAAAAACTTTTTTTTCCTGTTTTGTTACAACGCTTTGGTGTTCGGTGAACTTCTCTGTGTCCGCCATACTGCCGAATGTTGACGACAACACTGTCGCGTATATATTTTTGTTAAAATGTAAATAATTAACATTTTCATGGAGAAGCTACAAAGTTTGTGCGAGAGTGTATGGGTGTATAATCCTTATCGTCGTTTAATCCGGCGACTTGGTCGGGATTACATTACGCGATGCACAAACCTCCATTTCCCCATAAACAGATAAACAGGAAAAACATTCCTTTGAGGGCTTCCTTGCGCCATGCCATCATGCTGGTGCATTGGTATACAAGGGGTCCTGTTACTACCCAACCACTACCAACACCGCAGTACTGCCACCACTACTAGTAACGGGAAACGACAGCGTTGACGGTTTAGATGTACTTCGTTCCTTTTTTTGCACTATTTGCGTAAGGTTGTCGCTGTTGAGTTGTTGATGCACAGTGGGTTCTTGAAGAGGCAGTAGTCTGTGAATTTAAAGAGTTCCTTAAAAAGGATATAATGCAAGGTGTTGTTTCTATGAAGTTGTATAGAGTACTGAGCTGGGATTCAAAGTAACACAAAATATATTTCACAGTCTCGTGAACTTCCAAATGTCGTGAGATACAATTTCGGATATGATCCTAAGTTTTCTGAATGCTATCCTTCTTGATAGCTACTTAACCTGTTTAATAGCAAAAGAGCGTGTTTCGAGTCGATTATAGGTACATATTTGAATACGAAATCAGGCTTCATATTGTAGAATCTCTTCTAGTTGGAATATCCATAAAAATGAATTTGGTTTTTGTAGCCTCGTCTTCTGCGCGTACCAAGTTAGAGAGAGAACTCGGAGAGACTTCATCGATAGTGAGAAATAGTTTAGTTTTCAACTTCTAAACTTAAGTAGGCTGCAGCCAGCCGCTTTGTAAACAAACATAGAAGGTTTGTGTGTATCTTGTGTCAAAAATGGAGACTTCCTTCTTCTTCGCACTTCCTTACACTGCAGTTGGAATACCATGGAAGTCATAAAGTTTTGTTTTCGCACTATAAGCTATTCTTTTCTTTCTTTTCAAAATACAACACTGTTTCTCGCACTTTTCTTATTAGACATGCGAACTGGTACCTACATAAGTATATAATATTACGAAACAATGTTAGTTTCCTTAAACATAGAATTCGTACTACTGATCTTCAACCCATTTCCACTTTAACTGACCCCACTGTGCTTTTTCACACTACTCCCAGTACACCAGTGCGCCTTCGTACTTTTGCGCCGCTTCCCCTACAGCAATTTTGCAGTGAAAATTCGCTTATAATTGGATTTCATGTTATTCTGAGCGCCGCCACCGGTAGGTAGTTCGCTCAAGGAGGGTTACAACGCGCCGTGCGCGTTTCCTTCTCCGGTAGGAAATTGCTCTGTTGGAATTCAATTTTATAAAATTCCAGACTTTATGAACGACATTAGCTGGCCTTCGCGCCTTCATATAAAAAAAAAGTAAAACAGAAAAAGAACGAACGAACCACCTACCACCCTCTAGAACAACATTGTCTCCATCCATGACATGGATAAACAAACAGGTAACTCCAACCGTACCCATTTCCAGTCAAATGGCGAATGCCGTGCACCTTGAATCTGTGTGCTGCTCTCTGGCGCACAGACAAACAATGTAATTACAACACACCGTGACAGTGAGCGACATGGACGGTACACGGAGCTACCCAGAACTGGGTGTAATCAAAATAACTTTTCCAAAACAATCTTAATTTGCGCACAAGGACTCGTAGTTCCCATATAAATGAGATTTCATTTCCAGACATTTAATTTGAAGATTTGACAAGCTAATTGCGGAGGTGTACAAAGAAGCATCACCATCCTAGACAATCGAGAAATGACGGATGAATCCACAACCCCACCCGGTATAATAAATGTCAAAGTTTGCACACCCCATTCGTCAGCACTCACGACATACATAAATGTACACCGGCTGTCCGTCGTTGATGGTATCCATTTGAACTTTGTGTCGAAAAAATCGAACTGAAATATGCCGCTTGGCCCCGAACATGCTTAAACGGTTTGGGCTCCGATTTTTAGGTCACCTGAATACGAAATGACTAACTGGGTGGAGGTGGCCTTAACCACCACCCCTGAGAACTTTTCACTCGTTTTTGTCGTTTGTGTGAGGCTGAGGACATTGTCGAAGGAGGTGCCAGAGAGAACGATGGGTGGTGGGAGGGAGTACTCTTTCAGGCTGCAATCTGAAAATGTTAACCGAACACTGTGTCTTTGGGGACAGATGGATTGAGATTTGCAATTTGGAGGTCGAGCAACTTAATTGGATGGAGATCCTGCACACTGTGTGCTGTTACTGGAGCGATTTATGAGAAATGGCTGCTGTATGGTGCTCACATAGCCACATGAATCTGTGTGTATGATGAATTAATGATGTTTATCGTTCAGGGAGTTAGGTGAATAAATTATTGAAGTTTCGAATCGGATGGTACCAAGTTGAGGTGAAACTACACAGAGACTTCTAATTAATCAGGGGAAACTTTAGTACTTAAGCAATTAAAGTACTTAAATTACATAAGGTACGGACTCGGAGAGCCGAAAGGCCGTCGGGCTGCTTTGAATTATTTTCCTAACTTAACGACTTAAAGACGTCATCGTTGTCAACCGTCGCTGCGTGATGATTGTCATTTTTATTTGGTCACGCCGAGTGGAAGTTATTAAGACCGACATTTTGAGTCCGATTCTAATTACGTAAACATCTAATTACGTTTCGCATAATTACCAACAGGAGGCGGAGGAAAGGACAATCAGTGAATGTTGTTTTATGTAAATATTTTATGATGTCGCCAGATTTAGACATTTAAACGAGATTACTTTTCCCAGGACAAGGGTTATTAGTGTCATTTTGGTGGTTACAAGGTGACACAGAATCTATGAATACATGTACGCGTGGGTATTGGTTTATTTTGACGGGAAAATATAAAATTTTCTTTGACGTCGGATGACAGACGTTTGTTGCCTGTTCCCAATGGAAGAAGGCGTGCATTTCATAATTCGTTTGATATAACGCTTTTCGTTTTCCAAAGATAAATTTTCTTTCACGTATGTACATATGTATTTCTTTACAAAAAAAAGTAGCTGTCATAATAGATTTTACATCATAGTTTCAAAAAAATAAGATTAAGATTCAAAATAAGATATTACATTTTTAAGTCTTTAAGGAAGAGACCAACACTTACTGTCAGAAGACAATGGTTGAAAACTTCATGACTTAGTGAAAACTACGACCGTCAGGAACAACAGCTGAGTAAGTCAGATTGTAACTATTCCTTGAGCATAACAATCGGTCCAGTTTTTGTGCATCGAGCAGAAACGGTAGAAAAATAAAAAGGACAAGGAAGAGGAGATATGTGGACATATTGCACATCAAGGCACTTTTTCCATCCTTGATCCATATACAACCCATTTTTTCCCAAATTGCTATCAACTGAGTACACCAAAGTCTAGATCATACGATAAACGTTTTTTGGTCAAGTTTTTTGTTCAGTTTAGTGCATTTGACCCAAAAGGGCAGGGAAGAGGAAATATGTGGCGATATTGCAAGTCAAGGCACTTTTTCCATCCTTGATCCACATACACCCCATTTCTTTCCAAAATGCTAAATAGCTATCAACTGAGTACACCAAAGTCTAGATCATACGATAAACGTTTTTTTGTCAAGTTTTTTGCTCAGTTTCGTGCATTTGACCCAAAAGGGCAGGGAAGAGGAGATATGTGGCGATATTGCATGTCAAGGCACTTTTTCCATCCTTGATCCACATACACCCCATTTCTTTCCAAAATGCTAAATAGCTATCAACTGAGTACACCAAAGTCTAGATCATACGATAAACGTTTTTTGGTCAAGTTTTTTGTTCAGTTTCGTGCATTTGACCCAAAAGGACAAGGAAGAGGAGATATGTGGCGATATTGCACATCAAGGCACTTTTTCCATCCTTGATCCACATACAACCCATTTTTCCCAAATTGCTAAATACCTATCAACTGAGTACACCAAAGTTTAGATCATACGATAAACGTTTTTTGGTCAAGTTTTTTGTTCAGTTTCGTTCATTTGACCCAAAAGGACACAGAAGGGGAGATATGTGGCGATATTGCATATCAAGGCACTTTTTCCATCTTTCATCCAGGTACACCCCATTTTTCCGAAAGTGCTAAATTGCTATCAACTGAGTACACCAAAGTCTAGATCATACCGTAAACGTTTTTTGGTCAAGTTTTTTGTTCAGTTTCGTGCATTTGACCCAAAAGGACAAGGAAGAGGAGATATGTGGCGATATTGCACATCAAGGCACTTTTTCCATCCTTGATCCACATACACCCCATTTCTTTCCAAAATGCTAAATAGCTATCAACTGAGTACACCAAAGTCTAGATCATACGATAAACGTTTTTTGGTCAAGTTTTTTGTTCAGTTTAGTGCATTTGACCCAAAAGGACACAGAAGGGGAGATATGTGGCGATATTGCATATCAAGGCACTTTTTCCATCTTTCATCCAGGTACACCCCATTTTTCCGAAAGTGCTAAATAGCTATCAACTGAGTACACCAAAGTCTAGATCATACCGTAAACGTTTTTCGGTCAAGTTTTTTGTTCAGTTTCGTGCATTTGACCCAAAAGGACAAGGAAGAGGAGATATGTGGCGATATTGCACATCAAGGCACTTTTTCCATCCTTGATCCACATACAACCCATTTTTCCCAAATTGCTAAATACCTATCAACTGAGTACACCAAAGTTTAGATCATACGATAAACGTTTTTTGGTCAAGTTTTTTGTTCAGTTTCGTTCATTTGACCCAAAAGGACACAGAAGGGGAGATATGTGGCGATATTGCATATCAAGGCACTTTTTCCATCTTTCATCCAGGTACACCCCATTTTTCCGAAAGTGCTAAATTGCTATCAACTGAGTACACCAAAGTCTAGATCATACCGTAAACGTTTTTTGGTCAAGTTTTTTGTTCAGTTTCGTGCATTTGACCCAAAAGGACAAGGAAGAGGAGATATGTGGCGATATTGCACATCAAGGCACTTTTTCCATCCTTGATCCACATACAACCCATTTTTCCCAAATTGCTAAATACCTATCAACTGAGTACACCAAAGTTTAGATCATACGATAAACGTTTTTTGGTCAAGTTTTTTGTTCAGTTTCGTTCATTTGACCCAAAAGGACACAGAAGGGGAGATATGTGGCGATATTGCATATCAAGGCACTTTTTCCATCTTTCATCCAGGTACACCCCATTTTTCCGAAAGTGCTAAATTGCTATCAACTGAGTACACCAAAGTCTAGATCATACCGTAAACGTTTTTTGGTCAAGTTTTTTGTTCAGTTTCGTGCATTTGACCCAAAAGGACAAGGAAGAGGAGATATGTGGCGATATTGCAAGTCAAGGCACTTTTTCCTTGCTTTATCCACATACATCCCATTTCTTCCCAAAATGCTAAATAGCTATCAACTTAGTACACCAAAGTCTAAATCATACGATACGACTCAAAAGAAAAGCATTCGCAATTTGGAACGTAAAACAAATGTTTCCCTTTCCATACTATTGAAAGGATGTAAGTAACTTCGAAAAAGGATATGTAATATCGTTTCTTCTCAAAATTCAATGATCCTATTAATTTAAATACAGCTGACAAGGGGAAGTGCTTAACCATTTAGTTACACAAACTCTCAATTCAAAAACAGCTCATCCCTCATTGATTTATTTTAATATTTCCTACGCCGAGGCCGGAAAAGAATCTCAAATATAAATCAATGCCAGATAAATAAATACAGCTCTCACTTCAGCCTATTACCCACTCATAAATCAATTTATATATACACTCCCGAAGAAACAAAAAAGAAAACAAATTATTACTCCATACGAATATTAAGTTGTCAACTTGAAAAACAAACCAATAACACTATATCCCTGTCTAAGCCATTTCACGTTCGCAAATAGCAATTAGCCAATAGAAAACAAATGTCATGACAACAAAATACTCTTCGCCAAACACCAAAGTAATTAACAAACATCAATAACACACACACATCCAGCTCCCTTGGGGTGGACACTAAATCCCAATCAAAGGTCAAAGTGGACAACTTTTCGCAGTGGAAAAAGAGGAATCCTCTGACAAACTCGTGTAAAAAAAATACCAACTTCCAAACATATCGAAGGACCGAAGGAGGAAAAATTATTTCAATACCATTGAACTTGGTGATAATGATTACACTTGGTCCTTGTGATCCCTCCAAGCCCCCAGTATGTGCAATGTGGCAGTAAATAAAGTAATTTACAATAATTACCCATTTGGCCTAATTGGCTATTTGCTCTTATGATTTCTCCTGGCCAACACCGCCCGTTGCCAGTGCATAAATCTGTGAACATAAAATCGCATGTTTGTATGAGCACAACTCGTTCCTATTATCCTTTCGCACCGAAGAGAAACCTTTCCAGGTTTATGTGCTGCTAAGTAGGCCTCTGAAGCGGACACCTTACCAAAGAGTATATTTCTCGTAATGCTTCCACAAGGATACGCAGTCGATATGTGTGTATATGCGTGCGGGTATGTGATAAAGTTGCCTCGAGGAGAGCGACTTCAATTTCGGGCCAACATATCGCCATCTGCCAATGCCTAGCAAGGACATCACCCCCACTCGTATGGCCTATCTCATTTCGGGTATCCTCAATCGGCTTAGATGGAAAATGAAGTTATCTCGGTCTCGGTGCGTCTTCGTTTGTCGTCCCTTTGTCGTGCTAGGGTTAGGTACATCGTTTTGAAATATTAACTCATTTTACGAGGGCCGAAAAGTTATTCCAGCCGAATAAGTTTATTGCTCAATGTTACGTGAAGCACGGACATTTTATTTGATGGTCAACGAACGTGTGTCGTGCGTAAACGATCCAGCCGGTACCGCTACGATATTCGGTCGGATATTCCTAATTTGGGACCAGTTGTGAGTAGGTATTTTGTGGTCGATACAACGCGGCGAATGTTGTTCAGTTTTCCAGGATGATTGGCGTTTCGAAATGCACTACACAAGCTGTGATGCAGTATTGCTTGGGTAATTGTTTAAGCACAGGGTCACCGAACGAAAGTTAGTAGGCATTGCTTGTTTGGCATATTTATCCTATCACGCGTTGGTTTCCTTAAAAAAAAACTATCTATCAAAAGTTGACAACTCTGAATGCCCAATAATTTAATTTCAATCAAAATGTCTCCAATACCATCCTGTGAAACCACATTTCTGGTCCAAAGAACTAGCTAAGCTTGGAATCCTACATTAAATTGGTAATGTTTCTAAATGTGACATAAAATATGTGGGTCATGATGAATGTTCATCTTGACATCTGTCAAACATGAAGTGAGAGATAATTCAAATACGGTTACTCGGTACGGTAATACGGTTACGGTGAAGTATTGAAGTATTGAATGCTCATCAGGGGATGCATCGAGAGAGTGTGTTAACTTTATCAAGTTGGAGAAAAGTTTGACGTTGATAAAGTTATTTCGTTGTTCTACTAGCCAATAATTTCGTACTCTCAGCCAACGGAATAGGTAGAAGTTTCAATTACTTTAAACGGCCAAAACCTACTTGTGTACCTACGTCTTGCACTTGCACACGTAACTATAAGAATGACGGATCACAATGAACTACGTAGGTATATAGTATAACTGCTCAATGGAGGAAGATGATGAGTAATTTTCGGTTATTACCAAACTTGAGGATTTGATGGAGGAGCAATAAACCAACAAAAGAGAAAAGAACCAAAAAATAAAGCAACAGAGAAGTAAACTTTTAAAATGGAGAAAGTTTCAGTTTAAGCTTAGAATTTTGAAGTTGATTTCGGTTCCCAATGGGCGATGGGAAATTATGGAAATTCCACGAAAATAATATAATTATGGAGCTACGCGTTGTAACAAGGATGTCTAACGAAGTTTTATTGTTTTTCCGCCAAATGAGAAAGTTTCGCGAACAGTTCTTAATTATTTATTTGATGCTGGCACCATAGGAGCAACTTGACTTGTTGGTAGTTTCTTTCGTTATTAAGACAATCGATGTGTTTGGTTGTCTGGTAGCATTAAGGGTTCTTGTAAGTGCATGGATTTAGGAGGCACTTGAGTGGAGCGCTAAAATCGAGCAACTAGTTGACAAGAGTTTGAGTATATAGTTTGTCGCAAATTAGTCCTATTTTTTGATGACGGGTCTTTGTTATGGCGTACCAAGAGAACTGGTGAAAGAATGGATCCTTGTGGTAAGCCTGTCCAATTTGCGAGTAATATGCGGACTATGTTGGTTGCCTTGACGATTTAATGTTATTCCATCAATTTGGTTTTCCGATTCGATGTTTTGTTCAGCATTCGATGTTTGATATTGGCTAGAGCCAGACATTCGGAGAGTAGAATGAAACACTGTCTCTTCCTCTCTCTTTCACTAGTGCAACTGTTAACAATGTTCGTTGAATATGATGCCTAATTTAGGAGCGTGTGTTCCTATGGGCCAGTTAGCCCTACTAATCGCAACGATCCTTGCATTGACCGTGCGAGTCCTGTCTTGTAAATCTTGTATTGTGGACTCAGTTGAACCCGATTTGACTTAATATGACACAATTCAGAAACCCGCACCACCTGGTATTTGCTTCTCATTCTTTTCATCTCAACATCTAAAAGGATGTGGAAAAACTACGCGAGAGACTGAATCATGAGAGGCTGAATCATGCCTTCCCAAGCTTCATGTTACTGCACCCCGGCTGTATATAAGTATACAGCTTCTGTTTTACTACGCATATAGCTCCACTCCAAGAGCAAAGTCATGTTCTGAGACGAAATTACCTCTGAATATTTGTTTCTCAGAAAATATCATTAATAATTGTAAACCTGTCCTGATTACATTAGTCCACCTGAGGGAAGGATATGTAGTAGTAAACGCGACTATTTCACAAAGCTCATTGCACGATGTGGTGGAACCTTATGAGACCCTTCCTGCCATATGATCTACATAAGTTGACGAACCGTGTTCTATACTCATTCCGCCGGTTCCATCCCCTACTTTAACTGATGAGATTCATCCTTCTTTTTTCATTTCCCCAGCAAACGCTCCAATGATGAGACACAAAACCACATAAGAAATAAAACAAAAATCAAGTTAAAACAGGATATAATCCCCCGCAAAGGAAAACCTTATAATCTTGCATAGAACTGCCATCCTTAGATACCAAAGTCGGTTAAATACTCAAACGAAATCCCACTCCCCGCACATATTTGAGCTGCATAATCTAAATGAATTTCCCCGCATACTAAAACCGATTGATCTGAATCAATTAATGCACGAGAATATGCCCGTCAGAGGATGAATGAATATCCTGCGCACAAAAGTTTTAAATCCTCTTTCGCAGATGAGATGCAGAGATAGCAAATAGAACCAAAGCCACACCAGCACTCATTCATTGCTGCACTCCATACAATCAAACTTAAATCAATTAAGGATTTTTAGTTCCTCGACTAAATTTCTAATTCAGCAATCCTCCTCTACTTTTAGCAACGGTATTCCTTTTTATTTTACTTGCCCGTTCGTTTCTTTTTGTCGGAATGTCCTTCTTTTGCCATTTTCTACCCTCAAATCACTCACAAAAATTAGGTCAACGTGTTGGTACAACAACACTCTAGTGTTGCAGGAAACACAGAGAGTCATTCCAGCATCCCATAACACCAACCAAGCTGT
Organism: Xylota segnis; assembly: GCA_963583995.1. Taxonomy (NCBI): domain Eukaryota; kingdom Metazoa; phylum Arthropoda; class Insecta; order Diptera; family Syrphidae; genus Xylota; species Xylota segnis. The sequence goes on from OY757238.1 coordinate 44,058,475, forward strand.
GTCTGTAGCTACAAAGTAAAGCTTAAATGAAAGGATATGCTCAAAAGAATCTCCCATTGGCACTGCAAAATTAGATCGACCTTCTTTTTTTTTTTTTTGTTTTTGTGTTTTTTGGACTGACGAAGCAACCAACAAACGGCCTTCACACAGCAACAAACACACACAATCCTCGACAAGTACGAGTATATCGCAAGCAATCCCATACAAGAACGGGGTGTTGTTAAACAACATCAAAGATATTCTATAGGCATGGCCCCCTTACAAAGGATATAAATTGCTCCTGTCCAAAGAATCCGCATAGTTAGTGGATGTCATGTGTGTCTAGTTTGTGCTTTGTGGTGCTATAGTATGGAGAACCGGGACCAAGGTCCGTTGGGATGCCTGCGATTTATAGCATGACCAAACAAGATCTAACAAATACAAATCGTACATAGATACATACGTACATATGTATGTGTCAGATATCCAAAAAAAAGCCAAAGGAACTAACATTAAGAAGAAAAAAAAACAAAAAAAGGGACGAAGGACGACAACGGCGACTAGGAAGTAAACTTCATCCTCAGAGAAATTATTCTGAAATTACACTAGATGAGTAATAAAATCGTGTACATTACACGGATAGGTACACGGGTATATGTATTTGCGTGTATCCTTGGTGCTTCATTAATAAGCGAATCCTTGAAAGTCTAGAATGAATGTACCAGGAATTTTATCCATAATTAATTACCAATAAGCTGTATTTCTAGTTGGATACGTGCACTGAATTTCGAACAAACAATTACAGTCTGTCGTGCAAATGTGGTCCACTTTATGATGACTGCCAAGTTCATCTCTTCATTTAGTATATTCGAGAGATTGCCACATTCTGTATTCCCTATGACCCAAAAGTAGAACTAACTGAGAATTTTCATTTTCCTTTTTCTTAAAAGAATGAGCAGGACAAACCCCTACTTTCCCGGAAGGTACCGAGCAATTGCAATAAACTTGTCTTGCAAATAGCATCAGGAAGAAAAATTTAAAGTCGTCGAAGTAATTTATCTCATAGGCCTGTAAATGAACTATAGACCTGTTTTGTTTAAATTTCATATCCTCCAACCTCTGCTGTTTCATGTATTCCAGACGTCGATTTAGCTGATCAAAATGATGTCGCTGCCTGTGATATCTGGATCGTGTAAATGGCCCTTGTCTGGTGGAATGCTGAATTATGTTTCCAGAAACATTGTGTTGAATCCCTGGATTTCGTTATTTAAAAAGTAACAGAGTAGATGTATTGGACAGAAAAGGAGAAGACCACCAGTGGGCGTGGCTAAGAGAACAATATTTGGTAAAATCATCAATATAGACGACTTAAGAATGTTAAACCTAGAGGGGACAGAATTTTAAATTTCTTGTGGCCTGATATCGAAAAAACTGGCGAAATTAGGTTTAACGACCACGAATGCACCGTAGGATACCCACATAATCTACACCTTAACTTACACAGAATGGTGGACTTAAGTCTCATCTTGATCTAGCGTGCTCATTGGTTTTTTAAAAGTGGAACGACATTTTTAGATCCTCTCGAGAAATTCCGGATTCTTTTCATCAAATTTCCTTCAAGTTTATGGAAGTAACTCTCTAAGTGTTACACACAGTGACTACCCCTGACGGACAAACTGTGTCATCCTGAAATAAAATCCTCTCACAGCACTATATACACACAATATACACATTATCCCTTATTACTTATAAATCCTTTTTACTGTTGTCGCCTTCATATGCTGGATAGTGATATGTATATCCTTGATTATCCTTTTCTTTTCTTCCTTTCAAATACAGATTTATGATCGGACAATACATCACTGTCCATGGCGATGTAATTAGTCACGTTAATATTAGCCATGTTATGGTCGAGGATGGGGGCGAATACTCGTGCAATGCTGAGAATAGAGCTGGAAAAATCTACCATTCTGCACGACTGAATATTTATGGTACGTAATTTTGAGAAAATGTCATTTTTTTTTCTTTCGGTTTGCACCCTACTTTCTGTGTTGTGTTTTTTGAAATATACATTTTTTTTTTGTGAGTGTTTTTGGTCAGAGACAGGACCGCATTGTACGAGTACCAATGAACGACAGTGATTTTTATCCATTCTCTCTGGACAGGACTACTCTTTTGCAATGGCAGCTACTTCCGCGCTTGGTACGGAGTGTGTTGGTGGCAGCATCGGAGCTCCAACGAGAGATGGTGTTATGTTTTGCGATATTTTTTTCGTTTTGTTTTCTTTTCATTTTGATTTTCAATTCATTTTCATATTCTATTTCTTTTTTTTTTCCTCGCACTCGTCATGTTTTGGTTGTGCTTGGTCCTGAAGTGTCTTTAATTCGGATTCGTTTGTATTTTTACTTTTCGTGGATAGAGAGAAAAAAGGAGAAAAAAAACCAAGCAATCTGAATAAATGAAAGCATAGCGGACATGCCCATTGCAAATTCGTTTGCATGGATGTGACATTCACATCCATGCGGTATGTGTGAGTATGTTTAGATATGGATATCATTGTGGGTTTCCGGTGTGGAACGGCTTATTGCATTGTGTATCCTGAAAATGGAAAAAGGCTTGAATTCAAAAAAAAAAACTCGCGTTTCACAAACGTGGGTAGAAGTGTAATGTAACTGAACGGCCGCATATACGTTGCTGGATTGCATCAGGGTGTCGTCCTTCTGGCGAACGAATATGGGAGCTACACATTGACGTTACACTGACCCACATAGATATGGAATCCATATCGTATTCATTTCAGTTTTGTGTGTGTTCGTTGAATTGAATAACAACTTCATTTTCCTGGTGGGTATCACAGGGATATGTTTTTTTTTTTCGATTGGCCGAGCATGGAGCAAATCTTGTATGCGGGACAGCTAACAAAAAACAGGACTGGGTTGTGTTGTATAGACTTCGAAGGTAGTGGATGATTTTCATAAATGATAAATTATTAGATTTCAATTTGAATGCAATAACATGGGGGCTAGCACAAAAGCTGGAAGCGGAAATAAAGGAAAATAAAGAGTGAGTTGTCATGTTCATGAAAACTCTCAACATTGGATTTAGAGACGGCCGGAAGGAAGAGGGTGAGCTTAACGGATGTAGCTCGTTCATGCGACGCAATCAACGGATGTAATTGCAGTTTTCGAATTAAGCTTTTGCAATTTAATTCAAATTAAATCCGGAATAAATAATGAAAGGAAATGCAATGTGGTAGAATGTGGCACTTAATCGATAAATGGGGGACACTCGAATTGACTGATGGATGAAGTAATGACAGCGACACGGAGTAGTCTATCGGTTTATGATTGAATTTAATTATGTAAAACCAACACCAGCTAGACGCGGTTAGGTACACATATCCGTGCCCGCCCAGAATAAATAAGCAAATAGAATTCCGAGGATACATAGTGTCTAAGTAGGAGTGCATTAGTCCCGATCGAGTAAAAACTAGCACAAGCGCATTCGCTACAAATACGAATCTTATTGAAACTCCAGAACAGCATCTTATAAGGTTTATCATAAAGCCTCCGCACCACTTTTTGAATCTGAGAGTGAAAAAAGTACTGATAAGCTGTTAATGTTCCACAATATCCCAGATTCTGTTCTGGAGTTTCATTAAGACCTTCGAGTCCTATACCTACTCTCATAATTATCTCCATAAGTAACCTTAATGGTTGTGTGGACGCAAGGGCTTCCAGGTTCAAACCCAAGAGAACGCGTAAAATTTGTTTCATGGCTAGCGACTGTCTGACAAACATCCGAGAGAGCAACTGAGATGAAAAAGTTTTGCAAATAAGAAATTAACCCTCGGAAACGGCATTAGACCTCTCGGTAGACCTCTTCAATTCGTGTAATGAATATAACACGCACAACACGAATGGATGTTAAAGGCTAGGCCCTGAGTATTGTGGACCTGTTACGCCTAAAATTTGTTTAAAAAAAATTGTAGTTTTGGGTTTAATGGTTAGTGAAGCGCGCTATTGAGAGTCTCGCAAACATTTGACAAACATCCAAGAGTATAACTTTCATGAAGAAAAGGTTTTCAAACAGAACTCGAATTTCCATAAATAAAAATTCTAAAAAATTATTGCGAACTCTGGCTCTGAATTGGCCAGAGGAAGAGGCATGAGCCCCACTACTGTGATGTTAAAGGCTTTTAGAAACTCAAGGACTTCGTAAAACTTACTTTTCCTAGCCTCGCTGAATTAGGCCACAATTTCTAGTGGAACTTGAGCTTCTGAATTAAAATCACAGCTGGAAACGTTTAGTTTGGTTTTATCTAATGTTTAAAGCGTTTGTTATCAGGACTTTTTTCCTAGGATAAGCTTCTGTTCCAGTTCTGTTCCAGATCAGCTCAGACACAAGATGCTTGACTATCGAAACTTCCTCTTGAAGCTGAACTTCTATAATTTCCTTTCCTTTCTTACTCGAATTTGTGTATTATGTAACCCTTTCACTTTTCCTGGATGGTGAATGGTTTCCCTGCTCGAGTCCACCTTAAGCACATAGCAGACACTCAACAGCTGTTCCTTTTTTGTGCAAAGGATGATAAGTATGTTTTACAGAGAACCACCCTTTAAAGCAATTTTTTTTGTTTGAAAAAATGTATACCAAAACAGAACATAGCAACCATATTCAATTCGTCTGAAAGAACTTAAGAAATGTTCTTGTGGCACCTTTAACCGTGGCGTTGCAGGCATTTAATGCTCCACAGAGAGAAAAAAAAGCAAGAATCAGTGTGGGCGCATTTCTATTGAAAGCGGCTCGAGTCGTTCACTGTTCAGGATTTATTCAACATCCACACTACAAATAATTAGGAATCCTTTTTTGTCCGCAGATAGGCTGGGTATGGGCGTAATTTTTATATTTTTTTGTTCGTATCGTACCATATCACCATCGGTTTTATTTTTCAAGGATTGCTGAAGAGGATATTTTTTCTGTAGAAATGGTGGTTGGCAGAGATCTTCTCTCGTGTCTCGTATCTCGTACTGCATCCAGCCCTATTAATGCACATTTCATATCCAAAAGCGGGACTCTATGAGTATTTTTTTTTTTGTGGAATTTAAATTGTAAATCTAAATGCAAAACTTGTTCCTTTCATATTCATAGGCATACACAGTGCGCACACATATGCAGAACAGGATGTTGGTTGTTATGTAGCCAAAAGGATGTAAAATGTTCTGCTGTAGATTTTTTTGTTTTTGTTATTCTGCTCACTCCCCCCATTTTTTTCGTTTCGGTTGTCGGTTGCAGAGTGTGTTTAATTTCCCTTCCTTTGCAGGGGTTATGTGTGTGTGTGTTTTTTTTTGTCCTTTTTTTGAAAATAACGCAAAATACCCCTGCCACTGTCCCTTGGCCCGCAGAGTGACGACATTGCATAAACATTTTTGTGTGAAACTCAAATATACTCCAAAATATATCTGTGTATGAGTGTGTGGCGAAAAATACTGTATTTGTATTTGTTTTTTGCTTTTTTTATATTTTCTTGCAGGTCTGCCGTATATTCGTTTAATTCCAAAAGTCACTGCAGTGGCTGGAGAGACATTAAATTTGAAATGTCCTGTGGCCGGATACCCCATCGAGGAGATACACTGGGAACGTAGCGGCAGGGAATTACCTGATGATATACGACAGAGGGTGCAACCGGACGGATCTCTGGTCATAAGTCCGGTCCAAAAGAACGCAGATTCGGGCGTTTACACATGCTGGGCACGTAATAAGCAGGGCCACAGTGCACGTAGGAGTGGCGAAGTCACCGTAATAGGTTAGTATACACCATTTTTACACTTTAGTCGTGTAGAACAGCTGATAGTATTTATTTAGCGAAATGTAAACATTTAATTAAAATTTAATTGAAATTAATTTTTACAGTAATTAGCCGGAAACAATGCAGGATAAAGCAATTTTCCATAATTTACAGCGGAAACGATTTTTACAAATGGAGATCTGTGTGGGACAGTGGGGAAAATTTTAGAATTTGAGTTTTATGCATACAGACGTGCATATGTATGTACATAGATACTTTGCAAGTTGATGTAGTGTCGGATTTCTTAGCGAGTGGCTATAAGTTCAAGCCCCAAACAGCTTACTCTCGAGAGTAAAAATCTGTATTACACAGATAGTAAGGATTAGGATAACAAAGTTAAGGATTCGCTCAGTATTTGGAAGAAGCTGGCATTTATTGAATGAAGATTGAAATCTTCTGCCAATATCTCTTTTGGTAGTTCGTTCCTGTGTTTTCTCGTCAGGTCAGGAGCTGTGTTGAAAGATGTTTATTTCTGCAGATCCTAATTTATTGTTTTGCCAGGAAAAGATCTGTCGTAGTACTGGTTTGTTGGGCAGCGAGAAACTCGGTCAAAATCATTTAGATATGTTTGCACATGGCATCAACAAGATAATTACGTTAAGAGCTGCAGAATACGTCAGCCCGTACAAAGAGTACTAAACCGACTTCGACACAAAGCTTAGTTCGAACTTCTTGCAGACTCACTGTTCAAATACACAAACTTAACCCTGGAAAATGACTGTGTTTTCCTCCGAACAAGAGAGCTTAATTTTCTTTGATTGAAAGTGAGGGTCGACAATTTGCTTCCATGATCACGCAAATGTTTAGACCTTTACATGGATGCACTTGAAGCTGACACAACTCCACGAATGTGTCATTTTCAAGTGCACCGACACCCTTCACAACGTCATATGAGAAATCAGCTATCGAAACATTGCCTTGGTAACTCCAGAAAAGTTCTCTTGAATCTTTTACAAACAACCAGACAATCGCAACGATTCCACTCCACATGATCAACTTAAAAACCACTTTGGAACGTTTAACGCCAAAGTTAAGAGGAAGTTGCAAAAATTATTTGGATATATTTCAATTTTGAAGACATCATCAACACTCTCTCCCTCTCTCTGTGTACTCGTCCACAGTAAGCACTTATCGCAGACGACAAATGATATTCATGGCTCTTCCTCTCTTTGAGCGATTTCACCACCATCACCACACGCTGTGCTGTGCGAAAGGAAATTCTTTTTCATTTCCTGTCATTTCCATATTCAAATTCAAAGGAACACATTCCCAGGCATTCCATTTCCTTCGTCGTCGTCAGGCCCACCCTACAACGTGATGGTGTACTTCGCATGTATGCTGCCGCTCTGTAAGGCACCGGAATTTCCGCTAGCGGTTAGTTATTGTGTTACAATGATGCAAGCAATCCCAACAAACCATCATCAGCCAACAATGTCGTGGAGATTGCATAATTCACACTTCAGCAGGATACTGTTTTCCTTATGAAAATTCAAGTCAAAGCGAGTTCCTCTACCTCTTCGTCTAACACACTCGATTCTTTTTCGTTTTCTGGAGCCAAAGGATACGTATCTTGTCTGAGACTGGGGAAACAAAAAGTGGCTTTACCAGCATACTTGTACACGTATAGTAGGTTTCCGAGTTAAGATGCTCAAATCTGCTCCAATGTATTTGAGTTTTCAATTTTTTTTTGGTTTTTTTTTCTATTTTTTGTTTCTTAACTTTCCGGTAAGGACCCACTTGGAGTCAGTTTAAATAGGAAAAATAAAAATCATTTTGTAAAGTAGTTGCACTTTTTTTTTCTCTCTTCGGGGGTTTTCTCCATCTCTTCTTCGTAGAAGGAAGAACGAAAAAACAAATTCTTTCTCATGACTAAGAACTCCTTGAAAGAGAGAAGTCAAACAAAGGAAACCGAAAAACCAAAAAAAGCTGGACCAACGAAGTACACAATACAAGTGGGAAACACAAGAGATATACACACATACAGACGTGGTGTGTACAGAGAGGGAAAACAGAGATGAAAAGTTTTATTTGATTCGGCTTTATCCCTTTAGTTTGTATGTGCAGAGAACTTGAAGTCCTTCTTTCTGTGCTTTCCTCGTTTCGTTGATGGTAGCTGCATTCACAACACCAGCGCCACTTCTCATGTCTCCTGTTTTTCCTCCAGCTCCTATTCTATATCGCATTTTTAATTATTTTATTATTCGTTATTTCCTCTTGCGCGCTAAAAAACAAAACAAAATCCTGGAATGAAATTTTTTATTTAATTCCTTTTTTTGTGTTTTTTTTTGTCGAGGTAGCTTCGTAGTCTTGCACATTCATCTGTGCGGGCCGGCCTCTTTTTTGACTTGATGAATGAAAATTTTTCATAATTCTTTCTTTCCTCCTCGCTGGCAATTGGAAATAAAGGACGATGCACTTAGATCCTAGTTTGTGGTACAGACTCTGGGGATGGCTGTCGGTGGTTTCATGGTATTTAAATTGTAGAAAGAAAGGACCAAACAAGGTTGGAGACTGGATGATCCTATTACATCGTTTATTTGAATGGCGTCAAATATTTTACCTCAAATAGTCCTTTGGCTTGGAGTTCGCATTTGAACAGATGGCAACCTTTGCGGCAAACATTGATCTCTAAACATTGGTCGTACACATCAGGCGTACTTGAAGGAGAGCAAAGATAGTCTTCAATCATTATTATAAACCGAACTACATATGAGTTTACTAGCTCTTCATGTAGACTCTTCCAATCTAAATAGAACGGAAACTGACACCCAGAAAAATGCAGATATTAGCATTAAACCTAGAACCAAAAACCCTTTTAAGCAGATCTGGATTAGTGTGGATCAAAAACGCTCAAATTTACCTCAAAAGATTTATACTGTTTACTCGATTAAAGCCAATGTACACTTACAACTTCCAGGATTCATAGCCGGCGTTTTCGAATGGAAATGTTGTTAAGATTAAAAAGGATATGTGACAGCTAACTCAAGGATATATGAGGCTATTGTAAGCTAGACATATTATTGGCTATCCTCTCTTTCTGCTGGTTTGTATCTAAGGCTAAGGAATACCAATAATTCGAATCATTTTCTTCATCAGGGTTTTGTTTTCGTGCATCAATTATGGATGCTAATGTGATACTAAGTTCCTTATAACTATAGCATAATAGGCGTCATCACGCGCGATCTATATATATCTGGTCTACCTGAAATGCCATCTGACATTCTGACTTAGGGGTCATTTTGTTATTAGCGTTGACTTGAGTTAGTGCTGGCATGCACCAACTAAACTACTAGTCAGTCGGGCTTTTTTACATACATATGTAGGTCGTCCAAGAATCCACTCTAAGTAGTGGAAACAGAAAAAATTTTAACCCAAGAAAGCATAAAAAATTACGTATACGCCACCAACCTAACTATAAACACTTGATCGCATAATTCTAAACAAATATTCCGTTTCTGTGCATCCTAAGTACCAACTGGCTTGGCTGCTGCCTCGCTGTGAGTTAAATTTTCTCGCTCCCTGTCAAAAAAGCTTGAAGCCCTAAAATGTACGAAAAAAAAATTACGTATACGCCACCGACCTAGACACAAACCCCTGATTTTTTTGGCAGTCAAGGACATCTAACTGCCACCTATACAAGTTAGCAGCTTCTCATCGGTAAACATGCACATCCAGCGGTTGTAGACTCAGTAAGAGGTTTGGTTTCCTTTGATCTGCAGGCTTATTGTATCATAAGTAGGTGAAAAATGTTCGTTATACCGTCGACCACATCTAGAACTGTCATCTCTTACCAGATAGCATTTCCTGCAAACATTAAAAAAGGACTCAACCCATCATTCGCCACGCCACGCCTGTCTACATTAATGGCGGTGACAAACAAGTTTACGAAATAAAGTAATAAAAGCCTTAAAGTTAAACCGAAAAAAAAAAAACAAACTGAAAACCAGAAAACCAAATCTGAACATAAAACTCATTTCCGACCCCTGTCACTGGCAGTGTTGACACCATCGGAGAGTTTAATATTTTATTTTTCGTTATTCGGTGGCCCTCTGGCTATGACATCATCAACGGAGTGTTTCATATTTGTTTTGGGATTTTTTTTCCCAGCCCCACTCTGTCACTTGAAAATCAAAGTCCTTGTCAACACACACACACACGCACAATGTTTTTTTTTTCTGACTTCAAAATGACAATTGAAATGTTGAAATGTGTGATTTATCCCCATCGGCTTTGACGGAGGGTTGGAGTTTTAAAACACCACAAATGCCCGCATAAGTGGTGTTAATGTTTATTCAATTTCATTGAAATTCAATGAATAGTTTCACTTTAAGGATCAACTGCATTCGATGATAATTAGAGCGAAATTAAGATACGCCTCATCACGAGTGCAATTAAGACGCAAATGTCCTTTGGGAGGAAACGGTTTTTTTTTTAGGATAGCAATTAGTATTTCCTATTAGTTGCAGTGTGAGACTTACTCAAGTGGGGATTTAAAGTTTTGACGCTCGGGGATACATACACCAAAGGTGTGGCACACTTTCCAGAAATAAGTTCGTTCGTTTCAGGTTATTGAGGTCATAATGTCTAAAAGGATAATATCTACTAAAGATCTAGGAAATTTCAAAAAAAGGATTGGTAAACCAAATAAAAATGAATTAACTTCAGGAAGAGTTTCTGTTTTCTCAAAGCTGTGAGACGCAAGGGCTCCTAAAAATAAGTTTGCCTTACACATGTTCAACTCGATTGCTTAGCATTGCGAAAAAAAGTCCTTGTGTTACTCATGTAAATAACAAATCAAAATTAATGTAACCATTATCCTTTCCATAAGGCAATTTCCATTGATTGCCTTTTATAATATTTTCTTTTGATGAAAACTACTCAACCAATGAAACTTACTAAAGCGGCCCTTGTACCAAGTGATGCTCGTGGAGTATAAGACTGGGGTTTCCTTTTTAAGTTCCTTTAAAGTTACACACCTTTGTTAAGTTGAAGTACATACCTGTTGCTTTTATTCATTGTGCACGGTATTTGGTTTTTTTTTTTAGTTGAACATGATGCCCTTATGGTATTTTTTTTCTTCCTTTTATGGCATGATGGTATGAGAGCTTTTATATTTTAAATTTAGCTAAAGAGTCATAACAAAGGCGATGATTTTCATTCTTAAATGTTCCAATAGGGAGGTCCTTTGACTGGTTTTAATGGATGATGTTCTCGCTTTCTTGAGACTGTAGTGTACTTGATTTCTTTTTGGGTTTGGGCTGTATTGGTTACAGTAGGAATCGATTTACATATTATGTGAGACGTGATTGGAATATTCAGAATCAAATGTTCATTGCTTCTTGTAGATCCTTGGGATGTAATCGAATTGAAGCTACAAACACTACTTTCGTATTTACCTTCACTTCGAAATGAATATACCTTTAATATTGATTACATACATATCTATTTATTGGGTCCCGACACATGAAGAGTTTCTCTCATATCCCCTTTAATCTCGGGCACGCTGCTGCCAGTTAATCATCCTGACATCCTAGATTGCTTAATCCATATAACATAGAATTGGACTTTTTTGTTGTCTGGAATCTGAGGGTAGAAACTAGAAGATTCATTTACCTAGAGGCTTCTTGTCCATTTAGCCTTACAGACTTATAGAGCCCAAAAAGTATTTAACGAAAGTTTTGAGTCCCGAATTCGGACTTCAGATTGTAAAGCTTTAGGCAAAGAAAGCTATTATAAGTGGAGTCATAGTTCTTAAACCGATAGTGTGTTCCAAAGTAAAATGCATTGGTCTTCTAAGAACTCCTCTCACGATGTGATTCCCTCTTTTTGATTCTGCTGAAAGTGTTCCTTGAACACATCTACAATTCACTGTGCGTTAAGGTCCAAGTTTCCTCCACCATTTTGTGTATCTGATTTAAAGACTGCAGAAAGTTCTTGTAGACATTTTGGGAAGGTGTGTCTGGCCCGTTTTTTTACGCAGGGCTTTCCTGATGTTATCAAAATCTTTCGAGACAAATATTGGATGTAGCAACTATCCTTTTGTATTTTTGCATATGTAGAATGTCACAGAGATATACATATTCACAATTTCAGATTCTTATCACTGGTAACAACTTATCCATCTGCCACGGGGCCAAGTCACGTTTCCACGAACTAGTACCCACTGTCCCCACTTCCCCATTCCGTAGGTAACCACATCGTCGCCTTCCAAAAGTGTTAAACTATTCATTATTACAGCAAAGAACAAAAAAAAATATCAAAAACTTCTCAAAAATTACTTTGCAGTTCCACCAAAATTGAGTCCATTTCAAACATCAATCCTCCAGCTAAACATGGGTGATCGTGCCTCCTTGACATGCTCAGTTGTCAAAGGTGATCTACCCATCACAATAACATGGCGCAAGGATAATCGTCCCATCGATCCGTCACAGCATATGTCAGTGAAACAAGTCGATCAATACAACAGTATATTGGTGATTGAAAATTTGGGCTCCGATCATACGGGCAACTATTCGTGCGTTGTTCGAAATCTTGCTGCCGAAGTGGAGAATTCACAGGCTTTATTGGTCAATGGTAACGACATGGATACTTCTACTACCATTACACTCGTCTCGAAACACATTTAGGATTTTATTTAATTTGTTCTTTTCATTAAATTTATTTTTTTTTATTATAATTTTCGTTATCCTTTCCTAACTTCTTAGAGTTACTGTTGAAAGAATCAAAAAATTTCCATTTTCTTTAGAGAAAAAAAAAAATACAATAAAACAACTATTATATTTGTTTATGATTTTATATATATTTAAATATATTTCGTTTAGAGAGAATGCTATTTTCCACTATTCTATATATAATATATTTCATTCTCTTCTATTTCACCCTTTTTAACAAAAAAAAAATCTTTAAATGATTGTGTGTTCTTTGGAAACGTTATTTTTCTAAAATAAAATAATACATATAAACAAATTATAATTTCTGTGTATGTTTCAAGTGTGGAGATTAAGTAGATGATTTAATTTAATTGTTTTTTTTGAGTATTTTATTTTGATGAGTATTTTAAGAGTACCTAGTGTAAATATATTCTTATATCAACTAACAACTGCAACTACTGGATGGGACGAAACCTCGCACGATATACATAAAATGGAAATTAAATGTCACCGACATGGATATGAAAAATATGAGAAAAAAAAAAATGAAATATCATTTTGTATATGCCCTTCTCCATAATGAATGTGTTGAAAACCTTTTGTTGTATTGTTTTGGTTGTTCTTTTTTTTGAATTCGTGTTATCCGTTTGTTCTTTTTTTTCTCGTCTTGTATTCCATTACAGTACCTCCTATTATAGAGCCATTTTCATTCCAAGACGGACTGGCTGAGGGTATGCGAACGCGTACTGTTTGTGGGGTATCTAGGGGTGATCCTCCCCTAACCTTACGTTGGCTCAAGGATGGTGAGCCATTGCCCGCACTTTTGGGCGCCAATGTAACACTCTTAGATCAATATTCCTCACTCCTTAGTATTCCCTCCTTATCGGCGACACACTCCGGTGAATACACATGTGTGGCTACTAATCCAGCAGCCGAAATCAAATACACAGCTCAGCTGCAGGTTAAAGGTATAGTATATAAAAAAAAAATCAATTCAAATACAAACATTACACATTTATCCCTTTTCCCTGAAAAAAAAAAAAACAACAACACCCATACTCACACACACAAATTCCACATTATATTTACACAAAACAAAAAGGAAAAATATTATATAACCAATCGATTTCAAATTTGATTTCAAAATCCAGCTTCTTATTCTCCCTTGAACCCCATGTTTGAGTTGATTTTTTCGTTTCCGAACCTCTAAATCTGTATTTTATTGACTTTTATAAGAAAAAAAAAGAATTATAAAAATATATGCTTCTTATATAATTATACCTCAACCAATAATTGAGATATTTTTTATTTTTGAGATAAAAACAATTTTTTTTTTGAATAAACGTGAACCAAAAATATGAAAATTTAATTTAACAAAAAAAAAAAAAAATGTGTCCTCCCCATCCCAGTTGCTTTGGCACGCAGTGGGTTTTTGCGGCAGATCACCAGGTAACCTATTTGCACTGCTTAAACATTCATTTATTTCTTAAGTTTATATATAAATAAATATATTTTGTTTAATTTCTGTTGTTTTAGTTTATTTGTTGTTTTAAGTTTTGAAGGAGATGTGTATACCTGAAGTAGGTTTTCAGTGGTCAGAACATGGAACGCGAATAACACTTAGTTCGAATCGAAGTTTAAATATAATTTTCAGAGCTCCGGACTAAATAGCGTTTTAAATACTGTCACCCAAGTCCATATCGTTGGATTACCAACAGCCCAAGCCACGAAACCTAGGCTGTGACTCTGTTCAGTCAGAGCTTACTATCGACTATGGTCCGTTCAGTGTTTTTCTTATCAATTCGTTTGGTGTCGTTTGAGGCCCTAAATCGTCTACGTAAGATAATTTCATTGAGCTGGGATCGATGTCAGCTCAGTGTGAAACTAAGCTTGGTATGTAAGACGAATAAATAAATCTAACCAAATTCGAGCACAAAACCAGGGTTTAGTAAGAGGACTTATAGCTCTCGTACTAGTGTTTCCTTACAAGAGACTTTCCGACTTTAAATATGTACGCCATCATAATTTTTTCGTGATGGTACAGACATTCTCATAGACCTCAAGTTTGATTTGATTTTAAAACTTTTCTTACAATTTGTACCTAAAATACTTTCTGATCGAATACCACTTGGTACCGAATCCTGTCAACTGGTTGGTTTCTGAAGACTTCACGATGATTTCACATAACTTTTTCATCCGAAAAGCTCCAAATGCCCTGTAATGTGTGTCTGCGCACACTTACAATCCAGGATTTCATGATGTTTTCTCGATTTTCATTGAATACTAGCGTATCTGTTGAAGTAAATGTACAAGGTGCATTCCAATATAAACAGGACCTTTTAAAATTAAGAAAAACAAAAGTTTTCTTGGCAATACCGATTTATTTTATTCAAAATAGTCCACTTAAGGCTCAGCACAGCAATTCAATGCACAATTTTGATAAACTTGATTTATCCATTGAAACATTTCAAAACGCTTTTACCAAGTTCGACACAAAACCTAATATTACTTAATTTTTTGACGATCCAAACATACTGTAACTTCAGGTGCAATAATTGTGCTTCTGTTGGTCTAAATGCCATGGAATTGTGACAGCACCTTGGTAGAATGATTGGCATCAACCTTCTACATCTACATCTACCAACTTAACTCTCAAGAAAGGTAAGTAAACTGTCAAACCTGATTGAAAATCAAAAATCTTTTCGATATTTCTTACCAGAGTGTTCACTGCCATCACTATCAAATGTAATGTAAACTTTTTCATTCTTAACTTTCCAACTAAAAGGAATAACTTTTACCATTCGACCTCCGCTGACCTACTGGCTTTTTGCAGAATAATATTCCAATTTTATTCAAAGCAGCAATATCCACAATTTCACAGGATAAAGCGCAAAAAACTTTTCTCTTAGCAGGGTGGACGTGGTCATGAAAACTGCTATCATTCTTTTTTTCAAATGGTCTCCATTATAGCGTCCCAAGTGTCACCACAGTCCACGATTTTGATTAACCACAAACCAAATGAAAATACTAATAATGGCGTCGTGTTTTTTCTTTTCTCTCTCTCTGTCGCTCTTTCACTTTCAAACCAAACGCCATTTTAATTTTTTTCATTTCTCTCCATCAATAAATATTTAATTGGGCAAATTAAAATGGCTGTCATTGCCAGGCAAGGAGGGACAGAAGTGGAATGCCAAGAACAGATTATATTGTTGGCTTTCAGCAATAAGCGTTATTGTTTGATAGTCGCGCTGAGTATAAAAATGGTAAGCTGCTTGGTGTTGCCACATTCTATATTGAATTGAAAATTAGGTCAACGATGCGCACTCTTGTATAAGTGGAAATTTATAATTTGAAAAATATGATTTTATATACGGGTTCAATTATTATTAAAATGTCATCCGCCCCCCCCTTCGTGTGCCGAACAAGTATACAATCGGCAGCAGGATAATACATACAATTGGGATCGTCTGCCATTGGTTTATTTTTATGTTGTGTCAAACGGAAACCCACATTAACGTAAACTAATTACATTTTAATAATAAAAATGCAAATAGCCCGATGGAATAAACAGTAAAATATTTTATTGTTGATAATTAAATATATAAAAATATAAATAAATAAAAATCTTTTTTTGTTTTTGATGACATTTTGTTTGTTTTTCTGAGCGGAAACCACAGAAATCAAAAAAGAATTTTTTTTGTTTGTTGATGTACATACATGCATTTTGTAAATGCATTGAATTAAAATATTTGGTTATGGGTAATTAATTAAAATGAAATAATGTATATGTTTATGTTACACAAAATATATTTTATTACGCCCAATGGAGTAATTTTTAACCAGCAATTCCTGTAGGAATATTCATGGGAGTATGAATCAATAAATCCTCAGGCTTATTTCACTATATTTCAAATTATAAAACTACACAGTTGAGAGCACAAATAATTGACATCCATTCGTGTTATTGATATTTAACGAGGTTCCATGTAAAGTATAAAGATATTTTTATTTAATTAAATTAGCCGTCACATGCAGTTTTCATTTAGTAAATTCATAGTAACAAACAATAGAAAAGTTTGTATAGGCTGGTCCATTTTGTTAGCGAATACCAAATAGTTGTTTTCCAGCAAAAACAAAATGTTCAATGACTCCAACAAAAAGAAATCGATGACATCTTTCTTAAATCGGAAAATGTCTGTTTTCAGATTCAGATCGGAAATCATTGAAGATGATAATTTAGTTCCCAATGCGAGTGTTTACATACTTTTTGAAAAACAAATTTTTCACTATGATTGGAGGACGAGAGCTTGAATGGCAAACATTTTCAGCCAGAATATTGTACAAGAAGTCCCTATTACGATTAAAAATGCCCGTATCGTTCAGCTCCAAAATAAGCAATAAACTAATGGAAATTTAGATAGAAATGTTTTTACCCAACTTCGATGTAATACCTGCTTTGGAGCCGAAAAGTAGAATTCAGATTTCTGACAATTCCTCAAGTAGTTGAGGGATATTTTGCGAAGACTACCTTTTTGACTTCATCTCATATAGTGACGGGCGCCGTGGTTCAAATGGTTAGGACGTTGGACTATGGAGCAATGGGTTCCAGGTTCAATCCCTAGACAAAACCTAAATTTTATTTCACGGCCCCACCTTGGAAAACCAAGCGTCTGATAAAGATCCGAAAGTGTAACTGTCACGAAAAGCGTCTCTCAAATAACAAACTGGCACTCGGACACGGCATTAAAGAAGGACCCTTCAATTCATCTAAAAAATATAATCCTCACAAAACGAATGATTCTGAGAAACTAAGCCCTGTGCGCCAAATATTTGTATTTGTCTCTGCAAATAGTTCATACAAAGATCTGTTAAAGGTGAGGAATTAATGGATTGTGCATTATAAGCATATGTACCTACAAGTCAAGAAAGGCTCAGTCATCGGTCTTGCGTGCTTTGCGAACCATGAATCGTAGGTTGCAGATCATACACTTTCGATAGTTTTTAAAACCATTCTTGAAGATGAATATGTATGCTCCTCTTCCTATTCCTGCGGCAGTCCATAATTTGTTTCATTTGTTTGTGAACCCACTTAAATTTGCCATGATCCCTAAATGGTTGACACATTGACCATGACACCACCCATGATACGCATAGTCTCTATAAGAAAGAAAGACCATTGGACTTAAGTAGATTTATTCTTTGATGTACATATGAAGGTGCAATCCTTCAAAGATTACAAACATACATTATGAATGTATACTCATTGGTGCTCAGGTCCTTTTGCTTTGCTTGACGATTGCTCAGAAGAATACATAACTAAAAGCTAAGTGTTCCTCTACACAATCTAATCCAAGACCTACATGACCTTTTAATTTAAGTTCGCCTTAGATTTCGGAAAAAAGTTAAAAAAAAACATCCAATAAAGTAGGCCATGGTATACACTCAATTTTCCTTTTTTTTATTATAATTTTTTTTATTCTAATTAAATAATCAAATATTTTATTATTTTTTCTTACATTTATAATTTTTCTTAATTTACTTTTTACTACACATTTTATGTTTGCACCCTTGTAGGCTTTATGCATGATCTGTGTAAATATTTGTAATAAACAAAAATAAAATCCATAGCAATCCAACATAATGTAGTAACAAGTAACGCTATTGCTAAATACCGGAGTAGATCCTACCCAACCAAAAAAGAAAAAATAAATAAATAAATCCGTATCCTTCCCTCGCCGTTGAGTTCTCTAATGAGTCTTGAGAGTCTCATATTTTCTTCCCCCCGCTCATTATCGCTCGCCCTTCTCTACTTCTACTAACCCACAGATTAAGTCTAAGCCGCCTTTTTAAACGAAAACTTATATATTTTTGCGCTTATTGAATTGTTTTTTGAAAGAATTTGGTTCCGTTCTTGAAAAATAAAATGGAATCCTTTCTCGAATAACCATCCGCCTACTTCTTTACTGCTGATATGATATTTGCTGTATACTGATCAAAAACCAAAATAATGATATTCTTGCCTTAAACTTACTACCGTATATATCTCTGTTTGAAGCTTCGCAATCCCCGCCAGTGTTTGTATAATAATCCATAATAAAACTATTATTTATCATTTTATTTTTATTTTTCTACTTTGTTTTGGTTTTTGGTTTTATGGAAGTAAATGCCTCTTGTTTTTTGGTTTTCTCTTTGAATGGCTTGAATCTCAAATGAATGCAAATATACATTTTTTTTTAAATAAAAAACAAAACTAATTTCTTGCACTAAAACTCTTTTCTTTGCGTATGAAATCAATTTTTTGTCTCATCTGCAACCCTAGTTACTTAGTTGATTTTTATTTATTTATTATTTTATTTTTATGCTTTGTAAATTAAAATTTTCAATTGGATACAAGTTTTTTTTTCATGACGCCATTGTGTGCAAGGATTTTTTCTTTTGGTTTTCATTTCAAACTTAAGAGTCGTTTTTTTTGCAAATTGATAAGCGATAACGAATAATGAGCTTCTGTATGCTTGAGTCCAGATGCTTTTCTCTTATAACCAGCTTAAGTATTAGTTATGATTTATTAATGCTTATACAATGACATGTCCTGCTTAGCGGGGTGTTGGTTGGTTAGTAAAAACAGTGCAATGAAGGAATTGCGAATGAACTTAACTTGTTTTGGTTGTGATACTGGTTTTACTAATCAAGTCGATACTTTGCGCTGAAACGTTACAGTGGTGATCAAATGTATTCTAACTGCTTAATCGCTTTGTAAACATTGCATGTCATGTCCCTTCCTCTCAAAGATAATTACAAAATAACTTGAAAATCAGTCGATAAGATATGAAAAATTAAATTGAATCTGGTATAGGGAACAAAAATGATAGAAAACTTGTTTATACTTTAGAACTAAGTTATGAGCACCTTATCTTATTTTATTGTTATTTAGCTGCAATTCGAAAAATTAAGTTAAATCTTTTCCTTAAATAAGTCAACGCACTTTTAAATTGTTACTTGAGTCTTGTATTAAATTATAAGCAGTTCATATTTACCTATATTTTCTTTTTTAAGTTCTATGTTATGCTAGATTAACATTATTAAAAAATGTTATTGCATTTATTATTAACTTTAAAAAAATAATATTCTAAATCGTCATCAGTGATAAGCAATTTTTAATGACTAAATGCAGGCTAAAGATATGACTTAAGTGACTATGACAAGGACCTACTGGGCAGACTTCTTCTCAAGAAATACCTAGTAAACGAACTGCGTTTACAAAGAATCACAAATGCCAAAAACTTTTTATAAAATAAGTTGTTACAAGATTTTCTTTACATTTCGGCATATTAAGAAGATTATAGTTAAGAAGATTAGGCGATAACTACACAGCTAATAGGTTGGCAAAAATAGATCAACCATCCACCAACATTTTATGGACCGGAAATGATAGAAAGTGAAAAGCCTAGGTACTAACGAGCATCGTAAGCTAAAGAAGAACAAGTACTTTGTTAATTTCACTAATGTTTATGAAAAAGGACCTTTTAGGTGCTGTGCCCTTTGATAACAGGATAACCCCAACGTTTACGACCATAAACAATGAACAGAAAAGTCAACACCTTCATCAATTCAATGAAACACCAATGGCTCAATAAACTGCGAAGTTGGAAAGACCTTTTCATGATTCACTCTGGTTGTATTAAGAACTATTAACTATACCCAAAATTTTAAGATGTGAGGTGGAATTTCTACAATTTAGACACTTGTCCTAGATTCTATTTCTATCGAGATGGGGATTGTGAACCACTTATTGAAAAGCCTGAATATTTTAATGTTGGTTTTTAAAAACGCCATGCCCCACAATTATCAAATCGAAAAGAAAAACTGATCTCAGAAACGAAGGGCGGTTAGCTCTGGGTTTCTGAATTTACGTTTACCAGGCAAAACTAAGAATCTAAATTAAAAATGAATATCATGTTGGAAAATAGCGAATTTTCAAACCTGATGTCAGAAAATGTCTTAGACAGATTCAATTAAAATTTAAAAACACTACATCCCTGGCAAGAGGAAATAATTACAGAATAAGTCAATGAATTCTTATCACGGAATCCTTCGTAGTACAAATTTTGCTACGAATTCCAAAATTAGTTTAAAATGGTATCACAGAACTGACTACGAACTGACAGTTTCCTTGTTACGAAAATTAAACATTTGAAAGACATTTACAATGTTAGTTAGTTTTTTTTCGAGAATCATAAGAAGAAATATATCTCTTTTGTTGTTAAGGGACGAATATTACAATTTGATTATTTTGTCCACACCTACAGGGAAAGAAATGTAGAACAAGTCTGCACCAAAATTGATTTTTTAGCAACGATAATCCGCTGTACAACGTTGCAAGTTTTGTCAAAAAAAAAATTGTATTACTTACTTCCATATTTCGGGGAACAATATGGAGTAATAAACCATTCTAAAGCATAGTTACCATCACCTGACAGAACACATAAAAAGAACTTGGTATTCAGGATCAGATGGATCCCTTAATATTTTCATAAATTTGTTTATTATTCTGATGAAATTGCTGACCATTTGCACACAACTCTGACGTAAATCAACTAATTTCGAAAGAAAGAAAGTAAATATTTAGTGAGGCATTCCTGTTTTCGATTCCCTTCGGATTTTGTAATAATATTTTTTTCACATTCGTAGTATAGTTCAATTTTGAAAAATTGTTACTACGGATTCTGTGATAAGAGTGAATGACAAGCTATGTTTGGAAGCCATGTCTACTAGTCCTGTCAAATAACTTAAGCAAACCCTTAGTCGGTGTAACCATATCCTAGTTATTTACACGTATTTAGAATAAGTTAAGTATATCCTAGGACTTGTTATTATGGAAGAGTAGACCGTCACCACTGTATTGTAAAAATACAGTCAGAATCAACTGAGAAACAAAAAAAGGGTCATAATGATAAGTTTATTTGTTTTACGTTTAATTATCGCATAAGAATAAATCGTTGCACACATTTGTGTTTATGAAACAAATCTTTAAAAAAATAATAATAAAAATATACAAACGTATAGTATAATTTCGCAAATACAAAACGAAAAAAAAAATCTAATTGGACTTCATTTTAAGTTAATCTCTTTTCGTATTGAAACATGTTTTTTGTTTTGCATAATAATGTTCATTTTAACCTAGTTAATTAAAATAAATTAACGAAATTACCAAAATCCCCTTTTTTCGAATTTTCTACGTCACTCAACTCATGCTTTTATTTCCCTTTCCCCTCAAAAAAAAAAAAAAAAAACAAAAAATGTACCAACAACACAACAGTTCCGCCACGTTGGATTGTGGAGCCAGCCGATGTTAATGTGGAACGTAACCGCCACATAATGCTTCACTGTCAGGCCCAGGGTGTACCGACACCCAGTATCGTTTGGAAAAAGGCCACAGGTACGGGTCGAATCTCCCGGTCCGGTGGATATATAAAATATTTTGAATGTAACATGGATTGTTCTCCTTTTACATGTATAGGCAGTAAATCTGGGGAATACGAGGAGGTTAGGGAGCGCCCATTCACCAAATTACTGGGCAATGGGTCGTTGCTGTTGCAACATGTGAAAGAGGATCGGGAGGGATTCTACCTGTGTCAGGCGAACAATGGCATCGGCACTGGTATTGGAAAGGTCATTCAGCTTAAAGTTAATTGTGAGTGTTTCATGCGCAACGTGTACAAGGCATGTAACGAATATATTCTTTTTTTTTTGGATAGCATCCCCATACTTTTCGTCGACATCGAGGTCAGTGACAGTGAAAAAGGGTGACACAGCTCTGCTGCAGTGCTCGGTCAGTGGGGACAAGCCAATCAATATTGTTTGGATGAGATCCGGAAAGAATACCCTGAATCCGTCGACAAACTACAAGTGAGTTGGGTAGAGTGTCCATTTAGAGGGTAACCTTGTAACATAATCGCTTGGATGAATTACAGGATCTCTGTGAAACAGGAGGCGACACCTGATGGGGTGTCGGCAGAGTTGCAGATCCGCAGTGTGGAGGCCAGCGACAGTGGACCGTACTTTTGTCGTGCGAGTAATTTGTACGGCAACGACCAGCAATTAGTTCAGTTGCAGGTACAGGAACCACCACAAGCACCGACTGTTTTAGAGGCAGCCATGGTGTCGAGTAGGTCGGTAAATTTGAAGTGGCAGCCGAGGAATACAAACACAGCTGAGGTGTCGAAATACATTGTGGAATTTAAGGAACTAGACCGTAAGTTGGAATGATTGCACACATATGAACATGCACTATTGCCTTCTTAGTACCAAACATACCTCCAGCCCTTTTTATAGAGCAATGGCAACAGATGGAAGTTACAGACCCACCGCAATTCACTGCCTTGATTGAGAATCTGAAGCCAGCGACGCGTTATTCCTTTCGGATTATCGCCGAGGGCACGGCTGGACGAAGTGCTCCGAGTCAAGAGTTAACTATTAAAACCGAGCCACAAAGACCAGCAGGACCGCCCCTAAATCTCTCCGTAAGACCACTCTCATCCACCGAGTTGTTAGTAAGTTGGGTAGCACCTTTGGTGGAGCTTCGACACGGCGATATTCAAGGCTATAACGTCGGCTATAAGCCATCGAGCTCAGGAAGCACATCTTACAACTTCACCTCAGTGTCTGGCGATGGGGAGGGTGGAACGGGAGAGCTGCTCTTGGGTGGTCTTCAAAAGTACGCACGGTATAACATTGTCATTCAGGCATTCAATCAGGTCGGACCCGGACCTCTGTCTGAACCGATCTCTGCACAAACAATGGAAGATGGTAAGTTGTGCATACATTATTGGATTGCAAATCGCTGATCTGACTCTTTTCAGTTCCTAGTCGCCCACCGGATGACATTCGCTGCGCGGCCCTCACCTCTCAGTCTTTGCAAGTTTCCTGGCAACCACCACCAATCTACCACACCAATGGACTGCTACAAGGCTACAAGCTGCTTTTCGAGCCAATTTTAGATGATTTCTCACCAACAAAAGACGAGGTGGAAAGTCGCAAGACAACCGCTCTCACAACTGTTCTCACCGGTCTCAGGAAGTACACCAACTATAGCATTCAAGTTCTAGCGCACACCCGCATGGGTGATGGAAGCCTCTCGAATCCACTATACTGTCACACTGAAGAAGACGCCCCCGAGGCACCGGCCGACATCAAAGTTGTCGTCAGTTCACCACAATCTCTCTATGTATCCTGGCTAGCACCAACAGAACCCAACGGAGTCATTACCAAATACAACCTCTACACAAGAGTTGTAAACGGTCGCGAAGAACTGAACAACGAAAAACGTAGTCTACCCTCACAACAGGCCAATTATGAGGCCAAAAATCTTCATCCGCACATCGAATATCAGTTCTGGGTTACCGCATCGACTAGGGTAGGGGAGGGTAAGAGTTCTCGGGTGGCATCGCAAGTAACTACAAACAGAGTTCCTGCACGAATTGTGTCCTTTGGGGGTCCAATTGTCCGTCCTTGGCGTTCGACAGTAACGCTTCCCTGCACGGCTGTGGGTAA
This sequence comes from Xylota segnis, assembly GCA_963583995.1. NCBI lineage: Eukaryota > Metazoa > Arthropoda > Insecta > Diptera > Syrphidae > Xylota > Xylota segnis. The sequence continues at coordinate 44,082,502 of OY757238.1, forward strand.
GCCCAAACGAGAATGGTACAAGTCCGATGCCCCACTGCGGCAGGGCGTACTGCACAATACCCAACTACTCGATTCAGGCGATTTAATAATATCCAGCCTCCAAGTGGCTGATAGTGGCAACTACAGCTGTCAAGTGGACAATGGCATTGGTACTGATCGTCTGACACACGTACTGATTGTACAAGTTCCTCCATCGGCACCGGTTCTATACGTAACCAGTGCTACGTCGAGTAGTATCCTAATGCACTGGAAGTGCGGATTCAATGGCAATGCACCAATATCTGGGTATACACTGTTTTATAGACGAACCACTGGTAACTTAGAGGAGATGCATCTATCCCGACACGCTTCCAGTCATGAATTGAAGGGACTTGTCTGCGGAAGTACATATCAAATTCATCTAACAGCGCACAATAAGGTCGGTTCGTCACCGGCCAGCATTACCCTGCATGTTCGAACTCAGGGACAATCACCTGGTATGCCAGCAACTGCCAATTTACTATCGCCGAACTCGACGTCGGTTGTTATAAGACTGCACACTTGGCCGGATAATGGCTGCCCTATGTTATATTTCGTATTGCAATACAGGCCGGTATTGGACGGCGTGGAAAAAGACTGGATATTAGGTGAGTTGGTTGAGTTTTTTCTAAGATAAGTACCTCTACAAACATAGTACTAGTGCTAAGTGTTACCATCAACGATTGGCAATACTTTGTAATGTAGTACAATAACGCTCTAAGCCTAATAAACTCTAGGATTGAAAATTAAAGAAAATCTGTATTCCGAATAGCACTTATCTCAAGAGTCCTTTTCCTCCCATTCACCTACTTATCCTCCATCGCAAAAAACTGCACCATCAACTAACTAAAAACAATATATCCTTTGTTACTCTCCCTCCTCGCCGGCAGTGTCAAATGCACTTAAGCCACAACGAAGATTTACTATTTCTGGACTGAACCCATCGACGCTATATCAAATGAAAATGGAAGCGCACAACGTTGCCGGAGTCTCAAATGCCGACTTCACGTTTGTCACCTTGACCAAAGATGGTGACCCACCACCACCCGAGATTGTACAACGCGGTCATCGCTCCAACATATTCTACGGCAACATCAATCTACTAATTCCCAGCATAGCGACCATCTCTGGAATGATATGCACCATTGCGCTGGTAGTTATGTGCTACAGGCATAGTAAGTTTCAAAAGGGATTTTTTTTTCTTCATAATACGTGTGTGTATAAATTTGTCTTTCTTTTTTTTTTTTGTTTTTGTTGTTAATGGTCTCGTCCCGACTACAGAACAAAGCAATCGAATACAAAAGGAGTCCTTGGAAAATCGACAGAACAACGAAGCTGCACAGCGTGAGCGCTACTATGCAACGATTCATAAAGTGTCCCTGCAGAACAATGAGAAAATTCCTGGTAAATTAAAAGCAAAAAAAAAAATCATTCCAACCATATGTACATACATATGTATCTGGAAAGCATGGCGTTCATAGTAATTGCCTCGCGGGGCTAACACAGCTAACAGCCAACACTCATCGCTTTTCATTTTTAATTTATTCTTTCCTGCAGAGACATCCGAAGACATCTCGCCGTACGCGACGTTCCAATTGTCTGAGGCCAGTACACTGGCGCAGCCTCATCACACTGGACCGGCAAACACCTTGCTCCATTCGTTCATGTACCACGAGCGAGCTCTGGCAGAGGGCTGCTCGTCGCCACCACCACCCGCGGTACTTAAATCAACCACCCGACACAATTCCTCCTCACCATATTACAATATCGTGCGTTATACCATTGTTTTCGGTTTGAGTTAAAAAAATTTTTCTATTCGTACAATAATCGTAATTGGCCGCTTCATTATGTGACTTTCAATTGTTGGTCCTCTCAGCTAGTCAGCAGCTACTCTAGCTGCTAGTTGGAGTATATAGCCTGACGCTTGGTATTTTTTTTTTACCTTTTTTTATTTTTATTATTATTTTGTTGAACCTGACGCTGCTGGCGCGTGTTTTATTTATTTTTTCCTCGTACACTTTCCTTTTGTTTTTGATTTATGCGTCGCTTATGTGTAGTATTTAATTGGCGCAGTTGGTACTCTGCTAAGGACCTCTTCTTGTTTTTTTGTTTTCCCCGTTTCCTTGTAGACATCGAAAAACCGAAGGAGGCATTCACGTAAAACGGAGCCAGAGAGTGAGGAATCCGAATCAGATGCGGACCAATTGACATCAAGTCGAACCGAGTCCTCAAATCAGCACGAGGCGAAGATAAAGCACAGTAAGTAGTACCTGCACTGCATGTGAGATCCTTTGCAATTTTCATCCATAAATTTGTGTGGGAAAGGTTTTGGGGTTTGGCTTTAAATACTCGCTTGATAACTTCGTCTGTCTGTAGAGAAGAAACCCTCTTAAGCTAAGCTCACCTAAAGTTTAGGTAAATGAGTAGTGGAATGGAATACTTATGGTCCGCCACATTGCTTATGAATTGGATCGAGGGCCTTTTTCCATCTTTGACCGTGGAACTCTGCAGTGATTTTCAAGCACCTAATAGCCGCCAACTGAGTATACCAAAGCCTAGATCATCCGATTTGCGTTTTTTTGTTGAGGTTTTTTTGTTGAATTTAGCTTATTTGACCCAAAAAGTTAAGGAAGGGGAGATTTGAGAGGATATTGCATTTGAGAAGGACTGTGGTCCCCCACATTGCTTATGAGATGGATCGAGATACTTTCGTCATCTTTCACTGTGATTCCCCCCATTGCTTATGAGTTGACTATATATGTATATTGACTATTTATACAAAACTCAATATATATGTACATTAAGATTCTAAGTCCTTAGTTCTAAATTACATCCCCGGTGAATTAATATTTTTCCTGAGGTACTCGAACACATGACCACAAAAAAGTGTACGTTTTTTGCTTACAGTGGTATCTAAGAAAACCCTTCCTTTTGTGATCGAGTAATGTCTTTTATTGGTTTGGATTGACCAACTGTTCCAGTGAATTAACTCAGTAATTAGCATGTCTTTTGTCCTCCAACATGCCTCTTCTCAGTCATGCACTCACTCAAAATTACTCAAAATCTTCCTAACCTGCGATGGGAGTCTGTTGCGTCAGGCTACACTGACAGTTTTAGATTTATTCAGGGTATAATGGACACTACAACTGTGGTGTGTGGGGACTCCAGCTATTGGATTCGTTCTTATCAGTCACAGTGCATGCCAATTATAATACTAAGGAGTCCCTTTTGAAATCTGTTGTACATAGAATGAATCCCTTTCCATATGCGAGTACATGTTTAATTTAATAACAATCTTTGCACCCCTCTTTTGCACTTCTATATTCATCCTAGTTGAGCACCACACATATCACTAATCTTATCCATTTCTTGTGTAATGTCATATTTTTCAGGTATCATCTACCATGGGGCACAATCAAGCACATCCTCCGATCTCTCACCAATGTCCGAACAAAAGTCATTGCCCCGTCGCGGCAGATCAAGGTATCATCAACAATATCATTTTACGACAAACACCACACCCAGACACACAAAAACAACCAATCCGAATAGTAGCAAATCGATTCTATCACCGCGTAGCAATAATAATCTAAAACTATCAAACACATTCAAGTCACAAGACTCCATACAGTGTAACATCTCGACATTAGTCAAATCGCCGATAACACCAATGCCTGGCGGTGGGGCTAATCTACCACCGCCATTGCCACCATTGCTGTTGGCCCCAAAGCCATCATCGACCAAAATCGATCTGTTAGATAGTAATAATCCAGCCTCACAATTCCGACCCATACCCCACAAGACCATCCCCTCCAACACTGACACAATCCTGAATCCTTCCACGGCACCATTGTCGTCGAAATTCTTCTCAGCGACAACGTTGCCTAAATAAGTGTTTTGTTGATACTCTGTTGTGATGGTTACCAGCTTCACTATATTTATCAAAACCTATTATGATTGTCATCAGGTGCGGGCCCCGTGGTTGGGATCCTGTTAGGATAAAATAGTTTTCGTTATTATGTTAATACGGTTTCTATGTGTAGTATATATCATTTAAGCATCATTCATTCAATAAAAACAAAAATCAATCAAAAAAAAAACGAATTAAATCAAATCAAAACACACTGCCATCTTAAAATGATGTTGAGTTGATATGAGAGATATACTGCTGCTTATCCCGAACAGGGGTGGCGCCATGCGAACACTACTGCCTCTGCAGTTGCAAGAGAATCTTGCCAGCGGCATCGGAGCTGGCAGTGGCTTCCATCAGATACCAATCGAGGGAAGTACTCCCGATAGGCCGGAACTTTCGGAGGCCGAATGCGATATTGATACCTTGAAAAAATTAAAACTGGGTATGCGATCGTCGTTATGGTCACGACCATCATCTACTGTCAGCAGTATTCAGCAACAGCATCAACATCCACAACAATCCCTAACCCAGCAGCAGCAACATCATCCACAGCAGCACCATCAATCGCAACAACAGCAGCAACAGCAGCAGCAACTCCAAGAGCAACAGCAGGGATTACCTGCCAAACGTCACTCTGATTATTCGATAGCGGTGTGAGATACTCACTAAAGCTGGTCTTATTTAGCCCATACATAGGCATAGGCATTTCCGTTCTACAATCTGTGTTTTCAGTTACAATTTGGTTTAGTTTTTTGATGACGTAATGTTGGATGGTTGGTACTTTTACACATAAGTATATGTACTTGTCAAGTTGGGTAGCAAAATGAAAGAATACATCCCTGGATATAAATACACTGGAAGGCATGACACCTGGAAAGGTGATTGCAAGTACTTTCCATTTTCTGTTTAGCTTCCATAAACCTTGGTTGCTAGATCTTCGGGGATACAATCCTAGCTTTAATCTGATTACCATACTGTACATCGAGGGAAATATTTCAAAGTATTTCTTAGCACCAATGTTATAAGAGTTAGAAGAGGTCCGTGATTCCCTCTTTCAGCCAATTACTAGGAAACCAAATATGCCATCATTCCATATGCTATATGGAATAACTAGAGCTTCATTCAAGGTTTTCTTGAAAAGAGCCTCTTAGTTGGAAATAAATTAAAAAAATGTATCGTACAGTTCTCAGACCGGAGGCTGTTGTACTCTTTAAAACTTCTGCATATAAGTTGTTTTATAAACCGCCGGCTTAATTCAACCGTCGGCTTAATTTTTATATCTCTTAGATAGTTCTTCAATAGTGATATAATTGTTCTGACTTTCCGAAGAAGAGCCTAAAAAAGTATCCTTCTATTGGTTTCAAAGTCAATTTTAAGAAACCTTCGTTAAGTCATCTGGTATTCCAGGACTTCCATTTCTTTCAAATGGGTTCCTTACTAAAAATCTGAAACTATAAAATCATCAAACATACCAGACAAGTCACATAAAACCACCATCTAACCACGTCTTTCAAAATAGTCTTCTTCTATCGTTAGTTAATTTCTATCTTTCTCTCTATCTTACTCTCTCACATCATTACCATCATCACAAGCAAAACAGAAAATTTGGCAAATTCAGGACAAAACAATTAAAAAAAAAAGATTCAAAATTTTTCGACAATCATTTTCACTTCAAAACAATAAGTCAAACGCAAACAATATTACTTATCTAACGCATAGTTCACAGTCCTTCATTTCCCTCCACAATCCCTTCCTGCGCAGCCCCTAGAATCCACCACCAAACCTTCCTCCAAAACTCTATTAAAAAATAAAAGTAAAAAAAATAAAACTTTAACTGAACTGATTTATGCAAGTAACTATGTATCTTTTTCTAATGTATATTTATATTTTTTTATACACATTCAAATGTGAACTTTTTGGTCTATCCAAAATAAACTAGTAACATAAAAAAAAAATAATAAAAACCCAAAAATAAAAAAAGAACGAAACCAAAACAAGTAAAATTAAAAAAAGACAACAAACAAAACACAAAACTAAAATCAAATAAATTGTAGTTATAGAAATATTAAAATTGTTAGTTTCTTGTTTAAAAAAAAAATACATATACAAATAATTGCCAAACAAATAAGTAAAATAAAACAAAAATGTAGAAAGTAATTAATTAACGTCTATGATATAAATGTAATACAAACAAACCAAAAAAAAAACAACTAAAAGTTACAAAAAAATAAGTAAATTTAATGAAAAAATAGGAATAAACAAAAAAGAAGAAAATAGTTTTTCACACGTTTCGGAAACCATGTGCCAAAATTAAATTTAAATAAAAAAGAGATAAACAAAAACCAACAAACAAAACGATTTTTTTTTAATTCTAGTTATACTCTCGATTTTTTATTAATACAAATTATATAAATATATATTTCTATATATTCAAAATTAGTATACATGATAAAAAATAATGAAAAAAAAGAACTCAGAAACTAAGACAAAATAAAAGAAAAACCATTTTTTACACATTCAATGTAATTAGTAGGTAAAACTTCAAAAACTAAACAAAAAAATGATCCAAAAAAAAAAAGACAAAACAAAAATATTATGAAGAACGCGGTGTGTTTTTAAAATAGGAGTTAGGAGTTTATACATAGAGTGTCACGATCTATATCATATTTAGGAAAGAAAACTCGTAGATGCCAAAATTTGGAAAAGTAAACATATGGAGAGATTTTTTTAAATGATATTTGTAAAATAGATAGAATTGAACCGGTAGTTCTCGAATGAAAACCAAAGTCTAAGAGTATAGAAATTTGACAAAAGTTTTTTTTTAATATTTCGTTAAATTGGATAAATTAGTTAAGGACTCACAAGTTATTAAATTTTTCATTAATTCTAAGATCCTTAACAGGACTGAGGCAATATGGATGGTACGAATATTCATAAGTGCTCATCCCTGAGATGATGGAGATAACTCTGGCCCCCCCTTTTTTCAAGGAGATCTCATATGCTTCTCTGGTTTATATTGCTTGCATCAAGAAACTTAACCATCAACATTGCGAAAACATTCTTATCCGAGGCTGCCAAAATATTTTTCATTCTTACCCACGAATCGCAGCTAAAATTGTAATACCAATGATGAGAAGCAGCTCAGAAGAGGTACGCGATAGGTCTTTTCGCGTCGCGTACTCTCCCAAAACAACGAATTTTCACGGAAATCTACGAAACATCATGAAATCTTGTTCGAATATGCAAACATTTCGTAGTTTTTCGTAAGAAACAATAAATTTCCCCACGCTACGATTTTTAGTGCAGGAAATTTCTTTGCATGATTTATGAAATCTGTCAGATACCTGTACGAACTTTTCTCTTGTTCGTGTATTTGTATACATTTCCATTTGACGTTTAAAAAGTGGGCAAAGAAAGTACCCAAACAGGCCTAATATTTTACACATCGACTCCTATCTCCTTGTGGACGTACATAGACGTTTTTAGATTTCCAAGGTTTGGAAAAATTGCTTGTACTATAAAATATCTAACAAACTTGACATGTTTCTATATACCACTCCATAGTACAAGATTTACACTTTCTGGGTAAATACCTGATGTGAGGTAGATTTGAAGAATAAATTTCTTTAATTCTATAGTGATTTCTTGTGAAAAGAGTCTAAATACTTTGCACTATATACTAACCACTCTTAACTCTCATTCTACTCAACTGAATCTCCACCGATCATCCAACAACCAGAATATGTTTCAATATCTGCAAATCTGGGTTTAATAACAAAGGACTGTCCTGAATGTACCATCTTTTTATCTTGTTTATAGTCGGACAGCAGCACCCTTTCTCAGATCTTGCAATTAACGTGACATAGGAGCCGTTCTACTTTTAAGATGATGCTGAACATTTCTGCAATAAATTCAAATATCTAGATATCCAAATAAATGACAGCATTTAGATTTGAGGTCATAAGCATTTAAGTCCATTATCAGATCTATCCACTCCATTCAACTTGCATGAATTTTCATGTCTCATGTGAATAAATTTCCCGACATTGTAATGTCCATATTAACTTGAACTCAAACAGAGGAGAGTTTCAATGCTCACACACGGTTCCATTCTACCCTGTTTTAGCATACAATTCAGAAATGAAATTATTTATAATCTACTTAAAAAAGGATCTTTCCACTGATTTCATTCATTTAAAAGAATTCAATTTATATTTTCAATAGTTAAGAGAACTACATAAATCCTATAGATATCATGTCCTAGGACTCAGACAGGCTAAAAGGGTCGATTGTCCCTTCAACAGAAGGGGCTCTGTATAATATTTTCTAATAACTTCATTACCTCTCTCTCTCTCAAGATTTTAATTTTTTACTTCATTCTTAGTAACTTGTGAGAGGGCCTAACAAAATCCTGATTAAAAAAAAACTCCCAGTCCCAAACTGTTTCGTTTTTAAAATAGAAAACGTAAAAAAGAAAAACTTGTATTGTGTTCAATCAACAACAAACCTTAAACAATTTATTATATATTTCGTGTACACATATTCCAAAAGCAAATAACAAAAATAAAATCAAACTATTATATTGCAATTATTTGATATTTCAAAAACAAAAAAAAAATAAAACATAACTACAGCAAACAAAATAGACCTAAACAAATCAAAACCGAGTATTTGTAACAAAGAAGAATGTTAATGTGTAACTAAACAAATTATAATCAAATTTTAAAAGTTATTATTGTCAAATAAAACATTGCCTATAAGAAATTTATATATATATATATATTGAAAATATTGTATAGTAAATCATCTATTTCTTAAATAAATTAATTATACAAAAAAACAAATGTAAATGTTACCAAAATACACAAAAAAAGAAAATAAATAAAGGAATAAACTATTCCATTAGAATTAAATCTTAAAATAATATATTGATAAGAAAAAAAAACCTCTACATCAACATCAAAATTAATTTTAAAAAGGAAAAGTTTGTATTATGACAAAGGGGTAAATTTGTTTTGATGAAATATGGAAGGAATTATGGGTGGAAAACTCGCTACGAAGTCCTTAAATTTCACACGAATTCAGGGCGTTTCTGACAATATTCAGATCCTAAAATCGACTGTATTTTTTAAACTAACTACTCACACGCTTCTACTCTATAAGTTGCTAACAGAATCAAGTTTTTATTTTGCAAAGCAGAACTCGCAATACAGACAAAATAGCAATCATTGAACTCAAAACGTATTTACCCCTAACATGGAAAAGAAGTACATAAATCAAAAGAACTTAACTGCGCATTTATTTATGAGAAAAATAAATAAAAAAAAATAATTAAATTAGAAAAGAGAAAATTCTGTTGATACCAACAAATAGAAAACAAATTTGTTCTTCCATTTTTATTCAGGTTAAAAGTTTTATCCCAAATATTATAAGATTTTTGTTCTTTTTGTATAAAAAAAAAAAAACAAGAAAACAAAGTATTTATTTGTACCTATTATTAATAATTGTTAATTGTTTTTATTTTAATTTTTATACATAAAAGAAATGAAAAAAAAAAATTATAAAAAGAAACCGATGAAGTTGAGACTTTGTAAATTCATATAAATATTTAATTAATTACTATTATTAACAACATTAAATTAACACATCGAAGAGTACGAATTTATAATCCAAACAAAGAAAAAATTCAAAACAAAATAATAAAAATCAAACAAAATATTACATATATACAGACACACAGACACACATAACAATCAAAATCCAATATGAAACGATTATAATTACTATTAATGATAATAACAATAAAAGTGAAAATGAAAACAACCTCAGAAAATTATTTAAAAAAAGGTAAAATGTTTTATTTCCTGGTGGTGCCTCTTTGAATCTCTCAGACTTGAACTAACTCCTAAACGCCAGTATGTTTTAAACCTGATCCAAAATCCTAAGTGTAATGCACATATGTGCCCTTAACTCTGAGCCTTGAATTTTGACTGTCCTACCCGAAAAAGGTAAGTAGTACTGATCTTTAAATTAGAAACATTCAGGAAATTCCAGAGTTAGCGTGTCCTTAACACTGAGCTTTTAATTTTGACTTCTGTCCTACCCGAAGAAGGTAAGTAGTATTGGTCTTTAAATTGGAAACATTCAAGCAAATTCCAGAGTTAGCGTGACCTTAACACTGAGCTTTGCATTTTGACTTCTGTTCCACCAGAAGAAAGGTAAGTAATTAGACATTAAATTGGGAGCTTTCACGATATCCAGAGAGTAACTATGGTTAAGAAGCCATCAACTTTGAATTGGAAACCTTTAAGCCTTAGAGTCGGAGAGGAAGTCCAGCAGTTAACTATCGCTAAGGAAAATTGTGAAATTGTGAATTGCGTTTGGGTTTATAATAACAATTGACTGCGTTGTATTATATACATAATAGTTTGAGCGGAGAAATTGGCAAGATGGAGAGTTGAAGCCTCATATCAAATAATTTCAAGAACGATGATATCATGGTGTTTTCTTTGCTGAATAGGCTTTGCTATCCAGTACAGTGGACTGTTCCTCTTTTGTTTGTAACGAATAAAAGACATTCAGGTTTACTCTTATAAACAACATTGAATTAGTTTCTATTTATTTACATAAGTACATACATATCAAAACATTATCAAATAATCTAACAACCTAAACTCTTTAATTGTCTCAAAAATCCCGCATTTGGTTGGATACACTCCCTGAGAGATTTCACTAAATCATAGGCATCCTGAAACGAATACCCGCATTTCATTATCAAATATCCAATAACAACACTAGCAGAGCGTGAAACTCCAGCATTACAATGCACTAACACCCTTCCTCTGGCCCTTTTAGCATTATCGATAAATTCACAAGCATTAGGCAGTACCTCCAGAGTTATATCACTCTCTGGCAAGTCTAAGCAGTAAATATATTTTGCACTCAATCCACACGATAAAGTTGGATCAACTTGAGGCATCGGTATTCCAACACTCAAAATATGAGAAATTTCGAATTTTTCTAGACTCTCTAAATTAACAGCATCCTGAGAGCCCAAGTACAAAAAGTCATCTAAAATGCATGCAGGGATGAGGTCAGGTTTTGTGTCCACCACAAATCCAAATGATTTCTCCTCAATGATTTGTCGTTCACCATTGGAGGATTCGATGTATTTGCTGCCGCTAGCTGTGGTTATTGTTGTTTTAGTTGGCTTCAGCTTGTCTCTCTTCAACTGGAGTTGTTGTAGAAGACTCATGATTGGTTGAGGTAGTTTCGTTTTTGAGTTCAGGGAGGATAAAATCAGCCTCGTCGTAGTGCACTTTAGACAAGTAAAGACCAAAAGGTGGTACTATTTGAACTCGTGGATTCCAGCTTCCTTTTGATGGGATTGTTAACATCTCATAGATATCCTTGCGGGTGATTCGATTGCAAGCCAAAGACACTAAACTTCCGACAATTCGACGAACCTGGATTCATAGAGAAATTCATTATGATTCATCAGACTTATGTAAGCAACTCACCTACCTGTTTGTAAATAAAAGATTTTCCGGTGATTTCCACATTCCAATAGTTGTACAGCTCGTTAGCTCGATCTGCATCAAAATGAACAGCAAGAGATTTCCCGGGATAAATTTTAATATCTGATATTGATCTAAGCGTGAACATTGGACTATTCTGAAAGGGAAATTAATTATTCAGGGGATTTCTTTCAGAAATATAGACAACACTGACGTCAGCCTTGGTATTCGTACTCATAAACGTACGAAAATCATGTCGTCCTTTGAATAAATTCGACGCTTCCTTAAACACTTCTATATCAAATCTATGATCCCTGGGATTGGAAAGACATTAAATGATAAACAAGTAAAGTACTACACTATTTACTGTACAAAATAACATCGCTTCAATTCCTCGACTGGAATGAAACTCTGATAATTCCGATTTCTTAAAACATCACCCGGTGGACCGTCCTTCGCAACAGCCAACCGATACAGATAGGTTCGTCCTTTCGCATTAAACCGACAATGGAAAGTATTTGGGACACGTAACACACTTAAAATACGGATGGGCAAATTTTGCTTATCCAACGTTCTATTGAGTACACCAGTTAATGTGTCCACATCGTAGGGCATACCACCGTATCGTTCCAAATCAACGTGAATTGTAGATTGCAGGGCATGAACACCTGCATCTGTTCTGAAGGGAGATTATAAAATACAGTTCTTCGGAAATAGTTAGTTTAAGATAAGCTACCTGCTGGAGAGATGTGTTTGGATAGGATTCACTGGGTGGAATACACCAAGAGCCAGCTCTATACAGCCCTGTATTGTTGTTGTGTCCAATCTGGGTTCTACTTTGGTTATAGTTTTCTGTACTCCCCTGCAAGTGACATGAATGAAAATAAATCTAAAAATGTACATTGAATGGAGTTTAATTAATTAATCTACCTAAACTGCGTACCGATATATGCAATATTCAATAAATATCTATTCATTGTCAGATGTGATTTTCCTTTGCAACTCCCGTGTTGAACAGATGGTACGATGAAAGGCCGGCTGTCAGATGGTCGTGCGTTTCTATGGTACTGAACTATACCACTGGTGAGGGTTTACAATTTCGATGTTAAGAAAGGAGTAGTTATTAACTTCGCACTATAACCAATGGATTAAGATACTCATTCTTTCCAAAATTTTCCATTCAGTCCTTTTCCAAAATTGAATTTATTTTTTGCACAGCACTGAACATTGTCAAAAGCTAGACGTTTAGTGTCCGGGGTTCACATAGCTAGACGTCATTTTTTGTTCTTTCTTTAAATAATTTTAAAATTACTTCACCTTTGTATCTGATTTGCATCGATACGCGATACGTACGTACTCACCGTATGAGAACTGTCATAAAAATGACAGAAGTGTCGTATAGTTGTTTATATTTATTGACGTTTCGTGATCCGATTTTATCGTTTATTATTAAACGTCGCTCAGTATTAAATAATAGAACAAAACTATAATTTGAAAATACCGTGAAAACGTACATAGATATTACAGAATGCGCTGCGCTGTTCCGACATGTAAAACTAGACGATATGGAAGAGATTCTGCAATTTCGTTTCACAGGTATGAACAGAGGAAAATCTTATATTTATTCATAAGCTATTAGTACACAATTTTAAGGAACATTTAACTCAATATACAATGTTGACCTTATGCATGGTTGTTGTTCAAAATATGTACTATCCACTCGTCCGAGGATTGATTTCCCAAGTGACCACAAATCTTTGGGATAGACCTTTACAATTCACTTTCTTTCTCTTGTTTATTACCAGCTTTCCCAAAATTAAATGCAAAAAGGATCAATGGATTGCGGCATTAAAAATAAACCCTGCTGACTTGAGACCTCGATCTATGATATGTTCTTTGCATTTTCGTAAACAGGATTTCCATACAGATTCTAAAGTTTATCGAAGTGGACTTAAAGCCAACGTAACACCTCACCTTGCCGATGAGCTTCCAGAGTACTAACAAGACAAATGCACTTTGTTTCTTAAAATATTAAAATTTAATGTTTTTTTAATAGTTTTGATGTAATAGAAATGCTAAACTCTGATGACGAGAATCAAACAGAAGCACAAATGATCAGTTGTGATGAGGACGATGACTGTGAAGATTTTCACGAGGACAGCTCTAATCTAGAAATACCACCTTGTGTTGTAAGTAATAAATATTGTAACAGAAATGATTAACCAAGAGTTTGTCCAGGATTTAAACGACTCGAATGATGCGGATCAGGCATCATCTTTAGAACTACAACGCACAAAAGAACTAGCAAAGGTTAACGCGTTGCGGAAAGTCGAGAATATCCTACCACTATCGATGGGATTGCAAGAAGAGAAGGACCACGAACCGGAAGTTGACTCCCTAGGCTCGATGGAACTGGAAGATAAAGTAAAATGTTTGCAGAAAGCTCTTGTAAAAAAAGATCGTGTAATCAAATTATTAAATACGAAACTGCGATTCAAATCCGAAAGAATTGTACATTTAATTTCAAAACTAAAAAGGATACACAAACTCATCAATAAAAAACGATAAATAAAGAAGTGTTTCATTTACTAAATATTAAATTTTGTATTACAGAACTCGATGCAAATGGAAAATGGATGTCCCCCTGAGCGACAATGAAAATGTATAAAGTAAGTCAGTAAAGTATGTGAGTTGGATAAGTAAGAATTTGCAGTACTATTTCTACTCTAAAATGCTACAGCCAACAGTAACATTTGGAAAGAAGGCTTAAAAAGTGAATCCAGTTAGTTACAATGACTCCTACAACCAGATGCAAGCCACTGTTGTTACTTTTGTCCTTCAAAGAACCCAGATGAAATTGCGCTTACTGTGTTTTTAAGATCCAGCTTCTCACGAAGAGGCTTGAGACAACAATTGTAGCCATGAGCGGACACATCCGCATCCTCTCGCAAGCCTCAGGTAAACTCCAGCATTGTTGGTAGTTACTAGTCCTTTGAGATCTCCTCGCATGTTGACGTGCTGGCCATAACATAAACTGCGTCATTTAGAATGATGTTGTAATCGGTTTTAGCTCCTGCAACGGTTTAGTAAACCAATCTTGTAGGGAATTTTTAGCTTTAAAGACGTAGTAATCGCTGAGTGAAAACAGAAACGCAACGTTGCTTATTTCGGGCAGTAAGTTAGTACGTACAGATGCGTAGACCATTAACCTTAAGAATCACATCCATTCAATAATTTGTTGCTCTTCATCTCACTCGAACGCAGAACTGCTTTCTTAATATTTATTTAACGAGACAACAGAAACAAGCATCTCTTTAAAATCAAAATCAAATCATTAGGAAGTACAATAATCGGACTTCGTTGCCGCATTCGAATGAACGTAAAATGCTTCACTGATAATAAAATATTGGGGAGGGCTAAAAAAAAGAAAACGGGACAAACTGTACGAGTTCGCGTTGCAACAATCAATAATAAATGCGTTTCCTTATCAGGCGAACTTCGACAGCGTTGGCAGTGGAGCCATATCGCCACGTCTGCTTCTTACGGGACCTGCCCCAACATATCTAATTACAAAGAATCCAATTATTCGTGTTAATAAATGAATTATTTGAAAACTTACCGCCAAAACAGAGAACTACCACGTTTAAGTTCTCCACGTGTTTGCAAATCATTCCAACAGTCCATCCATCCTGAGTACTCGGGCATTATTGGTGGGCGACCGGCCATAATCCTGGGAAATACAATAAAAGTCACACAAACAACCGCTTTTATAACTTAAATTACCTCGATCCAGTGACGACCATGCATGTGGACACAACTTGTAAAGGATAGAGTATACTAGTGAACGCGAACTACGGCAAAGACATACACAATTAGACGAGACACACTACATGACTGCATAAACAAACCTGAGTGCCTCCGGCGAAGTAGTTCCTGGCGACCTTATCTTCAATCAAGTACTTACTAACAATGTAAACGGTGGAACTTGTCAGAACAAGGCATGCAACATCGCATAGTAGTTTTGGCACAAGACCCGCAAAGAATCCAGCAATGCCCTCAGTTCGAAATATCTCAGCAATTGATCCGAAAATTGACTTGTACAACGACTCTTTTCCAATGAATTGTGCCATCATACGCACTGAAATCACATGGAATGGATGTGACACAATCAGCCCACTGATACTAAGGACAACATCACGCTTAAGGTTTGTCTTGAATTGTGCATAACTGCAAGAGAAAAATCATTAAAAAGAAAACTACCCGCAACTGAATAACCTACAGTTCCTCATCGGTAAGTTTCGATTCATCTCTCTTCGAGTCCACAGAGGATTCCGATTTTGCATCTGATTCGCTATGTTCAGCCGGCAGGCATAATTTGTCCGCGATTTTCTCACTGCAAAGCATCCCTATGACAGAACCCACCAGCTTCGGTGTCAATCCACGGTACATACCAATGAAGCCGTCCATTCGTCTTATGTAACCAGCTAAACGAATGAGTAATTATTATTATCTCATTCTAAGACTGTTTATTGCAGAAAAACATACCATATTGGAATATATTCGGCAGGAACATGACAGGTTTGCCAAGGATTGATGTTCCCGGCCGAGGGGCAATCGGTTCATAGCCCAACTGGGTGAGGAGTATTGTTTAATTTGGAAAATATTATTTAAACTCAGTTGCACTTACTTGAATTAGGACTTTGGAGTATTCGAATGGATGCAGGGCGGCGCTAACACCCAATCGCATGCCGAAACGAATCCAATCGTTAACCTCCTTTTCATGATCGCCGGCTGTCAGTGAAGAGGAATTTAAATCCATTATGATGTGAATTTAATGACGGAAGTTATTGCTGGTGAAAAAGTAATGAATAAATTGATTGAGTTTTAGGATTTTTTCAAAATCTTGCTAAAATTCGGCAACCGGCCAGAGAAGTGAAGAAATAAATTTTTTTTTTTCAATTAGACAGTTGAACTGTCAGAATATGCTTGGGGGATGTCATAGGGTCGCCGTTCAGGGGATTAGTGAATGTAGATACATTGGATGTAATGTTTGGAGAAGAATGGATACTTTTAAAAAAGCTGAATATGTGTGCACTAAATATGTAATAATGTTTATGACATATACATATGTATTTTTAATGTGCATTTGTATGTATGGAGTATAAATAAAGCCACACGAAATTATATTTTAAGCAAACCTTTTTACTTTCGCACTCATGCTCAATAGATCTGTGAATAGATCAAAACTTATATTGAAATACAAAAATTCATTTCAATCGGTTCAAATCTTATCAAATAAGTACAAAATATCGATTGAACAATGCCCGTCAGGGTCTAGGAAAACCTACTTGACTTCTTCCTAATATACTGGGTTTTCTCTTAAAGTGATCGCAAACTCGATGACATGGAAGACTCAGGAATATGATATCAAAAAAATCTGTCAAGGCCGCCTTGACATCAGTAAAAAGATCCATTTTAAATGCTAGTACTTGTGTGAGAAAACTCTGAAGAACTCATAAGTTATAGCAGATAAAGTATAGGAAGTGACCTTGGGAGACCTGTTCCCTTAAATCTTTAACAATTTAGACGATCCTTCTTTGAGGATTGTAACCACATAAAACGTTTTACAACGGTTGTGGGAAGATCACAAGATCACCATCCATGAAAGTAAGCAGGGATTTACATTGATGAGATTTTTCTTCAAATCGGCTTGATGAGCCTATATTTGAATCCTTTGCCAAATCACCCGTCACGCCGATTTGAAAAAAAAACTTCGTACTCATTCCGAGTGTTCTATATATAGAATTAAAGCCGGTAATCATGTTCCTGCAATCCTAGTCAAAGGATTACCCGTAGTGATCTCGTACTGAACTTTCCGAACAACACACACTTTCACTTCCGTACCAAACTTTGCCTTTGTTTGTCCTTACGTCCTTACAATCACACTCCCGATCGACATTTGATCGGATTTCCGAAATACAAAAATGCACTACGGTTTCACTCAGTTCCACCTGCTATCTACTTCCGTCTCGAAAAGAATGCATCCATGCACTCTTCCCTGCAAAGAAAATTCCAACAATAAGCGATTTTCCAAAAAGAAGAATAGAGTGTTTTCAAAAACGTATTTTATTTAAGAGAATAGTATGGACAACTCAAAAATCAGTCCATTCTCTCATCACGCGGAACCTCCGAGCTTCCATAGAAAGTTAACTCAAATTTTTCATCAGTCTCCATTCGAAAGATCCCCGAAGTGGATCCGAAAACCGAAATCGCTTGTCCCGTGCCGGTTCTAAAGTTCACAAGAACTATTTTCTATCTTTATTTTTTTTTATGTAAGAAAACGAACTATAAAATTACCAATAAAGTTCTCAATACCTAGTGCGTCAGTATGTAAATAAATAACGCAAAGTTAATAGCCTCATATAATTGAATATTAAAATCGTACCTCACATGGTTTTTGAGTGTTTTTTCTAAAAGGACGTTTGTGTTTTTGTATTTTTCGTTAAATTATTATTTTTTTTTCTTTTTGTTATACCAAAAATAAATGCAATGAATGGAACGATTATTCATGTACAATGTGTGGTCTCTTCCACACGACTCTGTTCCTCTGGTACCCCTGCATATAGCCTACACTCTCTTAAAGTGGGGATCATTTGGCTTGGCGGTTTCTTAAAATATCTTCACTCTAGACAACGGCAAGCGTATCTACAGAAATAAATCTTCGAAATGCGTTCGACAAATGAGTTTGATTTTTGTCTGTTGTTCTAAAAAATAGAACTAGTTAGAAAACATTATCTATATGTTTACACGTGTAGTTTTGTAAATATGAATCTTTTCATAATTATAAAGGGCTATGAACTCTGTACTTGTTTTTGAATGAATTTTGTGAGTACCTACGTTTGGAAAAGTTCAAAGAAATTATGTTTTGTTTTGTACGGGTTAATGGTTTCCGTGTTTCGAAGCTTGTTCTGTTGAGTGATGTGCTGCTCTTATGTATCTCTTTTGTCAAACTAATTCGAAAATGTAAGCTTTGTAAAGACCCTGACAAAAATGACAAGATCTTCATGAACTGTGATTTTTATTTATACAAGGTGTTGAGTCCAATGTCGGGCGCCTATGTATATTAGTACCACGTGTTGAGCATTTATAAGACTTTCCGCAGTCACACATAGGATGCTTTGATTATTATAATCAAATTGTTTATGTTTATTGGTCACTTTTCGAGCAGATCTTTTCATGTACGAATGTCTAAATATTGCTATCTTTACCTTACTTTGTTCGTATGAATAGAAATGTTGTCTTTCATCGATCGGCTTTCACACCAAATTTTGCGGTTAGTCATCAAAACTGTATCTACTATCAGATTTTTACTCTTTTATTGTTGTCAAGATTCTTCTATGAACTTTATATTTCCTCCATTTTCGGTCGTTTCATTTCCTTACGGATTAGTTGTGGTATTCGTTTTTTTTCTGCTTGTACATACATTTCGTAGGCATTGCTTAAAATGCTACTTACTTAACTGCTTCCGCTAATTTTCCATTAGAATACTTAGATACTTAGTAATTTGAGGATGAAAATGGATCTAAACCAATCCAGCCTGGTCCTTAGTTTCAGAAAACCCGACTTTCTTATTGTCGGGTCCTCTTATAGTGTTTTCTTCCTCTGGTGCTGTCTATTCGGCCTACATGTGCTAGCCATCTCAAAAAGTTTATCATTAATGTCTTCCGATAATTTTCTTACTCGGAACTACAGAAGATATCCGCCACCGGTTTTGATAGAGCTCATGATTGATAAAGGTCATGTAGAGACCCCTTTGTTTGACTTATTCTTTGTATAAATTTGGTTCCAGTGACAGAAGAATTGACAATAATCAGACAAATGACAAAGTTGCTTCCTACTTTAAAGCTATAGATACGATATTCTATCTGTTATGGTCATTGTCAATAAAAATCACGATGAGATCGCTACTAACCTTAATGGATTAAAGAGCGTTTGACATCGTTATTTTCAACAGACAGACGAGCTTGTCAGGGATTCCCAAAACGAATACGGATCCATACAGGCAGTTTTTTTCTAAATAGGTACTGTTTAAATCTATCAGGAGATAGTAAGGTAGATTTCATTCTAACACTTTCCGTACAACTTGCAAAAAGCTCTCGTCCATCTTTGCAACACCGCTTTGTACGCCTTAATTACTAGAGCTGGATGATCAATACCATTTGCAGATGATGGTATGGACCAAAACAGGAACCTGGTAATGAGTTGGTTTCGTTGGTGTGATTGCAGATCAGCACCATAATCGCTGAACTTTTTTTCTATACTAGAGGAATAAAAAACAGTCGTTGATGAATCGAACTCATTTGATACTTTTTCTGCTTATGTCATCTCTGACACATTTAACACTGACAATATTTAGTTAATTTATAATTCATTCGCATTAAATATGTCTACTCCTACTTAGTCCTGAATATAGCCACGCGCTATTTCCACAATCCCCCTTCTATCATTCTAAAAACTAATTTTTACGACAACGAGTAGTCATCTCGAGATGTGCGTTATGTGTATTAATAAAAACTATTTTATCTTTATGTCGCTTATGGCGGATCAAAAGAATATATACATATTTTTTTTTGTTTCAAATCAATTCCAGTCACATATTGTACATGATACAAATACAGACATTGTACAGAGTTGGTATTCAAAAAACCTAACAAAGAAAGAAAAAAAAATTCCAAAACCAATATTTTCAAGAAATTTTTACAGTGTTTTGAATGCAATGATGTAAATTTGTAAAAATACACATAACCCGGCTTTTGTGTGTTTATTATGCAAGACATTCAGATGCAGTGAGACGTGATGATTATTTTCGAAAAATTGTATATTCATAATATATACGATTTTCGAAGTGAATTTGTATGATTGTGTGTGTTCGGTGTGTGTGTTTCAATCAAAAAAAAAAAAAAAAAGTACTAACAACGGCTAAACTATGTCTGGACGTAGAGGACATCCACCACAAATTATGGAGAAACCGCCTCGAGGTCGATGTGTTACCGCCATCTGTTTTTCGTGGAAAGTACTGACATGTGTTGTATCACACGTGACATTGGTATCGCTAGTCGTTGCCTATTGTATAGGTGGAGCATTGCTTTTCCAACATCTAGAACAGCCGCATGAGTTAAAGGTGAGTCGATGTGTTGAATATTTCTGATAAATTGTTTATTTTATTTGAAGCTTTCTGGTGTGGTAGGTTTACTTGTTTACTTTTTGACGTATGCTACCATACACACACAAAAGAAAAGAAAACATAGCTGACGTTAATAATTTTCGTAACTTAATCACCGGAAATAGCTTTAGCACCTATCTGTGATTTCAAATGTACACTTACGTATTAATTATGCGCTCCTCTTCATAGTATCTTTTAGAACCATAGTTGCCAGATCATAGTTGCCTGACTGATCATCTTTCTGATCATCTGATCGTCAAAATATATTTTCATATCTATTTTACATATAAACAAATCTGAGCTAAGTTCCCGTCCTTTTGTATTACTTGTCATTCTTTTGATTATAGTTCAGTTGAGTTCCGTAGTCCCGGGAAATATGCAACTTTAGAGTCCGTACGAAATGATATTCATTCCGACGTCTCGATGTATGTATGTAACTCTGAGATAGTGAGGACTTACCTGAGATAAGTTATAAATTCAGCCAATAATTCGAGACAGAGATCTATCAAAGATGAACTCCTGTCAACCGATGACTCGGTGGTCTCAGAAGGTAATCGTTTAGTAAAGACCTCTCTCGAACAACTAAGGTGGCGCTCTACAAAATCTTCACCATCTCAGTCCTGTTCTACGGCGCAGAGGAATGCATTTTGTTGAGAGTATACACTTACTTCGGGCAGGTACTCAGAAAAGTTCAAAGTTGACGACTTAGATGGTTGGATCATTCAGAGTGAACAACAATGCTCCGAACAGCCTTCAAATCCACCGCAGGAGAATGTCCCACTAGAGAAAGACCTCGTCACTCAAGTGGAAAGGGCTTCACTGAATTTAAAGTATAAAACTGGTACCCGTTTGCTAACCATCGCTGACTGAAACGGTTTGTTGACTCACGCCCAGATTCATCCCAGACTGTAGTGCCACCTAAATAAGTAATCCATTACCCCGTTCACTGTGGGCTGTGGTATGATCGTCTGGAAACAAATCTAAGTTTCACCGAGGATCCTTTTATCTTCTCACATGTAATCCTTTTACTTCGTCTGTTGCACAGTCATAGCATTAAGACCAAACACACAACTATTTGCCATTAACATTATCATTATAACATTCCAGGTGAAAAAAGGGATCAAAGACATGCGATTGAATGTCACCAACTACATTTGGACAATGACAGAGGCAACCGATGTCCTTGAAGAGGACGTTTGGACAGTTGAAGTGCGCAATCGTCTGACAACATTCGAAAAAGAGATACTCACAGCGATGAAGTCACACGGCTGGGACGGCGATGAGAATATTGATCAATCACAATGGACATTCTTCGGAGCGTTATTTTATTCGATTATCGTTATAACAACAATTGGTACGTAGAAAAGTATATTTTGCTTAAACTTAACTAAAATTCTAAACTTATTACTAACAGCTGTCAGGTTATCACACTAAAGACTCTTAAAATTACCTCGTGGGATTATGTTTTCTTATTTTTATAAATATTTACGTCTATGGACCTTGGCACTGAACTGCTAGAGTTGACGAATTTACCTTCGGGTTTTAATGCCCTGTTGGAGCCACTTGTGCCATTTTTATTCGTTTCATCGTAGTCATCGAAAGCTGATGCATAACCACCGCCTCTGTTGTATGGTGTGATGCCGTAGGGATTGGGATTATACCCAGCGTACGGATCGGGAAATGGATATTGTCCGGATGGATATTGTCCAGTTGGATACTGTACAGGGTATGGGCTGGGATATGAGCCGGGGTATGCGGTGGGATATTGTCCTAATTGTCCAGCAGCAGGAGGGCAAGGGCCATACTGTCCGCATCCGACATATTGTCCAGTTGGATACTGTCCTCCCACTTGAGGGTAGTTATTTCCTGTTGGATATTGACTCGGAACTCCTGGTTGGCCAGGGAAACCCGCTTGATTGGGATAACCTGCACCTTGTGTTGGGTACGGAGATCCCCCATATCCTGTGAATGGATAACCTGGGTATCCTGGAGCACCACCCAAATTTGGAGTTGGACCCTGTCCGGATGCTGGATTCTGTCCTGGAAATCCTCCAATTCCAAAGATATTGCCTATCCCTGGATAGCCAGACAATCCTGTAAACCCTGTATTTGTTGGTGATGGAAACGGTCCAGTTGGTAGGAATCCCTGTGGAATGCCTTGATTTGGATAGCCTCCTTGAGGTACTTGAACTGGATACCCAGTGTTAGGTGCTGGTAGGTAACCCCCACCAACCGGTGCTGGATACCCTCCAAAACCACTGGACGGCGTGGGATAGGTTGGCTGTCCTGGTCCACTAGGAACCGGGTACCCATTGTTTGGATAAACTTGAGGGCTACTCACTCCGGGTTGAGTACCAAACCCTGGTGGAAAGTTATTGACCGGTGCTGGCCCACTAGGCCCCAATGGAGGATATCCAAAATTTGATGGTCCATTGTAGTTCCTTAGTTCGTCTGGATTTATAAAATCCTCGTCGTTCGGCTGCCCAGTTGAAGGGCGTTTAGTTGTTGGCTCCCGATCTTTCTCTCGCCCATAAAAAGTATTGCCGTATTTATCAGCTGGATCATTATTAAATGCCCGTTGGTTACGATCATTCTTTCCCCAAACCCATCGATTTTCGTCTCCTACTACGCTAACTGCCACAACAATGACAACCAAGAGCCGCAACATTTTCTCTGGAAAAATAAACAAAATTTATTCAAAAACCGAAAACTTTCACATTTCTTCCCATCACTGCACTATTTTACCACAAAATAAAAGAAAATTCTATTCACCTTTATTAACCGGAAAATATATTAAAATATTCAAAGCCCAAACTCAGAAGCACATCAAAACACGTTGTGATGTTGCCACTGCAAAAGACCGCGTCGAAATAACCTGCATTCGATGCTACCATCGCTACTTATATAACTTTAGCCTCTCGTCATGCGTACATGGTCTAGACCAGCTCTGTGGGCGCGATAGTTCATTGGAACATCTCCACACACATTTCGGTTACCAACAAGAATTTGATTGTATCCCCACTGACCCATATCCCACGGTTATAAACAAAACTACGTTAGAAATGGGATAATAAATTGGAAGCCAGAATCATTTGCAGATCTGGGTGCTGCGGCCCTTCACCCAATGTCGACTTAATTGATTTGAATTTCGGATTGCCGCCGATAAGGCGTTTGTCAGAAAATGGATAATGATACACTTTGGTGGGCACAGGGCGTATGAAAAGTGAATGAAAATTTGAAAATGGTTTGGTCCGTTAGAGCTGACCTTAGAGTTTGGAGCAAATACCATTGGAATTGTGAATTTGTGTTATTATCTCCCAATTCAGTCTCATGCAAGGTCTTGCTGAGTCCAAAACCGAATTCGCATGCTACTGTGTCTAGGGAATACAGTGAGTATCAACATTTTGCAAATGGTAAACTTTGGTAAACTCAGTTGATAAAAATGAAAAAAATGGGTAGTACGTAGATCAAGGATGGAAAAAGTGCCTTGACATGCAATATCGCCACATATCGCCTCTTCCTTGTCCTTTTGGGTCCAATGCACGAAACTGAACAAAAAACTTGACCAAAAAACGTTTATCGTATGATCTAGACTTTGGTGTACTCAGTTGATAGCTATTTCGCATTTTGGGAAGAAAGGGAGTGTATGTGGATCAAGGATGGAAAAAGTGCCTTGACTTGCAATATCGCCACATATCGCCTCTTCCTTGTCCTTTTGGGTCCAATGCACGAAACTGAACAAAAAACTTGACCAAAAAACGTTTATCGTATGATCTAGACTTTGGTGTACTCAGTTGATAGCTATTTCGCATTTTGGGAAGAAATGGGGTGTCTGTGGATCAAGGATGGAAAAGTGCCTTGACTTGCAATATCGCCACATATCTCCTCTTCCTTGTCCTTTTGAGTCAAATCCACGAAACTGAACAAAAAACTTCACAAAAAAACGTTTATCGCATGATCTAGACTTTGGTGTACTCAGTTGATAGCTATTTCGCATTTTGGGAAGAAATGGGGTGTATGTGGATCAAGGATGGAAAAAGTGCCTTGACTTGCAATATCGCCACATATCTCCTCTTCCCTGCCCTTTTGGGTCAAATCCACGAAACTTAACAAAAAACTTCACAAAAAACGTTTATCGCATGATCTAGACTTTGGTGTACTCAGTTGATAGCTATTTCGCATTTTGGGAAGAAATGGGGTGTCTGTGGATCAAGGATGGAAAAGTGCCTTGACTTGCAATATCGCCACATATCTCCTCTTCCTTGTCCTTTTGAGTCAAATCCACGAAACTGAACAAAAAACTTCACAAAAAAACGTTTATCGCATGATCTAGACTTTGGTGTACTCAGTTGATAGCTATTTCGCATTTTGGGAAGAAATGGAGTGTATGTGGATCAAGGATGGAAAAAGTGCCTTGACTTGCAATATCGCCACATATCTCCTCTTCCCTGCCCTTTTGGGTCAAATCCACGAAACTTAACAAAAAACTTCACAAAAAACGTTTATCGCATGATCTAGACTTTGGTGTACTCAGTTGATAGCTATTTCGCATTTTGGGAAGAAATGGAGTGTATGTGGATCAAGGATGGAAAAAGTGCCTTGACTTGCAATATCGCCACATATCTCCTCTTCCTTGTCCTTTTGGATCAAATGCACGAAACTGAACAAAAAACTTGACCAAAAAACGTTTATCGTATGATCTAGACTTTGGTGTACTCAGTTGATAGCTATTTCGCATTTTGGGAAGAAAGAGAGTGTATGTGGATCAAGGATGGAAAAAGTGCCTTGACTTGCAATATCGCCACATATCGCCTCTTCCTTGTCCTTTTGGGTCCAATGCACGAAACTGAACAAAAAACTTGACCAAAAAACGTTTATCGTATGATCTAGACTTTGGTGTACTCAGTTGATAGCTATTTCGCATTTTGGGAAGAAATGGGGTGTCTGTGGATCAAGGATGGAAAAGTGCCTTGACTTGCAATATCGCCACATATCTCCTCTTCCTTGTCCTTTTGAGTCAAATCCACGAAACTGAACAAAAAACTTCACAAAAAAACGTTTATCGCATGATCTAGACTTTGGTGTACTCAGTTGATAGCTATTTCGCATTTTGGGAAGAAATGGAGTGTATGTGGATCAAGGATGGAAAAAGTGCCTTGACTTGCAATATCGCCACATATCTCCTCTTCCCTGCCCTTTTGGGTCAAATCCACGAAACTTAACAAAAAACTTGACCAAAAAACGTTTATCGTATGATCTAGACTTTGGTGCACTCAGTTGATAGCTATTTAGCATTTTGGAAAGAAATAGGGTGTACCTGGATGAAAGATGGAAACAGTGCCTTGACTTGCCATATCGCCACATATCTCCTCTTCCCTGCCCTTTTGGGTCAAATCCACGAAACTTAACAAAAAACTTGACCAAAAAACGTTTATCGTATGATCTAGACTTTGGTGCACTCAGTTGATAGCTATTTAGCATTTTGGAAAGAAATAGGGTGTACCTGGATGAAAGATGGAAAAAGTGCCTTGACTTGCCATATCGCCACATATCTCCTCTTCCTTGTCCTTTTGAGTCAAATCCACGAAACTTAACAAAAAACTTGACAAAAAAACGTTTATCGTATGATCTAGACTTTGGTGTACTCAGTTGATAGCTATTTCGCATTTTGGGAAGAAATGGGGTGTAGTGGATCAAGGATGGAAAAAGTGCCTTGACTTGCAATATCGCCACATATCTCCTCTTCCCTGCCCTTTTGGGTCAAATGCACGAAACTGAACAAAAAACTTGACCAAAAAACGTTTATCGTATGATCTAGACTTTGGTGTACTCAGTTGATAGCTATTTCGCATTTTGGGAAGAAATGGGGTGTATGTGGATCAAGGATGGAAAAAGTGCCTTGACTTGCAATATCGCCACATATCTCCTCTTCCCTGCCCTTTTGGGTCAAATGCACGAAACTGAACAACAAACTTGACCAAAAAACGTTTATCGTATGATCTAGACTTTGGTGTACTCAGTTGATAGCTATTTCGCATTTTGGGAAGAAATGGGGTGTCTGTGGATCAAGGATGGAAAAAGTGCCTTGACTTGCAATATCGCCACATATCTCCTCTTCTTTGTCCTTTTGGATCAAATGCACGAAACTGAACAAAAAACTTGACCAAAAAACGTTTATCGCATGATCTAGACTTTGGTGTACTCAGTTGATAGCTATTTCGCATTTTGGGAAGAAATGGGGTGTATGTGGATCAAGGATGGAAAAAGTGCCTTGACTTGCAATATCGCCACATATCACCTCTTCCTTGTCCTTTTGGATCAAGTGCACGAAACTGAAAAAAATACTTGACCAAAAAACGTTTATCGTATGATCTAGACTTTGGTGCACTCAGTTGATAGCTATTTAGCATTTTGGGAAGAAATGGGGTGTATGTGGATCAAGGACGGAAAAAGTGCCTTGACATGCAATATCGTCACCTCCTCTCCCTTAGCGTTTTGCCTCAAATGAGCTTACAAATTTATCAGCTGCTCCTGTGCTCCTTCTAAACTAGGATAGATTGTAGTACATAGTCTAAACTTGGAGTACTATGTAGTATCTCCAAAATAATAAAAAAAATCAATTCATTCGGAACACTAGACACGCGAATTTCTTTGGTTCACTGTATCTTCCGTTTGACTTTTTTTTGAACCACAACTTTACACATTTCCAAAAAGGAAGTATTTTTGCTAAGCATGCACAAAGCGGCGTAAACATATTTTGCATACTAATTTGGGCAACTTCGCGTGGTTTAAGGCTGGTCAAACATGGAAATATGAATCATGATTTCTTTCGGTTTTTTTTTTTTGACAAATTCAAACATAATCTCAGTTGCTTCCCATTGCAATTAATTGCCGAAAAACAGAGCTAATAAACCATACCATTAAAGCTAACGACCGGCCTTAACCAACTTTTATCGTTAGTATGAATCAAAACCACAATTCACCCACACAACCGCAAGTCGACTTTTTGACACAATAATGAGAGCATTTATTGTTCCTGTCCATCAGTTGGCTTAATACACATGAAAGGGTGACTTTGTTGCAATCGGTGAAGTCACTTTGGTTCTGTCACCGATGATGTCTCGTACATGTCCACCAACTGTGACGTTGATGTTGCAACCAACTAGACGGACGGATGGATGGGTTGTTATGACCAAGATGGGTCGGCCTATTGTCTTGTGACAAATTCAATGGATAAATCGCGTGTTATGCTCAAGTAATCTAATTAACAATATGATTGTTGGATTCATGTCTACTTTTGGTTGCAAAACTGTGTAGGCATTAGGTGGTGAGTATTTTGCGAACAAAATTTTTTCGCGGAAGAGTTTGTGAAAACACAACGCACTGACCTTGGATGAAGTAATAACTACATCCGAATTGGGGAACTGCTGTTGCGTAAAGTTCAATGTTACTTCGTGGTATTGAATGGATTTAGGGAAATAGATTATTGTTTTGAAATAGACGGATACGGTCAGCCAAACCCAAAGGTTCAGTGGAACCCGCAGGATTGTAAAGGCTTAGTTAGATCCATCATTTATCTATCGATCTACTCGATCAGTTACACCAATAAAAATTCAATATTTTGCTATCAACAGTCAGACGACAATCTCAATAAACTAATCTCTGCTTTTTTTATTTATTTGGACAGGATATGGACACATTTCACCTCGAACTGATTGGGGAAAGGTCACCACGATATTCTATGCAATTGTTGGAATTCCCTTGATGTTGCTTTGCCTCTCGAATATCGGCGATGTTATGGCTACATCCTTTCGGTAAGGACACATACACTCTCCAAAAGTTTCGTACATAAATTTAATGAAAATGTATTTATTTTTTTTAAGTTTTATTTACTGGCGTGTCTGCTGTTATGTGTGCACCCGTGAGCCACGTCGAAATCGTAGATCACGTCCGCGATCACGAGGACCTCATAGGTATTCAGCACGCTCTCAGCCACCACCATTTCGGAGATCGATGAAAATCTCACCCCGTTCAGCTGATTCGGGATTCAGTAACTATGAACCGGGACTTTCACACGCCTACTCCGACCCCGAACTGAGAACAATGGAAAGAATGGACGATGAAAGAGATTTCTATCGCGGCCATCCACATCAACATCATCATCACCATCAGCATCACGGCGGACGAGGGCCACCACCACGAGAAACTCGTGCAAGAAGCCACATGATGAACGAAGAAGAGGAGGAAGACTATCATGACTACGACCAACGAGACACAATGAATAGAAATTCCCGATTCAGCAATCGGCAGAGAAATCGCGATCGTATGCGTGATCGGCACACGGTAGAACGTGAACGAAATATAGGCCGATCAAAGCAGCAATTTGATTCAACAGAAGACTTAGATTTACCCACACACAAACGAGCCCAGAGTGTTCGATCGATGCGATCACCAAACAATCCACGCGAAATGAGTCGAATTTATTCACAGACCCTTCCAACTAATGCCCGCGGGCGTTCCGTGCCAAATACTCCAAAGATACGAGCGAAATCGGTTGATCCTCGTTCGTCAGCTCACTATGAAGACGTGGACGAGGAAGTTGTACGAAAAACTCCAATTCTTTGCAATCGATATGCGATTGATGAACTTGACCGTCGGGTATCTAACGATCATCGTCGACAGAAAAACTCACCGCGGGCACAATCGATGCCGCGCCCAGAGAAAACTTACAACGATCCTCCCATGCATGCACCGAGCACACCACACACGCAGCGGCGTGGCTCTTTAAATGCACCGCCGCAGTCAAGATACGGTAACCGGTTAGAGCTTCCAGATTCCAATCCGATGCCTAGAAATCACACAAAACAAACACATCAGCACCACAGACCATCGCGATACGATGAATTCGACGAAGACTTCGATGAAATCGATGGTGGCTACGATGATCTTCCAATGCACGCGCCGAGAGAACGAGATCGACGACCTCGCCGTGGAAAACAACGTAATTTATTATTTTCATCCTTATGTTGCACATATTCTCGGATAAAATCTTTTTGATGTTTTTGTAGAACCATTGCCTCCATCGCCAAGAATTATGTCACCAATGGGGTTCGCGGTTCGACGTCAACCAAAAGCACGACCGGTCTACGATGATGACGATTCGTATTTCGAAGAAGAATGGGACTATGGTGATATCTCTCCGAAGGATCGGCCCGTGCCAATATGGTTGTGTGTATTTCTGGTCGTCAGTTATATCCTGGCGGGGGCATTCCTCTTTCATCAGTGGGAGAATTGGACTTTCCTGGATTCGGCCTATTTTTGTTTCATCACTCTGACCACAATCGGTAGGAATTTACTCCAACTTAGAGATGGGGTCTTTGAAAATCTCATCTATTTTAGGTTTTGGAGACTTTGTTCCGGCCAGAGGTGTCAAGGAGAACTCACACGAATCGATTGCACTGTGTTCGTTATATTTGCTTTTTGGAATCGCCTTGTTGGCTATGAGTTTCAATTTAGTGCAGGAGGAGTTCATAGCGAATGTCAAAGAAGTTGCAAGGCGGTTGGGGATCCTTAAAGAAGAAGAGGATGACGATTAAGCTGGCTCAGTTCGAGAACATATCCGGACATTTTAAGTTCATTCCGCGATGGATGTCTTAGGTTAAGAGTTGAGTTCTTTGTTATTAAAGGTTTATTTGACAAAGTTTGCATGATTTCGTAGAGCTTATTTATTATTGGACTGAAAAAGTAGGCTTTGAAGTTAAAAAACGACTTATTTCGAAATGGGCTCGTATTTGAGGTATGAATTAAGGGGTTCCTACAAGCTTGCTTCGAATACTGTGATATGGAACCATTGCTAGTATCCGCCATAAAATTGCTTGGATTGCTACATCACTAAACCCTTCTACATACAGAAGAACGACAAATAAACCAATTTTTCGAATTTTTTTTGGCATATAGGACGTGTAACTATTAAAATGGTATTTTCGGAAGCTTTCAAATTTCAAACACCTGCAAGGATGTCCTGTCATTCGACTAACTACCCAAATGTTTGGTTTCGAAAATTTGAGTCATATCGCCAGTCTTCTCTAGATACGCATGTCTATGATTTCCCCCAAATTTTGTCTAGCAAACTCTCAAATAAGATGGGTTTCCTCCGAACTCTCTACAATGCAGATGGACTAAGCAGATGTAACCAGGTGTCTGCATAAAATCCATTACCGTGATACCAGTGATACTGCATCGAAGGACATCTTTCCAGCGGAAGCAATCAAAAATTCCATTAAGGCTTCATTGTGAAAAATAAAAAGTGCTATTTTTTTTTATTTTAATTATTTTCTTCATTACAATAAAGCTATACTTCTTTGAATGTGGATTGTTTTTGGATATCTTGTAGAAAAGTCTATTTCAGTTCATTTGTTTTTGATTGTACACGACATGTGATTATTATTCTATTTTTTAAGCAATAAATTTACATTGATAAAACTAGTTCTTGTACTATCCATGTACATGATTCACCATTATTCACCAACTAGAACTGTGATTTGGTATGTAAAAAAGGAGGACTTAGTAGACAAAATTAGAATTTCTAATAAATTAAGTAAATTATGGCAGCAATTAGTGAGGTTAGCATGGATACATTTGCTAATCTGACACCGGCTGAACGACAGAAGTAATTTGCACAATCGGCGTTGTAGAATTTTTGGTAGTGTTTCATGACAGCCGACCAATCGCATAGACCCACTCTGCACCAGTCCAGATCAACTGGATTTTGACTAAGGAAGAACATAACCTTTTCGGTATCAGTGGCATCTGTTGGACAACTAAGAAGAAAAGAAGGCGTTGAACTTAAGTTTCAGGAGAGCAGCAAATCGATTGGCTTACTCAAATTTAATTGCCACCAGGTTGGAGGCAAATGGATCCAGGACACTAGTCTTCCAACGGCGATCAGCCATCGATTCGTAGTTGCTAGCTGTTAGTTCAACCGCATCCTTTTTCAGTCCTAATGCTGTGATCACCGACTGGATAAGGGTTGAATGAGCAAAACTCGCGATAGCATTTGGCACAGTTTTACTATTCAATTGCAGCAGCATGTCCTTAATAATTTCACATGGCAGACGAGAGTTCACCTCGGCACCGTAGCCAGATTTTTTGTAATACCTTAGGTCGTCGTAGTATTCCAAAACGGACAGTTGTTTTGGTGTAAATGCCTGAAATAATAAAAAAAAAAATTAAATCTTTGGGCGAAGTTTTTTATGAAAATGCCAACTCACTCCACACCATGCACTGATCCGATCGATATTCCAAGCTTGCTCATACCGACACATATCCCACATTAATTCGATGTCCTTAAAGTCCAGCGAATACTGGAATCTAAAAAAAAAAGGAAAAAATATTCTTTAAGGACCATTCTATGGTAATGTCAGCGGTTTATCTACCCAAGCCGGCTGGATATATCCGAAACGGTTTTCTTCATGAGATCTGAATTCTTGAACTTCATAAATTCTGTGTCGTTTCCATTTTGGCTATTGTTCTCCTGCCAATCCGGACAAAAGTCATATGGTCGTAATAGTGTATCGTTGCCATCTGGCTTAGATACATAAATATTTTGATAAACATTTGGTCCGAAGAGTCCTTCAGCGAATGCCTTAAAACTTTCTTCTGTTCTCTGAATTCCACTGTGTCGGAACTGCAATTTTTGTTATTAGATCATCTAATCCTTTGATGTTTTATTTTGAATTTTCTTACCAGGTAATTTTGAGGATTATATTCTTTGGTTAGAATATTTGGATAAAGTCGTTGGTATGTCTTCGCTAGCAGTTTTAGGTCTTCCCAACCCTTGAAGAAAAATAAATAAACTCAGAAAAGTTGGAACTTACATATATTTAAGACTTGACTAATACTATGTATTGTATGTACTACGCATAAAAAGATCACAAACCACTCATTGAAATAGATTGTAAAACTCTATTCCAGTGATTCTACAAAATGCTACTATTGGTCTTTCAGAATTACTGCCATTGCAAAACTGCCCTTTTCAGGGCACATCCTGATTATACAGCTAAGACGTGAGAATAATTATATTTAAAAACATTCAAGCCAGGCTCCAACTCTCCCTATTACACAAAACTTACTCCATTTTGTCAATTCCCATCATAAGAAGATAGACATAAGACCCCCGATATCCCGCTTGATATTCTATCAGCTGACAAAATTTGCATAACTAAGAAGTTACAAGCCTACAACTTTTGTTGAGCAATCTTCGTACAGTATAGACATTATGGTCGGCGAAAGTCTTCTTCAAAAAGATGGCTAACTATACCATTGACTAACTTCCCGTGTCCTCTACCACCTGAGCCCTACTCATGCATTTTTAAAAGTCGAAGAATAAAGCCGAATCCGCTAATGTCTATAATATCTGTACATAGGGTTGTTTTGTTCTTACTCTTGAGTACTGTCAATCATTGAAAAAAAAAGTACCAATAAAAATAAATTTGGGGAAGTTGTTATGTCAAAAATAATAAGAAAACAATAACTACAAGCGTCAGTTAATTATACTGATAAATCGAATGTCCGAAGATTATTTTCTCGATAATACTGAGGTGTGGAAACCTTATCTAATTCTTAGAAAAATTAGATAAAATATTCGACTTAGTTGACGATGGCTAAGTACAATTCCATAGAGAAGGATGTACTTTAAAATTATTGACTTACGTCATGGAAATTTACCAAAAAAATAGTTAATGCGTTTCGTATAATTTTAACAATAAAAGGTGGAGTCAATCTGGTTGTTTCTTTCGTATTTGAATTCAAAATTAAAGCTTTCTCAATCCGTAAAAATCCTTACCTGTGAGGTTAAGAAATTTTCCTTATCTGGTGTAATACTGGCATTGAATTTCCACGCTTGAATTGAGAAGAGATCCTCCAAGCATAACGCTCCAGTGTCTGGTTTTGTTTTAAGAACCTTATAGTTATTCACAACTTGATCTCGCAACTAGAATGAATATAAGTTTTTAGAAATCAAATTTTCAGATTTAAAAAAAAAAATTACCGCTTCAAGGTCGCCAGCTTTACCGATTGTCTTCGCTGAAGGTAACCTAGTTCCGTGTCTACTCAGTATCCATATTTTCGTTGGCGAGCAATCTAAATGGAATTATAAGAGGTTGAGAAGTTTTTCAAAGAAAAGTATGGATTTTTTTGTATCTTACTTGGTACTACCACATTACTTTCTAATCCTGTACCCTTTGCAATTTGGTAGGCGGTTTTCGATGTGAATTGACGAGTTTGCACTCGTTCATTATCTTTACCGAAACAGTATTCCTCGCAACATCCCTGCTGTGCGGATACTTGGTATTGACTTAAGACTAATATCACTGTGATCCAAAGTACGATCATTTCTGGAAAGGAAGAGAATAGATTAATATTTTAAGACTTAGAGGAAGGAATTAGTTAATTAAAGCATTAGAGGCAATCCGTTGGATTTTGGGGCATTTCAAAAAAGGACTGCCATTCAACCCCATCCATTCGGTAGGTCTTGAGTCTTTTACGCTCAAAAATTGAGTTCTACGAAAAAGAAGGATTGCATCATCAAGACTATGTTCCTTCTCAGCTCCACGGTCTTGACTATAGTGATGATTTATGTTTATTGTCTTACAGAAATATTAACATCAACCAGTGGATTCCAAGCCTGAAGAGTAGGTCAAAAACTTAGTTCATCCGATCATGTGTACAGTGCAAGGCAACAAGCAAAAAAGTATCGAGACTACTCAATCAGTTATCGCTTTTAAGAGAAAGCCGTCGTTACAAGAAATACATGTTAACAGTATGTCTTTCGACTTCTACTGTATTTCTAACCAATATCTGCAATAAAGACCCTATGACTGATATGAATAAATGGCTCAAAAGCAAGGCAAAAAGAGCCACTCTAAATCCACCCTACAAGAGATTAAGACAAAATATTTAGGTTTATGTCCTATAAAGCACGTTGAACTGGCGAGCTGTATAAAGTTGTCCCGATGAAAGCAGTCTTGAAGAAATAAACCTCAGCTAGGCTTGGTTTTATACTGTCAGAGGTTTGTTAGACTCTCATTGGACGTAGGATAGTGGAGAAAACCTTGATGTTGTCAAAGAATTGAACCTCGGACTCCTGTTTAGTATTCCCCGCATTAACCACTAATCACTCTAGAAGTGTGGATTTATTTCTCACCAAATGCTAACTTACTTCCTATATAGAGTAGATTCCCATACTTCATTTTCGTGATACGAATTAGATATTTAGGACACACGATACGATTTGTGAGATCGTCTGTCAAATTTGTCTAAATCCAAACATTGTTCGATATTTTAAGGTAAAGGTAGTCTAAAATACAACCAATGGTATCGCGTATAGTCAATTCAAGAAAAATAAAAAAAAAGGACTATCAAGTGTCAAAAGGAGAATAATTCGGAAAGTCACAGCAATATCGTTTACCTGGTTGCTTGCATGCGACGAGGTAGCTGCATATGTACACATGTTCAACGTGCAACAGAATCGTTTGGATACTTGAATTCGATCGGGTCTTGCTCAAAAGTACGTGTGTGTTCGAGAGATATGCAAAAATCGCGTTGTCATTGTTTTCAGACATATTCTTTATCGGTTTTAACCGGATAGAGTTAACAAGTCTTGTAGATTTCTGATTACTCAAATCCAAATGCTATCAACGAACTCACAAGCTGCGTTGCTAAACTAGAAGATTGCTGTGGGACGTGACTCAATACACATTTGGAGGGGAAATTTTGGTCTCCAAATTTCAGTCTGTTGATACGTTGCTGTCGTAAATGTGAACTGAACAATTGTTTGACTTATACTAGTTGGAGGAATGTGGCAGTTGAAAGAATTTTTGTTGCTGCAGCGTAAGAGATCTGTCAAATTTCGGAAACCCATCTAAAGCCCATCTCTAGTCAAAATGTGACAGTGCATGGTCGACAGAAAAGAAAGCCTGTTTTGTATACATCCGTATTTTACACGCGATTCGAAATGAAAGAACTTCCGAAACGTTTGTCAACCAAGTGTCCTTTAATCTTTCGACATGTCCCTTGGCACCATCATCATGAGAAGAGCCATTGTTTGAAATTCTGGAATGTGCTGGAAGAACAGTTTCAGTTTGCGTTTTGCGTTGGAATTATTGTTCTCCATTTTTGGAACATGCCGAACATGCTGTTGTCCACTTTAAGTTCGATACCATAAGGTACGAAATGTAATGAAAAAATTCTTTGTTTATCATAAGTTTTGAAAAAGTTTGTATACAGTCCCTGGATAATCGGAAAGTTTGTTTCAGAATCCGTCACCTTTCACTAAAGAAAAGATTTTTCAGTAAACTGGAGAGTAAGTATCCTCAGATCAGAAATGAGAATAATTTGAAAAAAATCCGTCTCATGCTAATCTCATTCGAAACCCTCAAATGAAGATATTCAAAATTCTTACTACCTACGCCCGCCCATCCACTCTGTGTCCGATTCCTTGAGAAAATTACTTCACCTAATTCTCTAATTAAATTTCACGATTTTTATCCAATCAAATACCTTCCATCCTTGCAATTTATTAGCACTAGCACCTTACGAATGGGAACACACAAATCGATATTTATGACAAATCGATCTTCACCTATGACTGTGACACGGTGGCGTTTCCCATGCAGCGCTAGCGTTACATCATTCCAATTACACCACCAGCTGACCCACCTGAGCTTCCTTTTGTGATTTTACTATCTCTGGTGGGTTATCAAATTCCGTGCTTGACGCCTGACAAATAGCCGCATCGTGGATATATAGGCGAAGGTCATCATCATCGCGTGTCTTCCTTGAAACTTAATTCCTTTTTTTTTTTGTTGTTTTTTTCTTTACGCGAGCAAAGATTTATATTACATTGACTTTAGTGGGCTTGGCTAAAACGTGTGTATGTATGTGGTTTCCATTCGAGTGATGTGTTATAATACTCATGTGCATGCTGTCAAGTCCGCCAATGGGAGTACCATTCGCAACTAGGTTATGTTTATACAGAACTAAGTGGCATACCCCATTAGATGGCGTAATTTCCTTACAATTGTCCTGGCATGCAATACTCTAGTGTGACGAGTGTTCTTGAAAGGCGCATAATTTTTCATTTCAATTCAACCGGAAGTTCGTTTCCTTAGCGCTATATCTTAAGCATGCTACGTAATTAATTGCAATTACTAACAACCATAAAACAAGACATAAGTCTGAAAAATATTACTTTTCATTACGGCTGGCGTTTTGCTTATCTAGAACATGGCACGATACTCGTAGTAGGTATGGCTGAAACGCGATCGCAAATGAAAGTTAAACGTCTGACACATGGATTGTGATAAAGTAAACAATACCCGATTCAAGTGGCGTTAAAGGAGATTATTAAAACTATTGAAATCGAAATCGATAGCTTAGTTATTGACGGTGAGGGGGATAATTGTTATTTATTTCCCTATCGGACACACTCTTTCTGAGGATGGTGCTGAGGAAAGTGCGTCACAACATAAAATATAAACACGTGTACGAGTGGAAATTAATTTTCTTTCGACTTGAGTGTGCGATCACATTAAATCGAGAAAAACCATTAGTTCTATTAATTCTGATGGTATTTGCAACCCCTTTGACGAGGGGGAATCTGTCCCACTAGATGGTGTACTCGTATGTACCCTTACTTCGGGTACTGACGTCTGTTTGTGGATGGGGTGCAACACTGATGGTGTCTTTCATGAGTATTTTCTAATGGCCCGGTTTACTTAGATGAGTTAATCTATAAATTTCACACTAATTCAATTGATTGCTGAAAGGAGTTCAGTGTCTGGTCTGAGTGCAGGATTGTATTCAAACTACTTTCTCGTAAATGAGTCCTTCTAGGTTAATGGTGCTATAAATGACGTTTACGAAAAGTGCTCGGATTGTTAATGTTTTAATATGAATCATATGGCAACGTTTCTAGGCAGACAGCAAGTGTGAGTGGTTATCTCAAGACTTTTTTTTGCTCGTTGGCAAGTTCTTGGAAATTTCAAATCATGGAGTGCCATACAATCACGCAATGCATCGAAATTCTTGAAAATAAAAACAAAAATTTCACTGAAGGTACGTGCTTTGTGAATCTTGAAGCAAAGTTATGTCATGACCGCTGCAAACATTTTTCGAGTCACTCTCTAGCCTCATGCTAATAGAACTAGTAAATGGTATGATTTATGTACGTATCCCGTTTGCGTATGACGTTTCGATATATTCCATCGAGGTATTCGAGTTCTTAGAGTTTTAACACATTTATCGCTGCCATTCGTACTGATCACAATCATTTTCCACTACCCGCCTTCACCGAACCGTGTATTGGGTAGAAGCTAGTATAATATATACCTCCAGCTTAAGTTCTCATGACTTCCCCAAATCCTATTCAGTAGCATGTAATGTCTTGGTTTTGCTTTCCTTACTTTCTTTTCGATTTAGTTGAGAATCTAGAACTAAACTGAGATTTTTTAGGATTTCTCAGGTATCAGAATCTGGCCCCCGCTTCTCAAGCTGAAGATAGGTAAATCCACAGAACCAAATGGCATATTTCCAGAGATTCTACTACAAAGCGGCAAGAACTTGAAGAATTGACTTTCAAGGTTTTGCTCAAACACGGAATGGGCCATTTCCAACTGAATTCAAGAAATCTTAAGTACATCAGCCATTCCTAAGTATAGAAAGGAATTTATCTGATACCAGAATGGCAGTAAACTTCGCTTAAATTTGTTGTTAACTTTTACGTCAACACTTAATCAAGATTTGACGGTTTTTTTTAAAAATTCATTAACCAGTAGGAATAGTGATGCCAAATCAGGATATCTCACTCCTTTCGCAGGCCTTTAAAGCAAAAAACTGTCTAAACCTGATTGACAGCAACCAAAAATCTTAAGTATTTCTCATAATAACAAATGATTGGCGGCAACCCTAGCCAGAACTTATACTTAATCGTGTAATTCGCACTTAATTACGAGAAAAGAAAAAAAGTACTACTATGTATCATCCGGGGAACTTACTAAAGAATAAAAGAAACTATTAAAAGTGGAATAATAATGTAGTACTCGTTTGTAGTTCTCATTCGCAAATATTTCACAATTCTAAGGTTAATCAACTTGACATGAGTCCGCGGCGCTGCCGATCCGTCTGATTGTTACC
The DNA here is from genome assembly GCA_963583995.1 of Xylota segnis. Taxonomy (NCBI): domain Eukaryota; kingdom Metazoa; phylum Arthropoda; class Insecta; order Diptera; family Syrphidae; genus Xylota; species Xylota segnis. The sequence continues at coordinate 44,121,365 of OY757238.1, forward strand.
TCAGTCGGTCGCGTTCGGTGTGTGTCACTATGCCATAAGTAATTTCCTTTTTTTTTTTTATTTACTTTCTGACATATTTTCCACAAAGACAATGCGGAGGGAGGGCTATTTCTATAATTTTTTTTCTGCTTTAAATGATCGCCATGGGGAGACTAGAAGACCAGACAAATCGTTCTGTTGAATGAACTATGGGGTAGTTGCTGGTGGATGCATGTGGTCTCCCCTTACACTCTAGCTGGCGCACACCAATTGCATAACACAAGGTTTTAATGTTTATGTAGTTGTTTACGTGTAAATGTTTATGGTAAAATGTAGTACAACCGTCAGACAGTGGTGTTTAGATGATGCCCCATTCGTAATAAACAAAGTGTTTTAGTTTTAGTTTGTTTTTAGCACAAGCCTTTATTTTATTTGGCTTGATGAAGATATAGGCAGACGGTGCAAAGAAACTTAGTTGCCACTTCCGACAGAATATGGTTGTTCGTGTTTAAGATAGCTTCGAACAGTTTCCTTTAATATTATTTTTTTTTTTCATTGGGTAATAAACTCTCTGGAGAGGTTATTGCTTTAAGGGCTGATGGTGGTGGTATCGAATTTTGTAGACATAAAATCGGATCTATAAATGACATCGTAAAAGGTGAAATTGTTTCCACACGTTGGGTCATCATTAAGTCGATAATGGTGTAGTTTAAGCAATTTGCAAGACATTTCAAAAGTTTATAGGTCATGGCTGAGTCAGTTGGCGTGGGGAGCTTGTAATTTGTTTGTCTGCTGACCCTCAATTTTATAATAGATACATACATATCTGTATTCCATGTCTGTGCTAATTTTTTCAGCCTCCACTAGTCTTTCCAGCGAAAATGATAGTTCGAAGATCTTTGCTTGAATTCAGCCTTGAAGTTCATGAAAATATTGAACTCCTTCATACAAAAATTGGCTAAAGGCAGATTATGGGAGAGGTTCTGTTCCAATCCTCTTCTTACGAGGTTTTCATCTTCGATCATTTATTTCATATACCTAATATCCTCCTAGTATCCTTTAAAGACTTGACGTATGGATAGTGTATATAGCGAGAAAGATAACCTATTCATTGCAACTGACAATCCAATCCATTCAGTCACGTCTATCAAGTAGACCACCTCCCAGCTCAACAGGATGAATCAATGCTGTTGACCATAAAAAATTACGTTAGATAGTTGCATAGCTAAATAACTCACCATTCGTTTACAGTGACCTTTCTCTTGTTGTAAAAGGTGTACCCTATGATGAGCAAATGGCATCCCAAGTCTTAGAAGAAGTAGATATAGCACTACCAATAGTCCTTGTTTTACTGCTGACGAGGGTAGGAAAGTGTAGTTTGTTGCAGAAATCCCCCGAAACACTACTACTACACTGTTAGCTATAAAATCAGTCACTACCTATACAACTGAGAACGATGTAGACTACTTTTTCAAAAAACTTTTGCAGCAGTTGTATAGGCGAGAAAGGGACTATCATCTATCTTCCTAGTACTTCTACAGCTTTAACATCAAAAAGAGGCATTGATTGCCCAAATCTAAGATTTCAAAACATGTCAATAAATTTCTACCGAACGTCTGCCTAGCAACAAGCTGCATTACTCATCAGGAAAAATCTCTATCTTTTTCTGTTGTTCTTCACTGTTTGAATTACTCATTATTCAAATGACGTATCACCAGCTTTCGCTTATCTGGGACGATAGAATGAAATACTAAGAACCTATTTATTAAGACCTTATTTCCTTAAACCCCCAGATAAGTACACGTACATAGACCTGCTTATATGTTCGATATTAAAGTATCTACAACCACTTGAGTGCGCAAAAATTAGCACTTGCCAAGTCAAGAGTTAAATGTGAAGATATAACAAGACAAGAACATAATAAAACTCTCTTACTACGACGTTGAACCCATTTGCCATTATTTCAGATAGTTTTTAAGAAAGTTCATGATCACTCGACGAGGGATTCGTAAAACTGCACTACGTGATGCATGAAGCATCTGGTTCCGATTTGCCATTGCATCTAGCAATAAAGACTATCTGAGTGCTATTTAAAAGATTTTGAGTAGAAATATAGTCTCTAACCGAAAATGGTTTGCAACAATTTATTAATATAATTGTTTGCTGCTTATAATGCTTCATGACATCATTAAACTCGATTCTAAAGCAGATTATGGTGAATTTTTATATCATTTAGATTTTTTTCTACTCCAGTGAGCGTCGATTCAATTAGACGGGTACGTGCTTAACAAGGTACTACGTATTTCTTCAAATAAATGGTTTTATGGATTAAATTTAAAGAACCACACTATTTCTGTGTGGGTAAGACACGTATGTACATTCAAATGAAAATGTATTCCTCACGGGCGACGTAACCGGCTAATGATTCGTGTCGAATGTAGGCCAGGGTTAAGACCAATATCCGAATGCGATTGCTGTCTGATTTCCTTAAACGTCTACATACGATTATATTTTATACAATTATACAATCGTATGTGCAATTTCAATAATAATTGTGAAATGCTCAAAAATTAGTATGACTTGTGGGTGGCATGTACAATTTTCAAAGACACGAAGAAAATGACATCGCGAGCTATTAATTATGGATGCAGTAGAGCGTATCTTAAAAGGATTTACTTTGTAAAAATATTTGCTTTTAAGATATTTTACATTTTGCAAGAAAAATCGGACATCTGTTCACTTAGAGCACGGTGTCATGCAAGTTGATTGCATAAAGATTTGCTTTAAATTAAATTATGTACGTTATGGGGGTTTTGTATTGGTACACTTCACACTCTTTACGAATGCAATATCGTCATATATCACCTCCTCTCCCTTAGCGTTTTGCGTCAAATTGGGAAAACTGAACAAAACTTGTGCCTATAAAGCACAGAACCAGAATATCTGGCTTGACTTGTGCCTCGAGAGGGTTGCATTAAGAGGGGGCTACCTGGCTCGGTGGGGTATACGAAACATTTTTTGGTTGAAAAATTTTCTGTCTCCATTATGATTGGAGAGGCATCAAGTCACACAGTTTGTGCCTATGAAGCACAGAACCAGAATATCTGGTTTGATTTGTGCCTCGAGAGGGTTGGATTAAGAAGGGGCTACCTGGCTCGGTGGGGTATACGAAACATTTTGTGGTTGAAAAATTTTCTGTCTCCATTATGATTGGAGAGGCATCAAGTCACACAGTTTGTGCCTACAAAGCACAGAAAAAGAATATCTGGCTTGACTTGTGCCTCGAGAGGGTTGGATTAAGAGGGGGCTACCTGGCTCGGTGGGGTATACGAAACATTTTTTGGTTGAAAAATTTTCTGTCTCCATTATGCCTGGAGAGGCATCAGGTCACACAGTTTGTGCCTATGAAGCACAGAACCAGAATATCTGGTTTGATATGTGCCTCGAGAGGGTTGGATTAAGAAATGGGTACTTGGCTCGGTGGCGTATACGAAACATTTTTTTTTTTTCACACGTTTTTCGGTTGAAAAATTTCCTGTCTCCATTGTACCTGGCGAGGCATCGGAGGCACGCAGATTGTGCTTTTAAATCACAGAACCAGAAAATCTGGCTTGGTTTGTGCCTCGAGAAAGTAGGACTAAGAAGTGGGTAGCTGGCCATGTATAATGGAGTTGAAACCATTTTTTCATACATTTTTGGGTTGAAAAATGTTCTGTCTCCATGATGCCTGGAGAGGCATCAGTTCATACAGTTTGAAGTACAGTTTGAAGGACGCTTGTGAAAGACAGAACCAGAATATCTAGTTTGATTGGCGTGGCGTGTACGAAACATTTTTTTTTCCATACATTTTTGGGTTAAAAAATTTTCTGTCTTCATTGTACCTGACGAGCCATCAGTTCACACAGTTGGTGCTTATAGACCAAAATGATTTATACTTTGGTGCACTCAGTTGCCAGTCATTAAACATTTTGGAACAAATAGTGTCATTAAAAGTAGATCTTAAGAACATTGTTTGTACACTCACTAGGTTGTTGTTTCTCGAAAATTTTTCAAACGACGAACGTTGTCGTTAATTTTTTTCAAAATTAATGAAATCTAGCTGACCTTGTTCAAGATCAAAAAATCTGTGATTCAAGTGTGACGCAAATCAAAAACTATTAGAAGCTCAAAATGAAAAAAAATAACGAAGGCAACTCAGCAACATTCTTACATCCAATTAGAATTCTTAAAACTATATTCATCTACGATACTCTACTACATATATTCAAAATTGAAAGTGGATGATATCATGCAATCACAATTAATTGGAGTTCGAAATCTATCGTATTTAACCCTGCATCCCAAATGCTGTATGTTACACTCTCTTGTTTTTTTTTTTTTTTGAAAAGAAGAAAACTTTCCTCCGGATAATGTTAATCTCTTTTGAAATTTATTGATTTATTTTTAATTTGTCTCAATTTTTGTTTTTTTTTTATGTCTATCCGAACGCCGTCATTAGTCGGGCCATCCTCAATAGGCATGTGTATCTCAAAACAATAGGGTTATTGCTCTTCTAAATTTTCGCCCAAGAAAAATAAACGAATAAACCTATCAACAAATGTTTATTATTTCTTTCTTTCTTCACTATTAAACACAAAAATACTAGCGTATCGCAGAAAATAGTGTTCGAAATTGAATATTTATAAAACACTGCCAACTGGAACTATTTTCGGATTAAGATTCTTAGTATCTTTGAGTTTCAATCAATTTGCTCTGATTTACTGAGGGTTAGTTGGCGGCGCAGCGTGTAAAAATCTGCAAAAGCCGAGCGACAGATGTTTTAATTTTATCGAAAACTATCTACGCAATTATAGAGTTGTAGTTTATGGTGCGTGTATCTCAAGTACATTCCATGCGAATATGTAATTTGAAAAATCTCCCTGGAACGCATTGGTTTCTTACGAAATGATGATCATCATCATGTGTGCCGAATAAAAGACATTCGTTCTACTCAAAAGGGGTCATTGTCAAACGATAGATTTCGAAAACACAAAAATTCTACACAGAAATCTTTTTTTTCTTTTAATTGGTTTTCTTCTTGTAATTTACAGCTTTGATCCCATTGGAATTAATTTATGCATTCGAGGGACTGTCAGTTCGACTGGTACCCTTGAAATTTTTCAGTCGCTTATCAAACTCTTTGTATTGCAACTGACCTTCGAATGTCAGTGATATCGGAAAATTTATTTTTCATTTTGTTTTCATTCGAATACAATCGAACTTATTGTTGATCTTTGAAGGAAGCAATGTAAATACTTAAGATAGGGTTGCCAAGTGCGCTAATTACAATCAGAAGTTACAAGATATGTATACTCTATCTCACTAGATTATATAGAAACGACTTAGTATTCGAAAAGGAGCTGACATAAAGGATTAGTGTCAGTTTAAGAGATTCAATAGTAGTCCTCCTGGAGTATGTTTCCGTCTTTCAGTTTTTGAAAGACTTTGCCACCTTGTGTTGGTCAGGTTGTTTAAGTTCGAAGTACATATGCAGTTTTGAACATGAAGAGACTAGTGTGCGTTGGGACCAAGTAGTCTGCTTGTAATTAGTTTACTTCAGAGAATATTACTGAGTCAAATCCTTCGCGAAGAAGGACTTAGATGCAGAGTTAATGGTCGCATCGCTAGTTCAGCTATTTCTAGAGATTTGGGGTCGAGCTAGTAAAACTGTCCATCTATCACTGATACGAAGAAAGTAATATTGCTTTTCTTTGTGGATAAAGGACAGAGGAAAATATAATTAGCTACAATACTGTATTGAGCACAAGGTTACATGTTAGATGTTAGAAAATTTTTTGACACAAAGTGACAGAGTAGGTAACTTGTCAGATCTGACAATATTGCAAAAGAAAAATTTGTCCAAAATATCTGACAATCGTGTGAACTACGAATTTTTATCTGACAATACTGTGAGAAGTCATATTGTAAGATCAGAAATCTGAATTATGAGAAATTGGAACAAAATCTCAGCACTAATTGGCTGCACATTCCCTAGAGAATGTAGTGCTTGAACCTCACACATTTATTCAATCAAATTTCAGACAAATAATCTAAAAAGAAAAGTTTTAGTATTTTTCATTATAAACTTTACGCTATTACCTTGAATTCAGGTAAAATACTTGTCACATACTCAGGGACAGTTAAACGACACTTGAAACCCTGGACTTCCCCTTGAATAATTCCATGACAATCACCCTGTTATAAATATAGTATAGTTCCTTTCAGGATATTTGTGTTTTACTAAACAGGTTGTTCTAAAAGTCTCAACCGTCCACGTTTTGTTCGAATATTAGAAAGAAATTCTTGAAATTCTTAAAGCAGAAAACTATCTTTTATATGTTCAGGTAACTTACCGCGCAACATTTTAATGCAGTTAATCACAATACTTCTTTTTCGCGGTAAATTAAATCACTTCTGTCTATTAGCACCCCAGACCGCTTTCATAAGCACATTTAAATAACTGCTGTCCTCATTTTAGTACATAGCAGTTGGTCTTAAGTACTTGGCTCATATAGTGGAACGTACTCCAATTGCCAAAGAAATAGTATACTACGTGCACATAGTCTAAGCTATTTCTCTACATGGCTTAGACGAATTTTCTGAAATAACTGAAAACATTAGCAAGATGACAAGCTTGATGGTATTGCAACCAAACCTGAGTTTCAAAATAAAGCCGAAATGTTTAGATATATTGATTTTTGTATTCACATGCTACAGATTTTGATAAGACTGACGTAAATGTAGACAGATTTTGAAAATTATACAAAAGGATTTTAAAAGTGTACAGGTATTCAAAAACTTTTTGTTCATAAAGGCAGATTCCCTCTGGTTAGAGAAACTAACCCCTCTTGCTGCCACCGCATAAGTAATCTCTTAGACCGAAAGGTTAGGGTTTTAAAAAAACTACAAGTAACCCCAGTTACTCATTGCAATTTGCAATTGTTTACAATAATACCGGCGCCTATTTCTATTGATTTCTTCATCAATGCAATCATTTTCACGTAATTGCTTTACGACAGGTGCTTTGCTCCGTTTCTACTCGTACATAGTGCATACATTCCTTTACCAGGGTGAAACACCTCTGGCTCTACGTGGATTCACACATGCGAGACCTGTGTACATAAATCCATGTTCGTGCTCTTAATAATTGGTATACAAACGGATTTTGGCCAGCAAATAGCAATTAGGGTGGGAACAAAACCAAAACAAAAAAAAAAGGTAAAACAACTTGTATAGTAGGTACACAAAATTGCATCTATTGGATTAGGTAAGTATGTATAATCAAATTAAAGCTTTCAAAACTGTAGAAATTATGAAAATAACAATAGTTTTTGTCAACCAATTGGTCTTATGTTTCGTAAAATAAAGTAATAAATGATGCTTTCCCGATGAACGATGTACATATGTAAATATCAATTGCCACGCCCATTTTCTTTAAAGAGTATTCATCATAAACCTATTGCCCCTTATCTGTGCAGGTTTAGGCCCGAAAAATCTACTCATTGGGACAAACTTATAGATTTCTTAGATCCAGGTAAAGGTTTTTCGAAGAACAGTGACAAGATGAGTACCTTTTTTGAGGTTCAGTGCCAGTTTATATTCCTTGAATCAGCTTTAGTTAGTCAATCTTGGTAGCCTTTTACCCTTTCACTAGGCTGTAAATGGCAGGCTTCCTAGATTAATAGGTAAATGAATCTGTAAGCAGATGTCCACGAGTATGGAACCTGTCCTTTATAAAGCACATAGTGAGCTACTGTTTCCTCACTGTTTTAACGAAAACGATTGTCAGAATTATTGAGCTGTAGGGTTTAAGCGTTTGTTTCGTCTGCTTTGTCAATTGTACCCTAACCCCTACGGAAAGTATCAATAGGTGGATCAGTATCTTACACCACCATCTTTATCGCATAGAAATCAAGGAAAAGAAGGTGTAAGAGGTTTGTAATCGCGTGTATTTTGTCAGACTCCGTTTCGTCTAGCATTGTTGAATAGGTATTTCCGGTCATACATAGGTTCCATACCTGCTTTCCACAGGCCTTTGTAGTAAAATATTATTTCACTCATCTCTGCTTAGTTTTCTATACCTCCTGATAGTTCCTCCTCAACTCGGAAATGTACATCTTTCACTTAATATACATAGCTTCTGGAGACAACTTGTCTGATCAGACACTTTGTCTGACTATAAAGGCTCATCACAGATTTTGTCAATATAATGTCCCAACTGTCATCGAGCTCCTTTCTAAAACTACGTACCTGGTTAGAACTGAAGATGAGTTTTCAAGAATATGAATCCGTACTCACTCCTTTCCAGGTCATGTAGGTATGTGTCACAGTTTTACAAACGTTGATCCACTTACATAAGTTGACGGTATGTTCTCGTCATAGCACGTACTGCAATGACGTCTTGATCGCTCGCATCTACAGGAACCTATCTATGACTAAGCGCATCAACCGTATGATTAAAAATTAGCCAACACTTCGGGCAGACAATTTAAAATCCATTATTCGTAATAAAAAACTTATAAATTAAAATTCTCATGTAAAACTCTCCGTTCATGACCATGTAGGTTACACGCCCGATATGTACAATCGATTAGCGTGGGGGGGACACAAATGTTAGAAGTCCAATAAATTGAATCACACTTATCAAAAGGTTCTTGCACTCTATGCTTAATATTTCCTTCCGTTCTTCTCTGCACACAATTCTAAGAAACAATAGGGCGCTGCAAGCATATGAAAACAATATTTTCTGCTCTCATACCAATCGAATGAATGGACTGCCATATTGTTAAATAGGGGACCGTGAATTATTTTCGGGCCCCCTTCTGTTAATGGCTATAACTCAAGGAGTTTTCCTTATCAAATGGGTGGGCATCATTGCCCTTTCCATCAGCGCCATCGTGAACAACAACAACACAACCACTATCGGCCTTTATGTCAATGGCGTTAACAACATACTGATATCCGCCGCAGACGTTTAAGTATTCCAAACGGGTCGTTCGAAAATGTTTTTTTTTTTTTTTCGTTGTTTTAGAACTACGCGTACGCGGTGCGGTTGTTGCGTTTGGGGTTAAATTTTATTTTTTTTCTTTTTATAGTAAAATTTATCGATGAAAATAAATTTGAGTTTTGTTTTGTACAATGTTGAAAAAAAACGTGCCGCGGTGTTGAAACTAACGCTCTTACCAAAGTGCATGGGTGGTGCGACACAACAGGCGGAGGATGCACCTTGGGTTCAGAAATCATCAATTGTGTTTTTTTTTTGTACTCTTCGATTTTGAAAAGTTGCCAAAAAAATAATCACTTTTGGGATTTTCTTTGATTGTTTATATTTTTCTTAGACTTTTCTTTTTCGATATTAAAATTTTATGGCCACTAAATGAATTTGTTTTATGGTAGAACTGTTTGGGAGAATGAATTTCGTTTGAGACCTTCGTCATTAGTTTTATTGGTGATGAGTATTGATGGGATTTGTTTTATGTTGTCGAGAGGCTAAGATTTAGGGGTGCCGCCAAATGACATCTGGTCCACCAGAAACGATATTTGTTTATTTTCCCATAGAAATATGGTTGGTGTTATCTGTGCCATAAATCTTTTCATGGGATTTGTTTTGTTGATGTTAGGGGCTACAGTTAAGTAACTTCTGAGATCAGTGAAGGACCACTCAGTTGATCTATGTGGAGCATAGCATTTTTTTATGAAAATATGCAGAAGTGAAGTTCAAAATAGACATGAACTAGTTTTAGGGGATCCAACTTAAATCTTTATTGGCTAGGAATGATTTGCAGGTTTCGAATGAAGAGTGATGTAACTGAGTTTTATCAAGACACGTTTTACAAGAGAGGAAAGAAAGGAACTTACAATTCAAAGCAAGATTCAAAAAGTTTAAATACTGTCCCCTCTCTCATTTCAGATGGTTATCAGTGCGGTATTTGATAAGAACAAGACCCAACAGAGACCCATTGTTATACCCTTAGAGTGTTATGCTCCATGATGATTCCACGGTCGAAATAAGTCCATATTCTTCTCGTGACTACACATTTTTTTTTTTACTTGGCGTAACAGGTCGATGGGACCCAAGGCCTAGCTTCTCACAACCATTCGTCTTTACACGAATGGAAGGGGCTACTGTTTAATGCCGTGTCCGAAAGGCAGTTTGTTTTTTTAAAAAGCTTTCTCAGGACACTTGTACGTACTCACCACTGAGCCATGGCTCCCACCGTGGCTACTCATGGAGTATCTAAATTTTGGTTCTTCTGTTTCAGAAGCCGAACTTATTTTAGTCAATTCGTTTGGCTTCTCATTACCTGGTATAGATTTACGTCCATGCACCCAGCAGAGTGTAACCTTGTGCTATGTATCAAGAACTCAGTCAACCTTTTGTCGACAGCATTTCATAAGTTTTGCCACTCTTTTCTCTTTGGAAATGTCCTTGTTAAAGGTACATTTCCTAGATTTCTTCAAGGTTGCCCAGGCCTATTAACGTGAGCGTATCGATCGAAGCCACTTTTCGTAAACTGCTACTATTTTCATACTATTACCATAAAGATGCCATGAAATAGGCCGAATTCGAAAACTCAAAATGTTGGCATTATGTCACAGTACTATCACCATTATATTGCGAACCCTTTCCGGGAGTATAGTAAGAATTTACTAAAAGCATCTCTCTCTTTGACGACCTCAGACAAACTGCATCTTTCGCTTCATTGAAAACTACGATTGGAAAATATCGTTGATTGGTCTGTTGATGTCTGTTTTCTGATACACAGCAGAAATCACCCCAACCTACATATATCTAAGCCTACCCCGATTTATGTAAAAAAAATTCTGGCAAGTAAGACCTTTTTCAAAAATTAAGTCCAGCACGCAAGCGTCTGACAAACATTCGAAAGTACAACTGTCATAAAAAAGCTTCTAAAAAAATGTTCTTCAGATACAGCAGTAAACAGTTCCATTATTCTTCAATTCATGTGAGGAACTACACGCACAACATGACTGGCTGTGAAAAGCTAGACTTTGAATATCCATTGAAAGCCTTAAATGGCCAATGTTGGCAGGTTTTGAACACTTGAACGAGTATTCCTTTCGTCGGTTTTCTTTTGCAGCCCACAAGTAATATATTGTAGTCTGTGTGTACACGCAATCACAATTTTTTTGTTTTTCCAAGCACACTTAAAATATGTTTTGAACTAACCAGTCTAGACAAATCCTTTTCAAAAACGGTGAAATATTCACCAATAAATTCATTACACATCCATTTAGTGTTCAGAAAACTGTGCCAAAATAATAAATGAAATCGAGCGTTCTATAATTTCCGAACCTATAAAACATTAAATGTGTTGAGGAATTGCCGAAAAAGTCGTTTAAAATATTACGCAATCATTGTCATATGATGAGAGTATAGATAGATATGCAATTTTTATAAAACAAATGAAAACGTAGTTGTACTTCATCTACATTCTAGTAAACACTCTGTTCGTTAATGGATTTTCTACGCTTCTCGAATACATAATATCGCGTAAGTGCTATTTGTTTTTGCACGATTCAAATGTACAAATCCACTACTAATTGCATTATTTACTACATAACACTTTAATAACAGATGTACATACATATATGGAGATACATATGTAAATATGTACATTGGAAGTTTGGTTTAATAACCTATAAACCGAGACTTCCTTTCAGGTTGATTGAACTTGGATTGTTTATGTCTCGAACGAAGAGAAATACAAAGCCCAAGTGTACTAATTATGCCGTAGTTACTTGTCTAATATTTCATTCCCAAAAATTGTAAATCTTAGCTTTAATCAATTCTCTACTAATAATAGAGATAATAAAGTAATTATGTATCATTCCAAATCAATACAAATTTAACTATATAAAGTTAAAGATATTAAAACTAGATTAGGCAATATAATGACCAAGATACAAAAGCTATTACTACCTACTTATGTGCTTAAGTATTGTTATCAGGTCTATATTTGATTTATGACACTTTTGCTTCTACGATTATAATTGTTTTTTATCAGAATGCTCGGAAATACATATTTATGTACATATGTATGTACGGATCTACCAAAATTTTACAGAATAACTTAAAGCAGGATTAAAATTGTCTTGGTATTACAAAACAACAAGACACGCTCGCTCCCGTATATCTTTATTATGGAGAAAATGCTGAATGCAGGTACTGTAAAAATCCAAGTAGGTAAAGGCCTGGCAGTCTTTCGGAAGACCTCAAAGGATTTCACTTGATTTTGTGAAGGAAATCCTAAGAACAGAGTTGGAACTAATACCTCCCGGTACCCATAGAAACATGCACCTTAGGTCCATGCCATTGAGCCCTCACGGGATCTAGCCCTTAAATTTTTAAATTGTATAATTTTTTTTTCGATAAGCTTTTAATGGTAGTTATACTCTCGGATGTTTGTCGAACGCTTTAGTATTTTATTTTGAACCTCTCGCTTGGTAATCAGAATAACTAACCACTAATCCACGCCCACCACAGGTTATAAAAACTCTAGCCATTGACGTTGTGAGAAAGACATGAGAAAATCGACCTTCTTGTGTATAGATAGTACGAGTAGATATGCACATTTGACAGATATTTCAGTCGTAATATACTTGAATCCATGAAATATGGCCATTTGACATTTATTAAACCGTTTAGCAATAAAAAAAATTCACATTCAGGGCATGTGTCACATCACAGATTAGTATTTTTTATGCGTTAGCACCATCTCTAGACATGTAATGTCATCTCTCACTTTAATCTGTTTGTAGTTCAATGAATGACCCTCTTGACCACCCATGACTTTCTTTTTCATTTCACAATATCAAACAATTGGTTTTTTTTTCTCAATTTGGACGCATAAAACAAAATATAAACAAAACTGACGTCATCGTCTTTTCACTACGAAGCCTACATACGAATGTATGCATGTATGAATGTAAGCCATAACATCTTAAATAAACAAGTTATCTCAACCAGACACCTAAACAGTTGTGTATATTGTTGATTTTCTATAGAAGATACTCCATAGATATGTAGAAGTCTGTAAGACAATACCCAACAGAAAACTCTCAACAGCAAACAGAAAAAAAGACACAAAACCGGTCTGCTGACTTAACCCGCCCTAAACGCATCTACATTTCCACAGAAGCCTACGAATGGCGATATGAGATACGAGGCTATCTAAGCTAAACAAAAAATTACCAGGGAATCAGATTATTAATCAGCAAACCTCCTGACGTTGCGACAAATTCTGCAAAGAAAAACTTGACCGGAAAACGCATAAGAAAACTTTACAACAATAATAATAAACATCACCCTGTCCGATGTTATGATATATTCCTCGGTCACGACTGATTTCATTGCATTCACAAGCTACGGGCAAATTTCCACAAAAAAAAAAAGAGAAAAAAAAATAAAAATAAAAAATTAAATAATATCTTTCCATCTAATATCCGATTTACATAACACCTCCGCCCTGTCCGATTGTCAAAGAAATATTAATAGAGTGGGGCGCTGAAGTCCCTCAAAAAATTGGTATCCGTGTCTGTTATTTTCCTTTCTTATTTATTTTTGTTTTGAACTTGAATTCTACACTTAAAATATTTTCCCATGTCACACTTTTTGTATCTTTGTTCAGACAGTTGGATAGAAACTAAAAATAAAACCACCAGCACCTGTTTGCTATAACATAAACTTTCGATCCATAAATATGAATTATTACTTTTTAAGTAAATTGCATAATTAATAAAAAAATATATATCTTTGTATGTAGTTTCGAATGAGATACTCGATTGGTGTAAAACTACTTGCTTGAACATTCAAATCGACTGTTGGTACATTTGTAGATACATCTATTGATTGCAAAAGTCATCATTAGACTGTGAGGAGACTAATTATCATCTTAATGCGATGTAGTTTTTTTTATTATTTATTTCGTGACACTCGAGTTATATTTAAACTTATCATCCAAAAACCTGTAATCACCTTTTATCATTTCTTTTTTGTTACACTTAGACGAGTATGTTTAGAATTTTCAACCGCAAATCGACTAACATTCGTTGATGCACCGAACTAGCAATGTTACATGCACGTAATTGAAAGCACGTTTAACTATTTACTTTTTTTTTTGTAAATACTGCGTAAACAAAATTCACCTCGAGCAAAAGTATTTTCAATCTATCGGATGCGACTGCTACCGGCCGTTATAGAAGAGAAACTGAAACAAGTTGATCGTAAAACGGCTAGAAAACTCGGTGGGAATTTGTTGGCTCGACAATGATGATGCAGTCAACGGTCGTCAAGGCAAATGGACAGAGAGGCGATAACCCCCAACTGAATTTACATAGAGAGAATGGCACCAAAAGAATTTTTTCTTCTTCTTTTTTTACTATTTCTAACAGTGGAACACTCAATCACGTATCTACAGAATGCTAGATGTCTGGCTGGAGATACTTTTTGGTTTCAGGGATGCCACTTGTTATAAATGAGGTATTTGTAAAATAAAATAAAAAACTATAAATGTATACATATGTATGTACATGTATGTATCTATCTACATATCTAAGCACAAGAGAATCAGTATAAACTGACGATGTGATAATTCTGTGGTGCATATAGTCTTAACTTAAGACACTGACCAGCAGACTTACAATAAAATTGGAGATAAATTCAAAGATTCCCTTTTGTTATAAAACAATATCCCATTGCACTACTATAGAACATCCAACGTATGTATTACCTATCTGTGATCTACCGGATCGAAATCAAAACCTCTACAGCAACCATCCATAAACTTGACCTTACACCCTATAGGGCAGATTAAAGGCGCTAGACTAGAGGGCTACAGACACAGGACACAGGAAAGTTTTGCCTCTGGACTCGTAAGGTATCGATACCGGTTTTATAGTTTGAGGTTTAAGATTACAAGGATGACCGAGCCTGCGTTTTAAGTACCAATTTACCGCCGATCCCAGAGAGCTTGAACTAGACAACTAGAAAAAGCGTTCCTGGGACTAAAGGTAGTGAAAAGCAGCCGTGTCTCAGGCAGAGACTCTTCACGGGTTGGAAGCTAGTTACGTAAGTAAGTAAGCAAAAACATTTTAGTCAGTAAAATCTTCGACATTTGACTCCCTATTCTGTATGTAAGTCGAAACAAATCTGTGCACTTTCAGCACAAGCATTGCCAAACGAATTTTCATGACATGAATGTGAGAAATGTGTTGTTATTTTTAATAAGTGGGATCCCCCGAACTATTAGCATCTGAGAGAAAAATAAAAACATTTCTGTTGAAGTTGAGTGTTTGCTTAATTTTTTCCCACTCAAACTTAATGCTCGGACATGGGGAAGACTTTTAATGCTTTATTTCTGGCATTAGATACTTTCTGTTGTTGATTGTTGTGTCGTGTGCCACACAATACGATGTATTTTGGTATTGTGCTGTTGTTTTGTTTGAGTATGATGTCTGATGTATTCTTTTACTGATTAGCTTAGCCATAGACTTTGCCGTGATAGCCTTGATGCACGTTGCCGGTGCATCGTTAACTGAGTAAATTGTAGGTTAGCAAACCATATCTCAACGCATAATTTAAGGTAGTAATGAGATGTTTTAGATAGATGGGGTGATTTGTATACAAACACACTACTCTTCCGATACATATGTATGTACATTTAGATAGAATGACGAAGTTACAGCGAATCATTTTATTAAAATGGTTTAGAGGTGGAATTTATTTTAAGGAGTTTTACGATGACTATAATGGCTTGAATGCAATGTTTAGCTTTACCTTATGTACTCAATCCGAAATAAAATTTGATTTCCAAACACAGGCAGGAAAAATTATATTTTCTTACAAAAAAAAGTAAGCAATAAAAGTTTTTTGAATGAATTTTTGTATCTGTTTGTTCTATCAGATACTCAAAAGGTAGGTACTTTATTAAGTTCTGGTAACTATTTGGGAAATGAGGTTGTACAGGTACTTATAAAGTATTCTTCTAGATCTAGCTATGGTTGTAGACCTATGAATGTTTGTGTTACTCCATTGGATGAGACAAAGCAAAATGCCTCGTAAAATCTTTCTCAGCTCTTGATAGCCTCATCCAAGACCGTTGAAACTGTAATGTAATGTTGGCTTAAGGTAAGTGCCTACGTAAACCTAGCTCTGGAGGGAATAGGAGAAAGTAATTACATACATTTTCTGAGAGTAGGTGTTCCCTTAAAAGTGGAATATGGTTTGAACGTTATAAGTTCATGCAATACTCCTAAGCTTGGTGAGAAGCAAGGCGAATTAGCAGTATAAACCTAAAAAAAGTCAAAAGTTGATGTTCAAAGAGTATGGCGGTACCTTCTGAAGGTTTTTGGTTAAATCAGGAAGAGAAACACTATTCGAAACAAATATTTTGGGCAAATCAGTCATGGACATGCTGAGTAAACCCGAAATTCAAATAAATTTTTATCGAAGCCCTTTCTTCATAGACTTAGTGTGATATGTCCATTACTCCCAAGCCAATTAGGTTATCTTCCAGAATATTATCATTAGCTTGTTTTACCATTGAGTATTACTGAGTAGAATGGATACAATCTGGAAAAGTTGTCCGAGATCCAAAGATTATCATACAAAATCTCCGACCTGATGGCAGAAGATTGTGGAGGATCTTATACCGAATTTCCTTACAAACATTTTGCTTTACTTGTGAACAGTATTGCAGCTCGTGATGTAATGCAGTATGTACTACACTCACCCATGAATTACGTACCTTTCTAGTTATCGGGAATTAAGGTATAACTTAGCACAAGCAAAAGCCAAACAGTGCAGCAAAAAGAAACAAATCCTTCTCAACACTCGTCGTGAACACTTATACTGAACGATTTCCGGAATCGCGATGAACCACTTTAAATACACGCTTAACATGAAAACACGGAAAATGAAACACCATAACTGATAGGAAACAAGCCCCACTCAATAGAAAAGCAAACAATGACACTGTATTCCTATTTATCTCTTTTTTTTATTGACAACAATGTAATAATAAAACTAGAGTGCACCAAAACACCCAGTTGCATGTCGACCAGAAGAAAATCACTATTCGACAGCAAATTATAATTAAATAGATCAGCTAAATGCAGTCGTTGGTATTTTACTCTTCTGACCTTCTTCAATGAAAATTTCCAGCGAACGTCTAAAGTCCCAATTCCCTTCGTCTAGCAATCTATAAAAAAAAGAAATAAAAAAAGAAAAAATGATAATTTCGAATGTAGTAGTGTGCCGCTTTAAACCTTCTACACCAAATCGTCTTGAGCGTAGTCACCTCCTGGAACATTATCAGCATACCCTCCTTATCAGTAGCAGTGAGCTTGGTGTCTTTCTTTTTCAATGGATTTCTAATGAATTTGAATGCATTTTGCAATTGCCATTCTGATGGGTTAGTCACACTGAAGAGATCATTGATTATTTGATATTCGATGGCACATTTAAGAACGCCCTAGAGAAACTCGATTGAAAGTGTGCTTAGGAATGAGATTGTATCAAATACCGTGTTCTTAACGACTGGGGCTAGTACAAAGGTTCTGTTGAATGCCAAAAATATGTCTGGGTCGACAGGAGATTGTGCCAGGTCCTTTAATACTCCTGTTATAGTAATAACAACCATTTTGTCCTGCAAAAGAATACGTTTCAAGCAAATAACAACACGAGATAGTTCTGATTAGAAACTTACATTTAAAATCGTCGTATCAGTGGTGAAACCAACAATATCATGTTCCATATTGGGAATCGACACCAAAGCTTGGCAAATCTCATCACATCCGCTGTGCAATGATGCCATGGCACGTGAAAAATCTGACATTTTCAGAACGTTTCTTGATAAATTCGAATACCGGGCGATCCGTTTCGAGGTATGAACATTAAGATTCGACAGGCTGTAGTTGCATGTCATCGAGAAGATCGCCTTGGGGTGATACATTTCTGCAAACAAACAGTCACTCGTTTTCACGCGAAACGCCAATACCAACCTTTCAAATTCAATCGATTCTCTGAGTCAAACAAAGGAAAATAATGATTCACAAATTGTTGCACCAAATCATAGCCATTCAGGTCGCAAAGGAAATTCTTTTTCACTGCCAGTGGTGTTAGCGTACCCAACTCAATGTTGTCCTATGAAGTGAAATATATATCAATCCTTGCTGAAACTTGAATAACACCGCTGGTACACCTACCAACTTGGTTAAATCAGGAAACAACCCCTTGGCCATTTTTATATATTCCGGTGCATAGGTGTACAAATCACAAAGGGGATTCCCATTTAAATTCAAAGCCTTTATGGGAAGTTTCTCGAGTTCCATAAAATCACTGAAATCTTTCAAATCATTATAACTCAAATCGAGTACTCTCAGATGTAACATCTGAACAAATGGTTTCGCGAAATTACAACTTCCAATGCGATTCTTTCCCAATCGGAGTTCGAAAATGTTCTTCGAATACCTATTGCCGGCTTGTGTTAGGACTCGATTTAGGACTTTTGGCGAACGCAAATTGATTTCAACCTTCTCAAGACCTGAAAATGAGCTGCACATAAGCACAAGTAGAAGTAATGACGTGTGTGTACAAACCAACAGCTGAATTGAAGTCTTCCAAGTCCAATAAACGATCTTTTGGAGTGAACCTTTGTGCAATGGCTCTAGCTATGGCTTTTACAGCATCCAAGGGGTCGCTATCGAAACTTTTCACTTTCATTTTCAATTGGATGTCAAGCTTGTCAGCGTTTGTATCTGGTCCGGGGATTTGGAGCTTACAGTCATTGACCAGGAACTTAAGTTGTTCGAAACACTCTCGTACAAGGAATGTGTGTTCGGTTTCTTCTTCCTGTAAAGAAGTTGATATAGGGATGCTTTCAGTCTCCACCCATAATTGCTTACTTTGTAGTTACAAGGGTAGATTTCACCTAACTCGGACGGTAGAGCATCAAAAAATGCATCGAGTAGTTCTTGCTTGCTGTATTGATTCTTGTTGGGGATCTGAAAATAGAAATATGTACAAAAAAAACTCAGTAGGGACACAATTGGACAAAAAAATGATCAATCGACCAATTGGCGGCTTATGTTGCCTTTTTTTAAACAATCTCTGACTAGTTCGTCACCAGGCAGTCCCCTATAAATTTGCACCCAAAAGTCTGACATTGTTCAGCAATGTCTGTACAAAACAGTGGAGGGATGCAAATCCTTAGGAAAGCATTGATTACCGTTATCGAATTCCAATCATCGTTGTTCTCGTATTTCTTCAGTCTATTCGGTTTCAAGGGATCAATTAACTTGCCCACAGTATCCTCATCATCCCTATCTGCCTGTTTGGGCATATTTCGTAGTTCCTCTATTGTTCTTCCATCCTAAAAGAACAAAAAGAATTAGCTTAAGCTTTTGAAATATCAACGTCTAATGTGCTTACCAGCTTAACAAAGTTAGCAAACAAATTCTTCATATTCAATGGATAGTCTTCACTCTCTGTCACTGGATTGTCGGCAAGAAATAGTTCGACTATTTTGATTTCTTTTAGTTCTTTGCAGATTCGTGACGATGAGTACAACTGAAATGATATTTCTCTAGAAAATCGCAAATTAAACAGAACGTTTATTTACCAGATTAGAGCTAACATCCAAAATATCAAACTCACAACCGTTGAAGACTTTCATCGGTACCAGACTGGTAATGTTATTGTTTTTCAGACGCAAACCATTCACACGACGGAATTGATCTTCATTTCGGAACACCGAACGACAAACCACTTCAAAGACTGCCCTATTCCTTAGGTTCACTACAATGTCACTAAATTCTGGAAATGTAATTCTAAACTTGAGTTCTCATTAGTCAGTCAAAGGTTCTACCTGAGTTCTTAGCAAACTCATTCAAGTTTAGAATGCCACCCTTTTCTAGGTTTTTGAATAGTCCTTCAAGTGCCTTCTCTATGCGTCGTGACGGAGAGATCTGACCAAACTTGTATTCAGCGACATTAAGGATAACTTCCAGCTTCATGGTACTTCCATTCGACATTGTGAGGTAAAGATTCTTTTGGAATAACTTGTCTAAAGCTGGTTGACATTGTCGCACAAAAAACCGATCAGTTTTTGATCCTTCCTATGAAGATTGGTTAGAATTACGTTCTTGACTGTATGGATTGTTCTTACCTGGTAAACCATGGGAAAGAACTCCTCATCGCCAATCGCTTGGAATATTGCTCCGAGAATTGCTCTTTGGGAGAACTTACCACGGTGATGGACGAGGATCTGATGCCAGACAAAACCTTGAGTCATTTGCGTCCGATCGTAGGTGTTCTTATTGATGTACGATACTGCGGCTTTGTAGTTAAGTGCGATGGGCTCGTCGTTGGGAAACGTGATTGTTTCCTCTGAATGGTAGAGGATTATCAAAAGGGAGAGCTCGAATTGTGGACAGACAGTTTACCTGGGGGCTTTGTCCACGACATGCTAAATGAGTTTATAGCTTGAACAAGTGAAAATAAACAAAAGCCAATCTAGTTGGAATTATTCTTAACTTCCTGCATTCAAACAAAATCGAGAAATGTCAATCGAAGGTGTGTTTGATTTGTTTTGATTGAAGTGGGATGGGTTTACATGTGGGAGTAGTATTATTTGGAACATGAATAAAATATTTATAAATATTTTGAAATTCTGATTTGCATGTTGGCTTTGGGAGCAGCAGCTATAGATAAAAAAATGTTCTTGTACTTTGCTAGAACCCGTCTTATTAGCAGGAACAGAAACACATTTGTCATCATCGGCGAATGAAACGGAAATACCGATTGCCATAGCAGCCACTTCAAAAGTTTGTTTGCCATTTGACTTTTCAAAACATATTCTCTATCTTTTATTTTGTAATTTTGCGTTGTTCATCTAATAAAAACTACTTTTTAACTATGTCCCAGCAAAATGTTGCAAATCCAAGCGAAGGCCAGACCCAGGTTCGTACATCTCGGCAAAATATTGCATATCCAAGTGAAAACGCACCTAAGGGTGGTAAGTCTCAGCAAAATATTAAATGGCCAAGCGAGCGTATTGCCCAGGGTGGTCTATTCCACATACCCAAGGTGGAATATAGCAAGGAAACCAGCGATTTAATAAAATGTGAGTTGAGCATACTTTTCCCAGAGGAAGCCTCGAATGTAAAACTTTCTTATAGTGCTCATGGAAGAGTCTAAATTGAGTATGCAAATTAGAAAGCAAATCAACTATCATTTGCGAAACGGGGAACCACTGCCACTGCCTCCACCGCCAAAGGCCCCAAAGAATATGGATGATAATGCAAGAGCTTTGGATATTATCCATAGAGCTCGTGTGGCTAAACGGAAGAGTCTTAATACGATTCTTGCTAGTGGAGCTTACGATATGCCTAAGTATGTATAAAAAGTAGAATTTCATTCGATTTTTTTTATGTTTGCTGCCTTTTATGTGTAGGTACCGTCCCAATCCAGATGGAAAAGTCCCATCAAATAAGGCCAAGTTGAAGTTACAAGAGGCAATGAGCGGCATTCGACATTCGGATGTCTGTTTGAAACCGAAGAAGAGGCCAGGATTAGTGGAGGAACCAAGTGATGAACCAGAAGATCTAATAAACGAATGTAAGTTGGATATAGTTGCAGGATTTCAATTCAAAGAAAAAATTTAGGATTCTCTTCAGCCTATTAGATTCTATATTAAAGAGCGATGCTGTTCTCTCCTGTCCAAACAAAGTCGAGGTGGATATTTAGCTCAATAATTTCGGCTTTGATTCTCCATTCATAATCCAAAGTCGGTTGTTATTGTAATTTTTTTACCGGCAAATTGTCTACCCGCTGGTTTTTGTTGGTCCCCTGGTAGAAGATCAGAAATGGATTCTACATGCATGCTTGCATTTCAGTTTAGTAGAGAAACGACGAATTTTTCGCAGTCCGTCAACCTGGATAGGAGAAGTACTTACCTTTTCCTTGTCCGTCTATGATCTCCATGCTTATTGTGACACAAGTATCATCACTGATTGAATCCCTATGGTTTCTAAGCAAGTTCCTCTAATCCTCTGTCAGTGTTTTTAAATGTTGCTTGATATATATTGGCTCAAAGCCTATTATTTCCCGCGTTACCTACAGAATTCAAGCTCCAGCTCATTCTTAGCTTAAGGTAGCCTCAAACGACGAACATGCTAGCTATGTTTTTCTCGTGTAGGAGCTGGTTCCCGAGCCGCTCGCTGTTGGCGAAAAATTTCGATTTTTTCGTGTTTATTGGTTTCGATGTTCGACGTGTAGGGCCATGTTCGCGAGCAAACTTAATTTTTGCTGTGAACGCCGCAACAACTTATGCTTCTTTATCTCACATCAACACGAAATGAATACTCGCCATGGTGTTCCTCGTGTAGGGGATAACGCAAACGAGCAAGTTCGGCAAGTATGTTCGTCGTTTAGGGCTACCTCTACTGAAGCTACGAAGAGTTAATTGAAATCCTTACGTTGCTCTCCATTAGATTGATATTTACATCATTATCCTTCTTTCAATTTCTAGTACTCGATCAGATAGCCGAACGTGCTGACTGGCTGGCCGAAATGGAAGAACTCGGCGAGGGCAGGAGATACCGTGAAGACATTCAGGGACAAATCGCCGATCGCTTGCGTCGAATAAAAATGCTCGAGAAGAAAATCGAATTGAAGCAACAAGGTTGCCGATTTGTGGAATGATCCGTCAGCAATAACAAGGCCATCTACCGAATTGCTTCAAAACTAATTTTTTTTTTTCTTTATTATTAAATTCCAATACATAATAATTATATGAGTGTGTGTGTAATCAAATACGGTTTTTGTTTAGATTTTCATCGAATAAATATATAGATGAAGAGATAAATATTCTTCGTTAGTATTAGTAATATATATGTATATACACAAAAAAATGAGACACGAAAATGCGTATAATTGATTGGCAAAGTTGACTAAGTTGTCCCGCTAAAGTTTCAGAGTTCCTCTGGTTCTTCATTTTAATAAATACACTTTTAAGCATAAATTAGAAATCACATATACATCGAATAATATAAATAGCGGTTGTACGCGCATTCTTAACCATCGTAAACGGTGGCGAGAATGCGCGCTAAGCTGGAAAAGATAGACAATACTCTCGGATAATTTTGGCCCTTTCGTTGGCGACGTTATACGGATAGTGGGGTGGTTAATTGATTGGCGAATCAAGTCAAAAACGCAATACATTTACTCCCTCACAGAAGGACGAAAAAAAAAAAAAAAACAACAACGACAATGCAGCAAAACAGTTCGATCACGCAAACGATTTTAATATGGAAAACTTTCTTCTTCGTCTTTTGCTTACAACTGGGGTCGCTGTTTAACATGCTGGCATGTGAGAGCGAAATTCGCCAGCTGCTTCGGCGAACCGATTCCGAATCAAATAGGAGCTGATAACTTCGGCGACTTCGTGTGGACGATCTTCATGAACGGCATGACCACAGCGAGCCAGCACTTGCATTTGGAATTTACCTAGAATAGAGGGTCTTAGAGTCTAGGTCTTGTTGCACTATTTGACTTACCTTGCATTTGGCCAACTGTTAGAGTCTTATCCAAACCATCAATGCTGGCCAATAGTAGCTGCTTCGGCACTCTTAAACTGAGGAATTTTTCACTCAACCCAGAGAACCATCCGACCCAGTATTTTTCTGATTTCGAGAGGTCAATACGCCATGTGTATCTAAAGAAAATTCATGACGTAGGACAGAAAGGGGAAAAGAACAAGTTCTTACTTTTTGTTTGCCTCGTCGTTGCCTGGCGCTGGTTTTTTGAATTCAATGCCTGGAGGTAATGGCGGCAAGGACGACGAAGTCGGGGATGTGGGATTTTCTGCATTTTCCGCAACTTCTTCGTCCTCGGATATAACCAATGGATGTGTAAATGTCGATGGTTCTGTTGAATCGTCGGGATCGTCTTGTAATGGAAGTTCATTGGTGGCGAGCTTCTTCGTTGCACAACTGGGAAATGAAGAGATAATAGCGAAGAGGAGGATAAGCATTAAGTGAACAATCCTGTCAAAATAAAAGACTAGTCAAACGGTACGCCTGCAGCCAATTACAGGCAACCTAGTCGAGCAGTTAGTGTGGTTTAATGTCTTTAATGTCTACCAACAGACATAGTGAATAAAATGGTAGGGTACAGATAGTGTATCAACTTGTCAGTAAGGTCCTCCATCGATCCGAGGGAAGATTTTATCGGATTTTAAAATAACGAAGGGAAAAAATCAGATTCTGCTACCATGTACAGAAGATAACTATCTGTTTAAGTCGTCACCTCATTATGAAGAGAGGGCTGATTTAGTAGCCACCGATAGAAAAACAAGGAAATTACAAGTAGTTAGACCAAAAGTCAAGAAGATAAGATCATTCATACATGATACTAGTAAAAGAAATCTATTTATAGACTCAAATTGGCAATTGGACAATTGGAAGCTCTATGGTACTCTTATTAAGTTTCATTAGCTGAGATAGCACGTCTTTATCGCGCCATAAAATTACTTTAATCTGTTTTCGTTGACAAATGTGTCATTCCACACCCACAAGGCACACATTTCCTTCTTACTTGATTATTTGGCCCGGCATAGAAACCTTGGCACTGTCGATGTTCCTTATCTGTCCACTGCGGATGCACCACTCGATAGCGTTCGGTATACTCTTGAAGTAGTTCGGTCGAGATCTCAAAAAGCTCTGCATGCTGGCGAGTGCCTCCATGGCAGTTCCCTCGACCACATCGATGACTGTGACACCCACCAGCGCCGGAATGAGTTCCATATTGGCGATATGCACTGCAATTGCGCCGCCCATTGAATGCCCAACCAAGTGTATCGGTGGGCAAGCACAGTCTGGATACAACTTTGCAATTAAATTGCCAACGTCTCTGCAAAAACAAAATTCAATCAATTCACTTGACACACAAAACAAACAAAAAAACACCTCCAAGTTGCTTACGTTGCTAAAGTTTCGGCTGACAAATCCTCCTCATCGTCGGTCACAGTGTCCCCGTGACCTCTCAAATCCACAGACAAACACTGACAATGGATCATGTGTGTTATTTCCACCTAAACCAGACACACACACATATAAGCAAACATATATTCGCATTAACGCATCAAAAATCTCTCCTCCTCAATCATACTTACGCAAAAGTGTGACCAAGTGAGGGCTGAGTACCCACCACCGTGTAGCAAGAGAATCACCGGGCCGGCTTTTTGTGGTTGGCTTGTGCGATAGACGCGAAATATTGTATGCTCATCGACTTCAACGTCTTCTTTCTCCGCAAAGTATTCACTCCATAGAGTGGGCTTGTAATCTCGTGACTTGGACTTCTTAAACGAATCTCTACGGAACGGGACGATAGAATGCAACGAAGTAATTATGCAAATTATTTTGTAAACACTTTCTATGGGGTGGTGAGATGGGTTATTAATGAGGCGACCACTGTACTTACGATCTTCCAATTCTGCTTCCGGGGATTGTTGGGGGTAGTCGGGACTTCATAATGGATCGCTGCAGATTGGACATTGTAAATTGTTGATTTTTTTGTGGTCTTTGATGGGAAATGAATCGAATAAAATGAAATCAAATCGAATTTTATGCTTCGAATAACTGCGAAATGCGAAAAACCTTGAAAGCCGCGTCCACTGTAACGAAAAAAAAATCACATAAATGTCAAACTTCGTTGACAGCCGACTGACAGCTGATTGTTGGTTTGTTCCACAAGGTAGCGCCTGTGGAACGTGTTTCGGGAGACTGTTTACTGGAGGAAGATTTAAATTTGAAAATATTAAACGTTAAATGCAGTCTGCGGACGATGGATTAGTTTTGGACAAGGAAGTGGAGTGTTCTAGGCAGAAAAAACTAACCCATCTTGTTGTACACATTAAATCAGTTTAAGTAATACTTTAGGACCACTGGATTGACAATAAGGAATCAAGAAAATAACGAAATTGTCAGGGAATCTCAACGGAGTCTAACGAAAGTACCTAAAGACCCTATAAGACACATAGTTACGCGGAATGTCCCAGTGTCCAGGGATCCAGCGTTAATGATTTTCCAACAACAATCTTCTCTATGAGATACAAATGACAAACAAATGACAGTTGCACTCGGTTTTTAATAAAATAGGACTTGATTGCCACTTGAATGTAGGTGAAGATACTAACATCTCCGAGGGATATTACTGGTAAAAATGACTGGACAAAAAGGAATGCTCAGATTGATTGTAGGTGCTTTTTGTATGAAAGTCAACCCAACTACCTCTCAAAGTGGCAAAATAATCCCAGTGTTTCAGACCGAGCATTTCGCGTCGGTTATGTGTAGGCAAGACCATGGCTCTTAGACCGATGGCCATCAGAAGACCACACCAAGAACCAGATTTCACGGGATAATGGAAAGGTAGCTTGACTGTGCTAACCACGACACACCGATTCCAAGAAACATGATATTTGGATGCTCAACCAGACAAGTAGACAGGGCATTGCAACTTTATGTCCAACTGGAAACCATCGGTCCGAATCTCGGCCCCGGAATTCAGCGTGACTGGTATGTCTACCAATGAAATTAAAGTACATGCCATCTCATATATAGACTCTTCGAAACCTCTAAAAATACGTATTATCCTTGGAGACAATCATTTCCAATATGACCGCTGTGACGCTCTACACAAATAGCAATAAGAAAAAGTTTCAAATAAGGTCCGTATGGAACGCTGATTGCAATTATTCGTATCCTGTGTATACTTATCTTTACATGATTGGAGAATCTTTCGAAAAAGTTTTTGTAGATGTTTGGAATCGATCACTAACCTCTAGCCTCTAACCTCGAACTCTCACGTTTAGAAATTTCGAATCTCTCGACATATGAAACATATACACCAATGGAAAAGATGTACATAGTTTAAGTTAATTCTGTCCAGTTCCACCCCGGACTGTAGCGCCACCAATGTCAGTAATTCTTCCCCTTCACTAGAACACCCATGCACTTCGTTCCAACAGTCAAACTCGCATAAAACTTCCCAACACTCATATTCCACACGATCCGTCGCAATGTAACACCAACCACAATCAGAATAAATCACCTCCAACTTCACCTACTCCATTCCATCCAGTTTTTCCAGCTTGAATCGAAACAGTTACCCAGTCTATTACCATCTCGCTCCAACCACCTTGTCGACCCTTTGACAAAGCGCGACCATTGATAGTTCTTCAATGTGGAAGGTGCCTCAGTGAATCGTCCGTTACGAATGCAAGTGCAAGTGTCGCGCGTGTGGTGTTCATTGTCGGCAGTGTAACACACAAAATACAACAAATACAACAAATCCAATCAAATAAATCCGATCCCAATCGCGAATCCCATTAATTTATCACAAAATAAGTGCATTCCTCCGTTTCCGGAGCGAGTTTGTCGTGTCTGCAAAGTGCATCCCCGAATCAAAAGTCTTCTTGGATTACTCAGTTCAGTTCCCCCGGCGTCCCCCTACGTTCCAAAGTGCATTTTTCCACCACCACCATCAACACCACTACACGATTTTGTGCGAGTTCTCGACGAGATTTTGTGCGTGAATTCCGAACTTCCCAGCAGGCCGAGGGAATCCATTTCCCCCGTGAAGTGTCCAGAATTTTATTAAATCATATTTGTGGAGTTTAGTGTCGCATTTCCGTGTGATTTCGTGAAATAACTCGCGTCCTACGTTTTCGCAAAAAAAACACATTCCACACAGTGTGTTCGGTGTTTTTCTGTATTTTTCGCGTGTATGTGTGTTTGCGTTTGAATTTTTTTTATTGCTAATTTGAAAAAAAAAATCGCTGAGTTTTGTTGTTTTCCTTACCTTGTGGCCGGTTCGACAGAGCGACGTGGATTTGACGGTCGGTCGGTTTGAATTTGGTGGTGGATTAGCCAACGGCACAGCAGAGCAGCTGCAGGAGGAATCTGCATCTAGTTGGATTCTGTTTGGATAAATCAAGCGTGGATTCTGATTGGAGGTAGGTTTGCAATCGAATACACTGTTTCTCATCGGTGCATCGATGTGGAGCACTGATGGATCCTCCATTTTTGTAGCTCTATTTGCCACCTTGGGATGGGAAGAAACAATAAGAACCGCAGTGTGCCCCTGCAGTTCTTTGTTTTATGCATCGCGGCGGCTGCGAAGAGAGGGAATAAAAGAAAATTGGAAAGATCCCTGCAGGTACTAATCTCTCACATTTTGTTCTTTCGTGCGGCGCGACTAGAGCTACGGCCAGCTACGGCAGAGTTGATTGCACTTCGGCTATCTGTTGTCTGCTAGTTGCTGGTGGAGCGCACAATTCTTGGGAAGACGATCGGTTTTTAGAGAATTTTTACACTCGAGTGTGATAATCGATAGACAATGAGCCGAGAGAATTAAAAATTTACTGCGAACCCACGGAAAATGCGTTAATTTTCTCGAGGAACCGCTCCGGTTGTAGTGAAGGGTACCAGTTCAACGGTGGACGTACGAATGGTACTTGCATTCATGCATTGGTACATTGCAACTGACGCGGAACAAGTGGTTAACTATCTGAAGCAAATGCATTTGTATCCAAGCAAAGCATTGAACTCGTCTCGTGGCGCCTAAGTTCTTCCGAACGTCGGGTTTGAAGTTTATTTTCATATACAGAGTAGTTGCACAGCGCAATGCTGCTGTTTTGTCTGATCATGCGTCAGCTATCAGCACCACAACTAGGGCGAACAACAAGTGTTCAGTTTTGATACTGCGCCTCCCTTGATCAGATGCTTGAAGTGGGTTGTCTGGCTAGGGATTTGGAAGCACACTATTGTCTCGTTTGCCTCCATGGCCTTCGAGTACCAACCGCCCTTGCGAAATATTCTTCTGTTTTCTCTGTTTTTGGTTTGTCACATTTTTTTGACATGACCCATGCGGTACCAATCCGAAGTTGGCATCAAAAAGGCTAGAATTTCAGTAACACTTGGTAACACTGCTTAGCACCGTCTGGTAAAACTCTGAACTGGGCTTTAACAAACCAATCTCTCTAGTTAATCCTGCCCTTCTCTACTTACTACTTGTATTTCTGAATTTGATTCAAAGGTTCTACGGTTCGCTCTACCAAGAGTCCGCTTTTGGTTGAGTCCACCCACCACCACCATAAGGTAGGAATGATCAAAGCCTTTTATAGAATAATCTTAGTTGCTCGGAATAAGACCCCACTACTATTCAATCCGCTTCTCAGTCCAAAGAAACAACGACTTGCTTTCCTTCATTTTATTTCTGTTGAGGGGTGGGTCTTTCTTAGAATAGCAGAGCCAATTCATTCAATCAGAATGGAATCATTTAGTTTTGGAATCTCCCTTCACCAACAATTTTTATAGAAGGCTTCTTTGTGAAGAAATTGGTACTTAAACCTCAAAATATTCACAGGCCAGGCACAGTATCTCACTAATGTTACCTCAATCATCACTTTTGCTTCAATGATTCCGTGAAGTCTATGCCAATACATGGTAAAAGATGGGTTGGTGTTGAAAGGTCTCTTGTATCTCCCATTTCTGTTCATAAAAGTTATGAATATTGCTTTAAAGATTCACCTGACATCTAACATCAAGTAACCAACGAAGCTTCTGAGGATCACCAACTGAATTCGGATGCTTTTCCCTTTACCAGGCAACGAAAAAAAAAACCAATCTTAATCAACTCTTTGATCGATCATTCCGAATCGAACCCACCCTTAAATGCCTCTGGGGAGGAATTCGCTTAACTGCGTTGAATCCTCCGGTTGAATCCTCCGTCGAGATGTCAAGCTATTGTTCTCACTGTGTTTCAACATTACCATCTTCGAAGGAGAGGTCTATGCTTTCGCACTAGAGAATACTACTGCGTTAAATCTAATCTCGCGAACAATGAAATTGCTGATCATAGGTTCTGAACCCTTCTTAACAACAAAATCGCTGGAACAACATAGAATGCTCGTATCCAAGTGAAAGGCACTCCAAGAAATGCACGAGTTTTACTAAAAGTTGATCGAAAGAAACTCTAAATGAGAACTTTCGTGTCAGTCATTGCTAATGAAACTTGGCATAGATCAGACTTACACCTACACTGTCTCCAGTCCGTAGAACATCTTTGACTGGCTATGAGATATTGGGGCCTTAACTGTGCCCTTAGCAATGGCACAGGATCATAAGTGCACTGAGGTGCATTCTGGTCCACTTTTGCACCTCTGCACTCCGCTGCTCCTTTGACTTTATCTCCATTAGTTTATAACCATTGGTTTGAGTTTTGAAGATAAAGTCAATGGAACGGCAAACCGGAGCAAATCGAAGAGTGGCCTTTTTCCAATATAAGTGTAGATATAAGGCCCGTTTGGCTTTGCCCATCTGTAGCTCTGAAAAGTTCCATAAATTGTACCACTTCCGAATTTTTTAATCTGGTATCACATGTTACAACCAGTAGAACTTACGTTTGGTCATTTTGTTAGCCACTCCAGTGAAATTTTTACTAACCTTCATCGCAAGAATATCAACATTATCGTCTCATCGTCTCAAACCATTTACTGAACATCAACGTTTTAGCCAGGTAAAGCTGGTAAACCTGACTGAAAGTCATAATTCCTATTATTTATGTTGCTTTTATTGTTCTCTGAATCCTTCTATCTGTGAGGCTCTTTATGGAGGATCCCTTCAACTAAGTCTCACTCAATTGAGTATAACAAGAACAAATGTTCCACCATAACGATGTCATAAACATACTGTCCAGCTGAAGTTAGCTAATTCCTTTGATTGGCTCTAAGGTTTACTCTATCCAACCAACTAACCCTGATTGAAGGTCCTTTTAAAGTCGGATTTCTTTATGATTCTTAAAGTTCTTTGCTTCCTTCTTCGTTCCTAATTCTCGTTCACGAATTCTATCACAAATCACCATCGCCTTGTCAGGTCTAATCTAACAAAGATCGCCCCGATCGTCAATAAAAATAAGGAATGGGTTCTAGGAACATCATAGTAATAGAAATCTTCCTGTGAAATGATGAGGTTTTGAAAAATACGTTCCACCAGCCTGATTCGTGCTATAGTAGGTCGCAGAAATCTGCTTGTTAATATGTTGACGTTGACTTTTAAACCTTCAACCGTTCTTTCAAACCAATCGTGACCATCGTCAGTCGTTTATCCACGACGACAGACGTTTTCCATGAAATATGCTTTTATTTTCTGCTCATTGCTACTCTCCAGTTCAACTATCTGCTTATTACTTTCCAGAAATTTAAAACTATCAAAGATTCTCAAGACTGCTATGTCGATTTATGTACGTAAGAGCGCTGACTGCTCAAACTGTCTGCGACAGTAGTTTTAAATCTATTTTCATGAATTCACTGATAATGACAACCATGGGGAACCCCCATTCCGTCCACCAATCAAATAGGCTTTGTATGCTCGACTGCAGCCTAAACCACCATTGTTTGCTGGTTCGTCGCCACTGTCAGTCATGATTTAATTGGTGCTGGCATGCACATACGAGTATGTTTTTTCTTATGGCGAAGTGAGCCTACCCGTCATGGTATCAAACTTATAGTTTGTTGTTCATGTATTACATGATAGACGCTTGGAAACCTTAAATGCGAGACCGAAGTTCTTCAGAAGTGGTCTTGGATGCATTATTGATAAGAATCACCTCAAGACCATTTTTTCCTGTTTGTGGAAATCTGTGTCTTCCCAACCTTCCCTTAGACTATTAACACCATACGTAGCTTGACGTATAATTGGTGCCACATGAGAAGACAGAACGCATGGCCCTTGAAAAACTTCCCACACTACCGCATTTTAATCGAACAGTTTATCAGCCCTTTCCGTCAATTTTTTCGAATTGTCCCCTTTGCCATGTCCATTACCGTTTCTCAGATGAGGGCAGCCATGAAACGAAATTAAACAAGAGCTCGTCCGTGACATTGTGAAAAGTCCGTCAAATTCTCCATTCGCAGCTCTGGTCGATCTGGTTCACTCACATTAACTTCCTGAAAATAAATATTTACCAATACCAGACCATCTGGTCAAATAAGTCAAAATTCCCCCAAAACGGTGTACACACAACGCCAGTAACTGACACCATCGCCTTGCACCCCCATTTCGCACTTAATCACCTCTGTATGCAAATAAAACATTTCCGCAGCTGCCTTCACATACGACCATGACTAATGGCCGCTAAACCAGTTATACATCACTCGAAGCTAATCCTTTGCGGTCTTTCACATTGACAACCGAACCTCAACTACGCATTCGAAAACCCGCGCTAGAACAGATTCCATCCATTCATCGTTGTTTAGCTTTCTCCCATACTTATGATTAATTTGGGTGCGCCATGTCATAAAACCAATCGAACAATGCCACTGAATGACTGTTTGTCATTACCACTCCATTGGTAGTCTCGACACGTCCCGCTGTCGTCCAGAAGCCGAGGGGAAATATGCCTCGAAAAACCAATTAGACTTCTAAAAATATTCCCCACGCACAAACGATCGCAACGAACAGCAAGTGATAAATATTTTCCCATGTGTTCCCGATAAAACAAATAAACTTGTTTCTTCATCCACATAAAACGGGAAAAAACCGAACTTAATAATAATTCACAGGAAGTTTAGACAAAAACCACTAAATGCTGTGGTTTTCAAAAAAAAAAAAAAAACAGTCTATGCGTCCATAAATCGAAATGAAAATGCACATCTCTGGCACCGGTTGTCTAAAACAACAAACATTTGAGACATTTGAGATGTACCTCAACCGGGTTCATCCATTAGGGTTCAGGCGATCACATGATAACTTGTCAACTGTCAAAATTAATGACACCACGTGCTGACAGGCAGAAGCGACGAACGAACGCGACTTCTCGGTGGACTTCATAAATCGAAGATCTGAGGCAATAATTGCCCTCTGACAGAGCGCGAAGGATCATCTCACTGAGGCCCACAACGTGTACTCCTCCACCGAGGTGAGGATTGAAATATGCTTCGGCCTCAATTTTTGATCGTGTCTCGAATCCAGATGGAGTTGGTTGTATTCGTAATATAATTACTGCTGTAGGTATAGTCGAAGGGACTGAGTGTGAGTAGAATTTAAATTCTTGCAAGGGCTTTGTACAAAGTCTGCAGAATTTGCCGGCCATCAGCATGAATACGTAATGACGATTCGAGGAAACACAAAGCAATGGTTCAGTGCTCTTTGCATGACACCTACAGCGGAGGGTTGTTCACCAGACCATTGAACGTGATTTCAAATTAAAAGGAAAACAAAGTTAAACAACTCTGTATGTGCGGATATTGCGACTTAGAAACATGGCGGAGGGATTGTGTTCCTTGTTGTTGTGGGGGACAAGTGTACACCGTCATTTCCATTCTCTTCTGTTCTCTTCTGAAAGTGCACTGCACTGTTCAAACAAGGACTGCTCGAAAACTAATTCGAATTCGAAAACCAAGACGTCACTTTGTTTTTAACTATGAGTCGGTACGACGGTCTGCACTTGCTATTTGCAAAGCGACGGTCAGTATCTTTTGAAATTTCGCTGAATATCTGAATAAGTAGGTTTAAAGCAGATTGGCTTTCACATTTAAATGGATAAAGTCGCACGGTTTCGGACTTGAGTTTTTGTTTCCGATACGCCATTCTACGCCCACCTCATCTTAGCAGGATCAATGTCATCCAGATTTTCAAAGAAATGGAAAAAATTTAAAATATCAGGTTTGATGATGCGTGGATCCGCGTGGGCATTTCATCCACATCGCCTTCACCTCGATAAGACGTATCGATTAGCTTACAAAACGCATTTTTTGGCTAAATGTTGAGAATTCAACAAAACCTAACGAAAAGCAATCCTATCTCACATTAGTGACAGGTGACTATCTGAAAACATGCAAAAATTTGTTTACACTTCGTAAATTGACATTGGCTGACTACATCTATTATTCAAATGCATTCACTTAATGTTGGGTACCTTGGTTCAAGTGGTCAGTGCGTGGGATTACGTGACAGCACCTAAATTTTCTTTCACGAGCGTGTCACAAACTTCTGCTCTATTCACCATAAATGTCAAAAATGACAGTTCAGCCAAAGTTCAATGTATAATGTGGC
This sequence comes from Xylota segnis, assembly GCA_963583995.1. Taxonomy (NCBI): domain Eukaryota; kingdom Metazoa; phylum Arthropoda; class Insecta; order Diptera; family Syrphidae; genus Xylota; species Xylota segnis. The sequence continues at coordinate 44,155,520 of OY757238.1, forward strand.
AAGGCATACCGTGTTACACGAAAATCTTGTAACGCAATCCACCTCACACAAGTCTTAGATAAGTCACAACATGCCCTTAAGATAAAAGTGAGTTTAGTCTGCTCATCTCCTGCGGTTTCTTCTTAATCCAATCGAATATCACTTACATAACTTGCGGTTCCACTTAAGATAATAAAAAAAAGTGTGAACCCTACACTCTAACCGAAAGTAAGAGTTTCCATTCAAAACGCATTCACCCGGACCCGATGCGTTTCCCTAAAAACCGATTTTCCCCCACAACACCAACAAAAAAAAAACAATTAAAACCACTTACAGCGCCGCTCTTCAGAACTATTCATTGCCACTTAAAAATGACAGAAAATCCCAAAATAATGACAGCCACACTCATCCTCATCGACAGAGAAATAAAATTCTCCATGGGAGACGCCGACGACGAAGAAATGCATACAATTACAACTTAATATGAGTATTGGCGTCTTGAGCGTAAGCGCCCCCCCGTCATCATTGTCAGCCGTTTCCGAACATGACCAATGTAAACAAGATGTCATCGTATGTCTTCGATTCGTAGGTATGCTCCGAACCGTGTATGCCGCACTACAATGACACCCAATTACTTGGAACAATTTAGCAAAGCAATTGTTCGAGAGACTCTCACTCACCTAACGAGAGTGCATCATCTGTCAACGACATGACATTATAAACCATCAGAAAATCCTCTTTCACTCTGTCGGGGTTTTCCACTTGAAACTGCTTATTTTCATCATTCAAATGTTTAAACAAAACCAACAATCACAGTCTTATGGGGTTCGGTTAGGTTATGCTATGACGAAAGCAATTTGTTGCCGAACACAGCCCAAAAACACCTCAAGTGGAATTTGCGCGCGAGCGTCTTCTAGTGAATGTTTCGTTGTGCATTGTTTTTCTCCCCTCTGCTGTCAGGTAGTATGCTTAACAACACTGAAATAGGCCCGAGGAGAACACAGGTGTAACTAATGATTTTACATTTGTTTGGACAGTACGGGGAGTTATGAAAGTGAGATGCTAGGAGAGATTTACATAATTAATTTTTACGATTTACCGCATAGCTTATATTTAATACCGGAATGGTATACTTACACGGAAATATACGATTCCCTTTCTATTCCCTACTTTCCAAAATGGCATATGTACAAGTGTTTATGTTCCAACAGGGAAGTCATTCGTACATATGGAGGCCATCTCTGGATGCAACAAATGTGTCAACTTTTTGACAGTTGGCAGAATCAGCGATCAGTCAACGTCAAACGAAAAGTAATACCAAATCGACGGAAAATAGGCATGTAATGACATTTAATGTCAAAGATCTTTAGCGAGCTAAAGGCATTGGTGATACAATGCCGAGAACCCGTGGCCCGAACACATTGCTGTGAGTTTGCTTTTCTAATCAACTTCTCATTCACGATTGTTTAACCTTTAAAGCAGAATTTTGGTATTTCTGGTCATTTCGAACCGACGGATTGTGCAGAAATTCTCTTCGTTGGTCTGTCTGATCGATGCGACAGAGACCTGATGCCCTCTTTTCGGGACAGGACAGGCACAGAAACAGGACAGCTTGATCGAGATGTGCGATTGAAGAATATATCGAGATGGTGGCTATCCAGCTCTGTGGGCAATTTTTTCACACTTTTTTTCGTTGAAAAATTTTCTGTTTCCAATCTGCATTTCGAGGCAGCGGCTAAGCCAGTTTGTGCTTTAAATGCACAGAAACAGAACAGCTGCCTCGAGATGTGTGATTGGAGAATATATCGAGATGGTGGCCATCCAGTTCTGTGGGCTATACAAAGCCCTTTTTTTCACACTTTTTTTGGTTGAAAAATTTTCTGTTTCCAATCTGCATTTCGAGGCAGCGGCTAAGCCAGTTTGTGCTTTAAATGCACAGAAACAGAACAGCTGGCTCGAGATGCGTGATTGGAGGATTTAGTGAGATTGTGGCTATCCAGTTCTGTGGGCTATACATAGCAATTTTTTTCATACATTTTTGGGTTTAAAAATTTTCTGATTCCAATCTGCATTTCGAGGCAGCAGCTAAGCCAGGTTGTGCTTTAAATGCACAGAAACAGAACAGCTGGCTCGAGATGCGTGATTGGAGGATTTAGTGAGATTGTGGCTATCCAGTTCTGTGGGCTATACATAGCAATTTTTTTCATACATTTTTGGGTTTAAAAATTTTCTGATTCCAATCTGCATTTCGAGGCAGCAGCTAAGCCAGTTTGTGCTTTAAATGCACAGAAACAGAACAGCTGGCTCGAGATGCGTGATTGGAGGATTTAGTGAGATTGTGGGTATCCAGTTCTGTGGGCTATACAAAGCCCTTTTTTTCACACTTTTTTTGGTTGAAAAATTTTCTGTTTCCAATCTGCATTTCGAGGCAGCGGCTAAGCCAGTTTGTGCTTTAAATGCACAGAAACAGAACAGCTGCCTCGAGATGTGCGATTGGAGAATATATCGAGATGGTGGCCGTCGAGTTCTGTGGGCTATACATAGCAATTTTTTTCATACGTTTTTTGGTTGAAAAATTTTCTGTTTCCAATCTGCATTTCGAGGCAGCAGCTAAGCCAGTTTGTGCTTTAAATGCACAGAAACAGAACAGCTGGCTCGAGATGCGTGATTGGAGGATTTAGTGAGATTGTGGGTATCCAGTTCTGTGGGCTATACAAAGCCCTTTTTTTCACACTTTTTTTGGTTGAACAATTTTCTGTTTCCAATCTGCATTTCGAGGCAGCAGCTAAGCCAGTTTGTGCTTTAAATGCACAGAAACAGAACAGCTGGCTCGAGATGCGTGATTGGAGGATTTAGTGAGATTGTGGGTATCCAGTTCTGTGGGCTATACAAAGCCCTTTTTTTCACACTTTTTTTGGTTGAAAAATTTTCTGATTCCAATCTGCATTTCGAGGCAGCAGCTAAGCCAGTTTGTGCTCTAAATGCACAGAAACAGAACAGCTGGCTCGAGATGTGCGATTGGAGAATATATCGAGATGGTGGCTATCCAGTTCTGTGGGCTATACAAAGCCCTTTTTTTCACACTTTTTTTGGTTGAAAAATTTTCTGTTTCCAATCTGCATTTCGAGGCAGCGGCTAAGCCAGTTTGTGCTTTAAATGCACAGAAACAGAACAGCTGGCTCGAGATGTGTGATTGGAGAATATATCGAGATGGTGGCCATCCAGTTCTGTGGGCTATACAAAGCCCTTTTTTTCACACTTTTTTTGGTTGAAAAATTTTCTGTTTCCAATCTGCATTTCGAGGCAGCGGCTAAGCCAGTTTGTGCTTTAAATGCACAGAAACAGAACAGCTGGCTCGAGATGCGTGATTGGAGGATTTAGTGAGATTGTGGCTATCCAGTTCTGTGGGCTATACATAGCAATTTTTTTCATACATTTTTGGGTTTAAAAATTTTCTGATTCCAATCTGCATTTCGAGGCAGCAGCTAAGCCAGGTTGTGCTTTAAATGCACAGAAACAGAACAGCTGGCTCGAGATGCGTGATTGGAGGATTTAGTGAGATTGTGGCTATCCAGTTCTGTGGGCTATACATAGCAATTTTTTTCATACATTTTTGGGTTTAAAAATTTTCTGATTCCAATCTGCATTTCGAGGCAGCAGCTAAGCCAGTTTGTGCTTTAAATGCACAGAAACAGAACAGCTGGCTCGAGATGCGTGATTGGAGGATTTAGTGAGATTGTGGGTATCCAGTTCTGTGGGCTATACAAAGCCCTTTTTTTCACACTTTTTTTGGTTGAAAAATTTTCTGTTTCCAATCTGCATTTCGAGGCAGCAGCTAAGCCAGGTTGTGCTTTAAATGCACAGAAACAGAACAGCAGGCTCGAGATGCGTGATTGGAGGATTTAGTGAGATTGTGGCTATCCAGTTCTGTGGGCTATACAAAGCCCTTTTTTTCACACTTTTTTTGGTTGAACAATTTTCTGTTTCCAATCTGCATTTCGAGGCAGCAGCTAAGCTAGTTCGTGCCTTAAATGCACAGAAACAGAACAGCTGGCTCGAGATGCGTGATTGGAGGATTTAGTGAGATTGTGGGTATCCAGTTCTGTGGGCTATACAAAGCCCTTTTTTTCACACTTATTTTGGTTGAAAAATTTTCTGTTTCCAATCTGCATTTCGAGGCAGCGGCTAAGCCAGTTTGTGCTTTAAATGCACAGAAACAGAACAGCTGGCTCGAGATGCGTGATTGGAGGATTTAGTGAGATTGTGGGTATCCAGTTCTGTGGGCTATACAAAGCCCTTTTTTTCACACTTTTTTTGGTTGAAAAATTTTCTGTTTCCAATCTGCATTTCGAGGCAGCAGCTAAGCCAGTTTGTGCTTTAAATGCACAGAAACAGAACAGCTGGCTCGAGATGCGTGATTGGAGGATTTAGTGAGATTGTGGCTATCCAGTTCTGTGGGCTATACATAGCAATTTTTTTCATAAATTTTTGGGTTTAAAAATTTTCTGATTCCAATCTGCATTTCGAGGCAGCAGCTAAGCTAGTTCGTGCCTTAAATGCACAGAAACAGAACAGCAGGCTCGAGATGCGTGATTGGAGGATTTAGTGAGATTGTGGGTATCCAGTTCTGTGGGCTATACAAAGCCCTTTTTTTCACACTTTTTTTGGTTGAAAAATTTTCTGTTTCCAATCTGCATTTCGAGGCAGCAGCTAGGCCAGGTTGTGCTTTAAATGCACAGAAACAGAACAGCAGGCTCGAGATGCGTGATTGGAGGATTTAGTGAGATTGTGGCTATCCAGTTCTGTGGGCTATACAAAGCCCTTTTTTTCACACTTTTTTTGGTTGAACAATTTTCTGTTTCCAATCTGCATTTCGAGGCAGCAGCTAAGCCAGTTTGTGCTTTAAATGCACAGAAACAGAACAGCTGGCTCGAGATGCGTGATTGGAGGATTTAGTGAGATTGTGGCTATCCAGTTCTGTGGGCTATACATAGCAATTTTTTTCATAAATTTTTGGGTTTAAAAATTTTCTGATTCCAATCTGCATTTCGAGGCAGCAGCTAAGCTAGTTCGTGCCTTAAATGCACAGAAACAGAACAGCAGGCTCGAGATGCGTGATTGGAGGATTTAGTGAGATTGTGGGTATCCAGTTCTGTGGGCTATACAAAGCCCTTTTTTTCACACTTTTTTTGGTTGAACAATTTTCTGTTTCCAATCTGCATTTCGAGGCAGCAGCTAAGCTAGTTCGTGCCTTAAATGCACAGAAACAGAACAGCAGGCTCGAGATGCGTGATTGGAGGATTTAGTGAGATTGTGGGTATCCAGTTCTGTGGGCTATACAAAGCCCTTTTTTTCACACTTTTTTTGGTTGAAAAATTTTCTGTTTCCAATCTGCATTTCGAGGCAGCGGCTAAGCCAGTTTGTGCTTTAAATGCACAGAAACAGAACAGCTGGCTCGAGATGCGTGATTGGAGGATTTAGTGAGATTGTGGCTATCCAGTTCTGTGGGCTATACATAGCAATTTTTTTCATAAATTTTTGGGTTTAAAAATTTTCTGATTCCAATCTGCATTTCGAGGCAGCAGCTAAGCTAGTTCGTGCCTTAAATGCACAGAAACAGAACAGCAGGCTCGAGATGCGTGATTGGAGGATTTAGTGAGATTGTGGGTATCCAGTTCTGTGGGCTATACAAAGCCCTTTTTTTCACACTTTTTTTGGTTGAAAAATTTTCTGTTTCCAATCTGCATTTCGAGGCAGCAGCTAAGCCAGTTTGTGCTTTAAATGCACAGAAACAGAACAGCTGGCTCGAGATGCGTGATTGGAGGATTTAGTGAGATTGTGGGTATCCAGTTCTGTGGGCTATACAAAGCCCTTTTTTTCACACTTTTTTTGGTTGAAAAATTTTCTGTTTCCAATCTGCATTTCGAGGCAGCAGCTAAGCCAGGTTGTGCTTTAAATGCACAGAAACAGAACAGCAGGCTCGAGATGCGTGATTGGAGGATTTAGTGAGATTGTGGCTATCCAGTTCTGTGGGCTATACATAGCAATTTTTTTCATACATTTTTGGGTTTAAAAATTTTCTGATTCCAATCTGCATCTCGAGGCAGCAGCTAAGCCAGTTTGTGCTTTAAATGCACAGAAACAGAACAGCTGGCTCGAGATGCGTGATTGGAGGATTTAGTGAGATTGTGGGTATCCAGTTCTGTGGGCTATACAAAGCCCTTTTTTTCACACTTTTTTTGGTTGAAAAATTTTCTGTTTCCAATCTGCATTTCGAGGCAGCGGCTAAGCTAGTTCGTGCCTTAAATGCACAGAAACAGAACAGCAGGCTCGAGATGCGTGATTGGAGGATTTAGTGAGATTGTGGGTATCCAGTTCTGTGGGCTATACAAAGCCCTTTTTTTCACACTTTTTTTGGTTGAAAAATTTTCTGTTTCCAATCTGCATTTCGAGGCAGCGGCTAAGCCAGTTTGTGCTTTAAATGCACAGAAACAGAACAGCTGCCTCGAGATGTGCGATTGGAGAATATATCGAGATGGTGGCCGTCGAGTTCTGTGGGCTATACATAGCAATTTTTTTCATACGTTTTTTGGTTGAAAAATTTTCTGTTTCCAATCTGCATTTCGAGGCAGCGGCTAAGCCAGTTTGTGCTTTAAATGCACAGAAACAGCACAGCTTGATCGAGATGTGCGATTGGAGAATATATCGAGATGGTGGCTATCCAGTTCTGTGGGCTATACAAAGCCCTTTTTTTCACACTTTTTTTGGTTGAAAAATTTTCTGTTTCCAATCTGCATTTCGAGGCAGCGGCTAAGCCAGTTTGTGCTTTAAATGCACAGAAACAAAACAGCTGCCTCGAGATGTGTGATTGGAGAATATATCGAGATGGTGGCTATCCAGTTCTGTGGGCTATACAAAGCCCTTTTTTTCACACTTTTTTTGGTTGAAAAATTTTCTGTTTCCAATCTGCATTTCGAGGCAGCGGCTAAGCCAGTTTGTGCTTTAAATGCACAGAAACAGAACAGCTGGCTCGAGATGCGTGATTGGAGGATTTAGTGAGATTGTGGGTATCCAGTTCTGTGGGCTATACAAAGCCCTTTTTTTCACACTTTTTTTGGTTGAAAAATTTTCTGTTTCCAATCTGCATTTCGAGGCAGCGGCTAAGCCAGTTTGTGCTTTAAATGCACAGAAACAGAACAGCTGCCTCGAGATGTGCGATTGGAGAATATATCGAGATGGTGGCCGTCGAGTTCTGTGGGCTATACATAGCAATTTTTTTCATACGTTTTTTGGTTGAAAAATTTTCTGTTTCCAATCTGCATTTCGAGGCAGCGGCTAAGCCAGTTTGTGCTTTAAATGCACAGAAACAGCACAGCTTGATCGAGATGTGCGATTGGAGAATATATCGAGATGGTGGCTATCCAGTTCTGTGGGCTATACAAAGCCCTTTTTTTCACACTTTTTTTGGTTGAAAAATTTTCTGTTTCCAATCTGCATTTCGAGGCAGCGGCTAAGCCAGTTTGTGCTTTAAATGCACAGAAACAGAACAGCTGCCTCGAGATGTGCGATTGGAGAATATATCGAGATGGTGGCCGTCGAGTTCTGTGGGCTATACATAGCAATTTTTTTCATACGTTTTTTGGTTGAAAAATTTTCTGTTTCCAATCTGCATTTCGAGGCAGCGGCTAAGCCAGTTTGTGCTTTAAATGCACAGAAACAGAGCAGCTGCCTCGAGATGTGCGATTGGCGAATACATCGAGATGGTGGCTATCCAGTTCTGTGGGCTATACAAAGCCCTTTTTTTCACACTTTTTTTGGTTGAAAAATTTTCTGTTTCCAATCTTCATTTCGAGGCAACAGCTAAGCCAGTGTGTGCTTTAAATGCACAGAAACAGAGCAGCTGCCTCGAGATGTGCGATTGGCGAATACATCGAGATGGTGGCTATCCAGTTCTGTGGGCTATACATAGCAATTTTTTTCATACATTTTTGGGTTTAAAAATTTTCTGTTTCCAATCTTCATTTCGAGGCAACAGCTAAGCCAGTGTGTGCTTTAAATGCACAGAAACAGAGCAGCTGGCTCGAGATGTGCGATTGGAGAATATATCGAGATGGTGGCCGTCGAGTTCTGTGGGCTATACATAGCAATTTTTTTCATACGTTTTTTGGTTGAAAAATGTTCGGTTTCCAATCTTCATTTCGAGGCAGCAGCTAAGCCAGTGTGTGCTTTAAATGCACAGAAACAGGACAGCTTGATCGAGATGTGTGATTGGAGAAACTGTTGACTTCAATGAATGTTTGCCATAGATCCTCAAAACTTTGACAGGAAAAATGACAAACCACTTCCGCCCATTTTAACGAAAGATTTATCATGCTATTGGGCTGTGTTCGGAAACCAACATCTAAGCTTCTACTCGTTTCTTGTAGAATATTTGAATAGAAGGCGTGAAGTTCAGCATTGGCAGCACCCTGACGAGCATAGACGAGCATGCTATCTCATGCATATTTTTCGAAAATATTCTGTCAATTTCATTGGAGAATACACTCTCCGGAGAAATGAATTTAGAGCATTGTATGACTCCACACACCATTCGATTTTCCATGAGCTTCGTCCTTACGTGGTGCTAGGAACCCTTATTTTGGTGCTGCCCACATATCATACTTCATTTACTTGCTTTAAGTGCGTGTGTTCATTCTTGACCTCAATACCTTTGGATCCACCCGATGAAAAATAGATTAAATGCCAAAAGTCATTTGTCGCCTTAACCATGACCCAACGCCGCCGTGCCTATCCCTTACGGCACAGAAAATACGAAAGCAAATACCATTTCCAAAATTGGCAGACGCCATTGAAACCAGGTTGCACCTTTCGGCGAGTCTCTCTCTCTCTCTCTCTCTCTCACTTAATTTCCACCTTGAAGTACCCAAAGTTACATAAAAATTCAATAACAGGCCTCACAGCGCAACCAGGTGAAAGTTTCAACATAAACAACTCATACCCGCACCAAAGTGTCTTCTAGTTCGTCAAGATGGGTTCAAGAAAACATTTAGCAGTCTCTCACCTAGTTTTGGCAATTTCCGATATATCGTAAACGTTATCGCCCGTCCAGAGGAGTCAAGAAGCTATTTCCATACTCAATGGGCTCTGGGAATATTTCATCGACTCTCAGTCGCACGACAACGATCAGTTGAATTAGGGACGCGCGCATCTTCTCTCAAGTACCTCGCCTAGACACTCTGTGAAAAGACGCACAAATAAATAAAAAAATAACAACACGATGAAGCAAAAATGAAAAAAGATGTTTGCCCAGCTTAAAGAAGTCAAAGCAGAAGAAGAAGGAAACGAAGGAAAACTCACAAAAAGAAGTAAATAAATGTTTACTCACGTGGAAGCAATGTTACGGCGATAATGGTAGATAACAAAAGAAAAAAACTATCAAAACCGAAAGAAAAACAGGTGAACATTAAGCAAAAACCAGAAGAAGAAGAAGAAGAAGAGGAGGAAAAATGAAAAACCTTGCCGCTATTTTCAACCAACGTACCACACGGTAATTTACCTCGTTCATGTTCACATGCTGCTTCTGCTTCTGCCGTGCTCTGGTCCGGAGTCCATCTTCATAAAAGTATCTGAGCACCAAAATGGGCACTTTGATACACAAGTTCATATCCAGATAATGTACGATAATTACTGGCAGGGGCTTATGCCTATCTTTGGATGAACTTCTTGTTTTCCGTGTGTAAACGGAAGAAAAATGTTTTCTCAATAAAAACACGAAACACTAAACAAGTGAAGGGATAAGGTTTTCTTTTATGAGCGCCCCGAATCCGATACATATGTCTTTGGTAGCTTTATCGCGTTGTAAATAAATAATGTTAATTGAAGATCAGCAAAAGCAAAAATTATTACTTGGAGGTGTTGCTTTTGTAGGAAACTTTGGGGTCCCCTTTGAAGTTTGGAGTGGGGTGCCGCAAGATGGTATGTAGACACCACTTTTATTACCAGTCATGTCACTACTGGATGTGGTGCCTTACAGTTCATTCGGGGCGGACCGTTTCACTCGTAATTTCACAATAAGTCACAGCAAATGTTTTCTGAAATTCAATTCGCCCAAGAGCCCAGGAAGTGCGAATAAAAGGTCTTGACAGCAACATCGAATTGGAGCCTATCGGGGAACCACTATGTTCTCATTCGATTTCCCAGAATGCTTACAGATGGATCAGTTTAAGACCTTTATATCGATGGCAAATATTTTAGTAGAGGTGGACGACTTTTTCTAGTTGACAACGGTTGACAAATGAGTGCCCTTTTGGCGAAATTTTGCAGTAAAACCTACTGTATTTCGATTGCTTTCTTGATGTGTTGCAACCTTCATAGGTGACCAGTGTTGTGTCCAAAACGAAAGATGACAGGACATACTGTCATTGTTTTGTTTTTCAAACCACTTGTCATGTACGTCCGTCCGATTTCGATTTTCAGCATGCCACGGTACCAATTACCATTGACAGTCACGTTGGCGTCTTTGTTATTTTCCAAAGAGCATGGGTCTACCCAAACAGCATACCAAACTGTCATTTTTTGAGAATGCATCGGAAGTTCTTGCATGACATGGGGATTTTCTGCTCTTGACATGCAAGAATTCTGCTTGCCCCCCTCAGTTGCTCATCACGAAAGATGATTTGGTTGTGGAATACATCGTCAAGTTGTTGTTCTTTTCAGAGTTTTCTGCGCTGTGTAGGGTGCGGAATGGTAAAATTCTCAATCTTTCAAAGATCCTCAGGTTCTGAGACATCGAAGTCTAGACACGTGTTGACCACGACATAAAATTTGTCATACAAGTGTATGTTTGGACAAAACATTGAAAAATCTATCTGTGATCTTTCTAACCCAGTCAGGGTGAAGATTCTTCTGAAGGCTACTACTGTTGATTGTGTCACAGTCGATGATGGTTTGACTCGGTAAATCTTAACTGAAGGAGCTCCAGCAACAGTCGCTCTGATAAGTGTCTGAAAGATCAAAAAGAAAAAGACCTCGATGGAGGAACGTAAACACAACTTAAGCCACAAAGACGGAAATTGTCAACGGTTTATTTAGACCAACTAAGAGATCTTCTCTTTGCATCTCTCGTGGGGAGCCCTGAATTAAGCTCGTTTGTGCCTAGGATGCAAAGAATCAGAATATCTGACTTCACTTGAGCCAAGGGAATGTAGATTCAGGATGTGTCTATCCGGTTCGGTGGCGTATGCGTAACCCATTTTTCCATACATTTTCGGGTTAAAAAGTTTTCCGTTTTCATCTCTCGTGGGGAGCCCTGACTTAAACTCGTTTGTGAATCAAAATATTTGACTTTAGCTGAGTCACGGGAATGTAGTTTCAGGATGTAAGCATCTGCTTCGGTGGCGTATGTGTAATGCATTTTTTCATATGTTTTTGGGTTCAAAAATGTTCTCTTTTCTTTACTCGTGGGGATTTAAAACAGCTTTATAAGCATCGTAGATTCACACCTGAAATTGGCGTTAGTCAAGTATAAGTTTATTCATCCCTTTTACCTTAAAAACACCAAGTCTGTGGGCCATTGTCTGAGGTAACCGGCCCAAAGAACGCGTTGTGACGTACATAAGCATTCCGCAGTTACATATAATGTGTGTATTGACATGTACTAAACAATCAGGAACTACTACTGCGTCTGGTAAATCAGTTTTACAGAAAACCGGCTCCAATTGCTTCATTGTTCCAACAATAGCGCCTGGAGTTCAGCTCCTTTGTTGCTTGCTTGCACTTCACAGATGTGCAACTCATAAAGCATTTGTTCGTCAAAAATTCAAGAGCACGAGCATTAAGTCGACTCTGTCCGTTCCGTTCCTTCTATGCAGCAAGTTACAAAAGTCATAAAACAAAATGCAATTAGTAGCTTGTCCAGATAGAAATACACCGCATGTACATATCTTGTATCTAAATTAACCACTAAATTTGGTAGGCGTTGCTAATAGTTGCATTCGTTAGTCTAACATTGCTTTCGAGGTCGTAGCACACTTTTCATGTGCTTAAGTTGTATTTTAATATTTTACAACTCATTAAACCTGCCACGCGATTCATTTAAGATTTCTAACCAGACCTACACTACCGTTCTGTACTCTATGCCAGCAAGCCAATCTATTATTGGCGTCGAAATCTTCTCATAGATGACTCTCACATCATACTTAAGTGGTTCGATGCTTTTTAAGTTATTGATTTAGTGCTCGTATACTGTTTAACGAGGCTTTTCGACAAAAGACAAGATTTGTGTTCCTTTGCCCATAAATGCTGTCGTAAATTAGTAATAGCGCAAGAAATAACAAGAAAACAAGCAGCCATAGTGGCCCAGTCTTGTTAAAAGCACGTGTCAACCTAAACAACATTCCGTCAACCTACAAATTATTTGATTACTTCATTCGCAGTGTAAACACAGTGAGCTCTATTCTGCACCGTCAAACACCAAATGCCAAACACAGGGGTGTGTTCGTTTAATGGATCTCCAAATACCGAATCAGCGTAAATAAATATTTATCCTTTATTAGTTTGGAGTGTTTGACATGGGATTACCCAATGACATTGGTACCCGTCTGAACCTCTAATTAAATTTGTCAAAACGTAAAGCGTAACCAGAACGAGTGCCACTTTCGTAATGAAATCTCAACATCTATGCGTAAATAATGTCATTGTGTCATGAGAATTCGTTCCAAAACTTCTTATCATCGCTTGCATGCATTCGAATATTACGAAACAGTTTGATAAGAGAAAACAAATAAATGTGTCGCGGTTTAAAAATAAACCTCACTTCGCTTGTGTTTGGCGAGTTAAGACCATAAAAAGTCCAAAACTTCACAGCCTTGAACGAAAACTTGTTCTTTGAAATTCCAATTTCGATGGTGACACCTTTCAGTGTGGAAGTGAATACGTGTGTGGCCAAAATGTAGAAAATAAATAAAGAAAATCTTTAATAAATAATTTCATCCATTATCACATCACACTCACAAGTGGTTCGCTGCTATAGCGATAAGCGATTTATTGAAACCGATAGACGCACATGATTGCTGGAGTGGAGAGGTGTATTTTTCAGTTTTGCGCCTTTTTTTTCACTTCTCGTGGTTGTATTTGAAGCCATAAATGCTATGAAGATGATGTCATTCATTCAAGAAGGCAAATCTTTTTTAAGTCATCACACGTATTAGGGAATGCAAATTGCTACCCCAGCTACAGTGAATCAAATTTGAAGTTTTACAATGACGTGTTCTCATGTCATCTATGTTTGACAGTTTATTTCTGATTCTGTCATTACAGTTCTATATGGCCATCCAGCGAGAGATGTCATTTTAAATTTCCCGCAAGATCAGGGTGATCTCTTGCTTCCATTCTCTACCAATATCTTTCTGCAAAATGCTACCCAATACCTGTAATCGTCTCGCAATAGATACACATGGATTTCAGTTACACATTCAGCTACGGTAGCGATGTTTTGAACTGACTTAGGATCACTAACCTGTCCAAAATGTTCAGTTTTATGAAGTAAGAACAAATTTCGATCACCACTTCAACACGTTGTGTATGAATTCATATCTCACAACCTTTATTTATCAAAAGTCATTGCAATGACAGTTGAATGTTGACAGTTCATCAATGCCGTCAAATTTAAAATGACACTTTTGGTTGGATGACCCTTTGGAAACTATCAAACTGTCAAGGTGGTTTTAACGTTTTCTTTATTATCAGATGTCAGCTGAATTCAGACTCCTCTCCTCACCATCAGAAAAAGTTGTGTTGAAAGTATTCAGCCCTATCGTATCCCACATTTGATGAGTTATGTACCAATTCAACACGAGAACTGAGTAATGGCAATTCTGAAGTAAATATTTAGCTAACTCGCGTTCGAAATAAACAATCTGTAATAATAAATTCACTATTATTGTGAACCGACGTGACATTTCGTTAATGACACATTTCTGCCGTTCTACTCCAGCTTAGACTGGTCACCATTTCTCACGTCTAATGTAAACATTGCTGCAACAGATGTAATTGTTGTTTGTGCTTTAAAAACTCTACATAGACACCTTTAGTATGTGGCGCAAAGTTTCGAAAACGGCAAAACCGTTCGAAAGATCGCAGCACAAGCTCTCTTAATGTTCTTGGTATGTGTCCAGATGTGGGACTATTTAGGAAAACTTCTTTAATTATAGATGTGATTGTAGTTACAAATCCCGTGACATGATCAAGAACTTATTCGAACACGAAGATCTTCGAAAACGCATGTCAAGCAACCGCTGTACCTTTTAATGTCAGTCATCCCATACAATGTTTGCGTCAGAAAGCATACTCGAATGCCCTGAACTTCACTTGGACTTGGTTATACCATTAAATACACAAATTACGAACGAACTATCCACGGAATAGTTTTTTTCCAGTTTAACTATTCACTTAGAATCTATCGTAAAAAGCTTAGAGCTCCTGTCATAGTAGTTCATCCTTCGAAACAACATTACGAGTTATTGACCCCAATGACGTGAGACGACGATGTAAACATTTCAACAGTGTGAACTACTTGTACATTGGACATGTTCACTTACATTCGAAAAGTAAAAGTGAAGTTCAAATAAACAATTAAACATCTGTCATTTTCTCTAAACATTCAATGAGCCGCTATAACAGATGAACATCAATTACGGTTCCCCTACCGCACTGAATGATTCCATTGTCAGAGGAGAAGATATTGTTTAAATGGAAGCAATTGATGTGTGCTCTCATGGGGGCTGGGAATGTCAGTGGTTACTGGTTGATGACAATGGGAAAGCGAAAAACAAAGCGGGGCGTAGTTTGAATGGTTTCGTATTATGAACGACTTAATCGCTCCTTGAAACGTTATGTTTTGGCGCCACTTTGAAATGACTTTTGACAGATAGTACCCCCTGTTATGTACTGTCAGCGGGGAGTACTTTCATTTGAAGGCAAGTTTGTCGCCATTAACCGGTTACAAGATTTGTTTATATTCAATGAATGATATTCAACCAAAATAAATATTTATAAGTCCGGTTAAGACGGAAATTTGTACGCTTCCGGGTTTAGTTATGTAACCTGTCCCCACACGCACATCAGTTTTCTTTTATAACACCCCTGAGCTGAGCCCTAAAAAATCTCCGTTAAACTTCAAACAAAGGATACGGTTAAAGTCAATGGAATACCATTCATATCAGAGTTTGGGTGTGTTGCCCACCTAACCAGGTCCTAAATAACCCAAAATTTACCAACCGCTGCTGACCAGGGAATGGTATCTATCGCATGAAATAGAGTCCAAAGGGGAGAATGGTAGAATGGTAATTAAAACCCACCACCGACAAGATATGCATAAAGCCATTTTATGGCAAATTTATTGAGCCACACCCCCACTTTTCGAGTGACACCGCACGCATATAGGGTACACAACAATCCCGCATGAATGAATTTTAGTTCTTCATTAAGTCTGTTTGCATTTCGAAAACCCATTTCGGACGACCTGCTTCTCCAGACGCAGCAACGCAAGAGGGAGAGCACACAATTTATTGTTGTCACAATTCTAAAACAACGATCTGATTTAAAATGCATCGACCACTTGTGAAGGCGCGCGACGGCGCAGCGCATGCAGGGAGTCCTTTCGCTTTTCAAACCGCACGCACGACAACGATATCTGTCGGATACGTATAGCAGTCTCATTGGTTTCCAAGTAAGCCACTCACATTTCGAGTGAGGCAATTAAAACGCCAACGCATTGGTGGGTACTTGACTCGTCAACAATGGCAGTAGATGACTGTTTTCTTTATTCCACTCTAAGCCGCTCACATGTGTTGGCTTTAATGTTTGGTAAACGCGCGCATGGAAAGACGCAACTATGAATGAATCGGATTCACCTTTCTTTGTGGCGACGTCGGCTTGTGCCACAAGTCGCAATGCCATTCAAAAAGCTGCATGCCGCCGCCATAAACGACAATGACGACGACAACCGTCTGTGCTTTCTTTCATTTGCTGTACCGCAGCTAATCTCTGCACTCCATGGTAAACAATTCAATTTTACGATTCCGTTGTTTACATTTTTGATGTGATGTAATGAGTTTGATTGACGCGCGGTGGCGGTTTGGTGATACCGCGGATGAGTTTTCATCATAATCAATGGCTTTGTATACAAAGTATCCAGGAGATGTGCGATACTTTGTTGGCGAGTCTTTTATTATCTCTTGGAGGAATTTTTTGGTTTTTGGTTTGTGGTCGCAGCGATTGAGTAATGGCTTGCGATTTTCGTTTTTTTTTGTTTGCCTTGTATGTGAATGTTAGCAAAAATTAAATATGCTAATTTGCATTGTGACCATGGAAGAGGGTCAGCTTGACAGTATTTATTGAGGGAAGATTCAATCGGTCGATCGATTTACTAATGAGCAGTGTGTCAGCGGAGAAGCTGTAAACTAGTTCTGACAGTGGACAATAGAAGGTATAATGTGACATTACTCAAACCGGGTAGAGGCTGTAGGTAATTAGTTCTTAGCATGGATAAAGTAGGAAACAACTTTTGTTAATCAAGAACTTGGTGTCATAACAACTACTAAATATTCATGTTTTGAGAATTTATTATCCGTTTTCCGGTTCTATGATCGGCTGGCGACTCATTGTTGTAAGTGGGTTCCTCGATTTATATTTTATAATGAAAGTAAGTAAGTCTGTATACCCAAAAGCTTTGAAAATGGGCAAAATCATTCTCATTCTCACACTGTTTTTACAGATTCCTGGTATGATATGGTAGATTCCTTTGTTCAATGAAAAAGAGGTGTTCCTCAGGGGTGACTATAAGGTCCCATACTGCTTAAGTTGTTCTCCATTCGTCTTACTGTATAGCTGGTCCCTACTATATGACGAAACGAACCATTTTGTTCACACATCAACTTGGTTCAATTTTTATAGGAGAAAATCCCTGTACTGATTGGCCACCTCTAGATAAACTGTGTAGCGACGCAGGGAGTCATTTAGGTCTCAAAGGGTATTCATCGACTTAAGGGTTCAACTTGCGACAAACTATTTTGGTGATTAAAACGCATTTAAAGCCTTTTTTTCTAAATTTCTGAAATTGTATGGTGTTGTGTGTATGTCAATCTACCTCGCCTGGTGGTTATAAAGCCTCAGATTTTCTAGAAGTACACTGGGCCGTGGCGATGACGACCACATTGTTTTTAAATTAGGAAAGACGAAACTGTGCTTGGAGCTCTGGTTTAAAGATTGCTTAACGCCAAGAGTATTACCACAAAATTTGACGATGTAACAGTTTGAAAACTCGTAAACTATGGGGTACCTCAGGGCGGTGTTGTGTCTCCTCTGCTTTACATTTTCTAATAAGGCACTGTCTTTTACGATTTACATTACAATTAATTATCCACCTTATGGGTGAAAGTATTTTCGGGATATTAGTGGACAGGATTTGGTAAAAAAGCCGCAATTCCCGTCCTTTAAAATACTTCAGATTTTTCTTGATGAATAGACTACGTTTTATTGAAATCAGCGTTTGGAGTCTTTTAGACGCTTGTCCACACGGTAATAACCGAGTAACGACAGGGCATAATATATGTATATAGGCTTGACGTTCTATTGATTCATTTTTTAGAACGTTTCGGTGTAGTATAGTCCCCTCTTCATCATGCTGTCAATTCCTCATCAAATTCAAGATACATTCATGTTGTGCGTCCTATATTTTTTTGTATAATTGGGACAGCTGACAGCTAAGTTGTCGGATGTTTGTCGAACGTTCGCGAGAAGTGGGACCATAAAAAAGCTTTTGAATGGCAGTCGCTTACATGCAAGCACTGTTCGGATATTATGTTTCCAAGGTAGATTTTAAACATTTGTGTTCGTTTACAAAACCATTCAATGTCCATCCGGCTTGGAATCGAAGACTCTCCGTGTTCTAGTGTAGGTATGTCCATTCGCTCTACATGTCCTAGCCATCTAAGGCCACTGATGCGTACTTTTTTGACAAGGCCTTGCTACTTAATTACCTTCTTAGGCCAAAGAAACAGTCACTGACAGAAGTGACTCTTCGTTTCGATCTCAGAGTTTATAGCGGAGCCGAGGTTGACGAAGTCCCTAACTACCTCAAGGCGCAGCTATCTATTGTGACGTTCTGTCAGATTCGTCTATGTTGTGCGGCCTTTCAAGAAGCCCTCTAGCTTTGCAAATTGGAAAAACCCCCATATCGTGTACTCATTATATTTTTACTGGTGATTGCTTACACTATTCACAAGGTTTGACAACAGGACATTCATCTCACGCTACTGTTCATTTTCTCGATTTTAAAGTGAATTTCGTGAGAAAAATAGACTGGCACTCGCAGAACTACGAGACTACTTCCAGCTGTTACACAGATATTTCCTCAAATTATCTGAACCTTCGTTTGAAACCCTAGGGCTCTTAATGATTGATCAAAACCGATTAAAATCTAGCTCACCAGCCAGCGGTTAGAGGAGTTTTTCTACATAACCAAGAGCAAAGCACTTACAATTTACTTATAAAACAAGTGATGGCCCTGTCCCTATTAACTGCTCTTCGCTTTGCTTCACACTGTAATTTTTAATGTCCACATCCTGAATAGGACCTGACGTTCCAGCCGACAAACATATTATAAACATATTACTTAACCAGGCACACACATATCACAGTAGGTATGCACGATTGAGTGCGCCTATCTGTGGACCATTTGTCCACGTTACTAGCTAGCCATCCATTAAAGTGCAATACACCCTACGGCTCAGGATACGACAACAACAAAAAAAAAAGAAGTTGCATTCCCCTTGCAAAGTGCAGTGCAGTGGTTACGAATTATTGGCTACCTATTCTCGTACCTTGTTGATCTGCATTCCTTGCTGCCAATTGCATATGTCGTTGTGTCGTTATATCGGCTAAGTCGGCTGTGCCAACTGGCAATTGGGCCGCATTCCACTTACCAATATTAATTGGCTTAAAGCAACGATAACATGTTAAGCGCTGAACGCATTCTCACGCACTTGAGTGATTGCAGTCGAAATTGAGTCATTTCGTGCGTACACCACTCTTTCTCTTTCACTTCCAATCGAATCGAAACGACTAACTGGAGAACTGTAAAGGAACCGAACTCGCAAACGGTTAACCATTTGGAGGTCGAATTAATCAGCCATTAACCATGAAGTAATGGCGACTATTTTGTGTGTGAGAATGTGCGTGTTGGTTATGGTCAGTTAAGTTAAATGCTTTTTGAATTTGTGTTAACTTGCAAAGTGGGACAGAGAGGGAAACAGACGTAAACGAGTAGCAAAAAAAAAAAAAAAAATGGTTAATAGTGGAAGCGGTCAGCGGCGCAGGCATCTTAATTAGTGACACGCAAAATACCAATGAAGATGAGAGGCGCGGGCTGTATTATGAAACTCGGCGTTTTTTTCTTTCATTTATTGTAATTCTTCTGTTATTGTTGTGCAATTCGCTTTTTTATTAGTTATTTGCTTGTGTACATTCTGAATCTTGAGTGGTTTGAGGTTAATCACTTATTCGGGGGGCGGAGTTTGTTGGGAAATAGCTTTGCAGTAATTGAACTTTTGTTTGGTGTTCAATAAGTTTTCGGTTTTCAATTATACCTTTCGTGTTACAAGACAGTCTTACATCTTGAGGGGACTAGGATGTGACTTGTGAAGCTTTGCTAACGACATTTATAACTTGCAAAGTTTTGGAGCAGCCACGCCCCCTTTTTAAATGTCATTTTCAAAGGATGTTTGGAAGCAAGTTTTCGGTCCTTTCATATGCTTGTCAGACGTTTGCAAAAGGGGATTCCTTGCTGTTTTCGGGCGAGCGAAAGCATTTGTATCTCCGAGGCAAGAAAGTTTTCGCAAAACTCGTAGTGAAGAAGCCAGAATAGATGACACTTCCCATCCAACTTACGCAAAGAGAGTTGAGCCTGGGCTTTTTTCGAGTTGCCTGCAGACCGAGATTTTGTTTAACCCAGACTCAACTAGTATGGACAAATGAGTTTTGTGGTTGCGACGGATGATGAAGAAGTGGTCATTACCTTTATAGTTTGAAGTTATTGTGTTCTGTGAGTTCTCTAATGATTCCATTTCCATAGAAAACAATGAAAGTACCTTTTCTTTCCCCTAAATTTGTTTAAAATAAGTCGAAGGAAACCATGCTCTATGCACATCTTTCCTTCTTTTTGTCAACCATTCTGTGTTGTATAGTAGGACTGGCAAGAAAAATGTTCTGTAAAAGTTAGAGACTAATACATTTTACGAAACCGAAGTGCAGGACTGTGCTAGTGTGATCCTTTCCGGGCTTTCCTTTCGGTCTGTCTGAGAAGTCCACACATTTTCACAGACAGAATCTTTTACATGACACTGAATATGGATAAATGGGGTGTAAGGAGCTGCCAATCCAATTCGTCCTTTTGTACTTTACCAATTCTTAAAACATCATCCTTTTACCATAACATCCTAAATGTTGTGTGCGTTCCAGACTAGGCTTCCCATCTCTTTATTTCGCAGAGCCTATGATAAGGATTACGTAAGGAGAGTCCCCGATATTCTTGAGCTGGGAGGCTGCCTAGGTTTGCCAACACTATACATATGTACATGGTGGTGGCATTTTGGTAAACATTTTTGGCTGATCTTTGATGAATTGACGCACAGTTTTGTTGGCCAACATGTTGCTCATCGTTTATGTCATCACGATCTTTTCTAATCCGCGTTTACCTCTCATAAACTCTGCCACGAGATACAAAATCATCACAATAAACTTGGTTTATCAATGGTAACGTTTTGGTAAAAGTTTTGCCAAACAAAACTTAATATTAACTCTTTGTTTCGATGTTCGTTTCTGTACTGTCACTTCCGACAGACAATAACTCAGTTTCATCCAAATGTCATGAGATTTTGATAGTACCGCAGTGACCCATGTACTTGCTTATAGATGGGCTCACTAAAAAGGCCTACTTTTGAAAAGTCCTGTTTGGTAAGAAATTTACAGATTTTTCACGTGTGCCTCCATCACATATTCTTTCAATCGTTCTTACTCCCAGGAACTGTCATAACTATGACAACTTTGGTGTTAAGGTATGGAGTAGGACTTTTTGAACATCATACTTCGTCCGCTCTAGGATTCCATTGTAGATCTTCTCAGACACAGTGTTCACATCCCGTCTAATAGATTTTGTGTGAGCTGACTGTTTTTGTACTGAAATGTGGCTTAGTTGCAGGGTGCTTTTAGGAGCCTGTCCGTCCTGTCAACTTCCAAATCTGACAACAAATCTTTGCCTTTTTCTAGATCACCCTGTATGCAAAAAAAAATGTAGTCTTAAAACCCGTCATGGTCTCTCCCTATTTTGGATTACGGAGAGTTGTACCTTCCGCTCTATGTTTCTATTTTTGGTCGGTGTCTCAACAGTCACCCTTTAAATCGCACCCCAAAATAGTCATCACATGCATCACCCATTTGCGAAAAAGGGGAACTATTTTCGCGCGCCAAAACAAACAAAGAAAGGACAAACCAAAAAAAAAAAGAACTATCTGTCACTTGGCCGCAAAATTCCATAGTTACTACCTAATAAGATAGAATAATCTCCTCTCGTTGTTGGAATGATATCATGGCAACGAGAGAGATACTGGTTTCGCAGGGTGTGCTGCTGCTGCTGCTGCTATTGCATACATCTCTCCATTTTGGATAAACGACAAAGTTCTTAAGAATTTCATGCTGAAAATAGAACTGGCGGACTATGCCATGTTCTCTAGAACTCCGAGAGGCAGAAGGAATATTTGCTGCAAAAGAAAACAAACGACATGCGGCTGCGTGTGTCCCTGCAGCTCCTGGAGTCGCATGTATCTAGACACAAAATGGGGAATTGACCGTGTGTGTACGACACGACTATGACAAGTCGGATAGAACATGGCTCTGAAACTGATTACCATATGTTCGGGATGCTCAAGAAATTCGTCATCGCAGCTTCCTGTTTCAAAAGGTGTAAAAATATATGCCGCCGCCGAGAGATATCTATTTTCGAGTTTTATGGCATTTTTCTACACACAGTAGGAGAAATGTGACGAAACTGAATAAGATGAATTGAAAGGGAATTCGAAGAGGAAGAAAAAAATTAATGACACTGGCTAATTTAAAAAAAAAGTTCTGTGGGTGCGTTGTGCAACTAATTTATTCGATACGTCCTCGAGGTAGTTGCATGATGAATGTTTCTTTCATGTTGGTGGGCCCAGGAACATATTTCAAAACCCCGAAATGTGCGGCTTCCTATGCAGCTGGAAATTAATTTCGGGAGAGGGTGGGAGTCCCATTTCCAAAGGAATCTCGTGCTTGAGTAAGATACATGGGTTCCTTGCTGGAAGTGTGTGTGTGTTGAAACAATTAGTTGGGTGACGCAATGGTGTTTGGTTTTGGGTAGGTTTGGGTGATCCAGAAAGGATATTGGGAAATCACCCGGCACTCCCACTGATGGGATGATAAATGAGTGTGGTTTGGGCATATCGATGTTATCGGCAAACGCAACAAATGATCTAGCAAATGGGTACAAGGGAAGGGACAATATTTTAAAACGCATTCTGTGGCGAAATGAAGATTGAATGGAACAAGATTTCGAAATAGTTGCCGGAAACAAGAATCTTTGAATTTTTAATGGAAATTTATTATTGGGTGTGTTTGGGAACATATGAGAAACAAATCAATTCTTGTTCTTTATCGATTCTTTTCGGGAATATGTCAGATGATTCTAATCTGGAAATGGATTCCCACTTAAGTGGGTTAATGGATTGGATGCATATTACAGATGGTTTCGTAATAGCCTCTCTCCCATTGAAGTCGACCAATTAGTTGTTTTTCAAAAATAGATTTTCCTGAACCATTCTCTGATCGGTTTTCATGTGTGGTTTTGTACATGCAGTTTTTTTTTTCCAAATATTTGGAAGGCCCAAGACCCTTGGACAGAATTCCTGAACTGTTCAAATATTTTAGAATCGACACCACCGTGAATCTGAGTCCCTTTACGTACGTAGGGCCCCTAGGATGTCAACCAATCGGACACGACGTACATTTATGCTACTGATAATCTTGTCAACCTTTTTGGCAATTGTTTCCTCTTCTTGAGTTAGTTACGTCTATGAACACTCATTGTTTTGCATTTAGTCGCAAGAAACTAGGTTCAGCTTTTGAAAAATCGTCCTCTGAGGCTTGTCTATCAATTTCAATCTCGGAGATCCTAGCATGAGCTAAGACACAAATATGACATTTCAGAGAGTTTTTGCTTTTTTGAATTATTTTGGAACTCGTTAAAGGGTGAAGGACGGTTCTGAAAGCTGCCTGGCTGCAGCTACACCAGCACAAAATCCAACCTTTTGATCTTTTTATTGATTGCTTACAATAAAGTCTGTCCATAAGGTAAAGCCAGACCAGAGCAGTATTATGTTATGGCAACCCCAGGACAAGCATTCTTGATAGGTTTTAGGCCAACCTAAGAAAATTCAATTCATGGTCTGACTCTTGAATGCTATGGAAGTTGCACCCCTGTCGACGTTCCAGTGTCTTTGCATCGAGCAGTATATTCATGAGATTGTTGCTGTAGCATTGGTCGCAAGATCCGAGAACTCCAAGGCTTAAGAATAGTACCTTGACACTTTCAGAGAACTGCGAGTACTTTGGGTGTCTTCGACTTGACACGTTTTTGTCAAGGAAGCTTCTTATTTTGGGCTTCATCTGAATAGTGACACCCTTGCTGAGTCCAATAGGTCACAACCTAAGTTTTTAGAAGATTTCCCAGCAGCTCACTCTTACTGCATCATTAGCCGAGGAACACTGCCTGACGTCGTAATTTCTTCGTGTATCTTCTGTCTGCACAAAAGTATTTTCAAAATAGTAATACAGATATATTCATATTCACAATTGTAGAGACTGGACTAAGCGAGGGTAGTTAATTACCGAAAAAAAGATATAATATCTCTAACATTTCAAAATGCATTACTAAACTTGACGTATCTCCTACTAAATTCACCAATTTCTTATCTGACGGCTGGTTTATGACAGTCACAATCGTTAACACGTCACAAATTAATGTCAACGCTGGGATTTATTTGACGTATCACAGCCCATTCCTATTACATATTTATTAAGCACCCTGTAATCTTGATAAACTTCAACTAAATGACTTGTGTTTTTTTTTTTTTATTCCACTTTCAGCTGCATAAAGGAGTCAAGTTCACGCAAAAAAGGTAAGCACTTCACCGGAAGTTAAAGCAAAACCAAAAAAAAAGTACGAACATCTGTTCGGTTTCGTGGGGTCATAGGTTTAACTGCTGTCACATTTAAGTGGTTTGAGAATTACCAGTTGAAATACATACTCGTATGCAGGCACACAGTGCTCGTTCTATTTTCAATTGTCAATGATTAATGACAGCCACGCCATTTTGAGCGAAAGTTGTTTTTTTTTCTCTTTAATTAGCGAGGGAAATCGCCGAATGTAAACACAACCTGACAGGCTAACTCAATTATGACAGAACAAAAAGATTTTCCCTTGTCTCCTTTTCAAAATCTGTGTGAAAACATCTATAAATACAGCAAATTTTTCTCAATCGGTTGGCTTCCAGCTACCATTTAATTAGCATAATTGGTAGCAGAAAATTAGTGGTGAACCATGGCACACCGCACAGAAGACAGACAAGATAATCGTGTGATCTTGCTGTCGATCTTGGGAATAGATACGCGATCCAACGAAAAATCAGCGAAAAGGGAGACGATGGTGGTCTGTCAATTTGGTTTGATCTTTCAAAAGTGGGTGACATAAATCAAAAAAGAGGTCGAAAGTCATATTTGACAGTCACTGTTGGTTGCTTAACACGATTGATAGTCCATAAGTCGTTTCAAGGTTATGACTGTCACTGTGACTTGAATCACAACACAAACACTGGACAAGTTGTGTTTGTTTTGTTTACAGTATCGCGCAATATAATATGTGTCATATTCTATGGAATTCCTGGAAAGTTTCTGTCATCAGTTTATGTTAAAAATTGATTTTCCTAGAAGTCAACACAGTTCACAGCTAAGTAAAAGTGTGACCAATCATGTGTCGGTAAAGCAACCATCATCCTTCCAGCAATCAGTACAAAGAGTCAAACGTACATATGTACATACATATTCGACTTCATAATCCGATTTAATTTTCCGTAGAAAATGAGGTGAATGTTTTCCATCGAGACCAAGTGAGAGTGAAATTTAATCGATATTTTGTAATAGATTCATGGACAAGAAGCCCTTTTAAGGTGGTCAGGTATTTGTTTTATGCTTTTTTTTTTCTCTTTTCTCGGGTCTGCACTTTACCGCTAAAGAAAAGTAGGTAGCGTTCACCTAGAAATGCATATGTAACATATATGTGAACTTGCACAAGAAGATAAACCTAAAAATATCAAGTTATGTGCCTGTCACCACTTTCTTACCAAATTTGTAAGAAAATTAAGGCGATAAACTATTAAGCATTAGGATGCGACCATTCCAATGCGTCGCCATAACTCACGCACGACATACACACGACGCGACTGTGTACACGGTTCTGTCATCTGTCAAAGACTAAATTTAAACATTTTTATAGTTTATGTGTTATGGTATTTGCTTGTGTTTGGGCATTGGTGATTGGTGGTGTCGTCGTGCTATATTGGCTGTCGGTTTTTGTTTTAATCTTCTTCTTCTGTCCGCTTTTTTTTTTTTTTTTCTTTTTCTGACATAACGCCATAAATTGTGATTTCTTCGAAATGATACTACTGTCAAAGTTGACACATAATAACTTTATAACTGGAAGTTATGCACATGCACATAAAAATTAAGCAGTATTCCTGGTAGTAAAGTTAATTTCAATTAAAATTTTGTGGAGGTGGATCTTTTGTAGAATTTAGAAGAAGGTAATAAATATTATGTTTCCAGTGATGATTAGCTGATTAGCGGTGGGTGTCTTTAGAATTGGGTTATGTGAGGTATAAATAACTTGTCGACGGCACATATTCTCACGTCGCGTTGGTTGGGTGAAATCAGAGACGGATTCTCTGCACGAACACATGACAGACAGACCAGAAAATCCTCAAGGTCTGTCAGTTTTGAAGTGTTCTTGCAGGATCGAGAGTAAGGGTTGTGAAATGTTTGAAGACGATCCGCAAATGTCGAATTTAATTGACGTCATTTTTGGACTCAAGAAACAAATTGTCCAAATCCTACTTAGCTTATCTGAAACTTGTCATAAACCTTCCAAAAGTTTTTAAGTGGAAAATCCGAATGGTTTCAAAGTCTCTTTAGAGCAAGCAGTTCCTGCAAGATCTATGTGTCCGGGCGCCAAACTGGATTGGAATAGACTATTATCTATTGTCTGGTCTTACACTCTGGCACGATTTCCAGATCGTTAAAGTTCTTCCGAAACAAGGACCGATTGGTTCCTCTGTGAGCTCTGATTTGGGGATTTGTTGACTCTTTCAGTTCAGTGAATAGAGCCATATCCGTTCGTGCGCATGTCACTAGTTTTCGGGTCTCAACTTCTGAGCTAGCACTACGAAATTTCAAAAAATGTTTAAATTTTTCCCCTTCAACGCCAACGTTTTCATAACTTTACTATTTTGTAACAAATCGAACAATTTTATCAAGACAAACTATTTAGATATTCGATTTCTCTACAATTCGTCCATACATCAGTTTTTGGTACGCCCACTTTTTGGGGGCGTTTTGATCATAAAACAGCTTTTTATGAAATTTTGCAAGTAACATCCATAAACGTTCGAAATTTCAAAAACAAATTTCTCGCTTCAAGTGAGATCGTTCACTGATGCTTATACTCCTACACGTGACATATGCATAATTGGCTGACCAGGTCCCCAAATGTTGTCATTTGGCTGGACAATGTCGTCACTGCCCGAGAGGCTTTCATGCCTCCGTATGTCATGCGTAGCTTACGTGTTCACTTCGAACGCCCTCGGAACTTAATGTATGCCATCAAACACAACCTACCAGTGACCCTTGAGGTACTCAACTTCTGATTTCGCACAACTTTATCGTGTCGCACTGAAGGGTCTGTCTTTGAAGTAGCTTGTTACTGTTCTTTTTTGTACAAAATTTTGGATAATTTGTTAAGCCTGTACGACCGAAGGCTTGTCTTCCTTCGAAATGCAGACTAGTCGTTCCCTAAGTGGGCAGAATCGAGAGCAGATACGAGGAACGCCTATTGTTTCCATAAACCAAAACTACAATCCAAGTCATCTGCCAAAACAAAGATCTGTCAAACTGGCACTTGTCCTGTCATTCTCCAGTGACACTAGTTGTCTAGTTTTACAACTATGACAACAAACTGAGTTCGTCTTACGCAACATTTCACACTCTCTCTCGATTTCCTCACTTCAATTTCGAAATTTCCTTGTGTGGTCCGCCTTTAGCCGTTATCGGGGGTTTTTTTCTTTGTGTGGATTTCACCTAAAGCTAATCGATTTCATAAGCTTCTTGGGCAACGCCGTAGCCTCTGCCATTCCGCATCAAACGCGTCGTCGTCGCCTGACAAAGTGGCCACTTGTTAGCCATGTTAGTCGAAATCTCGGTAGCGAACAGGAAAAACTGATTACCTGATGACGACGACGGTTTATAGAGACTCATTAATCATTTGCACAATTAGCCAATGTGCACCTGCAGTAGAAATTGTATAAATTGGCAGCGGTGGCGGCGGCGGGCATTACATAACCCCCGCCAGAGCTTGCAGCATGGAAATTCCTTTCAACTTAAAGGGTGCTCGCACAATCGGCAGACAAATCGTCTAAACAAACTTTTATTTCGATTTTCGATATCTCGAAATAATTCGAAAAAAAAAAACAAAAAACAAAAAAACCAAAAACATTCCCAGAATGGCCCGAGCTGGGCCATTATCGTAAACGTTGCGCTCTTAATGACTCAACGAGCACCACCGACCCGAGGTGTATTTACAACAACTTTTTCTGCATTTTATCGTCGTCGCTCTCCTGTTGCGATATACCTACGAATGTATAGATACTATTGCGTAACCGCATCCATAGGTGGCAGCAGGCTCTCGAAAGCCGGCTGTTTACAATTTGCCACACACACACTGACTGTCTCTGGCATGCACTATCCTCCCCCGGTGTCGGTGCAATTCAAAACCAAAAATATATTTACACACACGTTTGGCACACCAAACGCACACAGCACTTAGCCAGAAATTTACATATTTTTCTAAGCCCGGTCGAAATGACGGAAATGATTAGCATAGTGTCGTGGTGTTTTCTTTTTGGCCAAATCAAATGCATCTGACTGACGCGCGTCTATTGATCCAACACACATCGCCCCCGGGGGTATGCAGAAACCCCATGCTGTCGCCTGTGACAGTGCCGAATCGAAATCGATAATTTTCCAGCGACACACCTTTCCTGGAGCGCGCCACGGACAAATTTC